>CAJGYO010000002.1:52187392-53645292 GCA_904845875.1 Miscanthus lutarioriparius
TGGGCCGCCCAAGAGTCTAAACAACAGCCGGGAAGGGCGATCCAATCATCGACCCGAAGGTCCGGGCCGAGGAGGCGGTGCCCGCTTTGTCGACTCCGCCCACCTCTCTCGACTGTAGCGCCACTTTGGTCTCTAGTCACCCCGGACGGCAGGTATGCAAAGACCATGCTCACTGCTCTTCTCCGACTGGGACCAACCGACCGGGGACGCTCGCCCGGAAAGGACCAGGGAACGGACGGAGAAAAGCAAGGTAAGGCACACAAGTCAAACCACAATACCAGGGACCATACCTTGTACACCTGCAGGAACAGTACTCTGCAACTACCCTAACACGAACAATGTTGTAGGCGCCAACATTTTACCTATAGTATTGTGGGCGCCATTAACTCCCATACGGTAAGGCCCCCCCACATGCCTCTGGGCATCGACAGTGTTGAGGGCGCCGGGATTTACCATACCGAGTGAACATGGTGAAACTCCTCACATGCCTCTAGACATCAACAGTATATGCAGGTACCAACATCTACCCTGCCCAAACAAGACGACGTAACCTCCCACGTGCATCTGACATCCAATAGTGTTGTGGGCGCCTACCATCATCCTGTACCCTACATCATGGGCAACAAGGCTTAGAAGCAAACATACTCCTTCCCTCTCACTTGTAAGGACATCCCTTCATCTATAAAAGGGGATGCGCTCTCTCCCAACCAGGGATTCAAGTGATTCCAGATTCATTAGATCGGTCAAGTTCACTAGCTCGCAACCACAGAACCGCCAGGTTCGGACCTCAAGCACATGCTTGAACACTTAGCTCATAGCGGAGCTCCTGTCACTCTCGGTCCTTCCAACCGAAGCTGACCGGACCTCTTTTACACCCCATCTTTCTCCTTCTCGTTTGTAATCCCACTGCAAACTTCGAGCACCTAGGCTCAGGAATAAAGTCACCGACCGACTTAAACTGGACATAGGGCACGTTGCCTGAACCAGTATAAACCCTGTGTCATTGAGTGCTAGGCCACCTCTGATCACAACGTACGGCAAAACTATAAATATTTACTTGTTGGTCACTTTCTGCACCGACACATTGGACATTGCAATCTTACCAAGCCCTTTGACCTTACCTTTGCCATTGTCACCAAATGTGATATTATCATAACCATCATTGCCATTGGTATTGATTGAGTTGAACATTCTTGCATCACCGGTCATGTGTTGAGTGCACCTACTATTAAGAACCCAATGCCTTCCTCTGGCTTTGTAATTGACATACAAAAGAGGATCAATTCTTTTTAGGTACCCAAACTTGCTTGTGTTCTTGAAGGTTAGTCACTAAGCTCTTTGGCACCCAAATGGTTTTCTTCTTTGAGCCCATCCATGGTGCACCAATGAACTTAGCCTTCACACCATTAGTACCCTAGGTAAGCACATAGAAAGAATCAAGCTTAATTGAGGATACTTTAGCTTGTGATTTCTTGTTCATGCATTTTTGCTCTATGTGACCAACTTGCTCGCAACTAGTGCAAAACCGATCATTGTTCTTCACAAACTAGTCTTGTGAAGAGTAAAGACCGCCTGCCTTTCTTGGGGGTATAGCCTAATCTCTCTTTGTAGAGAGAAGCTCTTTGGCTACCCAAGCACATAAGCAAGCGGTCCTCATCACTATAGGCTTTGCATAAGATGCGAGTGAGCTCATTTACCTCATTCTTGAGGGTCTCATTCTCAACCATTAGTGAGGTATCACAAGTAAAACCATCACTACTAGATGAGTTAGAAGTGGAAGTGCTATAAGAAGGGTTAGTAAGAACAACAATGATAGGCTTATAGAAAGATTCATCAATTATGTCACAAGTTAAGCCCACATCACATGTTACAACATGCTCCTTCATAATTTGCTCATCAAGTAGAGAGGAATGAGCCGTTTCAAGCTTTTTGTGAGCCTTGCCAAGCTCCTCATGGTCTTCCTTTAGACTCTCATGAGATGCATTGAGCTCATTAAAGGCTTCCTTAAGGGCTTTTAGTTCATTTCTCAAGTATTTGCATTCCCTTCTCTTAATGTCAAAATGTTCCTTAGCATCATCTAACATGTTAAGTAGTTCATCCTTAGTTGGTTCATCATCATCACTTTCACTTTCATTTTTATTATCATGTTCCTCATCACATCCATCATCACAAGTTTATACCTTAGTGGTCTTCATCTTGGTGGTCTTGTCATCATCACTATCATCATCATCACTTGAGGAAGCATCACTATCCCAAGTGACCACATATGAACCACCCTTCTTCTTCTTGAAGGTCATCTTGTCCTTCTTCTCTTTCTTTTTCTTCTTGTTCTTCTTCTTGCTCTTCTTGTCATCATCGTCATTGCCACTATTGTATGGGCATTGAGCAACAAGATGATCCTTGCTTCCACACTTGAAGCACCTTCTTGATTCTTTCTTGTTCTTTGATGAAGACTTCTTTCATCTAGCATGATAGCCCTTCTTCACCATGAACTTGCCAAATCTCTTCACAAAGAGAGCCATCTTCTCATCATCATCATTATCATCCCAAGAGAATGAACCTTCATCTTCACTTGATGTGTCTTGCTTGGCCTTGCCCTTGGATGATGTGGCTTTGAATGCCACACTCTTCTTCTTGTCATCCTTCTTCTCATCTTTCTTCTCCTTCTTTTTTTCCTTCTCATCATCATCTCTATAAGTATCATCGGTCATCACATCACCCAATACTTGGTTTGGTGTCATGGTGTCCAAACCACTCCTCACTAGAATAGTGACCAATGTACCAAATCTTGATGGTAAGCATCTTAAGAACTCGTGAGAGAAGTTCTTGTCCTTCACATCTTCTCCAAGTGCTTTAAGATCATTGACAAGCACTTGAAGCCTATGGAACATCTTCGACACACTCTCATCTTTCTTCATCTTGAAGCTAGCAAACTTTTTCTTGAGGATATATGCCTTGGCACCCTTCACCGCTTGTGTGCCCTCAAATGACTCCTCCAACTTTTTCCATGCCTCATGAGCCATCATCCAAAACATCATGAATGGCACTAAAAGCAATATCATTGTTTTGGAATAGCACTTCTTCGGTGGCGGTGGGAGCCTCCTCATTGGCAACCTCAATCTTTGTCTCTACCACCTTCCACACATTCTATTGATTGACTTGATGTAGGTGGTCATCTTAGCCTTTCAATAAGGATAGTTGGAGCCATCGAATTGGGGTGGCTTCTTGGAGTTGTTGATTTGAGCCATTTTGACATCGAAGGTTGTTAAGCCTCAAATCACGGTGACCACAGCTCCGATACCACTTGAAATGTCCTAATGGCTAGAGGGAGGAGGGTGTATGGCCAATAAAAATTTCTACAACAACACTTAACAAGGTGGTTAGATAATTATGAAGCGAAGCATGTTGCGCTAGCCTACTCAAAATGCAAGCCTCCTATCCACAATTCTAGTCACCATGATCTCTAATCCATATAAGAGGCTATGTCACTACCACTAAGTTAGTGAGCTCTCAAAGACTAACTAAAGAGCCTCACTAACCACTAGACCCGATATAAGCTAGCCCTCAAAACTAATTACACTAAAGAGCTTAGTTACACTAAGAATGTAAATACAAGGGTGAGGTAGTGAAATTATACCAACGTGGCAAGCGATGGTCAATCAATCAATCACAAGATAACCAATGAAATCCTCGGGACAAGATGACATAAGATTTTTCACCGAGGTTCACTTGCTTGCCAGCAAGCTAGTCCCCATTGTGGCGATACACTCACTTAGAGGTTCACGCGCTAATTGGCATCACACGCCAAACCCACAACCGGGTGCTGCACAACCAACATAAGATAAGGATCACATAAGCCATGAGTAATCCACTAGAGTACCTTTGGCTCTCCACCGGGGAAATGTCAAGAACCCCTTACAATCACCACGATCAGAGCCAGAGACAATCACCTTACTCCACTCGACGATCCTCATTGCACCAAGGCGTCTAGGAGACGACAACCACCAAGAGAAACAAGCGAATCCCGCAGCGAAACACAATCACCAAGTGCCTCTAGATGCAATCACTCAAGCAATGCACTTGGATTCACTCCTAATCTGATGAATCAATGATGGAGATGAGTGGGAGGGCTTTGGCTAAGCTCACAAGGTTGCTATGTCAATACAAATGGCCAAGAGAGTGAGCTTGAGCCGGCCAAGGGGCTTAAATAGAAGCCTCCACGAAATAGAGTCATTGGGCTCTCACTGCAGTTCACTACGCCATGATCGGACGCATCAGTCGGGGTGACCAGACGCGCGCTCCCAGCGTCTGGTCACACGATGCGCGCCACACGTCCTCCTACATTTGACGGTGTTCGTTGATCTCCAACGGTCAAGTCTCTCTGTGCCAGCGATCAAGTAACGATCGGACGCACCCATGGTCGACCTAACGCTGCGCCACCGCGTTCGCTCGCGCGCTCGCCCATGCGCCAAGCCATTGACCTGACGCACTGCTGAGATGACCGGACGCACCCTCGCCTAGAGTCCGGTCACTTCCAATAAGCACCCCGAGTAGGATTTTGAGGACCGGACGCGTCTGGTCGAAGGTGACCGGACGCGCCCCAGCGTCCGCTCCCTCTCTCGCTGCGCGCCAAGTACAAACGCCCCCACGTAAGCATACGTCACGAGCGACCGTTGTGTCCGGTCGCGCGCCTATGCCAGAGTCTGGTCAGGACCTGAAGCCATGCACTACACTGCCACGTTGACTGAACGCGCCCATGTAGGATCCGGTTCAGAGTCCGGTCAACATGAAACAGTTCCTCCACTTTACGAACTTCTCCACCCTTGCTCAAATATGTCAACTACCAAGTGTATCACGTTATGCACATGTGTTAGCATGTTTTCATAAACATTTTCAAGGGTGTTAGCTCTCCACTAGATCTAAATGCATATGCAATGAGTTAGAACATCTAGTGGCACTTTGATAACCGTATTTCGATATGAGTTTCACCCCTCTTAATAGTACGACTATCTATTCTAAATGTGATCACACCCACTAGGTGTCTTGATCACCAAAACAAAATAGACCTATCAAATTCACCTTTACCTTGAGCCCATTTTATTTTTCTCTTTCTTCTTTTTCAAGCCGAGCACTTGATCACCATGGCCTCTCCACCATCCATTTGCTCCATCACTTGGAATGTGCTACCTATCTCACAATCATTAAAGTAATAGGTTAGCACTTAGGGTTTTATCAATTCACCAAAACCAAACTAGAGCTTTCAGACGCCAAGAGCGTCGTGGGGTGACGATGCAGGAGCACGGGCGCGGAGTCGACATCTAGAGGCGCAAGTGTTAGTATGGAACTAGCAACGTGGGAGGCGCTTGCACGGGTGTGGAGCAGGCGTCACGAGGGGTGTGAGCGTAGGAACGTCAACATGTGTGGCCTAGGTGCGAGGTTGGCGAGCATACGGCGAGGCTTCGCCTTGGAACTTGGCGCCAAGCTCGCTCCTCTCGACTTTCTTCATTGTTGTCGTGAACCGTTCCTCGTACTCTATTATCGCCATGGCGAAGGCGAAGAACGCTTCTGCCAGCACTATCCACCCCTGGCTTCTAGGCGACATGGGAGACATAGATAGTGTCAGCCTCGAGTATGGGTGGACGAGGTGGCGGCCATGAGAACGAGGCATGAAAATGGAGTGCAATGATGAGTGACGCGTAATGCCACATTTGACTGGTTTTCTGGGTAGATGAGAGAGGTGAGCTTGATATGTGGGCCCTATATATTGAGTCCACGTTAATGCAAAGTTAAAGTGCAATGTCAGGTAGGAGTACAGTAAAACCCGTTAAGATTCCGATGTAACATAAAACCAAGTTTATAGAGACTAAAAAATAACAGTACGATGGTACAAAGATCTAAGTTACATCATTTGCTAAGTTGAAGGCATTTTGATAGCGTGAGGACCATGAATTTTGGTTGTTATTCCCATCGCAGCACTTCTGCAGAACCGCCCTTGTTTTTCCCAACTCAAGCGCACGAGCGCCGTCCGGGCCGACCCGGGCTCCCGGCGTCCCCTGCCGCAAAATTCGCCACTCCCGTCGCCGCAACCGTCCTCGCTCCCTCAGTTCCGCTCTTCGTCTTCGAGGGCTATTACCCGTACCTTAAGCAGAGAGTCACGCGAGCCAGAGTCCGGAATCTTCCAGACGCGTCGGGAGGACTGAGCACGTGCTCCCACCGGCTGCCAGCCATGGCGGAGAAGCTGGCCCCCGAGAAGCGCCACACCTTCGTGCAGAACGGTGAGCCGCTTCCCCCACCTTCGTATCTTCCACAGCCCGCCTTCCCCGCGGCACCCCCACCCCTCCACAGCCCGCCTTCCCCGCGGCACCCCCACCCCTCTGACTTAGGGTCGATCCCCATCCCCCGCCATGAGCAGGGCAGAAGGTGTTCGAGTGGGACCAGACGCTAGAGGAGGTGAACATGTACATCGAGCTCCCCAAGGGCGTGCCCACCAAGCTCTTCCGCTGCACCATCAAGGCTAGCCACGTCGAGGTCGGCATCTGCGGCAACCCACCGTACCTCAATGTATGTGCTCCTTCTCCAGGCTCCCTTGCGATTCGGTTCCACTAGGTTCCCTAGATCTCCTCGCGTCTGGTTGGGGATTGAATATTTTTTTTTGGGGTGATTTTGCAGCACGACCTGACGCACCCCGTGAAGACCGACTCGTCGTTCTGGACAATAGGTGTGTCGAACTTATCGCTCTTGAACATTACATCATTTTTTTCTCAACCTGAACTGTAGATATTGATTTCTGTAGTATTTCTGACATCTTCGCGATAAGTGTTCTTGAAATTGTTGTTCGGTTGGTACAAGCTGTTTGCGCTTATAATTGTCAAATTGGCACGGTGTTTTTTACCAATTAATACAAGGGTTAATTGATGAAAGTGATTGCTCCTGATTTGCTGAGACAAATAAAAACTACTTAGCAGCTGTACTGATAATCGTTGGATATTATTGGGTGGCTTTAGTTTTTGCCAGGGTTAGTTGAGAGCTAGATAGCAGAAATTGTTGATGAGTACAAGTGTACAACTGCTCCTGATTTGGTACCCTTTTGTGTTTTACTCCTAGTTACTTTATTAGACAACAAAATATGTCTCCAGCGCACATCTTTGACCTTTTATAGTCTTACTTACGCTGGTAATAGTTATCAACTTATCATAAATATAACGATATGAATATATCTTTCATGACAAATGCAGTATCAATTCCATGCCAATGATCTTATCAGTCTGTATAGTTTATGGTAGAAACTCGCTGGCATCAAGTATTGGCCATTGTTGGCTGTTTTTCTATAATCTGAGTTAGTGCAGAACTAGAGCAAAAGTAGCATTGAATTGTGCAGCCAAACTAGGGCTGTAGAAAAACACATCTTTTCTGTCAATCTACAGATCAAGTGAATTTGACAACAAGCTTTGCTAGAATCAACAATTAGGATGCTTCTATGCTGTGATGATTTTTGGAACAGCCAGTAAAACTTGTGAGCTAGTGATAACATGAGATTATGTATAAGGGCATGCTAGCATCTGCCGCTCACATGAAATTTAGTACTATGGATATTAGGATATGTCTGTAATGACATTTGTCGGTGTTTCGGATCGGGGGTCCTCAACCAACTAGCGAATTTGAACTGCGTGCCCCTAATCCCGGATGGTGATGCAAAGAGACACAAGGTTTATACTGGTTCAGGCAATCGGTGCCCTACGTCCAGTCTGAGAGATTGATCTTGTATTCCTTGCATCAAGTGCTTGTAGTAGCTTACAAAATAGTAGGGGGTTACAAGTCTCTGCGAGAGGAGCTAGTCCTGTGTTGCTCTCAGCGTGAATCCCGAGAATTCTTGCCGAGACCAAGTGGATTGCCGAGGCTTGGAGGGCTAGCAGCGTTGGTCCTATACACCCATTCCGAGGCTATAGTGACTGAGTGGACTTGACTTGATGCCCCAACATGCTGCCACTGATCTGGAGCTCGAGAATTAGGTGGCAGCCGTCAATGGGGGCGCCCGGAAAAAGCCGAGGCTCGGTTGGTCTTGAAAGCCGAGCTTCAGATGGGGGCTCGATGGCGTGAACCCCCTGCCTCGAGACCACGAAGATCCTGGCTCTCCGTTGGTCCGTCGGCCGTCGTGCCTATAGTGACTTCTTGACTCCGCGCTGGCGTCGTCGACGTAGCGATTAGGTGGCAGCAAGGAGTGGTTGGACGCGTGACGTTTTGTCGAGAAGTCGGTCGAGACGGAGGCGACGAGGTTGTTGCTTGAGCCGGCCTCGAGTCGTCGAGAGAATCGGTTGACCCGTGGCGTTTATCGAGGGTCCGTGCGGGGTGGGGCCTCGGCGAGTCGGAGAATTGGTAACCCGGCGAGAGGGCCTTGGCGAGAGGGCCTTGGCGAGAGGGCCTCGGCAAGGCGGAGAGTTGGCCTTTCGTCCGAGGCCTTTGCGGCGCAGGCCTCGGGCGAATCGGTGAATCAGCCGAGACCTCATGGTTGTCCCTTGGCTTTGATATTTGTAAGGTTTAAGCAATCTTTTCGGTTTTTTCTTAGGGTACCCTTTTTATGGTATCCGACAGTAGCCCCCGAGCCTCGGGGAGAGTGCGAGCACTCTCCCTGAGGTTTTGTCGAGATTCTGGCTTGTAGCGGCTCCTGTCGGGATTGTGTTTTGTACTCGTGGTTCCGGTGGGTGCGCGCGAGCGCACCCGCCGGGTGTAGCCCCCGAGGCCCTGGAGGAGTGGACTTACTCCTCCAGGGGCTTTTTCTCTGTTGAGTAAGGAGTTTTATCGCGTTTGTCGGGTCCATGAGTACGAGTTCGGGTCGCTGGACCTTGGCTTTGTTGCAGGAAGAGCCCCCGAGCCTCTGCACTGAGCGAGAGGGCGATCAGTGGGTTCCCTGTCTTTTTTGGCGGCCCTCGCGCATCCTTTTCGGTCGGAAGGAGGGGTGGAGCATGCCAAGCTACCCTCGGTGGGCGCGAGCAGTGACATCTCCGGTGAGCTATTATCGGGTAAGTCCGAGTGGAGGCCTGTGCCCCATTCGATAAGGGGTCGGCTAGCGGTCGAGACACACTCCAAAAGTACCAGAGGGCTTATCTAGTGGGTCCCAGGGCCGTTCGATTGGCCCCGGGGGCTCGATGCCTCCCTACGGTGCGATCCCATTCGGAGACCTCCCTGCCGGTCTCGGACATGACTTAGGGCTTCCCAAGCATTTGCTTGCTTGGGCCTTGGCCATGTACGGGCTTGCCCACAGTCATCCCTGACTCTGTTTGTCCTGAGGTGGCTGTCGAAACCTTTGGGGGGCCTAGCCTTCGAACCCCTGGACCGTAACGGGCTCGGTACTCTTTTTATCGCGTTTTTCCGAGTCTCCGAGTGCGAGCTTGGGTTGCTTGTTTTCGTTCGTTCACGAGAGCCCTCGCGTCGAGAGCTTTGAATGGTCACAGGTCTCTAAGGTTGCAGGAAGAGCCCCGAGCCTCACTGACGGGCGAGAGGCGATCAAGAGTTTCCCCGGCTTTTTGTGCGACCCTCGCGCATCCTTTTCGGTCGGAAGGAGGGGTTGTTTGCCGAGCCCTCACGCAGCGAGCTTGGTCATTGGTCTTGGCAAGGTTGCGCAGGAAGAGCCCCGAGCCTCCGTGCGGAGGCGAGAGGGCGATCAAGAGTTCCCCGGCTTTTTGTGCGACCCTCGCTCATCCTTTTCGTTCGGAAGGAGGGTTGTTTGCCGAGCCCTCGCGTGCGAGCCTGGGTCACTGGTCTCGGCAGGTTCTGACAGAAGAGCCCCGAGCCTCTTTGGAGCGAGAGGCGAGAGGAGTTCTCCCGGCTTTTGTGCGACCCTCGCGCATTTTTCGTGCGAAGGAGGGGTTGTTTGCCCCTCGCGTATCCTTTTTCGGGTCTCTAAGGAGGGCGTTGTTTGCCCCCGAGCCCTCGCGTGCATCGAGTTCCCCCCTTTTGTGTGCGACCCTCGCGCATCCTTTTCGTTCGGAAGGAGGGTGGAATATGTCGGCTACCCTCGGTGGCGCGAAAGCGGTGACACTTCCGGTGAGTTGTTATCGGGTAAGTCCGAGTGGAGGCCCGTGCCCCATTCGATAGAGGGTTAAGCTAGTGGTCCGTAGACGCTCAAAAAGTACCGAGGGCTTCTCTAGTGGGTCCCTGGGCCGTTCAATTGGCCCGGGGGCTCGGCGCCTCCCTATGGTGGGATCCCATTCGGAGACCTCCTGCCGATCTTGACACGACTTAGGGCGTCCCGAGCGATCGCTTGCTCGGCCTCGGCCATGTACGGGCTCGCCCATAGTTGTCCCCGACTCTGTGTTGTCTGGGCGGTTGTCCGAGACCCTCGGGGCCCAATTTTCTTGAACCCCTGGACCAGAACGGGCTCGGCGCCCAGTTCCTTAGTCTGAAAGGAATCGGGTGGGGGGATATTCCCCTCCCATCGGCTGACAACGGTGGGCGCGCTTTTGAGGCGGTTTCTCGGGCTCTTCTTTATTGCTTTACGGTTGGATGCTGACATTTGTCGTGGACGGGATATAACTGTTCGTGCGATTAATGAGGAAAAGGTGGGCGCGTGGGCGGTTAAATCGGATCTGGATTATCTGTGCCGGACTTGAGGGAAACTTCTCCGATTTCGTCGCCCGTCCGTTTCGTCCCCTTCCCGCATAACTACACAACGAGCCTCGCCCCTCCCCTCCTTACCTTGCCTGCATTCGCTTTTGCTGCCCTCGAGCCGTTGCTAGGATCAGAGAGCACCGGGGAGAAGAAGGGAGAAGGGCGAGGGAGAGAGAGATTTAGAGAGAGATTTACCGCCGTAGCAGCATCCTCCACCGCGCAATGGCCGGCGGCCTGTCATCCTCCCGGCGGATCCTTGGGATCCGTCCGACGTGTCCGTGGAGATGCTGCGGTTGCTCGTCGACGACGGCCTTCTCCGCCCGATCACCGACCCCGATAGGCCGGAGTGGATTGCTCCGTCGGGCGAGCCGGAACCGAGGCCACGCGAAGGGTACGTCATGAGCTTCGTGTCTTTCCACGAGCGTGGTCTCGGCATGCCGGCAGACCGATTCATGCGGGCGCTCCTGCATTACTACGGCGTGGAGCTGCACAACTTCAACCCCAACTCCATCGCGCAAGCGGCCATCTTTGTCGCCGTCTGCGAGGGGTACTTGGGCATTGCCCCCCATTGGGAGCTGTGGCTCCATCTCTTCCGGGCGGGGCATACCACCAAGCCGACGGGCACGCCGAGTATGAGGAAGACGATGAGGGCCGGCGGCTTTACTCTCCAGGTGCGCTAAGACCGGCAGCACCTTTACATCCCGGCCCAGGTCACGTCAACCAATCGCCGCTGGTACACCAGCTGGTTCTACCTCCGCAACGATGACAGCGGACTTCCCCCCTATACCGGGCGGATCGTGGAGGACTGTCCGGAGAAGTGGAGGTATGGCGTTCCCGGGAGGATCAGCCCAAGCCGCAGCCCGCTCTGGAGGGCTGGAGAAGCTACTGAACCATGGCCTTCTGGCGGCTGTGGTCGTGGCTGCCTTCCACCGCCGGAGGGTGCTGCCGCTGATGGCTCGGCGGCGGCGCCTATTCGACATGAGACCGGGTGAGTCGATCGAGGGCATCCGGATGTCTGTCGTCCCCCTCTCCGATGAGGAGATTCTACGGCGGGCGAGGGAGACGGTGGAGGGGCGGCTGAAGAGCGGTGGTCTGACCCCTATCGCAATGCGCCCATCGCAGGGGTACCTCTCATTGGGTAAGTCACGCTACTGTTGGGCCCCGAGGCCTCCTCGCTCCTCACCGCTTTCCGTTCCCTTACTTGCGTTCGCCCGTTCCAACAGGGATGAGAGACGTCGAAGCTTCCCCGCCGCCTGCTCCCGAGGACGCAGAGCGGCGGCGGTGAACCCGGCGCATGCCGAGGCGCAGAAGAAGAAGGATGCAGAGAGAGGCAAAGCGCAAGAGGAAGAACCTTAAGCGCGAAAGTACTGGAGAAACGCCGCGCAGCAGCAGGCGGATGTCCCTCCGGTGGAGGCGTCTCGTCGCCGTCGCTTGTCGGCGGACTCTTCTTGGACGAAGATGACGAGAGAGAGGCGGGTCCCTGAACCATCTCCCGATGTCGGGGATACGGCGCCGGGGCGTCGCGGCCCGGCGTTCTAGGAGGAGGAGAGGGGCGCTTTGGTGCCGCGATCGATCGTCCGCCTGGTCCGAGCGATCACGCCCGCAACCGCTGGCGTTAGAAAGCGTGCGTCGGCCGGTGGTGGGCTCGGCAGCGAGGTGGAGCAGTGGTGGCGGGCGACGCAATTGCCCCATGAAGATCGAGGGGCGCCGGGTTCATGGAGACCGGCCGGCCCGGTGGACACCGGAGGTCAGGCTCTCTGCGCCACCACCGCCGTTGCAGAGAGGGTAGCATGCGGCGGTTGCATCCTGTTCGAGGTGGCGTCTTTTCGGCGGAGTTTGTAGTATCTCCCGCCGCCCCTTGGTCGTCTGTTGACCTTGGGAGTGTTTTTGCTTTCAGCCAGAAGCGTTAGGTGGAGGTGCCCGCCTTGGCGCCACGTAAGGCGCTCAAGGTGAGCGCCAGCTCCACCGCTCAACGGGCGGTGGAGGCGCTTGACCGTCGTCTGACATGGTGCGCGCGTTGGCGGGCCGACTGCCGACTGAGGCGACCCCAAGAGAGCTCCTCAGGCGCCCAGGAGATGCTCCGAGGTGCCCACGAGACCTCAAGGCCGAGGTGGCGAGGCGGCTCCCAGACCTCCTAAGCGCCGAGGAGGCCGGTGGGTGGAGGCCTTGGCCGGACCCGGTGACCCGGGATACGGAGATGGAGGCGGGCAAGCTTTGGTGCCACCCTCGGTCCAAGATATGCCGCCGTCGCGAGAGCGCCGGGAAGTGGAGGTTCAGCGACCTCCTCCGACGATACTTCCCGGGAAAGGAGGCTGACAAATCTTAGCGGCGAGGCGGCCGGAGCAGATTCCGACTCTGGCGAGGGAAGCTTGGCCTGGTGGGATCACCACCCATGGTGGGATCACCAGCGTGTATCGTGGCCGAGCCGGACGACCACGAGGGGAGCCTCTTCGCCCTCGAGGATGCGGCCGAGGGGCGCTGAGGGGCTCCTTCGAGCAATATCGCCCATTTGGCGGTGCGGTCGGCTATTAGACAGTATTTGTCTGTCATCATGGACGATGATCTGCCCGCGTCGCCCAGGTGCGCGTCTTCTTTCCTCGTGCGGTGTCGTCTTGTTCTGAGTCTCCTCGCAGTGCATGACCCATGTTCTGCCTGTCCAGGAGCTCGAGGCCCGATCCCTCGGGAAGTCATTGTTCCTCCGTCAGGAGAGAGACGTCTGGGACCAACTCCGGCAAGGAAGGACACCGCTTCGCCAATGCCAACGAAGCTTTTAGTCGGCGGCGAGTCACGCGAGGCGGAGGACCTCGCTTTCTTTGGCTTGATATGAAGGCCGAGGCGGCCACGGCTCGGGAGCAGGCCGCCCCTTTGGCGGCGCGAATCAAGGAGCTAGAGGAGCTGACCTGAGTGGCCGGTGAGCGGGACGCCTTCAGGTCCCGGGCTGAAGAGGCGACGGTCTCTACCAAAGGCCATCACCGTAGAGTTAGGGGCGGAGCAGGCACGCATTCTTGATGAAGGGTGCCTGGGCGAGGCCCTCAAGGTGGCCGAGGCCTCCGGGTCGATGCCTTGGTCCAGAAAGGAGAAGTGCGAGGTGAGTTTTGTTCCCTTTGTTTTACTTTTTTTGCGTTTCAACCCTAACTCCCCGATGTGGTACAGAGTGGAGAAGGAGGCTTCCAGGCGGCCGAGGCCTCTCGGGTCGAGGTCCATCTTTGGAAAGAAAGCCGAGGCCCTCTCGGGTCAAGTCCAGTACTGGAAAGAGAAAAACCGAGGGTGAGTCCCGTGGGGCTTCGGCCCTGTTTGGCTTATTTTTCTTTTAAGCTTGACCCCATCCCCGCATGTTTTGGCGCAGGGGTGGAGAAGGAGGCTTCCCGGGTGGCCGAGGCCTCACCAGATGAGCGTGGGCGCTCGAGGCCGAGATCGGGGAGCACGACGCCTATTGCAGAGCGCCCGCCCGTCACTGTCTGCGAGGCCACAGAGGTTGAGGGGTTGAGTCGGGTAGCTCCTTTAGAGCCGCTGGACTGCGTTGAGTGGCCAAGTCTTGCGAGCGACTCTCGGCGTTGCACATGGGCGTCAAGCGCCCTCGGCCGTCGTCTCCTCCTCGCACTACGCCGGTGTGTCAACCTCGTGGCCATCAAATGCGATGGTTACGTCTTACTGAGGATGACGAAGAGGCCGATGAGGAGGTCACGGAAGGCGATGGAGGCGGCCGAGGCCCCTAACACGCTGGCTGCTAGCTTTGTTCAAGAAGAGGTAGTTCCTCCCGCCGCCACCCGCGATGCAGAGATCCTAAGCCTTGACACAGGCCAAAGGGGCCATGTAAATGGATTAGGATTATTGTCATGAAGCGTGACATTAAGTGGTCGCCGAGGCCTTTATAAAGTACTTTCACAGCGTCGCTTTTTTTAATCGTTTATTGTATTTCCGAGCCTCTGCCCTCTGTCGCGCCTCTGAACATATCATTTGCAGAAAACTTCTTCGGAGCCTAAGCTGCCCCTCGGGTAAAAGGTGGTGAGGGAGTTGCCGTAGCCCGGAGGCGTAGGCCGTTCTCGCGGCTCGGCTAGCCTTTTAGCCCTGAGACGGACTTTCGCTCCTTAGGTTTTTTACACTTGATTTGTCAGAACATGCTAGAGAGTTTGGCGTAGAAATTTATTCGAAAAACGATTAAAAAATGGTGCCTGGGACTTAGGACTTAGGGAGGGGTCTCCCCCTTCTTGCCCCCGAGGGAGGCTCGGTTCGGTAGAGGCAGAGCCGAGTCTCCCTCATAATGTTATCGCAACGTCGATCCCCTGTCGGTGGGGGGGGGGGTTTCTCGAAAAATTAGAACGACTAAAGAACGCTTCTTTAATATATTTCGAGAAACAATGTATACAATGTTTGGAAGTTTAAGGGTAGAAACGACGTAGCTGTTCTATGTTTCAAGCGTTGGTGAAGATTTCGCCCTTCTCGTTGGCCAGCTTGTAGGTCCCGGGCTTTAGCACTTCGGCGACGATGTACGGCCCTTCCCATGGCGGGGTCAGCTTGTGGCGACCCTTGTTGCTCTGCCTCAGTCTCAGCACCAGGTCGCCCACCTTCAGGTCTCGGCTTCGAATGCGCCGGGCTTGATAGCGTTGTAGGGCTTGCTGGTACTTGGCCGAATGTAGCAGCGCAACGTCTCGGGTTTCCTCCAGTTGGTCGAGGGCGTCCTCGCGGGTAGTGCGGTTGCTTTGCTCGTTGTAGGCCTGTAGCCTTGGGGAACCGTACTCCAAGTTAGTGGGGAGGATAGCCTCGGCTCCATAGACCAGGAAGAACGGCGTGAACCCCGTGGCTCGGCTCGGGGTGTTCCTCAAACTCCAGATGACCGACGGGAGTTCGGCTAGCTATTTCTTGCCAAATTTCTTTAACCGGTTGTATATCCTTGGCTTGAGGCCTTGTAGGATCATGCCATTGGCACGTTCCACTTGGCCGTTCGTCCTAGGGTGTCCTACGGCCGACCAGACCACACGGATGTGGTGGTCGTCGCAGAACGTCAGGAATTTGTGGCCGGTGAATTGTGTCCCATTGTCGATGATGATGGTGTTTGGAACCCCGAACCTGTGGATGATATCAGTGAAGAACAGTACTGCTTGCTCGGATTTGATTTGAGTGATCGGACGAGCCTCGATCCACTTGGAGAACTTGTCAATGGCTACCAACAAGTGGGTGTAGCCCCCGGGGGCTTTCTGCAGAGGCCCGACCATGTCCAGCCCCCACACGACGAACGACCATGTGATGGGGATGGTTTGGAGGGCTTGGGCCGGGAGGCGTGCGTCTGCCGTGTATAGTAGTGGCATCCCTCGCAGGAGCGTACCAGCTTTGTGGCGTCCGCGACCGCCGTTGGCCAGTAGAATCCTTGGTGGAAGGCGTTTCCGATGAGCGTCCGAGGCGCAGCATGGTGCCCGCAGACTTCCGCGTGGAAATCCCAAAGCAGGGCTCGGCCTTCCTCGATGGTGATGCATCGTTGGAGGACGCCAGATGGGCTTCGTCTGTACAACTCGCCGTTGCTGAGGACGTAAGTTTTGGCCCGTTGCGCGAGCCGTTGGGCCTCGGTCCTGTCCACAGGAAGCGCTCCTCGAACGAGGCGATCAAGGAGCGGAACTCGCCAGTCCGTACCCTGATCGGTCTCGGGAGGTCCTGCGTCGATTTCCATGCCCTCGGGCTCGGCCGCCGGGGTCTCGGTGACAGAGGGGGCCTCGGGCCCTGTGGTGGGCTCAACCGGTGGGCCCTCTTCTGCCGCCGAGGCGTAGTCAACCGAGGGCTTGTGCAGGTCTCTGGCAAATATGTTCGGGGGGACCTGGGCCCGTGCCGACGCCATCTTCGCCAGTTCGTCCGCGGCCTCGTTGAATTTTCGCGCAATGTGGTTGAGTTCGAGACCGTCGAACTTATCTTCTAGGTGACGCATCAATTTGCAGTACGCCTCCATTTTGGGGTCATGGCAGTTCGACTCCTTCATGACTTGGTCGATGACGAGTTGCGAATCGCCCGTCGTCGAGACGCCGCACTTCAAGCTCGATGGCGATCTCGCAAGCCGTTGACGAGAGCTTCAGTACTGGCATTGCGTTGTTGGAGGCGGCAAAGTGGAGCCGAATCATGTAGCCCATATGCACTCCGAGGGAGAGATGAAGAAGCGCACCCGCGCTTTGCCGGTCTTCATCGAGACCCGTCAAAGTACATGGTCCAAAGATTCCGCTTTGATTTGAGCAGTGGCGGTGGGTGTCGGTCCACTCACCCACAAAATCGACCAAGACACTGGATTTAATTGCTTTCCGAGGCGCAAAAAGATGGGGCTTCCCCTATGAGTTCGACGGCCCCACTTGGCTATTCTACCCGAGGCCTCCCGGTTCGGATTATCTCTCCCAGAGGAAAGACGACACCACAGATCCACCGGTGGGATTCAAGTAGTGATGCGACTTACGCCGAGCCAAGACTATGGCGTAGATCGCCTTCACGGATGTGGGGTAACGTGTCTTAGTTTCGAGAGTACCTCGCTAATGAAGTAAACAGTGTCGTTGGATCGGGTAGAGCGTGCCCTCTTCCTGCCTCTCGACTACTACGGCCACACCGACCACTTGGGTCGTTGTGGCGGCGACGAAGTAGAAGAGGGCCTCGCCCTTGGTTGGCGGTACCGGGACGGGAGGGTTGGTGGCGATGCCTTGAGCTTGGTGAGGGCTTCTTGGCCTCGGGGTCCAAGAAAAGCGTTCGGATTTTCTCAAGAGACAGATGAGAGGTAAACCTTTTTCGCCAAGGCGCGAGATGAAGCAGCTCAGGGCCGCAAAGCATCCCATAACTCTCTGTACTCCCTTGAGGTCTTGGATTGGCCCCATGTTGGTCACGGCCGAGACCTTCTCCGGGTTGGTCTCGATGCCGCGTTCTGAGACTATGAACCCCAAGAGCATGCCTCGGGGGACCCCGAAGACACACTTCTCGGGATTAAGCTTGATGCCCTTCTCTCTGAGGCATTTAAAGGCGATCTCCAGGTCGCCGACGAGATCACTGACCTTTCTGGACTTGACCACGATGTCGTCCACGTAAGCCTCGACAGTTTGCCCAATGTGCTCGCCGAAGACCTCGGTCATGCACCGCTGGTATGTGGCCCCTGCGTTTCTGACCGGATGACATGGTCACATAGCAGTACATGCCGAATGGTGTGATGAAAGAAGTCGCGAGCTGGTCGGACTCTTTCATCTTGATTTGATGGTAACCGGAATACGCATCAAGGAAAGATAGGGTCTCGCATCCTGCAGTGGAGTCAACGATTTGGTCGATTCGAGGTAATGGAAATGGAACTTTTGGACATGCTTTATTTAAACCAGTGTAGTCCACACACATCTTCCACTTTCCATTTTTCTTCTTAACTAATACAGGATTAGCTAACCACTCTGGATGGGACACTTCCTTGATGAATCCGGCCACCAACAGCTTCTGCACCTCCTCGCCGATGGCCCTGCGCTTCTCCTCGTCGAATCGGCGCAGGCGCTGCTTCACCGGTCTGGAGCCGGCCCGGATGTCCAAGGCGTGCTCGGCGACCTCCCTCGGTATGCCCGGCATGTCCGAGGGACTCCATGCGAACATATCGGCATTCGCGCGGAGAAAGTCGACGAGCACGGCTTCCTATTTGCTGTCGAGGGTGGCGTTGACCCTCAACGTTCGGCCGTCGAAGCAGTTGGGGTTGACCGGGACGAGCCTAACGGTCTCTGCGGGCTCGAAAGTCCCGGCACGACGCTTGGAGTCGGGCACTTCGCTACCGAGTTGGTCGAGGTTGACGATGAGGGCTTCGGCCTCCACGATAGCCTCGGCGTACTCGATGCATTCAACGTCGCAGTCATATGCATGCTCGTACGTGGACTCAACGGTGATGACGCCGTTGGGGCCCGACATCTTGAGCTTGAGGTAGGTGTAGTTTGGGACCGCCATGAACTTGGCGTAGCACGGACGCCCCAGGATAGCGTGATAAGTCCCCTTGAACTCAACCACCTCGAAGGTAAGGGTCTCCTAGCGGTAGTTGGAGGGAGTGCCAAAGCAGACCGGCAAGTCGATGCGCTGAGAGGGTCGCGTCGCTTCCCCGACGCGACGTCGTGGAAGGGTGCGCACCGCCTTGGAGCCGTGGATCGGTCGAGCTCTAGGAGCTCCGGGGATGTTGGCGTAGAGAATGTTGAGGCCACGCCTCCGTCCATCGATACCTTGGTGGTAGCCGGTGTTGCCGATGATCGGGTCAACGACGAAGCGTGTCTTGCCGGGGTTTGGGACATAGTTGGGGTGATCTTCTCGATCGAAGGTGATCGCCTCCGAGACCAGATTAAGGTATTGGGGAGTGGCTACCTCAACCGAGAAGACCTCCGGCGTTCCTCTCTTTCGTTGACCTTGCCACCGAGAGGCACGCCGAGGGCCCACCAAGATCATGAAGGCATTGTGCACCTCGGGGAACCCGTCGTCCTTGTTGTTGTCTCTGTCGCCGACGCCCTTCTTCTTGGCATCGCTCGTCTTGGGGAGCCCGAGCTTGGCGTAGTAGCGCGTCGAGACATGATGCATTCTTCGAGGGTATGCTTTACCGGCCCCGTGGTAAGGGCGGGGCTTCTTGAGCATATCGTCGAATAGTCCGGGGCCTGGCGGGGGGGCTCGGGGTTTTTCTTGATCTGCGGTCATGCGACTAGATCGGCCTCGAGGGCCTCTTGCTTCCCCTGGCGCCTTTTCTTTTCTTGGAGAAAGCGGGCGGCGAGGCCCGGGGCCTCGTCCCTCCGCTTCCCCTTTGCGTCGTCCTCGGGGAAGATGGCCCCGACAGCCTCTTCGCCCGAGGCGAAGTTGGTGGCGATGTCGAGGAGCGCGGCCGCTGAGGTCGGTATGTTCCGATCTAACTCTCGGACCAGGTCTCGGCGGGAAGTGCCGAGAGGAAAGCTGGACAACTTCCGAGTCGCCGACGCTGGGCAACTCGGTGCCTTTGCTTGGAGAATCGCGGATGAAGTCTCGGAGACTCGTTAAACTTCAGCGACAACTCTTGAGGTCCCAGGAGTTCTCGGGGCGCACGTATGTGCCCTAGAAATTCCCAACGAAGACCTTTACCAAGTCGCGCCAGTTGTGGATCTGCAAGGGAGGGAGGTGTTCAAGCCAGGCTCGCGCCGAGTCTGACAGGAACAACGGGAGGTTGCGGATGATGAGCAGGTCATCGTTCGCGCCGCCTAACTGACAAGCCAGGCGGTAGTCGGCCAGCCAAAGCTCGGGGTTGGTCTCGCCGCTGTACTTTGCGAGGTTGGCCGGTTGCCGAAACCGAGCGGGGAATGGGGCGCCACGGATGGCCTTGTTGAAGACTCGAGGGCCCGCGGCCCAGGAGAAGGACTGTGGTCCTCGCCACTGTCGTAGCAGCCGCCTTGGTGCGGGTGGTAGCCTCGGGCGGGCCCATCGTCGTCGTGGCGTCGTCGCCTGCTGACCACATCGTGGTCGTCTTGCGCCTCGCGTCGGTCGCTGAGGCGGTCGTGCAATGAGGGGGCCCTGAGGCGATCGTGCACCGAGGGGGCCTTGAGGCGGTCGTGCACCGAGGGCCGTTTCGAGGTGTCCCCGCGCCGTCGAGACGCGGAGCTTTCGGCCTGCTGTACTGCGGCGGTCTCGAGAAGATCTCGGAGCTCGCCGCGGACTCGTCGCCCCTCCGTGGTAGAGGGCTCGGGCATCGCTCGGACTAGCATCGCTGCTGCCGCGACGTTCTGGCTAGCGCGATTGAAGATTGGGGGTTGCTCACTCCCTTCGTCGTTATTGATGCGGCGGTGGACGTCGCGGGCCCTCCGCCGGGCTCCTCCGCCATCACCATGACCTCATTTGCTCCTCGCCGAGAGTGTCTCGGGCTGCTGCAGCAGAGTCGGTCTTGGTCGACTTTTGCCTAGAGCTCACGGAGCTGCTCCAGTCTAGGCGTCGAAGTTCCTCGGGGCGGCGTTCTCGCCCGTCTTTGCCCGAGGCTCGACGAATGGATGTCTGGCGTCGCCTTGCCTTTGCGGAGCGGGGGGCGGTTACTGCCTTTCACTCTCATTACTTGCTCCACGGCATCCCGAGCCCGATGTGGAAGCACTCTCGAGTGGGATCATAAGTGCCTTCGTCATCGGTCCTGAGAGCCGAAGCGATGAGTCGCTATGACCAAGAAGAGGCGCATAGCTTGGGGGTCGTGAAGTCCGGAGAAATCTGCTCCGCCCACGCCTCGCCTCCTCCGAGGAGTCGGTGTGGGTGTGAGCCGAGGTTGTGGCGGAGAGGTCAAGGACGAAAACGTTGGTGGCGTCTGAGGGGGCTCCGTGTGAGCGTGAAGCGTGGCGGAAGCAAAGGTGGCGGCGGCATTTCTCAACCCGGCGGGTGCACGGGATGGTGCCATCGCCGGGCCTGCCTCCGCCGAGTTGGCTCTCGGCGGTGGCGGTGGCGTGCGAGAACTTGATGACGGGCGTCGCCGCACGTCACCGTGTCTTTCCCCGCCCGAGCTTAAGCTAGACAGTCCCCAACCGGGGACTCTGTACTGTGGTAAATGGAATGGGATCTCGGGGCGCGCGCGCGTCGTCCCCGAGCTCGTCTTGATGTCGGGGTGGTCCCGTCCGCGTCGTGCTGGCGAAAGTCGACGACGGCGGCGGCAAAAGCCGCTACCGCCACTAGCTGCGGCTGGTTGGTGCTGATGATACCGTCGTCGGCCAAAGGGGCTCTGGGTGGGAGGAGTACTAGGTTGTATTCACGTCCTAGAGACATGAACTCTAGGCTCCCAAACCGATCACCGTGCCGAGACGTAGTGGGCGTATAGGGGTCCGCCATCCGGAACTTGTTGGGACGATTAAGCTAACAGAATAACCCCTACCGGCGCCGCGCCAAGCGCCGGTGTTTGGACCGGGGTCCTCAACCAACTAGTGAATTTGAACTGCGTGCCCCTAATCCGGATGGTGATGCAAAGAGACACAAGGTTTATCTTGGTTCGAGCAATCGGTGCCCTACGTCCGGCTGAGAGATCGATCTTGTATTCCTTGCAATCAAGTGCTTGTAGTAGGGGTTACAAAATCATGAGAGAGGAGCTAGTCCCAGTCTCTGCGTGGAAGCGGCGCGGGCTGCTGCTGAGACGTTGCTCTCGAGCGTGAGGGAAGCGGTGTCTCGAATCTCGTGAGCCTACGTGAGTGCTCGTCTGTCTTCCGCCCCTAGAAACGCCCCGGTCTCTCCTTTTATAGTTGAAGGGGTAGGGCGATATACATGCGTTTGCTATCGCCGTCTTGTGAGCGGAGGTGGCGTTTTCTCGAGTCCTGTAGCTTGCTCTTGTGGCGGCATGGTCAGCACGGAGTGGTCTTGTCCTTGATGCACTTTGGAGCAACGTCTTGGTCACACACCGATCTGTCGCGCGACGGGAGCTCGAAAGTGATGACTTAGCGCGCAGTATATGCCGCTGTCGTCGCCGGTCGGCGTCGCGTTGATGGAAAAGAGCCGAGGCTCGATTGGTCTTGAGGCCGAGCTATCGTGGGGGCTCGGCGGCGTGAATCCCGAGGCCGCCGAGACCACAAGTGGATTGCCGAGGCTTGGAGGGAGCAGATTGGTCCTATACACCGATTCCGAGGCTATAGTGACCGGACTTGACTCCCCACGCCACGCCGCCGTTCTGGAGCAGAATTAGGTGGCACAAATCAAGATCGGGCGCCAATCATGGGCGCGCGATCTTGAGCATAGTGGCCGGTAACCCCTGCTCAGTCCTGTCTCCCGTCCCGTCGGCTGCTCTGCTGCACTACGTTGACGTGCGGCTGACGTTGCGGGAGTGGTTGGACGCGTGACGTTTTGTCAGAGAAGTCGGTCGAGACGGAGGCGACGAGGTTTCTGCCGAGCCGGCCTCGAGCGAGTCGGAGAATCGATAACCCGTCTGAGGCCGTGCGGGGCGGGGCCTCGGGCGAGAGGGCCTCGGCAAGGCGGAGAGTTGGCCTTTCGTCCGAGGCCTTTGCGGCGCAGGCCTCGGGCGAATCGGTGAATCAGCTGAGACCTCGTGGTTGTCCCTTGGCTTTGATATTTGCAAGGTTTAAGCAATCGTTTCGGTTCTTGCTTAGGGTACCCATTTTTATGGTATCCAACAACATTCGAGTCATATAAACCTTATTCGACTATAATTTTTAACATGGGCAATGGTGATGACAATACAGAGGATGGTGAGATGCATATCACACTGCAAAAAAGAGAGAAGGGGAAAACATGGTCATCTCCAATACAAGGGCAAGGAAGTTTGGATCCATATGCTGCAGATCAAGAGCAAAAGCGGCTTATGCTCCAAAGGTTTCAGGAAGAGGTATGATCTCCCTCCCTCCTTCCACTGTACAAGTTCTATTTCCATGCATTCCCATCTCATGCTTTCATGCTTCATTTTCTTTTCTTAGTTTGTTGAGTTGTTTTCAGTTTTCTAGCTCAGGTCATCTGTACATGAATAAAATATGAAAGAGGGCCAGATATTTTTGAATCACCAACCATATGGTTTGCATGCTAATGCCTCAAATCAAATTACAGATCCAATGGAAAAGTCTTGTTTGGCAAGATTAGTTTCGCATTCAAATTTGTGTACTATTAAAAGAACTTGCAATGTAACTAGAGAATGTAGCTAAGATGGTTGAATCAGTACGATAAACAAGCTAATAACGATATCTAGCCTGTTTGAATTTGGATCTGGCCAGTTTTCCTGCGATCTATACTAATCTCATGATTGTTACTGATAATAAGGGCCTAAAACTATGTAGGCTGCATGATTCACTTGGGTGTGATAACTTTGAGTTGAAAACGATTGGTGTTGTGTAATAAGCTAGAGTCGGACAATACTTGGTTGAGTCAAGTATTTTAGGACTTGCAGGGGCATGTTGTCTCTGATATTGTGTATGCTACACTTCATCCCTCCATTCTTTCAAAGTGGACTTATCGGTATTTCTCTTAGGCCCTGTTTGGTTCCCTGGACGACGACAACAACAACAATAACAAAGCCTGTCAGTCCCAAACAAGTTGGGGTAGACTAGAGTTGAGGAATTGGAAAGTAATCTAATAATGAAATGAAAAGCACTTTCTAGATATTGATTTCAATTCATGGGATCCAAACAGGCCGTTAGTGAATTGTTTTTATGATAATATGCTCAGGCTGCTTGTAGTTATTTCCTAACACTGATCTTGCCAAATTCTGCAATCACAAAAAATGTCTACTGCCAATAAGAGAAGTTTACTGTGGGTGTGGTAGCCTGACTCTGTCAAACATCAGAATAAAGAGAACCCCCCTGGCTCTATTATGTAGTAATTTGGAGGTAATAAGAGCAAAAATGGCAAAACACTGCCATGTTTGTAGGAGGTGTGGTTAAAGCTATTAATAACAGTGCCAACTCTTTTGAAGACCCTTCTCTAAACCCGAACAGTGTGCATAATACTATTCTGGAGGACAATGACGTACATTGTATGTAGAAGTCCCATATGACATGCAGCAGCCTTATCATACACATTTCGAGTTTCATTTTGCATGCACCTTCTCTAATTCTGTTATCTACCATTTTTATTTTTTTAGAACCCAGGGTTCGATTTTTCACAGGCTCAGTTCAGTGGAACCTGCCCTGACCCAAGAACCTTCATGGGAGGAATACGCTCCGAGTGAAGCTCTGTACCTGCATATGTTGCTGCTATATCCCCGGCATCTTGTTAGATGCAGCAGGTGTGCTTATTCCATCTGTAAATCGGTTGGTGTCTATCATGGAAATAATCGTGATGTGTGACCATTTTTTGTGCAAGCTCATTAGCTGACTGCAACCCATTTTGGCAACCTTTGCGTGCTAAATTCTAATTACAGTTGTGATCATCATTCAGTTCTCGTTTTTGGATGTATCAATATTTGGGGAGAGCTGATGACAATGTGGTCCTGAGCCTAAAACTTTAGCCCAGGGCTAAAGATTATCCCGTAGAATGAAGGGGCTAAAATTTAGCTCATGGGTTGTTGGGATCCAGGGGCTAAAGATTAGCCCCTTACCCTACAATGACTCATTTGTGCCTAATTTATTACCCAAGCACAGCCATGCGTCCGGGTGGTTGGGGGTAGTATGAGTCTTTTGCTATACAGGACCACTTTCAGCCCTCTTTAGCCCACCTTGGAGGGGTTAATGAAAAAGAGGTGGGCTAAAGTTTAGCCCTCGTTTTTAGCACTCCTGTTTAGATCCATGGAAGGCTAAAAATGACTAAAAGAGGTGGGCTAAACTTTGTTGTAACACAACACCAAAACTGGACGTGATCGTGAACGCCGGCAACGCGACGGTGACCGCGGCGAGAGCGAGAACGTAGATGGAAACTCACAACAAGAAAATGCGAGAAGAATGGAATATAGGCGCTGCCAACATCGCAGCCTCTCCGGTCCTGCATTTATTGATATATTTATACCCAATCTTGAGTAACAAACTCCCCACGCCGTGCCGCACAAGGTGCGCTACACCGTTCGCCATGGCAGGCGCGCCACATCGCCAGTGCACGCCACGACGTGGTTCGACCGAACCGCTTCGGGCCGTGTCATGATCAAGCATGTCAATGATCACGCCCCTTCTAACCTGACCTTAGCTAGACTCAAACGGAAACAAAGATTACATGAATGATATCGCAACGGTTTATCTAACAAATCTCCTCCTAAACTGCTGCAACGAACGACACCCTAGAGCGCTTCTCTTCCCACGAACTTGATACGCCCGGCGACTTAGTGAATATATCGCGAGCGCCTGCAGTCCCAACATGTTCCACCTCCACCTTGCCAAACCTCAATGCACTCATGAATGAAGTGATACTTCGTGTCGATGTGCTTGCTGCGATCATGGTGCAATCGGATTTACCTTTCGAGCTATCGCGGACATGTTGTCCATCGCCAACTTCACCGGTGTCTCCTTTGTTCCCATCATATCGCCTATCGATCGGCTCAACCACACGCCTTGACAAGCTCAACTGCTGCTTCTTTGCCACATACTCAACCTCACAAGAAGATAGAGCAACAATTTTACGCTTACAGATGCCTGTGTCACTAGACTATTGCCGAGGAAGTACACAACTCCGGTTGTACTCTTTCTATCCTCAACATCCCTGCAAAAGTCACCGCTCACTATACCCCAACAACATTGGTTTCAGCCAATTGCCTCGCTCATACTTACATGACCATAGTTAATTGTACCCTTTAGGTACCTTAGAATGTGCTTTACAAAGAGCCCACTGTTGCTTGCTGTGTGCCTCCATATATCTGCCACAACACCAACCGAAAAAAAGCTAGGTCTGGTGCTGTGTTGACCAAGTATCTGAGGCTCCCAATGATACTTCTATAAGTCATCGGATCCACAGACTTCACCTCCTTGTACTTGCAGAGTTTGAGTCTTGGCTCCATAGGTGTTTCACATGGGTTACAGATTCATCATACCGCCCCCCAGAATTTTCACCGCATAAGCCCCCTGACTCAATGTGATCCCTCCAGCTCCTTGCTTCACTTCAATGCCCAAGTAATAGCTAAGAAGCCCAAGGTCACTCATGCTGAATTTTCTTTTCATCTCAGCCTTAAACTGCTTGATGTCATTGACACTAGGTCCTGAAATGATCAAATCATCAACATACACTCCTACAATGAGGAAGGAATTCTTGCTGGTCCTTCTGTACACGGCATGCTCCAACTTGCTTCTTTCAAAGCCGAGAGCCATCATCTCTTTGTCAAGCTTGGCATTCCATGCCCTGGGAGCTTGCCTCAACCCATATAGTGCCTTCCTCAATTTAAGCACTTTATCTCCCTTGCCAATGATGAAACCCGGGGGTTGTTGTACAAACACAGTTTCAGTTAAGTCACCATTCAGAAACGCAGATTTGACATCCATATGGTGTACCTCCCATCCACCTTGGGCTGCTAAAGCCAACAACACTCTCACTGTTTCTATTCTAGCAACAGGAGCAAACACTTCATCAAAATCCACTCCTTGGCGCTGTGCATATCCCTTTGCCACTAGCCGAGCTTTGTGCTTGACAATATTTCCTTCAGGGTCCTTTTTCACTTTGAAAACCTATTTAAGGCCAATTGCCTTCTGATTCCTTGGTAAGTCACAGATCTCCCAAGTTCTGTTGGCCTCAATTGACTGCATCTCTGTCAACATTGCATTCCTCCAAAGACAGATTCCGACAGAGCTCAAGCTCGATTGTTCTTGGCTCTTCTCACGCAATCAAACACACCCCACTATACTCCATCCCGAACCTCTTCTTGGTCAGATCAAGTAGGTTCGGTATGGTTCTAAACCGTAGTGGTGCTCCCTCTGAATCAATCGAGCCATTGGTGGGTGGTGTAGCCCACTGTATCTGTGCTCCTTGGTTTGATCCACCAGCAGAGGCCGCTGGAGTGTGTGGTGATCCACCATCATCCCCAGCCCATGGAATTGAATAGCCAGGTGAAAGTGGTGCTTCTCCTCCTCCTGAATCAGCTCCTGAATCCGGTCCTAAAACTGCATCGGCCCCTATTGCCGGATCTGCTTCTGATAATTTCCGTCGGGATAGAAAACATCAAGAACGGTTCAAAGACCGCTTTCCACGGTTTCTTTCTCCCCCATTCCAACTCTTCTTTTCATCAAAGATGACATCCTGACACCATGAGCTTCTTATTCACCGGATCATACACACGATAAGCTTTCGATCCCGGCTCATAGCCGAGAGAACACTCAGAATGCTTCTATCAGCTAACTTGTTCACCCCAGGTCCAACTCTCTTGGCATAAGCCACACAGCCAAATGTGCGCAAGTGTCGGACTCCAGGCTTCCTCCCGTACCAAGCTTCATACGGGGTCTTGCCTTCCAAGCTCTTAGTTGGCGCCCTGTTCAGCAAATACACAACCACCTTCACTGCCTCCCCCAAAGCCGTCCGTGCACCGCATACTTTTCAAAGAAGCAATGAGCCATCTCTACTACTGATTGATTTCTCCGCTCCACAACTCCGTTTTGTTGTGGGGTATAGGTGCTGCGATTGTATTGCGCTTTATGCCATGATCAACACAATAAACAGTGAACACACCTGAGTTGAATTCACCACCGCGATCAGTTCAGAATGCTTTCAAACGCCGACCCAATTCCATCTCTGCTGTCTGCACCTTCTTGAACGCCATGAACGCCTCATCCTTCGTAGCTAGCAACTCTAGCCACATAAAACGACTAAAAGTCGTCCACCATCAACAAGAAGTACGATTTGCCGCCGGTGTGGGCGGCGTGATGTGCTCCAGAGGTCGCCATGCACCACTCAAGGCCAGTGGCCGGCGCATATGACGAGGCTCGAGGAATGGGGCGCGATCTTTGCTTGCCAAGTCTTGCGCACCATCGCACACTTGCTCTGCCTTCACCGAATCGGCGGGATCCCGTCTGCCATGTTCTTTGCTCCGAGATCATGCAACACACAAAATTCAAATGACCATACCGTGCATGCCAAAGCCATGTCAGCCTCATCCATCTTGGTCATGAGATGATCGGTGCGGTGAGATTGACAGCCATGGTGTAGAGTCGGTTCTTCCTCACCGCCCGGATCAGTACGCTGCGCTGCCCATCCGCATGCTGCTGACGCTCGAACACCTCCATGACCCCTTTGTCGATCTCCACTCGACACCTTGCCTCCTCCAATTGTCCCAAACTGACAATATTGCATTTCAGAGAAGGGATGTAGTATACCTCCGTGAGGACTCGATGATCTTGGTTCTTCCCGGCGATCATGACTGCACCGATCCCGCGGATCTCAACCTTCGATCCATCTCCAAACCGCACTGCCCCTCTGACAGACTCATCAAGTGTTGCCAGCGACTCCCGGCAGCCTGTCATGTGGTTCGTGGCACCCGTGTCGAGTATCCACGATCCAGCCTCAAACGATGAGGGGAGCACATGTTCCTGGTTCAGGAACACATGTTGGGAAGACATGGTCGCGGTTCGCACCACGTTGTTGACCTGCGCCACCAGTAGTGCTCCATTCTTGATGTCGGCACCTGCATGGTGAGCGGCCTCCTGGCGCTCCTCCTTGGGTGGTGTCTTGCACTCCTTGCCCCAGTGGCCATAGATGCCACACTTCCGGCACTTCCCTTTGCGATGGGGAGTCCCCATGGAGGTTAGCTTCACACCAGAGTCACGTGCATCACCGCCGCCACGCGCTCCGGTCTTTTCTTTCTTCACATAGTGCTTGCTCCCTCCGTTCTTCCTGGAGGATGATGACTGATCTGTCACCATGCGAGACTTGTTCCTCGTCGCCCACTCCTCCGTGAGTAGGAGCTTTCCTGCCTTCTCTGTCACCTGCTCCACCGACGGCTCGAAGCGATCCTCCGCCGCTTGCAGACACCCGACAAGCTCCTCGATGGACAATTTCTTTAGATCGCAGAACATTTCGATTGTTACTGCCACCTGGTTGTAGCGCGGCGGCACGACCCTCAGAAACTTCTTCACGACGCGGGTATCGTCGACGCTCTCCTCCCCCAGCCCATGCAGGTCCGTGGCCAGTCTGGAGATGCGAACGGCGAAGTCGTCAATGGTTTCTCCCATCTTGAACGCAATCGCCTCAAACTCCGCCAACAGCTTCTGTGCGTTCACCTCCTTCACGCGCTCGGCCCCCAGTCGCATGGACTTGATCGCCTCCCACGCCTCCTTGGCTGTCTTCTTATTCAGCAACATGGAATGCATCTCTGGGGGCACGCCACGGATCATGGCGCCCAAGGCGAGCCGATCTCGACGTCGCTCCACCTTATCAGTTTCCACCGCATCCCAGAGGTACATCGCCTCGAGATTGCACTGCACATGAGCGGACCACTCCTGGTAATTGGTGCGCGACAGCATCGGCCAAACTAAGTTGCCTGATGCCTGGTTCCACGCGCGCTCCATCACCTCCTTGTCCTTCTCACCGCTGGATCCCATGGCGGCGCTAGGGTTCACGCCTCCTTCCTCTCCGACTTGTCGATCTGAATCGCCTGGCTTCCTCGACTCCTTCTCACCGCCACCGAACGCCTCCACACCGGCCCCCTACGGCTTTGATACCACGTGTTGGAACACAACACCAAAACTGGACGTGATCGTGAACGCCGGCAACGCGACGGTGACCGCGGCGAGAGCGAGAACGTAGATGGAAACTCACAACAAGAAAATGCGAGAAGAATGGAATATAGGCGCTGCCAACATCGCAGCCTCTCCCGGTCTGTTATTGATATATTTATACCCAATCTTGAGTAACAAACTCCCCACGCCGTGCCGCACAAGGTGCGCTACACCGTTTCGCCGCGGTGTGCGCCACATGCGCCGTGCACGCCATGACGTGGTTCGACCGAACCGTTCCGGGCCGTGGCATGATCAAGCATGTCAATGATCACGCCCTGCCCCTAACCTGACCTTAGCTAGACTCAAAACGGAAACAAAGATTACATGAATGATATCGCAACGGTTTATCTAACAAACTTTAGCCTCATGGATAAAACAGGGCCGTAGTCTAAGGGCTCATTTGCCAGAGCTCCTGGAGCGGCTCCGGCTTCAGCTAAAGATCTGCCAAAAGGTAGAGCCGTAGCCTTTCTAGGAGGAGGCGGAGATATGCTAAACTGAGCGTAAGTTGTCTATGAGATTATGCCTTGCCACTATGTAATAATCTTTTGGTATGTGTGCATTTTTTTTGCTCTCCTCAGCCAAATGTGGATATCCGGTATCACGGTCTCTTACTCTCTTACTCACACTGCAGACTTGTTGACATGTTTGGCCTTTTTTTTTTCCAAAGAAACTGCAAGCGGCTTTGGCGATAAATTCATGGTCTGATTTTTTTTTTTAAAAAAACATTTTTTTAGATGGAAACACAATTCCATATTAACCGGTTTTTGTAATTCACCGGAAACGAGAGGCATTACAGACTCTGTTGCCTGATCTAGCCACAACCTAGAATTACCCACATTCAAACAAGCACCAAAAGATGCTAGACAATCAGCTACAACATTACAAGTCCTAGGCACTTCGGAATATTACGACATATGAAACCAAAGGTTTAGCAATATTACGACATATGAAACCAAAGGCCATATGACTTGTTCTTTTTTTTTTTTGCGACGAAAGAAGAATTATATTAAATAATAGCTAGGTTAACACATTATAAGCACTCTGGAATACATTATATATATCCAGAAATTGATTTTCATCTGAATTGTACACACGTTGTGAAAAAGTTCCAAATCTTAAAACCAAACCTATTTGACGCTTTGTATGGATGACCTATTTTACTTGTTTCTCTAAACAGCACTCCCTAGCTCTAATCGATCAAAATCTTTAGAAGAAAGTACATATATCAAGGTCTGGTCATCTGACTCAATAAACACTTTCCGCATTCCAACAGATGCTGCCAGTTCCAAGCCTTTTTTAAACAAGCCACACTTTCATCATGAACTTAGGCGGTGTTTAGTTGGGCAGGTAAATTTTGCATAGTGAAGATTTTCTACTGTAGCATTTCGTTTGTATTTGTGAATTATTGTCCAAACATTGACTAATTAGGCTCAAAAGATTCGTCTCGCAAAGTTAAAGCAAACTGTACAATTAGTTTTTGATTTCGTCTACATTTAGTACTCCATGCATGTACCGCAAGTTTGATGTGACGGAAAATCTTCTTTTTACATAGTGCACTTTTCAGGAGTTTGGAGAAACTAAACAAGGGCTTAAAGGAAATTACAAATGCCCTGCAGCAGCTGCCATAAAAGGCTCCATTGTGATCTCGGATTATGCATCCCCATCCTCCAGATTTTCTATTATGCAAGAACGTACCATCACAATTGATTTTGTAAAACCACTTTGGAGGTGGTCTCCATTTTCCTTTCCATGTTGTTTTTCGTCCTAAGAGGGGACGAATTTATTTTAACTTCTGCATTTGGCAAGAGTGATACAAAACAGAGCTGCATTTTCTTCAGTGGCGTACTTCCTTTCCGCTTGATTTGTTTGTTTCTAGCATTCCACCAGCACCATAAAGAGAGTGGCCACCTTCAGTTTCAGCTCTGTTTCTTCTTGAAGAGTAAGAATAAAATCCATGACATCAAGAGTAGATCTTTGATTGGACAACTGCATCCTCAGATCCTCCAGGTCAAGACTTCTCCAAACCTGTTTGACAGGTTTACATTTGATTTGATGTTTTTTTTATAAGCATTTGATTTGATGTTGACACAAAACGAATGCAATAAAGATGTTTCTCACGGGCTTTCATTTTCGTGTCTTAACCCGTCACAGTTGGGCCCTCCATCACTCCAAAGCCCAAAGGTGCCAACAGTAGCTCAGCCCAGCCCAGCCCATTAGAGAGAGACGTGAGGGGCAGAGGAAACGTGCGGCACCCGGAAAAAGGAAGCCACCCTTCTCCTTCCCTTCCCCACCGCCGCTTCTATTTATCGCCGGCTGCTAGGGTTTTATAGTTGGCGCCGCGACCTGAGCAGAATCGCCTCCATCCCCGACGCCCCCTCATCGCGTGGCCGATCCTTCGCATCGCCGCCCTCCCCGTCCTCTCCTCCCGTTCCCTGGGGTCTCCCTGACTCTCACGCTGCCGCCTTCCAACGAGCCGACGTGCGGAACGGAGGGAGATCCGTCGGCCCCGGTCCTTCTCTCGGTAAGGAAGCCCCGATAAGACCTTCGTTTGTTCCAATCCATGTCGAGGCGAGGCTTCGATTTTGTTTTGCGGGGAAGCGGGTTAACTCGCCGTCCCATTAGTGATGATGCGTAATTTTTATGACACGCGCTCCACCACGGGGAATTTGTGATACCTAATGAATTTGAATTGAGGGAGCATATGCAGCGGGTGGTTAACCACCCCACCATGTGCCTTGTTGAGTTTGTTTCGTGCCTTGTTGAGCTTGTTTCGTGGTTAATAGGATTAGGATGCCATGCTCTCCTAATTCGTTATAGATTGTGTGCAGAGTACTATCTCCATGTCATGCTGCATTTGTTTACCTGCTTGTAAGTTAAAATCATTGGCGCTGGTTTGACTGCACTTTGTTGAAGAATTATGAGTTACACGACCTTGCAAATTGAACAAAGGGACTGTGTTGGTTCAAATCTCCTTTCTTGGTTACATATTCCCAGGGCTTAAGCTGGTCTGTCCGCAGATTGTTAAACAATTAAGAGTCCTGTAGCCTTATAAGAATTGAAAGCAAGGCAAGGTACTACATTTGTTCACATGTCCTAGGTTACATATTCCAAATTGAAGAAAGTGACTGTTTGTTCAAATCCCCTTCCTTTGTTACATATTCTCAGTGTTTCTGTTGTTCTGTCCGCTCATTGTTGAACAATTAAGGGTTCTGTAGCCTTAAGATTTGAAAGAAAGGTGCTGCATTCGTTCATGTTCTATGTTATGTATGTATTACAATGAGGCACAACAGGGTTTGTGCACTCATTGTTGAACATTTACAGGTTCTGTAGCCTTGCAAACTAGAAAGGGGGCTGCATTTGATGAAGTGTCCTAGGTTTCATATTCTGATGGCAGCAAGTGGGCTTAATGGCCATGATGGTTTACCTTAATTATTAATCCTTAATATACAGAATACTAGTAGCATTTATGCTGCTTTAGCTACCAAGTTTGCCTTTGCATGTATTTGGTCCTCGCATGCAACTTGTATTACCACTTTATCAACTTACATAGCAGATGGCATGCTAAAGACTAAAAAAAAGGGCGTACCCAGTGCAGAGAGTTCCCGCTCTATGCAGGGGTTTGGGGAAGGGTGTCAGTGGCAAGCCTTACCCTTGCCTGTGCAATGCGAGGAGACCGCGACTCAAACCCGGGACCTTTCGGTCACAGGCGGTAAGACTCTACCGCTTGCACTAGGCCCGCCCTTCACATGCTAAAGACTAAACTTCACATATTTTCAACTGGACTAATTAGGCTTAAAAAATTCGTCTCGCAAATTAGTCGTAATCTGTGCAATTAGTTATTTTTTAGTCTATATTTAATACTCCATGAAGAGTGGGCCTGGTGCAAGCGGTAGAGTCTTATTGCCTGTGACCGGAAGGTCCCGGGTTCGAGTTGCAGTCCCCTCGCATTGCACAGGCGAGGGTAAGGCTTGCCACTAACACCCTTCCCCAGACCCCGCACAGAGCGGGAGCTCTCTGCACTGGGTACGCCCTTTTTTTCTATATTTAATACTCTATGCATGTGTCCAAACATCCGATGGGATAGGGACTAAACTTTAGGGGGAGGAACTAAACAAGGCCTTATAATTGTTGTATATATTGTACTTCGAAAGATGTTGTTTTTCAATTTGGAACTAATTTGTTAAGTATCTGGCTAATTGACTTGTTAATTTCTGCAGGCTGTATCATTTTATCTTGACTCAGGAGCTTTGTTAACAATTTGAAATCATTGACATATGGAGTCCCAGAAGAGTTGTCTTCTGATCACGTACTCCCAGGAGATTGTAGATGGAGTGCCTTTGTATGTTTCATCAAACTGCCTGCCTGTAAAAGCTTTGAAATATGAACCTGCTGGTCATGCGTTCCATGCTGCGGCAATGAAGCTTCTTGGTCTTGGGCAGCATGAAGACATTGAAACTGATGATCGCAGTGTCTCATCGGATGACAAAAGCCAAGATTTTAATACTGCTTCTGATACTTTTAGCAGCAAAGGCAAGAAGAAGTCATCTGGCAGTCAACAGCAGGATCACTATGCATTGCTCGGGTTGGGACACTTGAGGTTCTTGGCCACTGAAGATCAGATTCGGAAAAGTTACCGTGACATGGCTCTCAAACATCATCCAGATAAGCAGGCTTCCTTGATTCTTGCAGAGACAACAGAGGAGGCAAAACAAGCAAAAAAGGATGAAATAGAGAGCCATTTTAAGGCCATCCAGGAGGCCTATGAAGTCCTCATCGACCCTACAAAGAGGAGGATTTATGACTCTACAGATGAGTTTGATGATGATGTCCCAACAGACTGTGCCCCACAAGACTTCTTCAAGGTTTTCGGCCCAGCCTTCATGAGAAATGGACGCTGGTCTGTTACCCAGCCTATTCCTTCTCTAGGAGATGATACTACTCCTGTAGAGGAGGTTGATAAGTTCTACAATTTCTGGTACAACTTCAAGAGTTGGAGGGAATTTCCAGATGATGATGAGTATGACTTGGAGCAAGCTGAATCTCGTGAACATAAAAGATGGATGGAGAGGCAGAACGCAAAGCTACAAGAGAAGGCCAAAAAGGCGGAATACGCGCGAGTACGCACTCTTGTGGACAATGCTTATAAGAAAGACCCAAGGATCCAGAGGAGGAAAGAGGAGGAGAAAGCTGAGAAACAGAGAAGAAAGGAGGCGAAGTATTTGGCAAAGAAATTGCAAGAAGAGGAAGCAGCAAGAGCTGCTGAAGAGGAAAGGATAAGGAAAGAAGAAGAGTCTAAGAAAGCTGCACAAGCTTCTCAACATCAGAAGAAGCTAAAGGAGAAAGAGAAGAAGCTGCTCCGCAAAGAGAAAACTCGTCTGCGCACTCTTGCAGCACCTGTGGTTGCAGATAGCCACTTTGGTATGTCAGAGGAAGATGTTGAATCAACATGTGCTAAACTTGATATGGAACAGCTGAAGAGGCTCTGTGATGGAATGGATGGCAAGGATGCAGCTGAAAAGGCCAGGTTGATGAGCAATGCACTTCGCAATGGAAGTTCCTCAAAGGAAGCGAAGAAAATTGAAGCCAATGGTGCAGAGTGTTCTGCTCCAAAATCCAACTCTACAGTAGGTAGAGCGACAGAAGGCAGTAGCAGCATATTGAACAGCTATGAAAAAAAAGAGAGACCATGGGGAAAGGAAGAGGTTGAGATGCTTAGGAAAGCAATGCAAAAGTATCCTAAGGGAACTTCGAGAAGATGGGAGGTTGTTTCAGAATTTATTGGGACTAACAGATCGGTTGAGGAAATTCTCAAGGCCACTAAGAGTATTCTTCTGCAGAAGCCAGACTCATCGAAAGCTTTCGACTCTTTCCTTGAGAAGCGCAAACCGGCCCAATCTATTGCTTCACTTCTCTCCACCCGAGATGAAATTAGTTCCTCAACTGAGGGAGCTGGGACTGCATCGTCAAAGGCCGCGGCACAACCTGCGAGTAGCCAGGCAGCCAATGGGAAAGCTGCTGCTGATCCTGTCCCAGATGGAGCACCATCTGTGGCAGATCCAGATGCCTGGACAGAGGCTCAGGTCCTGGCTCTAGTCCAAGCTTTGAAGGCTTTTCCCAAGGATGCAAGCCAAAGATGGGAGCGTGTGGCTGCTGCTGTCCCAGGTAAAACTGTAGTCCAGTGCAAGAAAAAGGTTGCAGCAATGAGAGAGAATTTCCGGAGCAAGAAAACTGGGGAGTAGACTGAGGCATTGCCTCACTGGAAGTACATTTTGCAGGGAAGAGAATCTCGGATGGCAATATCTTTATCCCTCAAAAAAAAAAAAAAAAAAGGATGACAATATCTATAGATTGGATGTAGCATCTTGGCTGGTGAGGTATTGCTTGGCGAATCTCTCACGCCTCCAGTGGTGAGGATAATTTTTGTTACGGAGCTATGATAACTCATTTATTGTGCCAGGACTGCCAGGCCACCAGGGTGGTTTTACTTTGGTCAGCTGTAGGAGGATGCCATTGAAGCTCATCTACTGTTGATGGACTGATGATTGGCATTTTGTAGCAGTAGTTCGTGTTGGACTTTGTTTCGTCTGGCTCCTGGGGTTGTCTATGCGTTGCTGGAATTGGTGCCCTGGTTCGGTAAAATGTAGAGAACCATATATGTTTTTATTCATTATTAATAACTATAAGATAGGAATATATGTTACATCGCGAGACCTGTTATTGAAGTAAGCATTATTTTTCCTGGCCACGCACTTTGTAGTGGCTAACTATATCTGTCCTTGTTGCATTTTCAATACTTAGGAACGCAGTTGCTAATTGTCACCTATTCGTTATAGTCATCAGGGCCCATTTTTCCTTTCCAGTTGCTAATGGTCTGGGCTGTTCCCTATTCGTTATAGTCGTGAGGGCCCAGTTTTCGTTTCCAGTGTGCATATGGATGTCAAAGAGGGCCCTTTTTTTTTTTTGGTTTCCAGTGTGCTTAAGGATGCCAAAGAGGGCCCAGTTTTCGTTTCCAGTGTGCATATGGGTGCCAAAGAGGGCCCCAGTTTTCGTTTCCAGTCAGTGTGCATATGGGTGCCAAAGAGGGCCTAGTTTTCGTTTCCAGTGTGCATATAGCCTTTGCCATTCGCTGACCTCCCACACCCAACCCAGCCCCGAGTTTAGTTACAACTAGCATTGTCAAATGTCTTGTTTACTCTGTTGTCAGTCGGTCAAATGTCTTGGCTACTCTGTTTTCAGTCGTTTGTTTTAGTGCCTTTTGAGTTAATCCTCTTCCACCACCTACTAGGATGTTGACAATTGAAGGATGTTGACAATTGATTATGCGCTAACTTCATAGTTTTGCGCTGTGTAGGCCTGTGGATTTGTGAAACCACCTTCTGAAGCTATGCAACAACACATGCAACTGCATGTCTATAGTCCTTTTATCTGAACTGAATTTCTGATTCACTTGTAGACTAATATATTTTCATTGTGAGCTTCAATTTTATTCTGGTAGTATAATTTGAGAAAATTACATCCTATATGAAAGCATCTAGGTCCCTAGTTGGGTTTCGGTGACTAATGACAATATGTGATTACTGTGACTAACGTGTGTTTTGCAGAGGCAATTAAGTTAGGTCACGGTAATGGAAGATCGATTGGGCTATCATGGTGGTCATGTCCCTACGATGGAAATCGTTTCGGTTTTCAAAGAATGGACGACAAGGTTAAGGATGGACTAGTTCTAAGTGTCGATTGGAGTTGAAGAGACACTTATAGTAGTTTATGACTTTGTTTTTCCTTTGGCCGTACTATTAAGGGGGGTATGGACGGGTAGCTTGACCTAGGTGAGTCTAGTGGGTTAGGTGTGGTGCACACTTGCTAAATCTAGCACTAGATAGTTCCTAAAAAGCCCTTAGATCCATTGAAGCAAACTTCATTCACGTATGATTGAGAGTTGAAAGTGAATGGAGGGTCAAATACTGACCGGACGCTGGCGCAGAGTCCGGTCAGTTCATTTGATCAAGGTGGAATCGTCTGTGTGACCGGACGCTGAGAGATGAGCGACCGGACGCTGGGTGCCAGCGTCCGGTCGACTCCAGTAAGGTTCCAGAGAGGGAAAATCGTGACAGGACACGTCCGGTCACAACTTAAACACTGGAGTTCGGGGAGAACTGACCGGAGCGTCCGGTCAACATGACCGGAGTGTCCGGTCACTCCGAAGAGGCACATAACGGTTCATTTTTCAACCAAGGTTATAAATACTTTCTCCATTCATGTGAGGGGGTACTTTTGCTCATTCCAACAGTTGAGAAACACCTTTGAGAGTGCCAAGAAGAGCAAGGTCCTAGTGAGGTGATTGAGATTTGAGAATCCCAAAGAGAGCCTTCATTAGTGAGATCAAGAGTAGCATAGTGTGCATCCACCCTTCTTATTAGGCTTGTCGTGGTCAAGTGAGAGTTCGTGCTTGTTACTCTTGGTGATCGCCATCACCTAGACGGCTTAGTGGTGATTGGGAGCTTGGTGATCATCCGGCGGAGCTTGTGGATGACCCAACTCAAGTTGTGAGTGGTTGTGGGTGATTCACTGCGACAGAGTGTCAAAAAATTAACCCATAGAGAGCACTTGATCCTTGCACGGATCAAGAGAGAGCTACACCCTTACGTGGGTGCTCCAACGAGGACTAGTGGGGAGTGGTGACTCTCCGATACCTCGGCAAAACATTGCCACGTTTCTCTTTCTCTTTTTACTTTGAGCAATTCAATTCTTGTCATTTACATTCATAGAATTGCCATGCTAGAGTAGGATTGGAACATAGGTTGCTAAATTTTTGTGCGATAGATCAATAGAAACACTTTCTAGGCACAAGGGATTAATTAGGCTAACCGTAGGACTTAATTATTACAAAGAAATTTAGAATTAGCCCAATTCACCCACCTTTTGGGCATATTGATCCTTTCAATTGGTATCAGAGCCTCGCCACGTATTTAGACTTAACCGTCTAGAGAAAGATGTCTCACGGGGATGGTCCTCGTACTATCTTTGAGGGGGATGATTTTCCATATTGGAAAATCCGCATGGAGGCGTATCTAGAAGCTCTAGATGTTGGAATACTTAAAGCCGCCTCACAAGGTTTCCCAAAACCTCGGGATGCCGCACACCTACAAGGCGATGAGATGAATTACGAAAAATGGAATGCAAAGGCTAGAAACACCATATTTAAAGGCCTTTGTAAAGATGTGTTCAATCGGGTGAGGAACCACAAAGACGCCCATGCACTATGGTTGGACGTTTGTGCGCTCTATGAGGGAACAAAGAGTGAGCGTGAGGAACGCTATCATCTCGTCATGAAAAAGCTTAACTCTTTTGAGATGCTCCCTAAAGAATGTGCTAATGAGATGTACTCATGTTTGAATGTTCTTGTAGAGGAAGTCAATGGGCTTGTACTCACTCAAATGCAACCATCCCATGTTGTAAGAAAAATCTTGAGTGTCCTCCCCATTGACAAATATGGGCATATTATGACCGTGCTTCATCAAGGTGATCTTTCCACTACTACAACAACACAAATCTTGGGAAAGATTAATGCTCATGAGATGTACATAAACATCACACCACAAGATGGCTCATCCTCTACTAAGAAGAAAGAAAAAGACTTAGTATTCAAAGCTAGCCAAGGAAGGGCAAAGCAAGGCTTGAGTATGAGAGCTCAAGTGATGATGAAATTGATGATGCAAGTCTTGCTCTCATGGTGAGAAGAACCGCCAATATGCTAAAGATGCTCAACAAGAGTGGCATCAAGTTTGATGGTAAGAAGAAGTTCTTCACTAGCTCTAGAAGGAAGCCAATCTCCGAGATAGATTGCTACAATTGTAGAGAACTTGGTCATCTAGCACACCAATGCACCAAGCCCAAGAAAGACAAGTTCAAGAACAAGTACAAGGGCAAGAAAGATGACTCAAGCATTGAAGAAGAAGATGAGAAAAAGAAAAACAAGCCATACAAGAAGAGAGATGACAAGGACTTCCACAAGAAGAAGAAAAGTGGAAAGGCATACATTGTCGGTGATTGGCTCATGGACATTGATTCATCTAGTGGCTCATCCGATGATGATAGTGACAACGAGAAGGTGGCCTCCATTGTAATTGACTCTTCATCATCTTCACCGCCACCACCGCCATCATCCTCTACACACCTATGCCTTATGGCCAAGGGTGATCACAAGGTATCAAATGATGATAGTAGTGGTGATGAACATGCTAGCAATGATGATAGCGATAGTGACGATGATGAATATGAATCACTTTCTTATGATGATCTTGTTAAATTGCTAAATCAATACACTAAATCATTAGAAAGAGTAGAGCTAAGAATGAAAAACTAGATGCTAAGAATGATTCACTTTTAGCAAAATGTGATATAGCGGAAAATGCTAGTGTTGAGCTTAGAGAAGCAAATGATGCTATATCATCCAAACTCAAGGAGCTCAAATCTTCTAAGAAAGAGCTTAAAGATAAACATGATAAACTTGAGAGGATCCACAATGAGCTCATCACTAGCCACAACATGCTAAAAGAAGAATATACTACTCTTAAGATTAATCATGATAATTTTGTTATTGCTCAAGAATATTTATTTAATGAGCCACATGATGCTACTAACGATGTTGTTAAGATTGATATAGCTACATCATGTGATGATTTGATCACTGAGAGCATTGAGCAAAGTTCTAGTAGCAAGGGCAAGCAAGTGGTTGAGACTGAAGATTATGATGAGTTTGTCAAGCTCAAGAATGACAATGAAAAGCTCAAGAAAGATCTTGAAGAGATCAAAAGCCACAACACTATTGTGCTAGAAACTCTTGATCATGATAGTGATTTGATTCTTGAGAATGAGAAGCTCAAAGAAGAAAACAAGAAGCTCAAAGAAGAGAAAAATAATGATGCTCTCAAGGAATAGAACAAGAAGCTCAAATTGGAGAAAGAGCATCTCAAGATTGGATTGAGCAAGTTCACAAGAGGCAAGCATCTTCAAAGTGAGCTACTAATGAATACCGTTATGAAGATGGATAGAAGTGGCATTGGGTACTTGGCAAACCAAGAGAAGAAGGCTCAAGCTCAATAACAACACAAGTCAAAGCCAAAGACAAAGAGATGTTTTGAGTGTGGATAAGAAGGCCACTTTGCCCATGAGTGCCAAACTCCACCACCACAACCCTTGCTCAAGCATGCTAGACCTTTTGCTTTCAATGCTCATTACATGCTTAGAAAGGATTCTAGTGGAAAGATGAAAGTGATGTTCTTAGGACCTTCCAACAAGAATAGGCCTAAGAAAATTTAGGTAGCAAAGTCACTTGTTGAGAAGGTGAAGGGCCCTCAACAAGTTTGGGTTCCTAAAGCTTGATCTCTTGTGTGTAGGTGAACTACAAGACCGGTGAAAGTCATTGGGTTATTGATAGTGGTTGCACACAACACATGACCGGTGATCCTCGTATGTTCACCTCACTAGATGAAGAAGTAGATGGACAAGAAAGAATCATATTTGGAGATAATTCAAAGGGCAAGGTTAAAGAATTGGGTAAAGTGGCAATATCAAATGATTATTCTATCTCAAATATGCTATATGTTGCTTCATTGAGCTTCAACTTGCTATCCATTGGACAATTGTGTGATCTTGGCTTCCAATGCTTATTTATCGAGAAGGAAGTTGTTGTATCTAAGAAGAATGATGATCAAGTGATATTCAAAGGATTTAGATACAACCTATATCTAGTGGACTTCACCTCCGAAGAAGCTAATTTGAAGACTTGCCTATTCACCAAAATAACAACACTTGGGTGGCTATAGCATAGAAGACTTGCTCATGTTGGGATGAGCTCACTCAAGAAGTTAATGAAGAATGATTTGTTGAATGGGTTAAAGGATGTGAAGTTTGAGAAGGACAAGCTTTGTAGTGCATGTCAAGCCGGCAAGCAAGTTGTAAATACTCATCCAACAAAAGCTTTCATGCCAAACACAAGAATGCTAGAACTCCTTCACATGGACTTATTTGGACCAACAACATACAAGAGTTTGGGAGAAAATATTTATTGTCTTGTGATTGTTGATGACTATTCAAGATACACATGGGTATTCTTCCTTCATGACAAATCCGAAGTTGCATTATGCTTCAAGAAGTTTGCCAAGAGAGTACAAAATGAGTTTGAAGTGAAGCTCAAGAAGATTAGAAGTGACAACGGTAAAGAATTTGACAACACAAATATAGAAGCCTATTGTGATGAAGTTAGGATCAAACATGAGGTCTCCGCAACATATACTCCTCAACAAAATGGTGTAGTTGAGAGAAATAACCGGACATTAATCACTCTTGCAAGAACAATGCTAGATGAGTACAACACCCCGAAGCTCTATGGGCAAAAGCTATCAACACCGCATGCTATGCATCCAACCGTCTATTCCTTCAAAAGTTTCTTGGCAAGACACCTTATGAGTTGCTAAATGGGAAGAAGCCGGACGTCTCCTTCTTTAGGGTGTTTGGTTGCAAATGCTACATCTACAAGAAGCGGCAACACCTAGGAAAGTTTCAAAGATATTGTGATATTGGTTTTCTTGTTGGTTACTCATCAAAGTCCAAAGCATATAGAGTATTTAATCATGCCACCGGCTTGGTTGAAGAAACATATGATGTGGAATTTGATGAATCTAACGGCTCCCAAAGAGCACATGAGAATCTTGATGATGTAGGTGATGAACCATTAAGAGAGGCTATGAAGAACATTCTGGTTGGAGACATCAAGCCTCAAGATGATGAAGATGATGTACAAGTGATCAATCCACCTTCTTCATCAAATGTGCCACAAGATAGTGAAAAAGATGGGAGAGTAGAAAATGAAGATACTCATGTCTCCCATGATCAAATGGTGGTACAAGCACAAGATGTTGATGCTCTACAACCTTCTCCTCAAGTGGTCAATAGAAGAAACACACCTCTACTACAAGATCATCCACAAGATCTCATCATAGGGAGTCCATCAAAGGGTGTAATGACTCGTTCACAAAAACTTGCTTTATTTATTGCACATCACTCTTTTGTCTCTTGCTTTGAGCCTACTAAGGTAGAAGAAGCTCTTCAAGATCCGGATTAGATAAATGCCATGTATGAAGAGTTGAACAACTTCACCCGCAATGAAGTTTGGACTCTTGAAGAGCGGCCAAAAGGTGTAAGAGTCATTGGAACAAAGTGGGTGTTCCGCAACAAGCAAGATGATCAAGGCGTAGTTGTGAGGAACAAGGCAAGACTAGTTGCAAAGGGGTTCTCTCAAGTTGAAGGTTTGGATTTTGAAGAGACCTTTGCACCGGTTGCAAGACTAGAAGCCATTCATATCCTCCTTGCATATGCATCACATCATGAAATGAAATTATATCAAATGGATGTGAAAAGTGCATTTTTAAATAGCTTTATTAATGAACTAGTCTATGTTGATCGATCTCCCGGGTTTGAAGACTCTAGATATCCTAATCATGTTTATAGGTTGTCCAAGGCGTTATATGGGCTTAAGCAAGCCCCAAGAGCTTGGTATGAGCGCCTTCGGGATTTTCTCATTGAGAAGGGCTTTACCATTGGGAAGGTCGATACCACACTATTCACCAAGAAGCTTAATGGACATATCTTCATTTGTCAAGTGTATGTTGATGATATCATTTTTGGATCATCAAATGAAGATTCTTGCAAAGAGTTTAGCGAATTGATGTCGAAGGAGTTCGAGATGTCAATGATTAGAGAGCTTACATTCTTTCTTGGTTTTCAAATCAAGCAAATGAGAGAAGGGATTTTCATCTCTCAAGAGAAATATACAAATGATCTTCTCAAAAGATTCAAGATGGATGAATGTAAGCCAATCAAGACATCAATGCCAACTAATGGACATCTTGACCTAGATGAGGGAGGTAATACAATTGATCAAACTCTCTACCGCTCTATGATTGGTAGCTTGTTATATTTAACCGCATCTAGGCCCGACATCATGTTTAGTGTGTGTATGTGTGCTAGATTTCAAGCTAATCCTAAGTAAACTCATTTGATTGCCGTTAAAAGAATCCTTAGGTATCTTAAGCACACACCAAGCATTGGCCTTTGGTATCCCAAAGGAGCTATATTTGAATTAGTTGGCTATTCCGATTCGGATTATGCCGTTGCAAAGTTGATAGAAAAAGCACATCCGGAGGGTGCCATTTGCTTGGTAGATCACTTGTGTCTTGGTCCTCCAAGAAACAAAATAGTGTGGCTTTGTCCACCGCCGAAGCGGAATACATTGCCGCGGGTGCTTGTTGTGCACAAATTCTTTATATGAAACAAACTTTGCTAGACTATGGTGTAGTTCTAGAAAAAGTACCTCTTTTGTGCGACAATGAAAGTGCGGTAAAACTTGCAAATAATCCTGTTCAACACTCTCGCACCAAGCACATAGATATCTACCATCACTTTCTTAGAGATCATGTTGCAAAGAATGATATTTCACTAGAAGGTGTAAGGACCGAGGATCAATTGGCGGATATCTTCACTAAACCGCTAGATGAGGCGACTTTTTGTCGATTGCGGAATGAGCTCAATGTGCTTGATTTTAGTAACTTCACTAAAAAATGAGCTTGTGTTGTCCCTTGCATTGCATTATAATATACAACATGTTTACTTTATAGTAATGCATATAGGGTTTGTCTAACATGGTTAAGATAACCGTTGAAAAGCGAGTGAAGAAGCTTAACCTTGGATCAAACTTGGCAAGCAACTAGATTTACTTTCAAGTATTGCATTGCATATGTATGAATGTTGCTTTGTCGTTTATCTTCAATTGCCCTCTTATTGCCTATTTTCTTAAAAAGAATTATAGCCTAAGGCAAAATATTTTTGAAAAATTTGAGGGTTTGAGAGAGGTCACTCACATCAGTCCCAATTGGTGTTTATTTGGATCTTATTAGAGTTGGGACTTGATTGGGAACAGGTAGCGCGAAGGACTTTGAAGATTTGCTGGAAAAAGAGTGTCCGGACGCTGCACCGGACTCTGATGTACAACGTCCAGTCAGTTCACAGGAGGTGAACCTGCTGCGATGGAGTGACCGGACTCTGCTGTTCAGCGTCCGCTCAGATGGTGGTTCAGCGTCCGGTCGAGCGAAGACGATGGAGACAGGTTGGACCGGACTCTGGCTGTGTCCGGTCAGTTGTGATCGGACGCGTCTGGTCACGATTCCAGGGGTTTTGGACCTCTCTGGAATCGACCGGACACTGGGTGGCAGCGTCCGGTCGCTGCCACCGGAGCGTCCGGTCAGAAGATAACGTGCGGTTTCTGGATTCTTTTCTCCGTTTCCTTTTCCATCACGTGTGGACAACCATATAACCGCCGTACGCGCCATGACCTAATCCCGCATCCAGCATTGCGCCGACATCACCACTGTGCCCTAGTCATGCTCCATCGCTAGCCACGCCGTCCTGCTTCAGCGTAGCCGCCCAAGCCTTGCGCTTTTCCTGTGCCGCTGCCGCGCCATGAAATCAATCGCATTGCTTTTCGCCCGCGCCTCGCTCTTCTTGCGCCCACCATCTTTGCCCTGCGTCCCGCCGCCGCTACCTACCTGCCGCCGCACCTATACCATCCGTGCCCGCGCCAACCACGCCCTCGCGCCGTGCTCCAGCGCCACCACCCACACCGTGCCCTAGCGTTGCCGTGGCCCTGCCCTGCTTTAGTGCCGCATCCAGAGCCCTGCTAGAACCCTAACCCTAGCCGATTCGGTGGTTCCCCGCGTGTCATTTCTCTTCTCTTTGGATCGCTGGTTCATCAGGTAGCAAGCCCTCAGTTCTAATTTCATACCTTATGCTTGCTTCTTAGGGTTTCGTATCTCTAGATATGTTGTAATTACTTATAAATCCAATCTATTCTAACGTGCAGCGAGTCGGTGTTTCTGAGGTCTCAGTGACAGTTGTCAGTCAACTCGAGGCCAAGCTCGCGAGTACGGATCGAGGCCAAGCCTCGAAAGTGACAGTTGGCAGTTGATCTTTGTCGGCGGCAGTTGTTCTTCTCAGCTTCATCAGATGGCTCATGTCAAGAATGTCGGAGGTGGTCCTGGTGATGAGGATCCGAGGCCCCTGCCTCGCTAGCCTACAGATACAAAAGGCAATGCAACAAAGAAGCTAGCGACGAAGAAGCGCAAGTACCCTGATGCAGATACAGCGAGAGCAACCGTAGTTGTAGAGGCCATAGAGCGCGCAGAGAGAGGAGGTACTCGGAGTGGTGTTGTTATTGCAGTTCAGCTTTCTCCATCTACGAGGGCTGCACTTGAGCAGGTTGAGCACCATCATGGTGGTCCAGCTGGGACTGTCATGGTTGGAGGACGGCGTATGGCTATTGATGAGAGTCAGCCTTAGGGGGAGTCACAGCAGCAACCATAGCCAGCAGAGCAGACTCAGGAGGGAGAGCAGGCCGAGGAGACAAAGCAGGCACCTCAGCCATAGCTTCGCCGCTCTAGTCATACCCGTGCTCCAGTCACACCGAGGCCAGAGACACAACGGAGGGGTTCTCATCCATCGCCTAGACCATAGGGTCTGCCTCCAGTGACTCACTTGGATTTGAGGGCCACCATGGCCAAGCAGGTCCAACAGCTCAGATTTGTGGACTTTGAGCAGTGGTTCCCTCCGAGGAGGGATGACTGAGCTTTAGAGGGCTTCTACACACCACTGCAAGAAGATTTTTATAATGCATACCTTAATAGTGGGGCAGTATTTAGATCTCAGAGGGTGTGCAACATTTGGTCCATTGTAGCAGTTGCTGGAGAGCATATTCACCCTTACCTATCTTACTTGCCAAGGCTGACAGACTTACTTGGACAGACAGGCTTATATGTTCCATCTTGGGTCCGTGAGTTCTATGCTACACTCTGGATTGATCCACAGCATAGATTTATACACTTTGCATTCAGAGGCAGAGATTACAGGCTGATGAGCTCTAGGGTAAGAGAGATACTTAGGCTTCAGGAGTAGCCAGTCCGGCTACATGAGGTTTGCTATGGACAGACAATGCCTCCTAGACGCCCTCATGGCGGTATGGTGCCTCCTACAGATTTGGTCCACCATTGCTTCACAGAGTCTTTTAGGCGAGGGGTCGAGCAGGACACCCAGTGATCTCACTCCTACAGCTAGAGTGTTGGATGCTATTATGAGGAGGACCCTACTTCCAAGGATGAGGTATCACAAGGGCTTAACTCACATACAGCTATGGCTATTGAACTCTCTAATGCAGTAGACAGTGTTTGACATTTGGAATCTCCTTCTATCAGAGATGGAGGATACTATTGCAGAGGGGTTCAGGGGTCACAGGCAGCTACCATATGCTCACTAGATTACATTCCTAATCCATAGGGCAGTTACTGTGAGGCCATCTGAGATGCTGATAGAGTACAGTGGTGCTACTATAGAGTTTCTTGCATACAACATGACTCAGATGATCCGTCATAGTGCAGTGAGGACACCCAGCCAGCCGCACCGTCGTCTAGAGGGGCCAGAGACTGCAACCCAGTAGAATGAGAACATTAGGGGCATAGCAGCTACTGAGGAGGAGCAGCTTGATGCTCAGTAGAAGGGGATGGTTGAGAGCGACCCCAGCGACAGCTCAGATGATGACTACTGGGATATTCCTCAGATGCCTCCACGACGACATGACCATGAGGCCGGTAGCTCCAGTTTAGCTCCACCTGCACCACAGACAGATCCCGCTCTACTTGCTATACTTGAGCGGATGAGGCAGGATCAGGCTCGCCAGGCTCAGGAGATAGCTGCTACATTTGCACGATTTGAACTTCGGCGGATGAGTTTCAAATGATAGCGATGGGTGATCCAAAGAAAGAATAGCCATACAACGATGAAGCCAGAGGCCATGCATCATGAGGCAAAGATCTCATGCAAAGCAAAACTACACCGGTTTATGCAGCATATTGTGACAACCATTGGGGCTCCACCGCCACAGCCTTCACCCTAGCTTGGTTAGCCTGCCACCACTTCTATGACTCCAGCTTTCTAGCCCAGTGGGCTTCATAGTCAGGGACCGCCAGTGCCACAGTTTCCTTCACCTATAGAGCAGGTGTCCTAGTGGTTTGCTTCGACAGTGCCAGTCCCACAGTTCACACCTCTTCATACGGGCTTTACTTCACCTCAGAGTTTGTCAGTGCTCACCCCAGTTTCCAGGAGCCTTGGTGCTTCATTCAGTGAGTTGACAGGGTAGCCTACACCACTAGAGCTACATGTCCTAGGTCCTTCCATAGTTGCACCTATTACCGGGACTACAGAGACGCTCCCTTCTTCAGTTGCATCATCAGAGCAGGTAGCGCCAGTTCTAGATCCGATCCAGACCGCTTCAGCATCGCTTCTAGCTATAAAGGGTCAGACTACTCAGAGCTTAGGGTCAGATGATGATGGCACATAGTTCCAGCTCGCTCCACGTACCTTAGCACCTGACTCGTCTGCTATAGCCCCGCCGACCGACTCATAGGTTTTGGTGTTTGATGCCAAAGGGGGAGAGGGATCGAGTATGTTAGTCTTAGGGGGAGCGACATATCTAGGGGGAGCTTAGTTTACTTATTAGGTTATCTATTACATTTGGAGTTTTACATGTGATACATTATACATTCATGTTTACTATTATGCATCGAACTATATTTATGTGATAGTGATATCTATGTGATCATGATATTATGTGATATGTGACATGTGTGCTCTCTACTTTGAATTATTTATATGTCATATCACTTGTGTTATGCTCATTTGCTTTGCTTCCGTGTTTTACTCCGATGCAAATGAGCTTTATTACTTGTACTCATGCTTATTTCATATGTTTTGAGTACATCATGTTGGCTTGGGTCATATAAGCTTATCTAACTCCTTTGTTCTTATTGCTAAAAGCTTATATGATCCAAGCATGTTAAAAACCTCAACTCTTTCACATACTCGAGGTTGTATTGTCATCAATCACCAAAAAGGGGGAGATTGAAAGCATCTAGGCCCCTAGTTGGGTTTCGGTGATTAATGACAATACGTGATTACTGTGACTAACGTGTGTTTTGTAGAGGCAATTAAGTTAGGTCACGGTAATGGAGATCGATTGAGTTATCATGGTGGTCATGCCCCTACGATGAAAATCGTTTTAGTTGTCAAAGGATGGATGACAAGGTTAAGGATGGACTAGTTCTATGTGTCGATTGGAGTTGAAGAGACACTTAGAGTAGTTTAGGACTTTATTTTTCTTTTGGCCGTACTATTAAGGGGGTATGGATGGGTAGCTTGACCTAGGTGAGTCTAGTGGGTTAGGTGTGGTGCACACTTGCTAAATCTAGCACTAGGTAGCTCCTAAAAAGCCCTTAGATCCATTGGAGCAAACTTTATTCAAGTATGATTGAGAGTTGGAAGTGAATGGAGGGTCAAATACTGATCGGACGCTGGTTTCGGTGTGATCGGACGCTGGCGCAGAGTCCGGTCAGTTCATTTGATCAAGGTGAAATCGTCTGGTGCGACTGGATGCTGAGAGATGAGCGACTGGACGCTGGGTGCCAGCGTCCGGTCGACTCCAGTAAGGTTCTAGAGAGGGAAAATCGTGATCGGACGCGTCCGGTCACAACTTAAATACTGGAGTTCGGGGAGAATTAACCGGAGCGTCCAGTCACCCCGCAGAGGCACATAACGGTTCATTTTTCAACCAAGGTTATAAATACTTCCTCCATTCGTGTGAGGAGGTACTTTTGCTCATTCCAACAGTTGAGAAACACCTTTGAGTGCTAAGAAGGGGAAGGTCCTAGTGAGGTGATTGAGATTTGATAATCCCAAAGAGAGCCCTCATTAGTGAGATCAAGAGTAGCATAGTGTGCATCCACCCTTCTCATTAGGGTTGTCGTGGTCAAGTGAGAGTTCATGCTTGTTACTCTTGGTGATCGCCATCACCTAGATGGCTTGGTGATGATTGAGAGCTTGGTGATCATCCGACGGAGCTTGTGGATGACCCAACTCAAGTTGTGAGTGGTTGTGGGTGATTCACCACGATGGAGTGTCAAAGAATTAACCCGTAGAGAGCACTTGATCCTTGCGCGGATCAAGGGGGAGCTACACCCTTGTGCGGGTGCTCCAACGAGGACTAGTGGGGAGTGGCGACTCTCCGATACCTCGGCAAAACATCGCCGTGTTCCTCCTTCTCTCTTTACTTTAAGCAATTCAATTCTTATTATTTACATTCATAGAATTGTCATGCTAGAGTAGGATTGGAACATAGGTTGCTAAACTTTTGTGTGATAGATCAATAGAAATACTTTCTAGGCATAAAGGGTTAATTGGGCTAACTGTAGGACTTAATTATTGCAAAGAAATTTAGAATTAGCCCAATTCACCCCCCTCTTGGGCATCTTTTGATCCTTTCACTACAATATGGTTGATTTATTATGACCAGGCAAAACAACTTTTTTTCAACTATTGTGTAGTCATTAGATTCTCGTATTGTAAATCTGAAGCCATGTTTTACCAGAATTATATCTTTGGTATGCTGGAACCCGTGCCTATAGTAATTTTGCTCATGTAAATGACATGTCTATGCTCCATATTAATTAGCGATATGATATTAATTGATATGTTGCATTTTTCACATCCAATTGTGGGCTTAAACATTACAACCCATTAAGAAACATGGACAAATGGGCTTGTGAGATTTTATAGAATTTCAGCACGTTGAATTAAAGGTTTAGTCCATATATAAATTCTAACATGTCCACCTTGGAAATTTCCGTGAAGATGGAAGTAGGATGTAAGCATATGCACTATATACTCCTTGCATCCCAAATGGTAAGAGGTTTTGGTTTTTCCAGATACATGGTTTTTATGGCTACAGTGTATATCTAAGTGCATAGTAGAAACTATATATTTTTGAAAAATTGAAAGGTCTTATCACACTATAAAAGAGCTAGTTTTTTGGTTGGGTCTATCCCTGTTTTGCAACCATTTGATCTTGATACCGTTTCATATTAGCCTTCCGTCGAGATCTTACTCTCTCTTATTATTAACCGTTCGATCTAGACGCCGTGTCATGAGCCTTCCGTCGTTCGAGATCTTATCACACTATAAAAGAGCGAGTTCTTTGGTTGGGGCTATCTCTGTTTCACAATTGTTTGAACTTGACACTCGTTTCATATTAGCCTTCCGTCGTCTGAGATCTTACTCTCTCTTATTAATAACCGTTCGATCTAGACGCCTATTCTATATAATCATATGAGCCTTCCATCGTTCCAGCCATATGTGGTTCCTTCCAGAGATCTTACATTATCTCGACGCCACCCCTCAATCCCATGGCTCGACTCCCTCTCTCCATATAAATTATAAGTCACGTGTTCTTGCCTGTCCAAAGCAATTCAATTATGAATTTTTTAACTTTGTGGTTTTAATCACACAGATAAAAATTCTAATTTAATCCAAATAGAAAAGAATAATCCATATCTATTCTATATAATATAATATAATATAATATTTTTTTGGTTTAGGGCCGCCGCCATAGCCGTATGTGGTTCCCTTCCAGTTCCAGACTTCCAGTCAGCTTCCCGCCCGCCTCGGAAATCTCAGCGAGGAAACCACCCACACTATAAGTCAAAAGGAAACGACAAAAAAATACAAGCCTACTCATACACTTGGGAGGCAAAAGGCCAAGCCTAGCCAGGGATCGTACCCAGGTCTCCATATAAATTATAAATAGATAAATAATAGAAAACTATATATTTTTTAACACAGGAAAGAGCTTATATTTCATCATAAACATGTTTACAATCGGCGTGTAAGGCTTCCGCACGCAGGCCGGGACAGCTTCAGACAAAAAAACAAGAAGAAAAAACTCTCCTGCTAATTTACCCTAGAGCATGAGGCACTTCATTAGCACTCCTGTGACATTTTGTGACATTGAAATCCCAGAATGATCTCAACATTTCTTTTGCCTCTTCAACAATGATGCAGCTAGAGGATTGATTTGTAGTATTACAATTTAGAGCCTGAACCATAGCAATGCTGTCAGATTCCACCCATATGGGTCCTGTGAAGATCGATAGAGCCTTACGAATTTCTGTCAGAGCGGCTAGATTTTCCGCTTCTTCAACCGATGAACAAAAGGAATCACTATTCCACCTTGAGAAGACCACCATACTCAGATGATTCCTTGCAACATAACCCAGCCCTGTTTGTCATGTGATAGGATCAAAGCCTACATCTACATTAAGTTTGATCCATCCCGGTGTGTGTGTGTGTGGGGGGGTGTCCATGGTAACCTTCTGTGGTTTGTTGTTTTTGGACCATTCTCGTACATGGTATCTATATTGGATGGGCAGGGGGTTCCCCTTTTACATCAGCTGGAGGTGTAGTAGCCCCTTCAAAATTCAGGGAAAAGAGATAATTTTCCAAAAAATCAACTGAAACTGAGATGGGGCACTTGCCATTCCCAAAAACAATGTCGTTCTGATGATGCCAGATTCTCCAGAATAGTGACACTATTGAGAAGAGCTAAAATCCAATCAGGTCCAGTATACATAAAGGCCGGGTCATCAGGGAGGCTCCATGACCGGCGTAGAGCATGTCTTAGTGAAGAGGCAAAAGTGCAGCGAACCATAGAATGGTGTCCATCTTCAGGTTCCATACCACAAATAGAGCAGGTTGCATCTGGAATCAGGTGCTACCTCATTCTATTTGATTGGACACCCAGACCATTACGGGCCAATTTCCATATGAAGATTTTTACTTTTTGCGACACAGGGGTTTTCCATATAGCATAAATTTTTTTCCTGTCTACAGAGGTACTATTACCACTAGAGTTTCTGAATCTGTCTTCCATAGCAAGTCTGTATGCACTTCTAACAGAGAATATGCCATTCTTTTCAAATGCCAAGCAAGAATGTCATCACCCTCATTATCTGGAATTCTAATATTGAGAATTTCTTCAGCTTCATGAAAAAGGAACGTTCTCCTTATTAGGGGTTCGTTCCAGCCCCTTGGATTTTGGAGGATCAACTATGCCCTTTCTTCACTCTAGATCTTTTTGGAGGGCTTGAAATTTTGAGCGAATCCAGTCTAGGTATCCAATTGTCCCTCCAAATTTTAATACTGTTACCACTGTTAACTCTCCAAATTACACATTTTTTTAGAAGATCAAGGCCATGCTCTATGCTTTTCCAGACTTGTGAGGAATTTTGAGGGAAGCTGGTGTCAAGCAGATTACCAAAGGGATGTTAGATTGATCTCTAACCTAACTGGACCCAACGGCCCAGTTGAGCCTTTGATTCACGCCCTAATCGGGGGCGCCCAGCCCACCATGGCTGGAGGGCCCCTGTCACCCTGCGCTATAAAAAGAGGTGGGGGCGGCAGCTCTTATCACGAGGTTTGCCTGAGCCGAGCTCCCCACCGACAAACCCTAAACCCGATCTAAGCGAGGGGCGCAGCCAGTGACGGGAAGTACCTCCACCACAGCACTGCGTCATCATCGATCTTCACCGCATGCACCGCATCTCCGACACGTCTTCCCCGACCGTCGCTGCCCATGCGCAGACTTCACCAATGAACCCAATGGAGGCCTCTGATCTACCCCCTCCGCGGTGTCAGGTTCGTCAGACCTCATCCACCTCTCTCTGTCTCTCTATCCTTACACTAGAACATGTTCTAGGTCTTTGTTTCATCAAGCACCCCGGCTAGATCTACTCCTTGTGATCCTATAAGAATAACATTGGTACCAGAGCCACGTTTTTCCTAGGGTTTTTAGATCTAGAACGGGTAGACAGCTTAGAAAAGGAAGAAGGTTAGATACAGTGCGGGTCTAACAAGAACAGAGGGTTCGGTTGGACCCTAACCCTAAATGGGTTAAGGAAAGAGGGTTCAGATGAACCCTAACCCTAACTGGGTTAAAGAAAGAAGAAGGAGGGCTCGGTTTCACGTCTAAACCGAACTCTAAAACCCGCAATCAATTCGGGAAAAAGAAACAGTAAAACCCTAACCCTAACTTCGATCCCCATCCCAAATCGGTTCAATCCGAGCACCAAAAGAGAAACAAATCCGAAGGGGAAGAAGGGGGAAAGGGTGGCCTACCTCGCCGCGCGAGGAAAAGAATGCCGAGTCAGGGCACTGCTCGCCAGGCTCGGCCAAAGGGGCGCCACGGCCAGGCCGCTCGACGGCGGCGCGCTCACCCGCTGGGGAGCACGCCCACCGGCGAGGGGGCCGGCGACGACGCCATGGCTGCCCGCTCGCTCGCTGCGTTCGCTCGGTCTCCGCTCGCCTTGCTGTGGTGAGGAGAGAAGAGAGAGCGGCGAAGAAAGAGAGAGGTGAAGGCCGAATGGCGCTAGGGTTCAAGGGCGCCGCGGCGGTCGCCGGTTTTGATCCTGCGACGGGCGTAGGCGGCCGTTAGATTGGCGCGGACGGCCGAGATTGATCGGGCCGTTCCGCAACCCAAGCGGGCGCACGGCAGCGCGACTTTGCCGGCCCAGGCCCAGGTTGCAGCCTGGGTGCAGCCTGCGTGCGCGGAGATGTGGGCCGAGCCGGCTTTTGCCGGTTTTTGGGCCAAGAAAGTCACAATGAGCCCGCGAACCGATTTTGTTTTTTCTTTTTCCAGGAAAATTGAAAAATGGAAATGGGCTCAAAAGAAAATAGAAAAAGTATTTTTCCCTGTGGGTAAAATTCAAGAAAATGAGTTCTTTTTTTCCGCTGCATATTTAAAGATGTTATTTTTATTATTAAATTCGAACCAACAGGAGAATTTAATCTTGAAAAATAGATATGTTTTAATTTATTATAATATTATTATTATTCTGACCAACGTTGATTAATGGCAATATTATGATGTTTTATCATGCATTAATTCTATTTCTGTCCAATGGTGATGTAGAATTAGTGTAGAGAACAATTGTATGTTTTAATTTTGACCAACATTGAAACTAAGGCATGCAATTGTTATTGTTATTATTTATGTTCTCACACTATTTGAATTGTGTTTTCAGGCGGATACAACTTGATGAGTTGTATCAAAGAAATCCCCACTTCAAAGGTGATAACTACATTGAGTGGAAGAAAAAGATCGACCTGGCCTTCATCTTGGTGAGGTGGATTGGGTAGTCACCACACTGTGTCCCACAGAGCCTGTGGCACCGGTGAGGGAGACAAACGAGGCTGATGCCGCTTGGGTGAAAGGTCCTTGTGTGGTTTTGGTAATTGAGTGACAACTTAGGTGGACTAATTGTGTTTATGTGAGATACACAGGTGATTAGTCCACAGGTACATGTGTGTGAGCAACATATTTTGAAGATGTTGCAAAGCTCGCACATATGATGATGAAGGAGCTTAAATGCACATGAGACATGACATTGAGTCATGTGATCAAGGTGGAGAAGATCAAGACAAGACTTGGCTTGATGGACCGGTTGCAAGCATGAAGGGCAAGTCGAAGGCTTTGGAGTGATGGACCACGTGGCGGTGAAGCTTGAGCAAGACTTGGCGCCGATGAACGATGGCAACGGTGAAGAGCAAGTGAAGTCAAGATCGATGAACCAATATGATCACGTGATGATATGAAGTGGATCATATCATTGTTGATCATGTTGGTGCATGTGTTGCATCGACATTGGAGGAGATGGAATGGAATGCGCAAGGCAAAGGTATAACCTAGGGCATTTCATTTCACCGGTCATAGGTGTGTAGAGAAGTATATGACCGGGTTTAGGATAGATGGCCATACTATCAAGAGGGGCAAACTTGTTTGCATATCGGTCATCTAGTGCCACTCGAGTGATCTAACTTTGCATCGTCGCTAGGATCGAGTGGCGTGGCAAGTTGAGTGACTAACATCCTTTGGGAAATGATTGTGAAAAGCTAACACACATACACATGGTGGTGTACACTTGGTGGTGTTGGCACATTTACATGGCGCTTTCGGGAAAATGGAATGCCTATTTTCTATTGCGCCGGATGTAAATTCTTGTGGTTGGCACATTGGAGCAAGGGTGAAGAAGTTAGAAGTGAAAACGAGTTGATCACGAAGATGCTGGCGTCGGTCTACTGACCGGACGCTGGGTCATGCAGCGACAGGACGCTGAAAGGCTGTGTCCGGTCAAACTGACGTGTCTGCACTGTACCGAGGGTATTGCACCGGACGCTGGTCTGTGTCCGGTCAAGGTGGACCGGACACGTCCGGTCGAGAAAATATGCCTCGGGGAGCTTACTGGAAACGACCGGACGCTGGGGCTTCAGCATTCGGTTAGTTTTACCGCTGCGTCCGGTCAGGTCAAGTGACCGTTGGGATCGGGACGCGTGGCCGTCTGCGGACGACCGGACGCTGAGGTCCAGCGTCCGGTCAACTCGACCGGAGCGTCCGATCAACCCGACTTTTGCCCAGTGAAGGGGTAACGGCTAGTTTAGCCCTTGGGGCTATAAATAGAAGTGGCCCTCGGCCATGGCTGGGGCTGAGCACCTGAGGGGACTTAGTGTCCATGCTTGTGAGTGCTTGGGAGCCCTCCATCACACATATACTTGATAGTGATCATTCGATTGTGTGAGTGAGCGATTCTAGTGCGATTGCATCGTGAGGTTGCATCGAGTGGCACTAGGTGATCGAGTTGCAAGCCGGTGGTGCTTGTTACTCTTGGAGGTTGCCACCTCCTAGACGGCTTGGTGGTGGTCTCCGTCGAAGCCCGCAAGAAGCTTGTGCGGGGCTCCGGAGAAGAGCTTTGTGAGGGGCATTGTGCTCGCCCCGCAGGAGCCACGAAGAGCAACTTTATTAAAGCGTGTCATTGAGCTACCCTCACTCAAGGGGTAGGTTCTTGCGGCGCCCGACGTGCGGGCTTAGCGGGTGATGCTAATTAGCCGCCAAACCACCAAGTGAGCGGTCGACACAACGGGGACTAGCGTGTTGGCAAACACGTGAACCTCGGGAGAAAAATCATCGTGTCAACCTTGTTCTTCCCGTTGGTTTGCTTCCCATTACACAAGCTTGCATTTACTTTCATATATATTACGCTTGTGTAGTTGCTCTTGTAATTAGATAGCTTGTGTAGCTTGCTAATTACCTTCTTGCTTGTGTAGCATAGAAGTAGCTCCCTTGCGTGGCTAATTTGGTTTTAGTAACCTTGTTAGTCACATTGCTTAGTTTGTGTAGCTAAGTTCTTGCGCTCTCTAATTAGGCATTGGTTGCCTTGTTATTGAGCATTGCTAGTGAGATTAGGTGGTTTTGTGCTTTTGCTTACTAGCATATGTAGGAGCTCTCTTGTCGCTTAAAGTACTAGTGGCATAGGTTTGTGTGACCTTGCTCCTAGAATTGCTTAGGTGAGCTCTAGCTAGCCCGGCACCTTAATTGCTTAATTAGTATATTTGAAAGGTGCTAAAGAACATAGATAGAGGGGTGTAGTCTTGGCTAGACCGATAGTTTTAATTCCGCATTTATATCGGTTAGCCGACGCGATTGAGTTTTAGAAAGGACTATTCACCCCCCCCCCCTCTAGTCGCCATCTTGACCCTTTCATTAGGCAACCAGAGAGAGGGATTTTGCATCCCTAAAGATGTCCTATGACCTTGAGCATAGGAAATGGGTCACTGCCAACAAGAAGTGTTTGGCTGTGATAAAGAACATGATTGAGCCTGCAATTGTGGGCTCAATCTCAGAGTGTGACACCGTCACCGATTATCTTGAAAGAATAAAGAGTTAGTTCACTGGCTCTTCAAAGACATATGCTACCCAGCTGATAAAGCAGCTGGTGATAGAGAGATACTCAGGTAATGGTGGCATAAAAGAGCACATACTAAGGATGAGCAATCTGGCATCCAAGCTAAAACCAATGGATCTGGCTCTCAAGGATGAGTTCCTTATCCATCTGATTTTTGCTTCCTTGACAAAAGAGTTTGACACCTTTGTTGTCAATTACAACATACAGCCCAAAAAGTGAGACATGGAGAGGCTCATGGCTATGTGTGTGCAAGAGGAGAAGAGAATGAAAGCTGCCAATGGTGGCACTATCAATTATCTGAAAGACAACAAGAAACAGAATAATAATGCCAACTTCTCCTCAAAGTCAAAGGGAAAGGGCCCCATGCTGCATAAGTCTCAGCAGAACCAGTTCACAGTAGACAAAGACCAATGTCTCTATTACAAGAAGACGGGACATTATAAGAAAAATTATCCCGATTACTTAAAGATGATCATGGCAAAGAAAGGTGAGAACATTATTACGTCCATAAATAAATCCCTATATATACAGTATTCAAAATCTACTTAGTGGATTGACTCAGGTGCAACTGTTCATGTTGCTAATTCTTTACAGTGATTTCGTTCAACGAGGACTACGGAAAGAAGCGAAAGACACGTTAAAGTCACAAATGGAGTCCGAGCAGAAGTTGAAGCCATTAGCGATCTTTCTCTAGAGCTTGCTGATGGATTCAAACTTATACTTAGAGATGTTCTTTATGTTCCCTCGTTACAGAGGAACTTGATTAGTGTTTCATGTTTGAACAATGATGAATATGATTGCCATTTTGGAAATGGCAAATGTAAGATAACATGTAATAATGCATGTGTTGGTCTTGCTATCTTACAAAATGAGCTTTATTTGTTATCACTACATGATGATGTGAATGTTGTATGCGATGATGGGAACATTGCGTGCGACAATGTGAATGTATCCTCGTCTGCGGATGTAAACAGAAAACGAAAGAGAGCTCACGATGCGTTGTTGAAATTATGGCACTGTCGTTTAAGCCATATTTCGAGGGGGATAATAGAAAGACTAGTTAAGAATGATATTCTTCCTAGATTAGAGCTCTCAGATTTAGAACAATGCAGAGATTGCATAAAAGGAAAGTATGTAAAGAAAATTAAGAAAGATGTCAAACGAAGCGCAGGAATTCTATAGATTATTCACACAGACATTTGTGGTCCCTTTCCTGTAAAGAGTGTGGATGGTTATGATTCGTTCATAACATTCATAGATGATTACTCCCGTTATGGCTATATTTCTCCAATCAAAGAAAGAACAAAAGCATTGGATAAATTTAAGATATTTAAGGCAGAAGTTGAAAACCAACACAATTTAAAGATTAAGATAGTCAGGTCCGACCGTCGGGGGGGGGGAGTACTATGGTCGACATACCCCATATGGCCAAGTTCCTGGGCCTTTTGCAAGGTTCTTACAGGAGAATGGCATAGCAGCCCAGTATTCTACACCAGACGAACATCAGCAGAATGGAGTAGCTGAAAGGCGCAATCGTACCCTGATAGATATGGTGCGCAGTATGATAAGTTACTCCACCTTACCGATGAGCCTATGGATGGAGCTATTAAAAACCACCATTCATATTCTCAATAGAGTACCAAGGAAGTCGGTGCCCAAAACACCGTATGAGTTGTGGACAGGAAGAGTACCCTCACTAAACCACTTGCGTGTGTGGGGGAGTCCTGCTGAGGCTAAAGTATTTAACCCAAACATTGGAAAGCTAGATCCCAAAACAGTAAGTTGTCATTTCATTTGCTACCCAGAAAAGTTACAAGGTTTTCGTTTCTACTGTCTAGATAGACATACAAAGTTTGTGGAAATGAGACACGCTGTCTTCCTAGAGGATGAAATGATGAGGGGGAGCATGCTAGCTCGAGAAATTGACCTTGAAGAGAAGTGGGTGTATGCGCCCACTCTGATGATTCATGAGCCATTTTTCTCACTACCAGCTATCGCTGCACCGACAGTGCAAGATACTGTGGTGCTAGCAGCTGTTGTTATTCCGCCTATGGCAACAATGAATGACGATGAGGAACCTGTTCTTCAAGATCCTATAGAACCTATTGCCACAAATGAGGGGGAGCAACAACAGCCTCAAATAGAAGATGTGCCAAATATGGAGGCCCCTATAAGGTCTCAAAGAGTTAGAAAATCATCTATTTTCTTGACTATGAAGTATACAACAACTTTGAGAATTTCAAATGGAGATGATCCCACCTCATTTGAAGAAGCCATGAGTAGTGATCATTCATCAAAGTGGCTTGAGGCCATGGAAGATGAAATGAAATCTATGAATGCCAATAAAGTTTGGGATTTGGAAATAATTCCTAAAGGAGTCAAAAGCGAGTGCCGGCTATAAATGGGTCTACAAAACAAAACTTGACTCTCAAGGAATATAGAGAGATATAAAGCGTGACTTGTGGCAAAAGGCTTTACATGCAAAAGAGAAGAGATTGATTACAATGAAACCTTTTCTCCGGTCTCATGTGAGGATTCCTTCAGAATCATAATGACATTAGTGGCACATTACGATTTAGAATTACATCAGATGGATGTAAAGACGACATTTCTCAACGGGGACTTGGAGGAAAATGTTTACATGGCACAACCGAAAGGTTTTGTCATGGAAGGAAAAGAACGAATGGGATGCCGCCTAAAGAAATCCATTTATGGATTAAAATAAGCTTCAAGACAGTGGTACTTGAAGTTTGATCAGACAATAAGAAATTTTGGGTTTAAAGAGAATGTAGAGGATAATTGTGTCTATACAAAGTTTAAGAATGAGAAGTTCATCTTTCTTGTCCTGTATGTGGATGATATCTTACTTGCTAGTAGTGATGTCAGTCTACTACTGGAAACAAAGAAGTTTTTGTCCTCAAAATTTGATATGAAAGATCTTTTTGAAGATTCGTTCGTTCTAGGAATCGAGATTCACCGAGATAGAAGTAAAGGGGTATTAGGACTGTCACAAAAGGCATACATAAAGAAAATCTTAAAGAAATTCAGTATGCACAAATGTAGTCCCTCACTGCTCCTATAGTCAAGAAAGCGACAGAGATATGGAATTTTTCAATGCCTAGGAACCAATATGAGATCGATCAAATGAAAGCGGTTCCATATGCTTTAGCTATCGAAGCTTGCAATATGCTCAAGTATATACGGCATACGACTTGGCATTTATTACGGGTTTACTTGGTAGATTCTAGAGCAATCACAGGAATAGAACAACTTTGGAAATTGGTAAAGAAAGTCTTGCGTTATTTGGAAGGAGCGAAATGCCTCATGATGGCGTATAGAAGATCGATTCACTCCATATAGTGGGATATTGATTACTATTACTGCGGGAGATGATAGAAAATCACATCTAGATATGTATTCACTCTCATAGGATGAGCTATTTCATGGAAAAGCTCAAAGCAAACCGTCACTACATAAATCCACAATGTATCTTTGAGTTTGTAGCGTGTTATGAGGCAATGGGGCCGGTGAACTAGCTAAAGAAGTTTATACCGGTTTGAAGGTGGTTGGCCATATCTATAGACCACTTAAGTTATACTTTAAATAATAATCCGGTATAAATTATGCTCACAACAATAAGTCAAGTGGTGCTGCCAAACACATTGACATAAAGTATTATGTTGTGAAAGATAAAGTCAGGGATCAAGTCATAAGTCTTGAGCATATAAATGCATAAAGATGCTCATGGATCATCCACATGATCCGCTTACAAAAGGCTTACCATCCAACGTGTTCGGGTTTATATGCTCAAGACTTATGACATGATCCGGACTTTCGCTTGGCATCACATGTTTATATACTTTCCTTTTTATGCATTCTTGTCTCAAGATTGTTCTAAATCTAAGAGCTCTAATGGAGGAAGAATATCATTCTTAACTAGTCTTTCTATTCTTCCCCTCGAAATATGGCATAAACGATAGTGCCATAATTTCGACGACTCATCGTGAGCTCTCTTTCGTTTTTTGTTTACATCCGTAGATGAGGATACATTCTCATTGTCGCACGCAACGTTCCCATCATCGCATACAACATTCACATCATCACGTAGTGATAATAAATAAAACTCATTTTGTAAGATAGAAAGACCAACACATGCATTATTAAATATTATCTTATATTTGCCATTTTCAAAATGACAATCATACCCATCATTGTCCAAGCATGAAACACTAATCAAGTTTCTCTGTAAAGAGGGAACATAAAGTACATCTCTAAATAAAAGTGTGAAGCCATCAGCAAGCTCTAGAGAAAGATCGCCAACGGCTTCGATATCTGCTCGGACTCCATTTGCAACTTTAACGTGTTTTTTTCTTCTTTGCGTAGTCCTCGTCGAACGGAATCCCTGTAAAGAATTAGCAACATGAACAGTTGCACCTGAGTCAATCCACCAAGTAGATTTTGAATACTGTACATATAGGGATTCATTTATGAACATAATAGTGTTCTCACCTTTCTTTGCCATGATCATCTTTAAGTAATTAGGACAATATTTCTTATAATGTCCCGTCTTCTTGCAATAGAGACACTGGTCTTTCTCTACTATGAACTTGTTCTGCTGAGGCTGATGCAGCTTGGGATCCTTTCCCTTTAGCTTTGAGGAAGAGTTAGCATTATTATTCTTTTTCTTGTTGTCTTTCACATAATTGATAGTGCCACCATTGGCAGCTTTCATTCTCTCCTCTTCTTGCACACACATAGCCATGAGCGTCTCTAAGTCCCACTTCTCGGGCTATATGTTGTAGTTGACAACAAAAGTGTCAAATTCCTTTGACAAGGAAGCAAAAATTAGATGGATAAGAAACTCTTCCTTGAGAGCTAGGTACATTGGTTTTAGCTTGGATGCCAAATTGCTCATCCTTAGTATGTGCTCTCTTTTGCCACCATTTTTAGAGTATCTCTCTATCACCAGCTGCTTTATCAGCTGGGTAGCATATGTCTTTGAAGAGCCAGTGAACTGACTCTTTATTCTATTGAGATACTCGGTGACGGTGTCACACTCTGGGATTGAGCCCACAATTGCAGGCTCAATCGTGTTCTTTATCACAGCCATATATTTCTTGTTGGTGGTGACCCACCTTCTATGCTCAAGGTCGTAGGACATCTTTTGGATGTAAAATCCCTCTCTCTAGTTGCCTAGACGGCATCAGTCTCGTTTGTCTCCCTCACCGGTGCCACAGGCTCAGTGGGACACGGTGAGGTGACTACCCAGTCCACCTCAGCCAAGATGAAGGCTAGGTCAATCTTTTTCTTTCACTCCGTGTAGTTGTCATCTTTGAGAGTGGGGATCTCTTTGATACAACCCATCAAGTTGTATCCGTCTGAAAACACAATTCATATAGAGTGAGAAATAAATAATAACAATAACAATTATATGTCTTAGTTCCAATGTTGGTCAAAATTAAAACATACAATTGTCCTCTACACTAATTCTACATCACCGTTGGGCAGAAATAGAATTAATGCATGAGAAAGCTCATAAATAACATCATAATATTGCCATTAATCAACGTTGGTCAGAATAATAACAATATTATAATAAACTAAAAACATATCCATTTTTCAAAATTAAATTATCTCGTTGGATTGAATTTAATAATGAAAATAACAACTTTAAATACGCAGCGGAAAAAATAATCTCAATTTAGTGAATTTTACCCACAGGAAAAATCACTTTCCTTTTTTTCTTTAAGTCATTTATACATTTTCCAGGAAATAAACTTTTACTGGAAAAGAAAAATGTAAAACTGACTCTATTTCAGCACTGTTCCTTGGCCTAGCAACAAAAACCTAGCTCGGCGCACTTCTCTGCCTGCTACTGCCCGCACCAGCCATAGCGTGGGCTGGGCAAAAAAAAAAAAAGCCGCTTGGCCTTCTTCGCCGCTTGGGCATAAGTCGGCCCGATCAACCGGCGCCGTCCGTTCCGATCCGATGGCTGCATGGTGAGTTCGGCCGATCAAAAATGGCGACGCGGCGCCCTCCCCCGAAACCCTAACTCATTCGCTGCCTCCCTTCCTCTCTCTTCACCGCTCTCCTTCCTCGGTAGCAAGGCAATGGCGGTGACCGAAGAGCGGCGATGAAGCATGGCGCCGTCCCGCCCCCTTCGCCCGGCCAGCAGCTCCCCCACGCTGGTGGCCGCGCGCCGTCAAGCAGACTAGCGCCGGTGCCCTTTGCCGGAGCTCGCACAGCTCGGTCGTCTTCCCGCGCACCGGCGAGGCGACAGCGCGGTGAACGGCGAGGTAGGCCCCTTCCCCTTTTCCCCTTTTTTCTTTTCTTCATCTATTTTGATTTTTCTTTCTTTTCTTCTCGGATTTGTCCGATTTGGGGATTAGGATTAGGGTTTCACTGTTGTTCTTCCCCGTGACTGATTCGCAGGTTAGGTTTCGGCTTTGAGATCCGAGACCCTTTCTTTCCTCAGATCCAAACGGATCTACTCTATTTCTTATCGTTCACCCTTTCTAGATCTAAAAGCCCTAGAAGAAACTGGCTCTGGTACCATTGTTGGAATCTCTAATGATCACATAGTCATAGATCTAGCCGGGTATTTATTGTAAATGGATAACATGTCCTAGTACATGAACTAGACAGAGAATAGAGGGAGGAGTAGTGCTAGGTTACCGACCATCGTAGGCCTTCGATCCAGAGGCGTCTGCCATGGGCGTTGCGTCGGTGTCTATGCGAGGGCAGCGACGGTCGGTGAAGACGGTGTCGGTGATGGGCGGTGGCGACCGGCGATGAAGACCGGTGGCGGCGCAGTGCAGTGGTGGCGGTGACGCAGTCCGGTGGCGACGCGGCTGGTGGCTTTCCGTCATTGGCTGCGCGTCCTCTAGATCAGATTAGGGATTTCGGTGGGGAGCTCGGTTCAGGCGAACCTCGTGCTCAGAGCTGCCGTTGGCTCCCACCTCTATTTATTATGCAGTGTGACAGGACCCTCTAGCCATAGTGGGCTGGGCGTCCCCGATCAGGGCACAAATCAAAGGCCCAACTAGACCGTTGGGTCCAGTTTGAAATTAGAGATCAATCTAACACAGCCGGCTTATAACCGGCAATCACGGGGTCCGTGATAAACGAGCACGCCACGCACGGCGTTAGCAGTCCACGCCGCCTTGTTGTGTGTTTCTTTTCTTGACCACAAGGTAGAAACCAGCCATGTGATCGAGCAATTCGGGCCTGCTGTCTGCCATCGCGCATGCATGCACGTTTGCTTGCTTAAGCTTGCAAGCCATGCCAATATCTGAACGACTCATCAGCGAACTTCGCTGACCCTAGCTCGCTACCTCCTCATTGCACTCACTGCCAAATTCAGTTAGCGTACATGTGGTTTGCAACAAATTCGACCCTCCTCACCCGTGACGTGGCGCATACCATCCCCGCCCATTCGCGCGCCTTGTTTTCTTCATCATTCGTATAGACGAAGGAATAATGCCAATCTCTGAAATCATGTAGGTGTACTTGTTTAAGTTAGTTCTAGTGCTGCCAACCAACGTCCATTATTTTTCTCTTTTATCTTCATTCAGTTGTTCAAACATTCCGTCAGGGTCTGTTCAGCTAATATTAAAGCCGATTAAAACTATTTTATTGTGAGAGAAAAATACTATAAATTCTAGCTGATAAATTCAAGCGAACAAGCCCAAGCCCTAAGTAGGTAGCAACGGACGAAGCTATAGCTTTTACTAGCCGGGATAGCGGCCCGGCCGGCAGAGGGGTTGCTCTCACGGTGGCCCGCACCTCACATGCGCGCGACGCGAGAGCGAGACGGCGCCGTCGGCTTCCGGCTTTTCGCGCCCCCGGGCCTGGCTGCGGCTCAAGCCAAGTTGCCCCGTCTCGTCGCGTCGCGTTCCTCGGCTCTGCTCCGACAAGAAGAGATAAAATGGTGGGGGCTCAAATGCTGAATGCCTGGTAGGCAAGATTTGCGTATCTCGAGTTTATCCGTACGTACAAGAAAGAAAAAGTGCGTGCTGCAAATAATACAGCGCAAGCAATTTTGATTGGTGGATTGCAAAAGCTAGGTGCAATAAAATTTTAGTTCTGTACGGTACTTCGACTAAACATTGACTTAGCTTACATATGTGGTGCAGGGTGGTTGATGGAGCCATCAACTCGGCATTTACATGAAGCCATTACGGGAGTAATTGACCCGGGTGCGGACTCTCCGCGGTTACTCCGTCCGTCTAGAAGCCTCGCGCGAGACAACACGAAGGATCACCACACCACCTCTATTCGTGCTGCTTCCAAGTTTTCATGTTCCACACACGGAGGTTAGAACCGCCGCAACTTTTTTATTCCCAAGTTTTCCTGGTACGATCTCCTGTGCGCACAGAGAGGTTGGAAGAGTAGACAACACAAAGAACCACCGTGCCTTCTTTGTTCCTGTTCATTATAAGTTTTCCAGTTTCGATCTTCTGCTCGCACAAAGAGGTTAGAACCACTCATCTTTTTTGTTCATGCTACTTCCAAGTTTTCATGTTCCGATCTCCTCCTGCGCGCATAGAGGTTAATTAGTACCGTCACATCTTCTCTGTTGCTTCCAAAATTTTCCATTCCATTGTTTCAAAAAAATAATAATAAATTCCTGTCCGATCTCCTGTGTGGTGGCTGATTTTTTTTTTTTTTAGCCCTTTTGTGAAACTTTTTCACAAATATGTCCCCTGGAGATATGATTTCAAAATCTGAACCTTTAGCTCGGCGTCATCGATGGTGGCGCCGAGTTTACACGTCTCGGCGTCATAGATTTTGGCGCCTGGGTCTTGGGCTCGACGCAGACGTGACAGTGACTTGACAGGCAGCTTAGCGCCGTAGATCCTGGCGCCGAGAGCAAAGCCAAGATCTATGGCGCCGATGTGGTGTTTTAACCCAGCGCCCAACCTTCCTGCCCGAGCCTTCTTCCTCTTCTTTCTCCCCCCTCTCGGGTTTTTTTCTCTCTCCCACTTCGCCCTACCTTACGAATCGGCATATTGGACCTTGAAAACTTTGATTTGATCCGTAGATCTTCGAGAGCAAGATATCCTCACCCCCTCCTAGTTTTTTTCAAATCGATTCGGTATATATTAGTCGGATTTTCAACTTAAGAATCATCATTACTTAGGGTTTCATGTAATTTTAATATTTATATTATACAATCATATGATGCCAAGGCGTGGAAAAACTATCAAACCAAGATAACCTCAGCGCACATTGTTATGATATATGTTAATTGCTTTCGGTTCTTAGAACGAAAATGGCTAAATTATAGTTATGACCGGATAACCGAAATGTCTTCGACCCATTGTCTCTGCCTAGTGGTGTTCCAGTGTCCATGTGCTTTTACGGCGATCCTTGCAAGATAGTTAAGTCCGATGAAGAGGACACGTATAGGCAAAGGATATTGGATGTGTTCCAATTTTGTGTTTGAGCTTACACTTCGTTAGCGCCGCATTAATAAGATGGTGAGGAATTGATGTTTGTGTCATATGACATCTTGCATGATTTTTTTGTTTTGTAACAATTGCATTTTTTGCAGACCCCTCCACCGCTCTGTGATTTTGAGTAGTGGATCGACACTGAGATCAAGCCTGAAGACAAGGAATGGATGCAGAAATTATTACGTGGTGGGAGGCAGATGACAAGGAGATGATGGAGAAGAGACGTGGAGAGGATGCTACAAAAAAGGAGCACAAGAAAGAGTAGGAAAGGAGGCGTGTTGCTGCGTACAGGGAGGAGAGGGAGAAGAAGCTTGAGCGTGCACGCCGAGCGAAAGCAACGATGGAGGAGAATCCCGATGCCCTGAGAAAGAGAAAGTAGCCTCGTTGCACTCAGTAGTCTCCATGACCAGCTAGTTCTATGGTTTATTCATGAACAATGTTGTCTATTATCGTCACGTACTTCTAGTATTATTATGTTGTTTAATGTGGCATAGTATTAGATTTTTTATTATATAGTTGTTTTTATTATTTGTGGTCATAATATTTAGTATAATATTATGGATGTAGTGAAATATGATCACGTGCTGCAAACAAAACCTAACGAAGTAGGGTATTATATAATTCAACACACAAAACGCATGAAATGACATGTGAGAACATGTACCGAACTAGGGTGTAGAGTTCCTTCGGCTAAATCTAACATGCCTTAGGTAATTAAACTAAACAACAAATACATGGATGTGCCATGTGAATAAGATATGGTCATCCTAGTAGTGTGGCCACATAGCAAATTGTGTTGCACCTTCTCCATAGTAGCCTCCCATTGTTGGTGGTGGTGGTGGCGGGGGTGACGGCGGAGGCCCCTTGTTCTTGTGGTTAGGGCTAATGCAATATGGATCATTGCAGAGTGCCTCCTGTGAATCGGCACCATTGTTGTTGTCGTCCGGTTCTTCGTCCTTGTAACTGCTGCTAACTTCTCTTTCTAGATCGACGATACGGTCCTGTAGATAGTAGATATACTCTACATGTGGATAAATAGGTCGAGAATCGACCCACCTAGTGAACCCACAGTTTTCTTCGACCAAGGAAGACTGCAATATGTATGTCATGTAAGTTGTATAGAAGTGGAACATATCGAAGAAACAAATATTAATACCAATTACCCATGCTCGCGGGTATTTGAAGAAACGACGACCTCCATCTATTCTCTCGGTAGAACATCTGCACTAGGCAATCCTCACCATACATGCATTTTGATCACTCTTCTTTCCATTCATCGTATCCTCTCAGTGGTGCCTCTTTGGTGAAATCACTTTTGCTCTCAACTGAGAACCTCTCATAAAGAGCTTCCTCAAAGAAATCGGGACCAAGAGAATCCTCTCACACAATGGTAGTTTCCTTCTCCTTTTCTCTCCTTCTGGACGACCCTCCAGACATTGGTACTGCAACGAAACAAAATAGTAGTTGGGAGGTAAGTAGCAATGCATCCAACATTGCGTATATATAGCCAGAGGCAGGTTTAGTTGTTGTTTTAATGTGTTATAACTGGTCACAAGAAACCTAATTAATTTCGCTGAAGAGCCTATTTCAATAGACACTGAAAAGCCTAGATTCGTTTCTAGAAAAGTCTATTTATCGTTGACATGATAAATCACTGAAAAGTCTAGATGCTATAGGTGTACTATGTAAGTGAAGTGATAAATCGTTGTTGTTATCGTACTCCTCGTCTTTGTAACTGAAAAGTCTATTTTCATTGTCTAAAAAGCCTAGATTCGTTCACTGTTACTGAAAACCCTAGATTCATCTGTAAAGCGTCTGTACGATACAATTGGACCATACAAGTTCTAATGAATTTATATTTAATATGTGTTCTACATTTGTGCCTTTTTAGCAGTGTAGTATAATTAATGATTCATGGAAAAAAATTCACAAGAGTTTTCCTTGTTTTAGGAGTATCCACGGTTACAAATAGAGACATCATTATATAATCCAAATATTTAATCGTTCAAAGAGCACAATACAACTACATCGAACATCACAATCAACATAACATGTTATGCATAGTCCAAATAGTCCACAATGTCCATACAGTCCCAAATAGTTATAGGAAAGTAACTACAAAGTCTATAATAGTACATAATAACATCTACCACAAAACCTCACTGCCTCCTAGTTTTACCCTTACCCTTGTGACCAAGAGCGCTGGTACCTAGAGTGTAAGGGTCAGGTGACGACATCGCCTAGTGCCTGAAGGATGTGTAGGCTGAGTCGAGGGAGCGTCCTGGAGCTGAGACGGGACAAGCTCCTCGTGCCTCTGGTCCACCTCGTCATCGTCGTCGTCGTCCTCGTACGCAATGCCTGCTGACCCTATAGGTTCTTGGCTAGAGGAACCTAAGCCTCCTCTACCTGCGGAAGGAACGTGCATGTCTTTGGGTCGTGGCTGTCCTGCAACCACAATGAGCAGCCGCATGGCGTAGCCGACGTGACATCCTCTGTTGTAAAAAATTATGTTAACTGAAATAACTTAACGTATTAATAATATGTTTGAAAGAATATTTTAAATCTTACGTCTAGGAAGCTACGCGTGTCATCGTCCCTGACTCTCGGACGAAAGCGCTCAATGTCTTCAACGGAGCATTTGAGGGTATTGCTCTGCAACAAAGTTCTCAGTAATAATCCTTCTCAATAGATAGCAACAAGCGAACTCTTAGATCATGGTGGCCAGAAAAGATACGCCTCAGCATCTCAATATCACTCTCTGTCAACTCTCCAACAGGACGATCATCATCAGAATCAAGAGCCCTTGCCATCTCATATGGCTCTGAATCATTCATAATTTCAACACTATTGGAGCCACGGAATCCATCTCCACAGAGCGCTTGCGCAGCAACAGTGGGCAAATCCACATTGTCAGGAGTGTCTACTGCAACATAAGTAGAAAAATGAGAAAAGAATAAAAAATTGGATGTAAGGAATGGGGTAAGCTCCCAATAACCATGCGGATAAGACACTTACTAGGATGATTCTGTGTCAAAGGGATCTCATGAGGAGGATATGCCACAACATCATGAGTCTGACAAGCATCTCCAACTAACATATTGGGGGTAGATTGAGCATCGGGAACCATATGTGCAACCTCCACATCTATATCAGGTTTCAGGACGAGAGGGTCGAAGTGTGCCTGCTGACCCATTGGTGGGGAAAACCCATGAGGGATGGGATCAACTAACACCCGACGCACAACCACGTCCAAACTTTGGAACTGGCACTTCATAGCCGATCTCACATAGTTCTCCCACTGGTCTACACACCCAATTGGGATCATCTTTCTAAGGATGTTGGGAAGGGAACCTAGGTGAAGTACACCCTCCACTGCAATGCCATCATCATCATCAGCTCCATGGCAATGTAGCTCCTCCCGAGCCCTTGCAACCAACTCACTAAATGATGGCTTCTCATTGAATAACACAGGCACACTTTGCATCTCAACAAACTCAACATATCCATAGCGATCTCTTTCACGGTGCCTCCATGATATATGCTCACTAAATTGTCCATCTAGTAGTTCAAACAAAAATTGAAATACAGTTCGTTTAGTCCAAAGTAGCTATTATATAGTATATCTCTAATAGATAAAAAATTGATATGCTATTTCTTTTCCTTGGTGAGATTTATTTTTAGTGTCAATTAGTACAGCTGGAGTCCACATACCCTTTAGTGTGTTTCATAAACTACCTTAAAAATGACATGCTCTTATATCTGTGTTTTTATGCCCATAGTGTCATCTGATGTTTGTATGCAGCTGTATTGGATGTACTGCCTCAAGTTGCTCTGACAATAGTCTTTTCTCTCTGAATAACTAGTTTAAGTGGTGGAGAGCAACATTTGCAACTTTGAATGGACTAATTTTTTATAGATACTATAAAGCTACGAATTCACTTGCAATATAATTTGGATACTCTGTACTTTCCAGTAAAGCCTAAGATGGTAAGCATCTTGTAATGCATGCCATGTCACTTTTACCACTTAATAAATATTACAACTTTGCAACTTACCTATTAGTCCAGGATCATATATCAACATCCAGATACTTTTTATAGTAAATTTTATTTTCTTTTGATTTATGGATTCTAGGGTATTCCCATGTTTGATTGCTAGTACATGTCCTCTTAGATGCAGAGATTGATTTTACAGAGGAATCAGCCCAGGTGTTACTGGATCTCTTGCAACTGGCGCTACATACTTTGGTGTTATTGAATCAACTAAGACATGGTTGGAGATTGCTAATCCTAATCTAAGTGGACACTAGTCACATTTTATTGCCGATGAGTTTAATCTAGCTCCTATAAGAAGTCGATACCGCTAAAGATTCAACGGAAGCGATAGCCCCCATATTCATTATATATTGACAGGAGTTACAATACCGTTCAACGTTTACAAGCCCAAGACGATCATGCTTACAGAGACCTTGCCAGTCATGACTAGAAGAATAATTCGATCTACCACTATATTCATGTAGGAGTCCTAGTAGTACAATATTAGCCATACTCTGAGACTTCACTTACGTGGACGGGGTCGCGGACGTCAATGGAGTCGCAGCGGACGCCGGGATCGATGGTCCTAGGATGGAGTCACAGCGGACGCCGAGTGTGGGTGAGGGCGACGAGCCGGGCCGGCGGTGGCGCGGCCGGGCACTATAGGGGCCGAGGCTGGCGGTGGCGCGCGGCGGCCGGCGGCGGTGGTGCGCGGCGGCGGCGCAGTGGCGGCGGCAACGGTGGCGTGGCGCACAGCGGCGCGACACAGCGGACCTGGGCCGCAGCGCGGCCGGGCGGCGGCGTGGCGCGGGGCGGGGGCCAGGGCAGCGCGGGGCGCGCGCGGCGGCGGCGAGCGCGCTGGGGCATGGGCGGCCAGCTGGCGCGGCGGCAGGGCGGTGGTGGGCGCGGCGCGGCGCGCGGCGGTGGGCGCGTGGCGGTGGCGAACGCGGGCGAGGCGCGCTGTGTGGGGACCAGCGGTGGCGGCGCGGCGCGGTGGCGCGGCGGCCGGCAGCGCGGCAGAGGGCGGCGCGTGGCGGCGGCGGCTACAGCATGAGAGAGAGAAAGGGAGGGCCGATACGTAAGACAGGGCTCGGCGCCAAGATCCACTGCGCCGAGCTAGCTGCCATGTCAGCGTCCACGCCGCCAACATGGCCCCGACCTAGACGCCAAAATCTATGGCGCCGAGACATGTAAGCTCGGCGCCAGCAATGATGGCGCCGAGCTAAGGGTCCAAATTTTAAAATCATACCTCTAGGGACATATTTGTGAATTTTTTTCAAAAAAATGGCTAAAAACAAAAATTCGGACACATGAGCAGGTGTCACAGAAAAATCGGATAGGAATTTACGTCGGTTTCGAAGGTCTGCTCTTCCAACCTTGCACACTGAATTTTTTATTTTTTAGCCCTTTTTAAATTTTTTTAACAAATATGCCCCTAAAGTATTATTTCAAAATCTGAATTCGGTGTGTACCGAATAAATGAGATTTTTCGGGATCGCAAGGTTCTTATGCAACTACTCCTGTTCCCGACAATTAGCAACTCCACGACATCTTTCTTTCGGTGGCTTGGGAGACTACACCGCCTACTTTGTGGTGGACGTTTGAGATATTGTTAGCTTTAAAGAATGCACTAAAATTAGTTTTTGTTTCCGATGACACTGAAATAGAGACTGATGTCAGGAATATTTTGTAGAGATAAAAGTTTTTTTTTGAAGCAGGGAGCTTTCCCATTCCCACTCACTATTGAGCGGAAATACACTGGGCACCGGGTTCGAACCCTGGCGGCCGAGCTCATGGCTCGCGATGCTGGCCAAACAAGCGACTCGCTGGTTCCCTTGTAGAGATAAAAGTTGACATGCAAAATGGCGCCTGTTCACTCCAAAGGGTTATACTAGTAAGTCCATCCATGTCACCATGTCCACGTGTATTCCGCGAGAATCATGGCTCATTAAGTGGCGCAAAGTATCATTTGCATCCTGAATTGCGCCCCCCTGAATCTAGATCCATTCTCGATCAACGTTACAACCTGTTCGTTTGGTCGTATTTGGCTTATAAGTTAATGAACAGTATTTTTCTCTCACGTTAAACCAGCCAACATTACTTTTACTCGTGGCTTATCACCAAATAAGCCCAAATGAACAGGGCGATAACGTGTGTTCACATTAGAGAAGCTCGACCAGCATTTTTCTTCAGCATGCATCACGTGATGGCGTTTACTGACGCGGTGACAACAGTGGAAATTAAAGTCGTCTGCTCATCGAAGCTTCTATTAATTACAAGTCAGCCATGTTAACATGTGGTTTAGCGCCGGTAATCACGGCTCGAATCCAGTAGTAGGACCGTAGTACACGATTTACTTTTTCGCGACAATTTCTTCGGGGGTCCCACATGAAGATCCGTGCATGATTAGTTCGAGGACTGACGGTTATGGAATCGGTTGCGCAAAGCGTTTGGCGGGAAAGCGACTTTTTTGTTGGGAGATTTGCAGTATCCTTCCTTTGCTTTCCATCAAAGGACTGCTTATCACTGTAATATATGCTACTGCACTGAATCATTTGGCCTTTGCGGTGGCAGTGAAAACTATGATGAACTTTTATAGAGAGTCCGTCAACTGCACAGTTTCAACACATGAATTTTTTTTACCATAGGATTAAGATCCAACAGCCTCTACCCTTCTTCTACCTCCAGTCTTCAGCCTCCACAGATAACAGATCATAATTTTTTTTTCTATGGAATGATAAATCATAGATCCGCCGCCGTCGCCGCCGCCTCCGCTACTGCCACAGCCGGCGCGGGCGCGGGAGGCGTGCCGGGGCGAGCTCGCCGGTCGCCGTCGCCAGCACCGGTGGTTACCGGTGAGAAAGAGAGAGGAGAGAGATAAAAAAAATCCATATTTTTTTTTGCTAAAACAAATGTTTGTTGTATAGCATTTCTGTTTGTAGATCTGCACAGCCAAATCTTCTGGATATCAGAAAAGCATCAAAAAGCTCGTCGTTAACCAGTCATCTCAATCTCTGTTCTCTGATGGGTGGTGGCTCGCTAGCTGCGCTCTGAAGAAAAGAGGTGCACTCCAAGTCAGCTACAGACCGCAGCCTGTACTAGGATAGCAAAAATACTTATGAGAGGCACGGGTCCCCTGGCACTGACATAGTTAGTTGCGAGTATGCCATAATGTTGCTGCACTCCTACATTGCTACTACTACTACTACACAGCGATCGGGAAGTTTAGGCTGCAAGTGCAGCAGTGAAACTATAGTTGAATAAAGCCAAAATGCGTGCACACGAAAGAGAGAACCCTTTTTCAGACATGAGACAGCATAAATAGCAGCAGATATTTAGTAGTATAAATTATATAACCATGATTTGCTGGTTACACACTCTGGTAATGGTCGAGTGACAGTGGGCGGGAGAGCACATTGATGCTTGCCTCCTCTAATTTCCCACACATCTTCAGGACACACCACGACGGAATTGAGGTGAAACATCCTCAGTCCGGTTGCCAATAACGGCAGAGCTACTAATTAAACAAGAACACTTAAGCGCCCGCCCAGCAGCAATGAGCTCGGTCGGTTGCATGCAGATCGACCGTGGTCGGTTAATTAGTATACTGGACGTAGGAGCGGTAATCGACGTCGGCGACATAGTTGGCCGGGATAATGTCCTTGGCCACCAGCTGCTTGCCGGACTCGTTGGTGATGCGGATGGAGAAGGGCCCCTGGAGCGGGCGGTTGGGGTCGATCCTCCAGATGGATCCCCAGGACTCGTGCATGGGCTCCCAGTAGCCGGAGTTGTTCTGCATGATGTCCGCCTGCACCACGTCGCCGTCCTGGTTCTCGTGCTCGATGAGCACGGCGAGGTACATGGGGTTGGAGCCGTGCTGGACGCGGAAGGTGATGGTCAGGCCCGGGAAGTTGCACGGCACCCTCCGGAACTGCATGTCGATGATCCCGGCGTGGCGGAGCTTGTCGTTGAGGCCCCAGCTGGCCATGGCCCCGAACGCCGTGCCGCTGAGGTCGAAGTGGTACTTGGCCACCGGGTAGTAGTTCATGTCGGTGATGATCACCGTCTGCGGCACGCCGGAGCAGGCGGGGTGGTTGCTCTTAAGGCACCGTATCTGGGAAAGAGATTAAGCCAAGCACAAGGTCAGCGGATGCACGTGGTCGCGCTACGGACGCTAGCTACTGGTTGGTATCTGCAATTCATTTGACCAACCAAATAATTAAAATGATTGGGCACCAACAACAACTAAAATATAATGACAAGGTTAATCGTCGTCGGCCGTGGACGACCGTGGTGGAAAACGGTTATCACCCAGACACCGGCCACCCACCTGATAGCATGAGCCGCAGCCCTTGCCGTCCTTGAAGATGGGCTCGTTGCCACAGGACGTCATGGAGGAGAACGGGTACTGATTGGTGCCCTTGAACCCGCACGCACCACCTAGCAAAGATTCAGCAGCACCAACAAGACAATTTAGACATGGCATGGGATGAGCCACATTGCAGAGGACGACATGGCTTGGAATGCGGATCCTTACCGTTGTCGTCGGGGCCGGCGCCGGTGGGCGCGCCGTACCAGGTGGCCCTGGCCGGCAGCCAGCCACTGCTGTAGGACAACAAGGATCTGTCCTGCGACTCGGTGGCGTTGTGGTCGGGCTGCTGGTGGGCGCGAGCGCCATAGGTGACGACCACGAAGAGGAGCGCGGCCACTGCAAAGGCCTTGAAGGAGAGCGCGGTGGCCATTGTTGCACTAGCTAGCTAGCTAGGGACCTCGGCTTGCTTGGCAGCTGCTGCCTGGTTTGTGTTTCGATGGTGTGAGGTGGAGGACATTGCTGGTGTGGTATTTATAGGCAGAGTGGCAGACACGGGAGGGAAAATGGGGACGCTTGAACTACCAATCCGCCGGCCGGCCGGCCGGCCCCGGCATCATCTCATGGATGGTCGCTACACCTGACCCGCGTTAGAGAAGCTCGCGAGAGGTCCGTCGCGTCACATGGGCACCGCGCGAATCATGGAGGAATGGAAGGCGTCGGTTAACGAGCGAGTAGTATACCATTATAGAATCAAATCTTGGCAGTTATGGCATGTTATGTTACTTGTAAATAATTCCTGCAAATAATCTCGTTCACATCGAAGGGCACACACTCTACAGCGCTTTGACGTTGGATGGCAAGGCTGGAGTGATTCCATATATAAAAGTAGGATTGGATATGGTGCAACTGGAAACCAGTACATGTATTGATCCCGTGCAATACATGGATAATATCCTCATCATTGCAAAGCTAATTTAAAACCAAATGTGTATATTGATCCCGTGCAGTGCATATGCAACTGACAGGTATGCACACCAACTAGCTACTGCTGCATTAGTTCTAAATTATAAGTTATTTAGTCTATTATAAGTACACTAAGAATACTAGTCCATCAGTGAAAAAAAAGAATACTAGTCCGTCAACCCACGCTCTCGTACAGGCTAAAATTTTAGGAAACATAAGCATTAGTTGCTATTCAATACCTTTGTCAATCTTTTTTTGGAGACGGGAATTCTAAGATAATTGTCTCTATTAATAGCCATTTAATGGAGGCGGGTATTCTACGGTGTCTATCTCTGAAAATGAATTACAGATCGAGGCGGACCGCGTACTATTAAGATGCCCGCCTATAGAAATAGTTGCATCCAAAACTTATTCGTAACTTTTTCATATGAGGTCAAATGAAGACAAACATTATATCAAAATTGTAGCCCTCGATGCAATCTACAACTTTGTAGTTAAGAAGTTTGTAATTTGAAACTGTTTAGAGTCCTAAATATTATTCAAAGTTCTTAATTTTTTAAAATTTAAATTTTCAAACAACCTCGGATGTTGCCATGATATATACCCAAGTTTTAGTTCTCAATGTAGTCTACAACAGGCAACTAATAAACAAGAATGGCTCTCCTCCCCACCATGATGCTTCCACTTCCGCCACCATGATCCCGCTCCACCATAGGTGTCATTGTGTTGCTCTGACATCCTTCTCAGGTTTTCTTCTCTCTTCGTCTTTGTTGTTTTCTTGATTGATCTTCCTTTAGCCTTGAAGGACAAATTGTATTTCTCCCATGGGAAGAAATTTTGAAAACAAATCTTCAACTGCTTGGTTGTTCGGTTCATCACACTGATATGCTTGCCTGGAGGGATCTTACTTTCTTCTGGTTACTTTTTGTCGATACTTTTTGGCTCACTGAGGATAGTGTGGCTTTTGCACTGACCTCGTGTCTTGGTGGATCGCCAGCTTTTATTTTCATATCAAATTCCTTAAATCGTCATTTTCGCTTCTCAGTTGCCAACAAGTCGGTGGGTTTTCACATATACAAATTAAAGTCATTTATTAGGCAGAGTTTTGAGGCTTATTTTCATCTTTGGAGCAATGGTGTGGCCCACTGGCAAAGGGAAAATGCCGGGAGGAAGAACAGGAGCAAATGGACTAGAGTTCTCTCTAAATGTCAGAAGAGAATTTCTAAGTCGCGGAAATAGTGAATTTTGCTCCTAAGTTGATTCTGAGATCACCTCTGATAAAAGTCTGTCATGTGTCTGAAACTATCTCTTTTGGTGAATTTAGTGTCATGGTTCTAGTAGATTTTCATAGTTGCAGTCTCAGTTTTGGTTTGAATGTGCTAAGTGATCATAGTCAAGTTAGTTCAAAAGTGGTTTTCACTCGCATTCTATTAAGGTTTTTTTCCTACAGTTGTTGTTGATCTAAGCCGTGATCTTCGCCCAAGTTCTTCTACTCCTGTACTTTCAAATTTTGAACAGGAGATTTGCTGCATTCGACGCCTGCCATTTCTAAACTTGCCTAGGCTGCTCTCATTGTCAACATTGACTTGGCCAAGGCCATCCATTGGTTGTGTGCTCTCAGCAAATCTATTGCAAGGCCTGCTTCAATTATGGACATAAAGCTCGATGGTGTCTCACTAGGTCAAGACCAAGAGTTTTTTTGGCAATCCAAGAAAGTCTCCAATATTTTACCTAAAACAAAGGAAAGAAAGGCATCTCCAAACTCGCCCTTAATTGGTGGAGCAACCATCCTCAGAGATTGTGCCATCTCTTGCACTTCCCTGAGGAATTCAGAAAACCCCATCTTCCCCCAAACAATAGTTCCAGTGGCACCGCCTACATCATCTCAACAACTATAGTCCACCACTGCCATGGCAAAATTTGCATTGAACGTAGAGTCATTCCTCCCATAAGGCTTTGAGCTTGAGCACTGGGGTCATCCTACAAGAGAGCGTGTGATCACCAATGGCGATCCTCTACACCGTCATGAGTAATATGCGGTAGCTACTCTTCTTCCTCATCCTCAACAACTCCATCTTCATGGTGCAATGGATATTGTTAAAGATTACTTCCAGAATGTTCGCCATGTAATCCTCTTGCTTGTTTGTCACCCTCGGTTTTATGCCTTTTGCAATTCAGGTCTCCAATCTTAGTCCACACTTGCTTCATAATGGTAGAGAGATTGTCTTAGAAGACCATGATCAAGGCATCAATCTTTGTGCATGTCCTTTCACTAGAACTTGTTGGGTGATGTTTCTTGCTTTTCCTTTGGATTTTCAAATAAAGGAGAACATATCTTAGATAGTTGGACATTTTGGACATGTGGTTACCTGGACCAACATTAGTCATTAGAAATCTAGAGTCCTACTTCGTTACTCTGTTGTGCATGCCAGAAAGATTCCCAGGAGCATTATTGTGTGTCAGGGGTCTAACATTGGTAACAATGGTTTCTCCTGGACAATCCTTGTATATGTTCTAGATTCACAACACAATGATGTTTTACCTACCAATGAGGATCCAATACCACCAAATAGCAATCGATGTCCTTTGCAAGGGAGCTTGGTCTTCACCAAGTTTTTGGACCATCACGATCTATTGAAATGTTGCTCACTAAGATCACCACCTTTGTGGGTGTGGCTAGTACATAGTCTGACATTGCAAGACCCCCTCCTCAAAATATCAATTTATTCCTAGGTTTCAAACTATATTTAAATCTTCATCAATCAACTATCATATACCCTTCTTGAGGTAACAATTTATAGGCCTCCTTTAGGTGGGAGGGACTCTCAGTTAGTTTTCTTTGATGAAGCCTTTGCAACTACTCAGCTAGCAAAACAACTGAGTCCCACTCCTTTATGCACTACTTATGACCACCAGATGATATAAATCATATTGCTGACAATCATGTTGAAGGAGATAATACTGCTGATGTTGTTTAAGTTTCAAAGAATGTTGTGCACTTTGATTGCCAGAAGACTATTGAATTTGCTAGTGATGTCAGTCCTATAGTTGTCAGGGAGGTTGATGACCACCGGATGGTTATAGATAATACCGGTGACAATCTTGTTGAAAGATATTGTTGTTGTTGTTGTTGTTGTTGTTTTTGCTGTTTCATTTCCAGAGATTGTTGAGCTCTCTAGTTGCCAAAAGACTATTAAAATTGAAGGTGATGTCAACCTATAATTTTCATGGAGGCTGAGATTGCCAAAACTGAATCTCTCCATGAAACTGCTATTCCAGCTTGCTGCTACTTTTGACTCCAGTCTATCTTTGGCAAGCATAGTAACATCATCATGTAAGAAAATGTCTAGGTAGCGTCTAACTCCGGTAGTTGATGACGGAGTTAGAAGAAGCACTAGGCTACACAAGGCAAAAGTGTTCGCATATATATCTTGTGATGGATGACACAAGGAAGTATAGAATCACAAAGAAAAATGACACCACTACTAGTCTCCAGAGAGAGAGAGAGAGACAACTGGATGAGGTAGAAGCTAAGAGTGCTAAAGATAATCAAACTTTATTGATTGCCCTTACGCAGGAACTTGGGACATAGTACTATGAGGTGCCTCCTGAGGAGATCACTGTTGCCATAATTGTACACATAACTTTTACGTATAATATTTTGAGATATAACTTATTAACATAACTTAGTCAATATATTTTTAAATAATATTTTGTAGACAACTTATCATAATAACTTGCCTTCGTAACTGTTGAAGTCCAACTTTTGCTCATAACTACCTATGGGTAAACTTATTCATAACAATTTCTCAACATAACTCTTATAAACACAACTTGATATAATAAATTATATAAACAAAATAACTTATACACATAAGTTATTGTTGTAATTTGTACATGCAATTTATTCAACACAATTTATGTAATTTGTTGCGACCAAATTTCTCAACATATAATACAAAAGAGAAAAAATAAAAAATAAAAGGAGAAAAAAGAAAGTGAGAAAATAAAATGCAATAGAGAAAAGAAATAAAAAATAAAAGGAAAAAATGAGAAAGTTGAACATGTCAGGAGAGAGAAAGAATGAAAAGTGTGAGAAAATAGAGTTAGAAAAGTCACGGGAAGGGGAGGAGACACTAGAAAAGAGAAAGGAGAAGTGAACAGGATACAAAATGGACCCCACCACATAATCAAAGCTGAAAATGTTGCAACAGTCAGATCATTTACTAGATTGGGATTGAGCGAATGCTCAACAAAATGAAATTTGGATTTGTAGTTGCCCCCCTTGCAAGAACCTGCACCTTAGAGCAACCGACAGCAATAGATCTATGCTAGGACCGCGCTGCCCCAGCTATACGCTCCTATATTCTCCTATGGCTGGCTCAGTATGTTGAGGAAAGCCTACCTGATGGTGTTACACGACACGTCGGGAAATAGGAAGGCGCCTAACAAGTGCCACAGCCACACCCTAGCATACCTCTCGATCTCCTGCTCTGGAGCGTTTGGGTGCAGCGACGCCCCAAAGTTTTCTGTTATCTAGCTCGAACTGACACTAGATGTTTTTTCTAAAATATTTTGCAAACATTAAATTAGAGCAGACACCGGATGTTACATGAGAGCTGAGGGAACAAAAACAAACATTAAATTAAACAAAGACAATACGCATCGTAAAAGTTATGTACTACACCCTCCATCTAAATAACAAAATAATTTGCAGAATATGTGCTGGTGTCAAAATGGTAAATGTTTGGAACGTAAAAATTGTTACTTTACTCTCTTAGCATCCTCGTCCTCGGGTGGTCTTCTGCCACAGAACTACTCCACCAAGTCCATCCAGTGATTGTTATCAAGGATCCTAGTCACTAGAAGACCCCCCAACCGTAGACATAGAATCATCTTCACGTCCTGCATCGTGATAGTTATCTCGCCGCACGGAAGGTAGAAGGTGTGGGTCTCTGGCCTCCACCTGTTGGTTTTTAATTCAATACAAGAAGTTTTTTAATTTAAATAATGAGACAAATCAATGCTTTGTACTATCACAAATGTGTATCAAATCATATCTATCGACAACAGCAGTGAGAAGTGTAGGGTCGAGGACCGGTAGCCCAGTATTGAAGACCCAAATGATCTCAAGGAAGCTAGCACGCTGTATGTATGGCCGATATCGTCCGTCCCAGCGGTGCAGCTGGTGCGTGCGTAGTCTAAGAGGTACCAAGTCCTCCTGAAGCTCCGATAGGCGCTTGGCTCGGTGGTCCTTGTCATAGTGCACCTCAAGAATGGAGTACTACGGATGATGATCCCCCATCCTGGTTCAAATTTCAATTGGATATGCTAGAACAAACATTAAGAGTACTATAATATGATGGAACATTAGTGCATAAAAACAAAGTAAATGTAAAAGGACTAAACTATTATGCAAAATTAAAGAATAAACATATATCATAATAAACATAGCTCCGAGGTTCCAATGTACTAACATAGTAGTTTTAAATAGCATAGCAAACAATTAACATTAATATAATAAAATGTATGCTATATGCACCTGCTGCCCTTGTCTTCTATGCCTGCTAGCCTTGTGACCAGGTTCTTTGCAAACGGAGCAAAGATTCCTACCACGGGTCTTGTTGAAGTCTCCCCCTCCGTACATGTCTTCGCCGTACGCTCTCATAGCGTCCATGTCCCCCTTGAGTCGTTTCTTCTTCCTTCTACCCTTGCCTACCTTTATTAGATCCGGATGCGGCACGTAGTCATAACCATGATAAGGTGGCCACTATGTTGGGTCAAGGTATGGCTCAAAGTTCCTCTCCCAAATATTAACGGTGTTCGAATAGAGATACAAGGATGATATATATGGCAGATCCTCTTAGTTATACCCACGAACCCGGCAGGCCGTGATCATATGAGAGCAAGGGGCATGCATGATCTGAGGGACGTTCCAATTGCACTCTACTTTTTTAAGATCAACTCGGTAGTTTCATCCACCATAACGTTCGTCGCCGAAGCTTGTGCCACCCTTGCCCCGTACACTAAAAATATGGCGGCGGGGACCATACGGCTCGACGATGTGCTGCTTGGCCAATTCCTCGTCCTCCTTCAAATGTTCTGCTCTGGTCTTTCCAAAACGCCCCTACTCAGTTATATTCCTCTGCGCAAGTTCCCACCTCTTGACAAAATATTCGTTGCACTTATGAAAGGAGAACTCAACAATTCCAGACACAGGCAATGATCGAACTCCGGTGAATACACGGTTGAAAGACTCCGAGGAGTTAGTGGTCATGATGCCATACCTGAAACCCCCCTCATCATATGCTAACGCTCACTTAGCCTTCTGTTCCATCGGCGCCTCTAACCAGACCTTTCTCGCTTCATTTAGCATCTTGTCTAGTTCTCTCTTTGCCTCCTTGAACTGGTGCTCTGTACGTACACAACATAGAGCCTTTACCTTGTCATATACCTCGTTCTTCCTCTAACGTCACCAAAAATTAGCGGCAAAGTGTCTTATGCACCATCTGTGCACTAGAGGCGAGAACCCATCTATATGCTCAGCTGTAGAATTAAGAAGCCCTGGGTGACAGTCCGAGATCAAACATATAGTGCGAGATGGGCCAAGCACTTGTACACGTAGGAGCCGCATGAACCATGACCACGATTCATTGTTCTCTCCCTCTACCAAAGCAAAAGCCATGGGTACCATCTGGTCCACAAGATCAACAGCAGCAGCCATCATCAAGGTGCCCCTGTACTTTCCATCAAGAAAGTGCCCTCAATAAGTACGACTGGCTGACAAAGCTAGAATGCATGTTCCATTTGCGCAAACGACCAGAACACACGATAGATGACAAGCTTCAATGGGTCCCAAAAATACATCCCTTCGGTGTCCAAAAACCATTTCGAGCCAGGGTTGTAGTAATGCATTGCACATAAGATGCGGGGCACCCTGTTGTACGCTTCCTCCCAACTACCCCAGCAAATCGCCAGGGCAATTTGCTTAGCACGCCAAGCCTTTTCATACTTCACATCGTACTTAACGAATCCAGATATGGATTGTTGTATCGAAGACACCGAAATATCGTTATTGTCATCAATGAGCCCCAATATACGATAGGCAAGGTAATGTGCAGTGAGCTGATGATGATTTTCCTTCCCCTATTTGTTAGGCAAGTGTGGGGTTCGACCACTTTCCTTATCCTCCACTTGCCATCACTCTGTCTGTTTCATGCATTTAACATCCACATACAACCGTTTTTACATATCACGTGGTACCTCAACTCCTGGTCCGAATGAGTGACGCTGTACGGCCTATGGTGATACACAGCATAGTCCTGAAGGAAGAGCTTCATCTCTGACATTGTATTGAATATCATCCCCTTACTAAGGATTTCTTTCTCATGGTCATACAATGATTTCCTACACATCTAGAGACCGGTGTCACAAACTGCCATATTCGTCATGCTGACATCCCTATAGTTTGGAACACCCCTGAAAGGTACGTTCATCGACCTTAGTTGCTCAAGCTCAGTCATTGTGTAAGATGGTGGTGGAACATACTGCTGCGCTTCCCTAATTCTGCCCCATGAATCATAGGGGGTATCATCTACTAGCAAATCTGTGACTAGTCTACCCTGAGCCTGGATAGCATGCAAAACCTCAATTGGTACTGGTAATGGTATACCATGAACAGGTACTGGCATGGCATCAACCGATATGGGCATATCATGTCTACCTCCCTGGTCATCATCTGAATCGTCCGAATCACTGCTAACTACATCACCGATCTTGTCCTCCTCCTGCTTCTCCTCTTCCAGTTTGAACTTGTTCACATCGAAGTCATTGCTTATACAGCCTACTTGACTTGAATGAAACTGCTCCTGCATCAACTAACCGTCTAAATCCATGTTACCCTGAGTTGCTTCCCCTTCGACCCCCAATTCTTGCTCATTGCCTCCAACACTGTCAATGGATGGCCCATCCAGGACACCCTGCATCCTATACCCATTCTCCACCACCACCTCAGCCATGGGCACATTGGAACCTTGGAGCACCCTATTGTAGTGGGACCAGTGAGCAGGGTCACGCAAGGGCATCAGGACATAGTGTGCCCTAGTCTTCCCAGAATCAAATCTCCCCTTTAGTGTGAAATCACCGCCAAACTTTGCATTCAAACGGACACAAAGGTCGTGAAGCTAGGAGGTTCATTAAACCATTCCAATTCTTCTTCCATATCCTCAAACATATCTTCTCTCCTAACACTTCCTCCGTAGAAAACTCTAACACAACAATCCATCTACAAAAGCGTTTTAGAAACTTCATCAGGTCATCGAAATCCTCATGTTTACTAACTGACTACACCTAAACTAACTAACTATACTAACCAATCTAATATTAATACCTATACCAACAATTCTAACTAACTATACTAACTAACTACATTAAACACAATAATATTAATACCTATACTTACTATACTAAGTAACTTTACTAACTATACATATCTAGCTAACTACAAAACTAACTGCAAAACTATACATAACTTATATTTACTAACTTCACTAAATATCTTTGCTAATTAATTGTATAAATATATATCCAGTCAAACTAAATTTGAATCCTAACCCTAGCAAAAAAAAAATTGACAGAGATGCAGAAGAACATTACCTCGACAAAAATTATGTGTCACCACAATCCACCAATGGAAAGGAGATGGCCGCCGGCGGCAATGGCCGGCCGGCAGCAGCCTACTTCCGGAGGGCGGCGGCAATGGCCGGCCGGCCAGCGGCAATCCCCACTTCGGAGGACGACGATGGGCAGCGCAACAATGGTCGAGCTCGAACCCCGAGCTCTCAACGTGCCAAGCCAACGCCGCGGCCGTGCCGGGCTCCCACAGTGGCGGTGGTGAGCAGCAACGCGTGGTAGGTGCGCGTCGGGAGCGGCGTGAACGGAGCCCCCGCGCGGGCAAGGTGAAACAGGTCGAGTGCCTCCACGTGGCGTCCCGCCGCCGCGTGCTGGTCGATGGCGGCGCAGAGGGCGGGGAGGCAGGCGGAGCTGGGCCTGGGCCTCGGGGCGGGGCTCTGGCGCGGAGCCGCGGGCGGGGATTGAGGGGCTGCTCCGTGGAAGAGGAGCAGGAGGTGGAGGGCGCAGCGGTGGCAGTGGAGGTGCAGGCAGAGGCGGCCTTGGGGCGGTGGGCATGGAGGGTGGCGCGGGCGGGGCGGCTGGCGGTCGGTGCGCTGGGCGGGCGCTTGCGGGCGTGGCGGCTGCGGGCTCGCCGGGCGGGCGCCGCGTGGTGGCGGTTGGGCGGGCGGGAGTCGTGTCGTCGGTGATGCGTGGCGCCAGACTGAGACAGAGAGAGAAAGGGAAGCGAGGCCGGGTACAAGGGGCTGCTGCACCGTGATGCGTGGCGCGGCAGCCCCGCGCCGTGATGAGTGGCGCAGCAGGCCCGCCGCGCCGTGACGGGTGGCGCGTCAGACCTTCCACGTCAGTGATCGCTGCAGCCGTTGACTGCCCCCTGCCACGCCTCCATGAATGGCACGACAGCGTGAATTAGTCGCGCCGTGCAAACAAGCACGTTCAAAAGTGTTCGTTTTGAAGAAAAAAAACAGTGTCAGTTTTAAAAATAGTTTAAAAAATGTGTTAAAAATAAAAAAAAATTCTGAGTGTGCATATGGGTGCCAAAGAGGGCCTAGTTTTCGTTTCCAGTGTGCATATGGGTGCCTTTTGCCATTCGCTGACCTCCCACACCCAACCCAGCCCCGAGTTTAGTTACAACTAGCATTGTCAAATGTCTTGGCTACTCTGTTGTCAGTCTGTCTACTCTGTTTTCAGTCGTTTGTTTTAGTGCCTTTTGAGTTAATCCTCTTCCACCACGTACTAGGATGTTGACAATTGAAGGATGTTGACAATTGATTATGCGCTAACTTCATAGTTTTGCGCTGTGCATGCCTGTGGATTTGTGAAACCACCTTCTGAAGCTATGCAACAACACATGCAACTGCATGTCTATAGTTCTTTTATCTGAACTGAGATTTGTGAAACCACCTTCTGAAGCTATGCAACAGCACATGCAACTGCATGTCTATAGTTCTTTTATCTGAACTGAATTTCTGATTCACTTGTAGACTAATATATTTTCATTGTGAGCTTCAATTTTATTCTGGTAGTATAATTTGAGAAAATTACATCCTACAATATGGTTGATTTATTATGACCTGGCAAAACAACTTTTTTTCAACTATTGTGTAGTCATTAGATTCTCGTATTGTAAATCTGAAGCCATGTTTTACCAGAATTATATCTTTGGTATGCTGGAACCCGTGCCTATAGTAATTTTGCTCATGTAAATGACATGTCTATGCTCCATATTAATTAGCGATATGATATTAATTGATATGTTGCATTTTTCACATCCAATTGTGGGCTTAAACATTACAACCCATTAAGAAACATGGACAAATGGGCTTGTGAGATTTTATAGAATTTCTGCACGTTGAATTAAATGTCTAATCCATATATAAATTCTAACATGTCCACCTTGGAAATTCCCGTGAAGATGGAAGTAGGATGTAGGCATATGCAGTATATACTTCCTGCATCCCAAATGGTAAGATGTTTTGGTTTTTCTAGATACTTGGTTTTTATGGATACAGTGTATATCTAAGTGCATAGTAGAAACTATATATTTTATAAAAATTGAAAGGTCTTATCACACTATAAAAGAGCGAGTTTTTTGGTTGGGGCTATCCCTGTTTCGCAACCGTTTGATCTTGATACCGTTTCATATTAGCCTTCTGTTGTCCGAGATCTTACTCTCTCTTATTATTAACCATTCGATCTGGATGCCGTGTCATATGAGCCTTCCGTCGTTCGAGATCTTATCACACTATAAAAGAGCGAGTTCTTTGGTTGGGGCTATCTCTGTTTCACAATTGTTTGAACTTGACACCGTTTCATATTAGCCTTCCGTCGTCTGAGATCTTACTCTCTCTTATTAATAACCGTTCGATCTAGACGCCGTGTCATATGAGCCTTCCATCGTCTGAGATCTTACATTATCCGACGCTCCCCTCAATCCCATGGCTCGACTCCCTCTCGGTCACGTACGCCTGCGCAACGGAATTAATCACACAGATAAAAATTCTAATTTAATCCAAATAGAAAAGAATAATCCATATCTATTCTATATAATATAATATTTTTTCGATTCAGGGCCGCCGTCGTAGCCATATGTTGTTCCCTTCTAGTTCTAGACTTCCAGGTTCCCTCCCGCCTCAGAAATCTCAGCGAGGAAACCACCCACACTATACGTCAAAAGGAAACGACAAAAAAAATACAAGCCTACTCGTACACTTGGGCGGTGTGGGGGATACGACCCCGGATACCCACGGCAGACCACATGGGCTGCGCCCCCCGGGGCGGCCCAGCCCATAAGACAAAGCCTTGCGGGGCACGACTCTGCTCGGCGCCTCCCGCAAGATACAAGGAAGATATCCTAAAGATACTACGAGATCTGTTAGGATACGTATGATCCCAACATTCCTGTAATATGTTATTATTTTCCGATTATCTCTCAGATCTAACCGACTTGTAACCCTACCCCCGAACTATATAAGGCGGGTAGGGACCCCTTCCAAACTCACGCAATATCATACGATAGCCAATACAATCAAACATACCATAGGAGTAGGGTATTACGTCATACTGATGGCCTGAACTTGTCTAACTCGTGTGTCTCTGTTGTCTTCTTGTTCTTGATTACACGCCTCGCTGCCGATCAATCTACCTTCGAGGGATACCCCTCGGAAGACTGCTGACGATATTCTGTCGACAGTTGGCGCGCCAGGTAGGGGTGTATGTGTTGTTTCTATATCGAACAAGATGGTACGTTCCATAGGCTCTTCGTCCCTCCCGCAGCCCGGCCAGATCTTCACGATCAGATCGATCTCGTGGATCATCAACGCTGACGGAGTCGGAGAGCTCATCGAGCCGGTGCGGATCGAATCTACACCGATCACCCCAACACCTACGACTACAGACCGATCTCAGAACTGCCTCCGAGGTCGCCTTCGTCGACAACTCGCCGCCCGCTTCCTCGCTACCAGAGGAGGCAGATCAACAACGACGATATGATCGCATCCATCGATCAGGTTGGTCAGAAGCTCGCCGATTGCCTCTCCATCGCTGAATCGGCTCTGGACACTCTGGTTCAGCGCCGACCACCCTCTGATCCAGATCTATCGGAGGCTGCTCGGGAAACCCTAGCGGTTACTGCCCTACCCTTCGGGCTCACCAACGTCGCCGCCACCAACCAAGATGCCCTAAGGGGCAAATTCACCGACCAGGTTGGAGATGTCCATCCTCTCGCCGACCAGATCGCCGACCAACCTCTGCCGGCCGTCAACATGCTGCATGTCGGCCAACGCCCTGGAACATCCCTCCAAACCATCCTGGAGGAGAACTCGAACTCCGAGTCCCAGGGCTCTATGGAGACCATCGTCGAAACCTCCACCGAACTACTTCCTCCTCTCCGTGGCGGCGCTATCTTCAACGTCAGCGTCGACAACCCCCCTCGGAACGGCTTAACCGAGGAGGAATGCACCGCTCGTGAGAACCAGAATGTCAACCAAGCACAGCGTCGAGCAAACAAAGTCGCCCTTGCAATGGCCGAGCAGTAGCTTGACTCATAAGGAAGACCACGCCAACTCCAACGCAACCTCGACGACGAGTTTGTTCGTGTTGATGGCCACGACGTCTACAAGACCCCAAGTGCCCACTTGGCCATGGCCACCAACAAGCTCGCCCGCCTCCCACAGACACCGGAGGTCGCCAAGGTCGCTGCCAAGCTTAAAGCGGTGCTCTACTAGGTCAACAAGATCCGCTAGGATCAGAGGCCTTCGTACTCACAAGGTCGATTCACCGATCAGCCGTGCCAAGATCCAATCGCCGCCCAAGTCGCTTCACCGACCAGCACCACGACGACAGGCAACCCCTCTAGGGCAACTGCATTGAACATCACCGCTAACACGACCAGGAGGTCGACCAGGACGTCCGGGTGCACCTCAACAATCTCTAAGATGTGCGATGATGCATCGACAAACGCCGCTTCGGTCGCCATGAAGAAGAAGTACGCCACCACCAGGAGTATGAGCAAGAGTATGGTAACCCAGACTCATCTCTCGAGCTGCTCAACGCCAGCAATGCTCTAGACGATGGCGCCGATAACCCCAAAGGGCCCCCGGCATTCACGAGGGTGCTCTGAACGCTTCACTGGGGTCAAGCCCTACGAGGGAAGGATGAATCCAACACAGTGGCTACAGACTTACGCCACTACTGTCCGTGCCGCTGGAGGAGACACCAGTGTCATGGCGAACTATCTTCCTGTCATGCTCATGCCAACCACCATAAACTAGTTCACAAGCCTTGCCCCGAACTCCATCGGATCCTAGGAAGAGCTGAAGAAGGTCTTCACCGACAACTACATGGCTGCGTGCACTTGGCTAGGCACCAAGCATGATCTGAACCGCATTTACTAGAAGCCGTCCGAGCTCCTCCGTAGCTACATCAGAGGCTTTTCTGATATGAGGAATTATATTCCCAACATCACGGAAGCTGAGGCCATCACCGCCTTCATACGAGGACTCCACCACCACGGGATTCACTCCAAGTTCAACCACAAGCCACCCACAGGGATTGGTGAGATGATCACAACCGCAACCCAGTACGCCGACGCCGAGGAAGCCAAGGTGCGCTTCAACAAGGATACGGGCACTCATCGCCCAACTCGCAGCAGCGACGATCGCCCCGATGACCAATGCCATAACGATCGCCGCTACGACGATCGCAGTTACCATCGGGATAGCGGCCATGATTAGCCAGAAGGGTCCAAGTCTAGTCAAAATCACCACTGCGAAGAATTTTTTGATTCTGAACTTGAGCTCCTTACACCCTTATGGCAAGCCATACTTGGGTTACACTGCTCAGCGATGGTTCACGCTGCTCGACAACTGCTCACAACTGCTTGGCAACTCATTATTGTGGTCGGACCATGAGTTTGACTGCTCGGCTTTGTTCACACCTGCTCGGACAAGCTCAAGACGGCGTTGCACAACATGTACAAGGCGCTCGGGGACTAGCTGTGGGGGGTACAACCCTAGATACCCACGGCAGACCACATGTGCTGTGCTCCTAGGGGCGGACTAGCCCATAAGACAAAGCCTTATGGGGCACGACTCTGCTCGGCGCCTCCCACAAGATACAAGGAAGATATCCTAAAGATACTATGAGATCTGTTAGGATACGTATGATCCCAAGATTCATGTAATCTGTTATTACTTTATGATTATCTCTCAGATCTAACCGACTTGTAACCCTGCCCTCGGACTATATAAGGCGGGCAGGGACCCCTTCCAAACTCACGCAATATTATACGATAGCCAATACAATCTAACAAACCACATGAGTAGGGTATTATGTCATACTGACGACCTAAACCTGTCTAACTCGTGTGTCTCTATTGCCTTCTTGTTCTTGATTACATGCCTCTCTACCGATCAATCTACCTTCGTGGGATACCCCTCAGAGGACTGCCAATAATATTCTATCGACAGGCGACAAAAGGCCAAGGCTAGCCAGGGATCGTACTCAGGTCTCCATATAAATTATACATAAATAAATAATAGAAAACTATATTTTTAACATAGGAAAGAGCTTATATTTTATCATAAACATGTTTACAATCGACGTCTAAGGCTTCCGACACGCTGGCTGGGACAGCTTCAGACAAAAAACAAAAAGAAAAAACTATCCTGCTAATTTGCCCTAGAGCATGAGCCACTCCATTAGCACTAATCTTGTGACATTTTATGACTTTGAAATCCCGGAATGATCTCAACATTTGTTTTGCCTCTTCAACAATGATGCAGCTAGGGGATTGATTTGTAGTATTACAATTTAGAGCCTGAACCGTTGCAATGCTGTCAGATTCCACCCATATGCACTACCGGAAACAGTGAGTTTGTCGTGTGCCACAGACACTCGGCAAAGACCAAAAAACACTCGGCAAAAGATTTGCTGAGTGTAACACTCGGCAAACAACACACAACATCTGTTGTGTTGGCGAATTCCTCTATGCCGAGTGTTTTCTATCGGACACTCGGCAAACACTTTGTCGAGAGCTGAAAACGACGCTCGGTGAAAAAAGTAACGCGACGGCACCGAGACGGTCATGGTGCGTTTGTCGAGTGTCAACTCCCAGACACTCGGCAAACCTGCATCCTTTGCCGAGTGTCAACTCCCAGACACTCGGCAAAGCTTCCTCATTCTACCGTGTGTCAAATTCTAGGTACTCGGCAATCCTGCCTCCTTTACCAAGTGTCAACTCCCAGACACTCGGCAAAGCTTCCTCCTTTTACCGTGTGTCAAATTCCAGGCACTCGGCAAACCTTCGTCCTTTGCCGAGTGTCAACACTCGGGCACTCGGCAAATCTGCCATCTTTGTTGAGTGTCAAATACTGGACACTCGGCAAAGACTGGCCCAGAACGTACAAATGTTGGCTTCTTTGTCGAGTGTCATAGCGCAGACACTCGGCAAAGAAGCCATTTTAGTCCTAGAAAGCACATATTTCTGCCACGTGTCTCTCTTTGTCGAGTGTATTTTCATGGCACTCGGCAAATAGGGTTTTTATCGAGTGTAACACTCGGCAAAGCTGCCACATATAATCAGTTTATATGGTTTGGTCACAACCACGTACCACATTCAAATAAACATAACATCCATCATAGATAGTTCACAATAGGCATCACAGGCAGTTCATATAGATATATCAACAACACATAAATGCAAATAAACTTCAGAATCACAAGTAGGTTCATTCACAACCACAAATAGTCATAGATAGTCCACAAATACAAATATAAATAAAATCACAGGTAGTCACTTAGGCCACGAGTTCCACTGCGACCACGCTGGGTCATGAGGCTCATTCGATGCCACCAATTGATACTGCACAAAGGAGAAGAGATTGCATGTGTGAGACAAGATTGAACAACACGTATTGTCCTCCTTTTCCTAAACCCTAAAATACAGTGCGTAGGGCTAGGTGAGGGGAGTTTGCTGAGTGTCCTAGATATGACAGTCGGCAAACCCCATCTTTGCCGAGTGCCAAACCAGGTGCACTCGACAAACCCACTTTTTTCATTTTTCTTCGTTTCCTTCTTTTTTTCATTTGATTTTTCTACGAATATTATTTCATTATAATATATCAAATCTTAACATGGAGTACCACATGTTGTATGTAGAGAGTAGAAAAAAGTTTCAAGGTCAGAAGTGAAAAAAACTTATTATTTCATGTAGTTGTAGCTCAAATTCAATGTATATCAATTAAAATTCTATAATTGCACTTAACAAATTAAAATTATCGAATGGATCCAAAAAATTACCAAAATTACATATAAATCAATCTATGTTCTCTATTGCCTACACAAAAAGTTTTGAAGTCAAACCCTAATTCGACCATCACTTTGACTCCAAATCTTACCGAATCCTTCTTAACGCTACGATTCTTCTTTTGAGATACTTCGCTTTGTAAACATCGTACGTGACAGATTATTCGAAACATTCTCAATTTTTTACCATGGTCTCCACGTATGATATCACGAGATCTTGATAAATCTCATGATTTTCTGACTTCGTTTGTTTTTTTTAGAATTTAAAAACCATTCGGCCACACGTTCATGGTCGTGTTTCCTGAATAAGATGTTCGAAATTTCTTTTCATGTCCTGGGTAAGGCCTCAAACGGGACTCAATAACATGAATATCATTTTTTACTCATTTTATTATATTATTTGAATCACTTACAGTTCAAATTTGACTTATATCAAAAAATTACATTAAAGGCAATAAATTAATTAAATATAGCAAACGGATCTAGAAATATATCAAATCTTAACATGGAGTACCACATGTTGTATGTGGAGTGTAGAAATAGTTTCAAGGCCAGAAGTGAAAAAACGTTATTATTTCGTGCAGTTGTTGCTCAAATTCAATGTATATCAATTAAAATTCTATAATTGCACTTAACAAATTAAAATTATCGAACAGATCCAAAAAATTACCAAAATTACACATGAATCAATCTATATTCTCTATTGCCTATACAAAAAGTTTTGAAGTCGAACCCTAATTCGACTGTCACTTTGACTCTAAATCTTACCGAATCCTTCTCAACGCTACGATTTTTTTTCTGAGATACTTCACTTTTTAAATATCATACATGATAGATTATCTGAAACCTTCTCAATTTTTACCATGGCCTCCACGTATGATATCACGAGATCTTAACAAATCTCATGATTTTTACACTTCGTTTGCTTTTTTTAGAATTTAAAAACCATTCGGCCAAACGTTCATGGTCGTGTTTCCTAAAAAAGATGTTCGAAATTTCTTTTCATGTTCTGCGTAAGGCCTCACACGGGACTCAATAACATGAATATTATTTTTCTACTTATTTTATTATATTATTTGAATCACTTGCAGTTCAAATTTGACTTATACCAAAAAAATTACTTTAAAGGCAATAAATTAATTAAATATAGCAAACGGATCCAGAAATATACCCAATCTTAACATGGAGTACCACATGTTGTATGTGGAGTGTAGAAAAAGTTTCAAGGTCAAGGGTGAAAAAAACTTATTATTTCATGCAGTTATAACTCAAATTCAATTTATATCAATTAAATTTCTATAATTATACTTAACAAATTAAAATTATCGAACGGATCTAAAAAATTTACTAAAATTATACATGAATCAATCTATGTTCTTTATTACCTATACAAAAAATTTTGAAGTCAAACCTCAATTCGACCGTCACTTTGACTCCAAATCTTACTAAATCGTTCTTAACGCTACGATTCTTCTTCTAAGATACTTCGGTTTGCAAATATCGTACGTGACAGATTGTGCGAAACATTCTCAATTTTTTACCATAGCCTCCATGTATGATATCATGAGATCTTGACAAATCTCATGATTTTTAGACTTTGTTTGTTTTTTTTAGAATTTAAAAACTATTCGGACACACGTTCGTGGTCTGGTTTTGTGAACAAGATGTTCAAAATTTCCTTTTATTTTCCGGATAAGGCCTCATACGGGACTCAATAACATGAATATCATTTTTCTACTCATTTTATTATATTATTTGAATCACTTGCAGTTCAAATTTGACTTATACCAAAAAATTACTTTAAAGGCAATAAATTAATTAAATATAGTAAACATATCTAGAAATATACCAAATCTTAACATTGGAGTACCACATGTTGTATGTGGAGTGTAGAAAAAATTTCAAGGTCAGGAGAGAAAAAAACTTTTTAATTTGTCGAAGTTCTAAAATAAAACACTCAACAAACAAACCTTTTTGCCGAGTGCCCGATAAAAACACTCTTACCGAGTGTCACTAACCGACACTCGGCAAAGTTCTAACGGGCAGCACCCTAGTTGACGGGCATCACACGTGGTGGTCTTTTGCCGAGTGTCTATTATTTGTCGAGTGTCTTGTTGTTGTTTGCTGCGTGTTTTATTTCCTGCACTTGGCAAATAAGTTTTTTGCCAAGTGCATTTATTTTGCTGAGTTTTTACCTGTAGCCACTCATTAAAGATACTGTTTGTCGAGTGCCCGAAGGAATGCACTTGGCAAACCACCAGGCACTCGGCATATATACTATTTCCAGTAGTGATGGGTCCTGTGAAGATCGATAGAGCCTTACGAATTTCTGTTAGAGTGGCTAGATTTTCCGCTTCTTCAATCGATGAACAAAAGGAATCACTATTCCACCCTGATAAGACCACCATACTCAGATGATTCCTTGCAACATAACCCAGCTGAAAGGTTCTAATATGGCTAGAGGGGGGTGAATAGCCTATTTAAAAATCTACAAATCAACTAGAGCAATTTGATTAGTATGACAAATAGCGAAATGCAAACTTGCTCTAGCTCTATAAGGGTTGCAAGCCACCTATCCAACAATTCTAGTTGCAATGATTACTAGGCACACAACTTGCAATGTTACTACTCACTAAGAGCTCTCAATCTTGCTACTCTAAAGAGCTCCACTAGATGAACTTAAAATAACAAAGCAAGCTATAAATTCTAATTATACTAAAGAGTTTGCCACAACTAGTTTACAAGAATATAAATGAGTGAGCAGGGTGATTATACCGCCGTGTAGAGGAGTGAACCAATCACAAGATGAATACTAAATCAATTATCGGGAGAATACCAAAGGGTAACAGACAACCAATTTTTCTTCTGAGGTTCACGTGCTTGTCGGCACGCTAGTCTCCGTTGTGTCGACCAACTCTTGTGGTTCGGCGGCTAAGAGGTGTTGCACGAACCTCGTCCACAGAATTGGACACCATAAGAACCTACCCATAAGTAAGGTAACTCAAAGATACGAGCAATCCACTAGAGTTACCTTTCGGCTCTCCACCGGGCAAGGCACAAGACCCCTCACAATCACCACGATCGGAGCAGGAGACAATCACCAACCTCTGCTCAACGATCCTCACTGCTCCAAGCCGTCTAGGTGGCGGCAACCACCAAGAGTAACAAGTGAATCCCACAGCGAAACACAAATGCCAAGTGCCACTAGATGCAATCACTCAAGCAATGCGCTTGGATTCTCTCTCAATCTCACAATGATGATGAAACAATGATGGAGATGAGTGGGAGGGCTTTGGCTAAGCTCACAAGGTTGCTATGTCAATGTAAATGGCCAAGAGAGTGAGCTTGATCCAGCCATAGGGCTTAAATAGAAGCCTCCATGAAATAGAGCCGTTGTACCCCTTCACTGGGCACAACACGGGGTGACCGAACGCTCCGGTCAGATCGATCGGACGCAGGACCCCAGTGTCCGGTCGCCCGATGCTTGCCACGTGTCATCGGCTTCAAACGCCGATCGCCCGATCTCAATGGTCAAGTGATGACCGGACGCGTCAGTTAGAAAGTGATCGAACGCAGGACCCACAGTGCTCCGGTTGTTTCTAGTAAGGTTCCAATCGAAATTTCACGACCGGACGCGTCCGGTCCTGCTCGACCGGACTCACCCGACGTCCGGTCACTCAACGTTTCCTCTGTGCGCCTCACGTCAGCGTACGTCAACACTAACCGGACTCAGACCATGAGCGTCCGGTCAGTTTACACGCCAGCGTCCGGTCACAAGACGAAGACCTTGTGCTTACTGTTGTCACTAACCGGACTCTGAACCCAGCGTCCGGTCACAGCACCACCAGCGTCCGGTCACTCTGTGAACCCCTGTCTTTTCTGTATAGGGCGCCGGTGAAGTATCTAACCTTTGCTCAAATGTGCCAACCACCAAGTGTGTCACCTTGTGCACATGTGTTAGCATATTTTCACAAAGCATTTTCAAGGGTGTTAGCACTCCACTAGATCCTAAATGCATATGCAATGAGTTAGAGCATCTAGTGGCACTTTGATAACCGCATTTCAATACGAGTTTCACCCCTCTTAATAGTACGGCTATCTAATCTAAATGTGATCACACTCGCTAAGTGTCTTGATCACCGAAATAAAATGGCTTGAGCCTTTTGTTTTTCTCTTTCTTCTTTTCAAGTTCAAGCATTTGATCATCACCATGCCATCATCATCGTCATGATCTTCGCCATTGCTTCATCACTTGGAGTAGTGCTACCTATCTCATAATCACTTTTATAAACTAGGTTAGCAGTTAGGGTTTCATCAATTAATCAAAATCAAACTAGAGCTTTCACCAGTCCTGTTTGTCATGTGATAGGATCAAAGCCTGCATCTACATTAAGTTTGATCCATCCCAGAGGGGGCGTGTCCATGGAAACCTTCTCTGGTTTGTTGTTTTTGGACCATTCTCGTACATGGTATCTATATTGGATGGGCAGGAGGTTTCCCTTTTACATCAGCTGGAGGTGTAGTAGCCCCTTCAAAATTCAGGGAAAAGAGATAATTTCCCAAAAAAATCAACTGAAAATGAGATGGGGCACGTGCCATTCCCAAAAACAATGTCGTTCCGATGATGCCAGATTCTCCAGAATAGCAGCATCAATTTTACTTTCATGTCTTTATTGACACTATTGAGAAGAGCTAAAATCCAATCAGGTCTAGTATACATAAAGGCCGGGTCATCAGGGAGGCTCCATGACCGGCGTAGAGCATGTCTTAGTGAAGAGGCAAAAGTGCAGCGAACCATAGCATGGTGTCCATCTTCAGGTTCCATACCACAAATAGAGCAGGTTGCATATGGAATCAGGTGCTGCCTCATTCTATTTGATTGGACACCCAGACCATTACGGGCCAATTTCCATATGAAGATTTTTACTTTTTGCGACACAGGGTTTTTCCATATAGCATCAAAAATTTTCCTGTCTGCAGAGGTACTATTACCACAAGAGTTTCTGAATCTGTCTTCCATAGCAAGTTTGTATGCACTTCTAACAGAGAATATGCCATTCTTTTTCAAAATGCCAAGCAAGAATGTCATCACCCTCATTATCTGGAATTCTAATATTGAGAATTTCTTCAGCTTCATGAAAAAGGAACGTTTTCCTTATTAGGGGTTCGTTCCAGCCCCTTGGATTTTGGAGGATCAAATCTGCCCTTTCTTCACTCTAGATCTTTTCGGAGGGCTTGAAATTTTGAGCGATTCCAGTCTAGGTATCCAATTGTCCCTCCAAATTTTAATACTGTTACCACTGTTAACTCTCCAAATTACACCTTTTTTTAGAAGATCAAGGCCATGCTCTATGCTTTTCCAGACTTGTGAGTAATTTTGGGGGAAACTGGTGTCAAGCAGATTACCAAAGGGATAGTATTTTGCTTTCAGCAGCTTTGCACAGAGGCTGTTGGGGTACAGGAGCAGGCGCCAAGCTTGCTTCGCTAGTAGAGCTTGATTAAATATTTTCAAATCTCTGAAGCCAATCCCTTAAATAATTAAATAATAGAAAAGTAACCGCATACCACCGCACCACGTGTTTTATATGATCTATAAAAAAATCTATTCAACCAGTCGTTAACACCTTACAGTTCACATGACAAAAGAAGTGTAAAAACATGGCATTGCATATATATTAGATTAATCTGCATATATTATATATAATATTAAAATATATAGTCCATGTTAGAGAAATCCACATCCATGCATGGTAGAGAGTCTGATTCAAAACGAAATGAAATTGATGATGCAATCACTATATGGAGTTTGATTCTAAGACAAAACACATCAATACAAGTTTGTAGACCTAGCCACTTAGGCATAATTAACCGAAACTGAAAGAATCAAAAGCGAACAAAATTCGGTTCCACATATTTTTACGAGTGCTCCAATAAAGCCATCGAACTCGATATCTAACTCTACGAGCACATGGATACTATAAAATTAAAGTTATGATATTATTATGGGTAGATTTTTTTGTGCCTTATGACTAAAGAAAAAAATCTAGCAATATTGTGTTTTACCTTAACATCATATAGTTTTTTTCCGTTGCAACGCACGGGCATATATCTATCTATCATCACACTAAAAATAGCAAGTTTTTTTAGAGGAGCCCTCCCTCTATAATAACTGTTCGATCTATACGCCGTGGTATATGAGCCCTCCGTCATGTGTGATCTTACTCTTCCTCTATAACAACCGTTCGATCTACACGTCATGCTATATGAGCCCTCCGTCATCCATGGTCTTACATGTAAGATGTAAGACTCCTATTCAATCTCAAATACGTCTCACGGTACGTCTATAATTCCACCCGCCAAAAGTCACATTTATTTTAGGTACATGATTCAAGTACGACTTCTATCCTTGACCTGTACAGTCTTTTTTCATGTTTATTTTAGGTATATGAGTCAATACGACTTCTATCCTTGACCTGCACCATCTTTTTTTCATGGACTCCTGAGTCCTGATTCCTGAAGGCACGTCAATACGAATGCAACTAATAAATAAATTAACTTTATATAAGTCTAGCCCCGTGTATGTATTAGCAATTAAAAAGAAAAAAATCATAAAGTTATGTTGTTTATGGGGCCAAAAAAAAAAAAAACATAAAGTTATGTTTAGATGGACCTGCTAAATAAATTATTACTATATTATTTAAGTCATAATTATTTTGCATCTACAGGTGCTTGTTTATTTATATCACGTTATTTTATATCTGTTCATTTAGGCACAATCTTATTAAATCATTAATAAAGTCACAATCCCTCATATTGTTTGTACGTGCCTACTTACGGTAAACGTTGGGTAACTAAGTGTGGAAAGGATAACTGTTGAAAACATACAAGTAGTAAGCTCACTCAAGATGAGTTCTCTCTTCTCCGACCTCCCTAGAGCCTCCGGTAGCATATCTGAGATGACGGTTCTCCACCCATACAAGGATCGGGGTTCTCCACCCATATGAGGATGGATCGGCGGAAGTATGAAAATAGGATAAGATAGGGGCAACACGAGTCATTTAAAAAGGTGTCAGTCAAAGTGCAGCGATAGATGCAGTTGAGGCATTCTGACGAACAAATGATCTTAACCTTATTCAACATGACCCGATCAAATCGGCCAAGCACTTGCAATCTACCTTTATTGTACATTGACAATTCAATTAACATTTCCATTACATTTAAAATAGTTTTTACAAACACGTGCGTGTTGCACGTACATATTTGCTAGTAATTTAGAACGGAGAGAGTATGTTAGGCCAAGTTCAAAGACTAGGCATGGTGTTGTATATCCGTTGCAGCGTGATGGGATGATTTATGCATGATGGGCATGTCCTCGCCGACGGCGGTAGCGACAGAGCACGTACCAGTGCGTTCGGTCACATGGCGAGACATATAGGCAAAAGCCATCATTAAAAGCGCACACATGCAACCAACGGACCAAAAGCAAAACACCGACAACGCCAATCAAGGGAAGGCTCCCCCGACCGTTAGCCGGTCGTTATAATCCGGACCAACCACGGGGCCGCGCCACCATGCCCATGCATCAACGCAACGGCCGCCCGCCCCAGACGCGCGCCACCCGCCCCGGTAGTTCGTGGTCCAGTGGCCGTGGACAAAACGGGCGCGCACGAAAACAACGTCGCGCTACTGCTGCCGATCGGTTGGATGGATATGCATGGATGGGGCCACGGGGGAGGCGGGCGGGAGCGCGACGGGTGGGCGGAGGAGCGCGGGGGCACATGGGGAGGCCGCTCCGTCGCCGCTTTCACCTTTTCAATGCTGGCTGATTGTTCGCCAAAGCCCACCCAAAGCAGGTGCAGGAAACGGATTCAGACAATGAAACGTTGTCGTACGTATTCGCCGCTACCTTGGCCGTCCGATGGTCGCAGAGCACTGCTAGTGCCATGTATCGTCAGGTACTAGTTGTTGCAGCAGGTACTGGTCCCCGGCCTTATGTTGCACGCATAAACAGTTTGGTGTAGGCGCCTTTTCTGTCAGTGTCAAGAGATGCGTTTGGTCATTGACACGTACGTAGGAAGTCCGGCCGGCACCTCCTCCGAGTAATACATGCTGCTTTAGCACGGGATCATTGCCCCGGCTGGCTACGATCCGCAACAGATCGACTTCACATACAGGATTATAGGTGAGCGGTCGGCATGCATCTCCATGCTTCTGGAGCGAGCGTCGAGCAGGTAGCTAGCAGACCCATGTGAGCCGGGAAGAAATTTCCAAACCAGCTGACACGATCAGCGTGCGCATCATATCACATAACCACTCCTAATCACCCTGTTCGCTGGATCATATCAGCCATGATACAGTAATTTTCTTTCACAACAAAACAGCATCAGCCGGCTTATAACCGGTGATCACGGGGTCCGTGATAAACGAGCACGCCACGCACGGCGTTAGCAGTCCACGCCGCCTGGTTGTGTGTTTCTTTTCTTGACCACAAGGTAGAAACCTGCCACGTGATCGAGCAATTCGAGCCTGATGTGTGCCATCGCGCGTGCATGCACGTTTGCTTGCTTAAGCTTGCAAGCCATGCCAATATCTGAACGACTCATCAGCGAACTTCGCTGACCCTAGCTCGCTACCTCCTCATTGCACTCACTGCCAAATTCAGTTAGCGTACATGTGGTTTGCAACAATAATTCGACCCTCCTCACCCGTGACGTGGCGCATACCATCCCCGCCCATTCGCGCGCCTTGTTTTCTTCATCATTCGTATAGACGAAGGAATAATGCCAATCTCTGAAATCATGTAGGTGTACTTGTTTCAGTTAGTTCTAGCGCTGCCAACCAACGTCCATTATTTTTCTCTTTTATCTTCATTCAGTTGTTCAAACATTCCGTCTGCCAAGTAAGTAGTTAGCAACGGACGACGAGCTATAGCTTGCTACTAGCAGTCTAGCACGAACCAACACCTGAAAACCGGCCCCGATTCTGGCTACCGATCGATCCGAATGCTATCATTGGGAGTACGTGCGCAACTTGACCTTATCACCATATCATCAACAATAATCCGGCATGATATCATGGAGTACACGCCATGTAAGTTTCGTTACTGCTTTTAGTCAAATTTCGTTACACAAATGTACTTGCTCAACAAGTGGTACATCAAATCTTTGTCATATTTAGAGACCATCATTACTTCCGTGGTGATGACATCTTACATATTAGTTTCGAAGAATTGCATCAACTATACCACTTGGACACTCTAGACAAATCAATCATTAGCTCCTTTTGTTTGTAAGTGATTCTTACTTTTATTTAATAAACTCACTTCCATGCGTACGTGTATATAATTATCCTCACATGTAACTTATATTTATATACAGATTCCAGATGTCAGAGCTCCAAAGAATACAAGACACGGTGTTGGTTTCATTGATCATTATATCGTATTCAAAACCGGATTATTATCAAGGAGCGGTGGGTATCTGAAAACACAGAGAATATCATGATGTTCTTCGTGAAGCAACACGACAAAGACAACAATATTTTTCCCGTACAACTTTGAGTAAGTGTTAATAATAATGTAGTCTACACATTTTATGTAATATCAATACAACTTATATGCATGTACGTGTGTTGTAAACCAATATTTTCACTCGATACTCATTATCATTGAGTTAAACTCATGTCGGTTAGTAATCTTTGACTCGATGATAGACATTGTCCGAGGATAATTTGATCTCTCGCGCACAACTATTATTGAATAGACTTTGCCATAATTTATTAACGATCGTATATTATTGGTCGCATACGGGGTTTTAAAGAGTTTATTTCGCAAGGATTGAGGCACCACTATATAGTTGAAATACCAATAAGTTGTACTATATACACTTCCCCGTGTTTAATTACTATATCGTACTTCAATTTACGTGTGAGATGATGAGAATAATCTTCTTCTCGTATATGGTGTTTTCTTTATTTGACAACGAATAACTTGTGTGGATACTACGTTTGTGAATTTATCAAAAAAGAAGAACTCCTAAAGATGTCCTCGAGTACGTATATATCAATTTTTATTTATTTTTAAATGAATATATATATATATATATATTAATACTTTTCCTTTTATTTCAAATGCAAGACCAATGGTTAAAACGAAGGGTCATGCAAAAGACCATCTCTTCAAGAGTCAATAGCGAATTTCTTCTAGAAAAATGCTAAATCCCAACGACGAGTTCTACTTTGATCTAAGGAATAAATGGTGTAAATTAAATGTTTATTGATATCGTTATTTTCAAGAACAAGATTATGAAAGCGTTGTATATATACATATATATATCTATAATATATATAGGTTCATACTTTATTCGAATATAATAATGCTCAAGATGAGAATTAGATGTAATTATATGTGTGCGTGTATTTATATTAGCAGCGTAGAATACGTACATAAAAACATATTATATATTAAACAAATACGTGTAACTGAACTGAAAACAAATTAAACAAAAAAAAAGAAAAAGAAAAAGAACCTTTAGTCCTGGTTGGGGTTACCAACCGAGACTAAAGGGTGTGGCCACGTTTGCTCGGCTGGAGGTCTTTAGTCCCGGTTGGTAACCAACCGGGACTAAATATCCCTCTTTAGTCCTGGCTCGATGACCCGGGACTAAAGGTGGCACCTTTAATCCCGAAATCGTTATCCTGGCGCGGTAACCGGGACTAAAGGTCGTTACCGTCCGGGACAACAAGTCCATTCTGTAGTGCTAGCACGAACCAACACCTGAAAACCGGCCCCGATTCTGGCTACCGATCGATCCGAACGCTATCATTGGGAGTACGTGCGCAACTTGACCTTATCACCATATCATCAACAATAATCCGGCATGATATCATGGAGTACACGCCATGTAAGTTTCGTTACTGCTTTTAGTCAAATCACGCACGATGTACAACCACTGTAGCTACGTCTCCCGAGTAACATGCACCAGGCAGCGCATGCGGCACACCACACACACGGACGGTGGACATACCCGTCTGCGTGCGCGGCACATACTCCCCGCTTGCCCGGGCCCCAGACGTGGCGAGCCGGGATAGCGGCCCGGCCGGCAGAGCGGTTGCTCTCACGGTGGCCCGCACCTCACATGCGCGCGACGCGGGAGCGAGACGGCGCCGTCGGCTTCCGGCTTTTCGCGCCCCCGGGCCCGGCTGCGGCTCAAGCCAAGTTGCCCCGTCGCGTTCCTCGGCTCTGCTCCGACAAGAAGAGATAAAATGGTGGGGGCTCAAATGCTGAATGCCTGGTAGGCAATATTTGCGTATCTCGAGTTTATCCGTACGTACAAGAAAGAAAAAGTGCGTGCTGCAAATAATACAGCGCAAGCAATTTTGATTGGTGGATTGCAAAAGCGGTCTTTGCCTCCGGCTACAGCCAGGCGATGGGTTTTTTTTCCCCGCGACCTGAGCATGTTTTCATGGAAGAATTTTAGAAACGTCAACCTACAAATAGTATTTCGATCCATCTCTTAAAATTGTTGGATTTAATTCGGGCTAAGCTTAGTTTAATGTAATTAAATCAAATAAATCACAATACCTATATTAAAAGCTAGGTGCAATAAAATTTTAGTTCTGTACGGTACTTTGACTAAACATTGACTTAGCTTACATATGTGGTGCAGGGTGGTTGATGGAGCCATCAACTCGGCATTTACATGAAGCCATTACGGGAGTAATTGACCCGGGTGCGGACTCTCCGCGGTTACTCCGTCCGTCCATTCTCGGTAACTCCGAGAGCCGTCCGTCTAGAAGCCTCGCGCGAGACAACACAAAGGATCACCACACCTTCTCTATTCGTGAAAGAACCACCGTGCCTTCTTTGTTCCTGTTCATTATAAGTTTTCCAGTTTCGATCTTATGCTCGCACAAAGAGGTTAGAACCACTCATCTTCTTTGTTCATGCTACTTCCAAGTTTTCATGTTCCGATCTCCTGCGCGCATAGAGGTTAATTAGTACCGTCACATCTTCTCTGTTGCTTCCAAAATTTTCCATTCCATTGTTTCAAAAAAAAAATTCCTGTCCAATCTCCTGTGTGCAAGGTTGGAAGAGCAGACCTTCGAAACCGACGTAAATTCCTGTCCGATTTTTCTGTGACACCTGCTCATGTGTACCGAATAAATTAGATTTTTAGGGAACGCAAGGTTCTTATGCAACTGCTCCTGTTCCCGACGACCAGCAACTCCACGACGTCTTTCTTTCGGTGCCTTGAGAGACTACACCGCCTACTTCATGGTGGACGTTTGAGATATTGTTAGCTTTAAAGAATGCACTAAAATTAGTTTTTGTTTCCGATGACACTGAAATAGAGACTGATGTCAGGATTATTTTGTAGAGGTAAAAGTTTTTTTTTTGAAGCAGGGAGCTTTCCCATTCCCACTCATTATTGAGCGGAAATACGCTGGGCACCGGGTTCGAACCCTGGTGGCCGAGCTCGTGGCTCGCGATGCTGGCCAAACGAGCGACTCGCTGGTTCCCTTGTAGAGATAAAAGTTGACATGCAAAATGGCGCCTGTTCGCTCCAAAGGGTTATACTAGTAAGTCCATCCATGTCACCATGTCCATGTGTATTCCGCGAGAATCATGGCTCATTAAGTGGCGCAAAGTATCATTTGCATCCTGAATTGCGCCCCCCTGAATCATCGTTATAATGTGTGTACACATTAGAGAAGCTCGACCAGCATTTTTCTTCAGCATGCATCACGTGATGGCGTTTACTGACGCGGTGACAACAGTGGAAATTAAAGTCGTCTGCTCATCGAAGCTTCTATTAATTGCAAGTCAGCCATGTTAACATGTGGTTTAGCGCCGGTAATCATGGCTCGAATCCAGTAGTAGGACCGTAGTACACGATTTACTTTTTCGCGACAATTTCTTCTGGGGTCCCACATGAAAGTAAGGGGCCTGTTCGCTTAAACTTATCAATCGGCTTATCAGCAAGAATCTACGGCTCATAATAAAACAGCTTCAATCGGCTTATCAGTCGATTTTAATACCAGCCGAACAGACCCAAGATCCGTGCATGATTATTAGTTGAGGACTGATGGTTATGGAATCGGTTGAGCAAAGCGTTTGGCAGGAAAGCTGACTTTTTTGTTGGGAGATTTGCAGTATCCTTCCTTTGCTTTCCAGCAAAGGACTGCTTATCACTGTAATATATGCTACTGCACTGAACCCTTTGGCCTTTGCGGAGGCAGTGAAAACTACGATGAACTTTTCTAGAGAGTTCGTCTACTACACAATCATGTGTTTTATGCAGTTTCAATACATGAATTTTTTTACACCATAGGATTAAGATCAACAGCCTTCGCCTTCTTCTTCTACCTCTAGCCTTCAGCCTCCACAGATCACAGATCATAATTTTTTTTCCTATGGAAGGACAAATCATTGATCCGCCGCCGCCACCGCTACTGCCATGGTCGGCGCGGCGCGGGGAGGCGCGCCGGGGCGAGCTCGCCGGTCGCCGTCGCCGTCGCCGGCGCCGGTGGTCACCGATGAGAAAGAGAGAGGGAGAGAGATAGAAAAAAATCTATTCGTTTTTTTTTTTGCTAAAACACATGTGTGTTGTATAGCATTTCTATTTCTAGATCTGCACAACCAAATCTCCTGGATATCAGAAAAGCATAAAAAAGCTTGTCGTTAACCAGTCATCTCAATCTCTGTTCTCTGATGGGTGGTGGCTCGCTAGCTGTGCTCTGAAGAAAAGAGGTGCACTCCAAGTCAGCTACAGACCAGCAGCCTGTACTAGGGGTGTTTGGTTACAGGGACTATTTTTTAGTCTCTGTCACATCGGATGTTTGGACACTAATTTGGAGTATTAAATATATTTTAATTACAAAACTAATTACATAGATGGAGACTAATTTGCGAGACGAATCTATTAAGCCTAATTAGTGCATGATTTGACAATGTGGTGCTACAGTAAATATACTCTAATGATGGATTAATTAGGCTTAATAGATTCGTCTCGTAAATTAGTCTCCATCTGTGTAATTAGTTTTGTAATTAGAATATATTTAATACTCCAAATTAGTGTCCAAACATCCGATGTGACAGGGACTAAAAATTAGTCCTTGGAACCAAACACCCCCTAGGATAGCAAAAATACTGACCCCAATCGTCTGATTAGAAAGTCAATTCATTTATGAGAGGCACGGGTCCCCTGGCCCTGACATAGTTAGTTGCGAGTATGCCATAATGTTGCTGCACTCCTACATTGCTACTACTACTACACAGCGATCGGGAAGTTTAGGCTGCAAGTGCAGCAGTGAAACTATAGTTGAATAAAGCCAAAATGCGTGCACACGAAAGAGAGAACCCTTTTTCAGACATGAGACAGCATAAATTAGCCTGTTCGCTTGCTGGTAAACGATCGTAAATTTCCAGTCAGGAACAGTGTTTTTCTCTCACATCAAACCAGCCAGCAGTAAATAATCCACGATACGATACGGCCTCCCGAACAAGCTAATATCAGCAGATATATAGTAGTATAAATTATATAACCATGATTTGCTGGTTACACACTCTGGTAATGGTAGAGTGACAGTGGGCGGGAGAGCACATTGATGCTTGCCTCCTCTAATTTCCCACACATCTTCAGGACACACCACGACGGAATTGAGGTGAAAAATCCTCAGTCCGGTTGCCAATAACGGCAGAGCCACTAATTAAACAAGAACACTTAAGCGCCCGCCCAGCAGCAATGAGCTCGGTCGGTTGCATGCAGATCGACCGTGGTCGGTTAATTAGTATACTGGACGTAGGAGCGGTAATCGACGTCGGCGACATAGTTGGCCGGGATAATGTCCTTGGCCACCAGCTGCTTGCCGGACTCGTTGGTGATGCGGATGGAGAAGGGCCCCTGGAGCGGGCGGTTGGGGTCGATCCTCCAGATGGATCCCCAGGACTCGTGCATGGGCTCCCAGTAGCCGGAGTTGTTCTGCATGATGTCCGCCTGCACCACGTCGCCGTCCTGGTTCTCGTGCTCGATGAGCACGGCGAGGTACATGGGGTTGGAGCCGTGCTGGACGCGGAAGGTGATGGTCAGGCCCGGGAAGTTGCACGGCACCCTCCGGAACTGCATGTCGATGATCCCGGCGTGGCGGAGCTTGTCGTTGAGGCCCCAGCTGGCCATGGCCCCGAACGCCGTGCCGCTGAGGTCGAAGTGGTACTTGGCCACCGGGTAGTAGTTCATGTCGGTGATGATCACCGTCTGCGGCACGCCGGAGCAGGCGGGGTGGTTGCTCTTAAGGCACCGTATCTGGGAAAGAGATTAAGCCAAGCACAAGGTCAGCAGATGCACGTGGTCCTGAACTGATGAGCAATCTAAGGCGCGCGCTACGGACGCTAGCTACTGGTTGGTATCTGCAATTCATTTGACCAACCAAATAATTAAAATGATTGGGCACCAACAACAACTAAAATATAATGACAAGGTTAATCGTCGTCGGCCGTGGACGACCGTGGTGGAAAACGGTTGTCACCCAGACACCGGCCACCCACCTGATAGCATGAGCCGCAGCCCTTGCCGTCCTTGAAGATGGGCTCGTTGCCACAGGACGTCATGGAGGAGAACGGGTACTGATTGGTGCCCTTGAACCCGCACGCACCACCTAGCAAAGATTCAGCAGCACCAACAAGACAATTTAGACATGGCATGGGATGAGCCACATTGCAGAGGACGACATGGCTTGGAATGCGGATCCTTACCGTTGTCGTCGGGGCCGGCGCCGGTGGGCGCGCCGTACCAGGTGGCCCTGGCCGGCAGCCAGCCACTGCTGTAGGACAACAAGGATCTGTCCTGCGACTCGGTGGCGTTGTGGTCGGGCTGCTGGTGGGCGCGAGCGCCATAGGTGACGACCACGAAGAGGAGCGCGGCCACTGCAAAGGCCTTGAAGGAGAGCGCGGTGGCCATTGTTGCACTAGCTAGCTAGCTAGGGACCTCGGCTTGCTTGGCAGCTGCTGCCTGGTTTGTGTTTCGATGGTGTGAGGTGGAGGACATTGCTGGTGTGGTATTTATAGGCAGAGTGGCAGACACAGGAGGGAAAATGGGGACGCTTGAACTACCAATCCGCCGGCTGGCCGGCCGCGGCATCATCTCATGGATGGTCGCTACACCTGACCCGCGTTAGAGGAGCTCGCGAGAGGTCCGTCGCGTCACATGGGCACCGCGCGAATCATGGAGGAATGGAAGGCGTCGGTTAACGAGCGAGTAGTATACCATTATAGAATCAAATGTTGGCAGTTATGGCATGTTATGTTACTTGTAAATAATTCCTGCAAATAATCTCGTTCACATCGAAGGGCACACACTCTACAGCGCTTTGACGTTGGATGGCAAGGCTGGAGTGATTCCATATATAAAAGTAGGATTGGATATGGTGCAACTGGAAACCAGTACATGTATTGATCCCGTGCAATACATGGATAATATCCTCATCATTGCAAAGCTAATTTAAAACCAAATGTGTATATTGATCCCGTGCAGTGCATATGCAACTGACAGGTATGCACACCAACTAGGTACTGCTGCATTAGTTCTAAATTATAAGTTATCTAGTCTATTCTAAGTACACTAAGAATACTAGTCCATCAGTGAAAAAAAGAATACTAGTCCATCAACCCACGCTCTCATACAGGCTAAAATTTTAGGAAACATAAGCATTAGTTGCTATTCAATACCTTTGTCAATCTTTTTTTAGAGACAGGAATTCTAAGATAATTGTCTCTATTAATAGCCATTTAATGGAGGCGGGTATTCTACGGTGTCTATCTCTGACAATGAATTACAGATCGAGGCGGACCGCGTACTATTTAAGATGCCCGCCTATAGAAATAGTTGCATCCAAAACTTATTCGTAACTTTTTCATATGAGGTCAAATGAAGACAAACATTATATCAAAATTGTAGCCCTCGACGCAATGTACAACTTTGTAGTTAAGAAGTTTGTAATTTGAAATTGTTTAGAGTCCTAAAATATTATTCAAAGTTCTTAATTTTTTAAAATTTAAATTTTCAAACAACCTCGGATGTTGCCATGATATATACCCAAGTTTTAGTTCTCAATGTAGTCTACAACAGGCAACTAATAAACAAGAATGGCTCTCCTCCCCACCATGATGCTTCCACTTCCGCCACCGTGATCCCGCTCCACCATAGGTGTCATTGTGTTGCTCTGACATCCTTCTCAGGTTTTCTTCTCTCTTCGTCTTTGCTGTTTTCTTGATGGATCTTCCTTTAGCCTTGAAGGACAAATTGCATTTCTCCCATGGGAAGAAATTTTGAAAACAAATCTTCAACTGTTTGGTTGTTCGGTTCATCACACTGATATGCTTGCCTGGAGGGATCTTACTTTCTTCTGGTTACTTTTCGTCGATACTTTTTGGCTCACTGAGGATAGTGTGGCTTTTGCACTGACCTCGTGTCTTGGTGGATCGCCAGCTTTTATTTTCATGTCAAATTCCTTAAATCGTCATTTTCGCTTCTCAGTTGCCAACAAGTCAGTGGGTTTTGACATATACAAATTAAAGTCATTTATTTGGCAGAGTTTTGAGGCTTATTTTCATCTTTGGAGCAATGGTGTGGCCCACTGGCAAAGGGAAAATGCCGGGAGGAAGAACAGGATCAAATGGACTAGAGTTCTCTCTAAATGTCAGAAGAGAATTTCTAAGTCGCGAAAAAAGTGAATTTTGCTCCTAAGTTGATTCTGAGATCACCTCTGATAAAAGTCCGTCATGTGTCTGAAACTATCTCTTTTGGTGAATTTAGTGTCAAGGTTCCAGTAGATTTTCATAGTTGCAGTCTCAGTTTTGGTTTGAATGTGCTAAGTGATCATAGTCAAGTTAGTTCAAAAGTGGTTTTCACTCGCATTCTATTAAGGTTTTTTTCCTACAGTTGTTGATCTGAGCCATGATCTTCGCCCAAGTTCTTCTACTCCTGTACTTTCAAATTTTGAACTGACAGGAGATTTGCTGCATTCGTCGCCTGCCATTTCTAAACTTGCCTAGGCTGCTCTCATTGTCAACATTGACTTGGCCAAGGCCATCCATTGGTTGTGTGCTCTCAGCAAATCTATTGCAAGGCCTGCTTCAATTATGGACATAAAGCTCGATGGTGTCTCACTAGGTCGAGACCAAGAGTTTTTTTTGGCAATCCAAGAAAGTCTCCAATATTTTGCCTAAAACAAAGGAAAGAAAGGCATCTCCAAACTCGCCCTTAATTGGCGGAGCAACCATCCTCAGAGATCGTGCCATCTCTTGCACTTCCCTGAGCAATTCAGAAAACCCCACCTTCCCCCAAACAATAGTTCCAGTGGCACCGCCTACATCATCTCAACAACTATAGTCCACCACTGCCATGGCAAATTTTGCATTGAATGTAGAGTCATTCCTCCCATAAGGCTTTGAGCTTGAGCACTGGGGTCATCCTACAAGAGAGCGTGTGATCACCAATGCCGATCCTCTACACCGTCATGAGTAATATGCGGTAGCTACTCTTCTTCCTCATCCTCAACAACTCCATCTTCATGGTGCAAGTGGATATTGTTAAAGATTACTTCCAGAATGTTCGCCATGTAATCCTCTGCTTGTTTGTCACCCTCGGTTTTATGCCTTTTGCAATTCAGGTCTCCAATCTTAGTCCACACTTGCTTCATAATGGTAGAGAGATTGTCTTAGAAGACCATGATCAAGGCATCAATCTTTGTGCATGTCCTTTCACTAGAACTTGTTGGGTGATGTTTCTTGCTTTTCCTTTGGATTTTCAAATAAAGGAGAACATATCTTAGACAGTTGGACATTTTGGACATGTGGTTACCTGGACCAACATTAGTCATTAGAAATATAGAGTCCTACTTCGTTACTCTGTTGTGCATGCCAGAAAGATTCCCAGGAGCCTTATTGTGTGTCAGGGGTCTAACATTGGTAACAATGGTTTCTCCTGGATAGTCCTTGTATATGTTCTAGATTCACAACACAATGATGTTTTACCTACCGATGAGGATCCAATACCACAAAATAGCAATCAATGTCATGTTCTAGATACACATGGTCCTCATATAGGAAGTGCCACCCCACTTTGAGCATGTCAATGACCTCAATGATATTCAGCAAGCCAACATTGATGAGGGTTGCGAGTTACTTGAGCAACAGGGTAAGAATAATGCAGATAATGGAAACACAGCTTGGGGACACTAGCCAGAGCAAGTGGGTGAGCCAGTAGATCTAGTTGTGTTAGAACAAGTACAAAACATTTCTAATGCTATAGTTAAGCATGGCTTAATGCAACATCCAGATGAACCCTCGTCTTATCTATCAGTTCCGACGTAAAGGAGTTCTATAGGGCCCAAGGAATTCCAATTACTCCAGAGTCACCACTGTCTTCTGAGAGCAGAGCTTTGGTTACTTTTTTGAAGGTTCACAAGATAATGAGAGTGATTATTACATCAAGCAGATTGCAAGGGAGCTTGGTCTTCACCAAGTTTTTGGACCATCACCATCTATTGAAATGTTGCTCACTAAGATCACCACCTTTGCGGGTGTGGCTAGTACACAGTCTGACATTGCTAAACCCCCTCCTTAAAATATCAATTTATTCCTAGGTTTCAAACTATATTTAAATCTTCATCAATCAACTGTCATATACCCTTCTTGAAGTAACAATTTGTAGGCCTCCTTTAGGTGGGAGGGACTCTCAGTTAGTTTTCTTTGATGAAGCCTTTGCAACTACTCAGCTAGCAAAACAACTGAGCCCCACTCCTTTATGCACTACTTATGACCACCAGATGATATAGATCATATTGCTGACAATCATGTTGAAGGAGATAATACTACTGATGTTGTTTAAGTTTCAAAGAATGTTGTGCACTTTGATTGCCAGAAGACTATTGAATTTGCTAGTGATGTCAGTCCTATAGTTGTCAGGGAGGTTGATGACCATCGGATGGTTATAGATAATACCGGTGACAATCATGTTGAAGGATGTTGTTGTTGTTGTTGTTGTTGTTTCATTTCCAGAGATTGTTGAGCTCTCTAGTTGCCAGAAAACTATTAAATTGATGGTGATGTCAACCTATAGTTTTCATGGAGGCTAAGATTGCCACAACTAAATCTCTCCCTGAAACTGCTATTCCAGCTGCTACTTCTGACTCCAGTCTATCTTTGGCAAGCACAGTAACATCAACAAGTAAGAAAATGTCTAGGTAGCGTCTAACTCCGGTAGTTGATGACGGAGTTAGAAGAAGCACTAGGCTACACAAGGCAAAAGTGTTCGCATATATATCTTGTGATGGATGACACAAGGAAGTATAGAATCACAAAGAAGAAGGACACCACTACTAGTCTCCAGAGAGACAGAGATAGCTGGATGAGGTAGAAGCTAAGAGTGCTAAAGATAATCAAACTTTATTGATTGCTCTTACGCAGGAACTAGGGACATAGTACTATGAGGTGCCTCCTAAGGAGATCACTGTTGCCATAATTGTACACATAACTTTTTACGTATAATATTTTATGAGATGTAACTTATTAACATAACTTAGTCAATATATTTTTAAATAATATTTTGTAGACAACTTATCATAATAACTTGCCTACGTAATTGTTGAAGTCCAACTTTTGTTCATAACTACCTGTGGGTAAACTTATTCATAACAGTTTCTCAACATAACTCTTATAAACACAACTTGATATAATGAATTATATAAACAAAATAACTTATACACATAAGTTATTGTTGTAATTTGTACATGCAATTTATTCAACACAATTTCTATAATTTGTTGCAACCAAATTTCTCAACATATAATACAAAAGAGAAAAAATATAAAATAAAAGGAGAAAAAAGAAAGTGAGAAAATAAAATGCAATAGAGAAAACAAATAAAAAAATAAAAGGAAAAATGAGAAAGTTGAACATGTCAGGAGAGAAAGAATGAAAAGTGTGAGAAAATAGAGTTAGAAAAGTCAAGGGAAGGGGAGGAGACACTAGAAAAGAGAAACGAGAAATGAACACGATACAAAATGGACCCCACCACATAATCAAAGCTGGAAAAGTTGCAACAGTCAGATCATTTACTAGATTGGGATTGAGCGAACGATCAACAAAATGAAATTCGGATTTGTAGTTGCCCTCCTCTCAAGAACCTGCACCTTAGAGCAACTGACAGTAATAGGGCGATGGCCACCGACATCTCGACGCCGGAGGAGGGCCTCAGTGCGGGGAGGATGTGCATGGTGGCGATGCGATGCGGGCAAGGTCAGGAGCGACAGGGAGGACCGAAGGAGGCGCTGTGGGCGTCGTTAGGGTGGCCACACATTGTCGACACTGTGCAGAACTCGCCGATCGATCGCCACTTCATCCTGTCGGATGGACACCTGAGGATTATAGATACAGAGATAGTTCTTACATCCATTATTCTAAGTCTTCTATACTTGGAAATTAAATGTTGTTAATCCATGGGTCATCATTTTGTCATTTAACCACTAAAATCTTAATGACCCTTATAAAGGTACTTTGTTCCATCCCAGAACATATACTTATTAAACAATCTGAAACGCCTGATTCAGAAGTGAATCCGTTGACACGTGATTATACATGTACACCACGCATGGTTGATAAGAAAGAGAGAGCCAGGCATCGAGGCAGCTCCGATCGTCCTGCACGTAATTTGCTTCTCATACGACACACATGCGAGGAAGATTGAGCATACACACACTGACACCATAAAGAAACAGGAGACGCTAGCGCCTGGACGTCTGCCCAAGAGGCATCCGACGCAGCTCCCATACAACCTGTAAAATTATCTGGTTCCACCCATAACTCCCACCTAGTTTATAAAAGTTATCTAGTTCCCCCGTAACAGAGGGGACAGCCCGCGTCCTGCTGCACGCACAGGCGGGGACCGGCCGTGCCCCTGCCGCCATCCCCTCCACTTCCCACGCGAATGCCCGACGACAGGTAGGTCACATTGCAATGTGTAATACCAGATCTACTTTTGCAACATCCAAATAAAACACTTATAACATACGTTCGAAACAACTAAAACACTTGCAATATACGTTTGAAACATCAGAAAAACACGTGTATAGCCATTGCAAAATATATGCAACATCCAGATGAAACACTTGAAACATACGTTAGTAGCAACTGAAAACACTTAAAAACATAAGCTTGCAACCATCACTACTAGAGAACAGACTTTAGAACGATGTCCCAATTTGGTATTAGCCTCGGCATTTTTGTCCCGGTTCGTAATACCAACCGGGACTAAAGGTCCTTGCCCAACGGTCGTCCGCGTGGCAGGGATCTTTAGTCCCGACTGGTATTACCAACCGGGCCCCGACCTTTAGTTCCGGTTGGTAATACCAGCTGGGACTAAAGGTTTTAGTCCCGGTTTGGGTGATACCCCGGGAATAAATATTAATCTTTAGTCCTGGTTTGGCCACCTAACCAGGACTAATAATGCCAGCCTATACACCGGCTCATTTCTTCCTCCCCGAGCCCGAGCCATTCCATTCAAACTCACTGCCTCTGTTCTTCAGCTTGCTGTTGTTCTTGCTCTCTCCCCCTCCATTGGTGTTGCTCTTCGATTTTGGAGGTAACAAACTTAATCCTCTTATGTTTTATCAGTAGCTTATCTCATTTTGTGATGTAGATGCATGTGTAACTTTATATGTTGGACTTTATTATGATTTTATATGTCATTTTTAGCTCAAATCACATGATGATTTGCATATATGTTTGGATAAACAAAAGTTAAATTAGTTCATCAAAATCACGTCTCGCTCGTCCTCGCTGGAGCATGCGCCATCCTCGTCCCCGGCGGCTTACGTGATCTTAGAATTAATTTTTCCATGAAATGAAAAACTTAAAAAATAGTTAAAAAATTGTAGAAAATCCGTACTAGTTGAACTTGCGGACCGTGATCATCTCGGCGAGCATTTTCTCTGCCGAGCGGTAACGGACGTTAAGGAGGAGCTTTGATTCTATGAGGGAGAGCGGCAACGGTCGTGGAAGACCGTGTTCCCTTCCTCGTAGAATCGGAGCTCTTCCTTGGCCAAGTACGGTGCTGTCCGGTGGAGAAATGCTCGCCGAGATGATCGCATAAGCAAGGTCAACTAGTACGGATGGTTATTTATTGAAACATGTTTTTGAGCTATGTGATTTCTATGTCATTTTTAGCTCAAAATCACATGATGATTTACAATAGTAAAATCACTTGATAGTTTGGTATTTTACTATTATACATAGTACATATTTCATGGTTTAGTTAGATAAATAAATAATTTTAGTTTTGTTTAAATATATTATTTTAGAAAATGTGAAATTTACAGTAGTTTGCAAAAATAAGTATAGAAAGTAGATGACAACTGATACCGGTGTAACAGAACCGACCAATTATACGAGATTAAGTAAGAAAATCTTCCGTCGAAGCAGATAATTTAGCAAACTTAAACCCGTATAACCCGGTAGTCCGTGAAATCACGAAGGATTTTAAACCAATCGACATACAAACCAAGATCGTACAAGTTTAGCAAGTACCGTCATACATTACATAAAGTTCGCAACGACAGTTGATACATCAGAGTTTGGAACATAAGTTATTACATACCAAGTTCGAGATGAAATAGCGGAAGCAAATAGTTTTAAAGCCACACACACACTTTTGATCCAGATACAGTGCCAGTAGGTAGTCATTTCCAACAAAAGCATTAGATGAGAAATACGGAGTGACCATTTGCCCTTGGTCCTAGTTGTCACCCATCGCCGGATACATGCAGTTAATGCAATAGCCGTAGTACATTTGACCATCTGCAACAACAATGGGAACAACGCCCTGAGTACGAGAAGGTACTCAGCTAGACTTACCCATCTTAAACCAAAATAAAACGACACTAAGAATTATGTAAGGCTTTCTTTAGTGGGCTAGCTGACTCTTTTGCGAAAGCATAAGTTATCATGAACAAACCATTTTTAAGTACTTTGCATCATCTTTATTATAACCTATCCATCTAGGTAAGCACCTGTACTATGGCAATCACATGATTAAACAATAACATCTAGTTACCAATTTAGCTTCAGCATAACTCGCATCATCCAGATAACCATCGTTGTTCCATAATAATTACTACGATGCCGTAGCTCAAGTCAAGTGCTCACTATCCAGGAGCGATGGCGATTCGAATCGATTCCTAACCAGCTGGTGATTTATTCCTCACACAAACCATGCTTCCCCTGCCAGGGTAGCCTAGATTACCAATGGCACCTTTCAGGTAGCCGCGGGATAATCTGGAGCCGCAGTACCCAGGGACCGCCCGACTGCTAGGAATCAGGTCACACCTGCCCTTGGGCTCACTCTTCGCACCCCTGTCATACCCCCATCAGCACCAATACACGCACTCATGTAGATCCTGGCCCGAATAGTGACACTAGCTTTGTGGTCGAAAGGTACTTTATTCGGCCAGCTAAATGTGAGGCATGCGTTCAACATGACAAGAGGGACGAGCAACGATCGGTCCTTAATCGACACAGACGGAAACTAACAGCACCCCAGAACCCTGTCTGGTTGCCTCCAACTATTCCGTCCGGTCTCCAATTTTCCATCACATATGGTTAATTCCAGGATATCATTCTTTCCATAGCCAATCTCTTCCAGTAACCACCTATAATGTAGGTGACCGGGTATCACCGATCGCTACCGGTCTAAGCAAGGCTAAACAGTTATTCAATCCTGACCTAATAGGGTAAAAGGTAATAAGGTAGGCAAAGATAGTAATAAATGCATCAACGGTTTCAATCAACTCCTACAACTTAATGCAACAATATATAAACTCATATATATAGAAAGAATTGCTTTTATAAAGTAGGAGACTTAGAATGCTCTGGGGCTTGCCTCGTTCGAACGAACTAGGTTGGTGATTCACGCACTCCGGCAAGTCCTCTCCTTGCTCCTCTTCCTTTGGCACCTCCTGTGCCTGGACTTCTTGTGGATCTACCCCGGTCTGCTCTTCCTGAACTGCTACTAGCAACTCCTCCTGTGATCCTACATGATGCAGATGTATAAGTGCTAATGCATAGGTGCATCGGAGAGATGACATGTAATGATCATGATACATGCAATGTAGACGAACATGTTTAACTTTATTGTACATAGTAGTAGCAACGCTCTTCTACAAGGTAGTCAACATCATGCAAGAACATATACTACTATCTACTACGAAAACCACTGTACTAACATGCCAAATCACCACGGCAACTAAGATGCTTCAAAGATACACCAAAGTGAACATTATTAACTAACTCGCATTAAAGAAGATATTTTTATTTTATTTTAAACTCAGGCTACAACAGCAACATACATTTTTGGTGTTCATAAAATCTAAGAAAATTACAGTAGTCTAGTACTACTCTAAGTAGACTACCATAAAATTTTCATGGCATTTAGAAAAGTAAAATAGCCTACACAAAAATGACAAGGCATGATTACTTAAAAAGGCATAAATAGGAAACCTTAGTTAAAAGTGTCAAGCAATAGATTTCACATTTTTTCTAGTATCATTCTAGCATGAGAATAGCACTCACCAAATTTTACCTTTACTGGATCTATAGAAAAATTATAAAAATTCACCCAAGTATTAATCAATGATAAAAGGAAAATCTATAACTCAAAAACCATACATGCAATGACTCTCAAATTTTTACCAGAGCTTCTACTAAGCAATATTAGCATACCCACAAAATTTCATAATTTTTGGACCACAGAAACTCAAGATATAATTCAAACAAGTTTGCATGTATCTAAAAACACATTTCAAGTTCCTATTTAATTCATCCAAAAATTATACTATAAGTGATGATGTTATATTTTTCTTAGATACTAGACTTCACTCAGATCCTAATAAAATTGGACTCACTCAAATTGGATCTACCAAACTTGAGATACAATTTTTACAAAATGCATTCAAAAACTGAACAAATGAGCTATCCTACTAGATCTGAGTCACTGATGGTCGGGACCCACACGTTAGCCGGGTCCACGCGTCAGCGACAAGGAAAATAGAGGACGCGGATGCGACGGCGCGACGATGGTCGAGCTCACCGACGGTGGCCTCTCCGGCGAAACCAAAGGCACCAGCGTGCTCTATGTGATGAGACGACTCGATTGGAGCTACCGGCAAGGCCTAAGATCTAGCGGAGGTGGCTCGTCGCCGATGATGGCGGCACGGCAGTGCTTCGGCGTGAGGCGCCGACGACGGTGAGCTCCCAATGTCCCTTCCGAGCCTGGTATGAGCTACACGGGGTCACCACGGAGCTAACTATGCAGAGAAAGGAAGACGAGAAGGGCTCGGTGGTGGTTGGCCGCGGTGAGGTCCGCTCCGGCGAGGTGCGGCCATGGAAACGGTGGCGGAAAAACGGCCAATGTGCCCTTACCGAGACCCAATCGGTGCAGCCTAGGGGTGGAGGAGGCAGAGGAGAACACGACGGAGCTGTGATGAAGATGTAGTGAGCGTTTTTGCGATGGCGAGCAAGAGCGAGCTCGTCGGAGTTGCTGCGGCTGCTGCTGCGGAGCTGCGAGCGAGCGGAGAAGGCGAAGGAGATGGAAAATGAGCGGGTGAACTGGTCGGGCAAGCGCACGGGGGATTAAGGCGAGGCCAGCGGTGCCAGGACAGCCACGGCGCATGGCCTGCGCGAGCAGAAGACCGGCGATGCGCGGCATCCACGCGGCGGTGTTCTTCTGAACCGGTCGGGTACTGTAGCTGCGATTCAGTGAACAAAGAGCTGACTGACAGCGCCAATTGGTGATGCTCTATCTCCTAATCCGTTGATCCTTAGCGAAAACAGAATAAATGAAATTTATAGCTCTAAATACCAGCTACAAATCATGTTAAAGGACCAAGACCTAATTCTCACTGGATCACAAGTTATATCAAGCCAAAGTTTAGTACTTGAAACTGGAATTTGATTTCTGACTTAGAAAATTCTAAGTGTTGAGTCAGCACCACAAATCTGACTTGTGGGACCATTTAGAGCATGTTGTGCACATTTTCATGAGTTGGTCATAAAACAACTTTTGATCCTTATAAAATTTGCTACAACTTTGCTTTAGGTTGCTCAGACAGGTAAACACTCTATGCTACACTTTTTAAACAGTCAAACCAAGGAGTTCAGGAGTCGAAACAAGTCAAACCACTATTTGAAAACTTAATTAGGAAAAATGGTCAACATGAACATTGTTCCTAATGATTTTCTAAGCATAGCTAAGGTGTTTAAAAATATATATAGCCATACCACACATTGGTCACACAAGAATCAAGCACTGAATGTACTAAAACTATGAAAAACAATTGAAATGTTACTTTTGTTTCATAGTCATGTTTCACCTGTTTCATGATCTTGTTGGATCATACTAACTAGCTAGGTTCCACTAAAGTGAGTTGCACATGTTGCACTTGGGTGTTACACACTATTCATTTCATAAAAACAACACTCATGAAATATACAGTATGTTGCAATGCTTCGACAACATGTTTCATGTGATATATGCTCATGAATGGATGAATAATGCTCATGTTCATGAAATGCAAGTGCAATTATGCAAGCATAACACCAGGGGTGTTACAACCGGATCCTCGGCCTCTCGTTCGGTTGCGAAACGACTAAGGCCAGAACTCCCTCTCATTATCTGCGGCAAGTGTAAGCAGAAGATTGTGATGGAGTACCGAGTCAAGAGACAGGGACCCAACAAGGGTCGTGTTTTCTATAAGTGCCCAGATCGCGATGTGAGTTTCTTACGCATTTGATTATTATGGCTAATTGACCTGCTTTTCTTGAATATTTTTGACTAAATATTTTTTGGCTTTAATTTCAGTGGGAGGGCAATGGATGCGATGGTTGGTACTGGGAGGAAGATTATGCTACATACGTGTAGAATTCGGCTGCTGCTGATGAGGCAGTGAGCCAGCAGGAGAAGCTTATTGGTATTCAATAGAAGAATGATTTGTCTGTTTTAGTTGCGTACGATCACGAAATAATTATGTTACTGAAGTGCATTGTAGTTTTAGTTTGTTTAGTGATAGTTGGGATTGCTTACGTTGTAGCCAGGCTTAGTTAATTAATCAACCATGTGTGTGTCATCTATGTTGTGTAATAAAATACTTAATTATGTTCAAGGTTTTCATAATTTGTCGTATAATACAGATTATGTCACGCCATTGGATGTACAATGCCGATCGCCGCTCCCAAGACTTTATTGAGGGCTTGCACTATTTCTTAGGTGTGGCCGAGGCAAATAAGCGGGATGGTTTCATGTGCTGTCCATGTGCCCTATGTAAGAATTTAAAAGAATATTCAAGCTCAATGAGTCTTCATTCACATTTGCTTAAGTCAGGTTTTATGTCAAACTATATATGTTGGACTAAGCATGGATAAAGCGGGGTCATGATGGTAGAAGGTGAAGGAGAAGATTTAGACATTGATGACATTATTGCTCAGTATGGTGCCTTTGATGATACTACAATGGGGGGAGATGAAGAAGAGGTAGCGGTAGAAGATGATCTCGGTGATGCTCTTGGTGATGCCATTCGTGATGCACAACAAGAATGTGAAAGTGAAAAAGATAAAGTTAAGTTCGAGCGCATGCTTGAGGATCATAGGAAGTTGCTATACCCGACGGCCAAAAAGGGGCAAAAAAAGCTGGGTACAACACTGGAATTGCTACAGTGGAAGGCAAAGAATGGTGTATCCGACAAGGCATTTGAGAATTTATTGAACCTCATAAAGAAGATGCTTCCGAAGCCAAATGAATTGCCCACCACTACGTACGAAGCAAAAAAGGTTGTCTGCCCTTTGGGATTAAAAATCCAGAAGATACATGCATGTCCTAATGACTGCATCCTCTACCATGGCAATGAATACGAGAATTTGGATGAATGCCCGGTATGTAAAGCGTCGCGGTATAAGATTAGGCGCGATGATCCTGGTGACATCGATGGTGAACAACGTCCTAGAAAGAAAATCCCTGCCAAGGTTATGTGGTATGCTCCTACAATACCACGCTTAAAACGTTTGTTCAGAAATAAAGACCATGCAAAGTTGTTGCGGTGGTATAAAGAAGACCGTAAGGTAGACAATATGCTGAGACACCCAGCTGATGGGTCCTAGTGGAGAGTGATAGACAAGGAATTTCCAGAGTTTGCAAATGAGGCTAGAAACTTAAGGTTCGCCTTAAGTGCAGATGGTATGAATCCTTTTGGAGAGCAGAGCACTAGTCATAGCACTTGGCCAATTACTCTATGTATCTACAACCTTCCTCCATGGTTATGCATAAAGCGGAAGTTCATTATGATGCCGATCCTCATCCAATGTCTGAGGCAGCCTAGCAACGATATTGATGTCTATCTGAAGCCATTAGTTGAAGAACTTCTAGTTTTATGGAACAAACCAGGTGTACGTGTCTGGGATGAGTACAAACAAGAACACTTTGACCTACGAGCAATGTTGTTCGTAACAAATCAATGATTGGCCTGCTTTAAGTAATCTTTCAGGTCAGACAAACAAAGGATATAATGCATGCACACATTGTTTTGATGACCTTGACAGTATATATTTGAAAAGATGTCGAAAGGTCGTGTACCTTGGCCATCGTCGATTCCTTCCTTTGAATCACCAAGTAAGAAAGAAAGGGAAGCATTTTAAAGGTAAGCCAGACCACCGGAAGAAGCCTCATAACCGAACCGGGAAAGATGTACTCGCAATGGTCAAGGATGTGAAAGTAGTATTTGGAAAGAGACAAGACACTGAATCTGTTCCCAAAGATGCTAAGGGACACGCACCCATGTGGAAGAAGTCCATCTTTTGGGAGCTACCCTATTGGCAAATCCTAGAGGTCCACAACACAATCGACATGATGCACCTGACAAAGAATCTTTGTGTGAACCTGTTAGGATTCATGGGTGTGTACGGGAAACCAAAGGATTCACTAGAAGCACGCCAGGACTTGCAGGGCATGAAAGAACGAGACAACCTTCATCCAGAGAAGACAGATGATGGACGTCATTACTTAAGTCCTGCTAGCTACACGCTTAGCAAAGAAGAGAGGGACAGCATGTTCGAATGTCTAAGCAGCATCAAGGTCCCATTGGGATTCTCCTCCAATATAAAGGGTATAATAAATGTGCCAGATAAGAAATTCCTAAACTTAAAGTCCCATGACTGCCACGTGCTTATGACGCAATTGCTTCCAGTTGCTTTAAGAGGAATTCTACCTCCACATGTACGTCTAGCCACCGTGAAGCTATGTGCATTCCTCAATGCAATTTCTCAGAAGGCAATCAATCCAATGGAACTAGCTACTCTACAGAATGATGTGGTTCAATGTCTTGTCAGCTTTGAGTTGGTGTTCCCTCCATCATTCTTTAATATCATGACACACCTCCTAGTTCATTTGGTGAAGGAGATTAGTATTCTTGGACCTGTGTTCTTACATAACATGTTCCCTTCGAGAGGTTTATGGGAGTCTTGAAGAAATATGTGAAAGTCCATTCTAAGCTCAAGGAAGCATCGCCTAGGGCTATGGAACAGAGGAGGTCATTGACTTACGTGTTGACTTTATTCCCCGACCTTGCCCGATTGGCGTTCCCGAATCACGACACGAGGGGAGACTCAGTGGTAAAGGAACTTTAGGGAAGAAAACATATATCGACATGGAAGACGATTATTTCAATAAAGCACACTACACAGTTCTTCAGAACTCGTCATTGGTGCATCCGTACATCGAGATACATAAGGAGTTCTTACGATCCAAGTTTCCAGGGAAGACTAAAGCTTGGATTAGGCGTCAGCACATGGAAAGTTTCAGTGGTTGGTTGCGAAAAGAATGTCAAGGCGATGACAATATTGATGAGCAACTGTATTTGTTGGCTAGGCAGCCATCGTGACATATCCTCACGTACCAAGAGTATGAGATAAATGGAAATACATTTTACACAATTGCTCAAGATAAAAGGAGCACCAATCAAAATAGTGGTGTTCGCATAGATGGCACAGATCCAATTGGGAATATACAAACATATTATGGCCGCATAGAAGAGATATGAGAACTAGACTACGCACCTAATTTTAAAGTCGCTTTGTTCCGGTGCCAATGGGTAAAGCTGACCGGAGGAGGGGTAACAATCGACAAAGAGTATGGAATGACAACAGTGGACCTCAACAATATTTGGTACAAAGAGGAACCATTCGTCCTTGTCATTGATGTGAGTCGTGTGTTCTATGTGAAAGACATGTCTACAAAATCAAAGAGAGGAAAAAACGAAGACATCAACTCAATGATCAATGAGCCAAAGCGCCACATAATTCTTTCTGGAAAAATAAATATAGTGGGAATTGAAGACAAGTCAGACATGTCAGAAGATTACAAAAGAAATGTCCGAATTCCACCCTTCATAGTGAAGAAAGATCCAAGCATCATGTTAAATGATGAAGACACTACATGGTTACGACAAGATCATAACCAAGGGTCATACGTCAAGAAGAAATTCACTGTTGTGCCCGCATGATACAACGATGCATGTTTAATATATTATGTTTTAGAGACGGATATTATGTAATATGTTATGCAAGTTTGACCAAGTCAAATTTGGTCAAATGAAAAAAACAACACTTTGACTCTAGTATTATGAACTCTAAATGACTTCAAATTGAAAAGTTTTGAATACCAAGTTTGTTAAACTCAAAAAGATCTACAATTGTTGTTTTGGTCAACTTTCCATTTGAGAAAGTTTGGACGGTTCAAATTTGTGATTTTTAAATTTCGACGCCTAGAAACTAGTTTTCGGAACCTTAGATTGTCTCAAATTGAAAAGTTTTGAATACCAAGTTTGTTCATCTCATCAATATCTACAATCCTTATATAGGCCATTTTTCATTTGAAAAAGCTTGAACAAAATGTAGTTTAAATTTCACAAGTGTGTGACATAGTTTTAGAAAGTCTGTATGAGATTCAAGAAGTTGTGACTAGTGTTTGATAAAAATTTCTCAAATGGGAAAATGAGCTATGTAACAGTTGTAGATCTTGCTGAGATGATCAAACTTGGTATTCAGAGTTTTTTCATCTGAGGTCATTTATTGTCTCATTTGAGCAAGTTTGACCAAGTCAAATTTGATCAAATGAAAAAACAACACTTTGAGTCTAGTATTATGAACTCTAAATGACTTCAAATTGAAAAGTTTTGAATACCAAGTTTGTTAAACTCAAAAAAATCTACAATTGTTGTTTTGGTCAACTTTCCATTTGAGAAAGTTTGGACAGTTCAAATTTGTGATTTTTAAATTTCGACGCCTACAAACTAGTTTTCGGAACCCTAGATTGTCTCAAATTGAAAAGTTTTGATTACCAAGTTTGTTCATCTAATCAATATCTACAATCCATATATAGGACATTTTTTCATTTGAGAAATATTGAACAAAATGTAGTTCAAATTTCACAAGTGTGTGACATAGTTTTAGAAAGTCTATATGAGATTCAAGAAGTTGTCACTAGTGTTTGATAAAAATTTCTCAAATGGGAAAATGAGCTATGTAACAATTGTAGATCTTGCTGAGATGATCAAACTTGGTATTCAGAGTTCTTTCATCTGAGGTCATTTAGTGTCTCATTTGAGCAAGTTTGACCAAGTCAAATTTGGTCAAATGAAAAAATAACACTTTGACTCTAGTATTATGAACTCTAAATGACTTCAAATTGAAAAGTTTTGAATATAAAGTTTGTTAAACTCAAAAATATCTACAATTGTTGTTTTGGTCAACTTTCCATTTGAGAAAGTTTGGACGGTTCAAATTTGTGATTTTTAAATTTCGACGCCTATAAACTAGTTTTCGGAACCCTAGATTATCTCAAATTGAAAAGTTTTGAATACCAAGTTTGTTCATATAATCAATATCTACAATCCTTATATAGGCTATTTTTTCATTTGAGAAAGGTTGAACAAAATGTAGTTCAAATTTCGCAAGTGTGTGACATAGTTTTAGAAAGTCTATATGAGATTCAAGAAGTTGTGACTAGTGTTTGATAAAAATTTCTCAAATGGGAAAATGAGCTATGTGACAATTGTAGATCTTGCTGAGATTATCAAACTTGGTATTCAGAGTTTTTTCATCTGAGGTTATTTAGTGTCTCATTTGAGCAAGTTTGACCAAGTCAAATTTGATCAAATGAAAAAACAACACTTTGACTCTAGTATTATGAACTCTAAATGACTTCAAATTAAAAAGTTTTGAATACCAAGTTTGTTAAACTCAAAAAGATATACAATTGTTGTTTTGGTCAACGTTTCATTTGAGAAAGTTTGGACGGTTCAAATTTGTGATTTTTAAATTTCGACGCCTACAAACTAGTTTTCGGAACCCTAAATTGTCTCAAATTGAAAAGTTTTGAAATACCAAGTTTGTTCAGCTCATCAATATCTACAATCCTTATATAGGCCATTTTTTCATTTGAAAAAGTTGTAGAACAAAAAATACTACATTTTCTTTATTTTTATAGGTTCAACAAAAATTTCCTGTCAATTTTGGTCAAAAACCGAGAAAAAATTGAAACATTGACGTTACAATAATGTGATAATAAATTTCCTATCGAATAATATTAGTTTTATTAATTTTAAGTTACAAATATATTTTTGCGTTAACAAAATACTTAGTATTAGTAACATTTATATTCTATATTCATAAAAGAAATTAAAAACTTTAGGTTACAAAATTTTCCTATTTACAATAAATAATTAGTTAATCAATAGTTTTTTTAAAATAAATATTGCAAAGTATTGAAGTTGCTATGAAATTAATTGATTAACCTAGTATTAAACAAAATCAAAATTCCAGGCCTTTCCAATTACGCTGACGGGTTGTCAAAATTTTCAGGCCTTCAGTCCCGGCCCAGGCCAAGAATCGGGACTAAAGGGTGGGCGACAATTTCGGTGTCCGCCCAAAAATACTTTTAATCCCGGCTGGGAACACCAACCGGAACTAAAAACCTTTAGTCCCGGCTTGTAAGGCGAGCATGTACTAAAGGGTTGGACCTTTAGTCCCGGTTAGTCTTACCAGCCGGGACTAAATGTCCTTTAGTCCCGGCTGGTGTTACCAGCCGGGACTAAAGGGTCCCGGCCTATATATATCGAACGGTTTCATCTTCTACTTTTCGATCTACACGTCGATCATCGCCGCCGCCACCGCCATCTTCGCTCTCGCCTCAAATCGCCCAGCCCGCCCTTGGCCGTCGAGCTCGCTCTGCCACCGCCATTGCCGTCGTCTTCTACCCACCTTGGCCACACCATCCGCCTGCCCGCATCATGGCGTCGTCTCTCCGCCGCATCCTCGCCTCCGCCTTCACCCGAGCCCACCTCCGTCACGACCGCTTCTCGCCTGCCTCGTCGTCGAGCCCCCGCCTGCCTCCGCCAGACGTCGTCCTCACGCGAGGTGCTCAACATGGCCCCAGTGGGCTGGCCAAAGACGCCTCGCCTGCCCACAGCATCCATCCACCACCCAACTTGCTAGCTAGCTGCATGCTCTCGGCCATATATATGTTAGATTAAAATGTTAGATTTAATTAGTAGTTTAATGTTAGCTGCCCTCACCAGTATTAAAATGTTAGATAGTTTTTGATATATATGTTAGATTAAAATTTAATTAGTAGTTTATTGTTAGTTTTTTAGTTAGTTTTTTATATATGTTAGATTTAAATGTATTAAAATTTAATTAGTACTTTATTTAGATAGTTTTTTAGATAGTTTTTTATTATAGTTTTTGATATATGTTAGATTAAAATGTATTATCTATTACTAGTTTATCTAATTTCATGTTAGATTTATTTAATTGGATTTAGTAATTATATATTCTATCTCTCTATATATATCTAGAGAGATATTCTATATGTATACATATGTACTTAATTATTTCTATATGTATATATACATGTACTTATTTTCATATGTTGAGAGAGAGAAAATTGTATCTAGAGAGACATTCTATGTGTTATCACATGCATATCTAGAGATATAGACATATGCACTTATTTCTATGTGTTGAGAGAGAGAGAAAATATATTGTATCATTCTATGTGTATATATATACATGTACTTATTTCTATGTTTTTGGATCGAAAGTGTTTTTGATTCGATTCCAAAGCCTATACCTTATTATTGTTTATCCTTATAAAATATTATGTGTTATTATATTTAATTAGATTTAGTAATTCTATATGTGTTATCACATGTACTTATGTTATGTACCATAGTAATTCTATCTATGTGTTATCTTGAAGATACAAATGGCTGCTCTGGATGATGACATAATGGCGGATATTATCAACGCCGGCACCAATGTGGATGTAGATGACACGAGTCAGTACTTTGCTGATTATGAGGATATCCTGAATATGCCGGTGGTTGAAGATCAACAAATTGTCGCGCAAGAAAATACTGGCGAGGTATATTCGATTATCTATCATCTCTTATAGATGCATGCATACGTATATTTGTTGTTAATCGTTGTGTGTCTACTCATGTAGCCGGTCTCTGGATCTATATCAACCACCGACAAAAGTAGGAAAGTCCGAGGGCCAAAAAGCCATTAGAGGGTCGTTTCATAATATCAGAATTCGACACCGACACCGGCAAACCATTGGGACCACATGCTCAGACATATGTCAATCAATGTGGGTTCATTGTAAGGGATAGGATCCCAGTTAGTGCTCGTGAATGGAAGCAGAAGATATCCGCTCCTAATGTTAGTTTTGTATCTGATCGTGACAAGAACCTAGCTTGGAGAGATATCACTCAGCATTTCACATTACAAGCAGATGATGCTTTGAAGGAGCTAGTGAGGGATTGGACAATGAAGAAGATGACAACATTGTTCCAGAGTTGGAAGAAGACATTGTATAAAAAGTTTATCTTGAAGAATACTACGCCGGATTTCAATGCTAAGGTGTTTGTCAAGTTGGAGTCCCATTGGGATGCCTTCGTAGAATACAAGACATCTCAAGACAGTGAGGAACGTGTGATGAGGAATCGGTAGAATGCCCGATGCGAAGCAATACCATCATCTCATGGGATCGGTGGTTATAGGAGTGCTATTCCCAAGTGGCGAGAACCTAGAAGCGAGATTACCGCAAGGGAATCATACCAAACAATAGAGAAGAGCTGGCCTCAACGCAGCGAAGAATTGGTTCTATGCTCATGGGGAAGCCTAGACCCGCACAATCGGCAAGCTAATTTTCGCCAAAAATTGAGAGAGCAACACAGAGACTAGCTCGTGCTAGGGAAGAAGTCGATAGTGGTGTTTTCAAGCCCAACAAAGAGAAGGATGAATTGACATATGCCCTAGAGAATCCTCGAACACGGTGGTCGAACAAGAGGCTATGGGCGCGGTTCCATGGCTACACGCATTCCCAGCAGACAAGGATACCTACATAAGCCGCCAGAGAAAGAAGGATGAGGAGGCAGAACGAATCCGTGCATTGGAGCAATTTGTTGATGAGTCACGACAAGCATTGCTTGAATCACGTGAACGAGAAAAATCTCTTGAGGCAAGAATGCAGGAGGAGATCAAGAGGCAAGTGCAGCTAGCAATGAGTCAAATGCAATCGCAATCAACGCCGGGAGTCACCATTAGCCCCGTTGGTCAGATGAAAAGCAGTTGTGCTTCTACGGAGCTGCCAGTTATTCAAGACGACGCTGGGTTGCGCTTCCCTATTGATGACATTACCGAGCCTCTAACAACATGTGAGCTGCACATTCTAGATGGTAATAATGCATCAATCATGGTGGTTCATGGTGGTTGTCGGGGTTGTATCTCCAATAGACCGAATGAAGACACCAAGAATCCATGGGTCAGTTATTCAACCTGGATATGCTAGCGTCTCGGTCGATAGAGTGCTCAAAGGTTACAGCAATGTTCCTCTTGACATTGAAGGCGGTGATGGGGAGAAGACACTAGGAGAAGCAGAGAAGACATTTATTCAATGGCGCAAACGCTTCATCATCATTCTTGGGGCGCCACCGCTTCCCCTACCTCACCCTAGGTACGAATGAAAGTGAATGAAATATTATTTTCCATTAATTTTCTATTGGCTTCAAAAATAATTGACACACAACTTGTTTTTGTAGCAGGATCTCCCCCCAGCCTAGCCTAATCATTCATTCCCCATCTCATCACAAATACTGTCATGGGCGAGGCGACTTCATCCCCACGGCGATCGCCAACTCCTACACCGCCCCATCGCCTCCTAACGATCTCCAACTCCTACACCGCCCCACCGCCTCCACAATGATCTCCAACGCCTCACGCCGGTCTCCACCAACACCGCCTCATCGCCTCCACGCCGGTCTCCAACACCGCCCCCCCCCTCCAGGCGGCACTTTCAAAGACGTCTAAGGTCCCGCGCACAAAGAACACCCCGAGAAAAAGATTTATTTCTCAAGAAATACTTCTTGAAAAGACTGATGAGCAAATAGCAGCTGAAGAAGACAAAAAAGTGAAAGATTTTTTTATAGATATCAAAAACAAGAGTCAAGCGAAGCTTAAGGAGAAGCCGTACTTTTACATACCACGAGATGTGCTGAGGCAGAAGGTCGATGCTCACAAGAAAAAGATGATTGAACTTCGTAAGCCTTCACCACTATCAGACTATGACTGCTCCCTCGTGAAGTCACATGATGCAGATAAGAAAAGGAAAAGAGCATCAGGGAAGGATGTCCCACAGCTCGGACAACAGAAGCAACCAATGTAAAATCTTGTTGTTGCTAATGAATATGGTTCCAACATAGAAGTCTATCGACCAGACAACTCTGGAGAAGTGTCGGTTCAAGCCCTTAATGCTTTTTTTGAAGATACTGGTTTAACCTTGGATCAATTGACGGGCAAAGCTCCAATCCAGAACCTAGAAGTTGATACCTAGAAGACTTATAAATATGGCAAAAGTCTGTACAACCCTGTGGCTCTGAATGAATTGAGTACGCAAATATACTTGCTCAATAAGTGGTACATGCAGGCGTGTTGCAGGGGTGAGGAGTGGATCTTTGTCAGATTTAGAGACCATCATTACTTTCGTGGCGATGACATCTTACATATTAGTTTCGAAGAATTGCATCAACTATGCCACATGGACGCTCTGGACAAATCAATCATTAGCTCCTTTTGTTTGTAAGTGATTCTTACTTTTATTTAATAAACTCACTTCCATGCGTACGTGTATATAATTATCCTCACATGTAACTTATATTTATATACAGATTCTAGATGTCAGAGCTCCAAAGAATACAAGACACCAGTGTTGGCTTCATTGATCCTTATATCGTATTAAAAACCGATAGTATTCCCAAGGAGCAGTGGGTATCTGAAGCACAGAAGAATATCATGAGGTTCTTCGTGAAGTAGCATGACAAGACAACAATACTTTTCCCGTACAGCTTTGAGTAAGTGTTAATAATAATGTAGTCTACACATTTTATGTAATATCAATACAACTTATATGCATGTACGTGTGTGTATAAACCAATGTAGGTTTCACTGGATACTCATTGTCATTGAGTTAAACTCAAGTCGGTTAGTAATCTTGGACTCGAAGAGAAAAGAGCGGACACTATACCAAGATATGATAGACATTATCCAGGGGTAATTTCGATCTCTCGCGCACAACTATTATTGAATAGACTTTGTCATAATTTATTAACGATCGTAAATTATTGGTCGCACAGGGTTTGGAAAGAGTTTATTCGGCAACACCGCAAGGATTGCAAGGCACCACTTAATGTAGTTGAAATACCAGTAAGTTGTACTATATATACTTCCCCATGTGTTTAATTACTATATCGTATTTCAATTTACGTGTGAGATGATGAGAATAATCTTCTTCTCAGATGCAGGTGGTGTTTATGGCAAACTGTGTAATAACTTGTGTGGATACTATGTTTGTGAATTTATCACTGCACACATAAGAAGAACTCCTAAAGATGTCCTCAGAGTACGTATATATCAAATTTTTAATTTATTTTTAAATGAATATATATATATATATGTATGTATTAATACTTTTCCTTTTATTTCAAATGCAAGACTGAACGGTTGAAACAAAGGGTCATGCAAAAAGACCATCTGAAAGCAGTTCAAGAGTCAATAACAGGATTTCTTCTAGAAAAAGTGCTAAATCCCAACAGCGAGTTCTACTTTGATCCTAAGAAATAAATGGTGTAAATTAAATGTTTATTGATATCGTTATTTTCGAGAACAAGATTATGAAAGTGTTGTATATATACATATATATACATACATATATATATATATATATATATATATATGTTCATACTTTATTCGAATATAATAATGCTCGAGATGAGAATTAGATGTAATTATATGCGTGCATGTATTTATATTAGCAGCGTAGAATACGTACATAAAAACATATTATATATTAAACAAATACGTGTAACTGAACTGAAAACAAATTAAACAAAAAAAAAGAAAAAGAAAAGGAACCTTTAGTCCCGGTTGGGGTTACCAATCGGGACTAAAGGGTGCGGCCACGTTTGCTCGGCTGGAGGACCTTTAGTCCCGGCTCGATGACCCGGGATTAAAGGTGGCACCTTTAGTCCCGGGATCATTGTCCCGGCGCGGTAACTGGGACTAAAGGCCGTTACCGTCCGGGACAACAAGTCCATTCTGTAGTAGTGCATGCATATATATACAACGTCCAGATCTACTTTTACAACATCCAGATGAAACACTTGTAGCATATGTCTGAAATAGATGAAACAGTCGGAACATACAATTGAAATATACATGTATAGCCATTGCAACATGTGCAAAATCTCGATCTATTTTTTGCAATACCGATATAAAACACTTGCAACATACCTCTAAAACATCTAAAACACTTGAAACTTACGTTTGCAACACGTGCTTTCAGCGTAATATCTCCTTGTTGTTTGGGAATGGAGGCTCGTCGGCGCATGGAGCTCACCAGTGTAGAGCTCACCGCTCCAATGGAGAAGGACGCGACAAGTCCGGTGCAGAAGGCCGCGGCGGGTCCACGCGCTCTAGATGGCCACGGCGTGTGAGAGGCGTGGTGGAGAGGGAGGAAGACGGGCTGCTGCGCTCTGGCGCGGTGGAGATACCGGCTGGCGGAGCGGAGGGGCGGTGGAGAGTGCGGTCACCGAGGCGGTGTGGGTGTGCGGCAGAGCATGGTCGCCAAGGCCGCGCGGGCATGCGGCGGTGCTTCGTGAGGTGAGTTTTTTTAATGGTTGGGGCAAGTGCGAGTGGATGAGCCAATAAGAATTACCGTCGGGGGTGGTCTTTGGGCTAGCATAGGTGGTCCACCATCGGGAGCGTCCATCCGCCGGACATCCTACCCCCCTCGAATTACCGTATAGAAATTTATTCAACTTGATTTGGTTGTACGCGCTACATGGTACACGTATCTTTTCTTTTTGCCAATAGGAAGACAGTTCTACGTCCTGTTCGTTTGGGTTTGTTTGGCTTATAAGCCATGGCTGAAAATACTATAGGCTGGTTTGGTGTGAGAGAAAATATTATTCGTTGGCTGATAAGCCATGGTTTATAAGCCAATTACGACCAAGTAAACAGGCTGCTAATTTGTATAAACACTTGCCATAGCGGAACACACGTGAATGTAACACTTTGTTTCCTATATGAGTACACTGTATATATTCCACGTATGCATCTCATGACACACAAGAACAAGTATCTAGAATTCTCAAAGTCGCAAGTAGTAATGATTTTGAAACCTCAAAAAGACCGTAAAAAATAGACGTTGCAAGTTAAAATTTCAATCACGCGATTGAAGATCAAAATACTGAACCCTATTACGAGGGATTGTTCATTGTCTCGGCGTGTGGCCTCAGTGGAACTGAGCGATGGTACGGTAATCGGCATTGCCCCTCCAGTTGACCGGGATGACGTCGTAGGCCACAAGAGTCTTGCCACAGTCGCTGCGGACGCGCAGCGAGAGGGGCGCCTTCAGCGGGTGGCCGGGGTCTATCCTCCAGACGGCGCCCCACGACTCGTAGAGCGGCCTCCATGTCTGCGAGTTGGCCTCCTTGAGGTCCACCTGCACCACGGCGCCATCGCTGCCCGCGTAGTACACGATCACCGCAAAGTAGAATGGGTTGCAGCCTCCCATCACGTGGAACCTCACGTTCAAGCCCCTGGGCACCCTGCGTGGCCGGATACGACGACGAGGTCAGGTCGATGCATATATATGAGATGAATCTTCACGTTGGCAACAATATATTATACTAGCCGCCAAATTAAAACTGTTGCGGACCTCCTGTACTGGATGCTGAGGGCGCCGGCATCGCGGAGCTTGCCGTTGAGGCCAGGCTTATCCATGGCGCCGAACGCCGTGCCGCTGAGGTCGAAACGGTTGGGGCCGAGACTGGTGTCGTAGTTCACGTCGGTGACGATAACCGTCTGGGGCACGCCAGAGCAGGCAGGGTTGTTCCTGCTGACGCATTTTATCTGAGAAGCAGCAGACCAAACAGAGGATCAAGACATGTCCATGTTGCGGTTCACCCAGCCTCCGGACGCTGAACGCGACGATCGGCAGGGATGTGCGCACTCACACACACAACGCTCGACCAAGCAAACAAGGACCGCTAGGTTTCATGTAGTACCTGGTAGCATGCGCCGCAGCCCTTGCCGTCGTTGAACAACTTGTGGTCGCCGCAGGACGTCATGGAATTGAAAGGGTACAGGTTGGTGCCGCTGTACCCACACCCGCCACCTGCAAAACCATATCGATCAGCACCGCGACACAACGTCAGGGCTGAAAACACAAGGAACACGACAGCATTGGCACGCGCAAGGCGCACACACACACCGTTGTTGTCAGGGCCGGCCGTACCAGGTGGCCATGGCAGGGAGCCAGCTGCCGCCGGTGGTGCTGGAGTAGTACAACTCTCTGCGGGCGGAGGAGGCGTTGTTGTAGCTCGGCTGCGCGCGAGTGCCATGCGTGTCGAACACGGAGACGAGGGCAACGAGTGCGGCCACCTTGATGCAGATCGCGGCGGCCATCTCAGCTCAAGGTCGTGTTGGGTTTTTGTCGGAGCGGGGAGAGGCCGGCATATCGCATATATAGACAGGCAAAAAGGGGCGACACATTCAGTATTTTCTAAACACATCAGGTCTTTGAAACTCTTTGCACCCGATGTGGTGCCGTGTTATTCATCGTGTCCACCTGACTGCTGTGCAGCTAAAAGATGTGCCACCACGTAGCTAGTTACGGCCTAAACTTGTTTTGATTTCAGGAAAACAAATGTCGCGTTACAATTAATACTGTTTTGACATTTATATATGTGCATTCTCGCCGAATCATTGTCCCTTTAAGAATGTTACATGGTTGTTGCAACAAACTACAGCTGCAACGTGGCAGAAAAAGTCCATATATATGAAAGCTTTATTAGATCATGCAAGGCACAACTCTGGGCTGACTTTTGATATATGTTTGCCTTGCATACTGATCCTCAGGGGAGTGGGAAAACGTAGAAATAGGGTGGCAAAATGTAGAGAAAGACAAAAAAGAGAGAGCATAATTGTAATAGGAATAATGTGCAAGTGCAAAGTATTGAACTATAGAACACCCCCAGGAATCAGTTTCGATGGAAAAGCATACAAAGCGGGGATTACAGATAGTAGACACAACAAGTGATCAACAACGTTATTTGCATTACTCAAAAAAAAAACAACGTTATTTGCATATGAATTTGGCGATACAAGATAGTAGACACAATTTATTGCATTGACAAATAGAGGACTAATTGCAATAAGGCATTATATAGTGACAAAGGCCTCAATTTGACATAGTCGCTTGCATTCTCCTGAATTTATTTTAGTAAAAAAAAGTGATATTCTTTCAGTGATAAACAATATATATGTCCATTAACAACAAGACACTTGTTGTGATTTTGTCAATATAAGATCTACTAGCTTAGTCTATTGAACTTGCTCATAGGGATAGGATATCCGTACATGTGTTCATAGGAGTAACTATACATGCGTGCATATGAGTGCATGTATAAAGCATCTTAGAGGCTTTTCATATAGAAATTTTATTTTTTTAGAGTTTTATTAGGTCTCATGCCCCGGCCTTTTAACTAAAGTCAAAAGACCAAATGTTCATTACAGCGCAAGAAAAACCTCCAGAAGAACTCAAAGTGATCAACCCAAAACTAACACCTCGCCCCTCAACAAGACTAAGCCTGACACAGACCACTCCCCAACTCATTCTATCCCTCTTCAATCAGAACAAAAGCCTTCACATCAACTCCTCGAGTTGTTAACGGATTTCCACCAGAAGCATGAAGAATTTGCCCACGGTACATCATCCTCTTCATCACCAACTCCACTGCAGACTTGTTCTTCTCTGGCCGCATCAAGTTGAAGCTTCTGAATGCCCAAGGTTTAGTTGGGCAGCCATAAGAACTCCACATAGGAATTCTAGAGATCCAATCCCTTTTCCAAAGGACTATATGTTTTCCCCCATGATATTCAAATCCCCTAAGTTGTAATTCTTTTTTCTGTGGTCTCACAGACACACTTTGATTGGACCACAATAAACTCTACAACTAATGTTTTACTTTATCACTGGAGCAAAGATTTTTGCCTTTTTTCTCTGATCTGGGAGACACACTTTCATTGGACCACAATAAACCCTACAATTCATGTTCTACTTTATCACTACAACAAAGATTTTTGGATCGTGTCAACTTCTATGATCTTCACACTGACCACTGTTCTTCATTTTTTAAGATCCGAAACTTATTGTTTCAGCATATACATTAATAATAAGAACAAAATTGACCTAGTTTATAAGGGAAACTGGGTCCAAAAACCATAGAACCACTAACTACACGATGCAACACTACTTACAACTACAAACGGGAGACAGAGGCTATCAAGTGTCGTCGTTGCCATGCTTTCCACACTACTACAGAAATGAGATCTAGTCCCGGTTGGGAACTAGCTCTACTCCCGGTTTCCCAACCGGGACTAGCAATCCGGGACTAAAGATGTTGTTCTTTAGTCCCGGTTTGCCACAACCGGGACTAAAGATCCTCCCAGCTTTAAAAAAAAATAATGCCTCCCACCGCTGCGCCCCGTGAGATTCGAAACTAAGACCTCATGCACTGCCTCGCGCATAGCTTACCACCCCACCTACACAACACATCTAACAATGGATGTGATGCTTTCCTTTTGAACTAACCCATCGGGGGACCTTTAGTCCAGGTTGGTGTTACCAACCGGGACTAAAGGGTCTACCTTTAGTCCGGGTTGGTATTACCAACCGGGACTAAAGGTTGGAGGACTTTTAGTCCCGGTTGGTGGCTCCAACCGGGAGTAAAGACACCAATCGGGACTAAAGGCCTCTCTAGTCCTGAGGGCAAAAAATACCGAGGCTAAAGCCAAATTGGGACATCGTTCTAAAGTCTGTTCTCTAGTAGTGCCACTTGCGACATAATAGGTCCGACTTCACATGATGGATCTCAGCCATGTTTTAAGCTACAAGACAAAGGCTCGTTAAAGAACCAAGATGCCACCAAGTCCAAAAGCGGTTAGAGAAGATGAAGTCTATCACCAAGATTATCCTTGTCGACCATTACCAACAAACAAAAACATGGATTTGAGTCATCATTGCCAAGCTTACCGACGCATAAACATAGCAAATTTGTCTTCCCATAGGTCACAAAAGATGTCCTAAAAACAATGCTAGATTTCCACGATGATACCTTCAAGAAGGTCACGAAGTCAATGGTGCCACCGTTGCAGGCCTGCGAATGGGTAGGGTTTCAACTCAAAGAAAACAAGCAAGCTAGGGCGGAGTGGACACCTCCAAGGAGAAAGCAGTGCCCGCAGGCATCACCGTATAGGCTTTTGCCCTAACCTCAACCTACCTAACCCCATTGAAGAAATTGGGCATGACCTTGTCAGTATAGAGTTGAGGACACAACAACAGCCAAAACTGCATCCCTAATAGCATAGCAAGTGCATCACGTGGAAGCAACAGAGAAACCAATGAACACAACAAAGTTGATGAACATGCATCTAGCCTAGTTGGAAATGTCCACCGCAGGCAAGATCCAAGCCGGCTAGCTCCAGATCCACCATTTCTCATGACAAGAGAAGCACAGGAGGACGCGCCACACCCTAGAGGCAACCCCCTCCATTGCTTGTAGTAGCCATGGCACCTCCGAACCCATGCACAAAAACTCCCACTCCACCTGCTCACCCACACATTGGGGTCATTGGACATGCTCTCCTCTCACACACTAGCCATTGTGTTATCACCTCACCATCCCATGGCTACAACCCCGTCAGAGGGCATAGCAGCCCAATGATGCTCAAAGAGACGAGGCTAGCCTCGAGAAGAATGGTGCCCTCTAGTCTAGAGGGAGGATGATGCCCCAAAGAAACTATCTAGCACCGGATCTAGATCTTCTATTGGCGCTCCGCCTGCAGGCCTCGGATCTAGCGAGTCGCTCACCAAAGCTGTGAGGCCATGCCTATAGCCACTGTATGTTGATGACGCACAAGTAGCCACCAACATGGAGCTCTTAGCCACCACCTCATGGAAGAAAGTTCCCTGCCACCATCCTTGCGGGTGCATGGCATTCGGTGTTAGCTAATCTACTGCCACCTTGTGTGAACACAGCAGAGGAAGACGGCGCCGACTTTGCCCCCTGCTATGATACTGTAGCCGCTGCAGGTGCAGGCGCCGCACGGCTCACCTGCAGCACTGTAGGCACATGCAGTGGCCGGCGGCAGAGTCAGCCCTGTATGCTTATCTAGTTACTGTTACAGCATGTGCACTGTACTTTAGTTAGATAGATAGAGTTGTATAAATAGGGCACCAAGGCAACTCAGTAAAGAGAGCTCAGATTTGCCATCACACAGACAGGGCCTCGGCCAACGTTGTTGTCTTGTATTGTGCATGCTTGCTCTGTTCTCCCTTCTTCTTCTAGCTCGATCCATAGTGTGTGGGTACGGACAAAACCGGTACGGTGGTCTAGGAGACTAGTGATCTGGAGGCTAGGGGTCTGAGAATAGTGGTCTGGGAGACTAGTGGTCTGGGAGGCTAGTGGTCTTGGAGGCCAGGTGTGGCAGAACCTCCTAAATTATAGGACCCACATACATTTGTCACTGTCCAAAGACCTTTGACAACAATGCATATGTTCCTAGTAACTTAAGAAGTCTGTTGGGTGTCCTCGGGGAACCCTGAATCATTCACGATTTCCGAGCAGGACCACATTACAGAGTCATTGTAGTATTACAACAGTTTATTCAAATAGACACATCAGAGTAAAAGTAGCGGAAGACTTACAATAACATAGTTTACAAACCATTTGTTTCAAACCGTACAACTAAGTTCGATATTAATACAAACCAAAGTAGTGGAGCGGCATTATAATATAATACAAAACACACAATGAGGCTGCCCTGCCCAAGGGCCACACAATTACTTCTCAACGTCATCACAAGGTACAACTGTCATGCAGCACGATCCAAAACAGATCTGCTCATGAGGCTCACCTGCAACAAGGGTCAACGAACCCTGAGTATAAAAGTACTCAACAAGACTTAACCGAAATAAGAATTGATAACTCAGGAATGCAGGCTCAGGGATTCAAGGTATGGTTTTAGCAATAATCAAAGTTATTTTGCGTAAAAGCTCTTTGACAAAATTCTTTGTTTCAACAGTTTAAACTTCATAAAATCATATACAAAGATGACACGATCCGTAATGAGATCATGAAACTTCATATCCAACACCTTCATCAACCATTCTCAAGTTCCAGTTATTAATACTACGATGATGAACAGTGAGTTGAGTCTCCATAACCGAGGAGCAATGACGATTCGAACCGATTATAAACCCAGCTGGGGATTCCAGACCACACGACATATGTAGGTCCCTGACCTACATATACCAACCTATTCTCGGATCCTCTAAAATAAGAATGGGTCCGCGCCACCCGAGAATACAGTACTCCACCAATCCAGCCCATTGCCACGTGGGTACACGCTATTCCCGCCATCTCTCCACTCCCAGTGCGCGAGTAGCCATTCTCGTAATAGAATTGCCAAGTTCAGGCTTACCCGAGTATGTGGTTAGTACTACAAATTCTCACCTCATGCAATTCAACAACGGACGTGCCTTAATCGACACAGGCGGAAAGATCCCGCTCACAAGACCTCCATGTCTTGTGGCTCACACACACCGAGTCCACCCGGTCTAGATTTATTACTCCACATTCCCATATCACATGCTAACATAATTAACCAATGTTCCATTTAAAACCTGCAGGTGGCAGGTAGTCACCGACTTCATCGTTCTACGCATAGCTAAGCAAAACTAGGCATATACGAGTTCAAAACTGGTAATATGGTAAATATGGAATAACAAGGGTGGTAATGCACCAATTAGGCTCTTACTTAACTCTTAATCACTTAATGCAGTAACGGAAAGCAAAAGCGAAATTAATTTGTAAAACACAAGGTAGGGTTGTATGCATCTGGGGCTTGCCTTCGTTGACGGAAAAGTCCGGCTCCTGCGACGTTTCACAATTCTTCGATCCGACCTCAACAGACAGATCAACCTCCTCCGCAACTTGATTAACTACCACGTGTTCACCTTTGTTTACTACACGTAGTAACATTGCCATGTTTAACATGATGCGGAATATGAAACATGATGCTCGATGATGGATGCAAAAATTAATAAATTGGATACAATTTTCCTTCGCAGTACAGTTACAAACCAAACTAACCAAACCATATTCGTAACTGATGTGACCACGCCAGCACCGATCACTTTGGTGAACTCTCTGACCACTACGGTGAACTATCCGACCACTATGGTGAACTATCCGACCACTATGGTGAACTATCCGACCACTACGGTGAACCATCCAACCACTACGGTGAACTATCCGACCACTACGGTGAACTATGCAGAGCAAAGATCATCGGTGAGGGAGAACCGGCGACTGTAGTGATCAAAATGAGTAAACAACAACTGACTAAGTACTACAGCATCGAAACGAAGCCGTAAGTACACTGATTACAGACAACGGCTCACCGAAGGGCTCTGGCCACGATGACACGCCCGCGGCGGTGAAGTTGCTGACCTCGAGGAAGAAAGACGTGGATAGCGAGTTCTCGGTAATTTCAAAGCACCAAGGATAGTCTGGCTTTGGATTCGCAAGGAAAAGACGGAACTAGGACGGCCTTTACCGAGATGGCAACAATACCGGGGAGACGATCGCGAGCTTGTTGGAGCGATGACAACGGCGGTGGTGAAAACAAAGGAAGAAAAAAACGACGATGACGACGTCTTGGTACTTATAGCGCCGCGCGCAGAAGCTCAAGGAAGCCACGACGGAGCCGCTTCCGTGCCAATAGCGACATCAAGGACGGCCACGACGCGCTTTGGAACGCCAAGAAGGTCCGACGGCAATGTAAGCTTAGGCGGTGAACACTCGCTCACGAAATTACAAAATTGACATACGCCAAAATTCACAAATTACTCTCAAATTTTCATAACAACTCAAAAATCTCCAAAAACAAAAGTTGTTCAAAATCGAAAGTTCTACAACTTTGCTTCTATAACCATCTCCTAATTCGGTCTAGATTTTTAAATGAACTTTTGAATTTGAATAGGGAAATTTAACGAATTACGCCTTTTTGAATTACTCAAAATTTTTCTAAACAACTTGAAAAACTGCAAAAACAAACTTTGCATAACTTGCCAAGCTCTACACTTTTGCTTTTGGGATCAACCCCAAATTATGCTTAGATTTTGAAATGGATTTTCAGGGTAGGATTTAAATGCTGAAAAGCGGGGTTTTCTCGAAAAATTCAAAATCCAAACAAACTTTGAACTAGAGTCAACCAATACAATTCAACACACATACCACATGAATATAAACTTGTTTTAGTGTATGCATCTCAAAGTTTTCACCAAATGCCAAATGCTTTGCAATGCATATGATGACATGTCAGGTTTTAGTATTTTAAACACTCGAGGTGTTACACCAGGGGTCTGACTAGTTCACTGTCGTCAGACGGTGATCCCGTAGGTCAACAAGTGGTATCGGAGCCTTGTACAAGCGCCGTCGTCATTCTAACCGATGGCGATGACAGGCGCTTTGGAGTTGGGCGACGGCAGTGGCACTGTCATAGCTGCCCAGCCACTACCGGAGGTAGTTGTCCGCACGGTGCGGGAGGTCAGCGGCACCACTTGGCTGACGCTGACTCGCACTAACTATGGAGAGTGGTCGGTGACCATGAAGGTCAAGCTCAGAGCCCGACGGCTCTAGAATGCTGTTGACAAGGGCACCGACGTGGAAGAAGACGATATGTCAGCGTTGGAGGCTATCCTCGCTGCTGTACCGGCGGAGTACAGGGAACCATTGGGGACGAAAAGCTCAGCTAAGGAGGCATGGGAGGCCATTGCGGCGATGCGCGTCGGTTCCGACCGCGCAAAGAAGGCAACGACCCAGCTTCTGAAGCAGGAGTATGCAAACCTCAAGTTCAAGGATGGTGAAACAGTGGAGGAATTTTCCCTCCACCTACAGACGCTCATCAGTAAGCTGAAGAGCCATGGCGTCACCATCGATGAAGAGGAGGCGGTCTCCAAATTCCTCCACTCCGTGCCGGCAAAGTACATCCAGATCGCTCTCTCCATAGAGACAATGCTGGACTTGTCCACCCTCACCATCGAGGATGTGGCAGGCCGTCTGCGGGCGGTGGACGAGCGCCTGAAGCAGGCGATAGCAACGAAGGACAGCGGGAAACTCCTGCTGACGGAAGAGGAGTGGGCTGCTCGGCGAAACTCCAGGAAGGTAGCCTCCTCCAGTCGCGGTGGCAATGGCAAACATCGCGGCAGGACATCTTCAGAGAAGAAGCAAATCGACTCCAACGCCTGTCGGTGTTGTGGGAAGATGGGCCATTGGGCACGGGAGTGCCCAAATCGCAAGAAGGAAAAGAAGGCTCAGGCTCACCTGGCGAAAGCCGATGATGAGGATGAGGCCACTATCCTTATGGCGACGTTCTGTGCACTGCACGACGTCGAGGTCATGGAGAGGGAAGAGGTGACAACGGTGGAAGGATCTAGCAAGGCTCTGAAGACTGTCAACCTCGACAAACCACGTGCCCAAGTCCATCTCGGGCGTGTGGGCGCCGACCAGGAGCAGCCGTGGTATCTGGACTCTGGTGCCAGTAACCACATGACGGGCTCCAAGGACTCCTTCTCTGATCTCGACGGCGATGTTACCGGTATGGTGAAGTTTGGTGACGGCTCAAGGGTGGCGATCCAAGGGCGCGACACCATCATCTTCAGATGCCAGAATGGGGAGCACCACGCGCTAATGGATGTATACTACATCCCGCAGCTGCGTTCCAGCATCATCAGCATTGGTCAGCTGGATGAGCGCGGTAGCGAGGTTCTGATCAAGGACGGCATTCTGAGGATCAGAGACCGGGAGCAGTGACTTCTCGCCAAGGTGAAGAGGTCCCTAAACCAGTTGTACCTGCTCGACCTGAAGGTAGAGCAGCCGGTTTGCCTGGCGGCAAGGCACTCCGAGGAACCATGGATGTGGCATGCCCGGTTCGGACATCTCAGCTTCAACGCGCTTGGTCGGCTGGGGAAGATGGTCTGAGGGCTACCCCACATCAAACACGGAGGTGAGCTGTGTGATAGCTGCCTGGCCGGGAAGTAGAGGAGGCTACCGTTCCCAAAGGTGGACAAGTATCGCGCGAAGGAAGCTCTCGAGCTAGTTCATGGCGACCTCTGCGGGCTGATCACGCCTGCTACATGCGGTGGTCGGCGGTACTTTCTCCTACTCGTGGACGATTGTAGTCGCTACATATGGCTACAACTCCTGACGAGCAAGGACGAAGCGGCGGTGGTGATCAAAAAGTTTAAGACGCACGCGGAGGCCGAGAGCGGCAAGAAGCTCCGCGTACTGAGGACTGATCGGGGTGGTGAATTCACTTCGGTAGAGTTTGCTATGTACTGCGCGGATCAGGGTGTGGGACAACATCACACTGCGTCGTACTCGCCACAACAGAATGGCGTGGTGGAGCGATGGAACCAGACAATGGTCGGCATGGCCTGATCCATGATGAAGGCCAAAGGGATGCCGACAAAGTTCTATGGAGAGGCAGTGACCATGGTGGTGTTCATCCTCAACCGCGCTCCAACCAAGGCCCTAACGGGCAAGACGCCGTTCGAAGCTTGGTATGGGAGCAAGCCGAATGTGTCATTCCTCCGGACATTCGGTTGCATCGGCCACGTCAGGAAGACGAAGCCAAACCTCACCAAGCTGGAGGACAGGAGCACACCCATGGTGTTCCTAGGCTATGCGGAGGGTACCAAGGCTTACTGGCTCTATGACCCACGCGGAGACAAGGTGACTGTCTCGCGCGACGTTGTGTTCAACGAGGAGGCAGCTTGGGACTAGAACAGTCCGAGCACGGGGGAAGCAGGAGGCTTCCCCAACGCCTTCGTCATCGAGCACTTGGTCATCCACGGCGGTGGAGACGCTACGGAACAGGTGCCACGCACTCCAGGAGGAGCGCCGAGCACTCCGGCGGTAGAGTCAAGCACTTTTGGGGCAGTGCCGAGCACTTCAGGAGGGATGCCTAGCACTCTGGGAGGAGTGTCGAGCACTTTTAGAGGGATGCCGAGCACACCAGGAGTGGAGCCAGGAGGTTCTGCAGTGGTGGCGACCACTTCAGGATGGGTGCTGAGCACTCCCATGGCGGAGCCAAGACGTCTTACTGTGGTCCCAACCACTCCAAGACTGAGGCTAGACACTCCTACAGTGTGGCCAAACACTGCAGGAGCTATGACGAGCAGTCCAGAAGCAGTGCCGAGCACTTCGGGTGCTATGCAGGGCACTCCGGCAGAAGAAGGAACTCCATCACCCCCGATCGAGTTCGCCTCACCTCCAAGTGACATCACTGAGTTTGTGGACACCTACCACGAAGGTGAGGAGTTGAGGTTCCGCAGGCTGGACGACATCATCGGCGGCACAAGTCCCTCAGGTCTGGCGGGTAGGCTGCTCAACGACGCAGAGCTGCTACTCGTCAGTGCAGAGGAACCACCCACGTTCGCGCTAGCCGAGCGCTATGGAAACTGGCGACGGGCGATGCTGGAGGAGATGAAGGCGATTGAGGAAAATGAGACTTGGCAGCTCGTCGATTCTCCTCTAGGATGTCGTCCGATCAGCCTAAAGTGGGTGTACAAAGTCAAAAGGGACGAGCTCGGCGCCATCGTCAAGCACAAGGCGCGCCTTGTCGCCTGAGGCTTTGTCCAGCACGAGGGCATCGACTTCGAGGAGGTCTTTGCGCCAGTAGCGTGCATGGAGTCGGTCCGTTTGCTACTTGCTTTGGCGGCAACAAAGGACTGGCGCGTCCATCACTTGGACGTTAAATCGGCCTTCCTCAATGATGAGCTAGCGGAAACGGTCTTCGTCAGGCAACCCCCAGGGTTCGCTGTCAAGGGAGAGGAGCACTCCGACTGCGCAAAGCGCTCTACGGGCTGCGACAAGCCCCTTGAGCATGGAACGCCAAGCTTGACACCACGCTGGGTGAGCTTGGGTTTCAGAGGTGCGCAACCGAGCACGCGCTCTACACGCGATGATGGGGGAAGGAAGAGCTCGTGGTCGGCGTGTATGTGGATGACTTAATCGTCACCGGCGCGCGCATGGAGGATATCAACAGCTTCAAGCGAGAGATGGCAGCTCATTTCCGAATGAGCGATCTCGGCACTCTCTCCTACTACCTCGGCATCGAGGTGAGACAGGGGAAGGAGGAACTCACGCTCGGGCAAAGCGCGTATGCCTCCAAGCTGTTGGAGAGGAGTGGCATGGTGGAGTGCAAGCCATGCGTGACTTCGATGGAGGAGCGGCTGAAGCTGACGAAGGACAGCACTGCGGCGAAAGTGGATGCAACACTCTACCAGAGCATCGTCAGCGGTCTGCGCTATCTAGTCCACATGAGGCCGGACATTGCGTTCGTTGTGGGCTACGTCAGTCGCTTCATGGAGGATCCCAGAGAGGATCACTGGGCTGCGGTGAAACGACTGCTACGCTACGTCAAGGGGACGGTGAATCATGGAATCATCTTTCCGAAGACCGGGGGAAGTAGGCTGCGGCTCACGGCGTTCAGCGATGTAGACATGGCGGGGGACATCGACGGACGACGGAGCACCTCTGGCATACTCGTCGTCCTCAGGTCAGCCCCAATTTCATGGTTGTCACTGAAACAGAAGGTGGTAGCGCTATCTACGTGCGAGGCAGAGTATGTAGCGGCGGCCACAGTGGCGTGCCAAGTTGTGTGGCTACGCCGGCTGCTGGGCGAGCTAACCGGCATGGAAGCTCACCCACCAGCACTGATGGTGGACAACCAGCCCGCCATCGCCCTCGTGAAGAATCCGGTTCTGCACGACCGGAGTAAACACATCGACGTGAAGTTCCACTTCCTCAGGGACTGTGTTGATGGAGGGCAGATCATCATCGAGTTTGTCGAAACTGGTCGTCAACTCGCGGACGTCCTCACCAAGCCGCTCGGACGACTTCGACTCACGGAGCTGAAGGAGATGATCGGCATGGAAGGGGTGCAAGGGTTAGCAGTAGGATTAGGGGAAGATTGTTAGCTAATCTACTGCCACCTTGTGTGAACACAGCAGAGGAAGGCGACGCCGACTTTGCCCCCTGCTGTGATACTGTAGCCGCTGCAGGTGTAGGCGCCGCACGGCTCACCTGCAGCATTGTAGGCACATGCAGTGGCCGGCGCAGAGTCAACCCTGTATGCTTATCTAGTTACTGTTACAGCATGTGCGCTGTACTTTAGTTAGATAGATAGAGTTGTATAAATAGGGCACCAAGGCAACTCAGTAAAGAGAGCTCAGATTTGCCATCACACAGACAGGGCCTCGACCAATGTTGTTGTCTTGTATTGTGCGTGCTTGCTCTGTTCTCCCTTCTTCTTCTAGCTCGATCCGTAGTGTGTGGGTACGGACAAAACCGGTACGGTGGTCTGGGAGACTAGTGGTCTGGAGGCCAGGGGTCTGAGACTAGTAGTCTGGGAGATTAGTGGTCTTAGAGGCCAGGGGTCTGACTAGTTCACTGTCGTCAGACGGTGATCCCGTAGGTCAACATTCGGTGGGGGAGAGGCAGGTTTAGCAAAGGGCGGGGTGTCACTCAGTGGTGTCTACCCGAGTTGCCCTAGTGGAGAACCGTTGGGGTCGAAAAGACCCACTATTCTTCATTTTACTTAGCTAATTTTATAAAGTTATCATACTTATTAGTTTCAGATCTCATTGGAATACAAGGTTCTGAGTTTCACGTCAACATGAGGTTAGCATACATTTACTTTTGAGATCAACCAACCCAAGCATCAAATAATCCGAAGCAATGGTAGTGACCAACACTTGTTTTATTTTGTTTTGGAAATGATCTACAATGTCACAAGTAAGAAGGGTGAGTGGTGTATAGAAGTTAGCCGGTAAGAGCAACTCCAACCACTTAAGTCACCGAAAAAAACTGATTTTGGGTGGGCAGGGAGGAGGCTCCCATAAAACAACAACAAAAATCACCGCTCTGTTTTACGAATTGCCCAAAACTAACGCCATGTTGCATCAAAGATCTGTGCCCCTATTGGCTGTCCAACCAGCATTTTCCAACACGTTGCTTCACAAAAATTGATTACATGTTCAAGTTCTCATGCCCTAGCCGGTCGCTGGGCACCTCTAGCCGATGCTTGGTTGTTGTTAGTAGCCTTCCCCGTTTGCCCACTGGCTTGACCCATGGTGTTGTTGCGGCCCATGGTAGTTAGCAGCCTATCCCAGCCGGCTCTTGCAGGCCCCAAGTGGCAATGGGCCGATTGGAGGTGGGTGGCCAGAGGTGGCTGAGGCCAACCAAAAAGACTTGACTACATAATGTGGTAGGTTCTGGGCACCAAAAATAGAATGCTCTTAGTGGAATCATTTTTTCATACAATACATTTTTGCAACCACCCAAACCCAAATTACACTTACATTCTTGCATGTGTTTGGAATGAGGCACTTGCTGACACAAATCCTACCAAAAAATATTGATTTGACTATGAAGTTGTGTATGTAAACAAACCACCGCCAATGCAAGTAGAAGCAACTTAACCTTTGAATGCCTGAGTTCCTAGTGTAGTCCCCGCACAATTTTACGATTGTGATCACAGTTAGGGTCTCTTTGGAACGCAAGAATCACATAAAATAGGAAAAAAAATGAAATTAAATGCACGAATATATTGAAAATAATACATGAAACACAAGATCAAACGTTTGGATGGAGTGCAGGAAAAAACACAGTAATTCGATAAGAGAAAGTTTCCTTGAATTTTTGTGTATTGGTAGAATTCCTCCAAAATTCCTATGAAACTGTTAGCAGCGGAACCAGATCGAGAGGGATTGGGGAAGGGATTGGAAGAGAATTGGGAAGGAGGAAGAAGAATAACAGGGAAATTAGTACGGACGAGTGCTTAGATAGAACAGAATAGGTTTGTTACAAAATAGTTCCCCCCCTTACCTCACGTCTCTCCCAGTGCCTTAAGTAGTTACAGAGGCCAGCGCCTCGCCAGCGCACCCGCGCTCACTCACGCACCCAGGTCTTGGTGTCGAAACATGGATTCGGCTTCTTCATCCTTGTACCGCGCCTGGGGCCACCATCAGTCTCCTCATCGCTTCCTCTGCTTCGGTAGTAGCTGTTGAAGGATGGGCTACAGTACTAACAGAAACAAGCCGATTTATAAGAATCTCACAAGATTTGTAGCAACCGAATTCTTTATTCCTAAAGTTTTTTTATAGGATTTTTTTTTTGTAGAATTTCTCTATTTTTCACTCATTCCAAAAGATGAAGCCCTGTTTGGTTCTCAAGAATTGAGAGAAATTGAAAAATAATCTAATAATGAAATGGGAAGCATTTTGTAGATATCTGTTTCAATTCACAGGATCCAAACATGTCCTATACTTGTGATCCGTGCAATGAGGGTAACATCGCAAGCAGAGGATGCGGCCGCCCGTAGCCCTGAGCTGTGGCATTGCTCACGTGAAGCGTACGCAGCTAGCGTACCTCCGCAAGCAGCCCGTTCCGCTGTGCGCGCACAAGTAACCCGGCCGCCCGCCGCAAACGCAAGTCGCGAGGCCTAAACAAAGCGCAGCCTAGTACGAATAATTCAGTAGCTCGTAAAAAGCCACCTTTTCAATCAACAACAAAAGCCTAAACAAACAGCATGTTATTATTTCAAATGTTGCAATGGTGGGCGGGAGATCACATTGCCTCCTCCATTACCCCACGCATCTGAAGACACGTACTTACAACGTCGACAACACAATTTTTTAAGATAATGGAACGAGGTTCTAGCCTCTACTCACAACGACAACACATAATTAAGCAATATAATGAATCGGACGAATAACAACGATCCGGGTGATCACAGCGCGCGGCTAGGGGAACTGGACGGAGGAGGGGTAGTCGGTCATCGGCTTCCAGTCGGCCGGGATGACGTTGTTGGCCACCAGCGTCTTGCCGGAGTCGCTCCGAACGCGCAGCGAGAAGGGCGGCTGCAGCGGGCGCTTGGTGTCCAGGCGCCAGACGGCGCCCCACGACACGCGCATCGGCGTCCACACGCCCGTCGGCTTGCCGGTGGCCCTGTCGGTCTCCATCAGGTCCAGCTGCACCACGGCGCCGTCCTTGCCCGCGTACTGCACCAGCACCGCGAAGTAGTTCGGGTTGGAGCCCACCTGGACGCGGAAGTTGACGCTCAGGCCATTGTAGTTGCAGGGCACCCGCCTGAACTGGATGTCGATGATGCCCGCGTGGCGGAGCTTGTCGTTGAGCCCGGTCTTGGCCATGGCGCCGAACGCCGTGCCGCTGAGGTCGAAGTGGTACTTGGACACCGGGTAGTAGTTCATGTCGGTGATGATCACACGCTTCGCTCTGCCGGAGCAAGCGTCGTGGGTGCTATTGAGGCACCGTATCTGATGGGTTTTCAACAACGTCGTCAGTATCGAGGATATTAAAGGGTTACTGCTACGGTTGACCTACTATCAACAAATTAACTGACCAGGACTCAAATGGTTGAGGGTTACTCTACAAATAAATTACTAGCTCTGTCCCTAAAAAAAATGCAACTATGTGTTGCGTGTCACTTGGAGTGTTTCACGTTTGATCATGTTTCTAATAAATAATATTTATATTTATGGCTCCAAATTAATGTATTATAAAAATACATTTCGTAATTAATCTAATAATATTTATTTTATATTATAAATATATATACTTTTTTATATATAATTGGTCAAAGTTGATATACTAAGACATGATACTGTTCCAGAGTTGTATTCTTCCGGGGACGGAGGGAGTACTGTCAAATTAACTGACCAGGTTGGAGTAGTAACTATGTCTAGATTAACTAGTAATTTATTTGTAGAGTACTCTACTACCTGGTAGCATGCGCCGCAGCCCTCGCCGTCCTTGAACAGGGGCTGGTTACCGCACGACGTCATGGACATGTACGGGTACTGGTTGGTGTTCTTGAACCCGCACGCGCCGCCTGCACAGATATGACACGACAACGTCAGACATGCACACGGGCATTGGTAGTAGCAACCACCGTGAGCGGGGACGCACGCACGTACCGTTGTCGTCAGGGCCGGCGCCGTTGGGCGCGCCGTACCAGGTGGCCTTGGCCGCCTGCCAGCCGCCGTTGGGGCTCGCCGCCTCGGCGTACATCGCGAGCACCACGAACAGTGCAGCGAGTGCAGCAACCTTTGAGGAGGAGATGGAGATCACGGCGGCGGCCATCTCAGCTCGATGGAACCAGCAGCTAGTCACTTACAATTTTCAAGATTAGCGAGTACTTGTACTTGGATGTTCGGTCGTCGGTGTTTTTGTTGGTCGACCGGAGGACGACACTGCCGGTGCATTTATAGGCAGGCGAAAGCCGGCCGGGTTGATCAAATTGGCATCAAGGGTCGCCGTTCGGCTCGTCGCGTACGACGGGCTTGCCGTGTTAGAGGTGCAAGGTCACACGGCCACCAGGCGAAATGGAGTAGGCGGCTGGCGACCCTGCTGCCGGCGGTTGCAGAATGCGATCATGAATTGCAGCTCGTACCATTGGGAAGTGAAGCCCTGGCAATGATTGGTAAAATTAGAATCTTGGAGTTTGGTTCTCTATATAATCTAGTACGATTGCCGTGGCATACTCGCATTTAGTTTTGAATAACTGCTACATGCTCGAATTTAGGTTTCTACCTAAGTTAGAGCCACTGATGTGGTATTTTCAGCTAACTAAGTTTTTAATGTAGTCTACATATTCGTTGACAATGAAGACAACATGTATTTCGGAATGAAAAATGCAAAATATCCCTGTTTTTTCTCTTAAAATCAAACAAATTTGTACAGTTATGTCAACGTTCGTTTTTTTTATGCTGTATAAATTTGCATCGCGCAAAACCTCACCAGTGTCCTTTGGCTAAGGGCCTGTTCGGATTCACCCCTCTAAAATTTAGGCCTCTATACTTTAGAGCTAGAGCTAAATTAAGTCTCTAAACAGGTGGTTTAGAGTTAGCTCTAAATTTTAGTCCACCTTACTATAGAGCTTTAGAGCTCAAAACTGAGCTAAAGTGCTCTAAAGTTTTTAGATCTCTAAAGTTTAGAGGAGATAATTTAAACAGGCCCTAAGTGTAGCAAACGTAGCCTGAGTAAGTCATGCTTCATGATTTTGATAATTGAGCGACGTAAGATATTATGTTTAACGTGTTTCTCAATTATGTGATTTACAGGCCTCATCATAGATTCTAAGGATGCAATATGAAAAGATGACATTTGTAATGGCTTATATCCTTTGTCATTGGGTTGCTATATGTGCGTACCGCACATTGTGCCATTTCTAAAAAAGAAACTCATAGGCAATTCAGGTGTTAATATATCTTTTAGCCTAGGGTTATCCAGTGTTCAGATATTTTGGTGTTCACGAGGAAAATTTGATGCTTTTACTTTTGAGTATAAAAAAATGTAACCATTAGCGCAACAACTAGTTTTTGTCAATGAAGCTATTTATACCCCTTCCACACCACTAGAATTTGCAATTTCTTCCTGTGCGGTGGGGTTGTCCGAGCATTCGTAACAAACACACGGAATAAATCCCTTGTGGTCCTAAACTTCTCTCGAAAAGATACACATGACTCGGAACTTGGTGAATGTGCGCGTGGAGCCTTGTGATTGCATTTGGTGAATGTGATTTCCAAGTGCTAAAGTGATCAAAACACTTGAGTGCCGAAGTGACAAGAAAATACTAGGTGAACTTAGCCGTTAATGAAACTGCCGTCAATATCTACCTTTTTGAGTGATGATTTCCCACCCCCGAGTAAACAGATCATGCACAGGGAATTCAGAATTCTCCGATCAAACAAACAAAAGGCACTCGGCGCATCTGAAATTTCCCAAATAAAGGCCTCCGACGGATGATTTTCCGAGTACGTGTGCTCAGAGAAGCTAATTCCCGTGTGCTTTCAGCCGTACCCTGAGTGTTCATGGCACTAGGAGAACACCACCAATCTGGTAGTGCCGTGGTGCTATTTGAGGTTGGTACAGCTCCTATAAGAAGGCATATACATTTGAGAAGAAGCAAGATACCAAAGTACTAAGAGTGATCATCAAGATGATTAGCACAAGTGTGAGTGAGTGGGTGAGGGATTAGTGTTATAGGTCTAGAAGAAAGTGAGCTCCAGTTGTTGATGGTTTAAGGAGTGAAGCCCATTTGTACGTGAGGTGCATTTGCTCCTTAGGGTTTTTGGCTCATCGGCATCTTCGACCCTCCGACTTGGTGTGGAGCAGAGACAGGGCTTTCTCTTAGGACGAGGAGAGCCCATCCTTAGTGAAGAAGCTCTATAATGAATACAACATCATGTTAACTGGAAGAGACTTCAAAATGACCAAATTTTATAGTAAGTTGCTCACTCGACTTCGACTAGAGTCTTTGTGGAACTTCAGCATGGACAGATGGTGGTGCATTTCCCACCAAAATACCATGGGATAGATCTTTATGCTAAGAGTTTGTGTCTCTTGATCATCACAAGTCTTGACCCATAGTGATCATTTGTCTTTAGCAAATGATGACCTTATTAGTTATCAAAGAATTGAACAGCTAGGATCCACTTAGTTATGATACCTAATTGACATTGTTAAAAAGGATCTAATGAATAATTTTGAGTTTAACATATCCTCTTAGCAAAAATATGTATATTCCTTGCTCCTCACTCATTGTGTGCTTTTACTTTTTCTAGAGTAGCTTGATATAGGTTAGTGATACAATTGACTCTAGTTGCAAAACTTAGTGTTTTTTTGCGAGCAAAACAAAAACTTAGTTTATAGGTGGGTGAAACACTAGATAAAACTTATCTGCACATTTAGATAGCGTTGATTAGATTTATCTTAGATCACCGTTGTACTTGGAACCTTGATTAGTGTTAACTCCAATTCACCCGGCCCCTCACTTTTGAGTCATACGGACATCCCGTTCATTTGTTTCACTTAACAAAAGGGAGGTAGCGGGCACAAGCAATTTAAAAAACTGGACGGCCGGCGGACCGATTAAACGCTCTAGACGTTATTGAATCTTCGGATCATGGAAATCAATCATCACAGACGTATTATTGTTCCTTTACGACTGTGCTATACACATGCTATGGTTAGCTGCGTGCAACGAACATGCAGATGAAGTGTGAACGGACGTACGATTCGCGCGCGCTGTGAAAACAGAACGGCGCGTCGAGGCTTGTCATCGACGTCTCGTACATCTGACCCCTGAATTCTTTAAGCTAGTGGGTATTAAGAACGTCTAACGCTGCCTACGACTTAGAGCAGTCACGATGAATCCTAATGTCCTATGCATAAGCTATGATCGGTGGACTTCTTTATCACGCGAGAAAAGACTTGTATCAAATCAACTTGGTCAATTTTCTAAATTACTTTGCCAGGCATTTCAGATTCTAGTAGGGCTGACCAGATTAGGTGCGTCCATAGGATGAGTGTATGTAGCATATACTTATGTACTATTGTTTCGTAAAGATGAAAGGTTGGTCTGTTTGTAGCATCGCAGTGCAGCAAGGTAGTGTTCAGCGGAGCGGAGGACGCCGTTGTCCTTGTCCGTAGCCGCGCGCGGCCGGCGTCGCTCACGTGTAGCGTACGCGGCGGATAGCGTATAGCAGCAAGGGTGCGGCCCGTGCTGCTGTGTGCGTGCGCGCGCAAGCATAACAGGCGCCCCCCGCAAGTTTCCCGGCCGCCCACGGTCGCGGAGACGCTTGAGGTGAGGCCGGGAGAGCGGCAAAATGAGGTCGGCCGCGCGCGCGCTAGTCAACGTAAAGGTGGGTGGGTTGCAAGAGCACGAAAAGTCAATCTAATGATCACCTCCATAACTCGTGATTGCACAAACCTCACATAGTCACATGGTTTTGTTACAAGGTCAAATCATCTGAATCGTGGAATTGCAGCCAATAAGCTTACCACACATCTGTCTATGGTTTGTCAGCAAGCGGCTTTGCTGCGGCCCAGCTTGTTTTAGTAATGAGAACAGAGGTAGTATGCTTATACTGTCAATGGCTTTACAGGACTCATGAAAAAGGGTCTAGTTGACGAAATGAATTTTAACTTACAAGTTCTGATACTTCATTGCCAGAATCTATGGCATATGAGTTGCGCATCGCTTTCAGCTAATTCATCACTGGATAACCTTTTGCTAAGAACAGCGAAACATGTGCATCTTTCAATTTCTTGTATGTACAGGAAAGAAGGAATGATCAAATGTCGGTTCAATGTTAAATCCAATGTCAAGTCTGTGCAACAAAGTTTGCTTACTTCAGTACCTTACATGGTCCGACAAAGCTAATCCAGATAAGAAGCACATCACAAATAAAAGCTCTATATGTTCATGCATGTTACCCAAGAATTGGCACGAATCAGGTTGCGACAAACATGTATCTGGCAATTCATCAGTCCATAAACATTGAATTTCGTTTTGACAGCTGAACCACAATGAGCCAAAGAACAATTTTTGGCCTTCAAATAATGAAATAAAGACTTAACAGCTAGATTTCTAGGATCATTAGGAGTACTGCAGACACACGTTGAAACGAACATGCCATACGAGCTTTGCTTCCAAGTACATTCATATATTGCAGTAAATAAGAGTAATCCAAAATGATTTCATCACAGCGGCTCCATGTATACATTTTTCACAAAACTCTTTTGGTTCCTCTCATTTTTTTTTTATATAAGGGAAGGATTAACAGCTTTTGGTTCTTAGTTATCTGCATTATGCACATATTTGGAAGTTTTCAACAATGTGAAATGTTACCTTTTTTGTAATGCATAGTTTTCAGTTAAGAAAGCCTTCGATTAGATCATGCACATTTCATTTTTTAAGTTCTGCGGTCAAGCTACAGTCCTAATATTCCAAAGAGCATAAACAAGCTTTAATGTACACAGCCATGAGGAACGAAAACAAAATACTTCTAGATTACGTACTAATGGATGAATATTAGCATACTGAATAAATTAAACCATAATTCCTATCTGCAAGACTTTCCACAGAATAAATAGACCCTTCCAATTCTGCAAACTGAATCTGAAAAGGTACGCGATTTCCTTGAGTTTACAAACCAAATCTGATTTGTTCAGAACTTGCCACTCTGAAATTTTAATCTGAAAATAAGTTGAATTTCAGTAAGAAAAAAAAAACATGTTTGCACATTTTGACAACAGCACTGCATGTCCATTTGAGCCTATGAAACATTATTATGAATAGAAATTAAACAAGGAAGGAGGTACATAAAGCAAAAGAACAAAAGAATGCAGCAGGACCAAGGAAGCATGCATGCTCTCAGCTGCTTGTCCTTCCTGCCTGGCCTTTAATAAATAAAGGAAAACAAGGGCATCTTTATTGAGCTCTTTCACATTCACAGGTGAATAAATTCATATGAACCAGCAATCCAGCATATCACCCATATATGAAATAACTGAAGAGCACGTTCATATTGGACACCTTGAAACACCAGATAATGGCAAGGGGAAACCCTCACACCTACTGTTATAAACAATTTTCCCCAGTAGTACAGTACACAGGTGCCGGGATCATAACAATATAAACAGCCAAAAGCTTTGATTCTCCAAGGCCGGTAACACAGTATATTTATCATACAACTTTGCTGTTGCAACAATAAAGCCCAAAGCAACAACCTTGTCAATAACAAAATTATATATATAAACTAAGAAAATTACAATATACCATCTTACTCTTCCTAATGGCACATACAGAACTGCCAAGCATCTGTGTATGGTTTTGGAACAAAAAGTTGAAAGGATCCAGCTGCAACTAACTTGATTGGATGGGAGAACGTATAATGTCCTATTGATCATTGTTCTGGTCAGATTGCGCTTGTGTATCCAATTTGTTTTCTTCAACTTGAGTTGTGCTTCCATCCTCATTGTCAGGAAAAATTTCTGATTGTAGAGAGGGCGCAATCTTGTTAACTTGAAGCCATGTTGCTTCCCAGAAACTGTTTTCACTTGCACCTGTTTTTGACAGGATCCCACTCGCTTTCATCACCATCAGTATGTTCTTGACTAACTCTGGGATAGCCTCTTGTAGCTTCTCAGTCCTCCTCCCTCTCACTTTGACTTTCATTAACTTCTCTATCATGTCAAGGACCTCCAACCACAGCTTATCAAAACTGCCCTGTCCTGAGAGGTCTTTAAGTGACTGCAAGAACACCTTGCATAACAGTTTTACAGCATGCAAGAGAGACACCTCCATGTTTCTGAAATCCTTTGGTGAGTAGCTCTGAGCAATCTCCAACAGTTCGTCAAGCAACTGGAAAATAATGTCAAATGCCATCAACCATGTTGAAGACTTAACTGATATTCCATCAACTACCAAGCATCTGTGCAACGATAACAACGCATGGTTCCTCACTTCTTCCCTTTGATCCACGCACACCTTGCGTAGAGCCTGCACTAGCCGCAGCCACATCTCAGCAATTCCTTCCAATATTCTGTCTGCCTCTCCACCAGCTTCTCTAACCTCTCGTGACCATCGCAGAAGGCAGTTAACTGAGTCTGCCATTAGGTTCAAAGCATGGATAGATCTTTCTGCAGACCCAAGCCGAGATTCTGCAAACTGCCTTGATGCCTCCACTGAAAGGATGAAGTGGGCAGGTGAGAGGTGTGCTCCTTCTGACATGATAAAAACCAGGGCTTCAAATCCTGCATCAGAAGCATCAGGATGGCGTGCCGTGATGCAGAGCAAGGAAATGATAGTCCGCCAACCCATCTGGGATTTGATATGGGTTGCATTGGCCTTGACAAGCCGTGTGACCTCCAAGGTAATGTTCTCACAGTAAGCATCAGCTACACGGGCATCAAGTTTTAAAATAAGCTGCAATGACCTCAGCAAATCATCTACCAAGTTCGCCTTATAGGGAAGCAACCTCTGACAGATGTGCAGGAGTCCAAAAACAGCCTTCTCCACTAGGTTGCAGGGCATCACCGTGGACTGGACAATATGGGTTATGTGCTCAAAAACATCCTGCCACAAAAGAACAATCCTGTCTCTGTTGTTTAATGTGACAATAATTAGAAGCTCTAAGCAGAAGACAGCTACGCCTTCATCATCAAGTGAGCTGGTGATTTTCTGAGGTCTGCCTGCTGCCTGAATGAGGGCTCTTGCCAAATTTGAGAGCGAATCAGCTTGCAAGAATTTGCTCTCAGTGAAGATGGTACCTATTTGGCACTTCTTTACAGTCTTTGAAGCATTCCTCTGAGCAGCAAGTTGCTCCTCAGTTGGTTGGGACCTTGGTTCCTCAGCATCTAAGTACAGTAGTTGGCTGAACCTCCCCATCAGTCCATAAGTTTTCCGAGGAGTGATAATTGGCAAAACTTGAGGAGCAGATGAAGTAAGTTTGCCGGGTAATGACTCTGAAGAGGATTCCTGATCATCAGCTGTATCACCAGTGAGGCGACCAGGAAGAAGTCCTATCTTATGCAATCTTAAAATACAATCTATTATGTTCCGCCATCCGCTGTGTATGTGATCACCATAAGCAGTTGCTATAGTGAAAACAGCTTCTGTTGCCATTCTAGCCTTGGTATCCTCCCCGAAAGCTGTTACAGGATCATCAATGTAGGAAGTGTTCAACAAAGTGGTGAACTTAGATAGTGCCACAACAAGATCATTCAGAACATCATCAAGATGATAGAACGCAGCCAATTTCGCCACTGACAGAAAGCCATCAATGCACCCTGTAAGAACCTCTTCATGCTCAACATTATCAAAAACCGACAGAAACAGCAGCAACTGTTGGTCCGGCCATAACAGAAAACATGTCATGATCAAGAAAAGGGTAGGAGTCACAAGCAATGTACATTGATGTTCTCTTTGACCTCCACATTAGATCAACCCAGCGACTGAAAGACATCTCAGAACACCCAGCTCCCTGCTCAGGAATAGTTTTGATTTCATTCCGGCAAATAGAATAATAAAGCTCTGACAAGAATTCTCTTGGCAGATCATTTCCTCCATTTATACGGCGATTGTTCCTAATAAAGTCTTCCTCAGTCATCTTCTTCTTAACCCTTACATTGTGCTGATCAGTATTGAGCAAGATTACAGAATATGATAACACCAGAGCTGCATCTCTATTAACAAACATTTGTGGTGACTGTTCATAATATCGCTCAGAAAAGGCCTCAAGAATTCTCTGTATCTTCTGTGACTCACCAGGCAGCCGGAAAGTTTCCAAGAAGAGCCTTAAGGCAGCATCCAAATTCATATCCTTGAAGTCAAAGGTTCTAGCAAATTCATGAAGGACCTGAATAGAGAATTCATCGTGATTACCCAGGTACTCCCCAAGAAGATTCTTGTCCAACCCAGGTGTGTACCTAAAGAACAGAGCAACATTGTGTGGATCAAGTTTTTCAGGCAAAAGATGAACGCCTTGTAGGTACTCAAAACCCTTCTTTTTGTCCCTATTAAAATGTTCAACACCAACCATTAGCTTTCTCTTGATGCTTTTCTGCTGGTGGACAAATTTAACCCACTGATCAGGATCATTACTGCTCTCACACTTCAACTGCCAGAAAGGAAAATATTCACTTATTTCTGGCACTGTTTGCTCATGATGTTGCGGTGCATTATCAGTCCGCTGTGCCATTGCCTGAATGACAGCAACCAAACCATCCAAAGCAAGCACATTTAAAGCTGACAAAGGACTGTTCACAGGAAATGCGCTCTTAGACAGAAGGTTAGCTAACTCTTCAAAAATATTTGAGCACTGTAAATCACAGTCCATATTTGCATACATCTCAGCCATAAACTCTTTCTGCCGGCAAAAATCAATTAGAGCCTCAAGGGCAACTTCTTGCTGCTGATAACTTGCTCCATATCTACTCTGTGCTAATCTTAGGATAACACATGAGAAGAAAGCCTCTATTTGCAGCTTAAGTTCATGGCGCAGATGGTAAAAGAGAGTAAAAACAATGCTGCACACTGTCGACAGGATCAGGGGGCTCATTGACAAGCCAAAATGCATTAGATTGCGGAACAATTCATCCTGTACAAATGCTAAAAGTTTTTGATGTCTGTGTATAGACGAAGCCGACAACTCAATAGCCGAATTAATCAACCCCAGAGCAAAAAGCGGCACATCCTCATCAAAGTCAATTGGATTCATCCTTGGGTTCACCTCAATGTCTTCTGCTATGTTCAAGAGGGAGCACAAGAATTGCAATATCTCTACCATACAAGGAACCCCAAAGGGCTCCATCAAGTCTTTGTCTTGCACAACACCAGAACCATTTCCCACCTCATCGCCAGAGCTATTCAAACATACATAGTCACTCTTCCCGTTCTCTGTCTCCTCAGCACCCAAACATTGGTTCTTGCCACCAGCAACCTGCATAACAAATGCTACCAGCAAATTAATAAAATTCATTTAGTATAGGAAGATATGAGCCATCCAAGTTCCTACTAACAAAAGCTTGGTTCCAAACTAACAAGAGCTGATCTTAGTGTCAGACTGTCAGTAATTCCAACGTGGTCATATTGTTCAAATGACAACAATTAGTTAAAACTAAGGACAAAAAAAAACCTAGATCATTTCACTTGTTTACACTTCAGACCAATGTACATAAGCATAGTAGGAGAAAGTTGAGTTATTATGCTGAGCGAGGAATGGTATCGCAACATTTTCCATGTTCATCCACAGCAAAGTAATAGCGAGTATAACAATGCTCCATACCTGCTCCTCGGACAACACAGTGACATCTATGTCCGGCAGGCGGGCAAAGACAGTTCGTATAACCTCCTGCATTGTCTGGCGGGAGACACGCTGCAGTAGCTCCCCCTTGGTTCCAGCCTGCTGCACGACGCGGAAACATGTGTTGACGATCGTGCAGACGTGGCGGTTGGCAAGCGCCGGTGCTGCACGGCTGCGCACGCAGGCGAGCAGCACTTGCAGGACCCTTGCCAGGACGGCCTCCTCGGACGCCGGGTCGGTGACCTCAAAGCGGCAGGCCGTGACGGCGTCGACGACGGCGGCCATGGCCTCGGCGGCGCCTGGTGCGCCGGGCCCGACGAGGTCAAGGGTGAGGATCTTGTGCAACGACGAGAGCGCAGCGCCCGTGATGGGCGCCCCAGTCTCGTCGGAGCGGACGACATCGAGGAAGGGTCGGAGGTAGAGGAGCGGCTCGACGCCCGCCCAGCGACCGTGGCCCCACGCGGCAGCGCGGCGGCGGAGAGCCTTGAGACCCGCGACGAGCGGGTGATCAAGGTGCTCGTCGTCGCCCGCGCCGCCGTCGCCGCCGCCGTAGCGGACGCCCGCCCAGCGGACGTTGCGGCGCATGACGGCGAGCACCGTGGCGGCCTCTGACGCCAGCACACACGCCATCGCCAGTCGCGGCGCCCCGTGATCGGATCCCGCCCCCGCGACGGCTCCGGATCCTGCGCCTGACGGCGATGCTGCCCTGAGCCCGCCCATGGATCCGAGCGAGCGCGCGGGGTCGGGGTGCAGCTACGACGGCGAGGGCATCTGGGAATTGAGATCTGAGAGAAGGGGCACGTTGAGATCTGGGTCCGCTGTGGTGTACTGCGAGCCAAGGGCTGGATGTGGAAGAACTCCTCCTAGTCAGTCGTGAGGGTTTCTTTATTTGCTTTTTTTCTTTTTCTTTTTACAATAAAAATACAGGTTTTGGGCGGGTTTTGTTTGGCCGAACATCTTTTTCCATCTTTTGATTGGAAATCTTGCTGTGAATTACGTCTCAAACTTCACAAAGTTAGTATATGTAACCAACACTTTGTCGTCAATTTGACCAAAGGTCCTATTTAGATCCTTTAATGCTATTATATTAGTAGCAGTATCAAATGGAAACTAACCAATAGTTTTTTATTAACAAAGCTACTGTATTAATTAATCTATTAGTTGAATCATGTTTGGATCTTATATTTTTAGAGTTTCTCCCTCGATATAATGGATTTTTAGTTATTTTATTTAAGTAACCATTCTAAATTTAACTAAGTTTATTGAGAAGAGTAATAACATCTAGCGGATCAAAAAGATAAATTATGAAAATATATTTCATCATATATGTAATAAAGTTTATTTGATATTGTCAATATTATTGTCCTTTTCTACGGTCGATCAAACTTAGCATGGTTTGGCTTAGGGCAATTGAAAATCCACTATATTTAAAGATAGAAATAGTATTAGTACTTAGCTTAGGGAAGCTAAAGATAATATCTTTTTATTAGCTAGATAGTCTATTTTGAACTATTAGTTAGGGTGCTTGTATATACTAGTGTTAATTTTTAGCTACTAACAATTAGCACTAATGCATCATATAGACCCTAAGTCTTCATTGTGTGGGAGTGGCAGGAAAGTGATCCATCATTTTCTCTCTTATTGGAAAAATTAAATCCTACCTCAGCTATGAAACGGATCAAGCTTTATTACATACAAATAGAAAGTAACTGTAACGTATTCTTTCGGGGTAATGTGTGATGATTTTTTTTAAAAAATATTTTAATCATTAATTACAGATCTAGAAGCCATAGTAATAAATTTGCAAATTTATGTGCCAATTGACCGGGAGGCCATAGGAGTCCAATCGGTGTTCTAGGGATAATAGGTAAGTACATATCGGCATGGATTGCGAACACAAGATCGCCACATGGTACAGGCATTATCCACGTGGGTGTTATCATTGCCCATAGGGCAATCAATATTCCAGGGCAAGCTAGTTGTGCGGCAGAAGGCGTCAGTACCGAGAAGCAGCAGCAGCAGCACGCACATAGCCCCTCCGTCCCAAATTAAATGACAATATAGGACTCGACGCGTCTACCAAGACCAAAGAGAAAAGACAAAAATACCTCTATCATTACTGTGTTCTCTCTCCTTCGCTTCTCTTTTCTCCATCCAGATCCATTGAGGAACTCCTCATAGCAGTGGTCGTCGGTGCACCCGCCATGGCCTCGTTGACCTAGGCGAGTGCACCTCCCCCTCACCAGCGCATGGGCCATGCCGGCGGCCTCATCGTCCTAGGTGAGGCGCCTCCTCCACCTCGCTGGCGCGTGAGCCGCGCCCGTAGCCTCGTCGACCTGGGCGTGAGGCCGCACTCGCTTCCTCATCGACCTAGGCAAGAGTGCCCCATGGCCGGTGCGGGCGTGGCCTCATTGACCTAGGCAAGCGTACCTCCCCCTCGCTGGCGCGTGGGTCGTGCCCGCCTCGCCGACCCCTGTGCTCGGACGAGTGCTCCTCCATGCTGGCGCATGAGCCTCTTCCAGGGTGGTAGCATCTCTAGCTCGAGGCTGCATCAGCCCTCGTCGATGGCAGACAAGAGGAGGTGGGGCGACGATGTAGAAGAAGGGGAGGGTGGACCACTGATGGAGAAAGAGGAGGGAGGGTGTCAAATCTCGGCAAAGGAGTGAAGGCATCGGATCCCACCATTGGAGAGAAAGAGGTGGGGGCTCCACCGGTGGTGGAAGAGGAGATGGACACCACCTTGGGGGTGGGGGGCGGACGCCGGTGGTGGGGATGAAGATGAGCACCAGGAAGTTCGAGCAAAGATGGGCACTAGGAAGGACAAGTAGAGGAGATGGGAGAGGAGAAGTGGATAAGACGGAGGAGATGAGACCTACTACTAGATGCTAAAACACCACTCTTTTTTAGACACGAACTTAATCCTAGAACGTCACTTTTTTGGGATAGAGAGTATTTTCTATGATTGGTTTCTTTTACTGGTATCTAGATAAAAAATAGTATGTACTCTATCTATCCTTGAATAAATAGATTACTAGTTCAAGAATTTGTCTATAAATAAATCAATCTCTACGAGGTTAAATGGTTCACTAGCTTATTTATTTTCCTCAAAGTCTTTTGGCATTTACTGCACTCCCCTCCATCTCCCAGTCCAGTGTTGAGTTTCTGCATTTGAATGTGTGTAGTAAATGCTACAATTAGTGTGATATTAGAACAATCACCTATCAGTGTGCAACTACTTTAGTTAATTAAGGGTAGGATGATCTTTTCTTTGTCATACTAATCTCTCCTAAACTTGCTACGAATCTATTTATTCAAGGGCAGAGAGTATTTTACATCACAAATTTTGATAAGTTGTATTTAAGTAGTGAGAAGATAGAATCATAGTGGCTTATAGTTAGGAAAATCCACTTTATTTGTTTTCTTTTTGCTAAGTATATGCTTAGGTGAAATCTAAAGTTTCTAAACAAGAAACATGCTCAAAATTAAGTTTCAATTTGAAAGTAAATTTAGAATCATTAAACTTGTTTTGAATTATTTTAGATTTATTTTTAAATTTAAACTAATTTTTTTAGCATGTGCTTTGTTAACAAACTTTGGGTTTCACCTAAGCATATATATAGAAATAAATAGATGACAAAATACTACTTTTTCAATCATGAATTCAGATTTTTTTTATTTTTTAGAGATTATTTTATAGCTAAACAACTTACTCAAAAACTTAAATATAGAAATACATAAGAAAATTTAATTGAAAACAACTAGCAAATACTCCCTTGTCCCAATAATATTATTTTCAATTCTCAAGTAGTTAAATATTTTAAACTTTGATCTAATACATATAGAAATATTAAAATTTATGGTGCATCTATTTTTTTCCTTTTCCCATTTTTGATAGTTGCGTCAAAAAATAATTCATAACTTTTTCACATAAAGTCGGATGGAGACGAACGTTATCTTCAAATTGTAGCTATTGAAAGGTCCTAAATAGCTAGAGGGATGAATAATCTAATTAAAAATCTATAAATTCACTAGAGCGAATTGTTAGACAACAATAAGGTGATATAGCGGTTTTGCTCCAGCTCTACACAGGTGAAATGCAAGTCACCTACCATAAGCTAGTTGCTATGATCTCTATGTCACACAAACAAGTTAACTAGCGAAGTTGCTACTACTACAACTAGTGAGCTAGTGAAGAAACTAATTATTACAACCAATTACAACTAGCAAAACTAGCAACAAGCTCTACACAAGATAAGAACTAATAATGTAAATAGCAAGTGTAGGAGTGATATACCAAGCCGGCATGAGACAAATTAGCCACAAGAATACCAAGTAGACACAATGATTTAACCCCAAGGTTCAATTACTTGCCGGCAATCTACGTCCTCATTGTGAAGACACACTCACTTGGTGGCTCACGTGCTAATAGGAATCACATGCTTAGCCCAACACTTGGGCATTGTAAGAACCAACACAAGAGATGATGCTCAATGTCACGAGCAATCCACTAGAATTGCCTTTTGTGAATCTCCTGAGCCTCACAAATCATCAATTAGAGCTAGAGACAATCACCACCCTCCGCTCAACGATCACCGCTCGTTGCTCCAAGCTATCTAGGCGGCAACAACCACTAAGAGTAACAAGAATTCCTGCAGCTCACACAATCTCTAGTGCCACTAGATGCTCAAACTCTAAGCAAATGCAACTAGGATCACTCCCAATCTCACTTGGATGATGAATAAATGAAGGAGATGAGTGGGAGATATTTGGCTTAGCTCACAAGGATATATCACTGATGAAAATGTCAAAGAGGTTGAACCTAAGTCAGCCAACACATATTTATAGAGGCCCCAAGCCTCAAGGAGCCGTTGGCCACCATTACTGTAGCTATTTCGGGAGCATCGGACATTGCACTGTTCACATCGAACAAAAGTCTATAGTGTCCGACGTATCACCCGATGACACGTGTACTAGCTATTTGAATATAGCCGTTGGCGCCTAGCAGCTAGCTCCACGCCCTATTGTCCGATGTCACATTGGACAAAACATCACCAATGTCCGATATGTTCTAGAGAGCATCCAGAGCCGCTCAAAACACATCGGACATGTCCGATGGTTCACATCGGACAAAGCCCCAACGTTCGACGCACAAGTGAAACACAAGCCACTTGCGTGAACAGTGACATCAGACACTCCTTAGTCACATAGAACAGATGATGCCATTTGTCCCATGTCTTCGCCGAAAGTTGTCTAAAGAATTATTTTGCGAGACAGAGTGCCCAAAACACATCGGACACAAACTTGTTTGTCCAATGTCTATAGTGACATCGTCCGATGCACTCTGCTATCGCCCGAGCACCAAGGGTTAGCCATCGGACGCAATGACCATTTGTTCAATGATGCCAATGCCAACAGCATCCGATGTACCTAGAGCTACTCCAAATCTTCCAACACTTCAACCCTTGTGCAAATGTGTTAACTCCATAATGTTTTCAACACTTGTGTACGTGAGTTAGCATTTTTCATAAATATTTTCAAGGGTTGTTAGCACTCACTAGATCCTAATGCAAACGCATGGAGTTAATTCACCTAGTGGCACTACATAACCGTATTCACCATGAGAGTTCCCCTTTTAATAGTATGGATATCTATCCTAAACCCGGTCACGCACTATATTGCGTCTTGACCGACAAAACAAAACGGTCCTAACATTTATACCTTTGCCTTGATCACCATCTTATTTTTCTCTTTCTTCTTTTCCAAGTTGGAGCACTTGATCACCATCTTTTGTCCATCTCCATCACTTGAGTGCCATCTAGCTCCATCACTTACACTTGGACCAACTAATCTTATAATCACACTTAGACATAAGGTTAGTCTAATAGGTTTCATCAATTAGCCAAAATCAAACTAGGGCTTTCAGCTATCAACACAATTTACGACTTTGTGGTTGAGAAGGTTTTGATATAATACTATTTAGAGTCCCAAAATATTAATTTAAGTTACTAATTTTGAAATTTAAAACAATCTCGGATGTTAGACATGTTCTATACCAAAGTTCTAGTTATGAATATAGTCTAGAACTTTGTCCTTGAAAAGTTGTTTAGAGTTCCAAATATGTGTTTTAAGAACTTATATTTTCAAATTCAAAATTTAGAAATTTCAAACTATCTAGAATGTTTATTTGGTTAATACCGAAGTTGTAGAGGCCAACCTATTTTATGAGTTTGTTGTTGATAAGTTTTTTATATGAAGTTATTTAGATTGTCAAATATTTGTTTTACATTCACATAATTTGATATTTAAATTTTTGAATTTTTCAAACAATATTGGACGGAGACACATCCTAGACCGAAGATGTATTGTTTGAGTAGATTTAAAACCTTATAATCAAAACTTTTTTCATTTAAGTTCATTTAATAGCTATAATATTCAATACAAGATTATAAAATGTTTATACATAACGATAGCATCCTATGTATAATCATAAATGAGTGTGTAGTATAGTAATATGGAGGTGTTGTGTAAGTTGAAGGTTGAGGATTCAAGCCTTGAGAAACATCTATTCTCATTTTGGGGGGTTTTATGTTTGTTGTAAACGACATGGTGGACCAACAAATACGTAGCACGATGGACCCGACAAGGTTGGCCTACAATTACACATGGCACTAGTTTAGACCATTTTTATAATTTTTTGAAGTTGCTTAAAAATAATATATAACTTTTCTACATGAAGTTGAATGGAGACAAACTTTATACTAAGATTGTAGCTATCCACGCAATCTATGACATTTTAGTTGAAAAGATTTTGATTTGAAACCATTTGGTGTCCCAAATATTGTTTTAAATTCACATATTTGAAAATTTTAAGTTTTCAAACAACCTTGAATGTTCATGTGGTTCATACTAAATTTAGAGGCCAACCTAGTCCCATTATTCTGTTGTTGATAAGTTTTTATTTGAAGTTGCTTGGAGTCTTGAATATTTATTTAAATTCATATATTTTGAGATTCAAGTTTTTGATATTTCGAAACAATCTCGTATCGAGACACATGCTATACCAAAGTTGTACTACTGATTTAAAACTTTTATAGCTGAAACATTTTTTATCTGAGTTCATTTAGTAGTCAAAATATCCAATATAATATTACAAAATGCTCATACAAAAAGATAGCATCATATATATATATATACATACTCAAAAGTGAGTGTGTATTGAAGTGGTTGCGAGACATTATGTGAGCTAAACATTGTGATTTAAGTCTTGATAGACACTTAAATTTTTTGTGTTATTTGAGTTTTCTAGAAACCATTATTAAGAAAGATAGACATTTTAACACTTTTGTCTTTCTAAATGGTTTAATGACGAACAAGTGTTCATTATAGTTGAAAAATAGAGTGTCACATATGAGTGATTGGTTTAGTGTCGAAGTCGTGTTCGTTACCGTTCAAAAATAAAGCATCGTAGATATGCAAGTGGTGTGTGTGATTTGTGACGATACCATGTGGTGTTCAATGACAATATTTGTGGTGACATCATAGTTCATCGCAAATAGTCAGCGCCCAAGGCCCATCAACAATGGTCCATGGTGAAACCAAAAAAATTATCATAACTATGCACTATTTTGTGACATGATTTTGATTTGTCAGTAAAAATTCATCACAGATATGCGCATTTCTACTATGATAAGTGTGCTTCCTTTCAATGAACTATGGCTAGTGTACCTTGAGTCTAAAGTTGTTTGCTTTTTTGTTAAATTGAGGAAACTTTTATGAATAAGTAGGTTTGTGTAACATGGACACTAATTAAGTACATTCACATTTCAATCTATATACGCCTATATTTAGTAATATCATTGCATGGATATATTCCTTTCGAAGATAAAAATAATTATTCCACTTAGTGTATTTCTACTATTGGTTTGTGAGCTCGTTGAACCCATGGTGAAATGAAAGTGCAAATATATGTGGATAAAATGAGGATAAAATGGTTTTTGAATATTTAAGATACTAAGTTATTGATGTTAACTCTAATTCTTTATCTTTTATGTCAACTAATTATTATGAGCACTTATAGCCTTTGATAGAAAGACCACGAGTGGATTGTGGCTGATCAACAAAGAGTCATCTATGGTGCAATCAAAAACATTTATTACCAAATTAGTTAGTGAAATCTATCCTGCATGCATACATAAATCATGAAGGTATGAAGAAAACATGCAATTCATATCTTCTTAGGTCATTTGAAACAGCTTCTTAGGAAAACAGGGAAGATGAAACCAACCGCACACCAACCTAGTTGTTCCCAATTAACAAAATTACTTACACTGACATTCATTTGGTACATCTATACCAAATAAAACTATTAAGTACCATATCACAAGAAAAGATATGCATATATTACAAGATTCGAAATGTTCATGATCATTTATGTTGCAGTAACTCATCAAGATATTTGAATAGATAAATATATATATCACACGTGTGAGATGAAGCATTGCAATCATTAGAGTTCCCCATTGACGATGTAGTCAACTAATAGTAGCTAAACCAGATGCTGGTATCATTCTATCCTGTGTGCCTAGGAATGACTTCAGTAGCGTTATGGCCATGCATGACCACACATGTCACACCGTCAATGGCTACATACATGGGCGCACATGGGTCTGCCTTGAAACCTCACCTCCACAACCAAACTAGACTGCACTAGTGTTCTCTACCTTTTCTACTCTCAAGTTTGTGCTCTGCATAGGAAAGCTATTGGCGTTGGCAAGTTGACAATGTGTATATGGAGCTTATAGCAAATTTCTAGCACTAAATATTAATGCACTTGAGAAAAAAGTCACACAAGTAGAGATATACTATATATATTGAGTGTATAATATTCTTTGACTTTGTTAACAAAATCTCAATTTTGCCTTCATATCAAAGTCAATTATCCAATTAATCAAAATTAGGACAAAAAGATTCACTTGAAGCCTATAAATACCAGCCTTGGTGTTTGCCAATCTCCTCAACCCAACAACCCTCGTTTTTAGCTGAAACTACCAATTGTTGCGTAGTACTCAACCACATGGATCCCAAGTTTAAGGGAGAGTGGAGTGCCTCTGAGATCAAGATGGTGAAATCTCTCATTGCGTGGGACAATGCCAACAACAATTTTGCTAGTGATATGAACAAGAAGCACAATCAAATTGTGGATGAGCTCCAGGCTATGTTTCCTAGCAAGGAGAAGCATCAAGTAATCAACTTGTATGTTGATGTCATGGTGGAGATGACGCAAACATTGCAGAGTGGCAACCAACATGTGGAAGCAAGTAGCAACCTCATGAATCAACCCTTTGGGGTGTTTGTGGGGGATCCATCCATGGGCAACATGGAAGCATTTGATGGTTACCAAAAAGTAGAGATGTCCGGCACGAGGAATGTGAAGGAGACTCCATGGAGGAAGCCTACTCCTCAGAAGGAGAGCCAACACACTAGGAGGTTTTGGACCGCAGACGAGCATAGGTTAGTTATTTGCTAGATCCTTAAAGCATCTCGTATAGATTTTTAATGCTTGTCACATGAAGTTTTAGTACCCTTATTAAGCATAGGTTATGAGGTATTATTATGATGAAGTGCTTATATATTATTTTTCTTTTACTAATCTTGAATATATATGGAAATGAAATCTAAATTTCTATCTAATTAGTTCACTTCAAACTCTACCTCATTGTAGGCAATTCCTCCATGGTCTACATGTGTATGGTCGCGGAAATTGGAAGAACATCTCTAGGCACTTTGTTACCACCAAGACACCAGTGCAGGTTTCTAGCCATGCCCAAAAGTACTTCCTCAGGAAAGAAAATGGCACCAAGAAGCAGCGTTATAGCATCAATGACATTGGACTTTATGATTTTGAGCCCTTGTCACAGACAAATGCTTCTGCCTATGAGGGGCCCACCTTTGGTAGAGGTGTCTACAACACAAATCACTATAGCTTTGCTGGACATCCTACTTCCATGAACAATGCCCAGGCTTGGTCACCATTCCTATACCAAACTAGCCATGGAAGGAGCAACAATAGCCAGATGGCCACCTTGGCTATTGGCCAGCAACAAGAGCTGATGGGAGCTAGTAGTTCTTTAGTGGCTCCGACCATGGAGGCAGATGGGGGCCACTTGGACTAGACTAGTGATAAGCTGGGAGATCTTCTTTGTACTCGGTGCATGATGAATGCGGACATGAACTAGGTTTTATACACCATCTAGTTTGCCAAGTTGCATGGTGGCCTATTAGTTCATCCTATATATGTGGGTTAAGTGTCATAGTATATTCTTATTCTAGAGTGTGAGCAACTTCGTTGTCATGAAATATTGTGTCGTACTTTCGAATGTATGTGTCTTGTTTCATTATGGCATTTTACTTAGTTTGGTGTATCGGGTATGTCAGAATTAACATTACATTGAGCTTATTTATTTATTTATTCTCAGCTATGCACTAGATTTTATTACTTACCCTATTTTATATTATTTCATTGTTTTAATGGTTGGTTGTGGGACTTATACTCTAATAATATTGATGACATTAGATAGATTAGAGAAGTAGAAGATGCAAATTTCATAGGCATATATCTATCACTAAGGAAATGTAAGACTCCCATGTACAAAGTAATCCTAACCTTTGCACACATGTATGCAACTTGTTCCTCTAGAGGGTGGCATGCCACACATTACATTGTTGTACTGTTTCACTTTGAAGTATTCTATGGTTTTGGAATTTTTACATGGAATCAATCGAGATTATGACATTAAATTTTCAAGTATCTAAATATTACCAACTAATCCAAACAAGGGATAAATTCATTACAAGATAAAACATGAATGATACAAATAAACAATCAACACCACAAAGATATATTAATAATAGTAAATGGTAAGGAGGACAACAAGACAAGGCTAGGTTCCTATAATGACCTTTCCTCAATAACATGGTCAAGGAAGAAAGGTTATAGCAGGTGCAATAGTAGGGGATCTCAATCTACCATGAATGAGGATAGGAGACCACCCGACCCTATTAACACTAGTATAGTGCCCATTCTAACGCCACGGTTTTATTTCAGGGATGCACATGAAAACAACAAAATGACAATATTTTTATGGAATTGTATATGACTATGTATATAATATAGAAAACACTCATGCATAGCAAGACATAGTACGGTGCCCGTGCTAATGCTACGATGGTGTCTAGAAAATAAATCACAAAACTAAAATAAATCAACTAATGAAAGAAACGCAAATTCACAAACAAATGTTCTAGCTATTAGTATATTTCCCAGTACAAACGTGATGCATCGGAATTCGAAGAGTCAAAGCTGCAACCTTGAAAGGATCTAACAATGCCTATAGGGGAGGGTGAATAGGCATATCTAAAAATTTACTACAAATGCTAAGTTCAAATCTGTCAGTCACTGTCAAAAGTCTCGATGTTTGGGTTGGAACTCCTGATGTTGTCAGAAGTTCCGGCGCAAACGTCAGCAGTTCCGATGCCTACGTGAACTACAAAAGCAGTGCCAAATTTAACTTTGTGGATAAATAATCTTACAACCTCACTCCCTAGTGGTTTGGTTAAGATGTTGGGTCACTCCCTTGATGCCATAATGCCTCCAAACCATAGATCAAGTCCAAACCCTAAAATGGAGATTTGGTGGACAAAGAGACAAACACATACAAGTAATCTCAAGCAATCACAAAAACAACAACAACAACACGCGGGACACAAGGATTTATCCTAAGGTTCGGCAACCCCACAAAGGAGCTCCTACGTCCTCGATGTTGAGGTGACCACCAAGGTCGGAGTCTATTTCACCTCCTTGCCTCTCTCAAAGCGACCACAAAGGTCATTTGAGCTTTCCACTAAGAAATCAAAGGATGATACAAACTTCCCAAGGCTCTTCCACAAGATGGAAGCTCTTGGGCAATGCCTAGCCGGCTAAGGGCAAATCCCCAAGAGTAATAGATGCAAAATCAACCGGCTTGACGAAGAAATCAAGTGCTCAAGCTTTCCAAAGTGATGCTCTCACTTAATCCACTCTCCTTTCACTCAAAAACCTAAGGGAATCGAAGATTAGAGCAAAGGGAGAAGGGGAGGGGTGCTTTAGTTGCTTGGGAGCTATTGAGCATGAAGTGGGTCAGTTGTTAATGATTCCATAATGGTTAGAAGTGAAGAGAGGGATATTTATACTCCAAGTGAAAATGTAACCGTTTAGATCTACGTTGGAAGTTCCGACGCAGATCTCGGGACTTCCGACATTAACAAAAAACACTATTCACATAGGGCCAGAAGTCCGCGCATGTAGGTCAGTGTCAGAACTCCTGGCAAACGTCGGGACTTCCGATGGTCGAAACTTCCGACGAACGTCAGGACTTCCAACATGCGCAGTTAAACATCCAGCCAGCCCGCAATAGGTATCGGGACTCCCGACATGGGTCGAGAGTTCCAACGGTCGAAACTTCTGACGTACGTCGAGAGTTCCGACGAGCACAGACAGCAGGCCAGCAAAACCACCGATGCCGGGACTCCTGGCTTGGGTCGGGACTTTCGACTGTCGGGAGTTCCGACTCACGTCGGGACTCCCGACGTCCATAGTCAGCGCGCAGGCTAAGTGACTGGGAGTCAGCACTTCCGGCAAGAGTTGTGACTTCCGACTGTCGGGAGTTCCAGCTTACGTCAGGACTTCCGACACCAACAGTCATAGAAAATAATTCTATGTGGTCGTGAAGTGCTAGAGTGTCTCTCTTTTGATTTAATTATTATGCTTGAGCACTCTATCTTCCTCAGACCAACTAAAATTGCATCCCTCTTTATAGTGCGGCGGATCCTAAACTCAAAAGCAAAAATAAAACCTTTGGAGAGAGCTTGGAGTTCATCCACCTTTACAACTTCAAAAATTGAGGGATATCATTTCATCTTTACCAACTCCTTGATTCTTTCATAGGACTAATAGCTGCGACATATCTCAATAAGATCACATTAGTCCCTAATTTGGATGTCATCAATACACCAAAACCCACATAGGGGGCAAATGCACTTTCAATCTCCCATTTTTTGGTAATTGATGACAACCAACTTAGGCTTTTATAAGAATGAAAGATTTTAAAACTTTTGAACCCCAAAATTTATGAAGAGCTCCCCCTTGATGTATGCATGAATTTGAATACCAATTAGAATCATCTATACATGATTTGCATACCTCAAGACAAAAGCTCCCTCTAAATTTTGCAATCCGTGGGGTGCAACAAGTGTGTGTGAACAAATATATAGCCGTGAAAAGGAATGCAATATGACATGTTATTTCACACAAGTAAAAGAGAATATGATGGCCAAGATTTCAAAATAGAATTTGAAGCAACACATGGCCATCCAAAATGCATTCACCATCATAAGTAGAGACAAGTATAAGCTAATAAGATAAATAGATGACCATAACTTGTCCTACAATCATTCATCACAAACACATATAAATAGTTGTTCATCACAAGCTTGCCACCACACGACATAGTTCATGCACGCTAAGGGTTTTAAAGTTCCGAAACATAAAGACCAACTAACTTATTACAAAGAGGAATCAAAGCCTAACACTCCCCCTTTGTCAACAAGTGCCAAAAGGGGTAGGCCGCATGAATATCCAACTACTCATTGTCATAGTCATCATCCTCATCTTGATCACCGTCCTCACCACCATCGTCGTCTTCATCCTCCTCCTCTATGTATTCCTCATCTTCTTCAGTCGCCTTCCCTTTACCATGGGGGCGAGAAGTGGCATCATCTTCATACGCTGCACAAGCCTCATCATATAAAGCCAACGGATCACATGGAGGCACAAATGGTGGCGGAGGAGAAGAGACAATCCCTACGTGCTGTTCCAACCGATATAGCCTCTCTTGCATATCATGCTCACGTTGAGCACTAGCACAATACTGTCCAAACATGTATGTCATTAGGAACTTGAACTTGTTGGGCTTCTTGCCAGAGGAGGATGAAGAGAGGGGCTCGACACTAGAAGAGTGAGCAGCAGCAGGTGTTGAAGCCCCACGATAAGAGTGAGAATCCGAAGCACCTTTCCCTCTAGCTTTGGTTGCCTCAGCTTTTCCCTCAGTTCTCTAGCAGCAATAATGGAGGTCTTTGTTGGATATCTTTAGTAGCTTTTGCTGAGTGTCATAGGGAAATCTAATGCCAAATACTTGCTCAATGACATGCATAATGTACGGTGCATAGGGAAGATGCTTTACCAGATCCTCACTAGCATTATGTATCTTGTTCCAAATATAGCGACTGATGGAAAACTTTTGAAACTCATCGCCAAAACGCTGAAGCACCTTCTGTGAATCATCACGAAGGTAGGTGGAGTCACCAACCTTCGGATACAAGATATGTCACAAGATGTTGTTCAGAACATAATAGTAGGGCTTCAGAAACACTGTCTGCCCATCAGCCCTGTGTCCATCAAGATACATGTGTTGGTACTCCTCCAAAGCTAGATCCTCATACTCAGTCAACTCAGTAGCAATGCGGTCACTGTGACTCAAACCAAGAAGGCGAGAGAAAGTGATGAAATCTACCTTGTAATGCTTGCCTTCAGTTGTCCAATGAATAATGCCATCAGCACCGGTAGGGTCTCTCTCATGATGATAAGAAGCATAAAACTGACAGATTAGCTCGTTGTTCCAATGCTTCCTAAACTCTAGCAGGTAAGACAGCCCCATTGAGTTGATATCTCGAACCATCTGCTCCAGTTTGGGTTCCTTGTACTTGCCAAGAGAGTATGCATCAATGCACTTCATCTGAAGGACCGGTGGCTCCCTCTTCTTCAAAAACTTTCGATAAAGAATGGAATCATAAAAGTCATAATGGAAGGGGTGCCAGAAATGATACTCAAGTCATAGGTCCTTCTCGTCCTTAGCATAAAGGTTCCTGTTCCTATTGAACCTGATGTCCTTGACCTGATGACGATAGTCCACTAGTAGAGGAGGAGTCTAGCCACCAGCAGGATTCGAAGCCACGGTAGGCTCCCGCATGATCGGTGACACACCTGTGAATGGAACCAGCTGAGAGACAATTCTCGGACCATGAGTCGGGGTGCGAGTGGGTGGAGTAGCAATGGTGCATCCTACACGGTCAAGCACTTCCTCTTCTTCATCAACAATCGACATGTCCCCAACAAAGGCCGGAGCAGAGGAGGAACGGCAGCCGATGACCCTTGGTTGTCACGGCGAGGGGCAGCACGGGCACCACCAGCACCACCACGCTTATATGACACCTTGGTGCGGCCAGACGGCTTGGGGATAGCGGCACGGTCTTGGTTCTTCTTGGATAGCTTTTCCCTATAACGCGAGGGACTTCCACCACCATCCATGACTACGAAGAACACGAAGTGAAACTAAGAAGCGATACAAGGAGATGCGAACAATCATCGTGAAGTGAAGAAACAGGAATGGAGTGGTCACCCTATGGTTGGGAGTTCTGGCCATAGTCGGGACTTTCGACAGCCGGGAGTTCCAGCCTGACATCGGGAGTTCCGACGGTCAGAACCTCCGACGTTCACCGAGAATTCCAGCGCACAAGGTGACCACCCCATTCATGGGGCTTCAAATCACGACACACATTCAAACAAGGAAGATAGAGGAGTAGAGAGGAAGAAGAAATAGAGTCAAAGCGCAAGGTACATTGGAGTTAATGTTAGAACGCCATGGGAGTACCTTGAAATGAGAAAGGAGGAGGCGAAGAAAAATGAAATCGTAGTCCATGAACTAATCCACGAGCATGAGCACGTCACCAACGGAATCTCCACCACAGCAACTGAAGGGCCAACACCGATCCGAGGAAAAACTAGGGCATAGGGCAGTGGAACAGGGGCAGAGCGGTTGGGACTACCAGCAAGGCCTCTGGCCAAGAGTGTCGGAGCACCTGGCAGGGCGAAGGTGCGGGCAGGGCGCTGGCGATGCGAGGAGGAGTGAGGGCGGTGCAAAGAGAGGCGTCGGCGGCGCATGGAGAAAGAATGAGGGCGATGGGAGAGGAATAAACGCAGATAAGGAACCAGGCCGGGTAAAAAGGAACTGGGCAACCGACCCAGCGCGGTCAAAAACATAGATTTGCATCGGAACTCTCGGCAGACGTCGGGACTTCCGGCCGTCGGGACTTCCGACGAATGGAAACAGAAAAACACCTTAACCAGTACTCACTCTACCAAGTGGGGCAAAAATATGATGGATACTAACATTTTCACAAGTGACTAGATTTTATTCAACCAACACAAAGCAATAGTCACTCATGAAAATTATAAAATAGGTTTTGAAAGTGTCACATAATGTTTTCTTAATTCTTTTCTCCTAACTAGATCAAACAAAATGTGTGTGCAAGGAATCAAGTCACATTACGAGAATCAATGATATTTAGTTCACTCCTCAAAGCACAAAATCTTGACTCATCTAGGGGCTTTGTGAAGATATCGGCTAATTGCTTTTCGGTGCTCACATGATGAATGGCGATATCTCCTTTGGCTTCATGGTCTCTCAAAAAATGATGCCGGATGTCTATGTGCTTTGTTCGAGAGTGGTTCATAGGGTTGTTTGTCAACTTAATGACACTCTCATTGTCACAGAAAAGTGGAATCTTGGTTAACTCACATCCAAAGTCTTTTAGTGTTTGCTTCATCCAAAGTAGTTGGACACAACAAGCGCTGACCGGCACATACTCGGCCTTGGCGGTGGACAAATCAACGGAATTTTGCCTCTTAGAGCTCCAAGACACCAAGGATCGACCAATATATTGGCAAGTCCCAGTGGTACTCTTTCGGGTTACTTTGCAACCGGCATAATCCCAATTGGAATAGCCAAGTAACTCAAAAGTGGAGCCCTTAGGATACCACAAGCCAAGATTAGGAGTGTGCACTAAATACCGAAAAATTCTCTTAACAGCCATCAAATGACATTCTTTCGGATTAGCTTGAAATTTTGCACACATACACACACTAAGTATAATATCGGGCCTAGATGCACAAAGGTAAAGAAGTGATCCAATCATGGAGCGATATACCTTTTGATCGACGTCCTTTCCTCCTTGATCAAGATCAAGATGTCTATTGGTTGGCATGGGTGTCTTGATGGGCTTGGCCTTGTCCAAGTTAAACTTGTTCAGCATGTCGTTAGTGTACTTGGTTTGACTTATGAACGTGCCATCCTTGAGTTGCTTGATTTGAAATCCAAGGAAAAACTTCAACTCTCCCATCATGGACATCTTGAACCTAATTTTCATAATCTTACTAAATTCCTCACAAAAAGCCACATTAGTACTACCAAATATTATGTCACTGTCGACACAAAATTTGTCTCTGTGCCGAGGACACACGCAGCAAGCCGGAAGGGTCCGCTCGATGGAGCAGATCCACCTAGCTTCAGCGTAAGGGTGATCGATCCTGCTCAATTCTGAGACATGCCACTCAATTTGACCCTATAATTGATAAGGAGAGAAAGCTCATCAGTTATTAAGGGCAGAACATGCCGGTGTTGCCAGACAGTCCCGAATGTGTGGCTCTGAGAGCCGATATGAGAGAAGATTGACTAAATAGTCAATCCCAGCATATTCGCAAGAATGAATCGGTTAAAGCTCATGGGGTTGTATAAGAAGAATCGATTATCATTCAGGATAAATGTTATTTAAACAAATATTAATCAATGGCAATAAGATATCAACGGTGATTGGTTTGTACTGAGCCAACGATTATAAGTAACCAAACTCCTTTTTATATAAAGAAACAATTCAACATCATTTAACCATTTAATAAAGATAAATCTAACGAACATGTTAGATCTCATATATCGCCATGACCAGTGGGGCATGAGACAGAATCATGCAAGCCGTAGAAACAACAATAGACTTGACGACTCTAACTCATTACTAATATCAGTGGGGCATGAGGCAGAATCATGCAGGCCGTAATACAATAACAAGATCATGGGGCTAACATATCTTTCAACTTATCTCTACTTCAACGATCTCATAATGCGAACTGTTCTTGAAAGCATTCGATATCGGCTAAATAGCCAATTCAGGCATAGCGCACAATTAAGGTCATGCCTTCTCAGGAACGGGTCTACCAACTAATGATCCTGACTCCACGGTGCCAATAGTGGGGTCAGAGGCAGAATCCCACAGGCCGTGATGACGGGCCATGGAACGGTTTTCATTAACTAATAGATCTACTCAAGATCGGACATGCCTTAACCACACGCTATGCACGATTAAGATTGACGGAAAACAACCAATAAAAAACATAACTCATCACTTAAGATGTAGATTAGATCAGTTTTAGACTAGCAAACGATGAGTTAAACAAGATGTAAGGCCGATCTAGATCAATATTAATCGAATAGAGTGATATTGTTGTAATTAGATAAACAATGAAAGCAATAAGCAATATCGGTAACTTAATGAATCTATCAAAGACTGCCATGCTAAGGTAGAGCCGATAACTTGACCTTGATCTAATTCAAGCAGTGGGGTGTGAGGCAGAATCACACAGGCCATACTTGAATTAGACAAGAGTCGATAACTAGCCTATACCAGAGTCGTAGTGGGGGTCGACCGGATCGATGCAGCCATATGAATAGAGATATAAACCATGACGGTACTTACAGACAAGCAGTGGAGGTCGACCGGATCTATGCAGCCGTACTTACTGAAGAACTCGCCGAGATCTACTCTACTCCTACTCCTAAGGGGTGGCCGGAGCTGAAAAAAGTAATTGACTTTATATTTGATTGGTTGATGTTTCTTACAATGAACTGGAGGCATATTTATACCCTGAGGTTTGAAGCTATCCTAATTGGTCACGACTAGTACAAAAATTGCCTCACAAGATAAATCTAAAAGGAAAGATACATGGACTCTAGTTTTCTCTTTTTCAGAATCCTTGCTAATAAAGCTTCCTTAACCGACGTCTTTTCATCTTGAATCCACCATCTTTGCCAAACTGACTAGTTGCACATATATATAACAGCTGGACTGTTTTTGCAAGCACTTCATTAATTAACCAAATAAACAATTCGGCCACCTTCGCATTACGTGACCATCAACCATTAATAATGCTGCTCTCGGGCTCTTGTTGTCTCTTGTTGCTTTCCTATATCTTTACGTGAGGAGCACTTGGTCTTCACATTTCTTTGATCAATACATGACATATCTAATTCGGCCAGATACACGTACGTTCGAGTCCCAACAAAGAACATGGTTGGTCACGTACGTACTTCATATATATTCCAATCTCTCATTCCAGCAAATATGGATATTTTAATTCTTGACCTGCCTTGCTTGTATACGGACCACATTACCTAGTTGACCAATTCCATTTTTTGTTCTTGTACATCATGTGTCATACTCCTTTAAATGTCCAACGTACGAGCCTCTTGTCGTCACATGCAGCTAGCGTGTCGCTGCTCAATCTCTTTCCATCCAAATACATCAAACAATATCTCCTGATCGGCAATGGATACCGATCTGGCTTCAAAACTGATGTCAACAGGCAAATATCATCTATTATCTTGTTTTTGACATCATCGGCCGATCTCTTCCTCTATAGGGTAGGCTTACCAAATTTTGGTGTCAACAGTCATCGACATATATTTGGCAAACAAAGATATCATTATTGACTTTGCGAGTAAACAAAATAGCATCGGCCTTTCCTATCTCAAAACCTTGTTTGAGTAGGAAATCCTTTAAGCAATCATACCAAGCTCTTGGGGCTTGTTTGAGCCCATAGAGCGCCTTGTCGAGCTTGTAGACGTGGTTTGAATACTTGGGGTCTTCAAATTCCGGTGGTTGCTCTACATACACCAACTCGGATAGGGGGCCGTTGAGAAATGCACTCTTCACGTCCATTTGATATAACTTGAAATCATGATGAGCGGCATAGGCAAGTAGAATACAAATTGATTCTAGCCTAGCCACCAGTGCGTAGGTCTCCCCAAAATCCAAGCCTTCAATTTGAGTGAATCCTTGAGCCACCAACCTTGCCTTGTTCCTTGTTACCACGCCATGCTCATCTTGCTTGTTGCGGAAGACCCACTTGGTTCCAATCACATTTTGCTTGGGCCTTTCCATCAAGGACCAGACTTCATTCCAAATTAAGTTGTTCAACTCCTCTTGCATGGCTATCATCCAATCCAGATCATCAAGTGCCTCTTCCACCCTACGAGGTTCCAAAGGAGAAACAAACTAGTAATATTCACAAAAACTTGCTCAACGGGAATGTGTAGTTACCCCTCGTCGAATGCTCCCCAAGATGTTATCAATGGGATGATCCCGTTGAATGGATTGATGCACTCTAGGATGTGGCACTCGAGTTGATCTTTGGATAGGGCCATCATCATCATCATGACGATCATGATCGATTGGAAGATCACAATCATGAGCTTGTGGAGGGTTGACTTCACTTCTTTCTTCATTGTTGAGTTGTGGTTGAGCTCGCTCATTGTTGACACCATCTTCATGAGAATGACCTTGTCCTTCATTTGATCTCCCATCTTGATTATTTCTTGTTGCGGAAGCTTCACCATGTTCATTTGATGAAACATGATGAATGGTTGGATCAAGATCATCATTCACAACATGGTCTTCATCTTCGTCTTCAATGGGCTTTACTTCACCAATTGCAAGCTTCTTGATTGCTTCGTGTGGAGCTTCTTCATTACCTACATTCTCAACATTGACTTGCTCTTTTTGAGAGCCGTCGGTTTCATCAAAAGTCAGATCTACCATGATTTCAATCAAACCAGTGGTTTTATTGAAAACACGATATCCATGTTCATTAGTACCATAACCAAGCATGAAACCTTCATCAACCTTTGGTGCAAACTTAGAACAAGGTTGACACGGTGATTTTCTCCCGAGGTTGACGTGCTTGCCAACACGCTACGTGCCCGTTGTGTCGACCACTCACTTGGTGGTTCGGTGGCTAATTGGCATCACCCGCCAAGCCCGCACGTCGGGCACCGCAAGAACCTACCCTGAAAGTGAGGGTAGGTCAATGACATGCTCAACTAGAGTTGCTCTTCGTGGCTCTCGCGGGGCGAGCACAATGCCCCTCACAAAGCACTTCTCTGGAGGACCGCACAAACTTCTTACGGGCTTCGACGGAGACCACCACCAAGCCGTCTAGGAGGTGGTAACCTCCAAGAGTAACAAGCACCACCGGCTTGTAACTCGATCACCTAGTGACACTCGATGCAACCTCACGATGCAATCGCACTAGAATCGCTCTCTCACACAATCAGATAATCACTATCAAGCATATGTGAGATAGAAGGCTCCCAAGCACTCTCAAGCATGGACACAAAGTCCCCCGAGGTGCTCAACACCAGCCATGGCCGATACCACCTTCTATTTATAGCCCCACGGGCTAAACTAGCCGTTACCCCTTCACTGGGCAAAACTCGGGACGACCGGACGCTCCGGTCAGATCGACCGGACGTAGGACTTCAGCGTTTGGTCAACGGATGCTCGCCACGTGTCACCTCCGTTCAACCTTAGTCGCGTGATCTCAATGGTCAAGTGATGACCGGATGAAGCTACTCAAAGTGAGCAGACGTAGGACCCCTAGTGTTCGGTCGTTTCTAGTAAGGTACCAGTCATGACCGGACGCGTCCGGTCGGTCATGATCGGACGCAGCATTAGCATCCGGTCCTTCTCCACCTTCTCTACGTTGCCTACATCACCGTATGTCCGCCTGACCGGATGCACTCTACCAGCATCCGGTCACTTTCATTGCCAGCGTCCGGTCGAAGACCGACGCCTGCACGCTCTCTGTCGCCACTGACCGGACGTAGGACCCCAGGGTCCGGTCACCACATGACCAGTGTCCGGTCCACTCTGTGAGACCCTGTCTTTTCTGTATAGGGCATCGGTGGCACCGTTGGACTGTCCGCACTCTACGGGTGGACACTCCACCGGTGGAGTTCCCAACCCTTCTCTCCTCCATTTCATCACCGAGTTGATCCACATCAACTCCAACTTCATCTCTTTTGTAAATGTGCCAACACCACCAAGTGTACACCACCATGTGTATGTGTGTTAGCATTTTCACAATCATTTTCCAAAGGATTAGCCACTCAACTTGGCACGCCACTTAATCCTAGCGATGATGTAAAGTTAGATCACTCAAGTGGCACTAGATGACTGATATGCAAACAAGTTTGCCCCTATTGATAGTATGGCCATCTATCCTAAACCCGGTCATCAACTTCTCTACACACCTATGACCAGTGAAATGAAATGCCCTAGGTTATACCTTTGCCTTGCACATTCCATTCCATCTCCTCCAATGTCGATGCAACACATGCACCAACATGACCGACAATGATATGATCCACTTCATATCATCACATGATCATATTGGTTCATCGATCTTGACTTCACTTGCTTTTCACCGTTGCCTTCATCCATTGATGCTAAGTCTTGCTCAAGCTTCACCGCCACGTGGTCCATCGCTCCAAAGCCTCCGACTTGCCCTTCACGCTTGCAACCGGTCCATCAAGCCAAGTCTTGTCTTGATCTTCTCCACCTTGATCACATGACTCAATGTCATGTCTCATGTGCAATAAGCTCCTTCATCATTACATATGTGAGCTTTGCAACATCTCCAAGCCATTTTCACCTTCATGACATATGTTGCTCACACATATGTACCTATGGACTAATCACCTGCGTATCTCACATAAACATAATTAGTCCACCTAGGGTTGTCACTCAATTACCAAAACCACACAAGGACCTTTCAATCTCCCCTTTTTTGGTAATTGATGACAACTCTACAAAGATATGGAAATTAAGCTCTTTTGGATTCATGTTGCTTGCCCAAGCAATTTTACCATGTGTAAATGATTTTGGACAAGTACCACAAACCCGAAATGCTAGTATTAGCTCCCCTACATATGTGCTAGAGTGTTTGTTTTGAAGCTCGCACATATGCATAGATTGAAATTGTGGGAGAGTAATTACTATCAAATGATGCTAAGGTGTATAGAGTAAACCTTTGAAGTGTGATACCAATAGGAGTTGCACCTTTAAGTTCATCCTTAGCACCATGGTTAGCTAGATATCACCTGGAAATAAAATCACTAGATACCTCGTGAGATCAACATTAAAAGCAAGGTACTAGCATTACTTGAAGAACATACCAAGTGTCTAGCTATCATCCTATGCAAGCTAGTTTTCATTTCATCAAACAAATTCTACAACTAGCATACACCACACAAGCATGCATATTGAATTTAAAAACTTATGCATAGCAAGCAAGCACATGAATATGCACATATCAAATGCAATCAATCAAAGTTCATGAGCTTGCTCCCCCTATTTGTGTGCTTCTCTTGTCCAAGAATTTTGATCCATCTCTTTTCTTCAATGTTGCTCCCTCTATGTCCATGTCCAACCTCTACTTCTTTGTTTCAAGCTTTCATATCTTATCTCTCCCCCTTGTACAATCTCAATCTTAAAGCTTTTATATCTTTGTACAATCTCTCCCCTTTTGTCACCAATTTCCATAAAAGGTGTGCTTCTCATTGATGCAAAGGTATGCATTTGGGGTAGATGGATGAGACTTAAATCTTGCATTTTTGATGGACATCACTTGATTGTTGGAATGACACCACTTGTAGATACCACTTGTAACTTGTACCACTTGTATCTTGTATAGGGCTTCTTGAGATACCACACATAGGATCTTTGATCTTGATATCAATTTGTGGGACACCTCTCCCTATGTGATAGCATGGGTCATCCATTTGATACACTTTTGCTCTTGTAGGTGAGGGATGCATGCTTCATTTGATGATCACTTAAAGTTGAGGATCACTTATGGAACCATCATATTACATCATTGATACCATGTATAGATGTGATATCACTTGAAAGAATCTTCTAGTATGGAACCACTTGTAGGATTTATCAATAAAAACCATTTCTTGAACATTTGCTATCTTCATGAGTACCACTTATAGGATATTACTTGTGAGTTCATCTAGACATCACTTGTGAATTTGATGAAATACTTGAGTCTACATACCATTTGAAACAAACAAACTAGATATCTATCGATGCGTGACCCACGGGATACCCCACAAGGAAGGGAGAAGATCTAGTCTAACTAGGTTCAACCATGAAGTGCTCGGTGGCTCTTCAAAAAAAAAGCACACACCACTCGAAGATCTCAAGAAGCGCTACATGGTTTCACTCAAGAAAGCACTCGGGCGATGCTTGTCCCTGCTCAGCAAGACCTGGAGGAACAAGACGAGGCTTCCAGAGTTCAACCATGAAGTGCTCGGTGGCTTGTCGATGTGGGACCCATGGGGATACCTCGCAAGGAAGAGAGGAGATCTAGTTTGATTAGGATTCCTCCCATGTAATTCTAGTAGTAATGTTACCATGTAATCCTACTAGGATTTTACATTTGTAAACCGACTAGGACTCTGGCCTCCTGACTATATAAAGGAGGGCAGGGTTCCTTAGATCAGGGGAAGTGGAACAGAGAGAACACTGGATAATCAATCCAATGCAAAGGCTAACGCCGACTGGACGTAGGGCTATTACTCAATCACGATCGAGGGTTCAAACCAGGATAAATCAACTATCTCTTGCGTTAACCGTCGAGTTCTGCATACGCTAAAGCCCGAACAAACTACCCTGGGTACCCCCGTGGCAGGCTATCGGTGGTCAAACATCGACAGCTAGCGCACCAAGTAGGGGCTTTCAGTGAATTTGCATCCGAGAGCTCGATGGACCTCAACAACATGATCTTCTCGTCGGGATCGACCTTCATCTTTGGATCATGGATCTACGAGGCGGACGACAATGGCAAAGCTTCAAAGCCGTCTCCTCGAAGATTTGGATCACCATGAAGACCTTTCTATTTCGACGACTACGACAGATCAACTCACCGAAAGATTCACGCAGCTCGTGATGTCCGATCCAACTCAGATTTCACGGCTTTGCGCATCTGACTCGAACTCAGGCTCCACATCCAAGATGGAGTCTTACCCAAGTTCTTTCGAGAAATCGAGTTATTTTCTGGTGGGGCTCCAGAACGTGACCTCAGCATATCAAGAATACAACTCGGAGTACACTCAGAGTCCTATCAAGAAGTTGGGACTTTTTCCGTTCGGACTCCACAACATGGCAAAGTCTTATCAGGCACAGCTCGAAGGATCCCTCGATCTGGTGCTAAGAATGCCACTGAAAGGAGCTCAGGAAGGTCTCATGCTAACTATAACATCTCAAGATTGCATCATCCACTAGCTAGGTTCTGTTCCCGAGGATAGCAGTACCTGACTAGTCGGCACGACGACAACAACAATTCTACCCTACCAAGAAGGAAACTCGATCTATGACCTTGAAGCCTCTACTAAAGTTATCAGCAACTCCGACAGTGTGGAAACCAACGCCGATAACAGAACAATTCATGCATGGGAAGTACTCATGATTCACCGTCCTCGATCACCATTGGTCCCCCCAGAAGCACCTGACATTAGGTCATCGGATGAATCTGAGTCCAACATATCACCCTTTGCCCAGGGCTACGATGGTGAGATGGAGAATCAGAGGCAAGCCAGAGAAAGAAGAAACAAATTGAAACAAGGATGCCAACATCATGCTAAGTAGCACAAGGAAGCCTGGATCAAATATGAGTTAGATCTGGCCGAGTACAACAGAAGAAAATCAGAACAAAAAGTCAAAGAAAGACACACAGCGAATACACCCTACAATAGGATCCGAGAAGCACTAGAAGAACTCGGGGTGACCTCACATCCTAGTGAACAGCAGGAACAGCTCCGGGACCTTCTCCGAACAGCGGCCCTAAGGACGCACGATGGAAGAACCCGCTCGAGACTACCTGCCAGGTCAACATCTCATAGGAAGGAGGATCAAAATCAAAGGAAGTCCGCTTTCGAGAGACTTAGACCAAGTGGAAGTCACAACAGAGAAAGTAGTAGGGACCACAGTCAAAACTACCGAGTCGAACAACCAAGACAGATCAGAAGCGAAGCACCCATTCAGACAGCTCCGCAGAACTACTCTCACCAAAACAACAGTTGGCTGGAAGGAGGTGCTGAATCAGAATACAAAGAAGCCAGAACACACGATAGGTTCCCCTATTTTGCAAAGAGGCAAAGAAACATAACCAGGATTCACTCACTTAGCTATCTTCCTCTTCGTAAAATCCCCAAGACGAACAGAAGATCTTAGAGGGGGAACTATAGCAGCAAAAATATCATCACCACTCTACGACAGGAGTGGCATGGTCGGTACCGGGGCCCCAGAAGAACTCGAACCCGTCGACCGCTTACTACAAGAGAACAAGGCCAAAGTCAGAACAAAAAGAGGTGTTCAACAACAGAAAAACAAGAAAACAACTAACCGATGCGTGACAAGGGCCGCATCATCATCCTCACTCTCAACCAAGGCAACCATAGCGCCATCTGAAAAAGGAGAAAAGTACTCAGTTAAAGACAAAAACAAACAACAAAAGGACAAAGCGTATTAATATGCTCACCTAGGAGCACGCTACCTATAACTTGAGTACCTGGACGAGTACTCGACTGGCGAGGTTTCTTAGCAGCAGACAAACTAGAAGAAGAACAATCCGCTCGCCCCCTCTTTCCGACACTATGAGGAGCTCGAGGAACTGGACGAGGAACATACTCTACATATACATTAAGGATTGCGGAAGAAACACTAGGAAACATATGACGAAGGAGAAGCAGAACACACCCGAAGATTAGAACTCGACAGCACAGAAGAAGTCAGAGTAAACGCTACCCTTCAATCAGCCAGATACCTCCAAGGTTTAAGACGCCACTACAACAAGAGTACCCAGCGTTGATCACTCCAAACCGGGGATCTAGTACTAAGAAGAATACAAAAAACTGACGGACACCATAAACTGCTCAGTCCATGGGAAGGTCCCTTTATTGTCACAAAAGTCACTGGACCAGGCACGTACAAGTTGATAACTGAAGATGGAAAGCAAGTCAACAATACATGGCACATCAGCCAACTAAGAAGATTCTACGCATGAAAACAACTCAAAGAAGAATATATATACAAGCCACAAGAGATCAACGTTCATGATCAATAAAGATAGTGTTCATCGACAACATATGTATTATTATGGCTTATCAACGTTCATGATCAATAAAGATGGTTTTTCTACACAACATATGTCTTATTATGGCTTTCCCCGAGTTGTTTTCACTTAGCTTACCGGCCGAGAGCAAAAGAGCTGAAAAGATGCTTGAGCCCACCAATGAGGGTAGCTAATAAGCTAACACCTGAACCAAAAAGCAAAATGGTTGAAATTATGCCTGAGCATGCCGGCCAAGAGCAAAAGAGCTGAAAAGATGCTTGAGCCCGCCGATGAGGTAGCTAATAAGCTAACACCAACCAAAAAGCAAAATGGCTGAAATTATGCCCGAGCATATACCGCCAAGAGCAAAAGAGTCAAAAAGATGCTTGAGCCCACCGATGAGGGTAGCTAATAAGCTAACACCAACCAAAAAGCAAAATGGCTGAAATTATGCTTGAGCATACCGGTAGAGAGAGCAAAAGAGTTGAAAAGATGCTTGAGCCCGCCGATGACGATAGCTAATAAGCTAACACCAACCAAAAAAAGCAAAATGGCTAAAATTATGCCTGAGCATACCGGTCGAGAGCAAAAGAGCTGAAAAGATGCTTGAGCCCGCCGATGAGAGTAGCTAATAAGCTAACACCTGAACCAAAAAGCAAAATGGCTGAAATTATGCCTGAGCATACCGGGCGAGAGCAAAAGAGCTGAAAAGATGCTTAAGCCCACCGATGAGGGTAGCTGATAAGCCAACACCCGGACCGATCCAAAGATGTTTTTTACAACCAGGAAAGGAGCCAGATGCTGGCTACATCTCGAGTTAAGCAAAAAAGCTAAAAAGAAGAAGCTTAAGATACTTGAGATCACTGGTCCTAAGTCTTTTCAGTACTAACAAGAACAAAAAGGTTGTAAGGACAAAGAACTACCTATCCCGAGCTGTTTACAAGGCAGCCAGAAAAGCACTCGACAAATCAAGAAAGTTTGTCAAGACAACAATCTATAGATACCGAGTTGTTTTACAAGGTAAAGACATCCAGGCAAAGAAGACATCAACAAAAACAAAGAATCTTCATTCAAAAGAAGTATAATGTCCTGTTACAGAGGCTAGAGTACAAAGGTCAATTACATCAAACATCGTCATCAGGAGAAGAAATATCAATATTAAGATTATCTGCAATCTTCCTGGCTAAATCTTCGACCTAAGGCTCCACCTTTTCAATGGCATCTAGATATTCTTGACTCTTGGCTTCCTCTGTAATCTTGGATAAAGGGAACTCTGGAGCAAGAACCTAGACTTGAGCAAGAACATATCTGGTACACAGTTGGGCGCACCTCTTCACGGACTCCTAGAAACGGGTCGAAACTTGGGGAATAAACTGAGCCCAAGATTGACCATCATCTGTTGGAGTCCGGAGAAGGTCGGCTACTGACCAAAAAGATTTCCACAAAGCAGTTCAGTTCTCAGTAGCCATCGCCAACTTGCCAGTCAAGACTTCAATAGTTTTTTGGGCCTACACAAGATCCCTATCAGCTCCACGCCTAATCAACTTAGCAAGCATGAGTTCTTCTTCAGCACGAGTAATTACCTCCTCAGCCCTATTGTGATTATTGCGAACAAGTGTCGTCATCTCCTCGATACCCTCCGAGAGCTTCTGCTTTTCAACTCGAAGAGCTAGACCAAGCACCAAAAAACAAGTCACCAGAAAGGGAAATTTCAATACAAAAGGAAACAAAAAAGAACCTACAATACCATTACACTCTTTCTTCATGGCCACCACATTCTTCAAGGCCTCTTGAGAAGCTGCATCCCTCTGCTCTTTTGCCTCAACCACCTGGGCACGGAGAGCCTTTTCCTCCTTCTGGTGCGTTTGACGCTCGGTCTCCAACTCGGCCCGACAGAAATCAAGCTCTGTTCTTAGGACACTAACCTCAGAAGACAACTTTTTCTCGGCTTTAGATGAGAAAAAGAAGCTGGTATGATCTCGAGAAAAAGACTGAGCAAAAAGAGAGAGAGAGAAAAAGCAAGACATAAGAATAGAAGAAAGATGAACATCCAAAGAATGAACTTCAGAAAAACTTACCTGGAGTTTCTCCCCAAAAGAAGTCACAAAGGTTCCCCAGACAGCAGTCAGCTCTGATAACCGATGAGTGGCATGAAATTGTTGCAGCATATCATCATCCAAACGCTGACCACTAGTACCAAGAGGAACAGAGGGAGAAGCTGGCTGATGCAAAGAAGGCAAGACCAGGGACATATCCTGGGAAGCCCCGGCGACCTCCTCAGATGGACACACCTCCATGGCCGCGATCACCCTCGGAGTCAGCAAATCCATAGCAGCGTGATCACCAGGGAACACTATCTCCCTTACAGCCACCTCACTGACCGTACATTTCGAGTCCTTAGACTCAGTACACAGGGGCGCACCAGTGGACTAACAAGAAGTTGACTGAGGGTTAAGGGAAGACGAGGGTCTGCAAGAAGATAAGGAAACTCGATGATAAGAATATGAATCAGAAAAAAGGAAAAACAAAGGCAAAGAAACATAACCAGGATTCACTCACTTAGCTATCTTCTTCTTCATAAAATCCCCAAGACGAACATAAGATCTTAGAGGGGGAACTATAGCAGCAAAAATATCATCACCACTCTGCGACAGGAGTGGCATGGTCGGTACCGGGGCCCCAGAAGAACTCGAACTCATCGACCGCTTACTACAAGAGAACAAGGCCAAAGTCAGAACAAAAATAGGTGTTCAACAACAGAAAAACAAGAAAACAACTCAGCGATGCGTGACAAGGGCTACATCATCATCCTCATCTTCATCACTCTCAACTAAGGCAACCATAGCGCCATCTGAAAAAGGAGAAAAGTACTCAGTTAAAGACAAAAACAAACAACAAAAGGACAAAGCGTATTAATATGCTCACCTAGGAGCACGCTACCTTTAACTTGAGTACCTGGACGAGTACTCGACTGGCGAGGTTTCTTAGCAGCAGACAAACCAGAAGAAGAACAATCCACTCGCCCCTCTTTCCGACACTACGAGGAGCTCGAGGAACTAGACGAGGAACATACTCTACATATACATCAAGGATTGTAGAAGAAACACCAGGAAACATCATGGTGGTTTGAAACTTACTGGTTAAGGATGCCACAGCAAGACTATCCCCAGTCTCCACCATGGTAGGGCGGTCATCAAGGGGGATCGGATCAATGAAATTATGCCCCAATTCCTATAAAAGAGTAAAACAACTAGACGACAAAGATTAAACAAAAGTGGAGACAGCAAAGGAAATACCAAAAGTAACCGCATAAGAAAAAACAACTCACAGTAGGCAGTGGGTTTTTAACACAATACTCAGGGACAGCAAGCGGGACAATGCTTACTCCTTTCAGCATCTTCTGAAGGCGCTCGAGCACCTCCTCATTAGTCAACTCAAGGGCAGGGACCATACGAGAAGGGTCCTCCGCCCCAGAGTACTCAAACCCAAATTTCTCTCGCTCCTTCAAAGGCTGAACACGGCGGCAAAGAAAACGGGAAACGATACCGAAGTTGGTCAATCCCTGCTGTTTTAGAGTACATATCCTCTTAAGAAATGGCTTGATCGCTTGGAGCTCATCCATCGTCAGGGGATTCTTTTCCCATCGATCGTTAACCACAGGACCAGATCTAGAATGAACAGCAAGAGGAGGAATCATATTGGTGGCATAAAACCAGTCGGCACGCCAATCCCTCACAGAATCAACCAAGTCATAATCAAAGAATTTACTCTTAAGACCATGGCAAAACTGAATCCTGTAGCCACCAAGAACATGGGTGTCATCGCGGCAGGGATGGGCCTTCAGACGGAAGAAGTAACGGAAGAGAGAAAGGGAAGGAGGAATTCCAAGGAAAGTTTCACAAAGATGAACTGTGGGGGTATTAACCCCTATACCCTTACGGCTAGGTTTGGGCCGGCCCAGACCAGGGGGTCCGGCCCATTAGAAGATGACGCGCGGCCCAGCCGATCTGCTCGGAGTCCTGCGCAAGGAATCAAGGCAGACTTGGAGATCAAGCAAGATCTTGGTCGGTTAGAATATGAATCATTATCCGGCCACCTATGGCAATTGTAACCAGTTGGGATTAGCTTCTAGATCTGTAACCCTACCCCCAGACTATATAAGGTGGGTAGGGGACCCCTCTCAGAAATGATCTCATCTACATACAACAATACAATCAGACGCAGGACATAGGTATTACGCCCTCACGGCGGCCGAACCTTGATAAAACCTCGTGTCTATCTTGCGTCACCATCTCGTTCGTAGCTTGCGCACCTGTCTGCCGATAATCTACTATCTTGGGCATACCCCTAGGTAGACTGCCAACCATATTTCATCGATAGTGGCGCGCCAGGTAGGGGCTGTGCGTACTGCTCCCTAGACGAACAAGATGGTCATCATCCCCGGCTCCATGGCTACGCCGAACGGCCTCACGTTCACCATCGGCCAGATCACCTAGACCACTAGCTCCAACAACTTCATCGCCATGACCACGAAGGAGGCGCAGATCCAATCTGCGTCGACCACTGCTTTACCAGCATCGGCTATAGCTCCGACCACATTGGATCTAGCTCCGGCCACACCAGCATCTTCTTCAGCCACGCTGACAACCCGTCGTTCGCTTCCTCGCTATAAAGGGAGGCAGATCGACAACACTGACCTGCTCGACTCCATCGATTAGGTCGGCACCAAGCTTGCTGAAACCCTAGCTCTGGTAGATTCGATTCAAAATCAACCTACCGAGCAGGTAACCACTACCCACAACAGATCTACCCGACCAGCTCGGGCCAGTCGTCCTGCACGACTCGGTATGGATCTCGTGGTCACGTCTACTCCTGAAGGACGCTCCGTTCATCGCCGACCAGCCCCCGCAATGGGTCTCTAGCTCTCCGAGTGGGAAGCCTTGATGGAGAATTACCAGGCCCAGCTCTATGGCCTGCGAAACACTACTTCCAACTACGCGTACAATATACAACGCTGCTCGGATCTGTGTTTTATACATCGACCTCGGCCAAAGCCACGCAACTTTGTCAACATGGTTTGGATTGAGGAGTATCAAGAAGTAACGGTGCACTAAGACAAGCGGCAGCCCTAACATCTATGACATATCACAAGAGTCGATCGGATTGATCTTGATCCAGCCCAGTGGCGTAGATGGTCCCGTTTCGACTCAAGCGTCTGGTTTTTTTTGGTCTCCACACGGCATCCACATGGAGCTACGACACCAGATTTGCATGATGGCTTGCCATTACATGCACGATGAAGATGACGTCAAGCAGCCATGCAAGAAGATGGAGTACAAGCAAGTGGGCCAACTATGGGTGTTCGTGTTATGTATATATTCATACACAATGTACAGCGACAACCTAGAAGGACTCTGTGTGCTTCTCCGACTCCAAATATGAAGACCACATACAATCTACTAGACCGCCATCAGGCTACTCCATAACCTTCATGCAAGCAAGGAAGATCTCCGACTACGCCTGACCTCGGCTGGACATGCCCAAGGGCTTTTGCCTCCCCATGCGATGGAACTAGGTACATGCCCTCCGACCACTGAACTGATCGAGCAGCCACGTCGACCATGTCCCGGGCGGCTCCGCCGAGCTCCGACCACATTGACCACGTCTCGAGCGGCTCCGCCGAGCTCCGACCACGGACCACATCGACCACGTCCCAAGCGGCTCCACCAAGCTTCGACCACCTCGACCACCAGACCATGTCGCAATGATGATCGCCACGAAGAACGACGCTATGACAACCGTGACCACCGTCACAACAAGCCGAAAAGCACGAGGTCTGGACAACTTTATCGCCATCGACCAGATTTCTATCCAAAGATAAGTACACTTCTAATATTTATATTTAATATAATTTTCATTACGACCTTTCTCCACAACATTCTCATCATGATTATTCTTCAAATAACGTTTGTCCATGTATACCATCTTAAATATAACATACAACTATACTTAATGCAAATCCTCGACCAGTCATGTTGACGCTTGATGTCTCCAGAAATGGCCCTGTCTACCGGCTCTCTCCACACGTGTATGAGCGTCCACCCTCTGCGTTATGGGTCATCGGCAGCGGCTCCTTAGCGACGCCTTCCTACATGCACACGGGCTCCGCGTTCCACGCTACAGTGAAGGTAGATAGGGCTGGAGGCTCAGCTACATACTAACTGGTCGGGCAGTTTATATTAAGTATAAACACAAACTTCACATTATCACTGATGTTTACAAAGCACTAACAGCTTTATCACATCATGCTCATTTGCAAATGACTGCTGAGCGTCATACGCTATTTCTTCATCACTGATTTTTTTCTCCATAATTTATTATTTTGTACATCATGTACTACCATTCTACATATTTATATTGCAGGAATTTCGAGCTACGCATGGGGACTTCATCGCTCGCTTCTCGATCTACGCTCGGGGACTGCCTTGATCACTCTCTGACCATAGCTCGGGGACTTCATTGCTCGCTCCTCGACCTGTGCTCAGGGACTGCCTCGACCACTCTCCGACCACAGCTCGGGGACTTCGCGTCTCGACTACATGCGACTGGCGACTCGCATATAGTTGGGATATTTTTTCTCCTTTAGACCTTGCTACAAGGCTGATACCTCTCCTTCCAGCAAGCTCGGGGACTACATCGGTACGATGCACCTGATGGTGCATGCTGTATCTAATTAACAAGTTCGTCAACGTCGACCAGAGAACGTCATACGCCGCCGATGAGACATTTTATCTAAAGCTAAGTCACGCTTTAATATTTTTCCTAAATATTCTCTAATCTCTGTATATCACCATAATGTTTCTCCGAGCTTTTTTCTCCATATTTGCTCTCCAAACAATTTTCTGAACCCCCGAACAATCATGTTGATGCTCGGACGCCTCCAGAGACGGCCCTGTCTCTGGCTCCTCCCTACACGTGCATGAGCGTCTGCCCTCTGCGTTATGGGTGGTCGGCAGCGGCTCCTTAGCGACGCTTTGTTCTTCCTACACGTGCATGGGCTCCGCGCCCCGCGTTATGGTTAACGGGCTAGCTAGGACTGGAGACTTAGCTACACACTAACTGTTCGGGCGGTTTATATTAAATATAATTACATCTTCACACCAACTGATTGCCAAGCTACATACGTTATTTTTTTCTCCGGAGTTCATATATTTTTACATTATGTACTACCCGTTCTACATGTTTGTATTGCAAGATCATCGTCCAGGTGGTCGGACCACCTGATGCTCGGACTTCTCCACCGATCAACTGGTCGGACCGCTAGGTTCATGGACTTCATTGCCGACCAGTTGATCAGACTGTTTGCTGTGACACCAGGGACTCCTCGGTGCTCGAACGTCGTCAGCTACTCTGGAGACTCCTCGGTGCTTGGACATCGCCAGCGACACCGGAGACTCCTCACACTTCAGTGCTCAGACACCGGTAGCAACGCCGGGGACTCTTGCTCCTCGGTGCTTGGACATCGCCAGCGACACCGGAGACTCCTCACACTTCAGTGCTCGGACACCGCTAGCAACGCCGGGGACTCTCGCTCCTCGCTACTCGGACATCGCCAACGATGCTAGGGACTCTTGCTCCTCGGTGCTCGGACACCGCTAGCAATGCCGGGAACTCTCGCTCCTCAGCGTTCGGACATCGCCAGCGATGCCGGGCATTCCTCACACTTCGGTGCTCGGACATCGCCAGTGACACCAGGGACTCCTCGCTCCTCGGTGCTCGGACATCACCAGCGATGCTGGGGACTCCTCACACTTTGGTGCTCAGACATCGCCAGCTACGCCAGGGACTCCTCGGTGGTCGGATCTTGCTATGTCTCATCGGTGTGCTATCAAGCTGCTCCATGCTGTTTGGATCAGGGTGCTGATCTTGGACAGCACGTCTAGGGTCTTGATAGACGCATGTCAGACGACGTCGGCAAGCTTTCAGACTTCTTTTTCTTTGACCCTGCTACAAGATTCATTCTTCATCTTCCAACCATGGTCTGGGGTCTCAGAACCCAGCCCAGTCGCAATACCGGTGTATCACCATACTTTATGGTTTATGGCGCTGAGGCAATGCTCCCAGCAGATATAGCTTTCAGATCAGCACGGGTAGAGAACTTGGACGAAGACAAGGCTAATGAAAGTGAGGGATCTAGAAGTGAATAGTACAGAAGAGAAGCAGCTCGATTCTTGCATACGTATAGCCAAATACCTTGCTGTTTTGTGTAGGTACTACAACAAGAACATCAAGGAGCGGTTCTTCGTGGTCGGGGACCTGATCCTGAAGTGGAAGACGAATCAGGCTAGTGTCCACAAACTCGTAACCCCATGGGAAGGACCCTTCATGATCTAGGAGGTCACATGCCCTACGTCTTATAGAGCAGGCCCTGTCTTCGGTCCCCCCCAACACATGCATGGGATCCGCTCTCTACGCTACGGGTGATCGGCAGGTGCTCTCTGGTTTGACTTGTGTGTTTCTACATGTGCACAAGCTACGCACCTCACACTCCGACCGCAAGTCAAACCAGGGCCGTACAAACCTTTCAGGATGACGTGTTGACTGAACTAGTACAACTAAACAGAACACCAACGAGTTCTAACTAAGTTACACCAACATGATATCCGAGCTTAAACACGTTTTCTACAAAACAAACAAGCTTATGTTGATATACAGTTACGTTATTACAAGCTTGCCTGAAAAGGTCCAAGTTTACAATAACACAACTACATCTTCTTCTACAGCTATAGCCTACACTATTGGCTGGTCGGGGCACGCTATGATTTTCTTTGCGTCATTGGTGTAGCACCCGTTTTTTTAAAGACAAAACAGATACACACTATATGTGAGCCCAGGAAGTCAAATCTCACATATAGCCACAAATAAGGGTAATATCAAGAGACAATACTTATTACATAACGTATTAGTAAAAAGGAAAATAACCTCAGAGCATAGACAACGGAAAGTCAACTCCGATCTTCAAGCGAAGACTCCAAATCCACAGGGACGACTGACTGGTTGACCACAAGCCTAACTCCTCCAAACTAGCAATCTGGTACCCATCCAGGATTTTTATCCAAGTATAGAAAAATAAAGCAAGCGTAAGTACATGTCGTACTTAACAATTATATCATGGGGTTCATGAGGCTCAAAAGGCTGACACTGGTTTAACTGCAATTAGCTTTAATAGGTCATCTTTTTAAGCAATTAAGTGGCAAAAATATATCATTCCCATAAACACATGATCAGGTAAACATGAATAATGTATAGCATAAACAATTAATCATTAGTACCATTATCCATTAGTGATCATCTCTATTCCATAAGGGTCCAAGGCCGCTCGTGACCGTGAGCACGGCTGTTATAACAGTTTTACACTCTACAGAGTTTGTACACTTTCACTATGAGTCGTGATTTATCCTTTCGCCTGAGGTGATCAGCCTCTTGACCCACTACCAAGGAAGGTCAGCAGGGTTCACTATGAAGCCTTTCAAAGTTCATCTAACAAGTTAGGGCCGCTAGGTTTCCCCATCAATAAGCATAAACTCCCCTCCAAGGAGTGACTAACAAGTACACCCACTTGGCAGGCCGAGATCATACCCATCGAGGCCCCTCTTGCGCCATAAAGGTAACCACTAACAAGCTAGAAAAGGTCCTCATACTGAGCTAAAGCTAGAGCCATATAACCCTCACAGTTGTACTGTGAGTCTCGGTTGATCGCTTACAGATAAGTCCTTAGGGAGAGGAATATGAAGCATTTAGAAAGTAGCTAAATACTCTAGCCCCCTGTTTCCATGTTACTAAAAAGTCATGTTTTAATGTTTATTGTATATATCATTTGTCAAGTTATAAGATCATGGTTTTGATTAAGCGCTAGCAAAAACTACCCAATGCAATAACCCAGAGGTTTCAAGGTACAAGATATCAAATATCTAGGATATCCTTATTGGCAACAAGGTAGACACATGCAATATGAATTAAGTGATTAAATGTGAATAGGTAATAAGGATGGTCCCATGCTATACTTTCCTTACACACCGATCCTTCGGTAAGCTTTATTCTTCAACGTCCTTCTTCTTCTGGATCACCACGTGTATCTCACCGACTGGACGTAATTCGTAGAACACCACACAAACATCCATACACATACATGCATAGCATACAATTGCATATATATCAAAACAGTACACCAATCATAGAAAAATAAGTAAAAGAGATTGAAATACGATTCTACGCATTGCTACGAACACACAGTCGCGAGAAGCACTCTAATCGGAGCTACGGTTGAAAAGTTACAACTACCGAGGGATTTGCTTAGTACATGGAAAAGAAAATTATAGGCTTCATTTATGTTAACCATATGAATTTATATATAAAAGATATTTATAAATAATATATATTAAACTAAGTCAATTTTAGATTTAAATTATAAAACCCAGTTGCATAATCATTAATCAAGATATGATTTAAACCATGTTATTTCAGAAATAACAATATAGTAAACACCATTATTAACGCGTAGATCTCGTCATTATAAAACCAACGCAACTTGAACGGTCTATTTTGGAGTTAAAATGAATAAGTTATGATTTAAACAAGTTTTCCTTTAGTTAAATAATAAATTAAATCTACCCATGAATTTGAAATATTGGAAACATGCCTAACAGTTGTATAAACATGTAGAAAACATAAATACGATCCTAACGCAATTCGAACGGATCAAATCGGACTTAAAATGATAAAGTTATGGCCTAAACAAGTTTGATGGCATTTATGTAATTAAATGAACTCAAATTTGAATTTAAACTAATTAATTCTGAATTTTAGATGCTAACTGGATGGCACGCACTATTTTTGGAAACTACAGGGTCCTAAACGAATAAAATCAGGATGGATTTGTAATTCTGTTGAATTGTTCTGGACTGTGGATTAATTACTGAATACTGCAGGGACTAATATGCAAAACGTGCATGGCTTGACCGCGGTTGACTGCGCTGCTGACCAGGACAGACACATGCGGCCGTTGGTTGGCGCGGTGCACCACGTGGGTGTGGGCGCGCACTGACGCGGCGCGGTGGACCGAGTCCACGGGTCCCGGCGGATCGGTTACACACCGAAAGGGTAAGATCTAATCGTGGCCGTCCGTGAGAATCCAATGGCGCGAAGTGAACAGGAGGTTCCCCCGCCGCTGCCCTATGCCTCCGGCGAGCCTGCCATTGCCGGCGGCAAACCGAGCATGGCGGCGGGCGTCGGGGAAGCGTTCCGGACCTCCCCGGGTCAGACTGAGCACACAAACGCGTAGCTGGAGGGATCGCAGACTCATAGGAGCACCAATCTTGGGCGGGGATCGTGCCGAGATGATGGCCCATGGCGGCGCCATTGTTGGCGGCTCGGAAGCTTGCCAATACGGCGTTCTAGGGTGTTAACCGCGACAAGAAGGGGACTAGGAGATTTGGGAGCACACCGTGAGTCCGGGGAAGGCGACGGATGCGTCTAGGAATGCTCCGGAGGGGTGGGTCAACGGTGGCGGCGACTGGAGGGAGAGAAAGCACGGCACGATGAGGGTGAATCCGAGCAAAACAAAGCCGAAACATGAAATTAGAGGTACCTCTAGTTGCGGGAGAACACGGCGGAGCTTTGGGTCATGTCGGTGGCGAGGTTCGAGGCGCGGGTGTGGCGAATTGGGGCGGCGGTGGTGAGTGCTAGAGCGGACGGGAAAGGGAGAAGAAGAGGGCTTGAGCTCGGGTTTTATAGGAGGGTTAGGGCACTGTAGATGGTAGGGAAGCGGAAGACAGGCAGATTGGTAGCCTTCCTTGCATGCGCGGAGGACCGGTGACTTGCCGTGGAAGCAGCGCCATCGGCGGTGGCTGGGAAGGAAAGGAGCGTCGGGGAAGAAGGAAAGTCGAGGGAGGCGGTGCTGACGTGCGGGCCCCGCGTCGCAGCGAGAGGAAAGGAGAGACATTGGGCGTGCGGGTGCGATGCTGTGGGCACGGGGTGAAGGCCGAAGCAGGCACGCTGAACGGGCCGTGTTGGTGGGCTGGCGCACGCGGAAGGAAAGGGAGGCACAGAGCGGGCCGACGTGGAATGGGCCGGTGTGCGGGAGAAAGGGAAGGGAAGAAGGCGCGCGCTGGGCTGCCAGCAGTGGGCCAAGGCCGGGAAGGGGAGCGGAGCAGGCCAAGGGGAGGAGGAAAGGAGCGGGCCGGGCCAGGAATGAGAAAAGGAGATTTTTTTCCTATTTCGTTTTCAAAACCAAATTCAAACATGACCAAGTCAAATTAAATGGAGTTTCAAACACACTTTTCAATTCAAGTAAAAATGAGGAATTTTAGTATGTTTCCCAAAAATAAATCTTACACATTTTTAAATTCTTTTATTTCCTAATTCTGTTTTATTTCTTTTCTTTTACTTCAAAGCAATTTAATCCATTTTAAATTTTCAATCAAAACCCCTCAAGCAAATAAATCAAATGCAATGGCATGTATGCTCAAACATGTTGCTACCTTATGATGAGTTTTAATTTAATGAAAATTTTCATTTTCCTATATTTTATGTGCACAAAAATTCCAAATTAAATCATTTTTAACTCTATTTCAAAAGAGGCAAATTTTAGGGTGTTACAATTCTACCCCCCTTAAGATGAATCTCATCCCGAGATTCGAGAAAAACTAGGGACAAGGAAGGGAGACAGAACTAGGAATAGAACTCCGATAAACATTCCAACATCTCAACTTGCATTGTAAACCAGCTTAACAAGCTACATCTGTTTCATCTGCAAAGCTTAAGTATAAAAGGATTTGGATGCACAGACTACCCCTTTAAGTCAAGGGATACAACTGTCTTGAATACAGAAATCTTAAACTCAAGGGCACAACCAAACTTCATATGACACCCCCATCTTGACTTCTAACGTGATTGTGTTACACCTCAAAGAGATGAGGAAAATCTGTCTTTATTTGATTCTCATTTTCCCAAGTTGCCTATTCCTCTGATTGGTTATTCCATTAAACTTTACACACATTAAGCACTCTTCCCTTAAGAGTTCCCTAGGCTCTTTCTAAGATCCTAACTGGATAATCACCATCTATCGGATGGAGCTCCTCCAAGGGTGTTTGTTCCTCTACACCATCATCTGGAAACTCACAGTCCACTTTACTATCCTTAGCGTTCACACCTTCTATTAGATCATTCCCATTGTCATATTCCTCAGGTGCAAGTTGAATACCCACATACTCAATTCTTTCTCCTGACGGTGTGGTTAGAAGCACCGAACGCTGGGCATACTTGATCACTCCTTTACATGCAGACATCCATCCCATTCCAAGAATAACATCAATGCCCACTAACTCTAATACAATAAGGTTTGCTTCAAAATTTTCCCCCTTTATGTCAAGACTAACTCTTGGACATATGCGGTTTGCCTTCATTTCTCCTCCTGGGGACTTAACTATCACTGGTTTCCTCATTGGAAGCATAGTTATCTTATGATCTTTTACATATGCACTAGAGATAAATGAATGTGACGCACTGGGATCAAACCTCACCATAGCAGTGGCTGGGCCTACTGCAATCAATCCATAAACGACCTCCTTAGCTCCATGAGTGGTAGTCATATCCACATTGTTCAATCTCCCAAGGATGTAATTCCATTTTAACTTATTTCCATGCACTTGCTTCCCATGGAGATTCTGTTCTAGCTCTTGAGAGTTGACCTGTTGCACTTCATCATCGGGTTACTGGCACTGATTCTGATCTATACTCACAAGTAGATTCATAGGATGTGACTGATATTCTGGTTGCATAGCGAACCGAGGATGAGTGTTCCTTAGCTGGCATTAAAGATCATGTTTTCTCTTCTTCTCTTCCATCAGCTGAGTCTGCGTCATCATAGCTTGCTTTGTAGTTGGGGGACTTGATAGCGATGGATTAGGAGTGGGAACAGTCCTTGCAACATCTTGTGAAGCACTTCTCCTGATAGAGGCCATCTGTTTCCAACATATATACATTAGGATTCAGTCATTCATAGCATTATTTACTGGAGTTTTCAAGAGATGACAAGATTTGATTGATAGTATGAAAGACTAGAGAAAACCCCAACCATCGGGATATCCAATTCTTCCACATGAAACACTAGAATGCAAGAAAACTTTATCTTGGAAACCCTTCAACTCGGCTACCCCCCTTAAGATAAGGTAAAGTAGGGGACACCAAAATATGGCTTGCATCGTCTTGTGATTGAAGTCTACTGTTGTCCAGAATTTCTCATGATTTTTTATCGTCCAAAATCAGAGATATGAACCGATAAAGATAGGCAGCTCCGAAGACGGGATAGGAAAAACAGAAGAAAACCGTAACCCAACTATTTATTTCATTAATCCTTATACCTTAAACCTATGAACTAAATGAAATTGCGGGAACACCCAACAAGATCATTGCAATCATTACAAAGATGCAAAACAAGCATAAACATAATGACAAATCAACAAAGCACTTAAAGATGCACAACTCAATCATTGACTCAACTTGTGCTACTATCGCTTTTGTTACATAAAGGGCACAACTCCTATTCCTTAACTAAGGATCTTGGGTAGTCTAGCATGACTTCTACATTCATCAATTTCACCAAATGCTTCTTTCGGGTTGGGTATCACTGACACTCCCTGGTGGCAGTCCAATAGTGATCTGACTCTGGCTACTTCCATGGTGTACTTGTTGATTCTTCTGTGGACAAGATTTAACATAATGTCCTTCCTGCTGACAATGATAACACTTTCTCTTAGCTGGATCTTTAGTGATGTCATACTCTACAGAATGGTTGCTTAGAGTATTGTCAGCTTGCTGACTCTGTAAGCTCATCTTTATTTGACTGGACCACTTTTTAGCTTGCTTGATCTTTCGAGGTTGAAACTCCTTTGTAGGTGATTGTCCACCCATCTATGCAACGGCGGCGGCGACTAGAGGGAGAGAAAGCACGGCGCGGTGAGGGTGAATCCGAGCAAAATGAAGCCGAAACATGAAATTAGAGGTACCTCCAGTTGCAGGAGAACATGGCGGAGCTTTGGGTCACGTCGGTGGCGAGGTTCGAGGCATAGGTGTGGCGAATTGGGGCGGTGGTGGTGAGTGCTAGAGCGGATGGGAAAGGGAGAAGAAGGGGGCTCGAGCTTGGGTTTTATAGGAGGGTTAGGGCACTGTAGATGGTAGGGAAGCGGAAGACAGGCGGATTGGTAGCCTTCCTTGCATGCGCGGAGGACCGGCGACTTGTCGTGGAAGCAGCGCCATCGGGGGTGCCTAGGAAGGAAAGGAGCGTCGGGGAAGAAGGAAAGTGGAGGGAGGCGGCGCTGACGTGTGGGCCCCGCATCACAGCGAGAGGAAAGGAGAAACATTGGGTGTGTGGGTGCGACGCTGTGGGCGCGGGGTGAAAGCCGAAGCAGGCGCGCTGAATGGGCCGTGTTGGTGGGCTGGCGCACGCCGAAGGAAAGGGAGGCGCGGAGCGGGCCGACGCGGAATGGGCCGGTGTGCGGGAGAAAGGGAAGGGAAGAAGAAGCAGCTTGAGGCTGCCCAGCCAAAGAAGGGCCGAGGCCGAGAAGGGAGCGAGCAGCCAAGGGGAGGAGGAGGAAAGGAGCGGGCCAGGCCAGGAATGAGAAAAGGAGATTTTTTCCTATTTTGTTTTCAAAACCAAATTCAAACATGACCAAGTCAAATTAAAATGGAGTTTCAAACACACTTTTCAATTCAAGTAAAAATGAGGAATTTTAGTATGTTTCCCAAAAGTAAATCTTACACCTTTTTAAATTTTTTATTTCCTAATTCCGTTTTATTTCTTTTCTTTTACTTCAAAGCAATTTAATCCATTTTAAATTTTCAATCAAAACCCCTCAAGCAAATAAATCAAATGCAATGACATGTATGCTCAAACATGTTGCTACCTTATGATGAGTTTTAATTTAATGAAAATTTTTATTTTCCTATATTTCATGTGCACAAAAATTCCAAATTAAATCATTTTTAACTTTATTTCAAAAGAGGCAAATTTTAGGGTGTTACAGTTGGGCCTGACATCGTGCTCGGGTCTCGGGGACTCTAGCATTGATCGAGCTGAAGAAGATGGCCCCGCTGATGCCTGGCTGGTCAAGACCGCAGGCTTCGCCGGTTGGCTTGAAGATGACGGCGCTCCCAGCTGGCTTGTTGACAGCTTTCCTTGTACGGGTGGTGTCGCACCTCCACACAGGTTAATATCGCCAATTATATTCGCCGACAAGTCCAGCTGGGTCATCCGTAGCTCCTCGGCCTTGTCTGGATCTACCTCCTTTGGGTATCCAGCCTCCAGGCGCTTGAGATCGATCAGAGGGTAGTGAGCACGTACCATGCTTAGCACATGCATGCCTGCGTACTCTCTCGCCTCCTTCACAAACTCCTAAAACCATCCCCTTGCCCTTTGGCATCTCGGGGACTGCCCCAACTACTCTCCGACAATTGCTCGAGGACTGCTCTCCTCGGCTATATGTGATTTGTACTCACATACAGTTGAGAGGCATTTATTTTTTCTCCTTTAGACCTTGCTACAAGGCTCATACCTCTCCTTCCAGCAAGCTCGGGGACTACATCGGTACGATGCACCTGCCAGTGCAGCTCGTATCGCCTGTATGACGATTGGATTCTCAACTTAACTAGGAATTCTTTTTAGACCCTGGCACCACGTGCCTACATCACCTACTACCAGGCTCGGGGACTAAGTGGGCACACTTCACCTTGCGGTGAATGTGCTTATTTTGTCGATCCCTACGCTCTGACTGTTGGCCATAACTACTCCTGTACAGGGGTCACTTACATTTCTTTTCAGAAATACAAGTGGGCACACTTGATCAGGAAAGAAATTTTTTTCTTTTTTCTTTAGAGCACCATGCAATCTTCAGACAACCGGAATCTTTGGCTATAATCGTGGTATACTGCTCTCTGTGCTAACCAGAATACTGGCACATTTGCTTGGCCAATGTTTCAACCAGTTGGAGATGACATGAAGACAGACCACATTAGCCGAAGAAGATCAAACGGCGTGTCGCAACATAATACATGGTGCTCGGGGACTACCTATGGGGGTATTAACCCCTATACCCTTACGGCTAGGTTTGGGCCGGCTCAGACCAGGGGGTCCGGCCCATCAGAAGACGACGCGCGGCCCAGCCGATCTGCTTAGAGTCCCGCACAAGGAATCAAGGCAGACTTGGAGATCAAGCAAGATCCTGGTCGGTTAGAATAGGAATCCTTATCCGGCCACCTATAGCAATTGTAACCGGTTGGGATTAGCTTCCAGATCTGTAACCCTACCCCCCAGACTATATAAGGCGAGCAGGGGACCCCTCTCAGAAATGATCTCATCTATATACAGCAATACAATTAGACACAGGACGTAGGTATTACGCCCTCATGGCGGTCGAACCTGGATAAAACCTCGTGTCTATTTTGCGTCACCATCTCGTTCGTAGCTTGCGCACCTGTCTGCCGATAATCTACTACCTTGGGCATACCCCTAGGTAGACTACCGACCATATTTTGTCGACATGAACAAAAATAGAAAGATGGAGGATAGCATTGGGAGAAAGATGGTTCAAGCCAATCCCAAAATAACCGAGAAATTGATGAAGAAAAGCAGAAGCAGGAAGGCAGAGTCTAGTATGGATAAAGGAGACAAAAAGAACAATCTCACCAGGACCTAGAGTTGGGACCCGATGCTCGCCCGGAGCTTTCCAATCGGTAATATCCTTGCTCTGGATCAGACCATCACTAATAAGCTCGCGCTACTGATCCTCAGTCGTAGTCGGAGCCGACCAGATCTTCTGAGCAGCCCTCATGGCCATGAATTCTTGATTCTCAATCACATAAAGTGATGACTCCTCATATACAAAGGTTGCCTGTGACTTGCTCGTTGATTTCGTCCGACCCATATACTAGCGGAAGCAATAAAGAACTAAGAAACGATGATGATTCAGACGGCGGTGCTCAGATGACGGCGACAACGGCGGTGGCAAAATTTTGAAGACTAGGGTTTCAAGGCAAAAGCAGGGCAGTAAAGAAAAAGAAGAAGAAAGGCCTTTAAATAGATTTTACAACAATAAAAATGCGACCTACCAGGCCCATTTAAACACGGAATGACAACACAACAATCCATTTTCTCACCACAACTGACATAGCTGAAATGACGGACGACACACTTCCACACAACGGTACAGTCCAACGGGTAGATTTCAGACTTATCCATCCAGCACCACGGTAGAGTTACCATATTGTTGCAAAATGAACTCATCAACCATGAAGCAACGAAGGGTTACCTCACAAGGAACAAAAGAACCCGGATCTTACAGAAAGAACTCGAGAATCTCATAAACAACCAGGACATCAGCAGAAAAAGGAATGACAACTCAGAAGACAAGATTCTTTCCATTACAAATGGCTTCAAAAAATACAAGATTACACATCTTACAAGACCCAACAAACTTGGTACTTTGACAGGCAAGGTAGCAAAAAGGAACCCGGACACAACTAGGCTCTAGAACGACTACGTGTTCCAAATTGCTACTCGGTAGAACAAACCGCACTCGGCTACACTGTTTTCTTCAAAGGAAGAATGCAGCACATCCAAGGCAGAAATCAGTAGCACGGCGGGACAACATGGACCAAGAGAAGCCTACAAGCATCTATCTACCCAAGTCCGATGCGATATCGGATATGGTGTTGATCTGCACCGGACAGTCGCAGTGCAGCCGAGGAAGATCAACCCAGAACTGCTGGATGAAGGAACGTATCCCACATCACAAGACTTCCTCCAACTACCGCCACGTACTTCCCGGTACAATGCCGCTACAGGATTAGTCTACCTCTAATCCCTATCACAAGACTTCCTCCAGCTATGATAAGATATACAAAAACTACAAAATACGCCCGGGGGCTGCTCTACTTCACAAACTATCATATTCATGACTACGGAGATTTCAGACCACGCAACAAAATGCTCGATGAATCGAAACAGCACACAAGGAGGATATTTATAGGCCAAAGAAGCGGTGCATATGGACCGGGAGCACCAACGGAGCAAACCTAACAAAGGACACAGTGAAAAGACAGAATTCAATGAAAGAGGACTCAGGCGTGATGGAACAGTATGCAAGAACGAGCATATTTAGAAGAATATACCAACACTGTACAACTCATGAACAAACAACATTTACTCTCAACCACCACCATACAGCTACATCTGACAACAGCAGACTACCAGAGAACATGCCAAGATCCTGTATCTGAGTTCTTTTAGAATAAAAGAACCCAGGTATATGCTCGGGAGCTACAATAGAAGAGGTTTTTAGTTCCTTGAACAACTCAGAATCAAGACCCTCCAACTCCTTGTTCCAAATAGCAAGAGGCTCGGGAGCTACACTCAGTGAGTGCACTTTTTCTTCAAAAAAGCGCACATCACTCAGAAGACTTGTTCAAGACAGGAGTTTTCAAACAACATAAGATTCAAAACCCTCCAACTTTTTGTTCCAAATAGCAAGAGGCTCGGGGGCTACACTTAGTGAGTGCACTTTTTTTCAAAAAATGCACATCACCAAGAAGACTTCTCCAAGACAGACCACTTCTGGACCTAACGACAAAAAGAACCAGGACCGAGCTATATCCGAGTTCTTTTTGGTAAAGAACCTGGGTATATGCTCGGCAGCCCTTCAACAAAGAATCAGAGCAATTTCAAGACAAGACCCTCTAGCTCCTTGTTCCATATAGCAAGAGGCTCGGGGGCTACACCAAGATGGGAGTATTTTTTTCTTCAAAAAAGCACACATTACTCGAAGATCCCAAGAAGCGCTACATGGTTTCACCCAAGAAAGCACTCGGATGACGCTTGTTCCCACTCGGCAAGACCTAAAGGAACAAGACGAGGCTTCCAGAGCCCAACCATGAAGTGCTCGGGGGCTTGTCGATGCGGGACCCACGAGATACCCCGCAAGGAAGAGAGAAGATCTAGTCTAACTAGGTTCAACCATGAAGTGCTCGGGGGCTCTTAAAAAAGCACACACCACTCGAAGATCCCAAGAAGCGCTACATGGTTTCACTCAAGAAAGCACTCGGGCAATGCTTGTCCCTCCTCGGCAAGACCTGGAGGAACAAGACGAGGCTTTCGGAGTTCAACCATGAAGTGCTCGAGGGCTTGTCGATGCAGGACCCACGGGGATACCCTGTAAGGAAGAGAGGAGATCTAGTTTGATTAGGATTCCTCTCATGTAATCCTAGTAGTAGTGTTACCCTATAATCCTACTAGGATTCTATATTGTAAACCGACTAGGACTCTGGCCTCCTAACTGTATAAAGGAGGGCATGGTTCCTTAGATCGGGGGGAGTAGAAGAGAGAGAACACTGGACAATCAATCCAACGCAAAGGCTAACGCTGACTGGACGTAGGGCTTGTCGGTGTTTTGTACAAGCACCGGCAAGTAAATTTATAGTAATGCGCGTTAGGCTCGGATGGTGCGCTAAAGGACACAAGATTTGTACTGGTTCGGGCTGAATTTCCCTACGTCCAGTTTGTTGCTGCTTGTGTTATTAGCACCGTGAATGGTTCGTAGTAGGGGATACAAACGATCGAGAGAGGGACAGGTCCCAAGTCTCTGATGGAAGGGTCGAAAGGAAGTCGAGAGCTTGATAGTAGCTTGACTATGTGTGTGTGTTGCCTTGTTTTTCTATCCGTCCCCCTTTCTAGAGGAGGCGCATCCCCTTTTATAGATGAAGGGGATGGCTTTACAAGGTTCAGTGGCTTAGGATCCATGCTCTACCTAGCCTCCTTACCCATTCTGATGGGTGCGAAAGGAAGATAAGCGCCTACAATACTATCGATGCTTCTGTAGAATGTCAGGATGGTTATAGAATAGTACCCTACGTAGGGCATGGGCTGGAGTATAGTGGTTTTGACTTATGAACCTCACCCAGCCTTGCTCCGCACGCCTTCTGGCTCTATGAGTCTCTGTCGTAGGGACGCGGAGTCGAGGTCGGAGTAGCGCTGTGGGCAAGGTCCTGCGATTTGGTGGACCCGAGTGGTCAGGAAGCGGGCGCCGCTCCCTTGGGTCCATAATGTGGTGACGGCATGTCCGTCATTCGTGGAGATTACAAATCCCTTTCTAGAGTGTAGTGGTTGTTGTGTATCTTCATCGGGTCCCGTGTCCCAGAGCTGAAGGCGGCGTCTACAACTCTACAGGGCGAGGAGTACGCGCCTGCAACACCTTTTGGGCTCTGCGGCGCCCGGGAGGGTTTAAAGCACCTGTCCAATCGTTCCCTGGCAGTACCTTTCCTACTGGGGCACAGGGTATGGTCCTTGAAGCCGTGGTTGACCCGAATGTCTTGTCTTGTACTGTACCTGTCATCATGAGGGGACGGGAGAGAAGTTATCAGGTAAGATAAAACCAGCCTTTGGATATCGATCGGGGCGAGGTTCATCCTTGGTCGTCGGGCGAGGCGGAGTGTATTCCTTAGCCCTCGGGCGAGACGGAGGCCAGCCCCTTGCCCTCGGGCGAGGTGGGGCTGTCCCAAAGGCGTCGGGCGAGACCCCTTGCCCTCGGGTGAGGCGGGGCTGGCCCAAAGGCGTCGGGCGAGACGGAGGACCATACCCTTTGTAACATCCTAATGGGCCAAAGTGGGCCCAATTAATTTTCAGTATGGGCCGGTGTCACTGTAGCAGGGGAAATGACGGTCACTGAAGCATCCATTCTGTGGGCTACTGTTCACCGATCACTGTTCACTCGAAACTGGGCCGGCCGAATTCGCTGGTACTGTTCACGGGTTACTGTAGCGCCGCGAAACACTGTGCAACCAGAGTTTAGTCCCATACTGGAAACTCTGAATTCGTCGAATCAACTTAAATACCAGGGCCAGGGGCGCGTAGTAACCTTCGGTTAACCGTTTTGAACGAAGCGAGGACGAAAGTTCAAGCGGGTTGCTACGCGGGTCGGACCACTCCTAGGAAGAGTGGGCTGGGGCCATGTATGTCGGGACTGGACGTTACACCCTTGCCCTCGGGGCCTTTTGCCCTCGGGCGAGGCGGGGTTGGTCCAAAGGCGTCGGGCGAGACGAAACCTAACTTTCGTCATTCGGGTAAGGAACGCAGTGGTGCCCTTGTCCGTCCAGAAGTTTTTAACGTTCGATGGTTATTGGTTCTGCCTTCTGGGGTATCCTGGTATTAGGTCCCTGACAGTAGCCCCCGAGCCTCTAGGTGATTCGGATAGAACCACCTGGAGGGTGTTTTTCGATTTTGTCAGAGTCATTTCGCCAGAGGGTGCGCGCGAGCGCACCCGTTGGGTGTAGCCCCCGAGCCTCCAGGTCATTCGGATAGAACCACCACGGGGGCTGTATCGGACCCTTCGCGGGTAAGGCTGAAGGACTTGGTTTTTTTGTCAACTGGATATTTTTTCGAAGGGGTCGTGGTATCCCGTTCGTGGGGATCCCATTCAGGGCTGACCTAACTAGGGTTTGACCATGGATCGAGACCCCAGTAATGCCTGCGCCCTTGATTTTGGATCGTTCATGGACCTGCCCTTAGTTGGGCCGGCCGCCAAGCTTCTGGGCCCTAAGCGGGCCAAAATAGAAAAAATCTTTGTGACCTGCCTTCCCCAGGCGGGAAGGGAGTCCGGATTCGCCTAGAAGGAGAACCGTCCACCGTGATTCTCGATAGGAAGGGATAGGGACTGCGGGCGCATGTCCCGCGACGTGATGCGGCGGTGCGCGTGGTAGGCCCGGAGATCGAGGCGGACGGTTGCCCTTCTTGCATCCGTCGTCCCTATAAAACCACGGGGTTCGCCCCCAAGGTTCCGTATTTCGCTCCCTTGCCTTTTCTTCTTGAAACATCCGCCGCCAATCGCCCCAGCCTCCTGCGCTCACACCGCCACCATCCGCCAGCTTGTATCCTCGCTGCAGCCGCCGTCAATCTTGTGCCTGCCCCGTAGCCGCCATCGGGCTCGCGCCCCCTTTTCTCCCCAATTGCTTTGATGGAGTTGTGGGGCAGATCTAGCATCACCCCACGGCGTTTGGAGGGCCTCGTCCACCGTGGCCTTCTCCGCCCGCTGTCCGCCGTTCAGGAGTGGCTGCTACCTGGCGACGAGGGTGAGCCGGTGCCACCCGAAGGGTATGTCATTTCTTTCGCCATCTTCCATGAGCGGGGATTTGCGGTACCCGCGCATAGATTCCTTCGGGGGTTGCTGGATTATTATGAGGTGGAGCTGCAGCATCTAACTCCCAACGGGGTTCAACATATGGCGGCGTTTGTTGCCCTGTGCGAGGGTTTCCTGGGGATCGATCCCCATTTTGATCTGTGGCGGTATTTCTTTACCATTAGTTTGTCGAAGAGGAATAATAGAGGGAAAGATGTGAACACGCCAATGGGATGTGCCAGCATTCATCTGCGCCATACCCGGTCGAGGGGTTTCCCATACATGCGTCTGGCGACATCCAACAAGGGATGGCATTCGCAGTGGTTTTATGTTAGGGATGATGTGAGCGCCACCCTACCAAGGTACACCAGACGCCTTATTGAAGAGGCTCCGGAGTCGTGGAGCTGGGGCGTCCAGTCCAAAGACAAGAAACACCTCTCCGACATTTTTTCCGCCCTTCAAGCCCTGAAGGATCAGGGCGTAAAGGGGATGGGGATTATCGGCGCCTATCATGCAAGGAGGGTGGCGCCGCTGATGGCGCGCATGCTTCCCCTGTATCGGATGATGCCCGGAATGTCGTTTGAGGGGACAGTGCTTGTTGACGAGGCACTCCCTTTTTCGGAAGTGGCGCAGCGCATTAAGGAGGCGACGGAGCCAACGAAGGACTCCAAAGGCAGCGTCCTCGACATTGTATATCCGGTGCCCGGACATCCCCCAATGCGGCCAGAACCCGGGTTCCTCGAATTCGTAAGTCCTCTTCTCCCGTGCTCTTTTCTTTTTCCTGAATCACCATTTTTTAATACTTGCTTTCGTGACGTTGGAACCAGCCGAGGAGGCTAGTCTTCAAAGATAGTCCGGTTCCGCTACCGAAGGACAAGGCCGTGGCGGTGGCGAATCGACTCGCGGTCGAGCGGGATAAGAAAGCAAGGGAGCAGATGAAGAGGGCGAAACAACAGAAGCAGGAGGCTCGGGATCGGGGAGAGGACGTGAGCAGTGACGATGACGACGATGACGATGACGATGATGAGGTAGCCGTCGGCGTGGATTGGGACATCCTGGAGGACGAGGACACGCTGATAAGTGGTCGCCCATCCGTGTAGGGGCCCATCGTGTTTCACGCGGAGGGGAGTGAATCGGTGAGGTTGGCGGAGGCCAATGGGTCCGCCGCTTCGCACAGCGTGCCGGCCGAGGACCGGTGGACGGAGGAAAGCGGGCCTGCCGCTGCCGACCCTGAGGTGATGGTGGGGAGCGGCTCTGGTGCCGCGCCCCACGAGACGATGGAGGGGAGCGGCTCTGGTGCCGTGCCCCATGAGATGAGTCGGGGCAGGGATCTGGGGATCCGCCCCCAAAATACTTCCGCCGGCCAAGGGCGTCAACGTGAGCTGCTGATTCCACTGTTTTCATCCTTTTTTTCATTTCTATTCTGATCTAATGGCTATTACCTTTGTGTAGGCTCTTGCGGACGGGTCACCCCCTGGGTCTGGCGCCCAAAAAGAGTCTCGCCATTCAGGTGGGACAGATGGCGTCGCCTGGCGTCACCCCTGCTTGGGGTGGGAGTGGTGCCGACGTTGGATCTACGTTGGCCAACCCGACGGCGTCTGTGGTGGCGCCCACGCCCGCGGAGGTTACCGAGCAGGCGGCTTCTTCCATGGCGGACGTGGTACAGCCAGCCGAGGGCCACATACCGCCGGTGGAGGTGGTCGTGACCACGCCAAGCCAAGGTCAGCCGGGTGCGGCCGCGGCGGTGCTTGAGGACGCAGTGCAGTCCGCGCCACCAGGGGCCCAGGTGGATCCGCCCATGATGCTTGAAGCTGCCCAGGGGGAGGAGGGTCCGGTTGGAGGGTCCTCGAGCATGGCGGTGGTTTCGCATAGGGTCAGGAGGGAGGCGCCTCCAGCCCCTTTATCGGGAGCAAGCCGCTCTCCTATGCGGGGGGAGCCGCCGCTCCAGTGGATGGCTGCTCAGGAGCCGACGTCGGCTCTTTTCTCGCTCAATGATCATTCTGAGAGCATGGAGCGGGAGGGTCTTGATATTGGAATTTCGACCATGCTGGAGGCCCTGGACCGGGCCAAAGGAGCCCTACGTGAAATCGTTGTTCCTACTACCCAGGTATTCGCTTGATTTTCTTCTTTCTTCGCATGTTTTTGTGTTTTCGCATTTCTGATACCAGTCTTCTTCTTCTTCAGGTTCTTGTTGCTCGTAGCCGGAATAAATCCTGATTCCTCCGCGAGCAGAAAGCGGAGTGGGATCGCCTCTCCGAGGAGGCCCGGCTGTGAGCAGACCTGGCCGTACAGCTTGCTACCGCCCGAGAGCGAGAGACCCAGGCACGTCAGGACACGGAGGAGGCCCACGGGATGTTCGAGGATTTGTTAGCGAGGTCCAAGCTGGATGGGGAGGAGATCGCCAGGCTCAAAAAGGAGCGAGACGAGCTGCTGCAGAGGAATGCCACGGCTAATGAGAAGGCCGGCGAGGTCCTGAAGGAGCTAGAGATGGAGCGGGACCTCCGGCGGAAGGCCGAGAGTAGGGCCACAGCCCTTCAGCAGAAGGTGGACGAGGACATCGAGGTGGTCCGCTCTCTCCGAGCGGATCTCGATGACGCGGTAAGCCGAAGGTTGAGTGCCGAAAATGTCTCCGTCAAGCTGGAAAAAGAGGTTGCCCATGCACGAAGGGCCCTTTAGGTTGAGAGCGATGAGCACGATCTGCTGCAAGCTATGGTCGGGGTGGTCCTTGATGCCCTGAAGGTGGTGGAGCCGGTGGAGACCAGCCCGCTTACGGCTCGTGCCGCAGGTATCACGGCTCGGGTGGGCCAGCTTGAGGAGAGTGCTTTTCACGCCAGGATTACTCAGGCTTTCATCGTTGCTCATGCTCATTACGAGAAGGAGATCAACCTGAAGGTGATGAGCGAAGGTTTCCCGCCTACCTATGAGGATGATGAGCTGGAGGCGATTGAGAAGGTGGTGGCTCCCCTTGCGAAGAACCTAGCGGATAGTCTGAAAGAAATGGTTCTCCCTTCGCGGGAGTAGTTAGTTGAATAATTTTGAGAATAACTTATATGTAATACGTGGACAAGTGTCGGTATTTTCGAGTCTGGACGCAGTTTCGTGATTTTGCTTAGTAATTTTGTTTGTGTTTGATTTTTTGCGATCTTACCAATCTGTTCCCCTGAATCTTGCCGCTGGTCTTGATGCGATGAAATTGTTTCGAGGAAAGGAAGGGAGGTAATCGTACCTTAACCAGCCCCCAAGTAAGGTCCGACCCCTTGCATTTGCTAGGGTTAGGTGTTACTGGAGACCGGAACGTTTGGATGGAATCCCAATCCGTGGTTTTTGTGACAGGGTCGGCGAAGTCCTTGGATGGCACTGCAATATTCCCCGCCCTGTCTTCCAACAGAAATCCCCAAATGGGGACTCTATGGGCTCGGCAAGGTAGGGCCTTCGAACCTGTGTCCCTGTACCGAGCGGCTCGAGCCCCCGTGCCTTGTCAGGGTCTGATAGGGGTCGGCTGTAATTTGCGTATTACCCCATCCTTGATTTTCGCAATCAGAGGGGCTGAGTAAATGATACTTGCCTCGACGGCTCGAGTATCACGCTCAATGAGCTCGCTAATGGGTACGTTCGTGTGGAATCCGGGTCCATCATTTGCTGATGGGGTCGGCAGAGCCATCTGGTGGCACTCCACAACTTCTTAACCCGCCTCCCGGTAGATGCCCGAGCCGTTCGATAGGCTCAGGCGGCCCGATGGCCTCTCCTCGATGGAGATTCTGTGGGTTTGGCTCGGGGTTTAGAATTGAACGAGAAAAGGTAGAGACGCCCCTGTTCATTTCTGAGTGGGGTCGGGCAAGGCCGCTGGGGCTCGTCTTAGTTATTTCTCCCTGGCTCTATTTGATACGAGGCGGCCTGAAGCCCTTCGCGGGCCGGCCTTACGAACCTCGGCCTAATGTCACCTATATCGAGTGAGGCGACGGCCATTTCGCGACGCGACACGAAGCGTTGGGATGCAACGTTTTGCATATGCAATGTTTTGAATGCAAAATTTAATCGAAATAAAGGCGGTTTCGGTAACGTTACCTTGGTGGCATGAGTGGCGGAAAAGCTCCTACCAGATGGGTTCGGGCCCTGACGTTTGTGACGAGGTTGGAGTAACTTGCATAAGAATCGCTATTCTTTGTTTTCGTATTTCGGTGGCGATCCAAGCCGTTCGATTAACTTGGGCAACCTAACAGCTTCTCCTTTGGGGGAGATTCTGTAGGCGGACCCCTCCGAATCCTTCTTGAGAAGGCAGACGTCGAAACTGGAGACGCGGGGGGCGTTGAGTGTGATTTTTCTGGTGAACAGAAACACCATAGCTATCGGAGCGTAGGGTCTGCTAGTTCGTCCAGTCTTACTCAAAGTTTTATGCCCATATTTCGCGCCCCTGGTTTCAAGCGTACGGAGGGGTCGGGTGAGGAGGATATCTAGACTGGTAGACACGCTCGGTAGCCCCCGAGTCATGCTCGTGTCCCCACCATTTGATGGGGTCGGAAGCCTAGTAAAGAATTTTAACGCGTAAAGTAAGAAGGCAGAGATGCTTATCTTTCTTTGGACATTCGTTCGTCGTTTGCTCCACTTCATAGAGATCCTGTCGTCAGATCGTTCCATGGTCCGGCATGGGGAGGCGAAGGGTCGTCTACCCACGTGGGCGCCTTAATTACCGCGTCCGGAGCGGGTCAGTGGCGGGCCATACCAAGACAGTGTCCAGTTTGACCGGGGGGGACGCCTCGTCGACCGGGGCGCGTCCCGTCAGTTTCGGCGCGTCCCCTCAGGTGTCTATCAGCATTGATTCCATATTTAAGGAGGGGAAGGGAGAGGGTTTTTCGTCCAACCTTTCGCCTTTCCTTAGCTGCGGTGTCTCCTCTTTAAATAGGGAGGGGAAGGAGAGTTCTCATCGCACCTCTTCTTCTTCTTCTGAGCCGCTACCTCTCCTTCTTCCTTTCCGCCGAATGCGTCCGTGCGTTGCGGCGGTTCCTGAGTGAGGAAGGGTAATGCTAGAGGGAGAGAGAGAAAAAAACTCACTGTTCCGCTCCTGGTTCCAGAGCGTGATGTCGAGCTGGAGGTCATCCAACGTAGATGAGGTGGTGCGGGCCGCCTTTGCCGGGAAGAGCTTGATGCCACCTAAAGAGGAGTACTGGAGGGTGCCGAGCATCTTCAACCTCATCGTCATTCATTGCGACCTCCCCACGGTGGGAGGCGCCTTCCGTTCAGGCACCGTTGTCAGGGTTGCGGTTGATGACGATGGCGTAGTCCCCGGATGCCTCGACGGAGGGGCACCATAGTCACCCGCGTGGTGCTTGTCATCGCAGATGGTGGCGCCTTCGGAGGTCTTGTGGAGCGGTAGGGCGTCGCCGATGGGGGCGTGACGCGGTGGCCGCAGTAGATGAACTGGCCCGTGTACATGTCCTCGGTGGCGACGAAGAGCTCCTTCTGGTGCTTGTGCCTGAAGAGGTTGGCACTGCGACCATGGTAGCAGTTGTAGTCGAGCTGGACAGAGATTGTAATCCAAAAGTTTTTGTGGGGGAGCCCCTGAGTGGCTTGTCTTTTGAATTTAAGAGTACATTAGCCCTTTTCGTGATGAGATTGTTTTGTAAGCGGTGAATTTGTGCAAAAATGAACAAATCTTCGTGTCTTGTTGTGGCAAACCATTTTTTAGTTTCCTTTACTTCGGAGAAGGTTTTTGGTGCCTTGCGATTCTTCTCATAGTTCAGCTCCAAAAAACTTGGGGTACGGGCGGAACGATTCTGATCACGCTGGTGAGCGAGGAGGCCGTAGCTGCTGGGGCGTGGGTTTCCCGCAGTCGTACCAGTTGTACTCAGAATCAGTTCCCCAAGTCCTAGTTTTTGGGCGGAACTTAGAGAAAGTTTGACACATGGGATGTTCGTGAGGTAAACATACTTATGTCGTTTGCACCAGCCCCTGAGCGAGGTCTGACCCCTTGCATTTTGCTAGGGTTGGACGTCACTAAAGCTCGGGGATTTGTAAAGATAGAAAACTGATAAGGACAAAGTATGTGTTTATTTAGGGGTAGAAGCGACGTAGCTGTTCGATGTTCTAGGCGTTGGTGAACACCTCGCCGTTGATGGTTTTCAGCTTGTAGGTGCCCGGGCGAAGCACTTCCGCGACGACGTAGGGCCCTTCCCAGGGCGGCGAGAGTTTGTGGCGGTGCTTGTTGTTCTGCACAAGGCGGAGGACGAGGTCCCCGGCGTTGAAGGATCGACCCCGCACCCGCCGGTTGTGGTACCGTCGCAACACCTGCTGGTACTTAGCTGAACGGAGGAGGGCAATGTCGCGGGCTTCATCTAGTTGGTCCATGGCATCCTGGTGGGATGCCTCGGCCCCTTGTTCGTCATACGCTCTGATTTTTGGTGCTCCATAGTCAAGGTCGTTGGGAGAACAGCCTCGGAACCGTAGACCATGAAGAAGGGTGTGTAGCCGGTGGCCCGGCTAGATGTTGTCCTTAGGCTCCAGAGCACGGCCGAAAGCTCGGTGAGCCAGCGCACGCCGAACTTGTTCAACCGATTGAAGATCCTAGGCTTGAGGCCCTATAGGAGCTTGCCGTTTGCGCGCTCAACCTGCCCATTCGTACGGGGGTGCGCGACGGCTGCCCAATTGATCCGGATGTGTTGTTCGTCATAGAATCGAATGAATTTCCTGCCGGTGAACTGTGTGCCGTTGTCCGTGATGATGGAGTTCGGTACTCCGAAGCGATGGATGATGTCGAGGAAGAATAGCACAGCCTTCTCGGATTTGATCGTGGAGATTGGTCAAGCTTCAATCCATTTTGTGAATTTATCTATGGTGAGAAGCAGGTGGGTGAAGCCCCCGGGCGCCTTTTTGAGTGGCCCAACCAGGTCGAGCCCCCAGACCGCAAAGGGCCACGTGATGGGGATCGTCTAGAGTGCCTGGGCCGGGAGGTGAGTCTACCGAGCGTAGTATTGACATCCTTCTCAGGTGCGTACAATTTGCTCAGCATCGGCTACTGCGGTAGGCCAGTAGAAGCCCTGTCGGAATGCATTCCCAACTAAGGTCCTTGGTGTGGCATGATGACCGCAAGCCCCATTGTGGATATCGCCTAGCAGAAGTTTTCCCTGTTTGCTAGGGATACAGAGCTGCAAGATCCCGATGTGACGCCATTTGTAGAGTTCACCCTCTACAAGGACAAAGGACTTGGCCCGGCGTGCGAGCCGTCGGGCTCCCGTCTTGTCCGCTGGTAGTATGTTGCGGAGGAGGTAGTCAAGGTAAAGCGTTCTCCAGTCATCGGGAGGGTCGGACTCTGCTGCTGGTTCCTCTTCAAGCGCCATAACCTCGGGGTCAGGCGGAGCGATTGGCGGATTGGCCCCTGAGATCGGAATAGATGGGCCATCGTCGGCTTGTTCTGACCCCGTGTAGCGTACCAAGGGTTTGCGTTGATCGCTGGCAAAGACGCCTGCTGGGACTGGCTCTTGGCCGGATGCTGCTTTTGCGAGCATGTCGGCTGCTTCGTTGAGGTGCCTTGGGATGTGGTTGAGTTCGAGGCCATCGAATATGTCCTCCAGCCGTCGGACTTCTTGACAGTATGCCTTCATCTTGGCATCATGGCAGCTCGACTCCTTCATGACCTGGTTGACGACCAACTAGGAGTCGCCTCTGACGTCGAGACGTCGGATGCCCAGCTCGACGGTGATTCGTAGGCCGTTGATGAGCGCTTCATATTCTGCAGTATTGTTTGATGAGGGAAAGTGGAGCCGAACCATGTACCTCATGCGGACCCTGAGGGGAGATATGAAGACTATTCCTACACCGACGCCATTCTTCCTTAGCGATCCGTCGAAGTACATCGTCCAGTACTCTTGATCGACAATTGTTGGTGGCATCTGGACCTTGGTCCACTCTACGATGAAGTCAGCTAGCACCTGGGATTTGATCGCTGTCTGGGGGGCATAAGTAATGCCCTGATCCATCAGCTCGAGCACCAACTTTGCGGTTCTTCCTATGGCGTCCTGGCTATGGACGACCTCGCCGAGGGGGAAGGACGTCACGACTGTCACAGGGTGTGACTCGAAGTAATGGCGTAGCTTTCTCTTGGTGATGAGGATGGTGTAGAGGAGTTTATGGATTTGGGGGTAACGGGTTTTGGAATCGGATAGGACCTCACTGATGAAGTAGACAGGGCGTTGTACCTTGAAGGCGTGCCCCTCTTCCTCTCGCTCTATCACTAGGGCGGAGCTGACCACTTGCGTGGTGGCCGATATATATAGCAGGAGGGATTCTCCGTTGCCTGGAGGGACTAGGACCGGTGGTTTAGTTAAAATTTGTTTAACCATGTCAAGCGCCTCCTGTGCCTCGGCTGTCCACTTGAAGTGGTCAGCTTTCTTTAAGAGTCGATAAAGGGGAAGTCCTCGTTCGCTGAGGCGCGAAATGAATCGGCTGAGGGCGGCAAGGCATCCTGTGATTCGTTGAACCCCTTTTATGTTCTGGATCGGGCCCATTCTTGTGATGGCTGAGATTTTCTCCTGGTTGGCTTCTATGCCTCGTTCGGAGACAATAAAGCCGAGCAGCATGCCCCTCGGGACCCCGAAAACACATTTTTCGGGATTGAGTTTGATGCCGTTTGCGCGGAGTTTCGCAAAGGTTTGTTCGAGGTCGGCGACAAGGTGGTCGGCCCTTTTGGATTTAACCACGATGTCGTCGACATAGGCCTCAACGGTCCGCTCGATGAGGTCCCCGAAGCAGTTGAGCATACAGCGCTGGTAAGTTGCCCTAGCGTTCTTTAGACCAAACGGCATTGAAACGTAGCAAAATGATCCAAAGGGGGTGATAAAAGACGTCGCGAGCTGGTCGGATTCTTTCATCGCGATCTGGTGGTAGCCGGAGTATGCGTCAAGGAAGCAGAGGGTTTCGCACCCTAAGGTGGAATCAACTATTTGGTCAATGCGTGGTAAAGGAAACAGGTCCTTTGGGCACGTTTTGTTGAGGTCTGTGTAGTCGACACACATCCTCCATTTCCCACTCTTCTTTCGTACGAGAACGGGATTTGCCAGCCACTCCGGGTGGTTTACTTCCTTAATGAATCCCGCGGCTAATAGTTTGGCTATCTCCTCGCCGATGGCCCCGCATTTCTCCTCGTCGAAGCGGCGCAGGCGTTGCTTTACTGGCTTGGAGCCCGGGTGGATTTTTAAGGTATGCTCGGCGACCTCCCTCGGGATGCCTAGCATATCCGAGGGCTTCCACGCAAAGATATCTTTGTTATCGCGGAGGAAGTCGACGAGCGCGCTTTCCTATTTGGAGGAGAGCGTAGTACCAATGCGTACCCTCTTAGCCTCGGAGTTTCTGGGGTCTACGAGGACCTCCTTGGTGCCCTTGGCTGGTTTGAATGATCCGGTTGTTGTCTTGGTGTCGGGCGTTTTTTCGACAACCTCCTCCCTGAGGGTGATGAGCTCTTTGGAGGCGACGACCGCAGAGGCGTGATCGCAGCATTCTACTTTGCACTCGTAAGCGCGCTGGAAGGAGGTGCCGATGGTGATGACCCTGTGGGGGCCCGGCATCTTCATATTAAGGTACATATAGTTGGGGATGGCCATGAACTTTGCATAACATGGTCGTCCCAGGATGGCGTGAAAAGCTAGAGGGAACCCTACTACGTCGAAGGTGATGGTCTCAGTCCTGTAATTGGACCGATCCCCGAAAGTGACGGGCAGATCGATCTGCCCTAGTGGCATGGCCTGCCTACCAGGTACGACGCCATGGAAGGGTGCTCGAATGGGACGGAGGTTCGTTTGATCGACGCCCATCTCATCGAGCGTTTTGGTGTACATGACGTTGAGGCCGCTACCTCCGTCCATCAGTACCTTTGTGAGCCGCTTTGGGCCGACGATCGGGTCGACGACAAGCGGGTATCTTCCTGGGTGTGGGACTACGCCCGGGTGGTCGGCCCGGTCGAAGGTTATGGTGGATTCTGACCATTGGAGGAAGGCAGGTGTGGCCGGTTCGGCCGTATAGACCTCGCGGCGAGTGACCTTTTGGCGGCGTTTGGAGTCGTAGGCCGCTGATCCTCCGAAGATCATCAGGGCGCCATTCAGAGTCGGGAAGGTGTCGTCCTTCTCCTCGACATTATCTGTACTGGGGGCAGGTTCCTTCCCCCACTCCCCCTTGTTGAGGCACCCGGACAAGTATTTGTGCATGAGGCCACATTCCTTGTATAGATGCTTGGCCGGGAAAGCGTGGTTTGGGCATGGCCCCTTGAGCATTTTTTCAAAGTGGTTTGGAGTGCCTTCCACGGGCTTCCAGCCACCTTTACGGTCGGCGATGGCCACGAGCGAGTTGTCGCGCCGTTGCTTCTTATTCTTTCTCTTGGCAGGGCGGTCGGAGGTGCCTTCGTTGGCTGCCTCGTCCCGCCTTGCCTTGCCATCGGTGCGGTCGAAGATGGCTCCGGCTGCTAATTCCCCTGAGGCGTGGCTGGTGGCGATGTCCAGGAGTTCCTTGGTGGTTCGTGGGCCCCTGCGTCCTAGCTTGTGGACCAGGGATTCGTAGGTTGTCCCAGATAGGAAGGCTCCTATCACGTCGGCATTGGCGACGTTAGGGAGCTCATTGCACTGCTGGGAGAAGCGCTGGATGTACCCGCGGAGGGTTTCATCGGCCTTCTGGTGACAGTTCTTGAGGTCCCATGGGTTTCCAGGATGTTTGTACGTGCCCTGGAAGTTACCCACAAAGATCTCCATGAGATCCGCCCAACTTTGAATGGCGTTGGACGGTAGGTGCTCCAACCACGCTCGTGCTGAATCGGCCAAGAATAGCGGGAGATTGCGAATAATGAAGTTGTCATCACTCACACCACCGGCTTGGCAGGCAAGCCGATAGTCGTTGAGCCAAAGTCCAGGGTTCGATTCTCCAGAATACTTTAGGATATTGGTGGGCGGTCGGTACCTCGGGGGGAACGTAGCGTTGAGGATGTGTCGGCCGAAGGCCCGAGGGCCTGGCAGGCTAGGGCTCGGGCTCCGATCCTCGCCACTGTCGTGGCACCCACAGTGTTGAGGATGATAGCCGTGATGGGCTCCTTCCCTTTCATCGCTGTGGGTGCGCCTGCGGGCGTTGATGGTGCTGCGCATGTCACGGTTGTGGCCGAGACGTTGGTGTACCGGGATAGCGGAGCGCGGCCTGTTGCCTGACGGCGTCTAGTGAACGGACACGTCTTTGGTGGGACATGCCGAGGGCTTGCGCTGGCTGGTGTTGGGTTCGCGTCATCGAGACAACGAACTCTCTGCCTGCTGTGCCACCGCACGCTCGAGCAACGTGTGAATTTCTCGATGGGCGCGGCGATCCTCGGACGTCGTGGCCTCCGGAAGGCCGTGCAGCAAGGCCATCACTGCGGCGATGTTCTGGCTTGCCCGAGCGAAGTGAGGGAGAGCCCCATCATCGGTGAGGATCCTCCGATGCACATCACAGGCCGAGGTGCGTGCGCGCCCACCGTCTCCGCGATGCTTGATCTCCTCCTCGATGTTTCGGTATTCCCGGACAAGCTGTTGCCCGGCGTCATCGATTTCCAGCTTCCGTGCTCTTAGCTGCTCCATCCTTACGTGAGATGGAGCCGCCATCTCCGCCTCGATCCTGGTGTCAGGGTTGCCTGTTGGGGTTGTCTCCTCTCTGGAGACGCTTTGGACATCACCCCTGGGGGTTTGCGTCATGAAGCATTCCCGGAAAGGGTGATGGCTCCCCTTGCTGGAGTCAGAGCTGGAGGACGACTCTGGTTCCTCTGCAAGGAGCCCGTAGAGTGTCTCTAGATCATGTTCGATTACCCCTATGAACTCACTGTTCGTAGGTGGTTGACCCATGCGTAGTGCCAGAAGGTGGCTAGCGGTCATCACGTCGCTGCGGAGACCGAACGGAAACGCTGTCGGGGCGCCTCGTACAGGGCCTTCCAGAAATAGGGTTATGCTGCGCGGGGGCTCCCTGGATGACTGGGGTCCAAGGGAATCGCCCTGCGGATCCTCAAGCCTCAGACGACCGAGGTTGATGGAAGGGAGAGACTGTGCGGCCGTGTGGGTCAGCGCCAGTTCTCCTCCTAGTGTGACGATGAAATCTAGGCCGCCAAAACGCACATGTGCGCCCGGGGCCCAGCTGATTGCGTGGGTGGCCATCCGAGGCCTGATTTTGAACGCGCAAAGCCCCTACCTGGCATGCCAACTGTCGGTGTTTTGTACAAGCACCGGCAAGTAAATTTATAGTAATGCGCGTTAGGCTCGGATGGTGCGCTAAAGGACACAAGATTTGTACTGGTTCGGGCTGAATTTCCCTACGTCCAGTTTGTTGCTGCTTGTGTTATTAGCACCGTGAATGGTTCATAGTAGGGGATACAAACGATCGAGAGAGGGACAGGTCCCAAGTCTCCGATGGAAGGGTCGAAAGGAAGTCGAGAGCTTGATAGTAGCTTGACTATGTGTGTGTGTTGCCTTGTTTTTCTGTCCATCCCCCTTTCTGGAGGAGGCGCATCCCCTTTTATAGATGAAGGGGATGGCTTTACAATGGTCAGTAGCTTAGGATCCATGCTCTACCTAGCCTCCTTACCCATTCTGATGGGTGGGAAAGGAAGATAAGTGCCTACAATATTGTTGATGCTTCTGTAGAATGTCAGGATGGTTATAGAATAGTACCCTGCGCAGGGCATGGGCTGGAGTACAGTGGTTTTGACTTATGAACCTCACCCAGCCTTGCTCCGCACGCCTTCTAGCTCTATGAGTCTCTGTCGTAGGGACGCGGAGTCGAGGTCGGAGTAGCGCTGTGGGCAAGGTCCTGCGATTTGGTGGACCCGAGGGGTCGGGAAGCGGGCGCCGCTCCCTTGGGTCCATAATGTGGTGACGGCATGTCCGTCATTCGTGGAGATTACAAATCCTTTTCTGGAGTGTAGTGGTTGTCGTGTATCTTCATCGGGTCCCGTGTCCCAGAGCTGAAGGTGGCGCCTACAACTCTACAGGGCAAGGAGTACGCGCCTGCAACACCTTTTGGGCTCTGTGGCGCCCGGGAGGGTCTAAAGCACCTGTCCAGTCGTTCCCTGGCAGTACCTTTCCTATTGGGGCGCAGGGTATAGTCCTTGAAGCCATGGTTGACCCGAATGTCTTGTCTTGTACTGTACCTGTCATCATGAGGGGACGGGAGAGAAGTTATCAGGTAAGATAAAACCAGCCTTTGGATATCGATCGGGGCGAGGTTCGTCCTTGGTCGTCGGGCGAGGCGGAGTGTATTCCTTAGCCCTCGGGTGAGACGGAGGCCAGCCCCTTGCCCTCGGGTGAGGCGGGGCTGGCCCAAAGGCGTCGGGCGAGACCCCTTGCCCTCGGGCGAGGCGGGGCTGGCCCAAAGGCGTCGGGCGAGACGGAGGCCAGCCCCTTGCCCTCGGGGCCTTTTGCCCTTGGGCGAGGCGGGGTTGGTCCTGAGGCGTCGGGCGAGACGAAACCTAACTTTCATCATTTGGGTAAGGAACGCAGCGGCGCCCTTGTCCGTCCAGAAGTTTTTAACGTTCGATGGTTATTGGTTCCACCTACTGGGGTATCCTGGTATTAGGTCCCCAACAGGGCTATTACTCGATCATGATCGAGGGTCCAAACCAAGATAAATCGACTATCTCTTGCGTTTACCGTCGAGTTCTGCATACGCCGAAGCCCGAACAAACTGCCCTAGGTACCCCCGTGGCAGGCTATCAGTGGTCAAACATCGACAGCTGGCGCGCCAAGTAGGGGTGATCGTCGAGATCATCAGCGAGCTTGAAGGACCTCATCAACAAAATCAAGCTACTCGTTGCTGTCTCTAGGGTTCGTCGAGTCCAACAAGAAGTTGGCGCGCGACGTTGCTATCTCAAAAGCTTGTCGAATCTAAAAAGAAGATGACATGCGGCGTTGTTGATCGATGTATGGTAAACCACGATGGGCCACGATGTCGACCAGTCTGAATTAGAGGCAACACGAAGACCGAAGCGGAAGACTACAACAGCAACCTGTCAACCCGCGTGAAAAGCTGCTCCCAGAGCCTTCCGAGTACAAGGCTGAAATGGAATCGAGACCGTGTGCTGCACCACCTCAACATGTTCCATCTACTAAAGGCTGCCATGCTGCTGTTGCCATGAATGCTAGATCAAATTGCTATGTGCGTCTGGTAGAAGAATTCTGCTACGTATAACAAAGAAGCTACCAAAGAGATTCCAAGACCTTCGCTCAACATACACAGAAGACGTACGCGAGCATTACTACCCCCAACATCTAGTCACATCGACTCGCTGACGACTACTTCAACTTCACGAGGGCGCTCCGCGACCCGCCGACAACTACCTTGACTACTCATCTCGACTAGAAAACTAGTCGGCGGCAGGCCTCACACCATCGACAACTAGTCGGAATCGACTCCGACTAGTCGGCTTCATCAACGACCGTCGCAACTTCATTGGCAACAACTTTGACTACTCCTCTTGTCTAGAAAACTAGTCAAGGGCGGATTCCACATGATCGACAACTAGTTGGAATCGACTCCGACTAGTTGGCTTCATCAACGACCGCCACGGCTTCATCGACAATCGTCCACGTGGCCATCAATCAAGCTAAGTCATGGTTTAATATTTTTTCAAATATTCTTAATCATCATATATCTCCAAATATTATTCATATGCCTCCGTGGCTCTACTATAGTTGCATCCCCGACTACTCAAGTCTTCTCTTAATGGTTGTTAATTTACCTGGGTTGCTGAGGCCTTAATCCGTGAAGCCTACTCACCGGAAAGGTGTGAGTGGTTTTTAAACGTAACAGGCTACCTACCTAGGGAAATTACATGGCCTAGTAAGAGCAAGACGCGAAAAATTTTAATATGCATTTTATAATGTCTTCTCTTAACGGTTGTTAATTTACCTAGGTTGCTGAGGCCTTAATCCGTGAAGCCTACTCGCCGGAAAGATGCGAGAGGTGTTTAAACGTAACAGGCTACCTACCTAGGGAAATTACATAGCCTAGTAAGAGCAAGACGCGAAAAAAATTTAATATGCATTTTATAATACTGGGACATACTTTCAACTTGATATCTTGTATATCAATTATTACATACTTTCGTATGATTACTTTGCAGGGAACCATTTTCTAGACCACGTCATCAAGTAAGGAGCTCACCCACCGCGGGAGTTTTTCCAACAACAAAGATTCGAGACCCTCTATCCGAGTTCTTTTTTATAAAGAACCCAGGTATATGCTCGGGAGCTCTTCGACGAAGAATCAGAGCAATTTCAAGACAAGACCCTCCAGCTCCTTGTTCCAAATAGCAAGAGACTCGGGGGCTACACCTAGATGGGTGTACTTTTTCTTCAAAAAAAAGCACACACCACTCGAAGATCCCAAGAAGCGCTACATGGTTTCACTCAAGAAAGCACTCGGGCGACGCTTGTCCCTGCTTGGCAAGACCTAGAGGAACAAGACGAGGCTTCTAGAGTTCAACCATAAAGTGCTCGGGGGCTTGTCGATGCGGGACCCACGGAAATACCCTGCAAGGAAGAGAGGAGATCTAGTTTGATTAGGATTCCTCCCATGTAATCCTAGTAGTAGTGTTAACCTGTAATCCTACTAGGATTCTACATTTGTAAACCAACTAGGACTCTGGCCTCCTAACTATGTAAAGGAGGGCAGGGTTCCTTAGATCAGGGGGAGTGGAAGAGAGAGAACACTAGACAATCAATCCAACGCAAAGGCTAACGCCGACCGAACCAGGATAAATCGACTGTCTCTTGCGTTAACCATCGAGTTCTGCATACGCTGAATCCTGAACAAACTGCCCCGGGTACTCCTGTGGCAGGCTATCGGTGGTCAAACATCGACAATATCCATTTGCATTGTTGTCTTGTGCTTGTACTCTTATCACTATTATGAGCTTCTATGGTTGACTTGAACTAAATTGATATGCCTAAGTTTCCAAGTCCGGTCTGAACCAATGACAAGTTTCTTCACACCTCTTACAAGGGTTATCTTGCCAATGTTGTACTTATCACTTGTTGTCAATCCAAATTAAATCAAGTACTTGGGTTCACTAGCTCATGAACAAATTCATATATTAACCACTAGATCAACTAATCATTCAAGCAATAGAGGTATGTTATGAATTTAAACATTTCATTTGTTATGCATGATCCTATGAAGTATGAACTATATGCACTAACCACATACTAGTAAGGGATGAAATGATCATGCACATTACAATGATACCTTTGCTATGTTGGAGTAGAGGATAGTCACATAGATTCCAAATCATCACTCCAATAGCAATGCGAAGTCCAATTATAAGCTTGGTGAAGACCAATAGATACTATTTTGAATTCCATTCTTCACCCATATGAAATGAATACCACTTATGATCAAGTGCACTTTCTTGTTGTGGTTGGCTTGCTTCATCTTTTGATCAATGCTTGCATGAGAGCATCAACGTGAGAATACCACTTGAAATATTATGATTAGCTCTCTTTTGGGTGTTGCTTGCTTTTCTTGGTCAATCCTTTTGATTGCTTCAACTAAGCATCTCAAATGTCCCTCGGATCACCACTTCTATGTTAGCCTTCCAAGTACCATACTTGGTTTACCTATACATAGGCGGCAAGCCCCTACACTAGGGAGAAGTGATCTCTTTCCAAAGAACCATTCTTGATACTCACTTGAAATAGCTTGATTGATTGATCCAAGTGATGGACTGAACTTGATGAGTAACCTTGATTCCTTCTTTAAGTCCTTTTCTTTCTACTTGTTTAAATCCTTTTCTTTCTACCAAATGATCTCCAATCATATCTAGAACTTAAACTTCATCTTCAACTTGAGTTTAATCTTGATCTTCATCTTGAGTACCAAAAAATGTACAAAGTACACTCCACAATCAAATGGCCTTGTACTCTTTACTTTTCATGATTCTAGATCATCTCACAACCAAACTTAGGTGCCTCAATTACTTATAAACATGTTTCCAACTTGAGGACCTTTCAATCAAAGTGACTCTAGATCAATCCAACATTTGTCACTTTTCTAACAGATTTTGTACCCTTCAAAGAAATAATCATATCTAACAAAGTACAAATCTAAATACCACTAAATTTGGTGGAAATGTGATTCACTTAGTTATATAGCATCTGTAAAAATTTGAGCTTCATTTGACTTCTAGATTGCTACCAGATTTCAATTATTCCACCACTGCTACATGCAAAAAAACTGCTGCACTATAGCTGACAAGTTTCACTCCAAAACTGAGGCATCTCTTATCCAATTCTCTTGAAATTTCTACAGCATCCCATAGAATAAGTCTAGAGAATGTAAACCAATTTTCATGCCAATTCAATAAGTTTTGATCACTCAAACATGGCTAAGATCACAGCTAGCTCAGATTTTCAATATAGGACATATTTCAATCACTTGAGCTATACTTCATCAAGTATGAATCAAACTTGAAACCAACTGGTTTGAATACTTTCACAAGACATAAATCCATTTAATCCATTTACTAAATGTCATCTCATGAATTTATCCGACACAAATCAATCCAAACTTGATTACTAAGCAATTATCCATTCAATCAACTTATATGCATCCAAATGAAATGATCAACAAGAGATATACCTTGGTTAGCTCATGATCACCCAACTAGCAAGTTTCAACTCAAATATTTTTGCAAGCCATCAAATATTCCAATAAATCACTCCAACTTGAATATGACACTTGTATGTTGATAGCACTTGGACTTCACTCAATTTTCACTTGGCATTGGGTTTGGATGTGCACTAGGCTTCATATCTTAACTCAACATATGATGATCAATATGAAATCAATTGAATCAAATCTCCAATGCCAATGGTACCTACAATCAATCATCCACTTTTTGATGGTACCCAAATAAGTTTGGGTCCTCTCAAGTTAGGAGCAACATACTTAGGCATAGCCTTAGTATGAGTAGCGGGATGTTTTGCAATTGCAACCAATGAGGTACCATTGCCATCCTTCCTAAGCATAGAATCATCATCAATTGAAATAGTCTTAGGAGTGTTACCTAGGGGACATGAATGTCCCATGTGTCCACTTTCCCGACATGAGTAGCACTTTCTCTTTGCTTGAACCTTTTCTTCCTTGCTTATGTTGTGCTTCTCATTGCCTTGCTTCTCCTTGTTTGCTTGAGCCTTCTTCTCAAGCTTGTTTGGACAACCCGAAGCTAGGTGGCCCAATTTGTCACAACTATAGCATTTCATGTGAGCAATCTTCTCCATTTTCTCTTCTTTGTTCTTGCTCATTTGCTTTGCATCTTGATTCTTTCTTGGATGCATTGCTCTTTCTCTTGCTTTTCCACCCCTTCTAGTTTTCTTCTTCTTTATCATCAATTCACCATCATCTTCATGGTTGATATTGATTTGTTGTTGGGGAGTCTTCTCTTGCTCAACTTGTGGCTTTGGTTGAGGCTCTTCTAGTTGCTTCACCAATTGCTTGGATGGGCACATCGAGGTAAGGTGACCCCAAGTGCGGCACTTGAAGCACTTCACATGCTTGAGCCTCTCTTCTTCTTTTATCTTGAGCTTCTCAATGTTAGGACAACCATTTGCAAGGTGTCCCACTTCATGACACTGGTAGCACATGGTATGAGAGAGCTTTCTTTGTTGTAGCTTCTTCATCTTTCTTTCTCTCTTTCTTTCGCCCTTTGTCATCTTCTTCTTGAAGCCAAGGCCACACTTGTCACCATAGTTTCTTTGAGTCTTCAACATGTGCTCAAAGGTGACTTTTGAGTTGTAGCACCTCACTAACTTGTTGCTCAATTTCTTCACTTCATTTTTGAGCTCATTGTTCTCCTTCAAAAAGTTAGTCTCACAAGACATAGAAGTAGAACAAGCATCTATTTGTGAAGAACATGGCATTTCTAATAAATCATCACAAGAGGTGGATACATACTTCTTGCCTATATCACAAGGGTTAGCAACATTTTGCAATTTATCATTTGATCCATGTGATGAGCTCTCATTATTTTTAAGTTTCTTTGTAAATATTTTAATGAGAGAAGCATGTTGTTCTAATAATTCATCATGAGATGCAAGTAGTGTCTCATGATTCAATTTTAGCTCATCATGTGAAGATTTAAAAGCATCAAGTAATTTCTTATGTTCTTCACAAGAGTTCTTTAGAAATGAGTTTTCATTTTCTAATTTCATTGTTTTAGCTTTCTCATTTTCTAAAGACATGGTCATGCTATGATCAACCACATTATCATTTGATACCTTGGTGTCACCTTGTGACATGAAGCAATGTGGTGATGTAGGAGAGCTTGTAGTAGCAATGTCATCTAGGCATGATCCATCATCATAACCATCAAGTGTGCATAGGGTAGCATCATCATTTGCAACACTTGTGGCATCATCAATCTTGTCAAGTGAACTGTAGTAGATCGATCATCATCATCACTTGACCAATGAGGTGGAGCAATCTTCCACAATCACCAAGTTGTGGTCATGCTCAACATCCTCATGCGCCACTTTCTTGGGCTCATCCTCCTTGAACTTGCCATCATCCCATGTGGAGGAATCACCGAAGGTGCGCTTGATGGACTCCCATATCTCACGAGCGGTTCCCATGTAGTTTACTTGTTTCATCAAATCAAAACTCAATGCATCCATTAGAAAACAACAAGCATGTGCATCAAGTTCATAGAGAACTCTTTGAGCTTTGGTGAGCTTTCTATGGTCCAAGACATGGGTGAAACCACTAGTGACAATCCACCAAAACTTAGGTCCCTTTGCACGAAAATGATCAAGCATGTGATTTTTTCAAAGTGCAAAGTTTGTGCCATAAAAATGTGTGTCTCACAAACATCTAGCCCACTAGACACCATCCTCTTGGGTCGATGAAGACCACAAATGAGAGACCTAGCTCTGATACCACTTGTAGGGTCGAGATGGCGACTAGAGGGGGGGTGAATAGTTGTTACTAAAACTTAATCGCGTCGGCTAACCGAAATAAGTGCGGAATTAAACTATCGGTCTAGCCAAGACTACACCCCTCTATCTATGTTCTCAAGCACCTTGCAAAGATCCTAATTATGCAACAAAGGTACCGGGCTAACTAGAGCTCACCTAACCAATTCTAGGAGCAAGGTCACACAAACCTATGCCACTAGTATTTCAAGCAATGAGGGAGCTCCTACATAAGCTAGTAAGCAAAAGCACATAGCCAACTAAGCTCACTAGCAATGCTCAATAACAAGGCAACCAATGCCAAATTAGAGAGTGCAAATACTTAGCTACACAAACTAAGCAAAGTGACTAACAAGGTTACACAAACCAAATTAGCCACGCAAGGGAGCTACTTCTATGCTACACAAGCAAGAAGGTAACTAGTGAGCTACACAAGCTAACTAATTACAAGAGCAACTACACAAGCACATTATATATAAAAGTAATCACAAGCTTGTGTAAGGGGATTGCAAACCAACAGGAAGAACAATGTTGACACGGTGATTTTCTCCCGAGGTTCACGTGCTTGCCAACACGCTACGTGCCCGTTGTGTCGACCGCTCACTTGGTGGTTCGATGGATAATTGGCTTCACCTGCCAAGCCCACACATCGGGCACCGCAAGAACCTACCCTGAAAGTGAGGGTAGCTCAATGACACGCTCAACTAGAGTTGCTCTTCGTGGCTCACGTGGGGTGAGCACAATGCCCCTCACAAAGCACTTCTCCGGAGCACCGCACAAACTTCTTGCGGGCTTCGACAAAGACCACCACCAAGCCATCTAGGAGGTGGCAACCTCCAAGAGTAACAAGCACCACCGGCTTGCAACTCGATCACCTAGTGCCACTTGATGCAACCTCACGATGCAATCGCACTAGAATCGCTCTCTCACACAATCGGATGATCACTATCAAGCATATGTGAGATAGAAGGCTCCCAAGCACTCTCAAGGATGGACACAAAGTCCCCCGAGGTGCTTAGCACCAGCCATGGCCGATATCACCTTCTATTTATAGCCCCACGGGCTAAACTAGCCGTTACCCCTTCACTGGGCAAAACTCGGGACGACCGGACGCTCCGGTCAGATCGACCGGACGTAGGACCTCAGCGTTTGGTCAACGGATGCTCACCACGTGTCACCTCCATTCAACCTTAGTCGTGTGATCTCAATGGTCAAGTGATGACCAGACATAGCTGCTCAAAGTGACCGGACGCAGGACCCCCAGTGTTCGGTCATTTCTAGTAAGGTACCAGTCATGATCGGACGCGTCCAGTCGGTCATGATCGGACGTAGCATCAGCGTCCAGTCCTTCTCCACCTTCTCTGTGTTGCCTACATCACCATATGTCAGCCTGACCAGACACACCCTGCCAGCATCCGGTCACTTTCAATGCTAGCGTCCGGTCGATGACCGACGCCTGCATGCTCTCAGCCGCCACTGACCGGACGTAGGACCCCAGCGTCCAGTCACCACATGACCAGTGTCCTATCCACTCTGTGGCACCGTTGGACTGTCCGCACTCTACGGGCGGACACTCCACTGGTGGAGTTCCCAACCCTTCTCGCCTCCATTTCATCACCGAGTTGATCCACATCAACTCCAACTTCATCTCCTTTGTAAATGTGCCAACACCACCAAGTGTACACCACCATGTGTATGTGCGTTAGCATTTTCACAATCATTTTCCAAAGGATTAGCCACTCAACTTGCCACGCCACTCAATCCTAGCGACGATGTAAAGTTAGATCACTTAAGTGGCACTAGATGACTGATATGCAAACAAGTTTGCCCCTCTTGATAGTATGGCCATCTATCCTAAACCCGGTAATGAACTTCTCTACACACCTATGACCAGTGAAATGAAATGCCCTAGGTTATACCTTTGCCTTGCGCATTCCATTCCATCTCCTCCAATGTCGATGCAACACATGCACCAACATGATCGACAATGATATGATCCACTTCATATCATCACATGATCATATTGGTTCATCGATCTTGACTTCACTTGCTTTTCACCGTTGCCTTCATCCATCGGCGCTAAGTCTTGCTCAAGCTTCACCACCACGTGGTCCATCACTCCAAAGCCTCCGACTTGCCCTTCACGCTTGCAACCGGTCCATCAACCCAAGTCTTGTCTTGATATTCTCCACCTTGATCACATGACTCAATGCCATGTCTCATGTGCAATAAGCTCCTTCATCATCACATATGTGAGCTTTGCAACATCTCCAAGCCATTTTCACCTTCATGGCATATGTTGCTCACACATATGTACCTGTGGACTAATCACCTGTGTATCTCACATAAATATAATTAGTCCACCTAGGGTTGTCACTCAATTACCAAAACCACACAAGGACCTTTCACTCCGTCCTGTTGTCACTTCTAACTCTCTTAATTTTGACTTCAAACTCATTTTGGGCTCTTCTTGCAAACTCTTAAAGATACCTTGGACTTCACTCTTTTCACGTAAAAAGAATACCCAAGTGAAACGAGAATAATCATCAACAATTACGAAACCATATTTGTTACCACCAATGCTTATATAAGCAATGGGTCCAAATATGTCCATGTGAAGCAACTCCAATGGCCTTTTGGTTGTCACAACATTCTTGACGGGATGTTTAGCTCCAACTTGTTTTCCCGCTTGGCATGCACTACAAATCCTATCTTTCTCAAAAGAAACATTTGTTAGTCCAAGGATGTGTTCACCCTTTTGAAGTTTGGCCAAGTTCCTCATCCCAACATGGGCAAGTCAGCGATGCCATAACCAACCCATGCTAGATTTTACCATTAAACAAGTCTCGGGATTTACTCTATTTGATGTGAAATCAACTAGATAGAGTTTTCCTTTTAAATAACCCGTAAATGCAATAGAGGAATCCTTCCTTCTATAGACTTCCACACCATTATCCGTAAAGAGACAATTGTAACCCATCTTACAAAGTTGTGAGACGGACAACAAATTGTATCAACGAATTCAGAAGTAAAACATTTGAAATGGAATTATCATTTGGTATAGCAATTTTACCCAAACCGAGGACTTCTCCTTTTCCATTGTCACCAAACACAATATTTCCACTATGATCATGATTTGGTTGGAATGACGTGAACATGTCCTTCTCTCCGGTCATATGATTGGTGCATCCACTATCCAACACCCAACTTGTTCCACAAAAGGAATATTCCTACAAAGACAAATTAAGCTTTTTTTAGGTACCCAAAAAGATTTGGGTCCTAGGGGGTTAGTCACATAAAACTTGGGCACCCAAACACTCCTCATAATTTCCTTTCTCTTTTGGGCACCAATATACTTAACCACAATCTTGCCAACCTTGCCCCAACAACACATATAGTCACTAGCATAGCACCGTGGAAGTGGTGCTTGTGGCTTGGGGACATTGGATTGCTTCGTCTTGATTGTCTTGTTACTTGTAGGTTGAATCTTTGGAATGTAGACCTTGTTGTTGGCCTTGCATATTAGCTCATCAAGAGCAACGCCCTTGTTGAACTTCACAGAGGCACACCATTGATCATGTTCCTTCCATTGGCCTTTCCATCATACCTGTCGGTACAGAAAGTGACTAACTAGTGAATATTTGTAGTTTTGTTGTACGTTGTGATCAGAGGTGGCCTAGCACTCAATGACACAGGAGTTATAATGGTTCAGGCAACGTGCCCTAAGTCCAATTTGGGTTGGTCGATGACTTTATTCCTGAGCCCAGGTGCTCAAAGTCTGTAGTGGGGTTACAAACGAGAAGGAGAAAGATGGGGGTACCAGAGGCCCGATTGGCTCCGATCGGAAGGGCCGAGAGCGACGGGAACTCTGCTATGAGCTAAGTGTTCAAGCGTGTGCTTGAGTTCCGAACCTGGCGGTTCTGTGGTAGGCGCCCACGGGTGTAGCCCCTGGGCGGTTCGGGCAGAACTGGCTGGGGGTTTTCTGCATTGTCAGTGGGGGAGGTTTTTCTATTGTTCGGCGGGTGCGTGCGAGCGCACCCGCGGGTGTACCCCCGAGACCCCGGGTGGTTCGGGCAGAACCGGCTGGGGGGTGTTTTTAGTGGTCGTGTGTGTATGTTTTCTAGTCTGAGGTGGATTTTTGTTAACCAAGGCTTCGTTGTGCAGCCATGGTGTTTAGATGCGGGGATTGGATTGAGACAGAACTTACTGATCCCGGCATCGGTGCGCGCCGTGAGTCGGGTGAGAAGGTTAGTTCGGGACAACCCCTAAAGTCAGTGCGCGCCATGGATGGAGATAGCTCGGTTCGGATGCGACAGAGCTCTCTGATCTTCGGCGTCGATGCGCGCTGTGGGATCGGTCGAGGCGGAGTCACGAGTGGACCCAGGCATCGGTGTGTGCCATGGATCAGAAGTTAGTTTTAGTTAGTGAAGCCGTTACGCGAGTTCGGAGTCACGGTCCCAGGTTTATTGGAGCGCAGTCGGAAGTGAAGCCGTTTGAAGCCGTTACGCGAGTTCAGAGTCATGGTCCCAGGTTTATTTGGAGCGTAGTCGGAAGCGAAGCCGTTTTGAAGCCGAAGCATAGTTAGTTGGTTAAAAATCAGATGAGGCGATGTTCGCGGATCCTGGCGTCGGTGCGCGCCGCGGGACTAGGCGAGTTGGAGTCATGGATCTGACGAGTTCGAGGTCGCTATCCTTGGTGTTTTTCTTGAGCCCTCGAGCCCTATCGGGCCTTCGTGGGGGTCGATGTGAGTTATGTGCGTTACCCCATCCGGTTCCTCACAACCGGGGGGGCTGAGTTTCGTCGCTTGTCCCGATCGCTTAGGCTCGAAGACTAGCTCGGTGAGTTCGCTAATGGGTGTGATTGAGTGGAATCCGGGTCTGTCATTTGTGACGGGGTTGACATAGCTGTCTTGTGACATTCCACTACTCCTTTACCTGCAACCCAACAGATGCCTAGGTCGTTCTAGAGACCGACCCAGGTGTCCTAACGGCCTCGCCACGGATGGGGATTTTGTGGGCCTAGCGAGAGGTTCAGGATCGAACGAGAATGTTGAGATGACCTGGTCTGCCGGACCAGGCTAGGGCCACATGGTGCTCATCCATGGTTTTCTCCCCTGGCTCTATTTGGTTGCTCACGTTGAATGAGGCAAACCGCTACTTCGTGACGCAACACGGAGTGTTCTGATGCATTTCGCTGCATGTGCGATGCTTAGTTCCTAAGCCCCCGGGCAGTTCATGCCCTAACCGTCCAGGGGGTTCCGGCGTATGGAATGAAATGCGCGTATGGATGTATGAAATTATTTATAATGAAATAGCTAGGGTCGGTAGTGTTACCTCGATGTCCTGAGTGACAGGATTCAGAGAGCTCTAGTCGGAAATGTCTGACCGGGACCAGTGCTCGTCGTTCGATACGGAGTCAGCATGGCCTGCATGAGGCGTCCCTTTGCTCCTTACCTATTGCTTGGTGTCCCTGGGTGATTCGATCGACTCAGGGAGGTCCGGTGGTCTCTTCTGGCGGAGATTTCGTTTTGGTTTTTCCCGGGCCTGGCCTGGGGAAGCGGGGAGCTGTCTGCGTGCAGTGGCACTTTGGTTCCTATGCCCGTAGTGTGGTACTGGTTAGTCATGCGATAGTGGTGGGCCATGGCCAGGCCACGTCTCGCCTGATCAAGAGCCGTTCCATCAAGCAGCGCGCGTCTCGTCGGTTGAAGGCACGTCTCATCTGCATTAAGTGGAAAAGATAGAGAAATTCTCGCTCCGCCGTTCTGCCTTCCCCAATCAGCGCGTTCTTCCTTAACCGTTGTTTCCCTTTTCTTTAAGTACGAGTAGGGAGAGGGTTTTCATTCCGTTCTTTTGCCTGTTCTTCATCTGCCGCCACTTTCTCTCTTCCTTTTTTGATGTGAGCGTTCCTGAGAGCCGTGAAGGTTTCTAGGAAAGAAGGGGGAGAGAGCGAGGGAGAAGAGAGGAACTTACTGATCCTTTTGCGATCTAGAGCGAAGATGTCGGACTAGAGGTCATCCAACATGAGGAAGTCGGTGCTGGAGGCTTTCGTCAAGAAGGGGTTTCTGCCGCCATAGGAGGTGGTGCACTAGAGGGTCCCTAGAGGGGAGGAGTTCCCACAACCTTGTCCCGACGAGGTGGTTTCTTTCCTTACCTTCCATGAGCACGGATTAGGGTACCCCATGCACTGGTTCCTGCGCGGGCTCCTCAACGAGTGGGGTCTGGGGCTGCAGCACCTTAATTCGACGGGGGTGCTGCACATTGCCAGCTTTGTCACCATGTGCGAGGCTTTCCTCGGGATGGAGCCGCACGTGGATTTCTTCCAGCGCCTCTTCTCCCCGAGAGCCTTGACGGTGGGGGACCCGGCCGAGACTGCGCTGGTGGGAGGTTTCACCCTGCAGAGGAAGCCGAGTGTGGGAGATTCATACCCTGCATACTCCCCCTGTGACTCCAACCGGGGGTGGCATGGGGAGTGGTTTTACATCAGGAATCCGGCGGAGGTGCCATTTTCATCATTCACCGGCGGGAGGCCGGAGAAGCAGAAAAGTTGGTCGTGGGGTTGCGCCCGCACGGAGAGGCACAAGGTGCAGGTCATCGAGGAGGAGCTGTGGAAGCTCGTAAGGAGCGGCCTTGACGGGGTGCGGGTGTTCCACACCCTGTTTTCGCCGCCGGGTCGTGCTGCTGGCGAAAAGGACGCGACCGATGTGGATGTATGGTGGCTGGTCAGATCCGGACCGTGCGTCGCTGGAGGACCTGCTAGACCATGAGGTCTAGAGTCACCTTGGCCAGGTGCTGCAGCTATAGCCCATGGATACGGTTGTGGGGAAACCCATACCGTTCAATGCCTCGGTCGTGTCCAAACTGGTATGATCCCTTATTTTGTTCGTGTCTCTTCCTCTGCTTTTCTTGTTTCTTGATCCTAGTCCATCCGTTCCATAGGGGTTTGAAAGGTACAAGTCCCGACCACACCTACCTAAGGGACCAGAGGGCAGGGCCCGGCAGGCCGCCCAGAACGAGGTGGCAGACGCCCGGAAGAAGAAGAGAACCAAGGAGGTTCAGTGGAAGGAAGAGAAGAAGAAGGAGGTTGCCCGGCGCGTGAGGGCCAGGGAACATAGGAGTGACATTGAGCCAGAACTCACGTTGGATGATCCTACGGATGTGGATGACATGGTCTTCTCTGATGAGGAGGAGAGTCAGGAGGTCGTTGTGACCTTAGCGGAGCATCACGGCCCTACGACGACATCCGCTGGTGATGAACAGGAGGCCACGCGGCGTGTGGTGGTTCCCGCGTCGAGGAAGTACGCAGCGAGCGTGGATGTTATTGGCGAGCGGGTGGCGAAGCGGACGCGGTCACCGCGCCCCTCAACAGCGCCGCTGGCTCTGTCCCTGCCTGTTGTGGACGTGGCGGAATAGGGCGGGCGGTCCGAGGAGCGAACTGGCACCTGTTCATCGTCGGGGTCGGTGACGGTGTGTGACTTGCCGCCAGGGATGGCCCTGCCCATCGTGGACGTAGTCGAGCAAGCCAGTCAGTCTGAGGAGTAGACCGATGCCCGTGCGCCGCGTGACTTGCAGTCGGCGGATGTTCTGCCAGTTGCTCCGGTCGGGGATTCTTGAGCCAGGGGTCATGGCGAACCGTAGGTTGGGCAGGGGCCGGTAGGAACAACTCTGCCCCTGGCTGAAGTAAGGGAGCGTGGGTCGCAGTCTGGAAGCAGGCCTCGTCGTACAGGCCCATCGATGTCTCGCCACTCGGTACGTCTTTCTCTATTTCCTTTCGGTCCTTTGCTTGCTGAGTTTTTGTTTTGGAGTGTGACTTACCCTTACCTTCCGCCAGTGGCCTAGGGATGCTTGGGCTGAGCATCACCCCAACTCCAGTGCAAGATACTTGGAAGCCCATCCTGCAGCGTGTTGCAGCGAGCGAGGGGGGCAGCAGGGTGGCGGTAGCAAAGCCTTCCCTCCTGGGGGTGGTGCCCCTTGGGGTGGCTGCTGATAATGCGGTGGTAGCGACATCGGTGTTGGAGGCGATCCCAGTGCCGATGGTGGGGGTTACGTCAGAGGTAACTCTCGCTGCCCCTCCTCTGTCGGTCGCGGTGGAAGAGACAAGGGAGGGCGAGCTCCCTATCTCGCCAGGTGGAGGGACGCACGGCATGTCCTTACCGTCGGAGCCGAAGGCACTAGAGGGAAGGGCGGCCGGGATGGAGTTGGGACGCCCGGTGGCGTCTCATGCGAATGAGGTGGTGGAGATCCGTCTGATGACGAGGCGGGTGTCGCGGTGGGGCCGCTGGTGTCGCCGCGGGAGCTAGTGGTGTCGCCGTGGGAGCCGGCGGTGGTCCAGTCAGAGGTTGGGCCCTCTGGTGGTTTGCCGGAGGGTGACCTAGAGTGGCCCTGCCCTAAGGACACGTCGAAGGCACGGTTCACCCTCCGGGATTCCCAGGAGTGTTAGCTCTGGGATATCTTTGGGGGGCAAGGGCATGCCACGGTGTCCGAGCTCACCAAGCTGTTCGCGAAGCTTGAGAGCGCCCGAAAGCAGGCTCAGTTTGCTCGTCAGCTGGTTGAGGCCGACTTGCAGCTCGCCGCGGAGGTGAGTTTCTGGTACTCGTCCTTGCCCTTTGAATCTTTCATCGGTTTTTTTTAGCATGCTTGTTTTTCACAGGAAATAAGGAAGATGTTGTCCCACAAGTCTTACTTCCTCCGGATGGAACATGCCTAGATGGCCGAGCTTGAGCATTAGGTGGAGTCCGCTTGCTGCGAGTCCCAGGTCCGGGTGGCCGCGGCGCGGGCGGAGGGGCAGCGAGCGGCGGAGCGGGCGACTGCTGCCGAGCAAGGGCTCGAGGCAGCGAAGGTCCGCCAGGAGGAGACTGAGGCGGGCTGCGGACATCCCTAGCGAGCACCGAGGCGGTGCTTCAAGAGGCCTTGGCGGCCCTTGAGCCAGAGCGGGCCGCCCTGGAGTTGGCACAGAAGGCCCTAGAGGCGAAGAAGAGGGCCCGGTCGGAGGCGGATCAAGAGGTGGTCGCGCTCCGGGGCCAGGTGATGAGGACAGAGGATGCGAGTGCCTGGCTACGCGAGCAGGTGGCTCGGTAGGCAGAGGATCTCTCCACCCTTGAGGCCTCTCGCATCGGTGTGTACCATTTTTGTTTTCTTGTGGTGTTGATTTTTCCCTTAGCCTATTTCTGAGCTTGTCGCCCTTCTTGTAGAGCTGGGTGAAAAGATGAAGGCGCTGGAGCGAGACCTGGAGGCATCCAAGGCGAGCCTCAACCGGAATGCCGAGGATCTTTCCAAGTCCTGTGAAGAGCGACGTGCTCTCAAAGGGGATCTTGACCAGATCCGCAATGTTGCCTGGCTCATCGTATCGGAAGTCTTCGGGTCGGCGCCTAGTACCCGCGCGCGCCGTGGTCCAGCTGGTAGAGATTCCGAATGCGGTCCGGGACCTTGTCAGGAGCAGGCTGTTCTACGGTGCGTCGGGGGTGATGACCTCGGTGGAGACGCACCACCCAAACCTAGACTTCGCCGCTATCTGTAGTGGGTATGCTGAAGGTCTGAGCATGGTGGACATCCAATTAATTCGGGAGAGTTTGCTGCCGCACGGGCGTTCGGTGTCAGAGCAAGTCTCTACCGAGTGGGTGATGGATGTTCGCCATCAAGACATGGCCCAAAGCATGTGTGGAGAGGACGCTTCTGAGCCTGCGGATAGCCCGAAGCCTGGTTCAAGGGGGAATGTCGCCTCAGCCTCGACCGAGCCGAATGTCGTGCCGCTAGGGAGTGAGCAGCCTGCGCCTTCGTCGGTTGCGCCACCAGCAGATGCCGCCGGGTCGGTTTAATAGCTTGCAGAATATAAGTAGTTAGTAAACGTAGAAAGTTTTAAGTTCGTGGGGGAGACCCTGTGTAAAACATTCGTGTGTGTTTTAAAGACTACAATCGGTTTTTGTTTTTGTGATGGAGTTGCTCCGTTCGGGGAAGCCTTCCCTTTCGTTCCTTAGTTTTGCCTTAGCATAATTTTGTTTTCTATTTCTTTCTTTCTCGTACCTGCCCGTTTGTCCCGTAGGCTATAACCTTGTGAGCCCGGGGCGTGGCACATGAGGCTCTGCTTCTCGTAACTGTAGGAAAAGGCGGGGTGCGATCAGTTAGAATGTTTTAAATCAAAGTTATGTAAGGCAAATCAAAGGAACAAATTGTCCTTTTGTTTGGGTAGGAAGGAGTTTTCTCCATATGAAAGTAAAAGAGTACTCAAAGTAAAAACAAAACGGAGGGGTAGTAGAGCCCCCGAGCGCCCCGAGCCGAAAAGTGTTCGGGTCGGGGTGCTCTTACAGGAGCGTATGCTAAGTAAATAATGGTAAGACTGAAGCTTTTAGGGAAAAATGACATAGCTGTTCCAAGGAGTTCAGAGAGAGCATCATCGCTTTTGTCCTTCAGTCGGTAGGCATCCGGTCCAATCCTTGCCCGCTATGCCTCTTTCTTCGATTGCTGCCTCTTCGCCTTTTTCTTTCCTTGGCCTCCTAGACTACCTCAGCAGGCGCTTGAGGAGCTAGCAGTCCTTGTAGAGATGGTTGATGGGATAGTTGTGGTTGGTGCACGGGCTCTCCATGAGCTCATGAAAGTGGCCCAGAGGGTCTTGCTGGGGCTGAGTGCCCGCGTAATCTGCCGCGGCGACCAACACAGAGTTGGCCGGTCGGCGGTGATCCTTTCTGTTCTTTTTTCCCCTCTGCGTGGAGGGGCCCTCATCTTGATCCTGGCATTTGGCCTTACCTTTGTCGTGGCCCCCATGGAAGCGCGGTGAGAATGGCGCTTGCTGGGGGAGTTGGGCAAAGGTTGGTGGTCCTAGGCCGTTAGTGCTAGGACTCCGGTCACCGCTGCACGTGCCTTGGTTTGGTCCAGCCGCACGTAGATAGGTGGTTGGTGTGGAGCGGTCGTCAAGTTAAGACGAGGTGCCATTGTGGCCTCGTGTGCCGCGCTCAGCAGCTATTGCGGTGGTAGGGTGTAGTGCCCCATCTGCTGTGTCCTAGTTCCCCGCACGGGGAGCGAGGTCACGAGTCGGCGTCATGATACGGAGCACTCCGCTTGCTGAACGACGGCGGTCTCCACCAGTGCCTGGAGGTTCTGGTGGATCGCCTATTCGCGAGGGTCGTTCGGCTCGGACAGGCTGCGTAGGAGCATTGCCGCGGTGGCAATGTTCTGACTAGTCTGAGTGAACTACGGGGGATCGGTCACCTAACTGGGGTGTTGCGCTAGACCTGACGGGCGTGACCCCGAGCGCCGTTCGCCGGTCTATGCACACGGGGCACAGCATGGTGCACCGAGCGCGCTGGCGCGGTCGGTGGCTGATGTGGCCACCGTCATCGTAGATCCTGCTCGTGCTCTCGTGTGAGCTCGGGGGCCTCCATATGAGGGCCCGAAGGGGCGTGAGTCCGTGATGACTCCATTGCCCTTGGCGGCTATTCCGGAGCGTCCGGCATGGTGCACTCCCAGGATGGACGGTGGCTAGGTGCCACATCGCCGATGCTGGAGCCGTCACTCTCGACGTCATCGTCCATAATGTCAAGGAAACAGGTGGGACCATAGCTTGCCATCCCCATGGACTCAGACATGAGAGGAGGCGGCGCCATAATCTTTTGGAGCCCCCAGGCGTACGCGTCCATGGGAGACACGAGGTCGTAGGGGAACCGGTCATACGGTGGCCGCAACGGGGACAACGGCAGCCCTCCGGGTATTTGGCGGAAGATAGAATGTAGTAAGTAAAGAACGGCATGTATATTACTTATAGCGGGGTTTGAGCAGAGAGTTTGCTCGAAATGAAGCGCAGATGCCGCGCCGTTGAGGTCACGTGTCCTGGAGTCAATGGAGGACGTCTCTCCGATGGGTGCCGGGTCACGAGCCTCCTCGCGGAGGTGGAGTACGCTGAGCCGGTCGGCGACGAAGTCCAGGCTTCCGAAGAGGAAGGCCTGGGATGGCTTGAAAAAGGGTGGAACCCGCATCCCTATAGGCGAGAGTGCAGGATACTCCAGCGAGCCGAAGCAAATTGTATCGCCCGAGCCCGCCATGGCGGGGGTGGTGAAAAAATGGGCCATCCGATGATAAAAAAGTGTTGAGCATACAACGTCTTCCCCACGGACGGCGCCTACTGTCGGTATAGAAAGTGACCAACTAGTGAATATTTATAGTTTTGCTATACGTTGTGATCAGAGGTGGCCTAGCACTCAATGACACAGGAGTTATACTGGTTCAGGCAACGTGCCCTACGTCCAGTTTGGGTCGGTCAGTGACTTTATTCCTAAGCCTAGGTGCTCGAAGTCTATAGTGGGGTTACAAATGAGAAGGAGAAAGATGGGGGGTACTAGAGGCCCGGTCGGCTCCGATCAGAAGGGCCGAGAGTGACGAGAACTCTGCTATGAGCTAAGTGTTCAAGCGTGTGCTTGAGTTCCAAACCTGGCGGTTCTGTGATTTTGAGCTATTGGACTAAGTGAATCTAAGGGAACTGAGCTTGGACGATTTGGTCTCCTTTCTATTGGAGTAAGTACATCCCCTTTTATAGATGAAGGGGATGGCTTTATAGGTGAGAGGGAGAGGGTACGGATGCTTTTAAGCCTTGTTGCCCACGCCGATGAGGAGTGGAAAATGGTAGGTGCCCACAACACTGTTGATGTCACTATAGAGTGTCAGGTGCATGTGGGAGGTTGCTTTGTCTTCTTCAGGAAGGGTTGACGTTGGTACCTATAAAAAATACTGTTTGCCTAGAGGCATGAGGAGTCTCACCACGTTTACTAGGTATGGTGAATCCCAGCGCCTACAATACTATAGGGATAAATGCCGGCGCCTACAATACTGTAGGGATAAATGTCGGCGCTGGTCGGAGAAGAGCGATGAGCAGGGTCCTTATGTACCCCGGTCGGAGAGACGTAGGGTCAGAGCCGGAAGTTGGGCTCGAGGCAGGCCTTCCTATCGGAGAGGCCGTCTGGAGGTGGCTGGAGCCCAAATCAGGCGCTCTGGTCGGAGAAGGTGGGCCAAAGTTGCTGATGAGTGGGCGTTTCTCTTCTTGGGCCGGGCCTTCCGGTCGGTTGCAGGGCCGCCCCTTTGCCCTGTTGTTTTTTAGACTCTTGGGTCGAATCTTGGTGTGGAGGCCGGTCCCCGAGGGACCTCGAGTTTATGAACCCGACAATACCTATTGTAGCCAATGCCTTCCTTGATTGATGGGTGCCTTGATGACGTGTATATAGTCTTGTTGGATTGCTCTTGACACACCCATTCTTCAATATCATCTTCAACCTATGAATTTCCTTGTCTTTCTTCTCTAACTCAACAAGGTTAGTTGTATATGCATTCACATCAATTTTATAGCATCTTTTACAACTATCAATAGTGGAGACATTAGAGTCTTTGGTTGCCTTAGGAGAAATTGAAGTGCTAGCCCAAAGAGTACTATAGTTTAGCTCAAGATTTCGATATTTTTCTTCCAAGCTTGTGAGGCTTTCTTGAGCTATACTCTTCTCATTCTTAAGGCTAGCTACTTGATCATTTCCCAATTGAGTCATTGGCTAAAGACAATTCAACGGTTAACTTCTCAACCTTCATCTTTTTCTCGGCTATAGATGCTTCAAGTGCAAGGTTTTTCTCTCTCTTGAGTAATTATATCTCCTTGCAACTCTAAGCATCTATCCCTCTTCTCTAATTTCTTCATTAGCATTTTTATTTTAGTGAAGGCCTTTTTACCAAATTTATTTTTCATGGTTGCTTCAATTTCTTCTATGTTATCATCACAACTATCATACTCATCACTAGAGGAAACAGGTGTACTATGTACCTTCTCCCCTTTTGCCATGAGACAAGTTGGGGTGTAGTAGTCATTGTCGATGAGGTTGGAGAAGAGCCTCGGTGGTGAAGATAGGTTGGAGAAGAGTTTTGGTGGTGAAGTTGAGTCGGGGAAGATCATGGTCGGTGAAGAAGAGTGGTGGATGGCGATGTTTGTGGCTCCCTTCTTCTTCTTCTTCTCATCATCACTTGAGTTACTATCACTTGACTCCCATTCTTCCCCAAGATGAGCTTCACCTCTCCTCTTGCCTTTGTTCTTCTTGTCTTCATCCTTGTCATGCTTGTGCTTCTTTTTCTCATTAGGACAATCGGCTATGAAGTGACTGGTTTGACCACATCCATAGCAAAATCTCTTTTTGAACCTTCTCTTACCATCACCATAGATATTGCGGTTGCTTTTCTTCTTCATAAACTTTCTAAGATTTCTAATCACAAATGCAACCTCCGCATGGGAATCTTCTTCTCCACTTGAGGAATCATCCTTCACTTTCTTCTTCTTTTCTTGACTTAAACCTAGACCTTCATGTTGTTGAGTTGCTTTAAGGGCTGCACTCTTGTTGAATCCCATTGCATTAGGATTTTGATTGTGAGCATTGATTGCATCTTCATCTAGACACTCATGATGCTTGAACTTTGAAAGAACTTCTTGAGGTGTCATCTAATCATAACCGGGCCTTTCCATGATCACGAATGCTAGCATGTTGTTCTTGGCTCTATAGGTTCTCAACATCTTTCTAGCAACCTTGTTGTCATCCCATTCGGTGCTTCCAAGAGCTTTTATGTGGTTGACTAATGCCATGAGCCTATCAAACATGGATTGTGTTGTTTCATTTTTCAAGAAAACAAATCTTTCCAATTCACCTTGAAGTAACTCTATGTTGCCTTTTCTCACACTTTTATCTCCTTCAAATGATACTTTCAAAGTATCCCAAATTTGTTTTGCACTTTCCATTCCATTCACTTTTCTAAACTCATCCGGAGCTAGGCTTGACACAAGCAATGCTACGGCTTGTGCATTTTGATGGAGGTTGTGCACTTCTTCCGGAGTTATCTCTCTATCTTCATTGGTAGGAATCATCACACCAACATCCACAACCTCCCAAAGTCTTACGGCAATGAGATGCATTTTCATCTTGTATGACCAATCGGTGTATCTTGTTCCATCAAAGTGAGGTGGCTTGCCAATGTTGACGGATGGAGTATGTAGTGTTGAACCTTTCATGAGTTGTCCATAGTCAAAACTCATATTTGAATATATTCCTTTTCCATGAGCATGCTCACCGACTCCAATATCACTAGCAGCATCTTTGTTTGCTTCATTCTTGTCACTAGTATCATTCTTGCCATTTATTGCATCATCAACCTTCTTGCTCAATTCTTCCTTCAACTTGCTCATCTCATCTTACATCTTTTTCATTTCATCTTGAAAGAGCTTGGCTTGAGAACTCATCAACTCTTCAGCTATTTTCTTGGCCATTTCGACAGCAACGGCTTACATCTTGTCGGACTCCGACATTGTTTCTTCTCACGTGGTGAAGCGTAAAGAGAAGACATTGCTTTGATACCAATTAAGAGGATCTAACAATGCCTAGAGGGGGGGGTGAATAGGCATATCTAAAAATTTACTGCAAATGCTAAGTTCAAATCTGTCAGTCACTATCGGAAGTCCCGATGTTTGGGTCAGAACTCCCGACGTTGTCAGAAGTTCTGGCGCAAACATCAGCAGTTCCGACGCCTACTTGAACTACAAAAGCAGTGCCAAATTTAACTTTGCAGATAAATAATCTTACAACCTCACTCCCTAGTGGTTTGGTGAAGATGTTGGGTCACTCCCTTGACGCCGTAATGCCTCCAAACCGTAGATCGAGTCCAAACCCTAAAATGGAGATTTGGTGGGCAAAGAGACAAACACATACAAGTAATCTCAAGCAATCACAACAACAACAACAACCATGCAGGACACAAGGATTTATCCCAAGGTTCGGCAACCCCACAAAGGAGCTCCTACATCCTCGTTGTTGAGGTGACCACCAAGGTCAGAGTCTATTTCACCTCCTTGCCTCTCTCAAAGCGACCACAAAGGTCACTTGAGCTTTCCACTAAGAAATCGAAGGGTGATACAAACTTCCCAAGGCTCTTCCATAAGATGGAAGCTCTTGGGCAGCACCTAGCCGGCTAGGGGCAAAGCCCCAAGAGTAATAGATGCAAAATCAACCGGCTTGAGGAAGAAATCAAGTGCTCAAGCTTTCCAAAGTGATGCTCTCACTTAATCCACTCTCCTTTCACTCAAAAACCTAAGGGAATTGAAGATTAGAGCAAAGGGGGAAGGAGAGGGGTGCTTTAGTTGCTTGGGAGCTGTTGAGCATGAAGTGGGTCAGCTGTTAATGATTCCATAACGGTTAGAAGTGAAGAGAGGGGTATTTATACTCCAAGTGAAAGTCTAACCATTCAGATCTACGTTGGAAGTTCCGATGCAGATCTCGGGACTTCTGACGTTAACAGAAAACACTGTTCACATAGGGCCGGAAGGCTGAGTGTGCAGGTCAGTGTCGGAACTCCCGGCAAACATCGGGACTTCCGATGGTCGGAACTTCCAATGAACGGGACTTCCGACGTGCGTAATTAAACATCCAGCCAGCCCGCAACAGGTATCGAGACTCTTGACATGGGTCGGGAGTTCCGACGGTCGGAACTTCCGACGTACGTCAGGAGTTCCGACAAGCACAAACAGTAGGCTAGCAAAACCACCGATGCCGGGACTCCCGTCTTGGGTCAGGACTTCCGACTGTCGGGAGTTTTGACTCACGTCGGGACTCCCGACGTCCACAGTCACCGCGTAGGCTAAGTGACTGGGAGTTAGCACTTTCGGCAAGAGTCATGACTTCTGACTGTCGGGAGTTCGGGCTTACGTCGGGACTTCCGACACCGACAATCATAGAAAATAATTCTATGTGCTCGTAAAGTGCTAGAGTGTCTCTCTTTTGATTTAACTATTATGCTTGAGCACTCTATCTTCCTCAGACCAACTAAAACTGCATCCCTCTTTATAGTGTGGCGGATCCTAAACTCAAAAGCAAAAATAAAACCTTTGGAGAGAGCTTTGAGTTCGTCCACCTTTACAACTTCAAAAATTGAGGGATACCATTTCATCTTTACCAACTCTTTGATTCTTTCACGGGACTAATAGCTGCGACATATCTCAATAAGATCACATTAGTCCCTAATTTGGATGTCATCAATACACCAAAACTCACATAGGGGGCAAATGCACTTTCAAACCTGCGCATCAATTAAAGACGGGAGGAATTAATATGACACCGCATTGAAACCAAAGGTAAAAGATGAAAATACCCAATCTTTGTGATAGAAACCATCTTAATAAGACATAGTAAGCTTAGAGCCCTCTCTCATCTCTCCTCCACCTCAGCATTCAGCCTGCTTATAGTTAATTTATTGGGAGTACTCCACAAAATCCTCAAAGTAAATTGTGTTATTCACCTTTTAATTTACTGTTGTAAAATGGCATTCAGAATCAGCGTACTGTTTTCAAAGTTCCTTTATTTAAATTGAACCACCAATCTAGAGAAAGGAACCTTGAGAGAAGCCTTAGAACACAGAGTTTGAAATAGTACTGTCTTCCCACTCCCCATATGTACCGAGATAACCATGTTCACATCTCAGAAGAAGCACACATACATGGAAGCACTCACTTTGCAAGGAAGTGAAGTATCTACAGAGAAACCAAAACATTACTTCGATCACTAAATCCCACCTCTACACCAGTCTCTCAATAATTTTGCTACAGGACACTAATATTTTGTGAAATTGCTGTGGGACACTGTATTTTTTTTCTTTGCTCTAGACACACTGGGCGGTGTGCCACAGCAAAGAAATTAGTGTCCCACAGCAAAGAAAAAATATTCCAATGTCCCACAGCAAATTTCACATAACTAGAGTGTGCCACAGCAAAATTTTCCTACTTTATATTCCCCAACAATTCCAAATTCCATTAACCAACCATTACAATCTCATGGAATGATGCAATACGCGAGACTACTACACAATTGGAACCATCTCCAATCGCACAACTGAACAAAGACAATAGTGCAGAAACACAATGTATAAACAGCAAAAATTGAATGGGTAGCTTGCTAATAATCATTAAATTAGCGCACGGGTCGCACCTAAACATGAAAACAGAGTAGAATGGCAGGGGCAGGTCGGAGACATAGCATATCACATACGGATCGGCAAGAGATCCCATCCTTGATTGGGCGACCTAACATCAAATTTGATTAGGATAGACATCAAATTGCTCATCACTTGTCACTTGTATGTAAGCGGATACTGTTCAGCAATCTGTGCATATGATAGCAAATGGCAGGTGTGGAACTTCGATCTTCTTACTCTGAGTGCACATTGGATTTTAGATACGCGATCAAACTGAACATGTGTACCTTTTCTCTTTTCCCAGCCGGTGGAAAGCAAGCAAGGGTATTTTGTAGGGAAGTTTTGGTATTTGGTTATGCTAGCTAGCACTACTAAATCACAACACTTCTGAATGAAATATGATGCCCCTCATTGATAACAACAACTAAAGGGGATTTGGACATTGCATTCAAGATTCATTCCCCATGGCCCAAGCTACCTTTGAATTCTGCTGACGCGCGGTGATCACATAGCTAGCTCTTGGAGATTCTGAGGAGCTCCTCCAGGTACTCAGCACCGAGGTCCTCCAGCTCCATGATGAAGCGTTGCTGCTTGGCTACCGTGGTGGCGGCAACGTTCTTGACCTTGCTCGTGCCCGACACCGTGTCGTTCGCTAACACCGCCGCCACCAGAAGCTCGGATTTCTTGCGCCGCTTCCTCTTGGAGTGTCATGACTTGAGCACCAGCACGGGTGAGCCTCCCATAGAGGCACCAGCCACGCCACCGCTGCCCAGCGCGAGCGCTCAGATTGACTCCTGCGCGCACTCCATGGGGAAGTTGAACGCAGCGGCGGAGCCCTAGGCGAACATGGCCACCTGGTCATAGGCCATCGTGGCTGCCTCGGCGTTGTCGAAGTTCCACCACTCTCCTCCCCCACGGCCGCCTCCGCACCCTGATGAACGCGCCCTAGCTAGGCGCCGCCTGCCTCACGCCGGCACAGAGGCCTCGTCATCCGCGGCGCGCCAGGGCAGGCGTGACCAGAGCCGTGGGTGAGGCAAGGTCTCGTGTGGGTTTGGGATCTAGAAATCCGAGGAGTCATGGTTGTGGGAAGGCGGAGGAGGGAGGAGTTGTGGCGCTGGGGAAGGAGGGGCGCGAGATCGAGCCGACGGCAGCTAGGGAGGCGGCCCAAGCGTTATCTTTTTGGAAGAAAATAAAAAATGGACGTGGAGCGCGGGACAGGTAGGGAATTGAACCCTGGATGCATTGCGCGGTATCTATGTTTGAAGCTCGCGTGCTTGGGATGAAGGGCATGGGGGTGATAAGCCTAGCATCACACATCCGACGTTAGCCATTGGATAAGTTTTGGTATTTTATTAGCCTTTGATTTTAATGGAGATAAATTCTTGTGTGCATTTTCCTAGGTGCACAATGGTTAGAGCCTCTTAGCGGGGGACGTTTTCCTGAGGGACCTAGTATAACTTTGATTGGTCCATTGTAGTAGAGATGACGTGTTGCTACTATATAGAACTAAAACACATTGATTCAAGATTGAGACAAAGGAAGAGGGCCAAAACACCTTTGGCATGGTCGGTACGTCACTTGATGTGTTAGGCGACTATTAAAAGAACCTGGCAGCATGCTCCTTTGCTCTATCATGACATGTTGGAATCAAAGAACATAAATGCCAAATATGAATAGTGAGAAAGGGAGAAGGGGGTCAGACAACCCCTCAAGGCGTTAGCACCGAGAAGCAGCAGCAGTGCAGCACGCACATACCCCCTCCATCCCAAATTAAATGATGATATAGGTCTTGGCGCGTCTACTAAGAAGAAAGAGAAAAGACAAAAATACCTCTATCACAAATGTGTTCTCTCTCGTGCACTTCTCCTTTCCCCATCCAGATCCATTGAAGTACTCCTCTAGCCGTGGTCGCCAGTGCACCCACCATGGCCTCGTTGACCTAGGCGAGCATACCTCCCCCTCGCCGGTGCATGGGCAATGTCGGTGGCCTCATCATCCTATGTGAGGGCGCCTCCGCCTCATCGGCGCGTGGGCCATGCCCATAGCCTCATTGACCTGGGCGTGAGGCCACACTCGCTTCCTCATCGACCTAGGCAAGAGTGCCCCCATCATCGGCGCGGGCGCGTACCTCCCCCCCACCCGTCGACCGTGTGGGTCATGCCCACCTCGCCCGACACACTGCCCTCGCACGAAGGCTCATCCATGTTTGGCGTGAGCCTCTCCCAGCATGGTAGCATCTCTAGCTCGAGGTTACGCCAGCCCTCATCGGTGGCGGACAAGAGGAGGTGGGGCGACGATGGAGAAGAAGGGGAGGGTGGACCACTAATGGAGAAAGAGGAGGGAGGGTGCCGAATCTCGGCAAAGGAGTGAAGGCATTGGATCCCACCATTGGAGAAGAGGAGGGGCCTCCCCCGGTGGTGGAGGTGGAGATAGACACCACCTTGGGGTGGGGACGGACGTCGGTGGTGGGGATGAAGATGGGCACCAGGAAGGATGAGCAAAGATGGGCACCAGGAAGGACGAGCAGAGGAGATGGGAGAGGACAAGTGGATAAGACGAAGGAGGTGAGATCTACTACTGGAGGGTAAAACACCACTCTTTTTTAGGACACGAACTCAATCCTAGAACGTCACATTTTTGGGATAGAGTGAGTATTTTCTATGATTGGTTTCTTTTACTGGTATCTAGATAAAAAATAGTATGTACTCCCCCTATCCTTGAATAAATAGATTACTAGTTCAAGAATTTGTCTATAAATAAATCAATCTCTACGAGGTTAAATGGTTCACTAGCTTATTTATTTTCCTCGAAGTCTTCTGGCATTTACTACACTCCCCTCCATCTCCCAGTCTAGTGTTGAGTTTCTGCATTTGAATGTGTGTAGTAAATGCTACAATTAGTGTGATATTAGAACAATCACCTATCAGTGTGCAACTGCTTTAGTTAATTAAGGGTAGGATGATCTTTTCTTTGTCATACTAATCTCTCCTAAACTTGCTACAAATCTATTTATTCAAGGGCAGAGAGTATTTTACATCACAAATTTTGATAAGCTGTATTTAAGTTGTGAGAAGATAGAATCATAGCTGCTTATAGTTAGGAAAATCCACTTTATTTGTTTTCTTTTTGCTAAGTATATGCTTAGATGAAATCTAAAGTTTATAAACAAGAAACATGCTCAAAATTAAGTTTCAATTTGAAAGTAAATTTAGCATCATTAAACTTGTTTCCAATTATTTTAGATTTATTTTTAAATTTAAACTTAATTTTTTAGCATGTGCTTTGTTAACAAACTTTGGGTTTCACCTAAGCATATATATAGAAATAAATAGATGACAAAATACTACTTTTTGAATCATGAATTCAGATTTTTTTTTATTTTTTAGAGATTATTTTAGAGCTTAACATCTTACTCAAAAACTTAAATATAGAAATACATAAGAAAATTTAATTGAAAACAAGTAGCAAATACTCCCTGGTCCTAGAATAATATTATTCTCAATTCTCGAGAAGTTAAATATTTTAAATACATATAGAAATATTAAAATTTATGGCGCATCTATTTTTTTTCCTTTTCCTATTTTTGATAGTTGCGTCAAAAAATAATTCATAACTTTTTCACATAAAGTTGGATGGAGACGAACGTTATCTTAAAATTATATCTATTGAAAGGTCTTAAATGGCTAGAGAGGTGAAAATCTAATTAAAAATCTACAAATTCACTAGAATGAATTGTTAGACAACAATAAGGTGATATAGCAGTTTTGCTCCAGCTCTACATAGGTGAAATGCAAGCCACCTACCACAAGCTAGTTGCTATGATCTCTGTCACACAAACAAGTTAACTAGCTAAGTTGCTACTACTACAACTAGTGAGCTAGTGAAGAAACTAATTTTTACAACCAATTACAACTAGCAAAACTAGCAACAAGCTCCACACAAGATAAGAACTAATAATGTAAATAGCAAGTGTAGGAGTGATATACCAAGCCGGCATGAGACAAATCAGCCACAAGAATACCAAGTAGACACAATGATTTAACCCCAAGGTTCAATTGCCTACCGGCAATCTACGTCCTCATTGTGAAGACACACTCACTTGGTGGCTCACGTGCTAATAGAAATCAAACGCTTAGCCCAACACTTGGGCATCGTAAGAACCAACACATGAGAGGATACTCAATGTCACGAGCAATCCACTAGAATTGCCTTTTGTGAATCTCCTGCAGGGAAGGCATAAGAACCCCTCACAAATCACCTATTGGAGCCAGAGACAATCACCACCCTCTGCTCAATGATCACCGCTGCTCTAAGCCATCTAGCTGGCGGCAACCACTAAGAGTAACAAGAATTCCCGTAGCTCAAACAATCTCTAGTGCCACTAGATGCTCAAACTCTAAGCAAATGCAACTAGGATCACTCCCAATCTCACTTGGATGATAAATAAATGAAGGAGATGAGTGAGATATTTGGCTTAGCTCACAAGGATGTATCACTGATGAAAATGTCAAAGAGGGTGAACTTAAGTCAGCCAACACATATTTATAGAGACCCCAAGCCTCAAGGAGCCGTTGGCCACCATACTATAGCTATTTCGAGAGCATCGGACATTACACTATTCAGATCAGACAAAAGTCTATAGTGTCCGACATATCACCCTATGACACGTGTACTAGCTGTTTGAATATAGCTGTTGGTGCCCAGCAGCTAGCTCCGCGCCCTGTTGTCCGATATCACATAGGACAAAACGTCACCCAGTGTCCGATGCGTTCTAGAGAGCATCCAGAGCCACTCAAAACACATCGGACATGTCCGATGGTTCACATCGAACAAAGCCCCAACGTTCGATGCACAAGTGAAACACAAGCCGCTTGCGTGAACAGTGGTATCAGACACTCCTTAGTCACATCGAATAGATGTGTCATTTGTCCCATGTCTTCGCTGAAAGTTGTCCAAAGAATTATTTTGCGAGACAGAGAGCACCCAAAACACATTGGACACAAACTTGTTTGTCCAATGTCTATAGTGACATCATCTGATGTACTCTGCTGTCGCCCGAGCACCAAGGGTTAGCCATCGGATGCAATGACCATTTGTCTGATGATGCCAATGCCAACAACATTCGATGTACCCAGAGATACTCCAAATCTTCCAATACTTCAACCCTTGTGCAAATGTGTTAACTCCATAATGTTTCCAACACTTGTGTACGTGAGTTAGCATTTTTCACAAATATTTTCAAGGGTTGTTAGCACTCACTATGTCCTAATACAAATGCATGGGTTTAGTTCACCTAGTGGCACTGGATAACCATATTCACCATGAGAGTTCCCCTCTTAATAGTACGGCTATCTATCCTAAACCCAGTCACGCACTGTATTGTGTCTTGACCAACAAAACAAAAAGTTCCAAGCATTTATACCTTTGCCTTGACCAACATTTTGTTTTTCTCTTTCTTCTTTTCCAAGTTGGAGCACTTGATCACCGTCTTTTGGCCATCGCCATCACTTGAGTGCCATCTAGCTCCATCACTTGGACTTGGACCAACCTATCTCATAATCATAGTTAGACATAGGGTTTGTCCAACAGGTTTCATCAATTAGCCAAAACCAAACTAGGGCTTTCAGCTATCAACACAATTTACGACTTTGTGGTTGAGAAGGTTTTTAATACTATTTAGAGTCCCAAAATATTAATTTAAGTTACCGATTTTGAAATTTAAAATTTAAAACAATCTCGGATGTTAGACATAGTCTATACCAAAGTTCTAGTTATCAATATAGTCTAGAACTTTGTCCTTGAAAAGTTGTTTAGAGTTCCAAATATGTGTTTTAAGAACTTATATTTTCAAATTCAAAATTTAGAAATTTCAAACTATCTAGAATGTTTATATGGTTAATACCGAAGTTGTAGAGGCCAACCTATTTTATGAGTTTGTTGTTGATAAGTTTTTTATATGAAGTTATTTAGATTGTCAAATATTTGTTTTACATTCACATAATTTGATATTTAAATTTTTGAATGTTTCAAACAATATTGGATGGAGACACATCCTAGGCCGAAGATGTATTGTTTGAGTAGATTTAAAACCTTATAATCAAAACTTTTTTCATTTAAGTTCATTTAATAGCTATAATATTCAATACAAGATTATAAAATGTTTATACATAACGATAGCATCCTATATATAATCATAAATGAGTGTGTAGTATAGTAATATGGAGGTGTTGTGTAAGTTGAAGGTTGAGGATTCAAGCCTTGAGAAACATCTATTGTCATTTTTGGGGGGGTTTTATGTTTGTTGTAAATGACATGGTGGACCAACAAATACGTAGCATGATGGACCCGACAAGGTAGGCCTACAATTACACATGGCACTAGTTTAGACCATTTTTATAATTTTTTGAAGTTGCTTAAAAATAATATATAACTTTTCTACATGAAGTTGAATGGAGACAAACTTTATATTAAAATTGTAGCTATCCACGCAATCTATGTCATTTTAGTTGAAAAGATTTTGATTTGAAACTATTTGGTGTCCCAAATATTGTTTTAAGTTCATATATTTGAAAATTTTAAGTTTTCAAAGAACCTTGAATGTTCATGTGGTTCATACTAAATTTAGAGGCCGACCTAGTCCCATTATTCTGTTGTTGATAAGTTTTTATTTGAAGTTGCTTGGAGTCTTGAATATTTATTTAAATTCATATATTTTGATATTCAAGTTTTTGATATTTTGAAACAATCTCGTATTGAGACACATGCTATACCAAAGTTGTACTGCTGATTTAAAACTTTTATAGCTGAAACATTTTTTATCTGAGTTCATTTAGTAGTCAAAATATCCAATATAATATTACAAAATGCTCATACAAAAAGATAGCATCATATATATATATATATATATATACTCAAAAGTGAGTGTGTATTGAAGTGGTTGCGAGACATTGTGTGAGCTAAACATTGTGATTTAAGTCTTGATAGACACTTAAATTTTTTGTGTTATTTGAGTTTTCTAGAAACCATTATTAAGAAAGATAGACATTTTAACACTTTTGTCTTTCTAAATGGTTTAATGATGAACAAGTGTTCATTATAGTTCAAAAATAGAGCGTCACATATGAATGATTGGTTTAGTGTCGAAGTCATGTTCGTTACGGTTCAAAAATAAAGCATCATAGATATGCGAGTGGTGTGTGTGATCTATGACGATACCATGTGGTGTTCAATGACAATATTTGTGGTGACATCATAGTTCATCACAAATAGTCAGCGCCCAAGGCCCATCAACAATGATCCATGGTGAAACCAAAAAAATTATCATAACTATGCACTATTTCGTGACATGATTTTGATTTGTCAGTAAAAATTCATCACAGATATGCGCATTTCTACTATGATAAGTGTGCTTCCTTTCTATGAACTATGGCTAGTGTACCTTGAGTCTAAAGTTGTTTGCTTTTTTGTTAAATTGAGGAAACTTTTATGAATAAGTAGGTTTATGAGTAACATGGACACTAATTAAGTACATTCACATTTCAATCTATATACGCCTATATTTAGTAATATCATTGCATGGATATATTCCTTTCGAAGATAAAAATAATTGTTCCACTTATTGTATTTCTACTATTGGTTTGTGAGCTCGTTGAACCCATGGTGAAATGAAAGTGCAAATATATGTGGATAAAATGAGGATAAAATGGTTTTTGAATATTTAAGATACTAAGTTACTAAGGTTAACTCTAATTCTTACTCTTTTATGTCAACTAATTATTATGAGCACTTATAGCCTTTGATAGAAAGACCACGAGTGGATTGTGGCTGATCAACAAAGAGTCATCTATGGCGCAATCAAAAACATTTCTTACCAAATTAGTTAGTGAAATCTATCCAGCATGCATACATAAATCATGAAGGTATGAAGAAAACATGCAATTCATATCTTCTTAGGTCATTTGAAACAGCTTCTTAGGAAAACAGGGAAGACGAAACCAACCACACACCGACCTAGTTGTATACTCCCAATTAACAAAATTACTTACACTGACATTCATTTGGTACATCTATACCAAATAAAACTATTAAGTACCATATCACAAGAAAAGATATGCATATATTACAAGATTCAAAATGTTCGTGATCATTTATGTTGCAGTAACTCATCAAGATATTTGAATAGATAAATATATATATATATATCACACGTGTGAGATGAAGCATTGCAATCATTAGACGTCCCCATTGATGATGTAGTCAACTAATAGTAGCTAAGCCAGATGCTGGTATCATTCTATCATGTGTGCCTAGGAATGACTTCAGTGGCGGTATGGCCATGCATGACCACACATATCACCCTATCAATGGCTACATACATGGGTGCACTTGGGTCTGCCTTGAAACCTCACCTCCACAACCAAACTAGACTGCACTAGTGTTCTCTACCTTTTCTACTCTCAAGTTTTTGCTCTGCATAGGAAAGCTATTGGCGTTGGCAAGTTGACAATGTGTATATGGAGCTTATAGCCAATTTCTAGCACTAAATATTAATGCATTTGAGAAAAAAGTCACACAAGTAGAGATATATTATATATATTGAGTGCATAATATTCTTTGACTTTGTTATCAAAATCTCAATTTTGCCTTCATATCAAAGTCAATTGTCCAATTAATCAAAATTAGGACAAAAAGATTCACTTGAAGCCTATAAATACCAGCCTTGGAGTTTGCCAATCTCCACAATCCAACAACCCTCATTTTTAGCTGAAACTACTAATTGTTGCGTAGTACTCAACCACATGGATCCCAAATTCAAGGGAGAGTGGAGTGCCTCTAAAATCAAGATGGTGAAATCTCTCATTGCATGGGACAACGCCAACAACAATTTTGCTAGTGATATGAACAAGAAGCACAATCAAATTGTGAATGAGCTCCAGGCTATGTTGCCTAGCAAGGAGAAGCATCAAGTAATCAACTTGTATGTTGATGTCATTGTGGAGATGATGCAAACATTGTAGAGTGGAAACCAGCATGTGGAAGCAAGTAGCAACCTCATGAATCAACCCTTTGGGGTGTTTGTGGGGGATCTATCCATGGGCAACATGGAAGCATTTGATGGTTACCAAAAAGTAGAGATGTCCAGCACGAGGAATGTGAAGGAGACTCCATGGAGGAAGCCTACTCCTCGAAAGGAGAGCCAACACACTAGGAGGTTTTGGACCATAGACGAGCATAGGTTAGTTATTTGCTAGATCCTTAAAGCATCTCATACAGATTTTTAATGCTTGTCACTTGAAGTTTTAGTACCCTTATTAAGCATAGGTTATGAGGTATTCTTATGATGAAGTGCTTATATATTATTTTTTTTTACTAATCTTGAATATATATGGAAATGAAATCAAAATTTCTATCTAATTAGTTCACTTCAAACTCTACCTCATTGTAGGCAATTCCTCCGTGGTCTACATGTGTACGGTCGCGGAAATTGGAAGAACATCTCTAGGCACTTTGTTACCACCAAGACACCAGTGCAGGTTTCTAGCCATGCCAAAAAGTACTTCCTCAGGAAAGAAAATGGCACCAAGAAGTAGTGTTATAGCATAAATGACATTGGACTTTATGATTTTGAGCCCTTGTCACAGAAAAATGCTTCTGCCTGGGAGGGGCCCACCTTTGGTAGAGGTGTCTACAACACAAATCACTACTGCTTTGCTAGACATCCTACTTCAATGAACAATGCCCAGGCTTGGTCACCATTCCTATACCACACTGGCCATGGAAGTAGCAACAATAGCCAGATGGCCACCTTGGCTATTGGCTAGCAACAAGAGCTAATGGGAGCTGGTAGTTCTTTAGTGGCTCCGACCATGGAGGCAGATGGGGGCCACTTGGACTAGACTAGTGATAAGCTAGGAGATCTTCTTTGTACTCGGTGGATGATGAATGCGGACATCAACTAGGTTTTATACACCATCTAGTTTGCCAAGTTGCATGGTGGCCTATTAGTTCATCCTATATATGTGGGTTAAGTGTCATAGTATATTCTTATTCTAGAGTGTGAGCAACTTCGTTGTCATGAAATATTGTGTGGTACTTTCGAATGTATGTGTCTTGTTTCATTGTGGCATTTTACTTAGTCTGGTGTATCGGGTATGTCAGAATCAACATAACATTGAGCTTATTTATTTATTTATTTATTCTCAGCTATGCACTAGATTTTATTACTTACCCTATTTTATATTATTTCATTGTTTTAATGGTTGGTTGTGGGACTTATACTCTAATAATATTGATGACATTAGATAGATTAGAGAAGTAGAAGATGCAAATTTCATAGGCATATATCTATCACTAAGGAAATGTAAGACTCCCATGTACAAACTGATCCTAACCTATGCACACATGTATGCAACTTGTTCCTCTAGAGGGTGGCATGACACACATTACATTGTTGTACTGTTTCACTTTGAAGTATTCTATGGTTTTGGAATTTTTACATGGAATCAATCGAGATTATGACATTAAATTTTCAAGTATCTAAATATTACCAACTAATCCAAACAAGGGATAAATTCATTACAAGATAAAACATGAATGATACAAATAAACAATCAACACCACAAAGATATATTAATAATAGTAAATGGTGAGGAGGACAACCAGACAAGGCTAGGTTCCTATAATGACCTTTCCTCAATAACATGGTCAAGGAAGAAAGATTATAGTAGGTGCAATAGTAGGGGATCTCAATCTACCATGAATGAGGTTAGGAGACCACCCGACCCTATTAACATGATGTGTTGCTACTATATAGAACTAAAACACAATGATTCAAGATTGAGACAAAGGAAGAGGGCCAAAACACCTTTGGCATGGTTGGTACGTCACTTGATGTGGTAGGCGACTATTAAAAGAACCTAGCAACATGCTCCTTTGCTCTATCATGACATGTTGGAATCAAAGAACATAAATGTCAAATATGAATAGTGATCAAGGGAGAAGGGGGTCAGACAACCCCTCAAGGCGTCAACACCGAGAAGCAGCAGCAGTGCAACACGTACATACCCCCTCTGTCCCAAATTAAATGACGATATAGGTCTCAACGCGTCCACTTAGAACAAAGAGAAAAGACAAAAATACCTCTATCATAATTGTGTTCTCTCTCTTGCACTTCTCCTTTCTCCATCCAGATCCATTGAAGTACTCCTCTAGCCATGGTCGCCAGTGCGCCCACCATGGCCTCGTTGACCTAGGAGAGCGCACCTTCCCCTTGCCGGTGCATGGGCAATGCCAGTGGCCTCATTGTCCTATGTGAGGGCGCCTCCGCCTAGCCGGCGAGTGGGCCACGCCCGTAGCCTCGTCGACCTAGGCGCGAGGCCGCACTCGCTTCCTCATCGACCTAGGCAAGAGTGCCCCCCCATCGTCAGCACGGGCGTGGCCTCATTGACCTAGGCGAGCGTACCTCCCCCTCATTGGCGTGTGGGTCGTGCCCGCCTCGCTAACACCTATGCTTGGACGAGCGCTCATCCATGCTGGTGCGTGAGCCTCTCCCAGCGTGGTAGCATCTCTAGCTCGAGGCTGCGCTAGCCCTCATCGGTGGCAGACAAGAGGAGGTGGGGCAACGATGGAGAAGAAGGGGAGGGTGGACCACCGATGGAGAAAGAGAAGGGAGGGTGCCGAATCTCGGCAAAGGAGTGAAGGCATCGGATCCCACCATTGGAGAAGAGGAGGGGCTCCACCAGTGGTGGAGGTGGAGACAGACACCACCTTGGGGTGGGGACGGACGTCGGTAGTGGGGATGAAGATGGGCACCAGGAAGGATGAGCAAAGATGGGCACCAGGAAGGACGAGCAGAGGAGATGGGAGAGGACAAGTGGATAAGACGGAGGAGGTGAGATCTACTACTGGAGGCTAAAACACCACTCTTTTTTAGGACACGAACTCCATCCTAGAAAGTCACTTGTTTTGGGATAGAGTGAGTATTTTCTATGATTGGTTTCTTTTACTGGTATCTAGATAAAAAATAGTATGTACTCCCTCTATCCTTGAATAAATAGATTACTAGTTCAAGAATTTGTCTATAAATAAATCAATCTCTACGAGGTTAAATGGTTCACTAGCTTATTTATTTTCCTCAAAGTCTTCTGGCATTTACTGTACTCCCCTCCATCTCCCAGTCCAGTGTTGAGTTTCTGCATTTGAATGTGTGTAGTAAATGCTACAATTAGTGTGATATTAGAACAATCACCTATCAGTGTGCAACTGCTTTAGTCAATTAAGGGTAGGATGATCTTTTCTTTGTTATACTAATCTCTCCTAAACTTGCTACGAATCTATTTATTCAAGGGCAGAGAGTATTTTACATCACATATTTTGATAAGTTGTATTTACATAGTGAGAAGATAGAATCATAGTTGCTTATAGTTAGGAAAAATTACTTTATTTGTTTTCTTTTTGCTAAGTATATGCTTAGGTGAAATCTAAAGTTTGTAAACAAGAAACATGCTCAAAATTAAGTTTCAATTTGAAAGTAAATTCAGAATCATTAAACATATTTTGAATTATTTTAGATTTATTTTTAAATTTAAACTTAATTTTTTAGCATGTGGTTTGTTAACAAACTTTGGTTTCACCCAAGCATTTATATTGAAATAAATAGATGACAAAATACTTATTTTTCAATCATGAATTTAGATATTTTTTATTTTTTAGAGATTATTTTAGAGCTAAACAACTTACTCAAAAACTAAAATATAGAAATACATAAGAAAATTTAATTGAAAACAACTAGCAAATACTCCCTGGTCTCAGAATAATATTATTCTCAATTCTCGAGAAGTTAAATATTTTAAACTTTGATCAAATACATATAGAAATATTAAAATTTATGGTGCATCTATTTTTTCCTTTTCTTATTTTTGATAGTTGTATCAAAAAATAATTCATAACTTTTTCACATAAAGTCGGATGGAGACGAACGTTATCTTAAAATCGTAGGTATTGAATGGTCCTAAATGGCTAGAGGGGGTGAATAATCTAATTAAAAATCTACAAAATCACTAGAGCGAATTGTTAGACAACAATAAGGCGATATAGCGGTTTTTTGGATCAACCAATCAAGACTTTTGTGATGAGTTTAGAAAGATGATGGCTAATGAGTTTGAGATGTCCATAATTGGAGAGTTGAGTTACTTCCTTGGTCTTCAAATCAAACAATTGAAGAATGGTACTTTTGTGAGTCAAGGCAAGTATATCAAGGACATGATCAAGAAGTTTGGCATGAGTGCTAGCAAAGTCATTAGCACATCAATGGAAACAAATGGCAACTTAGATAGTGATGCAAGTGGAAATATGGCGGATCAAAAGTTGTATCGGTCTATGATTGGAAGTCTACTCTATGTGACCGCATCAAGGCCGGATGTCATGTTTAGTGTATGCATGTGTGCAAGATTTCAAGCATCGCCAAAAGAAAGTCATTTGAAAGCTACAAAGAGAATATTGAGGTACTTGAAACATACACCAAATGTTGGTTTGTGGTATCCCAAAGGAGCAAAGTTTGAGCTAGTCGGTTACTCCGACTCAGATTATGCAGGATGCAAGGTTGAAAGGAAGAGCACCTCGGGCACATGTCAATTGTTGGGAACATCACTTGTTTCATGGTCATCAAAGAAGCAAACTAGTGTTGCATTATCAACCACCGAAGCCAAATACATATCCGCCGGTAGTTGTTGTGCACAAATACTTTAGATGAAGGCCACTTTGAGTGACTTTGGAATCAAGTTCAAGAAAGTTCCATTGCTATGTGACAATGAGAGTGCAATCAAGATGTCCAATAATTCGGTTCAACATGCAAAAACAAAGCACATTGATGTCCGCCACCATTTCATAAGAGATCACTAATAAAAAGGGGATATTTGCATTAAAAGTGTAGGCACCGAAGATCAATTTGCTGATATATACACCAAGCCATTGGATGAGAAAAGGTTTTGCAAGCTAAGGAATGAGTTGAACATATTGGATTTCTCAAATATGTGTTGATGCACCCCCACTTATACGACATGCCTCTCCTTCGAGCAATCCAAGGTAAAAGTTGATTGGCATGGCATACATACTTGCTAAGGACATGTTTAGTACATCTAGACATCTTTCACATTCAATAGGGTCATTCATAAAAATCAAATGAATTTGATGATTGTATGGTACCACTATTGCTTCTATGCTTATTTTGATCTAGTGGTAGCATATGATATGTTTGTGGGCTTGTAAACCTAGTGTTTGATCTACAAAATGAGCTCTAAATGTTTAACTCAATATGGTACAAGATAACCCTTATTTGGAGGTGTGATGAAGCTTGTCCTTAGATCAAACTGAGTTAAATATCGTTGGTAAATGATCTAGATTGGACCAAATTTGGGAAAATGATTCTCACCCCATTGATTGACATTGATAATCCTAACCTATCTATGATTTAGGCCTTTGTGGTGATTGATGACAAAGGGGGAGAAAAACAAAGATATTAGTGATATTAGTACATGGGGAGAAAAACAAAAGATATTAGTGTACTAAGATGGTGAAAAGACAACAAATGGGGAGAACTTGACATAAGGGGAGAGATATGACAAAAGAAAGGGATCAATTATAAATCTTGAGCACACAAGTAGGGGGAGCAAGCTCATGAACTTGTATGGTGCATTTGAATGTGCATTTCATATGTTTGCTTGCATGGCACAAGTTTTAAATTTCAATATCCATACTTGTATGGTGTATGATAGTTGTAGGTTTGAATGATGAAATGAAAATCTAGCATGCATAGGTTATCCTATGATTTCATTTCCAAGTGTTTCCAAGTGGTATTAAGCTAACCATGGTGCTAAGGATGGTATAATGGTGCACTTCGATTGGTATCACGCTTCAAAGGTCCATCATTTATACCTTAGCATCATTTGGTAGACATTGACTCCTACATTTCCTATCTAAGTATATGTGCAAGCTTCAATCTAAACTCTTAGCACATATGTAGGGGGAGCAATTGTTATCATTGATTCATCATCTTTGTGAGATTGGGAGAAAATTCAAGTGCATTGCTTGAGTGTTTGCATCTAGAGGCACTTGGTGTTCGTGTTTCGCTGCAGGATTCACTTGTTACTCTTGGTGTTTGCCGCCACCTAGACGGCTTGGAGCTGCGAGGATCGTTGAGTGGAGGGTGGTGATTGTCTCCAGCTCCGATCATGGTGATTGTGAGGGATTCCTAACCTTTCCCCGGCGGAGAGCTAAAAGGTACTCTAGTGGATTGCTCGTGGCTTGTGTGATCCTCATCTTGTGTTGGTTGTGCGGCACCCTATTGAGGGTTTGGCGTGTGATGCCAGTTAGCGTGTGAACCTCCAAGTGAGTGAATCGCCACAACGAGGAGTATCTTGCCGGCAAGCAAGTGAACCTCGGTAAAAATCATTGTGTTCATCATTTGATTCCGAGGTGATCGGTCTTCATTGCTATTGATTCTTGTGATTGATTGGTTTGTTCCTCGACACGGTGGTATAACCTTCTTGCTCACTCTCTTTACATTACCGCAAACTAGTTGTCAAGCTCTTTAGTGTAGCTAGTTGTGAGAGCTTGTTAGTTTGGTTAGTGTGGCTCTTTAGTTAGCCTTTGAGAGCACACTAACTTAGTGTTGTGACATAACTATTGTGTGGATTGAAACTATATCAACTAAAATTGTGGTAGGTGGCTTGCATTTTTGGTAGGCTAGCACAACACTTGCTTCGTCTTATAATTGTCTAACCGGTTTGCTAAGTGTTGTTGTAGAAAATTTTATTAGGCTATTCACCCCCCTCTAGCCATTAGGACCTTTCAGATGCAACGTCACCACAACATGCTTGGTTGACAACATCGTCAACTGAACCAAACTGATTTTTCTAGGTATAAGTATCTCGCACGAATCTGCAGCTACCACTTTAGAAGCTATAAAGATTAAGATAGGGTGATCCCTTATCACCTCTATTGTTCAATTTAGTCGGTGATGCCATATCTGTTATGTTGTCTAGTGCACAAAGGAATGGGCATTTAACAGGTCTGGTCCCACACTTGATTTTTGAAGGTATTACACATCTTCAATACACTGATGATACAATTTTTTTTGGAACCAACAGACAATGACATTAGAGTGATAAAAACATTTTTATGTGTTACAAAACAATGTTAGTTATGAAGATGAACTATGAAAAAAGTGAAGTGTTTGTGATGGGAGTGGAAGTCGAGGAGCAAACTAGAGTGGCGAATCTTCTAAACAGCAAAACTGCCCCAATTACCTATCAAATACTTGGGGGTCCCAATGAGCAATGTTAAACTTACTAAGGCCCAATTAAGTTGTGTAAATGAGAAAATCTTTAAAAGGTTGGGAACCTGGAAATGCGACACTGTATCTACAAGAGGGAAGATGATACTAATTGAATCATACCTCTCAAGTGTATCGATGTATGCAATGGGTGTGTATCAATTGTATGAAGGGGACCATATCACCTGTTAGATTCAGCTAGATCTCAGTTCTTTTGGCAAGGCTATGGGAAAAAAGGAAGTACCATATGGTTAAGTGGGATGTGTTGGATAAACCAAAGGATTTTGGAGGACTAGTTTCACAGATGTGAGGAATATGAATATTTGTCTTCTCTGCAAATGGATTGATAGATTGGAAAGAGGAGAGAATAGCCATGTATGCAATCAGCTGAGGAATAAATACCTAGGAAATAAGAGCATCTTCGAAGTCAAGTCTAGAAGCGGATCACTGTTTTGGCATGGTCTACGGGATTGTAGAGAGAGTTATAATAGAGGTAAATGATGCTAGTGACAAGTGGTAAACAAACCAAATTATGGGAGGACAGTTGGTTAGGTGAATGCCCACTCATAATTATTTTTCATGAGCTTTATGACATCTGCTCCAAACTTGACATGAGTGTGGAGAAGGTTTTAGAGGGAGGAAAGGTTAATCTAACCTTTAGAAGATTCTTTAGACAAACCAGATGTTGTCTTACTGGAGGAGCTAGGTCCTGTTTGGATACTATGAGTTGAAACCAATATCTAGAAAGTGCTTCCCATTTCATTATTAGATTACTTTCCAATTCATCTCAATTCCTGGGAACCAAACATGGCCTTAGGGAGATTGGCAGGAGTTCAATTGCATCATGGCAGAGGCTCAGTGAGATGGGCATTAGAGAAGTCTGGAAGGTATTCAACGAAATCATTGTACAGAGAATTGAGCTTTGGAAGGGGTGACTAATGTACAGATGATGGAAATATGGAAAAGCAGAGCGCCTCTTAACGTCAAGATCTTTCTCTAGATGGTGGCTCATGATAGGATTCAATCAGCAAGCCAACTTAAGAAGAAAGAATGGAAAGGAGGGATTCATTGCAAGCTATGTGGAAAAGAGGAAACTACAAACAATATTCTTTTCACCTACCCTATTGCAGTTTTTGCCATGACGTTTCTTGTGACTGTTTTTTAACCGTGTTTCCATTGTCTGGTCTGATTTTTTTGTTTCTATTTTTGCATAACAAGAAAATGCTTATCAGGAAAATTACTCTATTTTGCTGTGCAGGTATGATATGGGCGCTCAGGAAGACGAGGAATGATGTGACCTTCGGGGACAAGCTGCTCAAGGACCTAAAGGAGGCGATTTTCAGAGCAAGAAGATGATCAATCGTTGGAAGGTGGGTTTGAAGGATAAGGAAGCCAGAGTGGTGGAGGAGATCCTAATGCGGGTCGCCGATGAGCTGAACGAAATCTAAATGCTCTCGGGATGGTGTAGTTTGCTGAGGAGCTGAAGTTTTAATTGGTTGAACCTGGGGCGACAACCTTTTATCTTATCTTAGTTCAGTCATTTTTGTTTGCCCTGGCCTCTCTGGATGTTTTTTTTTGTTGAGTTACATGTCTACAGCCTGTTCGTTTGGCTGTGGCTTGTCGTAAACGATCGTAAATTTTGAGCCGGAACAGTATTTTTCTCTCACACAAACCAGTCAGCAGTACTTCTTCACGAACCAGCAACGATACGAACCAGCCAACCGAACAGGCTGCTAGTTAGTGTTAGCTAATCTACTGCCACCTTGTGTGAACACAGCAGAGGAAGGCAGCACCGACTTAGCCGCCTGCTGTGTGTGAACATAGCAAGGGAAGGCGGGGCCGACTTTGCCCCCTGCTGTGATACAGTAGGCGCTGCAGGTGCAGGCGCCACACGGCTCACCTGCAACACTGTAGGAACAGGCAGTGGCCAGCGCAGAGTCAGCCCTGTCAGGTTATCTAGTTACTGTGCCAGCATGGGCGCTGCACATGGACTAGATAGTTAGAGTTGTATAAATAGACATGTATGGCAACTCAGTAAAGAGAGCTCAGATTTGCCATCACACAGACAGGGCCTCGGCCAACGTTGTTGTCTTGTATTGTGCGTGCTTGCTCTGTTCTCCCTTCTTCTAGCTCGATCCGTAGTGTATGGGTACGGACACAACTGTTATAGTGATCTGGGAGACTAGTGGTTAGGGAGACTAGTGGTCTGGTCTGGGAGACTAGTGGTCTGAGATCCCGTGGGCCAACAAGTGGTATCAGAGACGTACAAGCGCCGTCGTCATTCTAACCGATGGCGAGGACAGGCGGTTTGGAGTTGGGCGATGGCAGTGGCACTGTCATAGCTGCCCAGCCACTACCGGAGGTAGTTGTCCGCACGGTGCGGGAGGTCAGCGGCACCACTTGGCCGATGCTGACTCGCACTAACTATGGAGAGTGGTCGGTGACCATAAAGGTCAAGCTCAGAGCCCGACGGCTCTGGAATGCTGTTGACAAGGGCACCGACGTGGAAGAAGACGACATGTCAGCGTTGGAGGCTATCCTCGCTGCTATACCGGCGGAGTACAGGGAACCGTTGGGGACGAAAAGCTCAGCTAAGGAGGCGTGGGAGGCCATTGCGGCAATGCGCATTGGTTCCGACCGCGCAAAGAAGGCGACGGCCCAGCTTCTGAAGCAGGAGTACGCAAACCTCAAGTTCAAGGATGGTGAAACGGTGGAGGACTTTTCCCTCCGCCTGCAGACGCTCATCAGCAAGCTGAAGAGCCATGGCGTCACCATCGACGAAGAGGAGGCAGTCTCCAAATTCCTCCACTCTGTGTCGGCAAAGTACATCCAGATCGCTCTCTCCATAGAGACGATGCTGGACTTGTCCACCCTCACCATCGAGGATGTGGCAGGCCGTCTATGGGCAGTGGACGAGCGCCTGGAGCAGGCGACAGCAACGAAGGACAACGGGAAACTCCTGCTGACGGAAGAGGAGTGGGCTGCTCGGTGAAACTCCGGGAAGGCAGCCTCCTCCAGTCGCGGTGGCAACGACAAACATCGCGGCAGGGCTTCTTCGGAGAAGAAGCAAATCGACTCCAACGCCTGTCGGTGTTGCGGGAAGATGGGCCATTGGGCACGGGAGTGCCCAAATCACAAGAAGGAAAAGAAGGCTTAGGCTCACCTGGCGAAAGCCGATGATGAGGATGAGGCTACTATCCTTATGGCGATGTTCTGTGCACTACACGACGTCGAGGCCATGGAGAGGGAAGAGGCGACGACGGTGGAAGGATCTAGCAAGGCCCTAAAGACCGTCAACCTCAACGAAATACACGCCCAAGTCCATCTTGGGCATGTATGCGTCGACCAGGAGCAGCGGTGGTATCTGGACTCTGGTGCCAGTAACCACATGACGGGCTCCAAGGACTCCTTCTCCGAGCTTGATGGTGATGTTACCGGTACGGTGAAGTTTGGTGACGGCTCAAGGGTGGCTATCCAAGGGAGCGGCACAATCATCTTCAGATGCCAGAACGGGGAGCACCGCGCGCTAACGGATGTATACTACATCCCGCAGCTGCGTTCCAGCATCATCAGCATTGGTCAGCTGGATGAGCGCGGTAGCGAGGTTTTGATCAAGGACGGCGTTCTGAGGATCAGAGACCGGGAGCAGCGACTTCTCACCAAGGTGAAGAGGTCCCTGAACCGGTTGTACCTGCTCGACCTGAAGGTAGAGCAGCCGGTTTGCCTGGCGGCAAGGCACTCCGAGGAACCGTGGATGTGGCATGCCCGCTTCGGACATCTCAGCTTCGACGCGCTTGGTCGGCTAGGGAAGATGGTCCGAGGGCTACCCCACATCAAACATGGGGGCGAGCTGTGTGACAGCTGCCTGGCCAGAAAGCATAGGAGGCTACCTTTCCCAAAGGCGGCCAAGTATCGCGCGAAGGAAGCTCTCGAGCTAGTTCACGGCGACCTCTGCGGGCCGATCACGCCTGCTACATGCGGTGGTCGGCAGTACTTCCTCCTACTCGTGGACGATTGCAGTCGCTACATGTGGCTGCAACTCCTGACGAGCAAGGACGAAGCGTCGGTGGCGATCAAGAAGTTCAAAACGCGCGCGGAGGCCGAGAGCGGCAAGAAGCTCCGTGTACTGAGGACTGATCGGGGTGGCGAATTCACTTCGGTGGAGTTTGCTACGTACTGCGCGGATCAAGGTGTGGAGCAACATCACGTCGCGCCGTACTCGCCACAACAGAATGGCATGGTGGAGCGACGGAACCAGACAGTGGTCGGCATGGCCCGATCCATGATGAAGGCCAAAGGGATGCCGGCAAAGTTCTGGGGAGAGGCGGTGACCACGGCGGTGTTCATCCTCAACCGCGCTCCAACCAAAGCCCTAACGAGCAAGACGTCGTTCGAAGCTTGGTACGGGAGCAAGCCAAACGTGTCATTCCTCCGGACATTCGGTTGCATCGGCCACGTCAGGAAGACGAAGCCGAACCTCACCAAGCTGGAGGACAGGAGCACACCCATGGTGTTCCTGGGCTACGCGGAGGGTACCAAGGCGTACCGGCTCTATGACCCACGCGGAGACAAGGTGACTGTCTCGCGCGACGTTGTGTTCAATGAGGAGACAGCTTGGGGCTGGCATAGTCCGAGCACGGGGGAAGCGAGAGGCTTCACCAACACCTTCGTCGTCGAGCACTTGGTCATCCACGATGGTGGAGACGCTGCGGAACAGGTGTCACACACTCCGGGAGGAGCGCCGAGCACTCCGGCGGTAGAGTCGAGCACTTCAGGAGGGATGCCGAGCACTCCGAGAGGAGTGTCGAGCACTTCTGGAGGGATGCCGAGCACGCCAGGAGTGGAGCCAGGAAGGTGAGGAGTTGAGGTTCCACAGTCTGGACGACATCGTCGGCGGCACAGGTCCCTCAGGTCTAGTGGGTAGGCTGCTCAACGACGCAGAGCTGCTACTCGTCAGTGCAGAGGAACCACCCACGTTCGCGCTAGCCGAGCGTGATGGAAACTGGCGACGGGCGATGCTGGAGGGGATGAAGGCGATCGAGGAAAACGAGACTTGGTAGCTCGTCGATCCACCTCCAGGATGCCGTCCAATCAGCCTGAAGTGGGTGTACAATGTCAAAAGGGACGAGCTCGGCGCCATTGTCAAGCACAAGGCGCGCCTCGTCGCCCGAGGCTTTGTCCAGCACGAGGGCATCGATTTCGAAGAGGTCTTTGCACCAGTAGCGCGCATGGAGTCGGTCCGTTTGCTACTTGCTTTGGCGGCAGCAAAGGACTGGCGCGTCCATCACTTGGACGTTAAATCAGCCTTCCTCAATGGCGAGCTGGCGGAAACGGTCTTCGTCAGGCAACCTCCAGGGTTCGCTGTCAAGGGAGAGGAGCACGAGGTGCTCCGATCGCAAGAAAAGCGCCCTCTGGCCGAGGCAAGCCCTCGAAAGCATGGAACGCCAAGCTTGACACCACGCTGGGCGAGCTTGGGTTTCAGAGGTGCGCAACCGAGCACGCGCTCTACACGCGACGACGGGGGAAGGAAGAACTCGTGGTCGGCGTGTATGTGGATGACTTAATCATCACCGGCGCGCGCACGGAGGATATCAACAGCTTCAAGCGAGAGATGGCAGCTCATTTTCGAATGAGCGATCTCGGCGCTCTCTCCTACTACCTCGGCATCGAGGTGAGACAGAGGAAGGAGGAACTCACGCTCGGGCAAAGCGCGTATGCCTCTAAGCTGTTGGAGAGGAGCGGCATGGTGGAGTGCAAGCCATGCGTGACTCCGATGGAGGAGCGGCTGAAGCTGACGAAGGACAGCACCGCGGCGAAAGTAGATGCAACACTCTATCGCAGCATCGTCGGCGGTCTGCGCTACCTAGTCCACACAAGGCGGACATTGCGTTACGCGTGGGCTACGTCGATCGCTTCATGGAGGATCCCGAGAGGATCATCGGGCTGCGGTGAAGCGGCTACTACGCTACGTCAAGGGGACGGTGAATCATGGAATCATCTTCCCAAAGACCGGGGAAGTAGGCTGCAGCTCACGGTGTTCAGCGATGCAAACATGGCGGGGGACATCGACGGACGACGGAGCACCTCTGGCGTATTTCGTCTTCCTCGGTCGGCCCCTAATTTCATGGTGTCGCCGAAATGAAGGTGGTGGCGCTATCTACATGCGAGGCGAGTACGTGGCGGCGGCCACAAATGCGTGCCAAGTTGTGTGTGCTACGCCCGGCTCGCCGGGTGAGCTAACCGGCGTGGAAGCTCACCCACCAACATCGATGGTGGACAACCAGCCCGCCATCGCCATCGCGAAGAATCTAGTTACGCACGACCGAGTAAACACATCGACGTAAAGTTCCACTTCCTCGTGGACCGTGTTGATGGAGGGCAAATTGTCATCGAAGTTCGTCCGAAACCGCTCGGCAGCTCGCAGACGTCCTCACCAAGCCGCTCGGACGACTTCGACTCACGGAGCTGAAGGAGATGATCGGCATGGAGGGGGTACAAGGGTTAGCGAGGGATTAGGGAAGATTGTTAGCTAATCTCATCGCCACCTTGTGTGAACACAGATGAGGAAGGCGGTGCCGACTTAGCCACCTAACGTGTGTGAACACACAAAGGAAGGCAATGCCGACTTTGCCCCTCGCTGTGTGATACAATGGGGCGTTGCAGTGCAGGCGCCGCACGGCTCACCCGCAAAGATCAGAGAATGTGCGGGGCCGACGCAGAGTCAGCCTCACCGGGTTATCTAGTTATCGTGCCAAAGATGGGCGCCGCACATGGACTAGATAGTTAGAGTTGTATAAATAGACATGTATGGCAACTCAGTAAAGAGAGCTCAGATTTACCATCACACAGACAGGGCTTCGACCAACGTTGTTGTCTTGTATTGTGCGTGCTTGCTCTGTTCTCCCTTCTTCTTCTAGCTCGATCCGTAGTGTGTGGGTACGAACACAACCGGTATAGTGGTCTGGGAGACTAGTGGTCTGGAGACTAGTGGTCTGGTCTGGAGACTAGTGGTCTGGTCTGGGAGACTAGTGGTCTGGGAGACTAGTGGTCTGAGATCCGGTGGGCCAACAGTTAGTAGAGGACTAGAGGTTGAAGTTGATGTTTCCAGCAGTTTAGCTGCCTTTGATCTTTCGTTATTGTCAAATCGGTATACCCAGTCATCATAGACTCATATAAGCTTTCAATATAAACTGGGCCGTAATGGCCTTAGGTCTAAAAATTTCACATCTACCAGAATAATCAGAAATATATTTGATCGTAAGTTATTAATCCCCTGATCATGACTTGATGATGCATACATAGCCCCGTGATTTGGTCACACACGCTCACACTGTATGCATCGTACCTAATTGTTGTACACACTTTGGAGTTTGGACGGTAGGCGGGAGAGCACATGTATGTATAACACTTTGCCGCCTCCATTTCCGAGGCGCCCCAACTCTCAAGATACACACAACGACAACTGAAACTCGCTGAACCCATTGCAAAAAGAATTTGCAATAATCACACAATACTCTACCCCCGAATAAATAAGCGTAGCACCACCTTATATGTGATATGATTATACCAGTGATGGGTTAATTAAACTGGACGTAGGAGCGGTAGTCGGTGTTGGGCCTCCAGTTCGCCGGGATGACATTGTTGGCCACCAGCGTCCTGCCGTTCTCGCTGCGGATGCGCATGGAGAAGGGGCCCCTGAGCGGGCGGTAGGAGTCGAGCCGCCAGATGGATCCCCAGGAGCGGCGCATGGGCATCCAGTAGCCCGAGTTGGCCTCCATCGCGTCCATCTGCACCACGGTGCCGGCCTTGTTGGCGTACTCCACCAGCACCGCCAGGTAGTTGGGGTTGGAGCCCGCCTCCACGTGGAAGTTGACGGTGAGCCCCCGGTTGTCGCAGGCCACCCTCCTGAACTGGATGTCGATGATGCCCGCGTGCCGGAGCTTGTCGTTCAGCCCGGGCCTCGCCATGGACCCGAACGCCGTGCCGCTCAGGTCGAAGTGGTACCTGGCCACCGGGTAGTAGTTCATGTCCGTGATCATCACCGTCTTCACCTCGCCGGAGCAGGCAGGGTTGTTCTTAGCGGTGCACCTGATCTGTATTATTAGTAGTTCAAAAGTAAGAGAACGTGAAAAGATGCTTCCGTTTGACCTCACCAATTTTAAATGTTTAAATTCATACGTACCAAACTTAAAAAATGTCGGTTTCGAGGGAAAAAGATATGGAGTACACTCTGCTAGCTAGTACATTTGACCGATCGATTTGAATTAAATGAAGCGGACAAGTGGACGGGTAATATAAACAGCAAGTTGTATGTACCTGGTAGCATGCGCCGCAGCCCTGGCCGTCCTGGAACAGGGGCTGGTTGCCGCACGACGTCATGGACATGAACGGGTACTGGTTGGTGTTCTTGAACCCGCACGCGCCGCCTGCATAACACCGATCGGTGCAAGCACAACGACACAATGTCAGCCACCGAGCCACGGCATTGGCAAAACCGAAATGTCAGCACGACAGCATTGGTGATCGAGCGCGTACGGCACGTAGGCGCGGCGCACACCGACGATGCACGGCGCACGTCGTATAGCTAGGCACGCACTGACACTACTACTACGTACCGTTGTCGTCGGGGCCGGCGCCGTTGGGCGCGCCGTACCAGGTGGCCTTGGCCTCCTGCCAGCCGCCGCCGCGGAGTTGGCGGACGGCGGAGGTGTGGTTGTTCACCACCGGTAGTGCGCTTGCGCCAGAACGCGTGACAGCAAGCGCGGCGAGGAGTGCAAGAAGTGCAGCTGCCTGGGCGGCGGCCATTATCTCAGCTCACTATGTACCAGCAGAAGCTAACGACCTTGTAGGAGTATACGCGTTTGGCTGCTTGTGTGTTTTGATGGTCGAAAGGGACGAGATCGCCTGTGTACTTATAGGCGGTCAAGCACCAAGGAGGCAAAGAGTATGAGCAGTTAGTTCGCGGCATCAATAGTCGACGTCGCGCCACATCGGACGTGCCGTGTTTAGAGGTACAAGATCACATGGCCACCGTACCGAGCTAATCATGGTGGAATGGAGTACTCGGTCCGCGAGCCAGTCAGCCATTACAAAAAAACACATCTTGGAGTAGTAGTAGCACATGCAGGTTAGCGATAGTACGCGCGTTCAGCTCGTACCGTACGCCGGTGCGCGCGGTGCCTGCCAAAGTGCCAATGATTCCCAACTAACCTCTCTGGCAGTTATCAGCGGACAGTGAACCACAAAATCGGTGAAAGTGGGCCCTACACTGCTACTAGCTGCGGTGCTGCGGCCAGGGTTGACCATTAACCAGAATTCGGATCGGGATGCAAATTAAAGTTGCAAACTAGACGAAGATCGATCTAGCTAACTCTAGATTAATTAGATTGACGTCTGAGGGTGCTGCGTTAGCAATCAAGAGATTCGTTCGCTCACAAGCAACTGAAAACCAACGACCTGCACATCAATCTCTGAATCATGGAAATAATCAGGCATCAAATGTATCCTTCCATACAGTTGGCCTGCGTCTATTGGCTGGGCAACTTAGAGCACAAGAAACAAACGCATGGTTTGATAACAAATTATTAAAAAGGCTGCATCTTTTGCAATCTCGATGGCCTAGTGCTAGTTTAAAAACACTCTTAAAAACCGTTTTTTGATCGTTCCTGGGAAGTCGTTGCCTTCGGCGCAGCTATGTGCATCGCCTGAGCTTCAGCTATGGAGGCCCAGCTGCAGTTCATCTACGGACAATGAAGGTGCAACGGTCAACCTTCATTGGCCAATGTGTCCCTGTCTGCAGATTTGGAGGCGCGGTTATGTGTACTGCTTGAGACCCCGCTGATTAGCGAACCGAAGCTAAGGAGATCCAAGACACCCTCAATGGTGATGTCGGTGCGTCGGAGTGGGAGGCTGGCTGCTAAAAACAAGGCCTCCAACCTGACTGTCCAGGCACAAAATGTGTCGATGCAAAAGTTGGGGGACGTAAATATGGCGCAGAGTCCAGACCCTTGGGCTGTGGACAGATACAAGGCCATCTTTGCCGCGTCCTTGTCGGCCTCCAAACAGGAGGCCCTTCAGGCACTTTTCTCTGACGGCTTGGATCCTATGGCCATGGCGCTGGACCTTACTGGCTTTGAGCACGATGCTCCTTAGCCAGTTAGTTCAGGGCCTGTTTTGGTGTTTGCCGCCGTGCTTGTTTCTCGTTACTGCTCCTTAGCTAAATAGTTCCTTTGTAATCAGAAACACGTGAGGGTTGGGGGTGCCTGGCTTGGTAATCAACAATTACCGCCCAAGCTTTGTATTGTCACATTCTACTTCTCCTCAATAAAAAACGTGCCTTAAGGTACGATCGTGAAAAAAATATCCTGAAAATCATTTTCACACTAGCATGTGCCGGTGGCCTAAATTCATTTGGTTGTAGTGAAAATACAATATAAGTTTTCTATTGGTGGTTAGATACTTCATGTGTAAATTGTCTTGGTGTGGTACTATATAAGTAGTTACAACTTCCACATGCAAATGTGAATGGAGAGTCGCTGTAAACCGTAGACCATGAGAGAGACAACTGCTCGTCTGACTTCCTCATCGATGCCTTAAACATCTTACCCTCGACCTCGATTATTGAGCATGTTCAGTTTATTGGCCACCATGTATTCTATGATTTGGTGGATTACATTAGCGTCAGACCAGAGACTTGCATCTTGTCAACTTCGATCTGTACTTGATCAGGATTGTTTATTATCTAACAGAGCATTCAATTATATTTTGTGACACGGGGAAAATGTCGATCGTGTCGCTGCCACAATGGCCCGGGCAGGAAACTTGGGCCTGTGCAGCCGAACATCAGTACGGACGCAAGCACATGCACAGTAGTGCAGCATGATGCTCCTCTCCATCTTCTCCCACACAATACCCTTTCCACTTCCTCTCGACGGTGCACCTCGCTAGATTTGGCCCCCTCCCGGTTGATCTGGCTTTGATGCTATCTGAGCTTTTGATCCAACCGGTGACGACAGCAGGTTGGTGCATCACTACAAAAAACGATTTTTATAGCCGTCTTGTTATTGTAGACGCCCGGTTGGAGGTGTCTCTAAAGATGATTTCAAAGATGGGATGTCCTAGAAATCAACTTCTAGAGATGTTGATAAGGATCGACTCACGGAAGGATGATTGTGACGGTGGGTGGGTTGGATAAAACAAGAATCACTTGGAGATCACTCAACGAGATCAACTAGCACGAGAGGTTACGGGTGGACTAGGATAACTCGAAGATCACTTGACAAGATCAACGAGCACCGGGGTTACTCTATGGGTTTCTCAAAGAAGAGTCATTTCTCGATTCTTACAAATATCAAATCTCAACTCCCTCTCAAATGTTGGATTATATGGTTTAATTAGTTATACTAGGATCCCTCTCCTAGTTGGATGTGAATATAATATAATTAAGTGAAAGTAGAAGGAATACCATCTTAGTGGCGCATTTGAGGAGTCTCTTCCATTCTCACGCAGTCACCAACAGCCTCCACAAAAATTGTCATAACTCCTAGCTCGGAAGTCCAAAAGATGCATATATTATTTGATGCATTGGAAACTAGATACATTTAAAATAGTATATGAATGCTGAACCCAACAAAATTTATATTAGGAAGCCATGAATCATAGCATCAATTTTGAAGCTTCTCATGGCCTTACCATATGTTTGGTATTATCATAGAAATAGTCATTTCTAGAGGCTATTGGAAACACTAGTAGCTACTAAAATCAATTTTCAATTGCGGTTGGTAATATGACCCATCTCTCAAAAAACGCACTACAAAAAAAACTCATAACTTTTTCATATAAAGTTGAATAAAAGCGTAATTTATATCAAAGTTGTAGAGCTCAAGATCTAAAACCTTGTAGTTGACTACTTTTCCATTTGAAATTGTTTAGGGGACCAAATATAAATTTAAAGTTCTAATATTTTAAAATTCAAACGCAAAGAACATCGTACAGAAACTTCATAACCATCATTTGTAACCCCCTTCACCGCTAGTTTTTTTTTCAAAACCCAGCATATAATCCGATGTCCTCTCTGTCACCACCAGTCCGGTGTATGATCCGGTGGTGATGCAGTTGACATCACCGCTAGTTTGGCTCATCATCCGACATTTGAGGCCATTTTTTCATGAAGTTCACTCATAGCACATATTGAGGGGGGGCCTTGCCTATATCATTGGATCAAAATCTTAACTTTTATATATCATTTGTAAGCTTTAATCAAAGTTGTCATCAATCACCAAAAAGGGAGAGATTGAAAGTGCATCTAGCCCTTTAGTGGGTTTTGGTGGATTGAATGACAATACAATTAAAGGTCTAACAAGTTTGCTAAGTGTTGAACATGGATTTGCTTATATTGCATACACTTGAGATATGAATTGTTGTATGATTTTGAAGTGTATCAAAGGTTCACCAAGGAAGGCAAACTTAATGGTATTCCACATTGTGTTGAAATGAAAAGCTAAAGATGATATATTATTGCGGAAACAATCTAGTTCAACAAGAAGACAACAATGCAAATAGAATTGATGAAATGGCTCATATGTTATGGGATATCAATGCATCATGTGAAAGCAAGCACATTTGTGAAGGTTAAATGAGACATGAGTTTTTGCATATGAAATTGTCTCACTTGGAGAGCTTGCTCGAGAAATCAATGACGATGAAGATGGGTTTTCATTACATGGATTTCAAGGCATGCTTATGGTTGATTCAAATTGCCATGTGACTTGGGATGGTTGGAGAGAGTGAAGATAGCAAGGAAAGAGCTTTGAAGGACCAAGCAAGGGTGCAGGGCAAGCAACGGCTTGAGCGCCAAAGGACCAAGTCTATGGTGAAGAAGAGAGTACTTTCATTAAGTCTTGCACAAATTGAGCTATGGGGAGTCAAGTGTTAAGGAGGGTCAAATCATTATTGGATTATATGATAAATTGACTTGGTGCAATGACATGAATTTGGATTTGTTGGAATGGTTCTAAGTCACATGCTCAAGATGTCCTTGCTCAAATGGATGGGATAAATTGGTTGCTACCCTCAAAAGTGGAAGATTGCAAGAAATGACATTTGGAATGAATTGGACCTCAAGTGGTTTAATTCAAGTTTTTCATTTGGACTTGAGTTGATAGGAATGTTATACTATCAAAAGGGGTGCAACATGATGGTTATTGGCAAGTCTCCAGTTCTCAAGTAAACACCCATGCGTGGATTGAGAAAAAGTTGCCAAGTTTACTAACTTGAGTGTGCTGACTCGGCACATACCGGACGATCCAGTATGAGCATACCTGACGGTTTAGTATGCACCATGGGCACTGTTGACTGTGCATACCGAATGGCCCAGTGTGCACTAACATGGTCCAACGGATATTTAATGGCTAGTTTTTGAGTGAGGGGTATTTATACACCAAGCCCTCTCATTTGGGGCTGCTGACTTCAGTGCTTCCTAGAGATATTTTAGAGCCTTGTGATACACTCCCCACACCTCTCTTTGTGACATTAAGAAATTAGTGAAAGATCCAAGTGTTGGGTTGAGTGAGGTTTGAATTAGTGAGCAAAAGAGAGTAAGCCAGAACTTGAGCACTCCTGATACTCTAAATATTCTCTTTCCCTCAAAATGTGCAATTCCTCACAAGTAGCAGGTGTGTGCAGCACCCGCACACATGTATTTGTAATTCAATAACCACAAATCAACCCTATCAAAGTTGTACTTGCAGAGCAGCCATCAATTATAAAGATCTGTAAACACAGAGCACCTTACTTCATAGTTACAGGCTTTTTGAAAAGTAGCAGCAGCCACACATATGCATTTGTAATTCAATAGCCACAAATCAGCCATATTAAACTCGTAGTTGCAGAGCAAACATCAATTATAAGGAGCTGAATGGTGCAAATCATGTTTACCATAAGCACCAACCAAAATGTTGGAAACCATTTGAGTATAAAATTAAACAACCTAAGAAACCAAAACGACCCATGTGAATCTAAATCTTCATCGACATGTCCAAAGCACTTAAATACACTAGGATTACTAAAACCAACTATTTATTCCTCAACATCGGTCGCAAAATACTTAAGACTACTAAATAGAACCAACTATTCCTCAACATCCATCGAATTCATGATCTTTTCAGCTCCCTCCTTCGCCTTAGCTTTATTGGCCTCTAAAAATATAAGTTCAGCAGCCATCTGTCTCCTGAACTTTGGTATATCTTTCTGCAATTGACAAGACAAAATCATCGAGTTAGATCACACCGTGAAATCAATAAGGTGTCCACAATAAAAGGGAAAACGAACCTGTGTAACTTTTCTTTGGAGTCTTGTACCATTCCAAAGTTCCATGTATTTAATAGCAAATACTCCACATGAGTACCTCCACATTGAGTAATTGAGTACAATGAGATTTTCAGTAATGCACATACAGTCAAAAAAATCAATATTTAAGTTTACGTACCCATCAGTTTGCGTGGGAATATGTGTTTTCTGTTGTTTGACTTGCTAGGAGGAAACATTGTCGCGTAATTCGGGAATACTCATTGCTACAAAAGCGATCCCATTTATCTAGAAAGGCAAAGTGAAAGATATATGTGTAAGCACTCACAAACTAACAATTCAGGGAATAAGTACATAGTAGACTTAGTTGCCGTACCACATTTTGTATATGACCTTGATACATGGTAGGCTTCCATGCATAGTAGTGAGTCCAGAATCTGAAATTCCTGCTTCTCAGCTCTCATAACTAGTACAACCCAATGTCGTAGGAGACCTCACTTGGTATCAACAGGGGAAAAGACCTATGTAACGAAATAAAACTTGGATCATTATTTCAATAACATATACAATATATGGCATACTATAACCATACTATAATTTTTTTTACCGTTTCATAGTTAAAATCTCCCTTGCCGTGCGCTTGATATAGGTTTCTGATATACTGGGGTGCCATTGTCCGATGGCAAGGCACGAGAAAACATCCAACTGTAATGCCCTGGGCATATAAGCCAACTGTCCTGCACACGAGGTTGCAGTATGTATGCCGTGTAAGCATCAATAATCTGCACAAGTTCAATACAATGTATATTAGTAACATGTTTGCAACATCATATTGCAATACTACGCAGCAAAAAATAGTACAACCTCGATACACAAATACTTCTCAATGTCTCCAATACCAGGATGTGTAAGGGGCTGCCATGTCTTTTGCCAGAATTACATCTTTACCGTTCTTGAAGGCATATTGATCCTCTTGGGATGCCCAAAGGAAATTTACATATTCTATGGCTGCATTTTCCTACAGGGTGAAAGCTTCTTTAGGAACAGATTTTTGTCCTAGAAATAAATTAGCAAGACAAACCCTCAAATTTTATATACGATAGGATATCACCAGATCGGCACACCTATTAATGGAAAACATATTGTACATAAACATACCTTTCTTTTTTAAACTCGTCTCTTTAACATATGTTTTGGCAATTGTTTTACCTATTTTTTTAGACTTCAGTGGAGACTTAATTTTTTTGGAAGCGTCCGCTTTCTCTTGCTTTGTTTGAACCTCCCTGCCACAGTAGGGTTAGAATCATCATTTTCAGCAGTATAATTCAATTCATCTTCAGCACTATGCTTCAGGTCATCACTTCCATCCGTGCTATCTGATTCTGAGGCATCTGCATTTTCATCAAAGTGTCCTAGACACCTAGGAGTCATCCGTTGAGCTTCCAAGTTTGTGAGGACTTCGATTTTGCCCTCCCACCCACAAGAGATATAAGATCACCAAGTGGATTGAGGAGACTGGTTGAAACAGACCCGACTAGAGTGTACCCCAGAGTGGTCACTCACAACTTCCTCAATGGAGAGTAGGGCTCAAGTGGGAGTTCGAACTTCAGTGAAATAAACCTCATGTCTCTTTGCATTTTGAATTGCTATATTTGTCTTTCTTTAGATCTACTCGGGTTGTGATCTTTGGTGTGCAGGAAAAGTTCATATATCCATCTTCTACAAGCATACTACATCTAAGGATTAAAGATCAAGACAAAAGGAGCAAGTTCATCTCGAGGACTTCCTATCCAGTTAATATCGAACCGGTCAAATGTGAAAAGGCCTTTGCTGCAAGTTTAACAATCTTGTGTTTAATTGAATTGTGTTGCAAGGTGTTGGCTCCTATACCTTTGTGGTGGCTTATATACTTTGTGTATTCTCTCAAGAGGGGTCCTAGTTCTCTTGTTTGGATTTTCTGAGGAATCGGAAATATCCCATGCTAATACCTTCCACATTTTTAGGCTATAAATTTCTAGATGCACCTATTCACCTGCACTCTAGGCGACATCCCAGTCATTTCAACATGTTTATATATTTTATAAATTTAAATATTAATTTGATTAATGTTTATGCACTAGTTTTCCAATTAAAATCAATTTAGGTTTTACATTAGTGTTTCATAAATAAATATTAATTGGATTAATATCAATATAATGCGTTTCCAAATATAATTTGCTTAGTTTAAATATGAATCACATAGTTTTCATTTGGGTGCTCTCACAAGTTACTTTCTTTTTGCAAGTTAAAGTTTAACTATCTTAAATAATATATAAATATTTATATGACTAAGTATGACCTCAATTTTATAAATTCAAATATAACTAGACTTAACTCAATTTTTGGGTATTTCTCCAAATATCCTTTACATGTTTTTATTTAATTAAAATAAATGAAGCATGTAGGTTCTCTTTCCTTTCTGCTAAGTAAATCTTCCGATAGTCATATCTTTTTAACGTTTGTTCCATTTTTGGCGTTTCTCGCGCTCTCGCAACTATAGTACTGAGCCATATCCTTTAGAACATTGTTTCTAAAGGTTTTTCTTTTGACTCATGTATTGTTCTTAGTTGTTTCAGTTGCACATAGGGTGAAAAGCAAGATTAAAAATAAGGAAAGTATAACATGAGAACTCCTTGTTACCTAATAACTTCATAATCATCATCTTTCCATGTGCATGTGTCTAGATTGACATACCTTAAGGATTTTACTTAGATGTTGTACCCTGTACCTTCGTTACCTCTTGGTTTTACATATGGGGAGTATAGCAGAACCGCCCAAAATAACACACCTTCGGAGGTGCTCGTCTTCCACCAGACACTAAGCATCCCGAAAGAAAGCTATAGCGGACGGTTCCGTCGAGCACACCCTAAGGGAGAACTCGAACACTCCACGTTTTCCCTCCAGGATCCAATAATGAGAGTGAGTTTACAATTCTTAGTCCATTTCATACAACAAGAGTTCTTAGAAATACATTATTACAATACCAAGTTTAGAGTGCGGAATTTAAACAATGGAATTACAATAAACATCTAACGATAAGATACAAGGATCCGTCTATGCCCACCAGAAGAATCATCCACACAACAGCTACTCCTCAAGCTGCACCTACAATAGGGTAGAACAAACACGGAGTACACAATGTACTCGCAAGACGTACCCGACTAGTGGGAATAATTTCTCGACTCCAAAAGATATGATAGGCTTTATGGTTTGCTGGGTTTCCTTAGCTAACCATTCTATGTAAGCACCTGTTCTACTTTCAAGCAAGAGTTGAGCAATCAGATCCATTTCACCATCTTTCATCTTCCAGTTCTTACTATGATGCTAGATCATAGACAACTCATATCGTATTACACGGCGATTCATGAATCAATGTAGCCCAGCTAGGTACCCCAAAACACATGCCCCGCTTGTACCCCAGGCACAAGCAGGACCAACCCACCACTCTCCTATCAAGGGGTCCAAGTCTCCGTCCAAACTTGGACTCCAAGCCCTCACTCCTGAGTCCCAGACTCAGTGTAGTGCTTAGACCTCCACCATCCCTGCCTCTAACCAGTCAGTCCAAAAAGAGCCAGAACCCATGATAAGAGAGCAACGAGTCTTCCCTGCTCCCATAAACAAGTATATGCTCAGGATAATAAGTCTATGACCTGACTAGAATCCAATGCAATGGCCGGTCTTTAATCGACATGGATAGGGAAAATAGTGTAACCAACCTATGCCTCGTTGGTCGTGGGACACAACCTCTTACACCCACCAATACCCATACCATATGCCTACCCGGTCTCCATTTCTATTAACCATTTTATCATGAGGGTGATAATAATAATCACCTATTGTGAGTAACGATAGGTTACTCACGCTATCGATAGCCTAAGCATAGCAGCTACTCGATCTATGCTAGTAGGACTCATAGGTAGGTTATCTATGCATGTAGTTTCAATATAAATTCTGTAACATAAATGCACATCACATATATATCCAGTGATCATTCAAAATAAGGGTTATGCACTAGGGCTTGCCTTGGGTAGGCACGGTGTCAGCTCAGTCAGTCAGTGGCGGCTTCGGGACCTCCTTCTACACAAGGATCTCCTCCTCGTACTCCTTGATCACCTCCTTGAACTCGTGATCTCCGACGGTCATGATTTCTGCCAACTCGTTCTCTACATGTTTGCGATGATGATGCAACACTTAGCATTTCGGCAACAGCAACTCTTAAAATAAGAATACACATGGTAAGCTACTAAGCTAGCTCTAATGACTAATATGCTAAGCTAACTATCATCTTCATCAAGTAAAGTGTTGGGTTCAACTAACAAACACCTAGCTTTACAAATGAAGGATATATCTTTATTTCTACTAATGATTTAATGTATATTTGAAACAAAGAGCATTTAATTACCCTTATGTTAAGTCTATTCTGAAGCTACAAAATTATAGTGAGCTCATAATAATACAATGAACCTACTGTAAAAATTTTAGGGTTTTTGCTATCACCAATCTACCACAAAAAATTTCTACAATAATTAACTTAATAATATTAAGCACTCTCAAATGATTTAATAGCTCCGGGTATCAACAATTATATATATGAACTAAATACACTAACAGATAAACCACAATTTTAGGAACTTAACAAAAATTGGTTTCACAATTTTTGGTTACCTACATTATTTTATATTAATTACCAAAGTTCAGCCTAGAATTAAAATGAAAAGTTATTTGTATTCTCCACAAAAGAGCTAAACTGAATTCAGCCCAACGCGGCCCATGTGCGGAGGCAGCCCACGGCGAGGAAGCCTGCGCGTGCTAGCACTCTTGCAGAAATGCCCCTGGACTATGAGCAAAAAAACCCGCAGTCCACATTACTATTTCTACAAACAATGATTTTGCAACGAAACCATCAGATCTTTCTCCTCTTTACAACAACAAGGTCCTCAGCCATCCCCGCATGCACCGGTGCGGCGAGCGATGGCACTGGCGCTTACACCAACCACACGAGACCCACACTGACCTATCTATGAGGCCGACACTCACCTAGGGGTCGACGCGAGACGATGGGCGGTGGTAGCACGAGCCGAGACATCGTAGAAGGACCTCTCCACGATGGCGGGCACCCTACGGCAATGGCAACGACGTTTAGGTGAACCACAGCAACAACAAGGTGGTAGGGGTAGTGGGTGAGCAACCACAACTCACTAGTGACCTTACCAAGAAGCTGGCTTGGCTGGAGATGACCCGAGCGAGGCTGGCCACGTGTGCGCTGCGAGGTGAACGGCGGACCACAAAGGCATGGCCTCGTCAGTGGTGAGGAGGCGGCACTAGAGCTACGACAAGTGTGCACACGACAAAGAGGGAGCCAAGGCGAGCTAGTGGTGTGGAGGAATTGACACGGGGTGAAGTGGTGGAGACTGGCCACGACGCGGGCGGCGACGGGCCTTAACGGGACGGCGGTGGCAAAGCTCCAAAATTAGAGCTCGGCGTGACACGAGTCAAGGCAGGGTGGGGTCAGCTGGAGAGGAGATGTGAGGGTGGAGACATGAGCACAAGAAATTGATGAGAGGTGCTCGCTCTCTAGCTCACCGTGACGTGACCCAACGGCGGCGCAAAACTGAGGGAGAGAGAGAGACGAGGCGCGGCAGTGGGTTCGGCTCATCCACGCCTTGGTGGGACATGGCTGACCAGACTTAAGGTGGCGTCTATGCACTGGCTACATGACAATGCGGCCAAACTAGGTGCATGTGTGCGGAGGTAGGTGGGGGGCGCAGCCACAACACCATTAAGGCGGGATGACGGCGTGGGGCAGCCCACGTGTGAACTAGGACAAGGCAAGCGGCAGCAGCATAGCATTGTAGTGACGTCGATAGCGGCAGTGTTGTGACCTGAGGTGGGTCGGCAGTGCGAACGTGACGGCAAGTTGATGGCGCCAGCAGCGGCTCTATCGTGGTGCGTGCGGGGCAGTCGGCAGTAGTGGCGGCGGCTCCACGTGGCGGGGCCAACGGTAGCCGAGACCTAGCTAGGCCAGAGGTGGCCATGGCCGGCCACACGTGGCAGCGCGCGCACACACACTCACGACTAATGCCTCCAGCCAGCATGAAACCGTGACACACACGAATTTTAAAGGGCTCAACACGACCAAATGGTTGCTCCTAAACCTAAACCGTCTTCACCCTGCTCAAGATGGCACATCAGACTATCAAATCGAGCTATAACACTACACCACTCCTAAAACGACCTGATTTCTGCGAAGGGAAATCCACAGAGTCAAAGTGTATTATAACCGTTGTAGATCATATTACCCAAATTCCAGTCGAATACCACATCCATACAACGATAATATCATAGTACAAATAGTGCGGAATTACATAATTTATTACATCGCCACACTGGCGGAATCAAAAGTAGCATTCATTCAGAACAGCTTGAAGATAAGATCGCCAAAGTCGAGCATAGGGATGAACCCCTCAACCATCAAACTCCTCAGAGCTATACTCCTCAGCAGAACCTATGTGCCAAAATTTATCAGTACGATTTGTACTGGCCACTCCCACCCTATGAGCATTGCTTTGTAGAAATTGGATGCAAGTTGGATATAATTAAAAGGAACCTATAAGGCTAGGGTTTCCTATGTTTTGGCATATCAAGTATATGTACAATAATAGTTGGTCAAGTTTTAACACTATTCCCACACCCATTCCACCCCATTTTCGTCCAGAGCCAGGTTTCGATCCTAGGATCGATATACCACCTTCTCCACATCATCACCACATCACAACCATACCATCGCTCAGTCGATTGGCCAACTCCCTCTCGGCACTGTCTCAAGGCCCGTAGCCCCTGGCTACGACCGACACTCTCTCACGGGGGAAGAAGAGAAGGACTCATCTCACTATCTAGTTTAAGCGAAACCCAGAAAAGGTCCATAGCCGACAAGTCGGCATATGTATCGATCGATCAACCATACACTCTGCAGAGGTTTTACATAACCACAAGATCCGCCTTCCTCACTGACCATCGTTAACTGGGCTAATTCCGGCTGCTTGCTAGCCTAGGATAATGCCACTCTACCATTCAGCCCTGGTACACCCCATGTCTAGTCTGGGGTGGCTGAAACTATGAGTCATGAGCCGGGTCCACAAGGTCTCCATGAAGTCTCAGAAGGGTGTGGGGGGAATCCTCCGCGCCCCGTACCTCCTTGCACTGTCTGCTATCAACCTAGCAGTAGTGGCAATATCCTACCAAGTAGTCCGACCGTCCCACACCATATAGGGTGAGTGGTACGTAAGGCTTCCCGGTGAATCTGAGTACCAGTAAGTCCTTAGGGATGACCAAGCCAGAATGTCTTCATCAGGGCTTCCATTTACCATGCCACCACAGCACCTCCACCCTGGGCTCCTTCCATCATAGGTTCACACCCAGGGCCACCTCATATCACCATTTACCCACCATAGGTATCCATTCCAGGGGTGCCCAGGTAGCACCACGCAGCAAGACTTGCCCCAGGCTCGTCGTATGTTCCAACTTGGTCGACACAACCCTCACCCTCCACGCACCCAAGTCACACACGCAGCACTCTCCCCATAGTCCAGATAACACCAGTTTCCACCACGCATCAATGTAGTACAAGCGTAGTAGAAGTAATAAGCAATGAAATATAGCAGCCAGCGTGTGTCTAGCCTATTAGCAGGGTGAGCAGGGGTAAGGTTGCGTCAAGGTAAGGCCATCAAGAAAGCATACTGCCATGCAAGTCCTATCATAGTGTGATTATAACAATAAAGTAAAGCAATAGCAGTTCCATATTAGCCATGCGTAATAGGTGCTACGAGGTTGGGTGGGATGTGGCACCTTCAGTGTAGTCGTCTCCGTACTCCTCACGGTACTCTCGGTCCTCGTCCGTCTGGTTCTCCTCCGAGTCTGCATACGATCGTATTATAGTCGCGTTAGCGACGTCTATAGAATAGCACAAAGAAGCAATGAAAATTCAAAAGAGACAAATGCACACAAACATGGGTTCATTGCGTAGAGCTCGATTTTAGATGAATTTTGGTCCTGGTTTCATATTTTTCTGAGGTCGTATGAACTAGTTATGAATTTCTGAAGATTAAATCCATTTCTGAAAATAATAAAGGCTGATTAATTCAGGGTTGACACGTGTCACACTATGACTGGTTCACGTGGCATGTAGGGACTTGGAGTGGTGTATCAGCTGATGAGGTGGTCGGAGAGATCGCCGAAGTGGTCGGTGAGATCGCCGAAGTGGTCGGAGAGATCGCCGAAGTGGTCAGTGAGTTGGAGTGGTGTATCAGCTGGTGAGGTGGTCGGAGAGATCGCCGAAGTGGTCGGTGAGATCGCCGAAGTGGTTAGTGAGATCGCCGAGGTGGTTGGTGAGATCGCTGAGGTGGTCGGTGAGATCACCGAGGTGGTGGGTGAGATCGCCGAAGTGGTCCTCGATGCTAGCGTGGTCTCATCTTCGGCATGACATCAACATGGCGTCATCAGAGCTAAACCGCGACTGACAGGTGCGTCCGGGGTCAAACGGTGACTGACAGGTGAGGCGCGGTTCATGGTGAACCCGCCTGCATTGGTCCATAGACCGTAGAGCCAGTCTATGAAGGACTTGGTCCACTTACTCCTTCCCAAGGTTCGGTTCACGTGCACCAAGTGCACGGACGTGTGGCTGGTGAGGGGAAAATCCCCATCTTCTTCCCCGGCGTGCTCTCGCCGGTGGTGAGCTCGCCGGTGAGCCCCTCGGGTGGTACTGGTGCGTGATTAAGGTAGGAAAAAACATCGCCAAGCCTCGGCCAGTGTAGTGGTGGGGTCAAGGTGGCGGCTGGTGCTCCTAGGGTTCCAGCCACGGTGAACAGCAGCGTGGGTTCATCGACGTGCATGGACAGGGCTGCAGTGGTAGTGAGAGCCCAGTTGGAAGAGCGTGTGAGCTCCACGGTGCTTCTATGGCCATGGTAGGCATGTTGAAGGAGCTCCTAGTGCTCCCAGTGGCTCCGGCCACGGTGGTGGGGGGCAAAACGGAGGCAGTGGCGCTCCGACGAATTGCGGTGTGGCAACGCAGGGCTCTGGTGGGCTTCATCTTCGGCTAAGGTGAGCGCGGTGTGTCTCTCATCATGGCGGAGCCAGTCGAGGTGTCAACGTCGCCTTTACCGTGACATAGAAGACACGGTGGTCTCGCCATGGTTGTGCTCTAAGCCATGGTGTGTAGGGTGGTCGTGCCGGTGTTCTTGAGCCGCTAGGGGTCGGTGAGGCCAGGCCTTGGGCTTGTGCGCGTGCGATGCATGTGCAGTGTGTCCAGGAGCGAGAATGCTCTGCCTCTACATCCCCTAGGTGTGGGAACGCGGTGGCATTCACGGTGAGTATGGCTAGCGCGGTGAGCGGCGAATGACGTGGCTCACCGTAGGGCTCGTGGTGGTAGGATGGCGATGCGGTGGTGAGGCGAGGCCATGATGAGGTGATGCAGGGCCATGCCGAGTAGCTACGTCACTGTAGCTGATCGGGGCGGCGCTCCTGGCTCCGGCGAGGTCCGGTTCCACAGCGGCTTCCTTCTTGTCCGTGCTTCTCCCTCCTCCCTCGCTTTTGGCTTGACACTGTGTGGTGCTGTGCCACCAGCGGCGACGGTGAACGGGCTGATGGTTAGGGCTCACGGACATTGTCTTTTATAGCTGAGCTCCAAGGGTTCCAGTGGCGGATGGCGATCGGGCGGTGGTGATGCGTGCGACGCATCCGACGGCCCGCGTGCGATAGCGTGAGTGCGGCGCGAGGGGGAAACAGGGTCATGCTTCTTGCGTGACCCCCTGGCCCGCACCTGCCATGCTGGTCACCTCCCGATCGAGGAGAGGTCGGTGTGGGGAGGAAGATGATCTTGTTGCTGGGGTGGCTGACGCGTGGGGTCTGGTTGGCAGCTGCTTCGGTCGGTGAAGGGCGTGTCGCGACATAGTGAAGCGGTACTGGCTGGTAGGTGGGACCCGGTGGGTTCGCTACTTGTGCTGCTGGTGGCGAGGGCGGTTGGGCTGGCTTAGCTTAGCTGGCATGCAGCCATGCATGAGTGGGAGGGCGGTGGGGTGGCTGCAAAGGCCAAGCCAAGCTGGCTGTCTTCTTGCTCCTATTTTGTTTTCCTTTCTCTTTTATTTGTTGCCAATTTGTTTAGGGTTTGATTTATTTAGTCTCATTATTATAGTTACAATACCTTCATTTTGGTTTGGGCAAGAGTTTAGGGCTTATATGTGGAGTCCACATACTTAGGTAGCGCTTACTTAATTAATTAATTACATGATTAATTAATTATAGGTTGTTGCTTTTATTTGCACAACAAAAAGGGGCAATGAGAACCAACTCATAATTTGGTATTAAGCACATGCATGATTTATTTGTTAGGAATTTAAATATGTATGATAAGTGACATACTTTGCATATGAAAATGAGTAATTAAGTTACAACTAAATGCAAACTAGGGTTTGACTTCTATATGTCACTCAACATCACATGGGGTTTTAAAGAAAAATTTTGTAGTTGGAATTTTTGGTGTGTGGATTTTTTGGGTTGTTACAGTCCTACCCCCTTAATAGAATCTCGTCCCCGAGATTAAAGCATAACGTACCCTTCGAAGAGATAAGCATATTGTAGCCGGAGGTCAGACTCTTTCTCCCATGTTGCTTCTCTCTCAGTGTGATTGCTCCATTGTATCTTGCACATAGGAATAGTTTTGCTTTGGGTCTCTTTGGTATCTGTACCCAGAATTCAGATTGGATGTTCTTTATACTCAAGAGTATCTTGAATGTCAAGTGTATCAGTTGGAACTACTTCATCGGGCACTCTCAAACACTTGCGTAGTTGTGAGACATGGAATACGGGATGTACACCTGCCAATTCCTCAGGTAGCTCAAGTTTGTAAGCGCGTTTTCTAATCCTCTTGCGGATCTTGTATGGCCCAACAAATCTAGGGGCGAGCTTTCCTTTCACATGGAATCTGACAGTTCCACGTAGCGGGGATACCTTGAGATGGACGAAGTCTCCCACATTGAACTCAAGTTCTCTTCTTCTTTTATCAGCATAGCTCTTGTATCGACTTTGAGCAATTCTCAAATTCTCTTTCACTTGAGGAACTCCTTCTTCGGCATCTTGAATCTTAGCAGAGTCAAAGAACGATCTTTCCCCCAATTGAGACCACATCAAAGGTGTCTTACAAGGTCTGCCATACAGAGCTTCAAACGGTGACATCTTGATACTGGCTTGGTAGCTGTTGTTGTAAGAGAATTCTGCATAGGGTAGGCATTTCTCCCAATCAGAGCCATAATTCAGTACACTAGCGCGAAGCATGTCCTCTAAGATCTGATTTACTCGTTCAGTCTGCCCATCTGTCTGTGGGTGATAAGAGGTACTAAAATCAAGTTTGGTCCCAATGGACTTGTGCAGAGCTTCCTAGAATCGGGACACAAACTGAGGACCACGATCAGATAAAATACTAGAGGGAGCTCCATGCAGTCTGAGGATATGCTCAATATATAGATCTGCTAACTTTTCGGCATCGGTCTTGGTCTTAACGGGTACAAAGTGAGCAACCTTGGTCAAACGATCAACAATCACCCAAATGGAATCATTGCCTTTCGATGAATGGGGCAATCCAACTATGAAATCCATGGATATGCTCTCCCATTTCCACTCGGGAACGTCAAGGGGCTTCAGCAATCCTGCAGGCCTTTGATGTTCAGCCTTGACTCTATTACAGGTGTCACATCGTGCCATATGTCCCGCAATGTCTGTCTTCATGCCTTTCCACCAAAAGTGTTTCTTCAAGTCTTGATACATCTTTGAACCTCCAGGGTGAATACAGTACTTAGAATCATGAGCTTCTGACAGAATTTCCTCTCGTAGTGCTGGATCAGAAGGTACATAGATTCTATCCTTGAACCAAATGGTTCCTTGTTCATCTTTATGGTGGTTGGTCTTGTAGCCTAGTTTCATCAGACCACGGAGATACCCAATTTCTTCATAATTTTTCTGAGCTTGACGAATGCGATCTGTGAGATCATACTGTATGCAGAGCTCATTCAACAAGCCATGCGGTAGTATCTCAAGCTGGGAATCTTCAATCTCTTCCTTGAGCTCAGGTGGTACAGATTCCGTGATCAAAGTGTGACAGTAACTCTTGCGACTGAGAGCTTATGCGACTACATTAGCTTTTCCCGGATGATAGTGAATTTCTAGGTCATAGTCCTTGACCAATTCTAGCCATTGGCATTGCCTCATATTCAAATCTTCTTGAGTGAAAAAGTACTTCAAGCTCTTGTGGTCGGTGTAGATATCACACTTGTTGCCTATCAAGTAGCGCCTCCAGATCTTCAAAGCATGTACAACTGCTGCTAACTCAAGATCATGAGTGGGGTAACGGTTCTTGTGTTCTTTCAACTATCGAGAAGCATAAGCTATCACTCTTCCACCTTGCATGAATACACGGCCAAGTCCTTGACGGGATCCATCACAATAGACCATGAAAACCTTGCTAATATCAGGCAATGCTAGCACAGGAGTTGTGGTAAGCTTCTGTTTCAATTCCTAGAAGCTTTGCTCGCACTCGGGCATCCATTCAAACTCCTTAGTCTTCTTTAGAAGGTTGGTCATTGGACAGGCTATCTTGGAAAAGTTTTCGATGAATCGGCAATAATATCCAGCCAATCCCAAGAAACTTCTGACTTCAGTCATGTTACGAGGTTGATCCCATTCTTTCACAGCTTCAATCTTAGCTGGGTCAACTGCAACACCTTCAGCTGATAGTACATGGCCTAGGAAGGCAACTTTCTATAGCCAAAACTCTCATTTGCTGAACTTTGCGTAGAGCTGATGTTGGGCTAGTTTCTCAAGCATAGTTCTTAGATGATGTTCTTGTTCTTCAGTGGTGGGTGAATAGACAAGGATTTCATCAATGAATACTACCACGAACTTATCCAGTTCATCCATGAAAACCTTATTCATCATGTTCATAAAGTAGGTAGGAGCATTCGTGAGTCCAAAGGACACCACAGTGAACTCAAACTGCCCATACCTAGTCACGAAAGCTGTCTTCGGGATGTCACTCTCTCGAATCTTCATCTGATGATAGCCAGATCTGAGATCAATCTTGGAGAAATACTTGGCACCTCTGAGCTGATCAAGCAAATCATCGATCCTTGGCAGGGGGTACTTGTTCTTGATGGTGACTGCGTTCAAGTTCCAGTAATCAATGCACATTCTCATTGAGCCATCCTTCTTCTTAACAAATAGAACAGGGGATCCCTAGGGTGAAGCACTGAGTCTGATATATCCCTTCGAGATGAGCTCATCAAGCTATTTCTTGAGCTCAGCCAGATCATCAACTCACATGCGATAGGGTCTCTTGGCAAAGGGTCCTGTTCCCGGCAAAAGATCAATGATGAACTCTACATCACGGTCTAGCGGCATACCCGGTAATTCTTTAGGGAATACATCAGGATAGTCTCTGACCACAGGCACATCATGGACTATCCTCTCCTCTTTCTATGATTCTGAACTTGCTTTAAGGGCACATAGGATAGAGGTGGACTTTCCGGACTGAGGTTCACATCTAATAACTTGGCCTGATGGATGGGTCACTTGGATGTATCTAGGTGAACATGATATGATACCTCGGTGAATGGTTAGCCAATCCATACCTAAGATGACGTCTAGGCTCATGGAAGGTAACAGGGTTAGGTCAGCTTTAAAGATAAGACCCTCAATGGTAAGACTCACTCCCTTACAGATGTGGGTGCACTTTAGGTCTCCTAAAGGTGAGTTGGTGATGATACGCTTTCCACGTGGGGTTATAGGTAGGTCATGCTCTCGTGCAAACTTGGATGATATGTAAGAACAAGTTGCTCCAGAGTCAAATAGAACTGATGCAGTATTGTCATTAACTAAAAACATACCGTACACAACGTCAGAGGCAGCCTATGCTTCCTCGGCGTCCAGTGGTTGAGACGTCCACGAGTAGCAGATCCCTTGAACTGAGACTTCTGAGCAGCTCAGTTCTGAGGGCACTCAGTGGCTTTGTGACCCGATTGGCCACAAGTGAAGCAGGTGAAAGGTGCACCACCTGTAGGGGTTGGCGTGGGTGCCTTCCAATTTCCAGTGCTTGTTGTAGGGCGGTTCTGTGCTAGGCGTTCATTTGCTGAGCAGGGACGGTTGAAATAGTCCTGAGTGTTGCGGTCCTGAGCATAACGGTCCTAGGTGTAACGATCCTGAGTAGGGCGGGAGTATTTGGTGGTGTAGCCTCCACCACCCCTACTCGATCTAGGGCTATCATCCCTGTTGTGGCGAGAGCATTTCCTAGATGGTGCATCTCTACGGAACCTCTTGTGGTCACGGCCATAGAAGAACTCCTCAGGCTTACGCTTCCTCTCCCTGTACTCCTCTCTAGCTTTAGCACGGTCCTTCTCAATCTAGATGTAGCGATCCACCAGAGCACGCAGCGTGCTACTCTCAATACCGCCAAACTTTAGCTTGATGTGGGGGTTAAGTCCCTTGCGGTAATAGTACAACTTCTCGTTCTCAGAGTTCACAACATAGGAAGGTGCATAGCATAGAAGGTTGGTGAAGCGAGTGGTGTACTCAGGCACCCTGTCCTTTCCCATCTTGATGTTGCAGAACTCCTCAGCTTTGGCCTCCATGATACCCTTGGGAATGTGATACTCAGTGAATGCTTCGGCGAACTCATCCCACGAGATGTTGGCAAGGTCCTCATGGGAATCACTGAAACTATCCCACCACGCACATGCTGCACCTATGAGCTGGTGTGTGGCAGCTCCAACACACTCATTGTCGATGAAGGTGGTGAGGTCAAGCTTCTTTTCCACCTCCTTGAGCCAGTCATCGGCTACAAGCGGGTCAAGGTTGGTGCCATCATAGGTAGGTGGCCTCAGCTTCAAAAATCCCTCTAGCTTCCTTTGGAAGTCATTCTGCTGACCTCCCTGGCGACGGTTTGCTCTATCAACAAGAGCTGCAAGAAGCTAGGTTTGTTGCACCATCACCACTGCCAGGTTCGGTGGTGGTGGTGGCGGAATGTTCTCCTCAACAGGCGGTGGGGTATTCTCTAGGTTGAAGGGTATCCCTCCACATCCACGGCCACGACCACGACCCCATTTGGTTCAGCTGGTTCAGGGGTGGGCGCACATCTACGGTTCATTAGGCGAGCAGATCAGCGGTTAGGCATCTGCAACACGGGTTATAGGAAATTTTAGTGTTTGTGCCATAAGTGCTTATAATTTAGTATGATTACATGATTTTGACGATTTAAATAAAATCATTTATACTATCCAACACTCATTACAAAGAAGTAATAAGATCCATAAGATGCAATAAGATCCAAAACATTCATTACATGGGTTTTATTACATAGCATCATCTCCAGTAGCTACACTTGAAGACTCGTGAGAATCGTACTACGCATAGTGTCTCATATTACATCTCATAAGGGGTACATCATGGGGTACAACTTATGGAAGCCACTGACATGACTCATGACCACACAGGGTCATCTACTCTAACTCGTACACCGCAGCTAGGATACGACTGTTCTCGATCTCAATCTCCTCGTCAGACTTGTGAAGTCGGGACATGTACTTCAAGGCCTCAACGAGCTCCTCAGTAGGCTTGGCTCTAGGTAGAGTAGCGCAAGTGTCTAGGTTGAGGTGAGTCGGGGCTAACTCAAACTCCTCTATCCTAGGCTTCATCTTGCTGCGAATCTCCTTAGGTAGTTGATCCCACATACCCTTCATCTCCGTGAGGCGCTTCTTGTTAGACTTCTGCCAAGCCTGCCAAGTCCTCTCACACTTGTCCTGTAGGTACTCGTTCTGCCTAAGTGCCTCGATCAGGTGACCCTAGTTGCGAACGTCCTTCTTCCTGAACTCCTCTAGCTTCTGAGTCATGGTCTTGTTCTGAGATTGGATTTTCAGCATATCAATCCCCTTGGACCTCTCTCTGTCTCCTCTTCAGTTGAACTCGGCCTTCTTGTCATCCAACTCTCTCTGCAACTCCAAGACCTTACTATTGAGGTAGCAGTTCCTATTTCCTAGGTCGGCGGCTTTGTCCTGTAAGTCAACAACCTCGGCTCTGTGGACTTCTTCACGATGGTTGAGCTCATCCTGTAGCTTGGCAACTGTCTCAAGCAGACTAGCTCGCTCCTATGCTCCCTGCGAGTCTCACTCCTGGTACTCCCACAGAAGGGCCCGGTCCTGATGTCTCCTTTGCTCAAGCGGGGTCACGTACCTGTCTTGCGCTAGTAGGTGGATAGCCAAGACGCGAAGGCATCTGTCCTCCTCGGCAAAGATAACTCTGCCAGCTGCGAAACTCTGCTCACTAGGGGTAAGGCTGAGGTCGAGGGCCTAGGGAAGTAGATGGAACTCTATCGTCTTTAGGTGCTCGTAGTGGTCCCTCATCACTCTGTGAAGTGCCTTGTGTGAGACAGCTCATAGTCCCTCCTCAACTGTGTCCTCTATAGTCAACTCGGTGAAAGCTAGGACAGAAGGTAAGGTAGTGCTAGCCGAGAACTCGACTGAGGTGACAATCGGTCCTTCGATTCCTCCTTCCTGAGCTGACTTCCCGGTGCAGGTGACCTTGACAAGCTCGTTAGGGACTCCTAACGTGATGAGAACTCGGCAGAGGGTCTGTGCAAAACCCCCGAGCTCACGTAGGTCAAAGGTAAGCTTGGCGTGGTCCAAAGGTAGCGGTCCTAGAGGCGGCCATTCGACGTCGTTGCCATATGCATGTTTTAAGAAACCAGGTGTTAGCAGGTCAATAGATAGATAAGACTTGCATAAAAGTAAATGCAGGGTCGGTATATAACCGAAAGAAGGGATGTTCACGTCCTAATCTATCGTCCATTTCTGAGGGTTTCGTCCTAGGGTTAAGTATGGCTCTAATACCAACTGAAACGACCTGATTTCCGTGAAGGGAAATCCATAGCGTCGAAGTGTATTATGACCGTTGTAGATCATATTACCCAAATTTTAGTCGAATACCACATCCATACAACGATAATATCAGAGTACAAATAGTGCGGAATTACATAATTTATTACATCGCCGCATTGGCGGAATCAAAAGTAGCATTCATTCAGAACAGCTTGAAGATAAGATCACCAAACTCAAGCGTAGGGACGAACCCCTCAACCGTCAAACTCCTCAGAGCTATACTCCTCAGCAGAACCTGTGTGCCAAAATTTATCAGTACAATTTGTACTAGCCACTCCCACCCTATGAGCATTGCTTTGTGGAAATTGGATGCAAGTTGGATATAATCAAAAGGAACCTATAAGGCTAGGGTTTCCTATGTTTTGGCATATCAAGTATATGTATAATAATAGTTGGTCAAGTTTTAACACCATTCCCACCCCATTCCACCCCATTTTCGTCCAGAGCCAGGTTTCGATCCTAGGATCGATATACCACCTTCTCCACATCATCACCACATCACAACCATACCATCGCTCAGTCGACAGGCCAACTCCCTCTCAGCACTATCTCAAGGCCCGTAGCCCCTGGCTACGACCGACACTCTATCACAAGGGAAGAAGAGAAGGACTCATCTCACTATCTAGTTTAAGAGAAAGCTAGGAAAGGTCCATAGATGACAAGTCGGCATATGTATCGATCGATCAATCATACACTCTATAGAGGTTTTACATAACCACAAGATCTGCCTTCCTCGCTAACCGTCATCAACTGGGCTGATTCCGGCCGCTTGCTAGCCTAGGATAATGCCACTCTACCATTCAGCCCTGGTACACCCCATGTCTAGTCTAGGGTGGCTAAAACTATGAGTCATGAGCCGGGTCCACAAGGTCTCCATGAAGTCTCAGAAGGGTGTGGGGGGAATCCTCCACGCCCCGTACCTCCTTACACTGTCCGCTATCAACCTAGCAGTAGTGGCAATATCCTACCAAGTAGTCCGACCGTCCCGCACCATATAGGGCGAGTGGTACGTAAGGCTTCTCGGTGAATCTAAGTACTAGTAAGTCCTTAGGGATGACCAAGCCTAAATGTCTTCATCAGGGTTTCCATTTACCGTGCCACCACAGCACCTCCACCCCGGGCTCCTCCCATCACAGGTTCACACCCAGGGCCACCTCATATCACCATTTACCCACCATAAGTATCCATTCCAGGGGTGCCCAGGTAGCACCACGTGGCAAGACTTGCCCTAGGCTCATCGTATGTTCCAACTTGGTCGACACAACCCTCACCCTCCATGCATCCAAGTCACACAAGCAGCACTCTCCCCATAGTCCAGATAACACCAGTTTCCACCATGCATCAATATAGTACAAGTGTAGTAGAAGTAATAAGCAATGAAATATAGCAGCCAGCATGTGTCTAGCCTATTAGCAGGGTGAGCAGGGGTAAGGTTGCGTCAAGGTAAGGCCATCAAGAAAGCATACTACCATGCAAATCCTATCATAGTGTGATTATAACAATAAAGTAAAGCAATAGCAGTTCCATATTAGCCATGTGTAATAGGTGCTACGAGGTTGGGTGGGATGTGGCACCTTCAGTGTAGTCGTCTCCGTACTCCTCACGGTACTCTCGGTCCTCGTCCATCTGGTTCTCCTCCGAGTCTGCATACGATCGTATTATAGTCGCGTTAGCGACGTCTATAGAATAGCACAAAGAAGCAATGAAAATTCAAAAGAGCCAAATGCACTCAAACATGGGTTCATTGCGTAGAGCTTGATTTTAGATAAATTTTGGTCCTAGTTTCATATTTTTCTGAGGTCGTATGAACTAGTTATGAATTTCCGAAGATTAAATCCATTTCTGAAAATAATAAAGGTTGATTAATTCAGGGCTGACACGTGTCACACTGTGACTGGTTCACATGGCATGTAGGGACTTGGAGTGGTGTATCAGCTGGTGAGGTGGTCGGAGAGATCGCCGAAGTGGTCGGTGAGATCGCCGAAGTGGTCAGTGAGATCGCTGAGGTGGTCGGTGAGATCACCGAGGTGGTCGGTGAGATCACCGAGGTGGTGGGTGAGATCACTGAGGTGGTCGATGAGGTTGCCGAACTGGTCCCTGACGCTGGCATGGTCTCATCTTCGGCATGACATCAACATGGCCTCATCAGAGCTAAACCGCGGCTGACAGTTGGGTCCAGGGTCAAACGGTGACTGACAGGTGAGGCGCGGTTAATGGTGAACCCGCCTACATTGGTCCATAGACCGTAGAGCCGGTCTATGAAGGACTTGGTCCACTTACTCCTTCCCAGGGTTCGGTTCACATGCACCAAGTGCACGGGCGTGTGGCTGGTGAGGGGAAAATCCCCATCTTCTTCCCCGGCGTGCTCTCGCCTGTGGTGAGCTCACCGGTGAGCCTCTCGGGCAGTACTGGTGCGCGATTAAGGTAGGCAAAAACGTTGCCAAGCCTCGGCCAGTGCAGTGGTGGGGTCAAGGTGGCGGCTGGTGCTTCCTAGGGTTCGGCCCCTGGTCGAGGAGAGGTCGGCGTGGGGAGGAAGATGATCCTGTTGCTGGGGTGGCTGACGCGTGGGGTCTGGTTGGCTGCTGCTTTGGTCGGTGAAGGGCGTGTCGCGACGCGGTGAAGCGGTACTAGCTGGCAGGTGGGACCCGGTGGTCAGCGCCTGCACGCGCGCGGGTGGTGAGGCGAAGCTGGGCTGGCTTGGCGGGCCACAGCGCGTGCGCGAGTGGGAGGGCAGGCGGGCTGGCTCGCAAGGCCTAGCAGGCCTAGGCTGCTGCTGCTCCCTATTTTGTTTTCGTTTCTCTTTTATTTGTTGCCAATTTGTTTAGGGTTTGATTTATTTAGTCTCATTATTATAGTTACAATACCTTCATTTTGGTTTGGGCAAGAGTTTAGGGCTTATATGTGGAGTCCACATACTTAGGTGGCGCTTACTTAATTAATTAATTACATGATTAATTAATTATAGGTTGTTGCTTTTATTTGCACAACAAAAAGGGGCAATGAGAACCAACTCATAATTTGGTATTAAGCACATGCATGATTTATTTGTTAGGAATTTAAATATGTACGATAAGTGACATACTTTGCATATGAAAATGAGTAATTAAGTTACAACTAAATGCAAACTAGGGTTTGACTTCTATATGTCACTCAACATCACATGGTGTTTTAAAGAAAAATTTTGTAGCTGGAATTTTTGGTGTGTGGATTTTTTGGGTTGCTACAACTCCTTAACCCAATCTCTCACAATAAATTGCTAAACATAGCAGTGTCTAACTGTTGGCAGACTTGAAAATTTCTAAGTTTTTGAGCTGAATTTGATTTCCATTTGCGATTTCTAAGCTAGTGGAGATATTAGCTAGTAATATTATTTTTCGACCGCAAGTATTTCACTATCATCTACAAAGTTTGTACTTCAAACTTTATTTATGTATCACATACGTGTTCCATAGCATTTTTACTTAATAAAAATTGGTTTTAATCCCTAAGTGATATAACATGACTATCGAATCAACTTTCATTTCGCATTTTAGTTGATCATTTTGAGTTACAGAAATTGATCTACACACTTTATCACAATCATTAACACATAAACATGATGCTCATGACATGTTTTAGTAAATAATTTATGGTGTAACACTGTGGGTGTTACAGGGAGTGTGGCTTATAAGATGTTCGGCTGATGGTTTTACGGCTGATCCTGTTTTATTGTGAGAGAAAAACATTGTACCATGGCTGATAAGACGGGCTGATAAGTCACAGGGCCTTTGCAAACACCAACTATGATGATGATTAATTTTGATGAATCACTACTACAATTGACTTATGACTATCGCCACTTTCAATGCCATAGCAATAGAAGCGACTGTGTTTTACTTCCACCGCCGGTTGGACCGATAGCTAGGCCTCCTGTCGAAGGAAACCGGCAGTTGAGACTTCTACCACTGATGGGTTAATAGTAGATGTGGCAGTGGCATTTTCTCCGTCGCACAAAAAGCGAAGCCGACTAGATAGGTGTTCTGGCCGTCGGCCCTACACAACCGTTTGACCTACCGGCGGTAGTAAAATCAACATGAGTTATTTTCCCATTTCCCAACTACCCACAACACAGTTGCATCACCATTCCACTTCTCCATCTTCAAGGTTGGCGCATTGTTCCTCCTCTCCATTGCACGCCTCACGCCGCACACCGCCAAATCCAAAGGCAACGGTAATGCTTTCGTACTACACTGATGGATGTTTGCTGGATTATTTTCCTCTTTAGTGATCTCATTACTAAGGAAGCTCTCATCCTACTGCACAATGATGATCGCAGGCTCTTCGAAATGGAGGCGGCCCCCAACAATAGGAATGCACTGGCCAGCCTCACAGGAGATATTGTTCTAGAGATCCTCCACTACCTCCCTGCCTACTCCTTATTGTGCTACAAATGTGTATGTCACTCCTGGAACCGCCTCATCTCCAACAACTGTAAGGTGCTGCCCCAGACTATGGCCGACTTCTTCTACGACGGCAAGAAAGGCGAGCAAAACTTCACCAGCATCATCGGTGAACACCCTGACTTGTCCTTCTTGCCCTTCCCCATTAACAAAGTAGCTATCTTAGATTGCCGCAATGGCCTCGTCCTATGCTTGTGCGTTGAGGCTGCTGGATCCTGCTATGTCGTCTACAGTCCAGCAACCAAGAATTTGCGGGTACCACCGCCTATCATCCATGCTGTTGGTCAGGCTCGATTGGGGTTTGATTGGATAGCCTCCGCGCACTTCTATATGATTGAATTTGTGGAGGAGGAGGATGTTGAGTGCCTAGGTGTGGAGATCTACTCATCTTGAACTGTAGCATGGATCTATCAGGAATCTGAATAGGGCTAGGACATTGATGATGCGATACGTTCAAGATTAGCAAAGTGTACTTCAACTCATATTAAGGATCTAGTTGAGTTACCATATGAATTTGGAAGATAAAAATGTCACAACATGTCAACTCGCTATTGTCAATCAGGGACTTAGAAAAGATTCAGAGGATCTAAAATAGTACTGCATTCAAACTTGAGGCCACTGTTCGAGACACTTAGGAGTTGAATTAGGGCTTGGTCCAAAAATAAAGTTTGTTGTACTCCACTGAAACATTAACTTTTATTTAAGGTCAAACTTTATAACTTGTTTCCACACTATTATTTGACCTTGGTTAAAGCAGCATCATGATAAACCTTAAATTGGAGTTTTAGACCGATTAAGGCATTTTCTTAGCATTTGCTCAACATGGACCCCTCATGACTTTTGTGGTAGAGTTCAATTAGAGTCATTTGGGCAAGGTAGCAAGGTTTGGTCGACATCCCATGTTTCCATTCACTTAATACAACAATTCAAGCAAGGTTATAACTTATCATTTCATGTGACTTCTTGACTCCAAACTTCATGAAACTTTTCCAATAGTCAATGTAGATGGAAATAGATGTGAGGCACATGAAAAGGGGCACCTTACACATTACTCAAGCATACCTCTAAAAAGGGTCAACATAGAAGCAAGGTGTGTTGTCTAAGTTTAAGTCGGGGCTCATTCTTAGAGAGTTGATCCCAACACCTTTGTCACCACTTACAAGTTTGAACTAGAGCTCTTGACTACCACAGAACTTGTCATGTTGGAGCTCAAACCCACTACTTAACTAGTGACAAACACCTAGGGTGTTACAGTCACCTCCTGCATGGCGGTAGTCTATCTCTCCGAGGCGGCGAGCGCCACCCTGACAACATCGAGGCAGCGCTCCAGCCAACCCACCTTGTGGGTGGCATCAGAGTAGCACTGGCGGGCCTCATCCGCCACGTGGATGAGCTCGCAGAACTCCTATCGGTCATCCGAGGAAGACGACGACGAGGAGGATGAACTCGACCCCGCCATCAGCGGGGTCATGGCATGGGGGCATTGGTGGCCCCTCCGGATGCAGCATGGGAAATGGCCCTAGAAACATCACCAATCAATGTAGGTCAATCGTAATCTCAAAACATTGCTCAAAAACATACCCTTGCCCGCACACGTAGGCTTAGAGATGTGGTGGTGGCCCTCCGGCCTCCTGTGACTCCTCTTGAGGATGCTTGCCGTGATCCATCTTGACGGGCAGAGAAGAGGCTGCAAGCATGCAAGAACAAGAATGAGGAAGTGGTGGAGCAGGCGACCTAAAGCGTGCTCCACAAAGATCGTGTGGGAGAAGCGTGCTCCACTAAGATTGCATGGGAGAAGCATGCTCCACTAAGATCACGTGGGAGACATAGCCTATTTAATGAAAATGAAAGTCCCCCTAAGACTGGCCTTTAGATAGTTTGAAATATGCAAGTGAAAGTAACCCACCTTGTTTTCCACTTCCCATCATCTTCACCGTGTCGTCACTCGTGACCCACGTGGGTGACCTCACAAGTCACGGATCTTGATCGTTCCTTCCTCGTTCGCGTCTTGAGGTGGGGCTATTTAAGCAAAGGTAAGGCAAGCCTCTTAAGTGCACTTCGATCCCAACCTTCTTCCTCCCTTACCAATGGACAAACCAGAGAAACCCATTAGTTGCTCCTAGTCTCCCGTCGCCATGACTACCCTAGACCTCCATCGACTCCAGCACCATTGGTAGAAGGTGTCGACAAAAGATGCTCAGCAGTCCTCCAAGGGGTATCCCACGATGGTAGATTGATCGATGGAGGTGCACGTGATAGGAACTAGATGGTGACACAAGGCGTAGAGATAATGATTTAGATAGGTTCGGGCCGTCTAATCGATGTAATACCCTACGTCCTGTGTCTTTGGTGTATTGTATTGAATATGAGATGTATGTATCTGTCGACCAGGTGACCCCTACCTCTCCTTATATACTCTGAAGGGGTAGGGTTATAAGGAAAGTATCCTATTTGGTACTATGCAATATCTTGCGGTGCACATCGATCAGTGCCATGCCTTGATCTTGTGGGATGGGCCACCTCTGATGGTGCGGCCCATGTCTTATCTTACGGAGATCGGGGGTATATCCCCCATAGCTAGCCCCTGAGCGCCTTGTACCCTTTGAGCAACGCTGTCTTGAACAAGTCCGGACACTTTGATGTGAAGCCGATCAACTTAACCGGTGATCCGAGCAGTGGAAGTCAAAGCTGACCAGTTGAACTAGTGACCTAGGCTGTGAAAGTCAATGCCGACCAGTTTAACTGGTTAGGAGACCAAAGACTTAACCAAGTAAGGCTTGTTAGAAGGATATAAGGGGCTCAAGATAAAATTTGAAAATTCTTTCACTTAGGAGAAGTGTAGCCACTTAGACTCCATCAATAAGGAGGGTAAATCAAGAAATAAGCACTACATTCACTGCCAGGTGAAGTGTAGCCACTTAGTCCCCGAGCCTATTGAAAGATGAAGAATGAATCGTGTAGCAGGGTCAAAGAAAAGAAATTTGAAAGCTTGTCGATGTCATCTGACATGCGCGTATCAAGACCCCAGACTTGCTGCCCAAGATCAACACCCTGATCCAAATAGCATGGAGCAGCTTGATAGCACGCCAATGAGACATAACAAGATCCAACCACCAAGGGAGTCCCCAGCTTAGCTAGCGATGCTTGCACGAAGAATCCGATCACCAAGGAGTCTCCAGCATAGCTGGTCATTGTCCAAGCACCGAGGAGTCCCTGATGTAGCTGGCGATGTCCGAGCACCGAGGAGCCCCCGACGTAGCTGGTGATGTCCAAGCACCGAGGAGCCCTTGGCGTAGCTAGCGATGTCCGAGCATCGAGGAGCCCCTGGCATAGCTAGCGATTTCCAAACACCGAGGAGTCCCCAGCGTAGCTGGTGATGTCCAAGCATTGAGGAGTCCCCGGCATAGCTGATGATGAAGCACGAGCAACGAACAATCTGATCAACTGGTCGGTGGCAAAATCTATGAACCTAGTGGTCTGACCAGTTGATCGGTGGAGAAGTCCGAGCACCAGGTGGTCCAATCACCTGGACGATGATCCTACAATACAAATATGTAGAACGGGTAGTACAATATGTAAAAATATACGAACTCTGGAGAAAAATCAGCAATGGTGATGAAATAGCGTATGTAGCTCGGCGATTAGTTGGTGTGAACACTTAGTGTTATTCTGAAGATGTATTTATATTTAATATAAACTGCCCAACTAGTTAGTGTGTAGCTGAGTCTCTAGCCCTATCTAGCCTGTTAACCATAGCACGGAGCGCGGAGCCCGTATGCGTGTAGGAAGAACAAAGCATTGCTAAGGAGCCATTGCCAACCACCCATAACGCAGAGGGCAGACGCTCGTGCACGTGTAGGGAGGAGCCAGAGACAGAGCCATCTCTAGGGACATTCGAGCGTCAACATGACTGTTCAGGGATTCACCTTAGACCTAGTTGTATGTCATCTTTAAGATGGTATACATGAAAGAAAATTGTTTGGAGAGCAAACATAGAGAAAGCAGCTCGGAGAAATATTATAGCGATATACGAACATTGGAGAATATTTAGAAGAATATTAAAGCATGACTTAGATTTATACAGAATGTCTGGTCAGTGGCGTATGGCATTATCTGGGCGGCGTTGATGGCGAGCACCCGGCGGGCGGTGAGCTTTTAATCTGTTCTGCTCTTGGTGGCGGTGAGGCCCTCGAAGATAGTGGTGGCCACTTTGTCATGATCTTGGAAGGTGTTGTTGTTGTCCTTAGGTGGTCAGCGACCTCTGGCTCCATCATCATTGTCGTCGTCCTTCTTTTTGGCCTGTTGTATATCTTGTTGATACGATGTGACCCTGAAATCTATCATGTTCCATGCGGTACTACCGTAGAGGCCCAGAGAGCGTCGCTTGTATACGGACTCTTCGCTTCTTTCTTGTTAGTAGATGGAAACATATGCACCCTAGGACATGTACATCATGGATTTGGATTCCTCAATAGCTTGTTTGCCTGTTTGACATTCGAGTTGCCATTGAGGAGGCTTCGGCCAAACGTAGGGACAGCTTCCAATATGGGGGTGCAACTCAGAGATGCGCTGAATCGACATGGAATCGACTTGACTCCAGAGAGCTTGACGCTGCGTCAATCCTAGATTTACTCACACTTGCCGAAGGTAGACTAATGCGACAGTGCCCATGCAAAGGTAGGCAAGCCACCGCGTGTCGCCGTATGTGCCTCATGTACCCATGAAGTCGACCTCAATGATGTTGTGCTCAGAAATCAGCTAACACTTGTTAGTTCAGATTTGGCATCTGCTGGGACGCCGCAAGATATCACTGTGGAATCACGTCACGTGGCGTAGCGAGAAAAGCCGATGCTCTGGTTGTTGAAGCTTGTCACCGCGATTCGCCGAGTTCCCACAAACGACGTAGATCTTGAGGTATGCCATCTGGCTCACCATGGGATCAAGCGCAGGCCCCATGGTGGGCACCAACTGTTGATAAAAGATGCCCGGCAGTCCTCCAAGGGGTATCCCATGAAGGTAGATTGATCGGTGGAGGTGCGCGTGATAGGAACAAGATGGTGACACAAGGCGCAGAGACAATGATTTAGACAGGTTCAGGCCGCCTGATCGACATAATACCCAACATCTTATGTCTTTGGTATATTGTATTGAATATGAGAGTATGTATCTGTCGACTAGGGGACCCCTACCTCTCCTTATATACTCTGGAGGGGTAGGGTTACAAGGAAAGTATCATATTTGGTACTATGCAATATCTTGTGGTGCGCATCGATCAGTGTCGTGCACGCCTTGATCTTGTGGGTTGGGCCACCTCTGATGGTGTGGCCCATGTCTTGTCTTATGGATACCGGGGGGTATATCCCCCTTAGAAGGCCTTCAAGATCAGCTTTCACCATCACCTAGGCGCGGCTATGTCCGCTCGGCCTAGGTGTTAGAGGATGTTTCGCGAAGGTAGGGAGGAGCGCCTCCATGGTACAATCCCGCTACTGATCACCATCCATGGTTAGAGCATGTGGAATCAAAACTATGGAGAGCTTTCATTGGAGCAAGGGTCCTGGCGCCGGTGGATCTTCTAGACCTTTCACTAGAGCAAGGGCCCTGGATTGGTTTCGTAAGCTAGAGCAGTTCTGGCTCAAGAATGCAATCTAGATGTGGGAATAGATATCCTCGTTGCTCTGCTTCTCCTCTTCCTCCCACTGCTCCCACGAGGATGTTAGAGGAAGTTTTGTGAGGTTGTTCCCCGTCTCTATTCTCCTATTTAGTTGGGTATGGGTTACCCCCATACTTCTAAGGTCTTTACAAATGAAAGAATGTTGTTGCATCTAGCTCCATCATTAATTGAATGTATTAAGGAGATAGATGCAAATGACCCTTATCCAAAGCAAAGCAAGTTATGAGGATAGTTGGAATGCCGTATTTCAATTCCTGGACCCATAGATTGTATGTAGGGTATAAGATATTAATGGAAGATTTATTGTTGAATGCTGGACTTAGTTATAGTTTATTTCATACTTAGGCCAGTCTCAGTGGAGAGTTTCATTACATTGTTTTAAGACGGCCATGTCATGTAGAATAAAGTGAAATATGGATGAAACACCCCTTCTCAATGGAGAGTTTCCTTCTAAACTTTAGTAGGAGGAAACCAAATAGGCCCTTAATCTAACATTTTTCTAGTTACAGTCGGGTAGAACGAGTGACGATTTACAATCGGGTAGAATGAGTGATGCCGTCAACCAGGCAGTAGTTGCCACCGTTCGCAGCGATAGTGGCGCGGTGGCTCCAAGAACATCTTTATAGGACCCATTCACCACTATCGGTAGCCTTCACCGCCGCCTACATATAGTCTGGTTGGTAATACTTTCATCGATTTCCAAGCCCGCGCATTTTTTACAAAGTTGTGCAGAATTTTCATTCCTGTATCTAAAAGGGTTGCTTACAAAGCATGCTTCCCACCCTATGTCTTTCTCCTCACCCATAGCTTTTGTTCATCATCACAGCTCCTTGCTCCCTAGTACTGAACTACGCGACCGCCCCTACTCAACAGGGTGCAAGCCGCCATCACCGTCAACAAGCTAGTACCCCACGGTGGTATGCCTCACCGACAGGGCCTGTACAGGTCCATAGATGACCAGGCTGCTACTCATCGCCGCCATGGCCGCTAATCCCACAAGATCCAAAGGCAATGGTAATTCTTTCGCACTTCCCTCCATCTTTCTTGAATTTTTATTCCCCTCTTCACTCATCTGAGTACAAAACTAGCTTCCATCTGTTTACTAAGGAGCTCACGACCCAATCCCCGTAGGCAATCCTTCTCTGATTCAAGCGACAGCGCAACCGCTTCCATTGCTGACCCTGCTCCACTAGATCCTAGTCAAGAACTGAAGATGGAGGAGGAGGCCCCCAATAAGAGGAATGAAGTGGCCGTCCTCATAGACCATGTCTTCGTCCTCATCCTCCAACTCCTCATCCCCTACACCTTGTGTAGCTGCAAGTGTGTCTATCGCTCCTATAACCGCCTCATCTCTGAATCTGGGTACCATAAGGAGCTACCCCAGATTGTCATTGGATTCATCTATCACAGCTGGAAAGGCAAATGCAAGTTCATCAGCATCAACAGTGAATACCCCTCCTTGACCTTCTTGCCCTTCCCCATTTAGGATGTTGTGATCTCAGATTACTGCCGTGGGCTCATCCTATGCTGGTGCGTTGAGTTTTGCTATGTTGTCTACAATATGATGACTAACAAATGGTAGTTACTATCAGATAACAACCGTTCTTTTTGTTCAGCTAGCTTGGGGTTCCATCTGACAATCTACTCGCACTTACATGTGATTGAATATGGGAAGAAGAGGGTGGGTGAGTCCGTAGGTGTGAGCATCTACTCATCTAAGAGTGCAGCATGAATGTTTAAGGAATCTGAATGATGTGAGGGTGTTGCATGCACATATTCGACTAGTGTGTTCCTTATTGGTTCTATAAACTGGCTGGAGTTGTCCGAGATAGTTGTTGTTGATATGTAGCGAAAGACATGGAGGAAAATTCATAGGCCACGTGGTGAAGCAATCTCCATCCATGAAGCTCAGGGTTAGTTGTGTTTATGTACTGCTAGTATGTTCAAGAAGTATCCGCTTTCATTCTAGATCCTAGAAGACTATGGTACTGATAACTGGACACTGAAGCATACGATGACCATACTGGAGATATTTGGATGGGACAATATTCAATTTGGTTACGATGTTTGCGATGCGAACTATAGAGTGATTGCATTTCACCTAGAATGGAATTTGATTTTCCTTGTTGGCAAGGACAAAAAATTGATCGCATATGACATGAACCTTAGAAAAGTTCTTGTCCTCCCTGCCCAGGTCGTGCGGTATCATAGACCTACCTAGAGGCTATGTCCGGAGGGACCTCACTATCTTCCTTATGTTCCCTTATTCATGGAGTTAGTAGGAGAACAGTAAAATTGCATATGTTGTTCTTTCTTCAGGTAGGGAGTTGTTTTGATTCTATATACAGTCCTATTTTGCCTTGGTAACTAAAACAATTGTATGTTGAATATTATTAATGCTGCTGTTTTGTGTAGGTTGTGGAGTCTGAGTGCTTTTGAACGATTTTCCTACAATGGCTAAGGGAGGAAGAAGAGGGGTTCCATGGTGCACTGGCTACCAAGCTGAAGGAAGCTTTGCCATGCAAGCAGGAGTGCCAATCTAAAGGTGAGGAGAACATCTACCTTGTTTTTGTTATGTAAGTCTGTAGGAAGCAAAACCTTTATTCTCCTATCTATGTATCGCTTGTGTTAATTCTTGAGTTGACACAGTTGTTATGTTAGTGTCAGTTCTTATTATAAAAAGTACTCTTCATTGTGGACATGATGAATGGTGTGTAATGATTATATATGTATGGTGTGTGTTCAGTAAGTTATTAAGGCCCATCCAAATTAGTAAATAAATTGTGAAAACCGGATGCAATTCTGTCACCATCGGATGTAAGGGTCGTTGTCTGTTTGGTCATCACCGCCGTAACACTCGCCATTGGTGAAGCAGACAGCCAACACCGCCGCTATTCGTCTCATGCAACAGGGGTCAATAGTGTATCACCGCCGAATCGTACTACAATGCGACAGTGACCATTACCGTTGACCAGACGGTTCATACGCTGAAGTGACGGTGATGTCCACCTCAACACAGACGCGTCGGGGGCCAAAGCGACGGTGAACACGCACTGCACACAATCTGGTCATTGTGCAAGGCGACTGTGATCCTAATCATTGGTCAAAACGGCGGTGTTAGTGTACACCCACACAGGCGGGTCGTGGTACAACACGACGGAAATAGCGACCTAATCACGGACGGATCATAAGCCAACATGGCGGTGTTAGTGTACACCAACACAGGCGGGTCATGCTCTAATGCAACAGAAACAACAACTTGATCATGGAGGGATCATAAGCCAACACGACGGTGTTAGTGTATACCAAGACAACCGGGTCATGCTCCAATGCGATGAAAGTAAGGACCTTATAATGGACGGATCATAAGCCAATGTGGCGGTGTGAGTATACACAGCAGATGGTCTCAGATAGGGACGGTGATGACTACGACTATCACTGCCGACAGCTTACTGCCGAGGCCAAAATTGGACTACGATGAGGGTTACGACGTGGCTGTGAAAGGTATGAGTGTAGTAGTGAATCGATTATGCAACTTATGTTAAAATGTTTGCTTTTTAGCAACATGGACAAAGGGGCTAGAACATTTGGCATTTTGGTGCTCTAGTTACTCTCCATAATGACTGGACTTTATGGCTCTAGTCCTGGCAAAGTAATTGAACTACTCTAAGTTGTTAATGGTCACCGAAAGGCGCAAGAGGGGTTTGACTTGTTGGGTATGTGAAAGGATCTAAACGACTAGAGGGGAGGGTGAATAGCCTATACAAAATTTCCTACAAAGACAAAGACACTTGGCAAAGGCAATTAGTACAAAACACAATCCTAATAGCCACTACTTTGCCTAGCCAACAACACAAGCAAGCCTCCTAAACAAATCTAGTAGCCAGGTTTTTGACTAAACTAGATCACACACAAGCTACTGAGGCAAACTAACACACTAGTTGGGCAAAAACAACTACATAAACTACTCTACTCAATAACTAGGGCTACAACTACACAAGCATGCAAGTATATGAATGTAAAGTGAGTGTAGAGAGGGCAAACAACAAGGGGTAAGAGACACAAGAATTTTCCACCCGAGATTTGGCTGCTTGTCGACAACCTACGTCACTATCGAGGTGGGTCCTTTGATAGTTGCTTCGCAAGCTCAACAAGCACTCAAGCTTGGCCCTGATGTGTGCGCTCACATGAAGCCAACTGATCTAGGTGCTCCAACAATCCTCTTGATTCCACTAGAGTTTCCCTTCGCGATCTCCCATGGGGTGAGTATGAAACCCCTCACAATGAATCTCGATCGAAGCCACCAAACAATCACCACAAGGTCCTCAACGATCCACCGCATCTCCAAGACATCAAGGTGGCGGCAGCTACCAAGAGTAACAAGAAATCCACAACTCAATGATGAACTAGTGCCACTAGATGCAAACTCTCAAAATGCACTAGATCTCTCCAAATCTAACTCTAGATCAAATCTCTAGCAAGCGAGTGGGAAGTGTTCTGAGCTCCTCTAGGGTGTGTGTATCAATTAGAATGGACAAGAGAGCCCAAACGACTGACACACCCCTATTTATAAGCCTCCAATGAAAACTAGCCATTATGCACTCTTGCTAGGTTGTCTGCTTACCCACTGGAATACTCCCGTGGGCACTAAACAAGAACCATAGAAGAAACGGTGAGTGAGATCCAACGATTGAGATTAAACTAATCTAGTCATTGTCCGGATGCTTTCTTTGATGCCCTTGGTGGAGTAACCACCGAAGATTTTTGGTCCCAAAGGTAAGCTCCTTGTGCAAATGGCCGCTGGAAGCCAATGGTCAAAAGGCCCTTACTTCAGTTCCTCTCAGGTGCTGTGGCAGAACCTCCTAAATTATAGGGCCCACATGCACCTATCACTGTCCAACGACCTCTGACAATCATGCATATGTTCCCAGTAACTTAAGAAGACTGTCGGGTGTCCACGAGGAACCCCGAGTCATCCACGATTTCTGAGCAGGATCCCATTACAGAGTCAGTGCAGCATTACAACATTTATTCAAATATATACATCAGAGTAAAATAGCGGAAGTCTTACAATAACTTAGTTTACAAAACAGTTGTTTCAAACCTTACAAACTAAGTTTGATTATTATTACAAACCATAGTAGTGGAGTGGCATTAGTAACATAGTACAAAACACACAATTTAGGTGTCCTGCCCAAGGGCCACACAATTACTTATCATCATCGATCTGAACAACAGTCATGCAGCACGGTCTAAAGCAGACCTGCTCATGAGCCTCACCTGCAACAAGGGTCAACGAACCCTGAGTACAAAAGTACTCAACAAGACTTAACCGAAATAAAAACTGATAAGACTCAGGAATGTAGGCTCAGGGATTTAAGGTATGGCTTTAGCAATAATCAAAGTTCTTTTGCGTAAAAGCTCTTTAACAAAATTCTTTATGTCAACATATAAAACTTCATAAGAACCATATATGAATCTGCCATGATCCGTAATGAGATCATGAACCTCATATCAAACTCTATCTCAAATTCAGCTCAAGTTTTATTAATTAACTATGATGATGAACAGTGAGTTGAGTCTCCACAACCGAAGAGCAACGACGATTCAAACCGATTAAAACCTAGCTGGGGATTCCAGACCACATGACATATGCAGGTCCCTGGCCTACATATATCAACCTACCCCAAGATCCTCTAAAACAAGAATGGGTCCGCGCCACCCGAGAATACAGTACTCCACCAATCCAGCCCATTGCCACGTGGGTACATGCTATTCCCGCCATCTCTCCACTCCCAGTGCACGAGTAGCCATTCTCATAATAGAATAGCCGAGTTAAGGCTTACCGGAGTATGTGGTTAGTACTACAAAGTCTCACCTCATGCAATTCAACAACGGATGGACCTTAATCGACACAGGCAGAAAGAACCTGCTCACAAGACCTCCATGTCTTATTGCTCTCACACACTGAGTCCACCCGGTCTAGATTTATTACTCCACATGCTCATATCTCATGATAACATAAATAACCAGTCGTATCAACAAATCCATTTATATCTCGCAGGTGACAGGTAATCACCTGACTTCTATCGGTCTAAGCATGGCTAAGCATAATTAGGCATTCTCGAATTAAAACTGGTAACAAGGTTGGTAATGCACCAATTATGTTTTCACTCAACTCCTAATCACTTAATGCAGTACTTGAAAGCAAAAGCGATGTAAATTTGTAAAACACAAGATAGGTTTAAATGCATCCGGGGCTTGCCTTGATTCACGGAAAAGTCAGGTTCCAAAGACGTTCCACAAATATCAAATCCGACCTCAACAGAAGGATTAACCTCCCCCACCACTTGATTGACTACCACACTTTCACTTTCGTTCACTATACGTAGTAACAATGCCATGTTTAAAATGATGCGAGATATAAAACATGATGCTTGACGATGGATGCAAAAGCTAATAACTTGAATACAACTTTCCTTCGCGGTACAGTTACAAGTCAAAACTAACTAAACCTTTTTCACAACACTTACATCAATTGCCAAGGATCATTCCCAACTAATGACCCAAGGTCATCACTCAATCCAAAATTCAATAAAAACCAAAGTCATTAAAGGTTACTATTTGCTTTTGTGAATAAATTATTTAATTCAAAATTATGAAATAAATCAACTTATTCCAATTGAGCTCAAAATTTTTGTAAAGGTTCATCACATGATAACTAAGTGGCAAAAGAATTTTCATAATTTTTGGATAATTATTTAAGCCTAGAAAAATCATGGAAACTCATTTTTTAATTAATTGAGCAATTTTTATCACATTCAAAAATACTGAAAAGCAACATTTCATATTTTTTTTAAATAGTATACATCACAGAGAGGCCACACAAACATTTTCATAATTTTTGGAGCTCTAATTAATTCTACACAAAAATAACAAAAACATACACTATTCATTCATTTCTGAAAAATAGAAAATTCATTTTCAAATCAAACCGCCACCGACACCTTGACCCCACCTGTCAGCACCAGTCCCCGTGTTGACCACAGCGACGGCGCGTGCTGACCGGCAATTTCTCGCCGCCGGTGAGACCAACGGCGATGACCAGGGTACCAACGTGATCACCACGACGTGGCGCACCCAAAGGTAGCATTGATTGCATCGATTACAGCTCAAACCGAGCTCGACGCTGGCCATGGCGGACACGGCGGAGCGGCTGCGCTATGCCGGTGAAACAAGGTCGGTAGCGATTAAACCAATGGCCCAAGAAGACTCAGGAGCTCACCACGAACGCGCTGGAGTCGATGGCCAAACCGGAAGAGCAACGGTGAAGTGGGTCGACGTTCACAGCAGCCACGACAGAGCAACAGTCATCGATGGCGGTGTTCCGGTAACTGTGGTGGGTGAAATGATCAAGCAACAAGGCACAAAGCATCATGTCAACAAGGTGAAACTAAAACAACACATCCCAAGGACAGAGATGAACCGTGGAACGCTGGCCACGGTGAGGCGAACGCGACGGTGATGTTGTCAGCCGCGAGGAAGAAAGGCGACGAGCGGTGTTTCACGGCGAAATCAAGCGACCAAAGCTGGTTGGCTGGTTGCGCAAGGCGTAGGCGAAACTATGGTGCGCTTTGCTAAGACGGTAAAGGCGCTAGGTCAACGATGAAAGCTCGATGGAGCAGCGGCGGTGGCGACGGGAAAAACAAAGGAGGAGAAAGAGAAGAACGGAGATGGTGTCTTGGCTTTATAGCACGGCCATGGACACGAAGACGACGCGCAGCAGCTTCTCCAAGCCAGCGCGGAGCCAAAGGCGGCCACGAACGCGCTTGGAACCCAGAAGAAGATCGCCGGCGGTGAGGTGGCTTCCGCGGTTACTGTTCACCGAATTTATAAAATTGCCACACGATTTGAAACCCAAATTACTCCCAAAATTGCATGGTAACTCAAAAATCTCCAAAATTAAAAGTTGTTCAAAATTCAAAGTTCTACAACTTTACTTTTATAACCATACCCAAATTCTGTCTACATTTTGAAATGCAAGTTTGAACTCAAAAAGGGGACATTTAAAGAATTACGCCTTTTCAAATTACTTCAAATTTTATAAAACAACTTTGAAAACTCCAAAAACCAACTTTGTACATCATAACAAGCTCTACACTTTTGCTTTAAGGCTCAACCCCAAAATGTACTTCGATTTTGAATTAGGTTTTTCGGGGTAAAACTAATTACTGGAAATCAGGGTTTTCGGAAATCCAATTCAACACAATTGTTTTGAAATTGATTCAACCATACAAGTCAACACATATATCATAAAAGTAAACTTGTTTTAGTGAATGCATATCCAAGTTTTCACTAAGACCAAATGCTTTGCAATGCATATGATGACATGGCAATTTTTAGTACTTAAAACACCCGAGGTGTTACAATCCCTCCCCCTAAAAGAAATCTCGTCCCGAGATTCAAAGTCCAAGGGTAAGTAATGGAAAAGGAAATGTGTCAGTCCAAAAACATCCAAAACTTGTCCATAAAACAGCTGAGGTCCCTTTACAAACATGGTTCGCAACAACAGAGCAAAACTAACATTATTCTATATCGACGCAAGAAACTCTAGAAATTTTTCTAACAAGTAATCTTTGGATTCCCAAGTAGCTTCTTCTTCGGAATGTTGATTCCATTGTATCCTATAGAACTTGATTGTCCTCCTTCGAGTAACATGATCTTTCTGATCCAAAACTCAGATAGGATATTCGGAATAGGTTAAATCAGGTTCAAGTTCCACTCCTTCAACCTCAATATTCTGCTCAGGCACTCGAAGACACTTCTTTAATTGAGAAACATGGAACACATCATGCACAGCTGAGAGATGTTCTGGTAATTTCAAGCGATATGCCACCTTTCCATACCTCTCTAAAATTTGAAATGGTCCAATATAACGAGGTGCCAACTTGCCTTTAACACTAAAACGGTTAACTCCCTTGATTGGTGATACCTTCATATATACAAAATCTCCTTTGTTAAACACCAATGGTCTACGTCGCTTATCCGCATAACTCTTTTGTCGGGACTAAGCTATCTTTAAATTACTTTGTATCTGCCTAACCTTCTTTTCTGTTTCTTTCACCAGGTCAACTCCAAAGAACCATCTTTCCCCGGGTTCAGACCAATTTAGTGATGTTCTGCATCTACGACCATAGAGTGCTTCAAATGGAGCCATTTTAATGCTTTCCTGATAACTATTGTTGTATGAGAACTCAGCCAAAGGCAAACATTCATCCCACTTATTGGAATAATTAAGGACACAACATCTTAACATATCTTCAAGTACTTGGTTTACCCTTTCAGTCTGACCATCAGTCTGCAGATGATAAGCTGTACTATACAGGAGCTTGGTACCCAACGAAGCATGCAATTGTTTTCAAAAGTTGGAGACAAACTGTGTACCCCTATCAGACATAATGGTCTTTGGTACTCCATGTAGACTCATGATTCTTGCTAAATACATCTTGGCATACTGGATAGTGGGATATATACTCTTAACTAGAAGAAAATGTGCTGACTTAGTCAGTCGGTCTACAATCACCCATATTGAATCAAAACCTTTTGATGTCTTGGGTAGACCAACGATAAAGTCCATACTAATATCCTCCCACTTTCAGGCTAGAATAGGCAATGGCTGTAATTCTCCAGCGGACCTCAAATGTATAGCCTTTACCTTTTGACAAGTATCATACTTTGCTATATATCAAGCAATCTCTATCTTCATTTTGGCCCACCAAAATCTTTGTTTCAAGTCATGGTACATTTTATTACTTCCCAGATGAATAGATAATCTGGTGGTATGTGTCTCTTCAAGAATTGACTATCGCAATTCAGGAACCTTTGGTACCACTAGGCGATCCTTGAACCATAGCACACCTTCATCATCTATTCTAAAGCATTCCGCTTTTCCTTTCCTAACTCTTTCTTTGATATGGGCTATACCCTTATTTTCTTTTTGAGCGGCAATAATCTGGTCTCGAATAGTGGCTTCAACAATTATATTGGTCAAACTACCTTGTTGAACTATCTCTATATTCAACTTTTCCATCTCCTAACATAAAGTCAAATCCATTGTTTTTACTGTCAGATAATTACAATAGCTTTTACGATTGAGTGCATCTACAACCACATTTGCCTTACCAGGATGGTAATGCACCTCCAAGTCATAATCTTTAATCAATTCTAACCATCTTCTTTGTCGCATGTTCAATTCTAATTGAGTAAAGATATACTTTAAACTCTTGTGATCTGTATAAATATGGCATGTATTACCAAGCAGGTAATGCCGCCAAATCTTCAAAGCATGAACAACTGCTGCTAACTCCAAATCATGAGTTGGATAATGTTCTTCATGTTGCTTAAGTTGCCTGGACGCATAGGCAATGACTCGGCCTTCTTGCATCAATACACATCCAATACCAATACCAGAAGCATCACAATAAACGTCAAACAACTTCTCGATATCTGGTTGTGCTAATACTGGTGCAGTGGTTAACAATCTCTTCAAAGTCTGGAAAGCTTCTTCACAATCAGGTGACCAGACAAACTTGGTTTGGTTCTTCAACAATCCAGTGATGGACTTGGATACACTAGAGAAATCTGGAATAAAACGACGGTAATAACCCACCATTCCTAGAAAACTCCGAACTTGATGAACTATAGTTGGTGGTTTTCAATCTAGTACATCCTTGACTTTGCTTGAATCTACTGCAACTCCTTCAGCTGACAAGACATGTCCTAAAAATGGTACTTCCTTAAGCCAAAAGTCACACTTACTGAACTTGGCATACAACTGATGTTCTCTCAAACGGGTCAGAATAATTTTGAGATGTTCCGCATGTTCTTTCTTGTTCTTGGAATATACTAAGATGTCATCAATAAACACCACTACAAACTTGTCTAGCTTAGGCATGAATACCGAATTCATCAGATACATGAAATGAGCAAGGGCATTCGTCAAACCAAAAGACATTACCAAGTATTCATATAATCCATATCTTGTGGTAAATGTTGTTTTGGGAATATCTTCAGGCTTAATCTTGATTTGGTGGTAGCCTGACCTCAAATCAATCTTGGAGAAAACTTTGGTTTCAGCCAGTTGATCAAAAAGTAAATCTATCCGAGGTAAGGGATACTTATTCTTAATTGTCACTTCATTCAATGGACGATAGTCAACACACAACCTCAGGGTCTCATCTTTCTTTTTCACAAAAATTGCAGGACATCCCCAAGGTGATGAACTAGGTTGGATAAACCCCTTATCAATCAACTCTTGCAACTGAGTCTTCAACTCGGCTAATTCCTTGGGAGGCATCCTATAAGCTCTCCGAGAGATCGGAGCTGTTCTAGGTTTCAACTATATATTAAACTGAACATCCCTATTAGGTGGTAGACCGGGTAAATCTTCTGGAAAAACATTAGGAAATTCACAAACTACCGGGATATCTCTAATCTCCTTGACGGAAGTTGCACAAACTCTTTCCACTGATCTCCTTAAGGTTGGAAGTTGGATAAGAAGCTGAGAATTACTATCTGGCAAACTCACCCTTATTGTCCAATTCAAAGCATCTATAACAGCCTTATGCTGATACATCCAATTCATTCCCAAGATCACATCTAAATCCTGATCCTTGAGAATAATCATGGTAGTGGGAAAAATATGCCCACCCAGGTTTATGGGTACCTGGTATACCATTTCCTTAGTACATAGACTGTATGAAGAAATTTTTCTTTGTTTCCCCAATTGGAATTTCATGCTTTACGACAAAGGTTCTATTCATGAATGAATGAGATGCACCAGAATCAAAAAGCATAACTGCAGGATGATCAGCGACAAGAAACCTACCCAGCATCACGGGTTCCCCTTTTGGAATCTCCCCGGCTTGAATATAGAAAACCCGCCCCGTCTTCTTTTCATCTTTGCCCATCTGAGCATTTTGATTGTTGTTCTTGTTATGTGCTTGACCCTGTTGTTGATTTCCAGGAGCCTTCTGATAATTTGGATTATACTGCTTCGGATATGGACATTCCCTAGAGAAATGACCGAACTTTCCACAATTGAAACATGGATAACTGTGACCCTGGGGTGTTGGAGCACGGACACCAGGAGCATTGGTCTGTTGTGGATTCTGGTAAGTTGTGGCAAGACGGACAATTGATTGTTGCCTGGCTTGGAACTGTGGCGGACGATAAGGAGGACGATAATGATTCACTTGATGATAGACTATCTTCTGTCTCTTTTGATTACCACTAAAAGATCCAGATAGCATACTCTTTTTCTTCTTAATCTTCTTATGTTGCCGATATTTCTCCTCCAAAGCAATAGCGATATTGACTGCCTTGTGATAAGTGACATTGGTGCAGGTAGTCATCATTGTCTGTAGTTTGGTGTTCAGACCTCGCATGAACCACTTCTTTTTCTTGGCATCTGTGTTGACATGTTCCGATGCATACTGTGGCAGGTGATTGAATTTTCCCACATATTGCATAACTGTTTGATCCCCTTGCTTCAAAATAAGGAACTCATCAAGCTTCATGGCCATCACTCCTTCTGGAATATAATGGGCTCGGAAAGCAGTACGGAACTCGGCCCAAGTTATTGGAATACCGGCTGGTTGCATAGCCACAAGGTTTGCCCACCAAGCACCTGCTGCACCTCTAAGTTGTTGGGCAGCAAAAACAGGTTTCTGAATCTCCGTGCATGGAATGAGGTCAAATTTCTGCTCCATGGTCCGAAGCCAATCATCAGCTTCTAGTGGTTTGTCGGCCTTGGTAAACACGGGTGGTCTTGTATCTGTGAAATCAACATACGTAGCCACCTGCCTATGATGATTGCGACCACGGTTCCCTTGCATCATATTCTGATTACTCTGAGCTATCTCTCGAAGCAACCGAGCATTGTCAACAGTCACATTGACTAGCGCCGCAATAGCATCAGCCAAATTAGGTGGAACTGGTGGCGGATCTGGAATACCGTCCTCATCTTGTGAAGTACCAGGAATAGTCGAACCCCGAGTACGACGCATCTGTTCATGACAAACCAAACTTTACTCACAAGCCTTTATTGAACTTATAAAAAGAGCTAACTACAAACACATTACACTAGTTTCACTTATTTAAACACAAGCCCGCACCTAAACAAGACTACTTAACTTAACTAGAACTCACTATTTTACAACTCTACTCCTCTCCTCGATCACATCAAACCTCATGATCGGTATCCATTCTGGAAACATTTCCACCTTCATTATCGCTTTCATTGACCATCACTAATTCTTCTGGATCTTCTTCTTCTTACTCTTCAAGTTCATCATCATCTGCAATGATGACACCAGGGTCCATTACATTTGCTTGAGGTTCATGATTTGGATCCAGGAGATTGCTCAGTCTATGGACTTCTTCATGCAAATTAGTGTTATACTCATCTAAATCTTCTACATAAAATTCTAACTCATGAACTCGGGCTCTAGCTACATCTTCTCTATGCCAAGCCTCATTTCTTCCTTCCACCATATGAACTAACATACGTTCGTAGTTCTTATGAGCGGTGGTGAGACATCTCAATTGATCCTGCAAGTTGCCCACTTGGATGGTATCCAAGGCCCTATCTCTAGTAGCCTGTGCTAACTCTGTTGAAAGCCTCTGCATCTCTGCCTGGGGATCAGGCCTAGAGCTGCTACTGCTAGCATCGTCATTCCTAGGGGCAAGCTGGCGACGAGGAACTCCTTTGGGTCCGACGGACTTATGGGGTGTTACCTTGGTACGAGCCATACTATAGGAAGCAAGATTAATCCAAGTAAGACAATCTAATAACAGTCTTAAGAGCAGAAAGGGTGGATTACACAATTCAACCCAGTCTCACTACACAACCCAGACTCAGAGGGAAAGTAAGTAACAAATGGATTAATCATGATGCATGAATCGTTCTTACGAACAAAAACATCAAGCTCATAAGGTACATAAACCACAGTTGTTATTATATAGGGCATAATAATATTACTACTCCACCACACAAAGCCTTTTAATCAAATAAGGAATGGAGAGAATGAAATAAGATAAGTCGGAAGCAATTTGGACCAAATTAACCAGTTAAATCTATTTGTCCCAAATCGTTTTGAAGTTTTTGTAAAACAATACAACAAAGACTTTGTAACGATCACTCTGATACCATTCTGTGGTAGAACCTCCTAAATTATAGGGCCCACATGCACCTGTCACTGTCCAACAACCTCTGACAATCATTCATATGTTCCCGGTAACTTAAGAAGATTATCAGGTGTCCACGAGGAACCCCGAATCATCCACGATTTCCGAGCAGCATCCCATTATAGAGTTAGTGCAGCATTACAACATTTATTCAAATATATACATCAGAGTAAAATAGCGGAAGTCTTACAATAACTTAGTTTACAAAATAGTTGTTTCAAACCTTACAAACTAAGTTTTATTATTATTACAAACCATAGTAGTGGAGTGGCATTAGTAACATAGTACAAAACACACAATTTAGGTGCCCTGCCCAAGGGCCACACAATTACTTATCATCATCGATCTAAACAACAGTCATGCAGCACGATCTAAAGCAGACCTGCTCATGAGCCTCACCTGCAACAAGGGTCAACGAACCCAGAGTACAAAAGTACTCAACAAGACCTAACCGAAATAAAAACTAATAAGACTCAGGAATGCAGGCTCAGGGATTCAAGGTATGGCTTTAGCAATCATCAAAGTTCTTTTGTGTAAAAGCTCTTTAACAAAATTCTTTATGTCAACATATAAAACTTCATAAGAACCATATATGAATCTGCCATGATCCATAATGAGATCATGAACCTCATATCAAACTTTGTCTCAAATCCAGCTCAAGTTTTATTTATTAACTACGATGATGAACAGTGAGTTGAGTCTCCATAACCGAGGAGCAACGACGATTCGAACCGATTAAAACCCAGCCGGGGATTCTAGACCACACGACATATGTAGGTCCCTGACCTACATATATCAACCTACCCCTAGATCCTCTAAAACAAGAATGGGTCCGCGCCACCCGAGAATACAGTACTCCACCAATCTAGCCCATTGCCACGTAGGTACATGTTATTCCCGCTATCTCTCCACTTCCAGTGCGCGAGTAGCCATTCTCATAATAGAATAGCCAAGTTAAGGCTTACCGGAGTATGTGGTTAGTACTACAAAGTCTCACCTCGTGCAATTCAACAACGGACGGACCTTAATCGACACAGGCAGAAAGAACCCGCTCACAAGACCTCCATATCTTGTGGCTCTCACACACTGAGTTCGCCCGGTCTAGATTTATTACTCCACATGCTCATATCTCATGCTAACATAAATAACCAGTCGTATCAACAAATCCATTTATATCTCGCAGGTGACAGGTAATCACCTGACTTTTATCGGTCTAAGCATGGCTAAGCATAATTAGGCATTCTCAAATTAAAACTGGTAACAAGGTTGATACGGAAGAACAAGGTTGGTAATGCACCAATTATATTTTCACTCAACTCCTAATCACTTAATGCAGTACTTGAAAGCAAAAGCGATATAAACTTGTAAAACACAAGATAGGTTTAAATGCATCCGGGGCTTGCCTTGATTCACGAAAAAGTCAGGTTCCGAAGACGTTCCACAAATATCAAATCCGACCTCAACAGAAGGATTAACCTCCCCCACCACTTGATTGACTACCACACTTTCACTTTTGTTCACTACACGTAGTAACAATGCCATGTTTAAAATGATGGGAGATATAAAACATGATGCTTGACGATGGATGCAAAAGCTAATAACTTGAATACAACTTTCCTTCACGGTACAGTTACAAGTCAAAACTAACTAAACCTTTTTCATAACACTTACATCAATTGCCAAGGATCATTACCAACTAATGACCCAAGGTCATCACTCAATCCAAAATTCAAACAAAACCTAAGTCATTAAAGGTTACTATTTGCTTTTATGAATTAATTATTTAATTCAAAATTATGAAATAAATCAACTTGTTTCAATTGAGCTCAAAAGTTTTGTAAAGGTTCATCACATGATAACTAAGTGGCAAAATAATTTTCATAATTTTTGGATAATTATTTAAGCCTAGAAAAATCATGGAAACTCATTTGTTAATGAATTGAGAAATTTTTATCACATTCAAAAATACTGAAAAGCAACATTTCATATTTTTCTTAAATAGTATACATCACAGAGAGGTCACACAAAAATTTTCATAATTTTTGGAGGTCTAATTAATTCTACACAAAAATAACAAAAACATACACTATTCATTCATTTCTGAAAAATAAAAAATTCATTTTCAAATCAAACCGCAACTGACACCTTGACCCCACCTGTCAGCACCGGTCCCCGTGTTGACCACGGCAACGGCGCTCGCTGACCGGCGATTTCTCGCCGCCGGTGAGACCAACAGTGATGGCCAGGGTACCACCGTGATCACCACGACGTGGCGCACCCAAAGGTAGCATTGATTGCATCGATTACAGCTCAAACCGAGCTCGACGTCGGCCATGGCGGACACAACGGAGCGGCTACGCTACGCCAGCGAAACAAGGCCGGTAGCGGTTAAACCAATGGCCCAGGAAGACTTAGGAGCTCACCACGAATGCGCTGGAGTCGATGGCCGAACCGGAAGAGCAACGGGGAAGTGGGTCGACGTTCACAACAGCCATGGCGGAGCAATGGTCGTCGATGGCGGTGTTCCGGTGACTGTGGTGGGTGAAATGATCAAGCAACAAGGCACAAAGCATCACGTCGACAAGGTGAAACTGAAACAACACATCCCAGGATAGAGACGAACCGTGGAACGCTGGCCACGGTGAGGCGAACGCGACGGTGATGTTGCCGGCCGCGAGGAAGAAAGGCGACGAGCGGTGTTTCGCGGTGAAATCAAGCGACCAGAGCTGGTTGGCTGGGTGCGCAAGGCGTAGGCAAAACTATGGCGTGCTTTGCTGAGACGGTAAAGGCGCTAGGTCGACGGTGAAAGCTCGATGGAGCAGCGGCGGTGGCGACGGGAAAAACAGAGGAGGAGAAAGAGAAGAACGGCGACGACGTCTTGGCTTTATAGCACGGCCATGGACATGAAGACGACGCGCAACAGCTTCTCCAAGCCAGCACGGAGCCGAAGGCGGCCACGAACGCGCCTGGAACCCAGAAGAAGATCGTCGGCGGTGAGGTGGCTTCCGTGGTTACTGTTCACTGAATTTACAAAATTGCCACACGATTTGAAACCCAAATTACTCCCAAAATTGCATGGTAACTCAAAAATCTCCAAAAATAAAAGTTGTTCACAATTCAAGGTTCTATAACTTTACTTTTATAACCATACCAAAATTCGGTCTACATTTTGAAATGCAAGTTTGAACTCAAAAAGGGACATTTAAAGAATTACACCTTTTCAAATTACTTCAAATTTTATAAAACAACTTTGAAAACTCCAAAAACCAACTTTGTACATCATAACAAGCTCTACACTTTTGCTTTAAGGCTCAACCCCAAAATGTACTTCGATTTTGAATTAGGTTTTTCGGGGTAAAACTAATTGCTGGAAATCAGGGTTTTCGGAAATCCAATTCAACACAATTGTTTTGAAATTGATTCAACAATACAAGTCAACACATATATCATAAAAGTAAACTTGTTTTAGTGAATGCATATCCAAGTTTTCACTAAGACCAAATGCTTTGCAATGCATATGATGACATGACAGTTTTTAATACTTAAAACACCCGAGGTGTTACAGGTGCCCATCACCGAAACATTCCAGTGACAAAAAAAAGCATTCTATTTAGCCACCTGAGAGCTCTAGGGCACCACCATATAGGTACGATGGTCCCCATCAGAGTAAGCTATCGATTTTGAATTTGTCGTGCGTTGTCTGGATCGCCGCCATGTGAACCCCTGCGGAGCCTATTATCCGGTGCTCTAGTCTTGATATCACAGGACAAATCCGATGCTCCCATAGAACCGAGCCAACAGTTAGAACAGCCAACGGTTAGAACAGGGGGTTAAGCCGACAGGACTAAACTCTAGTGACCTCCCTAGAGGGGCACTAGAGATTCAGGTGAGTGCTGAAGATCAGCACTAAGTCACAACCTAGCCCCCTCTTTGCACTCTTGCAGTCACAGCCTAGCCCCCTCTTTCTTCATCTCCGACGAGTCCACCATTGGCAAGGAGAGGAGACCCACTCTTTAATTGTTTATAGTTAAGTGAAAGATTTATTTGTTTAGGTTTAGTCCAAATAAATCTACCACTATGTCTGTGTGCATGCTTGATGGATAAATTTATAGCAATTAAGGGCTATGTGTATCCCTTGGTTGATGATCGCCCTGTTCGTTTAGGCTTGTTTGGCTTATAAGATGTACTTTTTCAGCCAACGAACATTATTTTACTCTCACACTAAATCAGTCAATGATATTTTTAGCCATGACTTATCAGTCAAATAAGTCCAAACGAACAGGGCAGATAAAGAACCAGAATAATTTTACTTCTTTATTGAAGTCATTAAAGATCCCCGTTGCAGTGGCAAGGATTTGCACTCAAGCTTTGGCCATGGAGACGACGACGACCGTGATCTTACATATTCAAATTAAAGGAGATGGGAGATGGCTGATGGCGCCATTATTTTCGCTATCCGTGTGGAGTCTATATATGTATATGTCTATCAACGCTGCGTAGCGTACAAGTTCGGAAGCCAGCAGAACGGGGCGTTGTCTCACGTACCGTGCCTGTGTTGTGCAGCAGTCTACCACTGATTGCACGTGATTTTCGGTCTTGTAGTAGCCGTCCTTCCCCATGCCATTTGCAAAATTGACAAGGTGCTGGAACAGGAAGGCTGCAACTGCAAGCATGGGAGAACGTGATGTTGCCTCTTTTTTCTTCATGCGTGTGTCCTTGAGTCTGCCTGGCGTCCGTCGTCCTTTGCGGCTTTGCATCTCAGCTCATCTGATCGTCGTGCTGGACTGCTGGTGGTACGGTACTGCTGGATCAGACTGGCACTTGCACGGTCCAGTTGATGGTCCACTCGTCCACCGCCAAACGGAAGCAGCGACTAGCACGAAGCAGCACCCGGGAAACGTGCAGCAAAAGTCGAGTTTGACCCAGAACGTGCGGCCAGATTGTTGCGGAGGCCGCTGTTGTCCGCAGGCCCGGCGGTGCTCAGGTGTAGCGTGGGCAGCGGTTAGCGTCGCGTGCCACGGCAAGCAGGGACGGAGGGCGGCTTTTTTTGATTTTTTGGAGCAACTCAAGGCCTCGCTTCCACAAGCTACCGTGGGCTGGAAGCCTCATCTCGGCCCAACAAGGGCAATGCAACGAGTGCCGACGATCTCGCGGGCCCAGGGAGTCCGGTGCGAGGCCTCGGGCCCTCGGCCGACGTGACTTCCCACCACCGGTTCGCTCGACAGCCCGGGCCCGGCGGCGGTTGCCTTCTCCCTCGCGGTGGCCCGCCCCTCACATGCAGAGCCGTCGCCGGCCGGCTCCGCTCTCGCGCACATGCGCCTGCAGCTATCGGGGCGTCAGTTTCGTCGTCTCATTCCGGAATTCGGAGATAAACAACTGTTCCAGGAGAGCAAAAAAAAAAAACGATAATTGAGACCAGGGCAGGGCTCTCGTTTTCTCATGCATCTTGTCTCTCTTATTATGTACTCTACTATATATATACCACATATATACTATTATATTAGTCTATTATTATCTCCGTCCCTATCTCAAAAGTTACATTTTAGCTTGTATTAAGTCAAACTATCTCAAACCTAACTAAATTTATATAAAAATACTAATATTAATTATATTAATTAAGTATCATTTAATTTATTATAAAATATATTTTCACATGATACATATTTGGTGTCATGAATGTTTATATTTTTTCCGATAAATATGATCAAATTTAACCTAAAACAAAACTAAAATATAATGTCACGATTTAGAGATAGTACTAAAAAATAAAACTTATCAGCACCCGAACTGCTACCCAACACCTCGCAACGCATCGCTTTTGTTGCACAAGTATCAGCCTGCATGTTGCATCTAGCCAGTTTGGCAGGGCCTTGACTCTACCTTTCTCTTGTGGAGTACCTTATTTAGTGGATCTGAAGCCATTTCAAAAAACATTTGACAAAGTTTATGAGAAGTCAAGAGAAATCACAGACTTTGGGCTCCTCGGCAGAAAAATGGCTTCGGTTTTTCTGCCATTTTGCATGGGGAGCCATTTGTTGGCACGCACCGTTTGCTCAGGGACGTAGATAGAATAAATCCGTGAAGAGTGTGTTTGCTCTATGAGTGTAAGGATTTGTGATATGATAGTATAAATATGATGAAAATTTAACTTTTATCATTTTTTTCACTTTTACATGACAGTAGTATATATACCTTCGCTTCTGCGTTTGGCATGGCTTCGCGGACGGAGCTGGAACAGGTGCCATGCATAATGGGTGTACAGATCTTGTCGAACACCCGCTGCTAGCTAGTTCAAGGGCTACACGCCCCTGCAGCTTCCCGTAATTTGGTGCGGTCATTGGAAGTGACTGGGGTTTGACGGCAGTAATTACGGCAAGAATCCAGTTCTTCCCACTTTAATTAAGTTATTTATTCCCTCCGTTCTAAATTACAAGTCGCTTTGACTTTTTTTTTACATCTATTTAGTTATACATCTAGATACAATATATAAGTCTAAATACATAACAAATTTTATATATAAAAAAATCAAAGCGACTTATAATTTGTAACGGATGGAGTAATATATAAAGCGGTGACTTTGCCGGCTGGCTCTCACAGTAGCCGAAAATCATTGTGTCGCAGGGTTAGTTATACTCCGATCCTATATATATATAGATAGATAACCTTAGTTACGAGGGAAATTAAAGTGCTTTGGACGGAAAGGGACTCGTTGTGTTGGAGGATTAGCGTATCCTTTCCTTTGAACCAACGGATCACACTGATTGTAATTAAGCACGGGTGAGATTTTGTCCGTTGCAGGAATTATGATGATGTTCCTTTTCAGGATTGCCAAATCCACGGGAATGGAGTGCCATCGTCGGAAGAAAAGGCAGCGTGAAAGAAAAACAAACTTCGGTGTGCATTGATAGTGCTCGCATTTTTTTTTCGCGATCTGGCATATAGCCCGTTTTTCATTAAGAGAAAGTAGAAGTAGTTAAACAATTATAATAATAGACTTCCTGGTAATCCCAAGATTACCAAGACCCCCAAGCACCCGATACAAGAAAACAAGTAAGAAAGACAGAAGGGAGAGGACTCTCCACCACAGCCCTAACCAATTGGACCTACAGAAAAAAAAAATCAATTCAACACAAAGGCTGTCCACTCAGAAAACGAAGCCGCGGTGGCAAAGCATCCACCGATAAGAAGAAACGGCGGCAAAGCATCCGTCAAGAGAGCAACAACGACCAGGTAGCCATTGTGAACAAGCGAGCGACTACATCGGCAACATCAACAGCGACCAGGTAGCCACTGTGAACCGATCGACTGCAGCGGCAACATCAACAGCGGCTAGGTAGCCGCTGTGAACCGCACGACTGTGGCGGCAACATCCACAACGACCAGGTCGTAGCCGCTATGAACAGCCAAGCGACTGCAGCGGCAGCATCAACTGAGGCAGGGCAGACCGATGCAAAGAAAGGCACGAAGCACAAACACGTACAGCACAGTATGGAGCAACTCCAGACAGAGAAGCGGAAGGAGCCGAGGCACATCCGCAGGAGCGCTCCAACGAAGCCTTCATGTAGGGAACTGACATCCGCAGACGCCATCTTCATTGACAAAAGCACACGGGACTTTCATCCTAGAACCCACCCTGGTGACACGCACGGTGAAGACAAGCTTCGACGACGCCTTCAGGAAGGAACATGACGCAGACTGCGCCGCCGCCGCCGGTCCGAGCAAGAAGACGGGTAGGGTAGACACCCAAGCAATTCAACACCATGGGTCTGGGAGGGCCGCAGCCGTGCCAAGGGCGTCGGGAGGAGTCCGGCAGCAAAGCAATCAGGCCGGCAAGCACCACACCACGCCCCGCACAGAACGACGACCATAGCACAGCGGACATCGAAGCCGAAGCGACCAAGCCGCGCCACCAGCCTGGCCGTGGCTAGCGCATGCCAAGGCCCCGCCCGTCGCAGAGCGGACCGCCGGCCTACACATCTGAGCAGACGGTGGCAGCCGGGCCCCAGGCTAAGGGCCGACTAGATCTGGCCACTGGTCGCTGTCGCTCTAGCCCCAGGTGCCTAGGAGGTCCTGGCAGCCTCCCCAGGCCGCCGACCGACCAGATCTAGCCGCAATCCCACAGCGTCCGCTCGGCACGAACGTCGAGGCAGTAGATCCGGAGGACCGCCTCCCCAGGACGCCGTGGGGGGAGGACCGGCGCACCGAACGCCATAACGCGAAGCCGAAGCCACCGTGGTAATGAAGCGCTAGCACTCGCTCCAGGAGCGGCCCTACCGGCGACATCGCAGATCCGGCAAGGGAGAGGCCAGATTCGACCTAGAGGGGCCTAGATCCAGACCGCCGGCCGGTGAACTCGTCGGAGAAACCCTGAGAAGAGGCATGGTGGTGGAGGAGGGGAGGAGGGGAAGGAAAGGGACCGCAACGGACACCTTTTTTCGGGCCGCTGCTGGCCGCCGCCGCCGCACGTCGGAGGGCGGCGACGGCGGCCGGAGGGGAGGCGGGAGGTGGAAGCCTGAGGGGCCCTGACGAGGTCGCCCCGAGTCGCCCAAGGGAGTGCTCAGGTGAAGGGAACAGCCCATGTAATGATGTAAGTAACAAATAAATGTATAGTGCTCGCATTGCCGCTCCAATCAGTTTACACTTCAGAAAATGGTTGTCTATGCTAATAAGTCAGCCCCGCTAAAACACTGTCCTTTTGTCCTCCAAATCTCAAATCATTTTATTTTGAAGTCACACCAGACATTTAATCATTTTATTCTGAAGTCACACATGATATTTATGCATGTGAAAAGAACCAAATATAGATATTTACGCATGTAACATATTAAGTGTACATATTTATAAATATAATAAACTTAAGTATACAAATTTATCCATATAAAACTAAACTAGATTTAGCTCATGTTCGCCTAAACAGCCGTTTAAACAGCTGTTTAGCCTGTTTAATGTTGTTTATCTCCGTTCCGTTTAGACCGTTTTTCCCTCTCTCTTTTTGACCGTTTAAACGGTTAACCGTTTAATTTCCGTTTACCCACTAAACAAAATAATTTATCATTATTTACCGTTTACTGACCGTTTAGACGAACACTGCTAGCAACACACGGGCACGAAGCGAACCTAGTGCAAAATAAAGGAGATGGCAGCCGGCGCTATTATTTTCGCTATCCGTGTGGAGTCTATCGACGATGCGTGGCGTATAAGTTCGGAAGGCAGCAGAATGGGGCGTTGTCTCACGTACCGTGCTGTGCCTGTACTGTGCAGCTAGTCTCCCACCGATTGCACGTGATTTTCGATCTTGTAGTCGTCCTTCTCCATGCCATTTGCAAATTGACAAGGTGCTGGAACGGGAAGCCTGCAACTGCAAGCATGGGAGAACGTGAAGTTGCCTCCTTTTTTCTTCATGCGTGATTTGCTTCTCAGCTCATCTGATCGTCGTGCTGGTGGTACGGTACTGCTGGATCAGACTGGCACTTGCAAGGCGCAGTACTAGCACGAAGCATGCAGCACCCGGGAGACGTGCAGCAAAAGTCGAGTTTGACCCAGAACGTGCGGCCAGATTGTTGCGGTGGCCGGTGTTGTCCGAAGGCCCGGCGTTGCTCACGTGTAGCGTGCGCAGCGGCTAGCGTCGCGTGGCACGGCAAGCAGGGAGGGAGGGCGGCCTGTGCACCACACAATGACACAAGGCCTCGCTTCCACAAGCTACCGGTCCGCTCGCGACCGCAAGACAACAGAGGCGCTGGAAGCTATCTCGGCCCAACAAGGGCAGTGCCACGGGTGCCGGGCATGTGCGAGCGCGAGGGCCGACGATCTCGCGGGCCCCGGGAATCCGGTGCGAGGCCTCGGGCAGTCGGGCCCTCGGTCGACGTGACCTTCCCACCACTGGTTCGCTCGACAGCCCGGGCCCGGCGGCGGTTGCCTTCTCCCTCGCGGTGGCCCGCCCCTCACATGCAGAGCCGTCGCCGTCCGGCTCCGTTCTCGCGCACATGCGCCTGCAGCTATCTGAGCGTCAGTTACGTCGTCTCGTTCCGGATCCGGAGATAAACAACTGTTCAGAGGAGAGCAAAAGAAATCGATAATTGAGAGACCAGGGCAGGGCTCTCGTTTTCTCATGCGTCTTGTCTCTCTTATTGTGTACTACTATTATATATACCACATATGTACTATTATAGTTTATTATCTCCGTCCCTAGCTCAAAAGTGACATTTTAGCTTGTATTAAGTCAAACTATCTCAAATCTTACTAAATTTATATAAAAATACTAATATTAATGATATTAAATAAATATCATTTAATTTATCATAGAATATATTTTCACAACATACATATTTGGTGTCATGTATGTTTATTTTTTTTCCTTTAAATGTGATCAAATTTAACGTAAAACAAAACTAAAATGTCACAATTTACGAGGCAGAGATAGTACTAAGAAAGAAAGCTTATGAGCACCTAAACTGCTACCCAACACCTCGCTGCACATCGCTTTTGTTGCACAAGTATCAGCCTGCATGATGCATCTAGCCAGTTTGGCAGTAGCTTATTTAGTGGAGCTGGAGCCATTTTAAAAAGCGTTTGATAAAAAGGCTTCATTGATAATTTTGTTATAATTTACGCCAAGTTTATGAGGAGTCAAGAGAAATCACAGACTTCGTCTCCTCGGTAGTCGCGGGGAGCCATTTGTTGGCATGCACCGTTTATTTGCCCAGGGACATAGCTAGAATAAATCCATGAAGAGTACGTTTGCTCTCTGAGTGTGAGGTTTTTTTGATACGAAGGTATAAATATGATGAAAATTTGCCTTTTCTCATTGTTTTTTTTACTTTTATGTAACAGTAGTATATATACCTTCGCCTCTGCGTTTAGCATGGCATCGCGGCAGGAGCTGGAACAAGGTGCCGTGCAAAAACTGGTGTACAGATCTTGTCTAACACCCGCTGCTAGCTAGTTCAAGGGCTACACTTGCAGCTTCCCGTAATTTGGTGCGGTCATTGGAAGTGACTGGAGCCGGGACGGTTTGACGCCAGTAATTACGGCAAGAATCCAGTTCTTGCCACTTAGTTATCTGACTTTGCCGCCTGGCTCTCACAGTAGCCGAAATCATTATGTCACACGGTTAATTATACTCCGATCCTATATAGATAACCTTTGTTACGGAAATTAAAGTGCTTTGGACGGAAAGGGACTTGGAGGATTAGCATATCCTTTCCGTTGAACCAATGGACCACACTGATTGTAATTAAGCACTGGTGAGATTTTGTCCGTTGCAGGGAATTATGATGATGTTCCTTTTCAGGATTGCCAAAATCCACGGGAATGGAGTGCCATCAGAAGAAAAGGTAGCGTCAAAGAAAAACAAACTTCGCTGTGCAGTGATAGCTAGTGCTCCCATTGTCGCTGCAATCAGTTTACAATTCAGAAAAAGTTTTTTTTTACAGCAGAATTCAGAAAAAGGTTGTGCTAATAAGTCAGCCCTGGAACCAGTGATTTGTACTAAAACAGCACCCTTCTTTTGTCCTCCAAATCTCCAAGTCACACGAGACATTGTATTTTCCCGATTCGTACCCTTGTTAGCAAGCCAGGATCAGGTTCGTGTAGTGCATCCTTGGCAAATGCAGACTGAATAATAGTAGCAGTTTTTTAGGTAAATAAAGGAAACTTTTCTCTACTTTGGCCTCTGCAAGAGGTTTGCAGGCACAACAAATTTTCAATGCAGTTCAGGCTCCAGCCTCTGGCTGATAAACACTCCCACACCATAAGCGACAAATAAGGAATAAGAATAAATAATGGGAGGTATACGAGTCAGAAAATGAATAAAATAAATAATCAAAGGTAACGTATGTATGGACTTCGCGTGATGGGTTTTGGTTTTGTCAGGAACTATGTATTTATAATGGCCCTCATATATATATATATATATATATATATATATATATATATATATATATATATATATATATATATATATATATATATATATATATATATATATATATATATATATATATATATATATATATATATATATATATATATATATATATCGGAAATGTTGATTTAAGTCGGCTGCATAACCATGCCGCCTGAAACAATGGTCGCAAAAGAAAAAAAAAACATGATTGAAACAAAAGAGATATCGAACGAAGCAGAGACACAATATGGCACACAAAATACTGTTAATAATTTATAATCTTATTAGTCGCACTGGTACATGATGCATTGACAATGGGCGGGAAAGCATATGCAAATTAACTTTGCTTCCTCCATTTCCCAGTCTTCAAATCCCTGAATTAATGAAGCCACGCGCACCAACACCCTACTAGTAACTGACTGAGGCACCTGAGTGGCTCATCAGTCCCATGCAGCAACACAATACTAGAACCAAACTAATCAACCACAATGACACCGAATTATTGTGCTGCGCAGCAGCAGATTGCTAATACTGGATGATGGAACGGTAGTAGGTGTTGGGCACCCAGTTGGCCGGGATGACTTGGTTGGCCACCAGCGTCTTGCCGGACTCGTTGGTGATGCGCAGCGAGAACGGCGCGGTGAGGCGGTGGCCGGAGTCCAGCCTCCAGATGGATCCCCAGGACTCGCGCATCGGCGTCCACGACCCGGAGTTGGCCTCCATGAGGTCCACCTGTACCACGTCGCCGTCGCCGTCTTCGAACTCGACGAGCACCGCGAAGTAAACGGGGTTGGAGCCCTCCTCGACGTGGAAAGTCACCTTCTGCCCGGGGTAGTTGCAGGGCACCCTACACAGGAGGAACAAGCCATGTGATATGCTTGGATTAGGCAAGTTTCAGAACACTGCTTTCTCCACTGGTCTGCATGCACGCAAACGCCAAATTGTAAAAATTGAATCTGCATGGGGCCCAGTTAAACCGGTCGTTCTCGTTAGAGTTGGTTGAGCAAAAGTACAAGGGCTCCACGACGGCAAAATTAAGTAGCTAGACGGTCTCGAGATATGATTCTGTTGGCGTAGGGCCTCCAGCTGATGATCAGCCGGCCGGTCGTCTGTGCGTGGTGGTTCTGTGCAACGAGCGGTGCGTGTTACCCACCTCTTGAACTGGATGTCGATGATGCCGGCGTGGCGGAGCTCGTCGTTGCGGCCGGGCTTGGCCATGGCGCCGAACGCCGTGCCGCTGAGGTCGAAGTGGTACTTCGCCACGGGGTAGTAGTTCATGTCAGTGATGATCACCGTCTCTGGGTTGCCCGAGCAGGCATCGTTGTTTGTGCATCGTATCTGGAAAAGAAAGTAAAACGGAGTTGGTTACTCAAAAGTCAAAACTATGCTCCAGCTTTCCGTTTCCATTAAGGCAGGCACCAAAGGATCTTCGTCTGACCAATTACCTGGTAGCAGGAGCCGCAGCCCTTGCCGTCCTTGAACAGGGGCTCGTTGCCGCACGATGTCATTGCCGAGAACGGCGGCAGGTTCACGTTCTTGAATCCACAGGCGCCACCTGCATGCAGCAGAACAAATAATTGATGCATGGCACACGGCGGCGCACTGTAGTTCAGACTCGGTTCAAAACAACCCTAGCTATGCACTGCATGCACAATGAGACCATGTATGCGCGCACCGGCGTTCGTGTATACGTACCGTCGTCGTCAGGGCCGGCGCCGGTGGGCGCACCGTACCAGGTGGCCCTGGCAGCGTCCCAGTTGGGATCGGCGGTGAAGTCGGAGGCGTTAAAGCTCACCGGTCTCGCGCATGAGCCACACGTTGCAAGGAGCAAGAAGAGAAGTGCACCAAGTGCAACTACTGTGGAGGGCAAGGTGGCCATCATAGTACTTGTTGAGAGGGCAGCTATTAGAGCTATTAGCAGGCAAACAGGAGAAGTTCTGTGTGTCTCGATGGTCGAGGAAGAGCAACCTTGCTGTGGTATTTATAGGCAGGAAATGCATCGGAGGAACGCATAGTGGGCCGCGCGCGATCGCTATCAACGGCCGTTGCACCTGACTTGCTTTGGTAGCCGATCGGCTTTGGTTGGGGTCACATGGCTCTGGAGCAAATCATGGGAGGAATAGAGATGGCTTCGGCCTTCGGGTCATCAGGTCATGCGTGCGCTATTTTAGAAAGTAACGGCTTCTTGGCAGCTATCGCATATACTAACATTACTCATGTAGTATAAAAAAATACCCACGTACCGGTATGCCGTTAATTCTTTTGAGATTTTAAATACTCTCATATTCAGAAATTAGCAGTGCTGTACCTGCTGTGTGAGTGCGACGATGCACGTTAGGAACAGAAGACACGAGTAAAAAAAATTTCCTTTGCCGAGTGCCTGACACGTCGACACTCAGCAAAGGGTGCCGTCAAGTTGACGGCGCCCGTTACCTTTGCCGAGTGCTGGTGTGGCACTCGGCAAATCCTTTGCCGAGTGCCTGCCACGTGGCACTCAGCAAAGATTCCTTTGCCGACCACTTCTTTGCCGAGTGGGCTTTGCCGAGAGCCGCACTCGGCAAAGCCTTTGCCGACCGCAAAGGTTCCTTTGCCGAGTGCGGCCGGCACTCGGCAAAGGCGGCGGATCCAGTAGTGATACCCTATGCGTTGCTGCATGAATCATGAATAAATTTTACTCTAATAGAAAACTGAATATCTTTGAGGGCCAAACACCCTTAAGGAAACCTTGAAAACCGTCAGCAAAATCATTTGAGGCGGCCGATCCTCAAGGAAGGACCACCAAGAATAGAGAGCAAGGGAAATTCAATTACCTTGGGGGTCGGCGGCCAAAATGATTTCCTTGGGATTTAGCCACCAAGAAAACAAAGATAGGGTCAAAATTTTCATATTGTCAAGGAAATATAACAACCCTAAGGATAAATATTTTTCTTGAGTGTTGATTACCGCCAAGTAAATTACAATAACCGCCAAGGATCTAGGATATATGTTGATGATCCCCAGTGGCGGAGCTTGAAGAGGATTCAAGGAGGGGCCAATAGTAGTCAAGTTTTCTTTAGTGTGTAAAAATTTAAATCTTTATCACTTTCTAAGAAATAAACATAGACATCATCAAGAAAATGCAATTGTCAAGGGGGGGGGGCATGGCCCACTTTGGCCTCCACATAGCTCCGCCACTGATGACCCCCAAGGATATATAGTACTGATGACTCTAAATGATTTCAAATGAAAATATCATCAATTACAAAGTTGTAGATCTCTTCAACTCTGCAACGACCTTGATATAAACTTTGTTTTCATCCTATATTAGTATGGTGCATGTTAGATTTAAACTAACTAGACATCTCAACCTAAGTGCCAATATGCATTCTCTAATAACAACTCAAACCTATATCTTTTGTTGGATTAATGTACCAAGAAAAATTGTATTTCATTCAACAGACATGTCAAGGGAGCATCTGTGGCTATAAAATGAAATGTCTAACTAACTAGCCTACAATGAGTCCATTATATTATATTAGTGGTTAAGAGAAATGAAATTTTTTTCTTGGTGGCTACAACAATTTACTTGAGGTCTTACACCCAAGGATAGAGATATATAGAGATAGTGATAGAGATATAGATATAAATATAGATATAGATATATAGAGATATAGATATATAGATATAAATACAGATATAGATATATAGAGATAGAGATAGAGATATAAATATAGATATAGATTGGTACTAGCGCAACACAAGATTTCATATAAGTTGAGTCAACCTCCAATTATTTTTTCCCTACAAAATTATACATTTATAGCATATAACATTTATTATAAACATTAGGATTTATATTGATTTAATTGAATATAAAATAGGTCAAATCCAATTAAACTCAACAGCTACCTTGTACGGGTTGGCATCTTCGCCCAAATCTCATGTGCAAATTGGCATCTGGTGCAATCATATGACGGAACGTGATGTTGTCACATTTTCTTGCTGGTATATACGCCTCGTGTGCGTGTCCGCATTTTTGTGTAGACATTGGGCTAGTGGTGCTCTCGAAGTAATAAAGGTTGGCACATGCACGGCCCATTTCGCATTTAGGCTGTTCGGAAGTTCTGTTTAGCACCAAACACAACAAAACTAGCAAGAATGAAGAATCTTAGAACGGGCATCGGGAAAATAGGCAGCAAATTGACCCTTCAGTTGGCCCTATGTGCGTGAGTCAACTACAGCATATATATACTTGAAACCTTGAATGCTTATACGGCTTCACATCCTTGCCAGGATTACTCTCCTCATTGCGAATTGCCATCCATCCTCCATCCAGACATCGCGAGTAATGTTGCAGAAGACGCTGAGGTAAACGTGAAGCCTACGCAGCTTAAACTCTGCCCATGCAGTTGTGCGTGCGCAATGGAAAACATCCTCCGCTGGGACACGGCTCGTCTGCTAGTGCTTGCTCCACAGGCGCACGGTGCGCAGCAAGCAGCATGAACGGTGGACGCGCGGGTGGGTCCTGCAAATCTGATGCGCTGGCTCGGCTGATTCCTCGCAGGCTCACACAACTGCTAGGCTCGCAGCCAGCAAGCAGCGTTCGTGGGATTTTCTGGACGCCCACGCGGCACGAATCGAGATTCGAGAGCCTGTATGCACGAAGACGCGAGTGCATACTGGCTTCACCTATTTTTTTTTTCATTCCTCCACCCTGCGGATGATTAACCGTTTCCATTAATTAGCACTAGCAGGCATACATATCGTGGATGATTAACGTGTGTCCCAGAAACAAATTAGACGACGACACCTAGAGGCAGCTCCGCTGCAGCTTCTTTGAGTCCGCGAACTGGACCACGGCTCGGCTCGGCTCGGCTCATTGACGCACTCTTGGGCATCTTGATGCTTTCAACCATGACCAGGAGAAAATTATTGATTGAAAACGTACCTTTCGATAGCTCCAACATGGATAGGGGTTGCGACTTAGCAACTAATACTACATGACATATCATCACGTCTCTAAGATCTTGCCCTCTCTTATTTGAACTCTTTACTTATCGTATTTATAGCTTTTACATGTGATTTATTTGTGTGGCATTTACACTCAAGAGTAGATATAGATTTGTGATTATGATTGAAGATTAAAATTACACACCCAATTCAACCGCCTTGATTGCTCATAAGACCTTAGAGCGGTCTCTCATTTTAGCTTTTATTTATCCTAGAGTACGTGTATGTCCACTGCAGCAGGCAAGAGAAGCCAGAAAAACAGCACCATTCGTGCTACACCAAGTCGAGTGTTTTTCAGAACGCACAAACAACGCAAGTCGTCGTTATGATTCGCGCAGGCCAATACGGCGGGTGCTAGTGCGACGTCGACGTATGCAAGTCGTGCTGGATGCATTTTGCGTGCCTGCCCGCCGCTTCCTTGGCCCGCCGTGGGCCGCACCTCACATGCTAACATGCAGGGTGGCGGGCGCTGCGTAGCCGTCGGCATCCGATCCTTCTCGCGCGCGCGCACATGCCCGGGATTCATCGTGCGTCAGTTACTTCGTCTCTGTCCGGAGATACTGTTTGGACGGCCGAAAATGAAATGTATAGTTCTCACTTCTGAGGGGCTATCCGTTTCTCTTGGCTTCTCCTTTTGCAGCGGAAAAGAAATGTTATGGACAGCTGAACTGCTGGACGAACAGAGCACACTGTTATTGTTGTCCACCAAGCGCAATGATGCTTAGCAGTTTGAGAAGAATTATTTGACCTCTTTTTTTTTATCAACAAACCTACATGCTGATGCCTCAAATGTCAATTCAGATAAAAAGATCTTGTCAATTACCCACAACTAGCTTTCCTTTATTTGGTGCGGTTATTGCAAGTGACTGAACTGCTCGAGAGAATATTATGCCAGTAATTACGGGAAGAAGTCAGTTTAAGAGATTCAGTCATACTAGGGCTTCTACGGTCTACCTGGCCGACCCTCATAAATATAGTATGAACGATCGTATTTGTCATAGAATCAGCATCCTTTACGTTGAAACAGCCGCACGATTGTTAAATACTACCTCCGTTCCAAAATACAACATTTTGTTGGTGGTCCTTAGCGACAACATTTTACCGCCAACTAAGATCCAAAAGAGGAGGAAACTAAGCATGACTTACACATATATGTTATCACTTTGACCTATTTCCACTTGTATTGGAAGATTATTATTTTATAGGATATATACACGAATACGGCGGAAAATGTGACAAAAATACGCTTTCCGACAAAGCGTAGAAGAGAAACAAGGAGAGAAGCCCACCTGCCTTGCGAATCTGGGCCAAGCACTGATGTAGACGCAACCCTGGCCCAAGAACAAACCGACATGCAAAGGACGGTTGCGGGGAAGTGCCGCCTGGGTGCGGGTGCACCAGGGGCACAGCCGCACCCCCCTCTGCGCCTCTCGCCTCCAGCTGCCACGTGTCATCCTTTGGTGATCCCTCCATGGCGGTTGCATGCGGATTCCTTCCAAATATAATCCCTAAACCGACCTCTTGAGGCTATAAAAGGAGGGGGAAGGCTCCCATTATCGAGACACACCACAACTCAAGAGTCTCTCTCCCTGCACTTGTATCTTTTTACTACTTTTAGTAGTGTTTGGAGCTAGGCAAGACTCTTGTGAAGAACTTGACATCTAGAAGGAATCTTGGTATGATCAATATAAAGAGTTCTTCTATGTTCTTGTTCTTATCTTATAAATATAGTTATGTTATAGAATTAGAGCAAAGTTCTTATGTTATTCATTTAGCATATGAAACTTTATGCTTAATCTTTCATACAACATACATGTTCAGACCAAGACCTAAATTTAGGTGATGAGTTCTTCTTTAAGTTAGTCTTGGTCGTTATATTCTTGCGGGTTCGTCGTCCGTTCCCGTGGTGGATGCTCAAGTAGAGGACTCCTAATAAAGACGGATGTTCCTGACCAACGCTAGAGTAGTAACTGATAGCGTAGACATGGTGTCTAAGCTATATGTTATCTTCGTTTGCCTCGTTCCCCACGGTTGAGGGGTAGGTAGCACGTGGTGACAGTCATGTCCGTCCCTTGTAATCCCCCACGTTCGGGTTAGACGTAGAACTGAAAGCCAGAGGTAGATTTAGTTTAACAGAGACGAAGTATAAGCCGATGCCCGAAGTAAGTTTATAGCGACCAAAGCTATCTTAACTTAGAATCTCTAACCTTATAAACTCATGTATTTGTATGACTATCTGCTTAGCATAGCTATATAATATAAGCCTACTCTAGTCTAGGTTTATTCTTTTATTCTTTATTATTTCTTTTATCTTTATCCTTGAGATTGGTTTGAGTGTGTGTGTCATACTATCCAATATTTATCCTGGTTTACCCCTATTATGAACTTTGGTCTGTTACACAGTCATGTGATTTTGACCATGTCCCTACTAGATACTTTTACACCACGTCTTCATTTGGGAAAATATAAATGAACGATACTCAAATATTTCTGGATGAAATGCTAGAACGATATATCCGTGCGCTTGCGGAATATTTCTGCATGTATTCAAAAATATCGTCACGGCGTTTCTGGTTCTACTACTGGGAAACACAAATCCTAGTGGTGACGCTAAGAAACGCCAACACGTATCAAGCAGTTTTAGTACTATTAATACTATATTCTTTATTCTTTCTTTTATCTTTATTCTTGAGATTGGCTTGAGTATGTGTGTCACACTATCCAATATTTATCCTGGTTTACCCCTGTTGTGAACTTTGGTCTGTTACACAATCATGTTATTTTGACCATGTGCCTACTAGATACTTTTACACCATGTTTTGCTTTGGGAAAATATAAATGAACGATACTCAAATACTTCTGGATGAAATGCTACAACGATATATCCGTGTGCTTGCGGAATATTTCTACATGTGTTCAAAAATATCGTCACGGCATTTCTGGTTCTACTGCTGGGAAACACAAATCCTAGTGGTGACACTAAGAAACGCCAACACGTCTCCAAGCAATTTTAGTACTATTAATACTAATTAGTTAGTTTGGTTGCCAACTTGTTGCTTAGTTTTCTAGTTACACGTAGTTACAAAGGCATGCATGTCAGTCATTGATTTCAGCTACTAATTATAGGAGTCATTTTGCGAAAGATGGTATTTAAAATACATGCGTAGATTTAGTTTAAAAGACAGGCACGTATGGATTAAATTGAGAGTGATCTAGAGTACCTTATAATTAAGAATAACTTTTAAACCTTTAATACCTTATATTTTAAGACGGTAATGCATGTTTTGGTCGGTGCAGGAATGTTCGTGGTGTTCCTTTTGTGGATTGCCATATCTTCTTGGAATGGAGTAGCATAAGCAAAAGGCGTCATCAGGAAAGGAAGCTTTGATATCCACTCACAGCTCTCAAACTGTCGCTGCGAGTGTTCTTTCGCTTTACAGTCAGGAAATGTGGCTTACACTGAGTTCGAATGTCCTGAACATCTAAATAAATCTTATTAATCTTCTCACTCAAATAATTAAGACATCTTTCCAAAGTAGAATAGGCTGAACTAGCCTATGCCTATTGCTTCTGGTTACAAAGTTAGGCTCAGATTCCTCTCGTACATTATATTATTTGTGCTTGGACTGAATAATGGAAGGTACAAGAAAAGGAGGTGTTTGGGGATTAGTTGGAAATAAGAGCTTCAAGAAAGAGATCAATTTCTGTGAACAAAAGATATTCGGATATTTTTTTTTCTAAAAGGACGGCAAGCTTTGCCATAAATTATATCAGATGGGGTGAAAGAAAAAGAAGAATACAACGAAATCAGGATCATTCTCACATTTTTAACAAGGACTTAAGGATATGGTTGGTTCAGCTTCTAGAAAGTGCTTCTACTGCCAAAAAGCTGAACACCAACCAAACGGATAGAACAAGAAGCGGCTTTTTCAGAATCAACTGATTTTGCGTAGTACAATTTTCGCAGCACCTTGAACATTACTTTTGGCTTCCAGCTTTCTGCTTTTCAATTGGGTAGGAATAGAGAGACGTTTTACAGCTGTTTCAAATAAGATAAAGAGAGGAGATAGTTTTCATAATTATTTTAACCAAACAACTTATAACTTTTTCATAACACATAGCTCATATCAGCTTTTCTCAAGCTCGCAGTTGAACCAAACAGACCCTAAGTCAAGGTTAGCGTCTAGCTGATCGGTTTTCCCCCATACCACCCCACCCAAACGGTGCACGACTACTTATTAGTAGTGTGATTGGTGTGGCCAACTATCGTGGGTTCGATTCCGCAGCAGTAATTATTGATCCGAACGGTAGGTCGATGCGTGTGACTTTGGTGGTTTAGCACTCAAGACACAAAGGATCTATCCTGGTTCAGGCGTCGAAACTCTATGTCCAGCACTGGTTTCTTCGTGTTAGAATGCTCAATTGAGTTCTTACAATGGTAGAGAGAGAGAGAGGTGGTAAGAGAGCCCTAAGCTAGTGATCTAGGGTTTCTCAAGTCGATTGATCGGTTGCTCGATCGAGGGTTTGATCCTCTCTATAGGAGCCCTTGCTCAGCCTTATATACTAGAGGGACAGGGGGAGTACAAGGAGATATGGTGCTTTGGTGAGATCCTAGGGTTTTGCATCCTAGTCTTCGACGTTCTTGTTGTGCCTTAGCTGGATTTCTCTTCCTCTTGGCATTCATCTTGCTCCAAGGATGTGGATGCATGCCCCAGGCATAACCCCTTGCCGGGAGTGGCCGACACAACCTTGTAGGGCGTGAAGGAAGAGCCATGGTAGGGCCGGGCATCCTATGGCTTTGCCCGTGTGTGAGGTTTAGGGCATCTGTCAGATAGGAAGATTCCTCACAATAGTCACGATGGGAAGCTGGATCGTGTAGTATGATGGCCCTTGTGGCCTCCCTTGGTTGGCTGCTGCCTTCCAAGGTCGGGAGCCTTTTGGACTTGGCCAAGTAACCTCAGGGCACGGGCGGTTTGGGCATGGTCCTTGTTCCCAGGCCTACGTCTGGAGGTTAGGGCCTTCCTCCAAAGCGGGCCATCTTGGGCCCAACAGGCCTTTAAATGAGTTTGTAGTGCACGCACGAGCGCACAAGATGGGTGTAGCCCTGAGCCAGCCCAACACACATGGATTGAGGTAGATATATGAGCATCCAAACAAGGGCGTTACTGGCGCCCGGACGTCCGGACGCCCGCGGCTGCTAGTTTCCCACGCGTAGCGAGCGGACGGCGCGGACCTCAGCTTGCTCCGAGGCGACTACGCGAGCATCGCGCCGCCGTCGGCCCACCCAGGGCTACCACCTCCACGAGCATTTGCATGCTCATCGGGTAGGGTTTCCCACTGAGCTCGAACTAACGCGGCGAGATGGAGGGAAGGAAAGGGAGGGGAGGGAGAGGAGAGGGCGAGGAGCGACGTGCAAGGAAGGCGCGAGGTAGGAGCCGAAGCCCTACGGCAGGTCGGTATTCGCCAGCCGCCGATGCCATTGCAACATGTGCAATGCCCGATCTACTTTTGAAACATGCAGATGAAACATTTACAACATACGTGTGAAGACATGAAACATTTGAAACATGCGTCTGAAACTCTTGCAAAAAAAAGCAAAACACATGAAAACCTTTGCAACACGTACGCAACATCTAGATAAAACATTTGCAACATATGCGTAAAATATATGCAACTTCCAGATAAACACACTTACAATATTCGTCTGAAAAAATAGATGAAACATTGGGAACAGATATTTGCTACATAAGTGTACAACCATTGCAACATATGCAATATCCCGATCTACTTTTGTAATATGCATACGAAACCCTTGCGACATACCTCTAAAACAATTGAAACACTCGGACATACGCTTACAACACGTGCTTTAGCGCAATGTCACCTTGCTACTTGAACGATGTTTACACAAAATTTGGGAAGAAGAACGTGGGAACTCGAAGCTTCTAGGATTGTGTCATCAAGAAATCGATTGGATGAGAATCGGTATCAGCTGATTTAGATGTAATGTCAGAATCGGCTATTTTATGGATGACGTTAGCAAACGACGTCAATGGGCTATACTTGAGTAGCGCCAGGGAGACGTGTCGGACTCTACGAATAAGGAAAATTGGGGTCCAAGTTATTATTGAGTTAGGAAGTTTTCTTTTGTTCCAAGAATTATAATGAGTAGTATTTGAGTAGGATTCATGTTTAGGTTCTGGGTATAAATATTAGACCCTGATTATCGTAAAAAGGGACGAACACACAATCAATACACTCTTTTCGGCTTTTGCCATCGCATTAGGAGTAGGAGTACTGTAGATCTGTTTTCAGATTCCGGCTTTTGCCACGTGGCGTTGATGACTAAGAAGGAATTTGAAGGGTTTTGTGATGAAAGCCATTTTCAGATTCAGTTAAGTCGGAGTAAAGTCAGAAATCAGAAATCGGCTAATTCAAATCGGCTCATCTAGCCGGACCAAAAATATAATTATCATCAAGTTTATGTGCTACAGATACTTGGTGCATCAGGTGATAAGCAGACCCCAACAGATATTTTCTAAGGGGGATTTCGTTGCTGGCTACTAGACGCTCTGTCATATATTTATGATTATAAGTTGACCCACAAGATGACCCACAGAAGATGAATCTTTCCAGCCACATATTCAGGAAAGCTACATGCTCTCTTTCGTCAACAATCGATCCATCTCCAATATGGTTTAGAATATAGCTTACCCATCCTGTGCAGTCTGATATTTTGGTTAATTTTTTAGACCCATCACTTAAGAAATCATAGGGTTGCATTGATCATGTTATTCTAAGGCCGGTCAACATGTAAATATCAGCCAAAGTGATGGTCATTGAACCGTGACAAAAAACAAAAGCATTCAAAGTGTTGGACCAAAAGTAAGATGCAAAAATCAGAAGTGAGTCATTCCTCTCCATTTTAGACAGTGAGAGTGTCAGGCATTGATTGAAGTCATAAGTTTCCCAATTTCTAGCCTTTTTCTCTGATACTCTACGGAACCAATCCCTCCATCCTTTATGCATTTTGGGTCAGTTTCTAAAGTGAGTCTTGGTGTTCCAAGAAGATAAATCTACTATAGATTGTTTGAAGGGGATTCGATTGATTTCTTGATTGATAAAATCGGATGGATTAGGGTCACCCAAGGGTCCAAGATAATAGGCATTAGGAACAACAGCTGATGGAATCAGAATTTCGTTCCTCATTTCCTAGAAACCAATTGGAATGAATTTAAGAAAAGGAAAATAAAGAGTAGTGGCTAACACTTGAAAGGCAGAAGTTTGAAGCCATGCCTCGGGAACATGATCGCTGATTGCCATTGTAGCCAAAATAGATCTGAATCAAAGGAAGGCTATTTGAACGATAGCTTGGTAGAGCAAGAGGATTTGCTAGGGTTAAGGCTTTGGCGGTGGCAGCTTTGGTTGTTGAAGTTTGTTCGAGAAAGAAGGGGAAAGTAAGCAGGCTGAGCGAATTGGAGATGATATTGTTGGGGTATTATATAGAATTTGGTCCGAGAAGTCAGGAGCCATGCGTTTATTTTGGAATAAGCGGTTGCAACACGGGGAACATAATAGGAATTTTGGAATAAAATCATTTTTATCCCAAAATTGGGCGGCATGTGTTTACACCAAAATTTGGGAAGAAGAACGCTGGAACTCAAAGCTTTTAGGATTGTATCATCAAGGAATCGATTGGATGAGAATCGGTATCGGCTGATTTAGATGTAATATCAGAATCGGCTATTTTATAGATGACGTCAGCAGACGGCGTCAATGGGCTATACTTGAGTGGCGCTAAGGAGACGTATCGGACTCTACGAATAAGAAAAATTGGGGTCCAAGCTATTATTGAGTTAGGAAATTTTCTTTTATTCCAAGAATTTTAATGAGTCGTATTTGAGTAGGATTCATGTTTAGGTTCTGGGTATAAATATTAGACCTTGGTTATTGTAAATAGGGACAAACACACAATCAATACAATCTTTCCAGCTTTTGCCATCGCATTAGGAGTAGGAATACTGTAGATCTCGGCGAGTTCTTCAGCAAATAGGGCTACATCGACTGATCGACCTCCAACTTGCTTGTGAGTACCGTCACGACTTGTATTGTGCTTGTAAAGCTGCATCAGCTGATTGATCTTTTATCAGTCATAATATAAGTTAGTTATCGATCTGTATCGTAGTTTATAAGGCTGCATCAGTTGATTGATCTCTTACGAATCATAATATAGATCAAAGTTATCGATTTTGTGTTAGATAAGTTGTTGTTTAACATAATATCACCAGTTATCGAATCTGCTGAGATTAGTAAGATTTTCCTTGCTACTTTTGGTTGATTCACCAATTATCGATCTTGTTATAATTGATGCCTTATTAATTATAACAAATTACCTAATTGAGATAGAGATAGATCAGAATCATATCTTCTTAATTGGTCGTCTTCTAGTCTGGTTATGCTTTAAATTTTATGATTGATGGCTTAATTCTGCTAGATCGACTGTTCTCTTTCTATTCCAATCAGACATAGCATGCATTCAAAGACATATTTCAATCTTGAATTAAACTTACTAGTTAATGAGATCTAATCTAATGACACTACTATAGCTGCATCGATCCGGTCGAACCTCACTGGTAAGACTTTAGATTAGAAATTATCGATTAGTGGTCTTGTTCATGATCAAGATATGTACTTTGTTTGTTTGCTATGGCCGCATCGGCTATTTTAGTCGATTTGCCTATACTCTCACGCATATAACATGTTTTCATGAATCTGTCGACATGCAGATAGTTTTATAGATTCTTTGGCTTTAGTTTATCATCATTATCATAGCTGTATCGATCCGATCGAGCCTCACTGTTGATGATAATAGATTAGATTCAAAATATTTGTAGATTCATTTATATTAGACAGTCGATTTGTTCACATGCTATACTCTTTTCATCAAACTTATCGGCTCAACACTTTATATCGATCATGTTCCATTTAGCCGATGATGCTTTCTTGTATCGTTTCTTATGGATACGCAGGATATCGACTATTTAGTCGATAGCCTTATTGAATCGACTATTTAGTCGTATATTTGGAACTGTTTGGTGCAACACCAACATGTTCCACCTTAAATTACTGATGAGATTTTCTCTCCTTATCAATTGTAGATCAAATTGACTGGCACGTCGTTGGGTTTTTTAGAATCGGCTGGTTCTGTGTTGAATCTAAATAGATCTCTGGTCTTGTTCCACTCAGATCTTCTGGCTTGCTGTGTGTTGATCACATCAGCACATTTTTGTGTCAACAAACTTTTTGGCACGCTCGATGGAACCACAATCGTCATGGCGGTTCACAACAACAAGGACATTCTTATGGTGCCTTATGAAGACTTGCCTGCTGAGGATAAAGATGTCATTGGTAAAGCTATAGAGGAGTTTCAGAATAAGTGCTTGATGTCATACACCAAAATACATGGCAATAAAGTTATTCAGAAATATCCACTGCCGAGAGTTTTAATGCATGGACAGTCAGATGCAGAGGAAGCTGATGATAGGTGTTTCTTTGTAGAAGCTATCAACAAATCTGTTCATGATGCAATGCTGAATCATAATACAGCTTTCTTGAATACATTCCACAATACCATGAAGGAGGTGTTTTAAGGATTTTCACTTGATCAGGTTGGACCGGCTTATTACAATATTCCACATCCGTTGACTCAGAGGACTAATTAAGCCGGTACTAGCCACCAAGAAGCAGCACGAGCTAAGAGTGATGATGCCCAGACAATTCAGAATTCATCTGAGCAAATTCAGGGTGCTACTACTAATCAAATGCAATATAATCCTGGATCATCAGTACAGCATGTGCAACAACCGACAGGGTAAGTTCAGAATCAGATGGTTAATTTTGGTACATCAGGCCAAATACCACCGTCGGTTCAAAAAATAGCACCATCGGTTTAAAAGATTCGTAGAGATATAGATCTTAATGTTTTCAATCAGAGATTTCAAGCAGCAAAACAGCAAGGGGCACGATAGGTAGATATTCCCTAAGGATATCATTATGGTTCAGATTATAATACCCTCAATATGATTCCAAATCCAGGATATCAAGGCACTCAAAATTTCAATCAGCAGATGGGTCAGCAATTGCCAAGAAATTTAAACTCAAATGCTGATGAGTTATTGCTCAGAGTAACCGAAATGATGAAAAATTAGTTTGGTTTAAAACCAAAAGGGTAGACCTTTTTGTATAAACGTCCATATCCATAGTGGTATGAACTAGTGGCCCTTCCTACGAATTACAGGCTTCCAGAATTTGTTAAGTCCACTGGTCAAGATAGCATAAGTACAATAGAACATGTCATTTGATATCTTACTCAGTTGGGTGAAGCCTCTATTGAGGAAGCGCACCGAGTTCGTTTCTTCTCTTTGTTCCTGTCAGGACCAGCTTTCACTTAGTTTTCATCACTAGCATTTAATTCTATTGCCAACTGGAGTGATCTTGAAAAGAAATTTCATATATATTTCTATACGAGGACAGGGAAAAGAAAGATCGTATATTTGACAATTATAAAGCAAAGGGCTAATGAATCAGGTGCTGAGTTCCTTCAGAGGTTCCGAGAAACAAGAAACTTATGTTTTTCATTGAATTTGACTGATGATCAGCTAGCTGTATTGGCCGTTCAAGGAATATTACCAACATGGAGAGAAAAATTGCTTAGGCAAGAATTAGATAATTTAGGTCAATTGGATCAACGGGTGGCAGCACTTAATAGCCAATTCTAGAATATGCGTAGAGATACTCGATTCCAGAAGAATGCTGCAATCACTGAAGCTTATAATCCATATTTAGTCGATGAGGATGATGAAGAAGAGAAAATTGATGTAGCTGAATGGAATTGGGGTAAAAGAATAGTAATGGCTTTAAATCCTTGGGGAAAAGAAGTTGAAGAGAGTTGTGATTTTGATGTTACAAAAGCAGACAAACTTTTTGATTTCTTGCTTGAGAAGGGACAGATTAAACTGCCTGTTAATCATGTTATATTACCTCTCGATCAGTTGAAGAATAAGAATTTCTGCAAGTACCATAATACTACCTCTCATAATACTAATGATTACAGGATTTTTTGACAGCATATTCAGAGGGCTATTTAACAAGGGAAGCTTAAATTTGATACAGCTCGGAAAATAAAAGTTGATGATAATCCTTTCCCAAAGGATCAGAATATGGTTGATGCTAAGTTGTTCAAAGGGAAAGCTAAAGTTTTAACATCAGCCAGGGCAAGAGAAACTAGAACAGTTCATCCAGAGATGCAAATATTGGCTCATGAATATAGAGAAATTAAAAGACGTTGTGACCAACAAAATAGTCGATATGAGTAGGGAAAAACATCGAGAGATGGTGCAATGAGACCACGTGTTACATCTCGAATCCTATTGAATAAGTGGCAATGGCAGAAAGAGAAAGATTATCAGCGCTGGTTGGAAGAAAAGGAATATCAATGTCAACAAGAAGAAGAAAGATATGAAAGAGAACAAGCTGAGTAACATTAGAATTGTTCTTTCTTCAGACATTGTTGGAACGAAGCTTTGAGATTACCTACTAGAAATAATTGCCTAGAATGTAACGAACAATATTGGGAGTTTAGGCAATCTTAAGTCAACCACTGGTCTATCCATGATCAAATTGAATATCAACATAATGATGTGGATCGGTGCTTAAAAATAGAAGCATTCATGATCGGCTTAGAAAGTGAGTTGTTGACCAAAACTGGGCTGATTATGAAGAAAAAAGTGATGAAGAGTATGTTTGGCAGGAAGGAAAGTGGTGTCCAGGAAGTTTAACAAGAAGTTAGAAGAGAAAAGTACAACGTCTAAGGAGTAGAGAATTAGAACAGGCTTAGAAATCTAGTAAACCGCAAGTATGGCGTGCTAAACAAACAGCTGATAAGATCAACCATCGGCTAATATTCAAATGGCTTTTCTTTTACCATCTGAATTTAAAGCTCTAGCAGATCAAGAAGTTTATTCAAATTTTGATGAATCAGAGTATGAAGAGATGGCAACCTAGTTGACATTGATACAACAAGCTATATTTGATAAACCAATTAAGCATCGACATTTGAAGGCTTTATATGTGAAAGGTTTTGTCGATGGAAAGCTGATAAGTAAAATGTTAGTTAATGGAGGTGCTTCTGTTAATCGGATGCCTTATACTACTTTTCGCAAGCTTGGTAAAGGACCAGAGGATTTGATCGAGACTGATATGATGCTTAAGGATTTTGGGGGTAATGCGTCTAAGACCAGGGGGGCAATAAATGTTGAATTGACAATTGGAAGCAAGACTTTGCTCACTATATTCTTTGTCATTGACAGAAAGGGTTCATATAGTTTACTCCTTGGTCGTGATTGGATTCATGCCAATTGTTGTGTACCATCGACTATGCACCAATGCTTGATTCAGTGGCATAGAGACAATGTTGAGCTAGTTCATACTGATGATTCTGTGAGTATAGCAACAACTGATCCAATGTATTAGAAACTAGAAGATTTTGAGTATTTTTTTGGCAAGCGATGGGAAGGAGGCTTTATTAGGATCAATGATGAAGGCTAACACCCGATCCGAGCAGTCGGCTTTGAAAGTTTGTTTTAATGGAAAATCCAATAAATGGTACAGATGATAAATTAGGATATGGCTTTACAGCGGCTGATAAGTTAGCAGAAATAGATATTGGTCCTGAAGATAGGCCTAGGCCGACGTATGTAAGTGCTAAATTGGATCCTGAGTATAAATAAAAATTGATAGATTTGTGAAAGGAATTTAAAGATTGTTTTGCTTGAAAATATTATGAAATGCCTGGTTTAGATCGGTCAATTGTTGAACATCAGTTGCCAATCAAACCTGGATATCGGTCATTTAAACAAGCTCCAAGGAGATTTAATCCGAATGTTCTCGATGATATTAAGGAGACTGAAAGGCTATTAGAAGCAAAATTTATCTGACCTTGCCGATATGTAGAGTGGATATCGATTGTAGTTCCTGTGTATAGGAAAAATAGGAAGTTGAGAGTCTGTATTGATTTCAGAGATTTAAACAATGCTACATCGATGGATGGTTATCCGATGCCAATAGCCGATATGTTGGTAGATGCAGCGGCTGGGCACAAGATAATTAGTTTTATGGATGATAATGTAGGTTATAATCAAATTTTTATGGCTGAAGAAGACATAGCAAAAACACCCTTTAGGTGCCCTGGTGCAATCGGCTTATTTGAATGGGTTGTGATGACTTTTGGATTGAAGAATGCCAATGCAGCTTATCAGAGGGCAATGAATTATATTTTCCATAAGTTGATCGGCAAGATTGTTGAAATCTATATTGATGATGTGGTGGTGAAATCCAAAGGGTACAAAGAACATCTGTCTGATCTGCGAGAGACTTTGGAGTGCACAAGAATACATGGTTTAAAGATGAATCCTAATAAATGTGCCTTTGTAGTGTCACCTGGTCAATTTTTGGGTTTTATGGTCCACAAGAGAGAAATTAAGATTGGTCAAAAAAGTATGAAAGCAATTGATGAGGCACTATCACCAACTAATAAAATAGAATTACAATCTCTGCTTGGTAAAATTAATTTTATCAGAAGATTCATTTCAAATATGTTAGAAAGGATTATGTCGTTTTCTCCTTTATTAAAGTTGAAAAATGATCAAGAATTTAAGTGGAGTGATGTACAACAAAAAGCGTTTAAAGAGATAAAAGAGTATATGAAATCTCCACCTGTGCTGGTTCCTTAGCAAGGTAAGCCTTTTAAGTTGTACGTGTCGACCGATAGCCAAACAATTGGATCGGCCTTGATGCAAGAGTTTGAAAGAAAGGAACAAATTATTTTCTATTTAAGTAGAAGGCTTTTGGACCCAGAAACAAGATATTCTCCTATTGAAAAGTTATGCTTATGCTTATATTTGTCCTGCACTAAATTATGATATTATTTATTATCGGCTGAGTGTACAGTTGTGTCTAAAGCTGATGTGATCAAACATATGTTGTCAATGCCGATATTAAATGGGAGAATAAGAAAGTGGATTCTTACATTATCAGAATTTGATTTGAGGTATGAATCGGCTAAAGCAGTCAAATGCCAAGTGATGGCTAATTTTATTACTCAACATCATAAACCAAGCATCGGTTATGTGGAACCTATGCCTTGGACATTATTCTTTGATGGATCATCGTGTAAACAAGGAGGTGACATTGGTATTGTTATTATTTTGCCTCGGGGGCAAGTTTTGAGTTTGCCTTTCAAACCAAACCAATGACCACCAATAATCAAGCAGAGTATGAAGTTATTCTTAAGGGACTTCAACTTCTTTAAGAAGTAAAGGCTGAGTCAATTGAAATATTTGGATATTCACAGCTGGTTATTAATCAGTTGATCAGCCTATATGAATATAAGGATGATATTATGAAGGGATATCATGATGAATGTCGAAAGTTGCTTGAGGGGTTTCCTCTTACTTCTCTTCAACATATTCCAAGAGCACAGAATCAAGAGGCTAATCGGTTAGCTCAGAATGCATCAGGCTATCGAGTATTCTAGAAAATTTTAAGCAGTGAAACTTTATCTAATGATTGGAGAGTTGAGATAGCCAATTACCTCAAGAATCCATCGTAGAAGGTTACTAGAAAATTGAGATATAAATCGACTAAGTATGTTTTGTTGGATGATCAGTTGTATTACAGAACAATCGATGGAGTTTTGCTTAAATGTTTAAGTCAAGAAGAAGCATGAGTATTGATGGGAGAGGTACATGAAGGAATATGTGGAGCTCATCAATCGGCTTATAAAATGAAATGGGTTATTCGCAGGTCTCGATATTTTTGGCCAACAATATTAGAAGATTGTTTTGAATATTACAAGGGGTGTCAGGATTGTCAGCGTTTTGGTAATAGTCAGAAATCACCTGCATCAGCTATGAACCCAATAATTAAGCCATGGCCATTCCAAAGCTAGGGAATTGATTTGATTGACAAGATTTTTCCACCTTCAAGTAGAGGGCACAAGTTTGTCTTGGTAGCAACAAATTACTTTACTAAGTGGGTTGACGTGATTCCTTTGAAAACAGTAACTTCAAAGAATATGGTCGATTTTGTCAAGGAGCATAATGTTTATCATTTTGGGATTCCTCAAAGCATTACTACTGATCAAGAAACAATGTTCACATCAGAGGAATTCAGAGATTTTGCTACCAGTATGAGAATTAAATTATTAAATTCTTCTCCTTATTATGCTCAAGCTAATAGCCAGTAGAGACGTCCAATCAAATTTTGATTAAATTGATTAAGAAGAAAATTAAAGAGCAACCAAGGAAGTAGTATCTGACACTTAATGAAGCATTGTGGGCATATAGGAGTGCTTGCTATGAATCGATTCAATCATCACCTTATGAGTTAGTATATGGGCATAATGCAGTTCTTTCTTGGGAGATTCCGACTGGATCAAGATGTGTTACATTGCAAAATGATTTGACAGCCGAAGTCTATAAAAAACTTATGATGGATGATTTGGAAGACTTAAGTTGTCATCGGTTGCGCGCTCTTGAAAATATTGAGGCTAATAAATTAAGAGTTGCAAGGCATTATAATAAAAAGGTCAAGACCAAACAGTTTTGCGAAGGAGAGTTAGTTTGGAAAGTAAGATTGCCGATTGGGTCTAAAGACAACAGGTTTGGTAAATGATCGCCTAATTGAGAAGGTCCTTATCGGATTAAACATTGTGCACCTAGTAATGCTTATATTTTGGAAACGTTAGAAGGGGAAGAGAAATTTGATAGAGCAATCAATGGAAAATTCCTAAAGAAGTATTATCCTAGCCTTTGGATTAATACTTGATAGCCGATTTGTTTAGTCATCGACTCTAATAGCCGGTACCAGAAGGGTATCGCCTTTAGTTCAAAAATCAACCCTAAGGGGAAAAGCCGATACGATATGTATTGCATATAGAGCAAAAATACACAGAAAGACAATCAGACTTATATTTCAGTAGATTCAGAAACGCATTCATGAAGAGAAGCATAAATTGTATTCATTGATAGTTTGTTCCTAGTACAAACTAATCAAAAACTTTATTCATTACATCTTGGGCATGGATGTAATGTCCACGATGGCCGCAACTGCATCGTCGAAGTCTTCGATCAAGTCCTCATGCATGTCGGGGTCGTCGGCCATCGGGAAGCCTGGCTCCATAGTGCGGAGCTTGTGCCCGATCTGACTGCGCCATGGCCAGGGCCACTGCTGCGCCACGGGGGACGCCGTGGAGGGCGATCTCCTAGACACGCACCGGGACATCATGCAGACTGTTGATGAGTAAGGGGCCGTGGGCATTGACGGCCGCCATAGCCGCGTTCGCCGCCAGTTGGAAGTTCTCCAACTGCACCGTCAGGGCTGGCAATCATAGAAACAAAAAACTATCAAGACAAAGGTAGAGAAAATAAGAACAAAGGTTTTCTTGGAATCCATCTTACCCGCCACCATGGTGTCCGATTTAGCCAACCGCGCCCAGGCGGCGTTGGTTTCTTCCTCAGTAGCAAGGAGGGCGGCTTGAGAGGCCTCGAGGTGGTCTCAAGCTGACCGTTCTCCTAAGTTGCCTCGAGTAATGGTCCTTGGCCGCCTTCCATTCTTGGAGGAAGCGTCGGGTGTCGTCGCTAGTGTAGGAGTCAGAGGAGTCCAACGATAAATCTAGCGCAAGGGCGGCAACAGACTCAGCATTGGAGGGCTCGCCGGCCCTAGGAGGAGGAGGAGGAAGCTTGTTGTTCAAGACAAACCTGCAGACACGTCAGAAGGTGATCTATTGATAGGAGCAGGAGTTGTTTGGTCCTACGTCATGCGGCGGAGCCGCTGGCTCACCGACATCTCCTCCTCTAGGAGATCTTCCGCTGCACGCTTATCGTGGTTATCTTCGCTGGCCATGGGTGCTAGTTTAGATCTTGAGGGGAGGAGAGGAAACTGCTACAGGGTCTGTGAAGGTGGAGGGATGCAGGAGAATGAGAGCAGTTGCAAATGTAGATGTGTTTGAGGCCGAAGCCCTTGCCTGGCATTTATAGCCACAAAGGCGAGACGTTAGATATCTTGAGACGTGTGAAAGTAACCCCAATTAATGGAAGGGGAGCGTCACTTTGCTAATACCGAGGGAAATGTGGCGTTGATGACTAAGAAGGAATTCGAAGGGTTTTGTGATGAAAGCCGTTTTCAGATTCAGTTAAGTCAGAGTAAAGTCAGAAATCAGAAATCGGCTAATTCAAATCAGCTCATCTAGCCGGACCAAAAATACAATTATCATCAAGTTTATGTGCTATAAATACTTGGTGCATCAGGTGATAAGCAGACCCCAACAAATATTTTCCGAGGGGGATTTCGTTGCTGGCTACTAGACGCTCTACCATGTATTTATGAATATAAGTTGGCCCGCAAGATGACCCACAGAAGATGAATCTTTCCAGCCACATGTTCAGAAAAGCTATATGCTCTCTTTCGTCAACAATCGATCCATCTTTAATATGGTTTAGAATATAGCTTGCCCATCCTATGCAGTCTGATATTTTAGCTAATTTTTTTAGACCCAACACTTAAGAAATCATAGGGTCGCATTGATCCTGTTATTCTAAGGCCGGTCAACATATAAATATCAGCTAAAGTGATGGTCATTGAACCATGACAAAAAACAAAAGCATTCAAAGTGTTGGACCAAAAGTAAGATGTAGAAATCAGAAGTGAGTCATTCCTCTCTATTCCAGACAGTGAGAGTATCAGGAATTGATTCAAGTCATAAGTTTCCCAATCTCTAGCCTTTTTCTCTAATACCCTTCGGAACCAATCCCTCCATCCTTTAGGCATTTTGTTTGAAGGAGAGTCTTGGTATTCTAAGAAGACAAATCTACTACAGATTGTTTGAAGGAGATTCAATTGGTTTCTTGATTGATAAAATCGGATGGATTAGGGTCACCCATGGATCCAAGATAATAGGCATTAGGAATAACAGCTGATGGAATCAGAATTTCATTCCTCATTTCCATGAAACCAATTGGAATAAATTTAAGAAAAGGAAAATAAAGAGTAGCGGCTAACACTTGAAAGACAGAAGTTTGAAGGCATACCTCGGAACGTGATCGCTGATTGTCATTGTAGCCAAAATAGATCTGAATCTGAGGAAGGCTATTTGAACGATAGCTTGGTAGAGCAAGAGGATTTGCTAGGGTCACTATTCACCTAAACGGCCGTTTAGCTTGTTTAAACACCGTGTAAACGTTACACGGTGGTGCTCCGTGTCCGTTTATTCGTCCGTTTACCCGGTTTAATTGTCTGTTTAGCCCGTTTAATGGACTGTTTAGCCAAAATAAAGGCTAAACGGTAGGTGACCGACTATTTACCGTTTAGCGTTTAGAAAAACATTGGCTAGGATTAAGGCTTTGGTGGTGGCGGCTTTGGCTGTTGAAGTTTATTCGAGAAAGAAGGGGAAAGTAAGTAGGCCGAGCGAATTGGAGATGATACTGTTGGGGTATTATATAGAATTTGGTCCAAGAAGTCAGAAGACATGTGTTTATTTTGGAATGAGCAGTTGCAACACGGGAAACATAATAGGAATTTTGGAATAAAATCATTTTTATCCCAAAATTGGGGGGCATGTGTTTACACCAAAATTTGAGAAGAAGAATGCTAAAACTCGAAGCTTCTAGGATTGTATCATCAAGGAATCGATTGGATGAGAATCAGTATCGGCTGATTTAGATGTAATATCATAATCGGCTATTTTATGGATGACGTCAGCAGACGGCGTCAATATTCTATACTTGAGTGGCGCTATGGAGACATATCAGACTCTACGAATAAGAAAAGTTGGGGTCCAAGTTATTTTTAAGTTAGGAAGTTTTCTTTTATTCCAAAAATTGTAATGAGTCGTATTTAACTAGGATTCATGTTTAGGTTCTAGGTATAAATATTATACCTTGGTTATTGTAAAAAGAGACAAACACACAATCAATACAATCTTTCCTTACTACTTTTGGTTGATTCACCCGTTATCGATTTTGTGTTAGATAAGTTGTTATTTAACACAATATCACCAGTTATCGAGTCTGCTGAGATTAGTAAAATTTTCCTTACTACTTTTGGTTGATTCACCAGTTATCGATCTTGTTATAATTAATGCCTTATTAATTATAACAAATTACCTAATTGAGATAGAGATAGATCAGAATCATATCATCTTAATTGGTCGTCTTCTAGTCTGGTTACGCTTTAAATTTTATGATTGATGGCTTAATTCCGCTAGATCGGCTGTTGTATTTCTATTCCAATCAGACATAGTATGCATTTAAAGACATGTTTCAATCTTGAATTAAACTTACTAGTTAATGAGATCTAATCTAATGACACTACTATAGCTGTATCGATCCGGTCGAACCTCACTGGTAAGACTTTAGATTAGAAATTATCGATTAGTGGTCTTGTTCATGATCAAGATATGTACTTTGTTTGTTTGCTATGGCCGCATCGGCTATTTTAGTCGATTTGCCTATACTCTCACGCATATAGCATGTTTTCATGAATCTATTGACATGTAGATGGTTTTATAGATTCTTTATCTTCAGTTTATCATCATTATCATAGCTGTATCGATCCGATCGAGCCTCACTGTTGATGATAATAGATTAGATTCAAAATATTTGTAGATTCATTTATATTAGACAGTCGATTTGTTCACATGCTATACTCTTTTCATCAAACTTATCGACTCAACACTTTATATTGATCATGTTCCATTTAGCCGATGATGCTTTCTTGTATCGTTTCTTATGGATACGTAGGATATTGACTATTTAGTCGATAGCTTTATTGAATTGGCTATTTAGCCGTACATTTGGAACAGTTTGGTTCAACACCGACATGTTCCACCTTAAATTACTGATAAGATTTTCTCTCCTTGTCAATTGCAGATCAAATTGACTGGCACGTCGTTGGGTTTTTCATAATCACCTGGTTCTGTGTTGAAGCCAAATAGATCTCTGGTCTCGTTCCACTCAGATCTTCCGGCTTGCTGTGTGTTGATCACATTGCCACATTTTTGTGTCAACAGACGAATGGAGCTCGTCGACGTTGGAGCGTAGCTCAATGCCACGGAGTGCTCGGAGGTCGCCGGTGCGGAGCTTGGCGGGAGGCGCGAGTCCAGACGGCGGGCGGGCGGGGGCGGCGCCAGCGAGCGGCGCAGGTAGAGTCCGTCCCTGTGATGGCGGGCGGCGCGGGCGGGGGCGACGCCGGCGACCGGCGCAGGCGGAGTCCGTCCGAGTGGTTGCGGCACGGGCGAAGCGGGTCGTCGCATAGCGAAGCGGGGCGCTGCGGGCGGGCGGGCGGGCGACGGGCTGGGTCCGTGAATGAGTGGATGAGGATGGGTCCGTGAATGAGTGGATGAGGCTCGTCCAAACAAGAGTCATGGAACGGACGCACTGATACAAGCATTACCGTCCAAACAAGGTCTAAGTAGTTTTTTCATTGATATCACCCTTAGTTTGTGGTACACAAATAGTGTTAATAGTGTTCATACATTATAACTTTGATTGATCACATAACACGGTACATCGGCAGGGGGTTGGGGGGAACTTGCCTCCGTTTCCCACTCGTGAATCTCTTGCTGCACTCTAACAACTCGTACAGACGGCATATATATAGCCGGATTCCTGATATCTCACCTACTAATTAAACTGAGACACCTCATCAATCCAATAATGTATAACATAGATACGGTACGTACCAAATTAATCAAAAATCAATGACCCCGAATAGTTGATGTCCTAATCGAGCAAATCAATTAATACTGGATAATGGAGCGGTAGTAGGTGTTGGGCACCCAGTTGGCCGGGATGACCTGATTGGCCACCAGCGTCCTGCCGGACTCGTTTGTGATGCGCAGCGAGAAGGGCGCCTGCAGCCGGTGGTTGGAGTCGAGCCTCCAGATGGATCCCCAGGACTCGCGCATCGGCGTCCAGTAGCCTGAGTTGGCCTCCATCAGGTCCACCTGCACCACGTCGCCGTCGCCGTCTTCAAACTCGACGAGCACCGCGAGGTAGACGGAGTTGGACCCCTCCTCGACGTGGAAAGTCACCTTCTGCCCAGGGTAATTGCAGGGCACTCTGCAGGAATTAAAGCCCATGTGATATGTTGGATTAGGCATTAGGCTTCAGATAGTAGAACACAGGTATAGTACACGCAAGCCAAGTTGTGAAGTACGTCGAAGTATATAGTACTAAGATCTGTGCGAATCTACTTGGGACTGCCCAATAATGGATAATCGATCATTGTCGTTAAGAGTTAGTTGAGCAAAGTACAGGGGCTCGCTCCACAGCACCAGTAAATAGACGGTCGAAATATGATTGTGTTCAGGTAGTAGGGTCTACTGCAGGTTGTTGCACTGTCTCTTTATTTGGCTCTGTGCAGCGAGCAATGCATGTTACTCCGCCTACCTCTTGAACTGGATGTCGATGATGCCGGCGTGGCGGAGCTCATCGCTGCGGCCAGGCTTAGCCATGGCACCGAACGCCGTGCCGCTGAGGTCGAAGTGGTACTTGGCGACCGGATAGTAGTTCATGTCGGTGATGATGACCGTCTCCGGGTTGCCGGAGCATGCAGCGTGGTTTTGGCATCGGATCTGCAAAGAAAGGGAAGTAAAACTACTGAGTGCGCGTGATGTCAGTCAAAAACCAAAACTGTGCATGAGCTTTCCCTTTGCGTTGCACTAGGCCGGGTTCTTCGTACCTGGTAGCATGAACCGCAGCCCTTGCCGTCCTTGAACAGTGGCTCGTTGCCACAGGACGTCATGGCTGAGAACGGAGGCAAGTTCACGTTCTTGAACCCGCAGGCGCCACCTGCATGCACACAAATGGATGCCGCGCGCGCGGCATGCAAAGTTTATTGATACATCGTCCAAAAACAGGGCAATTAGCTATATAAAGTTGAGTTTATTTATTTACAGGCCGGTAACGGTAATAACTAACACCAAGCGTGTGCGTACCGTCGTCGTCAGGACCGGCGCCAGTAGGTGCCCCATACCAGGTGGCCCTGGCAGCCTCCCAGTTAGGGTCGGCGGTGAAGTCAGAGGCGTTAAAACTTACAGGCCTAGCGCAGGAGCCATACGTGACTAGGAAGGAGAAGAAGAGCGCTGCAAATGCAAGAGCCTTGGAAGAGAAGGTCGTTGCCATCTTGGCTTAGTGCAGCAAAGACAGTCCTAGCTACTCCAAGCTGAAGAAGGTGGCTAGTACTGATGAGATTGTGAGTTTGGATGGTCGGGGAAGAGCACCTCTGCGAGGGGCATTTATAGGCAGGAAAAGCATCGTTAGAACGCAGTTCCCCGGCCGCGATCGCCATCAGAGGTCGTTGCACCCGACGCTCTTTGGTAGGGGTCACATGGCTCTGGAGCAAATCATGCGAGGAACGGAGACTTCGGGTCATGCGTGCACCATTAAAAAAGTAACGGCTTCTTGGCAGTTATATATCCCCGTGACTAAGGATGAAAACGGTTGGAAACGGTCGAAAAACTTCTAAATTGTTTTCTACTTTTACATTTGAAATACGAAAACAAAAGCGAAAACGGTAAAACCGGACACGAAAACGAACGCGAACTTACGAATTATCAAGAATTTCGAAAACGAACCAATTTGAGCGGATTTATGTCGAACACGGTCGATATACGAAAACTCAATACGGAATACCGACCCGTAGACCAAGTGCATGACTAAGTGCATACATGATCAAGTTCAAGTGCATATAATAATTAACAAGTACATATTATAGAAACATGAACTCAAACTGAGTCAGAATAATTTTATTAATCTTTTTAGAATAGATGTAGTATTTTATTTTAAAGATTTATTCAAAATTTTCTTTTGAGTAACAAAGATTTATTCGGCTGATGCAAAAACTATCAAATGATTGACTTTGCAGGTGGGGGTTAAACCGATGAGCTTGATGGGCTATGGCCCAGGTGGGCTTTCATGTAGATGCTGTTGGTTTCCTGACATTTAGCACCATCTCATGAGGTGAAGAGAGATGAGGCTCGGCACCGTCTATAAGAGAGGGCAACTAGCCACCGCAGAAAGAACGCAGCTGCGTGGTGAACAACCTGTAATTGGGCTGTATGACCTGTGCAGTTGGTCAAATTCGGTTTAAACCAAATTTTTAATTCGAAATATTTCAAATTAAAAGTAGAAAAGTAGAAAACGGTCGGAAAATATCTAAACCGTTTTCTACTTTTACATTTGAGATACGAAACATCTGAAATGCAAAAGCGAAAACGGTAAAGTCGGACAAGAAAATACGGATTCGATCGAATTAAATATAGAAAACGATGCGATTCGGTTCAGGATATTTCCGTTCGGTTTTCATCCTTACCCATGACCCCATGCTGTGTATTGTTCAACACTGTCTTTTTTTATATATATACTTCAACAGTGTCTTTCTAGCTACCTGCACACTGACTGATTCTCGAGACACATTTTTAACGTTCTTCCATCGACTAGAAATGCACAGCCAACCCGGCCTCTGTGATAATGTGTTAGGAACGGGAGATTCGCGTACAGCCAGATACAGAAGGAAAGGCATCAGGTTTACACAATCAGAACACAGACATCATTATTGGTACTGATGCACTGAAACGATTCTGTGCACCAAATTGAGGATCATTTTGTGTTGGAAGGGAGACACCTAACCGTTTCAGTTTCATGTAGGAAAAGAGAGATGCCATACCGGCACCACGATATATAGCTTAATAGCTAGTAGTACACTACAATGATACGGTGAACGCCGTGTTGTGTATTATAAAACTGCATCGGGCAATATGGTGGTTCCAATATAAGATAGCCTGCGATATGTTAATTATTAATTGATTGATAATCTGCCCTCACTTTGTACATTGGACATGTCAAAACACGCAAGTGTTCATTTTCTTTACTACTTGACTAATAACCTGTCAACTTGTGCTCCAACACAATTAATCTAGAATATTTGTCCATAAATTTATTTCATATTAATGATTATATTTTCACCCCCTCTCTATTCATTTCAGAACATTATACTTCGCGGGCTTTCAGAATGTATTTTGGTTGAACATCGTGGGTTTTCAGAATGTATTTTGGTTGAACTTTAGTTTAAGTCATATCAACTCTTTTGCGTTTTTATATTATAAATCTTTGGCTTACAATTTTGATTTTATAAGATTTTTGTAATTTTTTATACAAACTTTGATTTTATATTTTATCCAAAATTTCATTTTATATTTTACAAAAAATGATTAGAGATCCTAGACTCCACTTTTAGTTACTATATTGATATAAACAATTAATTCAGCCAACATCACAGCAGTCAAGATATTTAATTACCTCTATCAAATAATTATGTGTGAAGTAGTGCTATTATGAAACAAATAATTAAATATTCTATGCTTAGAATTAAGCTACCAACATCGATATGTCATATTGTTTAGTGAAAATGTATAAACTTATCCAAAGTAACCACTTACAAGATTCTAATGTCATAGAGTTTTAATATAATTTAAAATAAATTTTCCGTGTCATTGTTATATGGTTTGTTAAGGGGATTTTTCACGGCGATAAACTATAAAAATATATATGTATCACTAATATATACATGATTTGTATACTGAGTGATGCATAGTATTTATGTCTACTTTGATTTTAATAGTTCTAGAAATGGGTATTTTGAAAGATATATGGCACACTTAATACTTATTTAATTTTCCACAATAGCTCATATTTGTAATTTAAATGTATATTTGACAGATATTTTAGCTTACATTTATAATGACAGGTGAGTAATTTAGATGCAATTAAGTGGTTGCTTTATATTATGCTCCGTAATGGCTGAGGTGGGTAACGTATGCAATTTAGTGGTTACTTAAATTTTATATTTCACCATGGTAGATGCAGGGGCGGAGCCAAAAATAGAAGATAGGGCCCAGCTTCAATTAAGGGGGGCCATATCTTCATAAAGGAGCTAATAAACACTAAAAATTAAGAGCCAATGAAGGATTAATAGAGGAATTAATAGGCTCTTGGGGGTGCCAGGCACCCCTCTAGCCCCTCCCTCCCTAGTTTAGATATAGCATTTGGAGATTATTTATGTCCTTCGTGCACTACTACATATAGGCTTTGTAGGGGTGGCTCATGGGCATTTATAGGGGCGGTTTGGCCAGCCGTTCCTATTAAAGCGTGGCTACAAATCACCGATTTGTAGGGGCGGTTCTCAGACCGCTCCTACAATCGATTTATGGAGGCCTACAAAATCGATTTGTAGGGGCGGCTGTAGTACCAGCCGCGCCTATAATACCTGTTTGTAGGGGCGGTTCAGTCTAAAACTGCCTATACAGTACATTTTTCCGTAAAAAAATTCAAATTTACAATTTAAATTCGACTAGAACATATATATATATATAATTCAAATTTGACTACAAACATAAGAGCACAAGGTGTTGGTACTGAGGATTTCTACCTAAGTAAACGTTACAATGTAAACCATTTATTCTACCATCATTTTAGTGAGCCAATTATTTACACATAAATATGTGAAATCGAAGGAGACTACAAATTCTTGATTGATAGTCACTATAATAGCCACCTAAGATACTAATCACTGCACAGGATTAAACTGCTACATATAAATGCCATCAGACAATCTTCCGAAATGACATTGAATCGAAAAGCTAAAAAAAATTATGATGCATATCAAAACAGGGTCAATTGTTAGAGAATAAGGAACTTCCAAATATAAGCGCATTTAAACATTTAAGGAAAGAAAATGCATTGAGACTCTAACGGTTAGATATATGGTGCTCCAGTGCCGCACCATGTTGCACAAGATTGGCCTGCTCTTTTTCCCACCTTTCTGCTTCCTTAGATAGTACAGTCTTCCATGAGACGACCTTCGCGAGATCTTGTAAGCATGGCATCCACTGCTGTCTTAGCCTTCTTCTGCATAGTATTTTATTCTTGTTGTTAGAACTAATAAGAACTTAACATATATAAAGTCTAGCAGCATCAGATGCTTACTATTAGTGGAATCAAGAAATGCAGATAACATGTAGTAATTTATTAGGACAGCTATGATAAAACTCTGATGAACCAAAACTGCAGCAACACATATAACAAACTACAAAAGACAGAGAACAATGGCCCCGTTCGGCTTACCTTATAATCCGCACTATTCATCTTTGTTTTTTTTCAGCTAGAACAATATTTTTCTCTCACAACAATTCAGCCAGAACAATATTTTTCAGCCAATTCAGTCAAGTTTCAGCAAGCCGAACGGGGCAATGTATGAAGCCCACACTCACATCATTGTACTATGGCTTTGCTTTCCTCTTCTGGCCGCAGCCTTTCTTCTTCCCTTCTACCTGTATAGAAATTATTTGCTCCAATTTCAATTGAACTTTCCCATATTCTGTTTCAAAGATCTTGGTTGCCCTTTACCTATATAAGGTTGCAGCTGATGCGATCTTCAGCTCCTTTTCCGTAATTTCCTGACATTTCTAGATAGAATATGCTTCTAAAAGAAATATTAAATCGAAACAATAATCTAGTTTAGAGGAACATAGCACATGTTGTGGCCTGTGACTGTTCTCCATTTATAAAAAAACAGTTTCTATGAATACTCATATAACAATCAGCTCAGAAAATTCAGATCTGCAACCTAGTCCTCTAACACATACATTTGAAAAAGAAAACCGACCATAGATGCTACCTCAAGCTTGTCATTTTCTTTTGACATCACCTTGCAACCTCTCTATAAAGCCCGCATCTCCTGCCCTAGACTATCGGTTACATTTTTGGAAAAAAGTACTACTCTACTATTCACTTGCCTGATATGAGCACAACAAACAAATAATAGCGAGATATTCCGTCCTTAAAATAGTGACCTATGTAAAATTATAAAAAAAAAATCCATTCCTTGAGCATGCCCTAGTATCTCAAATCTCAGCATGTTACAACAAAAAAATGTATGTAATACATTTTACCTTGAAAATAAAAAAATATGATTGGCGATTTATCAATTTGTATGCCAACATAGAAATTGACCTTGAGCCAAAAGATTTTCTAGACGCATTAGATTTTCTGGTGAAAACATAAAAGTTCCATGCTAAGCTCATCAGGTTTTCTTAATTTACCTCTATCTTATATAGGAGAGAGAGTGAAAATGGAAACCAATGTCTTCAAATCAAGATCGAAGCAAAAAGATTAGAAAAAGTAGCAATAATAAAATGAACAAAGTTAATAAGAGAGCTGAGTAGTTGACGGCCCATATAGAACCTCATTGGCATGCGGTTCCTACATAGTAATTTTTTTCATGATGCTATATGAGACATGTTATATGATTTAGATTTAGATCACTTTGACCTTAACGAAGACATAACTAAATAAAAGTTGATCAAAACCAAAACAGTTATACATCAATGTATCACGAGGTTAAGACCAATTATCCTTTTTATTCTATCAAATTATATTATTATGGCACCGAACAATGGCCATATCTCTTCACAACCTTACCAAAACAAAGTATCAGTTCTTAAAAGCAAATGATTTTAAAAATTATGCGATCTCATAAATATCTCATCATGCGTTTTTTGATGCATAAAAAAATTTTACGTACATCAAAAAAAATAATTCAAGTGGACTTAGCTACAAGCAATGTAATGTACTATTAGTCTACTATATGCAAACTATAAAGTGTCCAACCTCAAAGCCCAAATGTATATCCGAGCCCCTAATCAAGTCCACAAGTATGAATGGTGAGAATGTTCAAGAACCCTAAGTTCAGTCAGCAATATACTACTCGGTATTGGACGCTAGTTAACAAATGGCATTATGTCTCTGCATCTCTGCAGACTACATGACGTTAGTTGCTCAATCATGAATATAAAAGTTGTTGAAACATCACTATAAAAAACAACAGAATGACGGTGCCCAAATCATCAATTTGAGAGAAAAAAACGAATAGATCCTCGAGCACCGATAAATTAGCGCTACTAGAACTCGGTGGCGGCGTGGTCGATGACTGATTTCAAACCTCCTGAACCTCCCCAAGTGAACCTCGGCAACCCCACACATCCCCTTATTATTACACATCTCCACTATCACCGCCTCAGGCACCACCTTTATTTGACAAAGAGATGGAGGGGTAGGGAGGGGATAAAGAGAGGAGGGCACTCATAGTTTCATGACCTAGATGAGAGAGACATATTAATTTGTGAACAATGGGGTGGTGGATCTCGTCGGGGCTAGGGTTGTCGGCAAAAGCTAGATCTGGATCTTGATGGGCGGAGATGGTGGGGTATTCATCACTTTGCAGCAAAATCAGGTGGAGCCCTTGTTAGAACTAGGGTTGGAAGCGGCGAGGTTGGGTGTGAGAAATGTAGATGGGGATGGGAATGAGGTGGAGACAGGAAGGAAGGTGGGCCGACTGTGCTCTAGAATATATACTCAGAGTCATTTGTAGGGGCGGCTCTAAAGACCAGGAAGAATAAATGTTGCATTTGTAGGGGCGGTTTAAAAGATCAAATTACCTACAAATATTTTCAATATTTTTAAATATTACTTCTACATATTTTTTATAAATGTGTAAATGTATATATAAATATATAAATGTAATAAAAATAATTTGCTATATTTTCTCGTACACATAAAAAATTACTTGCTTATATATAGATATAGATATAATGATACATTTTATTTTGTAAAATAAAAAAAATATTTAAAAATTTTAAAATTTGAATTTGTGAACTTCGAATTGAATTTTAAGATAAAAAATAATCTAAACTGAAAATATTGTAAACATCAAAGTTGTAGAACTCATCAAGATGTACAACTTATATTTTGGTCATCTTTTCATTTGACAAGATTTTGAAACCCTAAATAATTTCAAATATGAAAGTCGTGAACATAAAAGTTGTTGAACTCATCACTATCTACAATTTTTATTTTGGTCACCTCTTCATTTGACAAAGTGTTAGTAAACATTGTTCACAAATTAACATATCACTCATAGTTTCATGAACTATATGAGAGACATGTTGATTTATGAATAATATTTACTATCACTTTGTCAGATGAAGAAATAACCAAGATAAAAGTTGTAGATCTTGATGAGTTATACATCTTTGGTATTCATCACTTTTTCAGCTAAAATCATTTGGTGTTTTCAAAATCTTGTTAGAACTTGTCATTTTTTTAAATTTGAAAATTTGAATTGCTAAAACTTTATCAAACAAAAAGAATGACCAAATCAAAACAGTAGCTTGATAGGAAATGATTTTAGAAAATTTTAGAAAAAAATCATCATATTTGGAGTTAGTATGAGGGAGAAAGACAAGTTACAAATTTTTCCTCGAGATTAAAAAAAATCACAACTGTTCATGATGGTATGAACAAGTGTGATTTTTCTTTTTAATCTGTGTATGAAACTTATAACTAGTTTTTCTTTCTCATGCTAACTCCAAATGTGATGGTTTTTTTCTAAAATCATCATGCTCTATCATTTTAGTCTGGTCATCTATTTTTGTCACTAATTTTGAACAATTCAAATTTTGAATTTCAGAAAATGGCAATTTCAAAACTGATTTTCAACACTAAATGATTTCAGCTGTAAATGTGATGAATATAAAAGTTGTTGAACACATCACTATCTAGAACTTATATTTTGGTCGTCTTTTCATTTGACACAATTTGAAATTTTGAATTTCAATAAATGGCAATTTTAAACAAGATTTTGAAACCTTAAATGATTTCAAATAAGAAAGTCGTGAACATAAAAGTTATTGAACTTATTACTATCTACAACTTTTATTTTGGTCACTTCTTCATTTAACAAAGTGTTAGTAAACATTGTTCACAAATTCACATAGCACTCATAGTTTCATGACCTATATGAGAGACATTAATTTGTGAACAATGTTTACTATCACTTTGTCAGATGAAGAAATAACCAAAACAAAAGGTGTAGATCTTGATGATTTATACATCTTTGGTATTCATCACTTTTTCAGCTGAAATCATTTGGTATTTCAAAATCTTGTTAGAACTTGTCATTTTTTTAAATTTAAAAATTTGAATTGCTCAAACTTTGTCAAACGAAAAGAATGACCAAATCAACATAGTAACTTGGTAGGGCATGATTTTAGAAAATTTTAGGAAAAATCATCACATTTGGACTTAGTACGAGGAAGAAAGATTGTTACAAATTTTACCCAGAGATTAAAAAGAAAAATCACAACTATTCATGATGATCAATGATGAACAAGTGTGATTTCTCTTTTCAATCTGTGGCTGAAACTTGTAACTAATTTTTCTCCTCATACTAACTCAAAGTATGATGGTTTTTTCCTAAAATTTTCTAAAATCATGGTCTATCATTTTAATCTGGTCATCTATCTTTGTCACTAATTTTAGACAATTTAAATTTTGAATTTTAGAAAATAACAACTTCAAACCTGATTTTCAACCTCTAAATGATTTCAGTTGTAAATGGTGATGAATATAAAAGTTGTTGAACACATCACTATCTACAACTTATATTTTGGTCATCTTTTTATTTGACAAAATTTATTTTGAATTTCAATAAATGACAACTTCAAACAAGATTTTGAAACCTTAAACGATTTCAAATAAGAAAGTCGTGAACATAAAAGTTGTTGAACTCATCACTATCTACAACTTTTATTTTGATCACTTCTTCATTTGACAAAGTGTTAGTAAATATTGTTCACGAATTCATATATCACTCATAGTTTCATGAGTTATATAAGAGACATGTTGATTTGTGAACAATATTTACTTTCACTTTGTTAGATGAAGAAATAACCAAAACAAAAGTTATAGATCTTGATGAGTTATACATCTTTGGTATTGATCACTTTTTCAGCTGAAATCATTTGGTGTTTCAAAATCTTGTTAGAACTTATCATTTTTTTAAATTTAAAAATTTGAATTGCTCTAACTTTGTTAAACGAAAAGAATGACTAAATTAACATAGTAACTTGATAGGGCATGATTTTAGAAAATTTTAGAGAAAAATCATCATATTTAGAGTTAGTACGAGGAAGAAAGACTAGTTACAAATTTTACACTATGATTAAAAAGAAAAATCACAACTGTTCATGATGATCAATGATGAACAAGTATGATTTGTAGGGGCGGCCGGTGATTGAGCCGACCCTACAAATCGCAACACCGGGGGCTGGCTCATATCATCAGCCGCCCCTACTATGCCATTTGTAGGGGCAGCTGGTCTCGTGAGTCCCGAGCATGCCCACTATAGGGGTGGCTCCATCACCCGCCGCCCCTAAAAAAATTATCCCGTTGCTACAAACGTTTTTTAGTAGTGATGATAGAAGAAGTGGCCAATCATTTTACAAAATAGAATAGGTCCTACGTTGTTATTCTCTACGATGATTAGAGTCCACCGAATTAACAGTTAGGTGTCTCTGATTGTTGTGATAATTTCTAGAATTTATCTTTGTTTCTAATGCATCTTGTGATAATTAATGTCACTATTATTGTATATGTTGTCATCCTTTGCGTTGCACCTAAGCGGGTCTTCAAAAATTCATTGTTTGCCATTTGCATAAATCTAAATCCTTAATCCACCAGCTAGAAAACATAGTTCTTGTATATTTCATTGGTGTTAAATTATAATCCGGTATTGCCTAACGAGAATCAACTATTATTAGGAAACATTACACATGTCAGTATTGCCTCTACCCAACCTACTCTGAATTGTGCAGAGGTGTCCAACGTTGGAAGCTAAAAAAAATGAGAGTGGGTGGTGTTCGCAATGTTGGATCTCCAATCAGGGCATCGGCAATGTGTGCTGCTGGGCTCATTAGTAGCTGCTCGCCGTGTGTCGGCTGCGTCTGTGTGGACTGCTCGGCTGCGGGCTGCGTGGTCACTGGCTGCTACTGCACAGCCCACGACTAACCTACACTTGTGCTACTACTTGGCTGTGAGTGCAGGAACGGTGCCTAAGAGTAAACTTTTTTGAGGGCATGCCAAAGAGTAAACTTGACATACGATCCTCATATATTCTCTTAATTTCTCTCATATAATGTGCACACATGGATTCTATTGGTTGTTTATGAGATTAGATCAGAGAAGTCCTCCTTGGTTTGTGATAATAATTCTGATCTTTTTGAAGGTGCTAATCCAGTGGATAATGGCATTACCTAATACGTTTGTACGCACATACAAGATGTATTTGGTCTCAAGCAAATTTATCCACCCAAGGTTTATCCTCTGTTTATGGCCTGTTTGGGAGAGCTCCAGATCTAAAACATAGATCTGGAGCACTAGATCCAACCAGATCCACCGTAGAGCAACTCTCTATAGTGGATTTGAACTCCTGCCAATCTGTTTGGGAGGGCTCCAGCTTTCATATGGATTCATTTATAAATATAAAAAATTAAACAGGGCTAAAATGAAAACAAGGCTAGGCACAGCCGCATGTTTGTCTTCCTCTCATGGGCACGAGCTCGGGTGGGGCCGGGACCCGCCGGTCTTGGTGGGTGGGGGGAGGGCCTCGCGCGGACGGAGCTCAGACGGGAGCTGGGCATGCCAGCAAGGAGCGCCAGAGCTCAAGGCGCGGCCGGGCTCAGGCGGGGGTAGAGCGCACCGGTTGCAGGCAGGCCAAAGCTTGCGGCGGAGGGCCGGGGACGAGATTGATGGTGAGGTCTGCGGGCATGTGGTCGGCGGCAGATGGAGGAGCCGAGCAACATGAACAAACACTGACAAAGAAAAAAGAAAGAAAATAAACCGGTATCTTGTGGCAGTGATGGGTAATTTTCTCCATTTTTACAAATCTCTAAGTTTGCAAAGCACTAACTGGGGTACTTCACAAAATCCATGTATCTGGGGCAAATCCATGGATGTCGTGGAATTTCTCTACGTTGGATTTGTGGGGATTAAGTGTTTGGCTTAAAAAAGAGAATCTGGAATCATTTCGTGGATCTGGAGCCAGTAGAACTCTCCCAAATAGACCCCATTAAATATGTCCTTCCATATAGTTGGCCTAGCAGCTATTGGCTGGGCAACTTAGGGAACAAGAAACAAAACATGGTTAGATAACAAATTATAAAAAGCTCCATCCTTTGCAATCGATGGCTTAGTGTTATCTTAAAAAAAAATGTTCTTAAAAACCTTTTGTGACCGCTCCTGGAAATCATTTCCTCACTAGCATGTGCCGGCGGTCTAAACTCATTTGATTGTAGTGAAATACCATATAAATTTTCTATTTACTACATGTGTAAATTGTCTTAGTGTGGTACTATATCATACGGTGAGTAGTTACAACTTCCACATGCAAATGTGAATGGAGTGTCGCTGTAAACCGTGGACCATGAGAGAGACACAACTGCGCGGCTGACTTTCTCATGGATGACTTGAACATCTAACCCTCGATTATTAGATTGAGCACATTTCAGTTTATCGGCCACCATATATTCTATGATTTGGTGGATTATAGTCTGTGGCATAAAAGGGACCACTTAAATTTATATCCAACCGTGGGGAATGCAAATGGGTCATTTGATATTTCTATTAACCAAGACTATTGGAACATAGTCAACATGGGCTTGGAAGAGACTAAAATTTATGAACAATGTCATTGATAGGATATGAATCTTTTAGGTGGCAGATTAGGAATACATTTTAGCCAATGGCATATGGAAAATTTTCCATTTAATTTATGTTAGCTCTTGTTGCATCATTTTTTACATCACAGATCTATAATTTAGCTTTGAACTTTTGATCTTAGTAGTTGTTTAATTTTTTTATCCATGTATTAAGTTGAAATTCTAATGCTTATTTTATATTTTTCCAAAATTTCCTTTTCTATGTTATTAAAAATATAGCATATGTCCTAAACTACACTTTTTGTTATTACAATTGCACAAACAATCATTTGAGCCTATGCAACATCACTCAAGAGATGTTGCATTTATTTGCTAAAGTGAAGAATTATATGCGTAGTAGTATTATTTCATAAAAAACATAGAGTGTCTACAATTGAATTATCAGTATCGATATGTCATACTAAAATGTATAAACTTGCTTGAAGAAATTTATTGTCCTGGAGTATTAATACAATTTAGAATAAATTGTCCATGTCATTGGTATGTGGTTTGTTAGGATTAATTTTTTCCGTGATTTATAATATATAAAAATTAATATTTATCATAATGTTTGCATGTTTACTTAGTGTCATATGACATTTATGCTTACTTTTATTTTGGCACCGGGAGAATTGTGCAATTAAGAAATCTATATAGCGTACTTTAAGGTTATTGGTTCATTTTTTTCATAATAGCTTATATTGGTATTTAGACATAGAATTGAAAGATGTTTTAGTTTACTTTTATAATGCAAGAGGCATGAAGTTTACATACAACTTAAAAGGGCTACTTTATATTATTTTCATAGTGGTTTAAAAGGAAATTTAGGGTTATTTGAATTATCGTTCATAAATGACAAAGGTGGCAAATTAAGATGTAAATTTAGTGGTTAATTTGTACACAAATATAGACAATTTAGATACCAATTTAGGGGTTATTTTAATTTATCTTTCATAATGGAATACGTGGGTAATTTAAATACAAATTAAGGGGTTACTTTATGGATTTTTATAATGATAGATGTGAGTAATTTTTAGGAATAGATCTAATGGTTATTATTGACAACTACAATAACAGCTATACCAAATTAAAAATAAAAGCTAGATGGTTCTGATTTTTGTGAGAATGTCTAAGATATCTTTTTCCAGCGTGTCTTGTGCGAATTAACGTGAAGATTCCTTTGGAGGCATGAGACATTTATGAAACATATCAAAAGGAAATATCTTGTTATTCTTTTTATCATAATCATTTTAGTGCAAGAAAGAAATAAAAATGTAAATGCCTTGTTCTTTTTACTAGCCTTTACTAGGTGGGTTCATGCCCATGCATTGTCAGTATGCCGCCCATTGACGACATGTATTTTCTCGTTGCATACCAACAATGTGTTATAGTTGTTCTGTTGGAGCTCGTGATGTTGGTTCATGATGTGTTGTGTTGTATTTTATCCTAATGGATTTAGAACTCGTCCATTTGATAGAATTCGTTCACTTTAAATGTATTCAGCAAAATTCTAGATGCATCACTGAACGTGCGCACGCTGTTATTACCCATCTCTTGAGGTCTTGTTTGGATGCGCATGTATTCATCTTAGTCCACGTGTGTTAAAATAGATTAGAGTAGAATTAAATTAAGTTTCATTCAAATTCACTCCAACACATGTGGATTGAAGTGGATACACATGTATCCAAACAAAGCCTGAGCTGGATGTCGGTGATGCCGGCGTGGCGGATCTCTTGCGGCCTGACATGGCCATGGCGTCAAAGGCCGTGCTCCAAGTTGTAACAATCCAAAAATCCACACACCAAAAATACCAACTATAAAATTTTTTAGAACTCCCATATGATGATGAGTGTCATGTATAGTAACCCAACCTAAGGGATGCATTAGGTCTAATCCCAACTCAAGTCAACAAATAAGCATGGCATGTCATTTGTTGATTATGTTTATTTAAATTCTAACAAATAAAGTATTGCATACATTGTTAATTCAAGTTGTGATTTGAATTTCCATTTGCTTTATGTTATGCTAAACAATTCCATTAAAGTAATAAACCATAAAGTTAATATTAAACAAAATTCCCTAAACTCTGATGAATAAGTTACATCAGTTTTGAATTCAAATTCTAAACCAAATTTGAATTCAAACAAGGGAAAAGAAATGAAAGACAGAAAAAAAAAAAAAGAAGAAGTGGGCCTCCCACCACCACTTTCTTTGCCAGGGCCAGCCAAATTTCAACCACAAGACAAAGATGCGCCCAAATGAGCCGGCCAGATGCCATTGCCTGCTGCTACCATGCATTTCATGCCACCCCACCGCCACTTGCCACTTAGCCCTTAGCCACCACACGCACGCCGCCACGCCTTGCCAAGATTTCCCGTCTCACTTGCAGCCGCTGCCACCGGGCCCCACGTGTCAGCCTCACTCCAGCACAGTGTCGTCTTCCTCACCCACGCCTCAACCGCCTACGCGATCGGCGCCTGACAGCGGTGGCAGGGCGGGCCAGGGGGTCATGCCCGGGGCATGGCCCTGTCTCTCCCTTGCGCCACGCCTACGCCACCGCACGCGAGCCATTGGATGCCACCGAACACATCTCCACCACTCGATCGCCGTCCGTCATGGGAGCATGAAGGTCGGCTATAAAGCTCGGTCCTCGGTTGTCCTAGCGCTCGTCCCATTGCCCGCCGCCACTTGGTGGCCAACCACTTCACACTGAGAGTAGAAGGCCGAGGAAGAGTTCGGGAGAGAAGGGCGGAGCCGCTACCGAGAAGAGGATCGGGAGCACGCCGGGATTCGTAGCACCACCGCAGATCAAGCCGGAGCGGGCGACACTGACACGGCACGGCTTCTAGAGCTACATGGCCTCGACTCTTCACTGCACCGCTATCCTTTTGCCCTCAACACCGACGATGAGCCCCGGTTCTTCCTCTGCTCACCGCTGGACCATACCAAGCCGGCCATGGCGCTCCAAACCGTGAGCGCATAGGCCAAGGTCATCTCCGGTCTCTAGGCACACTAGCACAGCACGCTCACGCGCAAACTATGACCACCTCCGAGCCCTTGGATGTTGTAGACCCCTCCAAGCCCCACGGATGCCAAGGCAGAGCACTCGCTCGTCGCGCTCGCAATGCCGCCGTCGTGGCGTGGCCACCACCGGCCAGAGCACTAGACCACCGGCCAGAGCACCAGACCACCGGCCAGAGCACCAGACCACCGTGGCCACCACCGGCCAGGGCACTAGACCACCAGCCAGAGCACCACCACCACCGGCCCGAGCACCAGACCATCGTGGCCAGGTCCGCTGGGAGCGCCTGGCGTCTCCTTATCTTGCCCATCCTGTTCGCTGGAGCCATGGGTAACTCACGCGCACGCCGTGACCACCCCGCTGGAGCCTAGTAGTGCACCCGTGCGCCTCGACCGTCGTCACCATGTCGCCGTGGCCGCCGGAGAACCCCCACCGGCTCCAGGAGAACCCGAACCCCGCCTTGAGCCTGGACGTCCTCGCCGCATCCCCACGAATTTGTAGAAGCTTACACGCCCCCATCGGGACGTTTCACCGTGACCGTAGCCACCTCACCGATGCCGTCGTCATGCTCGGAAGGTCGCCGCCGTGGCCAAGGCCACCGGAGGCCCTAGAGGACCCTCGACCTGCCCAACATGCCCATTGAGCACTATGACGCCACGCGCACCACGTAATCCAGCCTATGCCGCTGCACCCGAGCCACCCCCGCATGCCGGTTGAGCTCGAGCCGCCGTTCGCCGTGGCCAGTGACCTAGGAAGCACCATCCATCGTCCTGACCCCACCGTTGCAGTCGCCATGGCGCGGGGAGGCTTTTTGCCACCTCAATTGGACGCTTGAGCCATTGCGGGAGCTCGCCGGTGAGCATGTCACCGATGGGAACACGCCGGCAAGACAGCAGGGAAGACTCCCCTCGCCGGCCACACACGCGTGAACACGGTGCACATGGACCACGCCTGAGAGATGAAGGGTGGACTCGGACACTGTAGACCTGTATGCGGTCCATGGACCAGCGCCTCTTGGTCCACCGTGAGCCACGCTCATGCCCACAGTCGAAGACCATAGCCTAGTGGAGGCCCAAGGCCGTGACGTGGCAGCGCCACAGTATGCCACGTGGCGGGCCAAAGCCCGGCCCAGACCGGCCCAACCCGAGCCCACCAAAGCCCATATGAGACCCGGTCCATATTGACCGTTGACCGGTCAACATCAACCGTTGACGTGGGTCAGCGACACAGAGCCGCTGGACCCACACGTCAGATGCTGACGTCACGCGGGACCCACCTGTCAGTAGCAGCACGTCCGAGGTGACGTCATGCTGACGTCATGCTGACATCAGCATGCCACGTGGACCAGTCACAGCGTGACACGTGTCAGCCCAGGATTAATTCAGTCTTTTTCATTTTCAAAAATGGATTTAATCTTCGGAAATTCATAACTAATTCATATGACCTCAGAAAAATACGAAATCAGGACCAAAATTCATCTAAATTCAAGCTCTACGCAATGAACCCATGTTTGAGTGCATTTGGCTCTTTTGAATTTTCATCGCTTCTTTGTGCCATTCTATAGACGTCGCTAACGCGACTATAATACGATCGTTTGCAGACTCGGAGGAGAAGCGGACGGACAAGGATCGTGAGTACCATGAGGAGTACGGAGACGACTACACTAAAGGTGCCACATCCCACCCAATCTCGTAGCACCTATTACGCATGGCTAAAATAGAAATGCTAGTGCTTTACTTTATTGTTGTAATCACACTATGATAGGACTTGCATGGTAGTATGCTTTCTTGATGGCCTTTGCCTTGATGCAACCTTACCCCTGCTCACCCTGCTGTTAGGCTAGTCACACGCTTGCTACTATATTTCATTGCTCATTACTTCTACTACGCTTGCACTACATGGTGCGTGGTGGAGAACTGGAGTTATCTGGACTATGGGGAGAGTGCTACGTGTGTGACTTGGGTGCGTGGAGGGTGAGGGTTGTGTCGACCAAGTTAGAGTATACGATGAGCCTGGGGCAAGTCTTGCCGTGGGGTGCTACCTGGGCACCCCTGGAATGGATACCTATGGTGGGTAAATGGTATATGAGGTGGCCCTGGGTGTGAACATGTGATGGGAGGAGCCCAGGGTGGAGGTGCTGTGGTGGCACGGTAATGGAAACCCTGATGAAGACATTCTGGCTTGGTCATCCCTAAGGACTTACTAGTACTCATATTCACCGGGAAGCCTTACGTACCACTCGCCCTATATGGTGTGGGACGGCCGGACTACTAGGTAGGATATTGCCACTACTTCTAAGTTGATAGCGGATAGTGTGAGGGAGGTACGGGGTGCGGAGGATTTCCCCCACACCCTTCCGAGACTTCATGGAGACCTTGTGGACCCGGTTCATGACTCACAGTTTCAGCCACCCCAGACCGGACTTGGGGTGTACCAGGGCTGAATGGTAGAGTGGCATTATCCTAGGCTAGCAAGCGGCCGGAATCAGCCCAGTTGACGACGGTCAGCGAGGAAGGCTGATCTTGTGGTTATGTAAAACCTCTGCAGAGTGTATGGTTGATCGATCGATACATATGCCGACTTGTCGGCTATGGACCTTTCCTGGGTTTCGCTTAAACTAGATAGTGAGATGAGTCATTCTCTTCTCCCCCTGGGAGCTAGTGTTCGGACGTAGCCAGGGGCTACGGGCCTTGAGATAGTGTCGAGAGGGACTTGGCCTGTCGACTGAGCGATGGTATGGGTGTGGTATGGAGATGGTGTGGAGATGGTGGTGTATCGATCCCAGGATCGAAACCTGGCTCTGGAATGGGAGTGGGGTGGAATGGGTGTGAGAATGGTGTTAAACCTTGACCAACTGTTATTATGTACTTGATATGCTAAATACATAGGAAACCCCAGCCTTATAGGTTCCTTTTGAGTATATCCAACTTGCATCCAATTTCCACAAAGCAATGCTCATAGGGTTGGGAGTGGCCAGTACAAATCGTACTGATAATTTTGGCACACAGGTTCTGCTGAGGAGTATAGCTCCAAGGAGTTGGACGGTTGAGGGGTTCGTTCCTACGCTCGAGTTTGGCGATCTTATCTTCAAGCTGTTCTAAATGAATGCTACTTTTGATTCCGCCAATGCGGCGATGTAATAAATTTATGTAATTCCGCACTATTTGTACTCTAATATTATCGTTGTATGGATGTGATATTCGACTAGAATTTGGGGTAATATGATCTACAACGTTCTTATTACACTTCGACACTGTGGATTTCCCTTCGTGGAAATCGGGGTCGCTTCAGTTGGTATCAGAGCCATACTTGACCATAGGACGAAACCCTTAGAAATGGACGATAGAATAGGACGTGAACAACCCTTCTTTCGGTTATATACCGACCCTGCATTTACTTTCTATGCAAGGCTTATCTATTTATTGACCTGCTAACACCTGATCCTTGAAACATGCAGATGGCAACGGACGACGAATGGCCGCCTCTAGGACCGCTACCCCTGGACCACGCCAAGCTTACCTTCGACCTACGTGAGCTCGGGGGTTTTGCACAGACCCTCTGCCGAGTTCTCGTCACGTTAGGAGTCCCTAATGAGCTTGTCAAGGTCACTTGCACTGGAAAGACAGCTCAGGACGGAGGAATCGAAGGACCGGTTGTCACCTCAGTCGAGTTCCCAGCTAGCACTACCTTACCGTCTGTCCCAGCTTTCACTGAGTTGACTATAGAGGACATAGTTGAGGAGGGACTGCGAGCTATCTCACACAAGGCACTTCGTAGAGTGATGAGGGACCACTACGAGCATTTGAAGACGACAAAGTTCTGACTACTTCCCCAGGCCCTCGACATCAGCCTTACCCCTAGTGAGCAGAGTTTCATAGCCGGTAGAGTTATCTTTGTAGAGGAGGACAGATGCCTTCGTGTCTTAGCTATCCACTTACTAGAGCAGGACAGGTATGTGACCCAGCTTGAGCAGAAGAGACGTCAGGACCGGGCTCTTCTGTGGGAGTGCCAGGAGCGAGACTCGTAGGGAGCACAGGAGCGAGCTAGTCTGCTCGAGACAGTTGCCAAGCTACAGGACGAGTTCAACCGTCGTGAAGAAGTCCACAGAGCCGAGGTCGCTGACTTACAGGATAGAGCAGCCAACTTAGGCAACAGGAACTGCTACCTCGACAGCAAGGTCTTAGAGTTGCAGAGAGAGTTGGACAACAAGAAGGCCGAGTTCCACCGTAGAGGAGACAGAGAGAGGTCCAAGGGGATTGATATGCTGAAAATCCAATCTCGGAACAAGACCATGACCCAGGAGCTGGATGAGTTCAGGAAGAAGGCCGTTCGCAACCAAGGTCACCTGATCGAGGCACTCAGGCAGACTGAGTACCTATAGGACAAGTGTGAGAGGACTTGGCAAGCTTGGCAGAAGTCTGATAAGAAGCGCCTCAGGGAGATGAAGGGAATGTGGGATCAGCTACCCAAGGAGATTCACAGCAAGACGAAGCCTAGGATAGAGAAGTTTGAGTTAGCACCGACTTGCCTCAACCTAGACGCCTGCCCTACCCTACCTGGAGCCAAGCCTACTGAGGAGCTTGCCGAGGCCTTGAAGTATGTGTCCCGACTTCACAAGTCTGATGAGGAGATCGAGATCGAGAACAGTCGTATCCCAGCTGTGGTGTACGAGTTAGAGTAGATGGCCCTGCGTGGTCATGAGTCATGTCAGTGGCTTCCATAAGTTGTACCCCATGATGTACCCCTTATGAGATGTATTATGAGACACTATATGTAGTACAATTCTCGCACGTCTTCAAGTGTAGCTACTGGAGATGATGCTATGTAATAAAACCCATGTAATGAATGTTTTGGATCTTATTGCATCTTATGGATCTTATTGCTTCTTTGTAATGAGTGTTGGATAGTATAAATGTTTTTCTTTAAATCGTCAAAATCATGTAATCATATTGAATTATAAGCACTTATGGCACAAGCACTAAAATTCCTATGATCCGTGTTGCAGATGCCGAACCGCCGATCTGCTCGCCTAATGAACCGTGGACGTGCGCCCATCCCCAAACCAGCCGAACCCAACGGGGGCCGTGGTGGCAACAACCGTGACCGTGACCGTGGTCATGGACGCGGAGGGATACCCTTCAACCTGGAGAATACCCCGCCGCCTGTTGAGGAGAACATTCCGCCACCACCACCACCGAACCTAGCAGAAGTGATGGCGCAGCAGACCCAGCTTCTTGCAGCTCTTGTTGAAGGAGCAAACCATCGCCAGGGAGGTCAGCAGAATGATTTCCAAAGGAAGCTGGAAGGATTCCTGAAGCTAAGGCCACCTACCTATGATGGCACCGACCCTGACCCGCTTGTAGCCGATGACTGGCTTAAGGAAATGGAGAAGAAGCTTGACCTCACTACTTTCACCGACGATGAGTGTGTTGGAGCTGCCGCACACCAGCTCACAGGTGCAGCACGTGCCTGGTGGGACAGTTTCAGTGATTCCCATGAGGACCCTGCCAACATCTCGTGGGATGAGTTTGTTGAAGCATTCACTGAGTATCACATTCCCAAGGGTATCATGGAGGCCAAAGCCGAGGAGTTCCACAACATCAAGATGGGAAAGGACAAGGTGACTGAGTACACTACTCGTTTCACCAACCTTTTGCGCTATGCCCCTTCCTATGTTCTGAACTCTGAGAAGGAGAAGCTGTACTATTACCGCAAGGGACTTAATCCGCACATCAAACTAAAGTTTGGCGGTATTGAGAGTAACACACTACGTGCTCTGGTGGATCGCTGCATCCAGATTGAGAAGGACCATGCTGAAGCTGGAGAAGAGTACAGGGAGAGAAAGCGTAAGCCTGAGGAGTCCTTCCGTGGTGGTGATCGCAAGAGGTTCCGCATAGATGCACCATCCAGGGAACGCTCATGCCACAACAGGGATGACAACCCTGGATCGAGTAGGGGAAGTGGAGGCTACACCGCCAAATACTCCCGCCCTGCTCAGGATCGTAACACCCAGGACCGTTATGCTCAGGACCGTTTCAACTGTTCCCGCTCTGAGAATGAACGCCCAGCACAAAACCGCTCTGCACCAGGCACTGGAAACTAGAAGGCACCCGCGCCAACCCCTACAGGCGGTGCACCTTTCACCTGCTTCGCTTGTGGCCAACCGGGTCACAAAGCTGCTGAATGTCCTCAGAACTCAGCTGCTCAGAAGTCTCAGTTCAAGGGATCTGCTACCCGTGGATGTCTCAACCATCTGGACGCCGAGAAAGCACAGGCTGCTCCTGACGTTGTGTATGGTACGTTTTTAGTTAAACGCAATACTACATCAGTTCTATTTGACTCTGGAGCAACTTGTTCATACATATCATCCAAGTTTGCACGAGAGCATGACCTGCCTGTAACCCCACGTGAAAAGCCTATCATCACCAGCTCACCATTAGGAGACCTAAAATGCACCCACATCTGTAAGGGAGTGAGTCTTACCATTGAGGGTCTTACCTTTAAAGCCGACCTAACCCTATTACCTTCCACTAACCTAGATCTCATCTTAGGCATGGATTGGTTAACCATTCATCGAGGCATCATATCATGTTCACCTAGATACGTCCAAGTGACCCATCCATCAGGCCAAACTATTAGATGTGAACCCCATCCGAAAGTCCACCTCTATCATATGTGTCCTTAAAGCGAGTTCAGGATCACAAGAAGAGGAAAAGATAGTTCATGATGTGCCTGTGGTCAGAGACTACCCCGATGTATTCCCTGAAGAATTACCGGGTATGCCACCAGACCGTGATGTAGAGTTCATCATTGATCTTTTATCGGGAACAGGACCCATTGCCAAGAGACCCTATCGCATGTCAGTTGATGAACTGGTCGAGCTTAAGAAACAGCTTGATGAACTCATCACAAAGGGATATATCAGACCCAGTGCTTCACCCTGGGGATCCCCTGTTTTGTTTGTTAAGAAGAAGGATGGCTCAATGAGAATGTGCATTGATTACCGGAACTTGAACGCAGTCACCATCAAGAACAAGTACCCCTGCCAAGGATTGATGATTTGCTTGATCAGCTCAGAGGTGCCAAGTATTTCTTCAAGATTGATCTCAGATCTGGCTATCATCAGATGAAGATTCGAGAGAGTGACATCCCAAAGACAGCTTTCGTGACTAGGTATGGGCAGTTTAAATTCACTGTGGTATCCTTTGGACTCACGAATGCACCTGCATACTTCATGAACATGATGAATAAGGTTTTCATGGATGATCTGGATAAGTTCGTGGTAGTATTCATTGATGACATCCTTGTCTATTCATCCACCGCTGAAGAACACGAACATCATCTGAGAACTATACTTGAAAAACTAGCCCAACATCAGCTCTACGCAAAGTTCAGCAAATGTGAGTTTTGGCTACAGGAAGTTGCCTTCCTAGGCCATGTATTATCAGCTGAAGGTGTTGCAGTTGACCCAGCTAAGATAGAGGCCGTGAAAGAATGGGAACAACCCCGTAATGTGACAGAAGTCAGGAGTTTCTTAGGATTGGCTGGATATTATCGCCGATTCATCAAGAACTTTTCCAAGATAGCCCGTCCGATGACCAACCTTCTGAAGAAGACTAAGGAGTTTGAATGGATGCCCGAGTGTGAACAAAGCTTCCAGGAATTGAAACAGAAGCTTACCACAACTCTTGTGTTAGCATTGCCTGATATCAGCAAAGATTTCATGGTCTATTGTGATGCATCCCATCAAGGACTTGGTTGTGTATTGATGCAAGATGGAAGAGTGATAGCTTATGCTTCTCGACAGTTGAAAGAACACGAGAACCGTTACCCTACTCATGATCTTGAGTTAGCAGTAGTTGTGCATGCTTTAAAGATCTGGAGGCACTACTTGATAGGCAACAAGTGTGATATCTACACCGATCACAAGAGCTTGAAGTACTTTTTCACTCAAGAAGATCTGAATATGAGGCAACGCCGATGGCTAGAGTTGATCAAGGACTATGACCTAGAAATTCACTATCATCTGGGAAAAGCCAATATAGTCACAGATGCCCTCAGCCATAAGGGTTACTGTCACACTTTGATCACTGAATCCGTACCACCTGAGCTCAAGGAAGAGATTGATGACTTCCAACTTGAGATACTACCGCATGGCTTGACGAATGAGCTCCACATACAGTATGATCTCATAGATCGCATCCGTCAAGCTCAGAAAAATTGTGAGGAGATTGAATATCTCCGTGGTCTGATGAAACTAGGCTACACGACCAACCACCATGAACATGAACAAGGAACCATCCGGTTCAAGGACAGAATCTGTGTACCTTCTGATCTAACCCTACGAGAGGAAATTCTGTCAGAAGCTCATGATTCTAAGTATTGTATTCACCCTGGAGGTTCAAAGATGTATCAAGACTTGAAGAAACACTTTTGGTGGAAAGGTACGAAGACAGACATTGCGGGACATGTGGCACGATGTGACACCTGTAATAGAGTCAAGGCTGAACATCAAAGGCCTGTAGGATTGCTAAAGCCTCTTGACGTTCCCGAGTGGAAATGGGAGAGTATATCCATGGATTTCATAGTCGGATTGCCCCGTTCATAGAAAGGCAATGATTCCATCTGGGTGATTGTTGATCGTTTGACCAAGATTGCTCACTTTATACCAGTGAAGACCAAGACCAATGAAGAAAAATTAGCAGATCTATATATTGAGCATATTCTCAGGTTGCATGGAGCTCCCTCTAGTATTGTATCCGATCGTGGTCCTCAGTTTGTGTCCCGATTCTAGGAAGCCCTGCACAAGTCCATTGGAACCAAACTTGATTTCCATACCGCTTACCACCCACAGACAGATGGACAGACAGAACGAGTAAACCAGATTTTAGAAGACATGCTTCGTGCTAGTGTACAAAATTATGGCTCTGATTGGGAGAAATATTTACCCTATGTAGAGTTCTCTTACAACAACAGCTACCAAGCCAGTATCAAGATGTCGCCGTTTGAAGCTCTGTATGGCAGACCTTGTAAGACACCTTTGATGTGGTCCCAACCGGGTGAAAGATCGTTCTTTGATTCCGCTAAGATTCAAGATGCAGAAGAAGGAGTTGCTCGAGTAATGGAGAATTTGAGAATTGCTCAAAGTTGATACAAGAGCTATGCTGACAAAAGGAGAAGAGAACTTGAGTTCAATATGGGAGACTTCGTTTATCTCAAGGTATCCCCGCTACGTGGAACTGTCAGATTCCATGTGAAAGGTAAGCTTGCCCCTAGATTTGTTGGCCCATACAAGATTTGCAAGAGGATTGGCAAGCTCGCTTACAAACTTGAGATACCCGAGGAATTGATGGGTGTACATCCCGTATTCCATGTCTCACAGCTACGCAAGTGTATGAGAGTGCCCGATGAAGTAGTTCCAACTGATACACTTGACATTCAAGATACACTTGAGTATAAAGAACATCCTATCAGAATTCTGGGCAGAGATACCAAAGAGACCCAAAGCAAGATTGTTCCTATGTGCAAGATCCAATGGAGTAATCAAATGAGAGAGAAGCAACATGGGAGAAAGAGTCTGACCTTCGGCTACGATATCCTTACCTCTTCGAAGAGTACGTTATGCTTTAATCTCGGGGATGAGATTCTATTAAGGGGGTAGGACTGTAACAACCCAAAAATCCACATCAAAAATACCAACTACAAAATTTTTTTTAGAACTCTCATGTGATGATGAGTGTCATGTATAGTAACCCAACCTAATGGATGCATTAGGTCTAATCCCAACTCAAGTCAACAAATAAGCATGGCATGTCATTTGTTGATTATGTTTATTTAAATTCTAACAAATAAAGTATTGCATACATTGTTAATTCAAGTTGTGATTTGGATTTCCATTTGCTTTATGTTATGCTAAACAATTCCATTAAAGTAATAAACCATAAAGTTAATATTAAACAAAATTTCCTAAACTCCGATGAATAAATTACATCAGTTTTGAATTTAAATTCTAAACCAAATTTGAATTCAAACAAGGGAAAAGAAATGAAAGATAGAAAAAGAAGAAGTGGGCCTCCCAGCCAGCCGCTCGACTTCGTGGCTCCTAGCCAATTTCTAAGCCAAGACGCATACGCTGCCCAAATGAGCCGCCCAAGATGCCACCACCACCCTACCAACAGCCCCGCCATGCCACCATCACGCCACTTGGCCCTTATCGCCGCCCACACGTCGCCCATGCCCACGTGTTTCCCTGTCTCACTTGCAGCCACCGCCATCACCGCCCCCATGCGTCACCGACACTCCAAAGACAAAGTCGTCTTCCTCACCCACGCCTCAACCGCCTATGCGACCGGCGCCCGACAGCGGTGGCAGGGCGGGCCAGGGGGTCACGCCCGGGTCATGGCCCTGTCTCTCCCTTGCGTCGCGCCTACGCCACCGCACGCGAGCCATTGGATGCCACCGAACACGTCTCCACCACTCGATCGCCGTCCATCATGGGAGCATGAAGCTCGGCTATAAAGCTCGGTCCTCGGTTGCCCTAGCGCTCGTCCCATTGCCCACCGCCACTTGGTGGCCAACCACTTCACACTAAGAGTAGAAGGCCGAGGAAGAGTTCGGAGAGAAGGGCGGAGCCGCCGCTTGGAAGAGGACCGGAGCACGCCGGATTCGGCACACCACCATGCGGATCAAGCCGGAGCGGCGACATCGCACGCAAGCACGGCTTCGGAGCTACACGGCCTCGACTCTTCACTACACCGCTATCCTCTCACCCTCAACACCGACGGTGAGCCCCGTTCTTCCTCTCCTCTCGCCGCCACCGACCATACCAAGCCGCCATGGCGCTCCATACCGTGGAGCGCCAGAGGCCAAGGTCATCTCCGGTCTCTAGGCACACCAAAGACAAAGACGCCACGCCGCACACCACGACCACCACCTCCAAGCCCTTGGACATTGTAGACCCTCCAAGCCCCACGGACGCCAAGGCGAGCACTCGCTTGTCGCGCCAAGCCGCGCCGCCATCGTGGCGTGGCCACCACCGCCGAGAGAGACCGACCACCGCAGACCACCGCCGAGCACCATCACCACCGTGGCACTACCACCGCCAGCACCACCACCACCGCCCGAGCACCATCACCACCGCCCGGCTGCCACGGAGACCACGCTGGGTCTCCTTGTCTCACCCATCCTGCTTCGCCGGAGCCACGGGTAACTCACATGCACGCCGTGACCACCCCGCTGGAGCCCCGTAGTGCACCCATGCACCTCAACCGTCGTCACCATGTCGCCGTGGCCGCCGGAGAACCCCCACTGGCCATAGGAGAACCCAAACCCCGCCTTGAGCCTGGACGTCCTCGTCGCATCCCCACGAATCCGTAGAAGCTTACACGCCCCCATCGAGACGTTTCACCGTGACTGTAGCCACCTCACCGACGTCGCCGTCGTGCTCGGAAGGTCATCGCCATGGCCAAGGCCACTGGAGGCCCTGGAGGACCCCTCGACCTGCCCAACATGCCCGCTGGAGCACTATGACGCTCACGCGCACCATAGAACCGGCCTATGCCACTGCACCCGCGCCACCCCCGCACGCCGGTTGAGCTCGAGACGCCGTTCGCCGTGCCCAGTGACCTAGGAAGCACCATCCATCGTCCTGACCCCACCGTTGCAGTCGCCATGGTGCGGGGAGGCTTTTCCCCACCTCAATTGGATGCCTGAGCCGTTGCGGGAGCTCGTCGGTGAGCATGTCGCCGACAGGAACACGCCGGCAAGACAGCAGGGAAGACTCCCCTCGCCGGCCACACACGCGTGAACACGGTGCACATGGACCACGCCTGAGAGATGAAGGGTGGACTCGGACCACTGTAGACCTGTCTGCGGTCCATGGACCGGCGCCTCTTGGTCCACCGTGAGCCACCCTCACGCCCACAGTCGAAGACCACAGCCAAGTGGAGGCCCAAGGCCGTGACGTGGCAGCGCCACAGTATGCCACGTGGTGGGCCAAAGCCCGGCCCAGACCGGCCAAACCCGAGCCCACCAAAGCCCGTATGAGACCCGGTCCGTATTGACCGTTGACCGGTCAACATCAACCGTTGACCTGGCCCACCTGTCAGCGACACAGAGCCGCTGGACCCACACGTCAGATGCTGACGTCATGATGACGTCACGCGGGACCCACCTGTCAGTAGCAGCACGGCCGAGGTGACGTCATGCTGACGTCAGCATGCCACCTGGACTAGTCACAGCGTGACACGTGTCAGCCCAGGATTAATTCAGCCTTTTTCATTTTCAGAAATGGATTTAATCTTCGAAAATTCATAACTAATTCATACGACCTCAGAAAAATACGAAACCAGTACCCAAATTCATCTAAATTCAAGCTCTACGCAATGAACCCATGTTTGAGTGTATTTGGCTCTTTTGAATTTTTATTGCTTCTTTGTGCCATTTTATAGACGTCGCTAACGCGACTATAATACGATCGTTTGCAGACTCGGAGGAGAACCAGACGGACGAGGATCGTGAGTACCGTGAGGAGTACGGAGACGACTACACTAAAGGTGCCACATCCCACCCAATCTCGTAGCACCTATTACGCATGGCTAAAATAGAAATATTAGTACTTTACTTTATTGTTGTAATCACACTATGATAGGACTTGCATGGTAGTATGCTTTCTTGATGGCCTTTGCCTTGACGCAACCTTACCCTTGCTCACCCTGCTGTTAGGCTAGTCACACGCTTGCTACTATATTTCATTGCTCATTACTTCTACTACGCTTGCACTACATGGTGCGTGGTGGAGAACTGGAGTTATCTAGACTATGGGGAGAGTGCTGCGTGTGTGACTTGGGTGGGTGGAGGGTGAGGGTTGTGTCGACCAAGTTAGAGTATACGACGAGCCTGGAGCAAGTCTTGCCGTGGGGTGCTACCTGGGCACCCCTGGAATGGATACCTGTGGTGGGTAAATGGTATATGAGGTGGCCCTAGGTGTGAACCTGTGATGGGAGGAGCCCAGGGTGGAGGTGCTGTGGTGGCACAGTAATGGAAACCCTGATGAAGATATTCTGGCTTAGTCATCCCTAAGGACTTACTAGTACTCAGATTCACCGGAAAGCCTTACGTACCACTCGTCCTATATGGTGCGGGACGGCCGGACTACTGGGTAGGATATTGCCACTACTTCTAGGTTGATAGCGGATAGTGTGAGGGAGGTACGGGGTGTGGAGGATTTCCCCCCACACCCTTCCGAGACTTCATGGAGACCTTGTGGACCCGGTTCATAACTCACAGTTTCAGCCACCCTAGACCGGACTTGGGGTGTACCAGGGCTGAATGGTAGAGTGGCATTATCCTAGGCTAGCAAGCGGCCGGAATCAGCCCAGTTGACGACGGTCAGCGAGGAAGGCGGATCTTGTGGTTATGTAAAACCTCTACAGAGTGTATGGTTGATCGATCGATACATATGCCGACTTGTCGGATATGGACCTTTCCTAGGTTTCGTTTAAACTAGATAGTGAGATGAGTCCTTCTCTTCTCCCCCTGGGAGCGAGTGTTCAGACATAGCCAGAGGCTACGGGCCTTGAGACAGTGTCGAGAGGGAGTTGGCCTGTCGACTGAGCGATGGTATGGGTGTGGTATGGAGATGGTGTGGAGATGGTGGTGTATCGATCCTAGGATCGAAACCTGGCTCTGGAATGGGAGTGGGGTGGAATGGGTGTGAGAATGGTGTTAAAACTTGACCAACTGTTATTATGTACTTGATATGTTAAATACATAGGAAACCCCAGCCTTATAGGTTCCTTTTGAGTATATCCAACTTGCATCCAATTTCCACAAAGCAATGCTCATAGGGTTGGGAGTGGCCAGTACAAATCGTACTGATAATTTTGGCACACAGGTTCTGTTGAGGAGTATAGCTCCGAGGAGTTGGACGGTTGAGGGGTTTGTTCCTACGCTCGAGTTTGGTGATCTTATCTTCAAGCTGTTCTGAATGAATGCTACTTTTGATTCCGCCAATGCGGCAATGTAATAAATTTATGTAATTCCGCACTATTTGTACTCTGATATTATCGTTGTATAGATGTGATATTCGACTGGAATTTAGGGGTAATATGATCTAAAACGGTCTTATTACACTTCGACACTGTGAATTTCCCTTCGCGGAAATCGGGGTCGCTTCACAAGTGGTACTTGGCGACCGGGTAATAGTTTATGTCAGTGATATGATGACAGTGTCCGGGTTGCCGGAGCAGGCAGGGTGTTTGACGCATCGTATCTGAAAACGGCAAAGCGGCAACGGAGTTTGTCAAACTTTGCCATGTTTAAGTAGCTTCTCTCGGCAGATTCCATTTCGACCAGGGTAGGCGGCAGCATAAACATGTTGCCCTGGATATCGTGACTCTGACCAAATTATCTAGCACACAGTACCTGGTAGCAGGATCCGCAGCCCTTGCCGTCCTTGAACAGGGAATTGTTTGCCACACGACGTCATCGCGGAGAACGACGGCAGGTTCACGTTCAGAGGCACCACCTGCACTCATTCAAATGGTTTTAGTTAATGGTATAGATCGCCCTATAAACACCTAATGCGCTACACGATGACGCGCCATGCACCGCTGATCAACGGATCATGTGCGTTGCGTACCGTCGTCGTCCGAGCCGGCGCCGACTGGGTGTCTGCCGTACCAGGTGGCCCTTTGTAGCCCTCCCAGTTGGGGTCGGCGGTGAAGTCGTAGGCAAAGTTGACGGGTCCGGTTCAAGAATCAGTGACCAAGTTAATCAGTGATTCAGTGACCATGGCTAGAAACTGGAGCAGCGCTTTTGATATGTTATCTCATCCCCCCTCTCTCAATTCTTGGTTTGTAACTTGGAGGGCTCGGCCCCTTCCACCAGTCTTACTGGAATAAGTGGAATGAAATCAGGTGGGGATTGGTTTTGATCCCCCAAGCTTGACCTAAAAAAAATTAGAGCATATCAAATATGATATACTATCTTATGGGTATATAGATATGTATCATAGGTAGAGGTGTTGATGGGTTACAAAAATCCATTAATAAATCCAATTAGAAACCAAAAAAAAAAGTCCAAGTCCAAACTTATCCTAAGGTCAGTCTCACCAGTGTTTTCATGTCCCAGATTTAATGAATCCAGGTGTTCGAAACAGTGTAAACAAATTTCACCCCAATAAAATTTATTTTATCCCATAAAACTTTTAGTATCTCTTTTAATTCTTTTTAGTATCTCTTTTAATTTACACTATACCATGTTAGCTTATTTAGTACCCATGAAATTCTCATCAAACTCCTATCCAGACTGGCCTAAAATAAAATAACCAATATCTGGTTCAATTGCTCTTTAGTCTAAATTCATCCAATATGATGCAACCTAGAAACACTATAATTTATGATTAAGATACTTGACTAGATGGATTAAGATTACACTATAGTTGTTCACTTCGGGATGCTGACCCAACCTAGCAACGAAAGAGAATAAAAAAAAGGTGCTAGACAATTTCTATATGGGTCGTCGATACGACTCAATAACATGGTGGACTATAAACATGCTAGAAATTTTCAATATTTGGTAGCATCACACCACTCATGTGGTAGCCTTGCCGAATGAGTCTGAGCCCATACGTGTCGCACTTGGCACGCACACATGTGACCAGCCTTCCACCTAAGTTTGGAGTTTGCAAAACCATATTGGCGTCGCACAACCCATGTGGCGGCTAGACCGAATCCCAGCTCATACGTGTCGCAACTTGACATGCACATGTGTGGCTAGGCTTCTAGCTTTTTTAACCACACAACAGATACAGACAACAATTGGCACATATTTAAGCTGATTTAATCTTTGGTAGTGCTAGCGCCCCGGACGTCCGGACGGACGCTTGCACGATGCACTCTGTTTCGCGTGCTCCACGCAGGGCCCGCGCCGCCCAAGCGACAAGAGGGGAGGGGCACGGCGCCTCCGATTCGGAAGGACACAGCCGCAGCATCGTATGGATGCCCTGCTAGCGCCGGGAGGAGGACACACCGAGACGATGCAGCAGAAGGTGGAGAGGAGAGATGCAATACACGATCTACTTTTGAAACATCCAAATACAACAGTTGCAACATACGTATGAAGACAGTTGAAACACTTGAAAAAACACCTGAAACACTTGAAAACCATTGCAACCATACGCAACATCCAAATAAAACACATGCAATGCATGTGTGAGACATATGCAACATCTAGATAAACACACTTGCAACATGCGTCCGGAAAACACGAATGAAACATACCTCTGAAACACTCGAAACATATGCTTGCAACATATGCAACATGTGCAACATGCCCTGATCTACTTTGGAACATTCATATGAAACAATTGCAACATACATCTGAAACGCCTGAAACACTTCAAACATACATATGCCATATAGGGGAGGGGAAGGCTGGGCCGGTCGATTCCTGTCGTCGGGGTCGGAGACGGGCGGTGAGCGGCTGCGCGCGAGCATCACCGCCACCAGTATCGGGCTTGGCTCAGCGCTGCCAGGGTGGGCGGAGCTCGGTCGTCGAGGTGGAGAGGGCCACCTCCATGGATCTCGCCGGGGTGGGGAAGAGGGCCACCGAATCCGCGGACGTTTGGCGCTCTCGGTGGGTGAGGACGCCGGGGTGGAGGGAGGGGCGCCGCCACCAGCCAAGGAGGCACCCATGGCCGCGCGTCGGGGTAGGGCGGGGCACGAGCGCGGAAGGGAGGAGGAAGCGAGGGATTGTGTGCGGGAGTGAGCAAAGTGAGCCGTCCGGACGTCATAATTGGAGCATTGTCGTTTAATCTTTGATCAATTTCTCATACAAGCTTAATTCTTTATTGCAGCTAGCATTTATAGTGGGTCTTATGATTTAATTCAAATAATGTTGGGTCAAGCATAATTAAATTCAACAGGATACGTAGCTAATTATGAGTTCACAGCATGTCGTATGACATTGCTAGTAGAAACTAGGATTTGAATCCTAGTAAGGCCTTATTTGGATTATATCGTATTTACCTCAATTAACATGTGTTGGGGTGGATCGTGATAGAATTCAGTTTAAGTTGTACTTAATCCACCCCAACACATGTGGATTGATTCGAATTTGACTACGTCCCAACAAGACCTAAAGGAATCATGCTCCGCTATCAAACCAATACTGTGTTTTCCCTTTTTCTAACGTTTGAAGTTTAACTTTGAGCGCACGCCAACCGTCCAACCATGTCAATCTTGCCCGGTGGTTTCTAAAGCCTGCTGCTGATGCACACGAAATTGCCTTCTTTTCTCTTTCTTTCTTTCATTCTTTCTTTTTTTTGCGGAAGCAGCGTCAGATTGACTGTTAAGCAATCAACCAATTATTGCTAAATGCTAATCATCAAACAGTTCAAGTCAGTGACGGAGCCACCGCCCGGCCACCCCGGGCGGCCGGCCAGGCTCGTTGCCGATGTTCAAAGGGAAGTTTTCTTTATATCAAAGTAGATCTCCGTAATTTTCTAACTAAATATTTTTGTATAATAAAAATTGCTCGGGCTCATAGAAACTTCTGGCTCCACTAATGGTTCAAGTACGACATGGCATGAGGTGCTGCTCTGCTGATGAGGGATGTGAGGATACGTGCAAGTGCAACCCAGTAGCCCACAACCCTGACGTTGCAAGCAGAGCAGCCCATGCCCCATGCCACCGTGCGCGCGCAACCGGAGACATCCCCACACAATGCCATGGCTCCACACTCCACAGGTCGCCCGGCATATCCCGTTACCGCGAGATGGTGGGTGTGGATGCGACGACGACGTCGCGGGCCCTGGAAATCTGGTGCGACCATGCACGCTCGTCTGATGGTGAGATCACTGGCATCCTGCGTGCCAGACTGCCAACCACTAGTCCGTTAGACATCCCGGGCCCGTCGGCTGTTGCCTTCGGGGTACGTGACCCGCACCTCACATGCGAATATGCAGCGCAGCGCCGCGCAGCCGTCGTCATCCGAGAATTTTATTTGATTTGTAACACTTTTTTAAACTAATTTAAAATATAACACTGTTTTATTTTTTTCTCTCCAAAAACTAACACTTTTGCCCGCGCCTATTTCCCTGGCTCGGCGAAACGCCTGTGCCACGCCATGCCTGGTGGCGCGTGAGAGGGATAACGTGGCGACGACCGGGGCGCTGACCGGTGACGTGGCAGGGTATGCCGCGCCACCGTTCTTGACGCGGCGGTGACGTGCCACGCATCATGGCGCGGCAGTGACGCGCCGCAGCCTAGGGCACGGTAGAGCCGGCTAAAGGCCCGCGGCCCAGTCCCGTCGCTCCACGCCCTGCCCACCGCACGCACGCCCGCACCCGCCCATCCGCCCGCCTGCGCACGCGCCGCCCGCCCTCCGCTTACCGCCGCTCCGCCGCTTTGCTGCCGCGCCGCGCCGCCGCCGTTTACCTACCGCCACCGCGCTTTCGCCGCCATGGACTCCACGCCACTCGGCACGCTGGCACGCCACTCCCGCCGCACCCGCACGAGCCCGCCGCGCCGGCCGCGCCACGAACGCCGGCATGCCACGGCCACCGGCCGCCCGCCGAGCCCGCACGCCGGCGCGCCACCCCCTCCGGCCGCAGGCCCATACATAGAAGTTGCTTATTTTTCTAGTAAAGTTGTTTAATATGTCTGTTAATGTTACTTTGAATATATATATATATATACATGTGCTTTCATATTGTGTTCCTATTCTATAACAAGTAGTACAAATTTTGTAATGCTATATAATGTTAATTTAAATACTCAAACCCTTTGTTTATCAATTTGTAACAGGATGGCCCTCCCATGCAATTCGTCGTACTCTGTTAATGGTACAACTGGTGCTGCGTGGGAGGGGCCATCCTGTTAAAAATTGATAAACAAATAATTAGAGTATTCAAATTAACAATATTCAAATTAATATTACGTAGCATTATAAAATTTGAACTACTTGTTATGGAATAGGAACACAATATGAAAGCATATGTATATATTCCAAGTAACATTAGCAGACATATTAAACAACTTCACTAGGAAAATAAGCAACTTCTATGTATGGACCTGCAGCCGCAGGGGGTGGCAGCCGGCGTGCAGGTGCGGTGGCCGCAGCGGGCGGCCGGTGGCCGTGGCGCACCAGCATTCGTGGCGCGGCCGGCTCGTGCGGGCGCAGCGGGAGTGGCGCACCGGCATGCCGGGCGGCGTGCGGCCGCGCCGACGGCGTGGGCGGGCGTGGCGGGGCGGGCGGCGGCAAGCACGGCAGGTAGGCTGCCAGGCGCGGCAACCAGTAGGCGCGGGCGGGCATGGCGGCCGCGTGCGGGCGGGCGGGCACGGTGGCCGCGTGCGGGCAGGCGGGCGGGCGCGGGCGTGCGTGCGTGCGGTGGGCAGGGCGTGGCGCGGCGGGACTAGGCCACGGGCCTTTAGCCGGCTCTGCCGCGCCCTGGGCGGCGCGTCACTGCCGCGACATGATGCATGGCGCGTCACCGCCGCGCCAAGATCGGTGGCGTGGCAGACCCTGCCACGTCACCGGTCAGTGCCCCGGTCGTCACCACGTCATCCCTCTCGCCGCGCCACTATGCATAGCGCGGCACAGGCGTTTCGCCGAGCGAGAAATAGGCACGGACAAAGGTGTTAGTTTTAGAAAAAAAATAGTGTTAGATTTAAAATTAGTTTACAAAAAGTGTTAAAAATAAAAAAAAATCTCATCCGACGCCCCTCGCCGTCGGCAGATGCGCGGTGCATGGACACATCGTGCGTTACATAGGGAAGAAGAAACCTTTCCGGTGTTGACTGTTTCATTATGTTTGTTTGGATTGGATGATGAGCAGAAATGGGGTAGTAGGAAAATCAAGGGATCTCTATTTTTTCCGCGATCGAGAAATATAGCCCGTTTATCATTAAGACGAAGAGAATTACACGACGCAGCTACGAGAGAACCCTCGTTGCATAAATTACAAACCACCAAGCAGGTGGTGAGTAACCTGGAATACAACTTACAAGAACAACAAAAAAGAAGAGAAAAGAAACCTACTAACTGAGCCTCAAAATCCGAAACCTACTAACTGAGCCTGAAAAAAGATACAACAGCGCAATGGTTGCTTGCAAACAAGACAACGCCATGGTGGCAAAGTATCCACCCCAAGCAGCAACGGCGACAAAGCATCTGTCAGCGACACGGTGGCCAGGCCAAGTATCCGCCAAATAAGGGAACGACCATGACACACTTGGCAGCAGACATCTGCCAAAGCGAGACCAACGACGACAACGGCGGCAAAGTATCCGCCACAGGAAGTGATAGTGACAAAGCATCCGCTATGAAAGCCAGACGACGATGGCAAGAAGCGTAGCTCAATACCACGGAGTGCTCGGAGGTCGCCGGTGCGGAGCTCGGCGGGAGGCGCGAGTCCAGACGGCGGGCGGGCGGGGGCGGCGCCGGCGAGCGGCGCAGGTAGAGTCGTCCCGTGATGGCGGGCGGCGCAGGCGGGGGCGACGCCGGCGACCGGCGCAGGCGGAGTCCATCCGAGTGGTTGCGGCACGGGCGAGCGGAGTCGTCCCGCAAGCGGGGGCGCGCAGTGCAGGGCGGGCGGGCGACACGGGCTGGGTCCGTGAATGAGTGGATGAGGCTCGTCCAAACAGGAGTCATGGAATGGACGCACGGATACAAGCATTACCGTCCAAACAAGGTCTAAGTAGTTTTTTCATTGATATCACCCTTAGTTTGTGGTACACAAATAGTGTTAATAGCGTTCATACATTATAACTTTGATTGATCACATAACACGGTACATCGGCAGGGGGTTGGGGGGAACTTGCCTCCGTTTCCCACTCGTGAATCTCTTGCTGCACTCTAACAACTCGTACAGACGGCATATATATAGCCGGATTCCTGATATCTCACCTACTAATTAAACTGAGACACCTCATCAATCCAATAATGTATAACATAGATACGGTACGTACCAAATTAATCAAAAATAAATGACCCCGAATAGTTGATGTCCTAATCGAGCAAATCAATTAATACTGGATAATGGAGCGGTAGTAGGTGTTGGGCACCCAGTTGCCCGGGATGACCTGATTGGCCACCAGCGTCCTGCCGGACTCGTTTGTGATGCGCAGCGAGAAGGGCGCCTGCAGCCGGTGGTTGGAGTCGAGCCTCCAGATGGATCCCCAGGACTCGCGCATCGGCGTCCAGTAGCCTGAGTTGGCCTCCATCAGGTCCACCTGCACCACGTCGCCGTCGCCGTCTTCAAACTCGACGAGCACCGCGAGGTAGACGGAGTTGGACCCCTCCTCGACGTGGAAAGTCACCTTCTGCCCAGGGTAATTGCAGGGCACTCTGCAGGAATTAAAGCCCATGTGATATGTTGGATTAGGCATTAGGCTTCAGATAGTAGAACACAGGTATAGTACACGCAAGCCAAGTTGTGAAGTACGTCGAAGTATATAGTACTAAGATCTGTGCGAATCTACTTGGGACTGCCCAATAATGGATAATCGATCATTGTCGTTAAGAGTTAGTTGAGCAAAGTACAGGGGCTCGCTCCACAGCACCAGTAAATAGACGGTCGAAATATGATTGTGTTCAGGTAGTAGGGTCTACTGCAGGTTGTTGCACTGTCTCTTTATTTGGCTCTGTGCAGCGAGCAATGCATGTTACTCCGCCTACCTCTTGAACTGGATGTCGATGATGCCGGCGTGGCGGAGCTCATCGCTGCGGCCAGGCTTAGCCATGGCACCGAACGCCGTGCCGCTGAGGTCGAAGTGGTACTTGGCGACCGGATAGTAGTTCATGTCGGTGATGATGACCGTCTCCGGGTTGCCGGAGCATGCAGCGTGGTTTTGGCATCGGATCTGCAAAGAAAGGGAAGTAAAACTACTGAGTGCGCGTGATGTCAGTCAAAAACCAAAACTGTGCATGAGCTTTCCCTTTGCGTTGCACTAGGCCGGGTTCTTCGTACCTGGTAGCATGAACCGCAGCCCTTGCCGTCCTTGAACAGTGGCTCGTTGCCACAGGACGTCATGGCTGAGAACGGAGGCAAGTTCACGTTCTTGAACCCGCAGGCGCCACCTGCATGCACACAAATGGATGCCGCGCGCGCGGCATGCAAAGTTTATTGATACATCGTCCAAAAACAGGGCAATTAGCTATATAAAGTTGAGTTTATTTATTTACAGGCCGGTAACGGTAATAACTAACACCAAGCGTGTGCGTACCGTCGTCGTCAGGACCGGCGCCAGTAGGTGCCCCATACCAGGTGGCCCTGGCAGCCTCCCAGTTAGGGTCGGCGGTGAAGTCAGAGGCGTTAAAACTTACAGGCCTAGCGCAGGAGCCATACGTGACTAGGAAGGAGAAGAAGAGCGCTGCAAATGCAAGAGCCTTGGAAGAGAAGGTCGTTGCCATCTTGGCTTAGTGCAGCAAAGACAGTCCTAGCTACTCCAAGCTGAAGAAGGTGGCTAGTACTGATGAGACTGTGAGTTTGGATGGTCGGGGAAGAGCACCTCTGCGAGGGGCATTTATAGGCAGGAAAAGCATCGTTAGAACGCAGTTCCCCGGCCGCGATCGCCATCAGAGGTCGTTGCACCCGACGCTCTTTGGTAGGGGTCACATGGCTCTGGAGCAAATCATGCGAGGAACGGAGACTTCGGGTCATGCGTGCACCATTAAAAAAGTAACGGCTTCTTGGCAGTTATATATCCCCATGACTAAGGATGAAAACATTCGGAAACGATCGAAAAACTTGTAAATTGTTTTCTACTTTTACATTTGAAATACGAAAACAAAAGCGAAAACGGTAAAACCGGACACGAAAACGAACGTGAACTTACGAATTATCAAGAATTTCGAAAACGAACCAATTCGAGCGGATTTATGTCGAACACGGTCGATATACGAAAACTCAATACGGAATACCGACCCGTAGACCAAGTGCATGACTAAGTGCATACATGATCAAGTTCAAGTGCATATAATAATTAACAAGTACATAACAAGTTTCCTCTCATCCTCTAGCTTGGCTTCAATGGCAGTGTTGGGTCGAAGTAGAACTCGCTCTTGGAATCAATGACCTGCTCATTAAAAAATCCGGCTATAGACTCTTGAATTGCTTTGATTTGGTCTTGCCGTATGACCTTTTCCTCCAACCATCGAGTCTACAGGTTTGAATTAAAGGAAAATAAATTAATATATGTACATATATATATATATATAAAGACATAGTAACACAATCAATAATAATAATTAAATGAATATATAATGTATTTTTAACGTACTTTGAGTCTCTCTGTAGGAGTTCTTTGGGAGAGCACCTTGATAAACTTGCAAACATAGTAACCACAGTAGTTGTTCCCCTGTTCCTACCTTAGACACCACTTTACGAGAAAAAGATTTGTCATCTAATCTGGTGATCCAGTGAAAGCTATATGTTTAATTAATAAAGATGATGCGATTCAGGGGACTTACTTTCAAAGGGATTACATTCAGTGGCGCTTTGCATTTTTCCATGTGTTGCTTCTCAATAAAGGTTTTCCAAACACTGCCCAATAAAAAATTTGCCACGTTATAAGATATAGTTAATCATCATATTTGTGTGTATATATAGTTGCTAGAGATCCCGAAATTACCTCTGGATAATATCTATCATATCTTGGTAGTCTTGTTGTGGTTTTCTCATCGAGTCATAGATTATCAAGTGACTTTTCACCAGATCGATGTCCATCAATATCCAGTGATTGTTGCATGTGTTTATAGGATATAACGATAACACTCATTAATTAACTAGAATCAACATATGAGCCATTAAGGATATGATCGACATGATTAACACTCACTTGAAGTTATAGGAAAGAGTATATCCTTCTTGTGGCGTTGGTTCACTAAGAAGTTCATGAGGTTACTCTCCCACTCGACTTCCAATTAGTCTTTGGAGTAATTGGGTCTTCGAATACTATATGGGGATCAACAAAACCAATTTCATTGCAGCCTTCCTTTCTCGAGCTCTCATCATTGTAAATCTGCATATATATAGTACTTGTTAGGATAATTTATATGCATATACACACATATGATGAGTTTAATAATAGATCGAAAGAATTATTACTTACGGTGCAATAGCAATAATGATAACTTTGTCCGAGAGAGGTCGGTGGCATAGTTGATGAAATTACGCAAAGTCAACATACATAACATCATCGCCACGGAACCAATGTTCGTCTCTAATTCTGACACCAACGCAGAAGTCTCCACTGGTAGACGCCTGCATGTACCACTTGTTTAGAAGGTACATTTGCGTCCCCAGATCAGATAAGGCTTGAGGGTTGTATAGACTCTAGCCTAGTACAAATTTTTTCTTCCAAATATCAACCTCCGCCGCACTCTCAATGTTTCCATCACCAAACATCTGGTAAAGGTCGAGACCAGTTCTCATCAAGAAATTCACCAAGGTGATCCAAATCGACATCCGGAGGTATGTTTGCCTGATGCATTAATCCTAAATTCGAACCATATTCATTACCAACAACTAGCGGGGGGATTGATTGGTGCGCTTGTTGTCCGAGTTGGGCAATGCCTTTCCCTGCCCGCTTCTTTTTCTGTGCCGCCTCAATTGACTTGGTGAGAGTGCGGTCATAGTCTGATAACGTTGATTTGGACGGCTTACGAGATTCCCGCTGTTGTTGCTGGTAAGAAGTCACCTTTTTTCTTAGAATATCTGGAGCTACGAAGAAGTACGGTTTCTCCGGGTTTCTCCTTGCTTCTTGATTCATTTTAAGTTTGTCATAGAATCTAGACATGTCTTTTTTATATGCATCAGTTCCTTCTTCCTTCTCTTCAGATATTATTTTGGGAATAGCCCTTGGTTTCACGGTGGCTTTCTTTGCAAACGGGGACTGGTTCTTCGTTTGAGGGGTTGGCCTCTTGCTAGGCTTCTTGGTAGGCGGGGGGGGGGAGGCGTTGGAGACCTCCTTGGAGGTGTTGGCAGCGGCGTTGAGAGACCTCCTTGGAGGTGGCGGCGGCGGGCGTTGGAGACCTCCTTGGAGATGGTGTAGATGCAGCCTCGCCTTCCAACATAATGTCATCGTACTGAGCACTATGATGATCTGGCGATTGAACAATTGGATTTAGGTTGGGGGAGGATCTGCTACAAAAAAAAGGAATGACATATTATTATGAGCAGATTGTTAATTATTTAAGCCAATACAAATTAATGATGTAGTGTTTTCATCCGCACGTACCAATGGTGAGGTAGTTCAGGAGGAGGTGGAGCCAACATCCCTGGAATGATGATGTAGCGCTTGCGCCATAGAATGAATGTCTTCTCCGCTTCTCCTAGAGTCTTCTCGCCATCACCTCCAGGAATGTCAAGAGGCAAATCACTAAAACCTTTTTCAGCTTTATCTACCGAGATGGTAGCATATCCTTCTTGGATTATATTCCCATGAATCCTTGGTGTCTTGGTTCGGTCGATAGGATTAACAAGACCGATAGCCACCTTGATTGTAGAATTCTCCTTCGGAATGTGTAGCTCACACGTTGTACAAGGTTCAGTGATGTCATCCACAGGGAAGCGCAGTCCTGTGTCCCCTTGATTTGGTATCTCCGTGGAAGCGCAACTGCTTTTCAACTGAACAGATTGGCTAATGTTGATTTCTGGCTCTGATGCCTGCTTACTTGCACTCACTGCTATTTGCACTTGCCTTCTGATTTCCTCCTGCATTCTCGCTTCAAGGTTTTTTTCCCGCTCCTGTGCTTCACGCACCGCTTCCTCCAATCTCTGGAGCCGCTCTGCCTCTTCTTCCTTCTTTCTCTGGCGACTTCTGTAAGAAGGTCTGTCCTGAGGGAATCCATGCTCCCACGAGACACTTCCTTTGCCTCTAGTTCGGCCACCATGTTCAACAATCCCGATGGCGTATGTCAGCTCATCCTTCTCTCTGTTGGGCTGAGCAGCACCACTAGCAGATAGCTCTCTGAGCATAAAACAATCTTTCTGCTTGCTTCTTGCGCCTTTGCGCCATAAACGCACTTCCCCTGCTCTCTGGTCTAGTGTTCCCCCATGACCGAAAAACCAATTCTTTGCACGTTCTCCCCACTCGAGTGATTCTGGTCTGATACCCTTGGCAAGAAGGTCTGCTTCCATTTTGTTCCACTTCTTAATGGCAGTTGGGTAGCCACCTGATCCCAAGGTATGGTGGTATGTCTTCTGTTGGGCATTACGTTGGTTCTTTATCACCCGACTCACACCCTCTTCCGAAGTCTTGTACTGTACAAACTCATCCCAATAGGGCCTCTGCTTTGAGATCGGGCCGGGACAGTAAAATCTGGTGCTATGTTCTTCTTGACATACGTCGTGTATAGGTGTTTCTTCCAAGTCTGAAACTAGGTGGCCATCTTCTTCATTGCCCAATCCCTAACTCGCTCCTTCAATTCATCACCATCTATTATATCATCATAACCATCTGCTTGGGCGTGAAATGTACCAAGACATCATTCCAAATTAACGCCTTGTCACGATCGGAGACAAAACCGATATGAGGAGCATTGGTCTTTTTCTTCCATTCACGGGTACTAATCGGGGCCGGTCCCATACAAGGTAACCACAATGGTGCACAAATTTCATTTTATTCGCCCCCGGTTCTCCTGTATCCACATTGAACTCCGAGATGATGAAGCGGCCCTCCAATGGCTTTTTGGGACCTCGAACATTTTACTCTTCGTTGTAGTTGTTGATGTCGATCCGAGAGGGCTACAAAACATAAACATTATTTTTAATGTCATGAGCACACATAAAGACATATGATAATATATATAGCTAATAATAAAAATATATACTTGGCCAATCTGTTGTTGCTCATTTTGTTCAAGAGCTAAATCATCGACTCCGTCATCTCGCATCCTCTTGCACGTTATTTTTAGCACCATCATCGCCGCAACTTGAGTGCCACTTTGTTGATCAAATTCATCATCAATCGCTCCTCATCCATGTTTCTCGGTCGGCCATCTAGCTTCAAAAAACAAAACCAATATATAGTACATCAACAAATAGCGGTTCGCCTTGGTGTGATTGTTTAGCATTAACGATAACGATAATACGAATGTTGATCAACTAGGCCACGAGAAAGGGCGGTGTGACAAGAGTGGTGGTGCTCCACTCCGCCAGATATATGTCTCATACATATGGTGAACGAGGGCGGCGGTGCTCGCCGTATATACATAGAAACGCATGGATTTAACGAGGGCGGCGGTGCTCGCGATGACGATATATATACATGCATATGAATACAAATGACGATATATACGCGTGTCGGCGCTGATGGCGGTGTCTTGACGACGACGACGTGAGGCGGGCGGCGTCTTGGTCGACGACGGCACGACGACGTGAGGCGGGCGGGCGGTGTCGGTGCGTGATGTTGTGATCCTATGTACCATGTGAACCATGTAGTCATTCATCATATGAGAAACGATAAGTCATTATGAAATGTAAGTATATGTGTCATTCATCATATTACTTTAGCAACATTAATATATTATATCTCAGATATTCAAAGTTCACAAATGAAGAAACGTTGAAGTTTTCCTTCATTTGTCTGTAGCCATGCATGCAAGTCCAACCAAAACTGCTTACATCATCACATGTGATATTTTTTATAAACTAAAAAACGCTTAGTTTACAAACTGGGTATCAAAATTGAGTTCCTATTTGACCATTATATATCCTACAACAAATCCTTCAAAAAAAAGACCCTACATGAATATATTTGGATAAAATTTCGTTAACAAACATTGATCTATGAAGATAGAAAAATTCTTCTATTGAAACCGCATCTTGGAATAATGGCATATCATATAGTGATGAATATATGGCGGTTGATTGGTGGATCATTTTCAGCTTTAGTGAAAACTACAATGGTTTCCAAATAATATATAGCGTGTTTATTATACAAGCCATGGATTTACATCGATCTAATTAATTTCTAAAGTAATTTCATATTGGTGGTCCTTAATTAAACTTGTCATGATTTTGTGATTCAAATATTCATTTTCAGTTCCTCGCTCGCTGCATATATAGAGTTCCAAATATATAGAGTTCCTCGCTCGCTGCATATATAGAGTTCCAAATATTCATTTTCAATCGACCTCGAGCGTTGACATGGCTTCCACCAAAGTTTTACGTAGTTTTCGACGTGATCTATAATTCGGCAGTGGAGGGCTCGGGCGAATGTACAAAGACATCGACGAACATATCACCTCGAGCTCGGCAGTGGAGGGCCTCGGGCGCGGGGAGGGCCTCAAGGCGCGGAGGAGGCGCGGTGGAGGCCACGGTCGCGGAGGAGGAGGGCACGCGCAAGCCTGCAGGGGAGCCCGCACGAGAAGAAGAGGGCGGCGCCGGTGTCACGGAAGGCGCGGTGGGGCCACGGGCGCGTGGAGGGGCCTCGGGCGCGGAGGAGGGCGCGGTGGAGGGCCACGGGTCGCGCGGAGGAGGGGCACGGGCGCACGCAGTGGAGGCCGCACGAGGAAGAAGAGGGCGGCGCCGGTGTCACGGAAGGCGAACGACGCGTGAGGCGGGCGCGAGGAAGAAGAGGGCGCGGTGTTTCGACGAGGAAGAAGACGAAGCGGATCGATCTGCGCCAGGTATTTGGAGGTTATATATCGAGAGAATTACTCCCGGTGCCGCCCACCAACCGGGAGTAAAACCCTTACTCCCTGCGTGATACCAACCGGGAGTAAAGGTCTCTTTACTCCCGGTGCGTGTTACCAACCTCCGGTTGGTAACACGCACCGAGTAAGGAGTTTTGGCCGAACCCAATCTGCAGCCACCTTTACTCCCGGGTGGGATTCCCACCCGGGAGTAAAGGTGAAATGCAGCTTCTTTCCACTGCTTTTAAGCAATAGTCTTGTTAAATACAATAGAAATGCAATAGTTTTTGTTAAATACATAGTAAATTAAATAAAAGGCATAAAATTATTTTGTTAAAATATGAATTTTCTTTTGTTTATTGCACATAGGAAAAATCTATAACCTAACTTTTTTATTTTTTGTTAGAATTATAAAACATAATGTAACTAATATTTATTATGTCGTTAATGCAAAAATGTAGTGTTTAATTAAAATTATTAAAACTATTGGTTTTGGACAGAAAATTTGTTTTCACGTCATTTTAACGTTAATATTTTAATTTTTCATCACTCGGTATCCTAATTTACCTTTTAAGAGAGAAATCCCACCAAATCAAACATTGATTTAATTTGAAACATGACATAATAAACATCCGAATTCACAATTATTACATAATATCTCAAACACACACTATATTAAATCACTATATCATCAAGTGGGCACAAAGAAGAACTTCTTCTTCTTTACGTATGTCCCTTGGTTATGATCGCTTCGTAACCATGGAGTGTCCTCATTATTTACCAAGATGCTAGGGTCTTTGTTCACTTTGAAGGGCGGAATTCGGTCATCCTTTTCATATTCTTCTGACATGTCCGACTTGTCCTCAATTCCCACGATGACTCTTTTCCCTGAAAGAACTATGTGGCGCTTTGGCTCTTTGGTTGAGTCATTATCGTTTTCCCTCTTTTTGGTTTGGTAGACATATCATTGACATAGAACACCGATTCACATCCTTGGCAAGGACGAATGGTTCGCCTTTGTACCCAATATTACTAAGGTCTACTATTGTCATTCCATACTCGTTGTTCATCGTTACCCCGCCTCCGGTCACCTTGACCCATTGGCACTTGAACAATGGGATCTTCAAAGTAGGTGCATATTCTAGTTCCCATATTTCATCTATGCGTCCATAATATGTCTTATTCCCATTCGGTCTGTGGCATCTATGCGACACCACTCGCTTTTGTTGGTACTCCTTTTATCTTGGGCTCTGTGTGTAGAATATGTTCCCATTTATCTCGTACCCTTTGTATGTGACGATATGCCATGATGGTTGCATAGCCAATAAATACAGTTGCTCATGGATGCTCTCATCACCTTGACATTTTTTTTTGCAACCAACCGCCGAAAGTTTCCATGTGCTTATGCGTAATCCAAGCTTCAGTCTTCCCTAGAAACTCGGATCGTAAGAGATCCTTGTGTGTCTCAATATACGGATCTATCAAAAGGAGTTCTCAGAAGCTGTGTAGTGCGCTTTATTGAAATAATCATCATCCGTACCAATATATGTTTTCCTCCCTAGTGTCCCCTTTCCGCTTAGTCTCCCCTCATGTCTCGATTCAGAACACCAATCGAGTCAAGGTCGGGAATAAAGTCAACACAGAACTCAATGACCTCTTCTCGTTTATAGCCCTTGGCGATGCTTCCTTCTCGGGCGAGCACGGTTTGTGAACATATTTCTTGAGACTCCCATGAATCTCTCTAAAGGGAACATGTTGTGTAGGAACACAGACCGAGAGTGAAAATCTCCTTGACTAGGTGAACTAGGAGGTGTGTCATAATATCAAAGAAGGAAGGAGGAACACCAACTCAAAACGACGAGACATTGAACCACATCATTCTCGTAGTTTAGCTAGATCAGTTGGATCAATTGCCTTCGAGAAATTGCATTGAGGAATGCACATAGCTTCACGGTGGCTAGACGATATTTGGAGGTAGAATTCCTCTTAATGCAATCGGAAGTAATTGCGTCATGAGAACGTGTGATACATGGGACTTTAAGTTACGAAATTTCTTCTCCGGCACATTTATAATACCCTTTATATTCGAGGAGAATCCAGATGGTACCTTGATTTTGTTTAAGCATTCAAACATGATTTCCTTCTCCTCTTTGCTTAGAGTGTAGCTAGCGGGGCGTAAGTAATGGCGTCCATCATCCTGCTCTTCTCTGGATGCAGGTTGTCTCTTTCTCTCAAACAACGCAGTCCTGTCGTGCTTCAAATGTGTCCTTAGGCTTTCCATACACACCCATAAAGCCTAGCAGAGTTCACACAAAGATTCTTCGTCCGTGTGCATCACGTCGATCGAGCTATGGACCTCCGTGACTTGCCAATAGGGTAGGTCCCAAAATATGGACTTCTTCTTTCACATGGGTGCGTGACCGTTAGCGTCTTTTGGAATAGGTTGGCTTCCATGTCCTTTTCCAAAGACGACTTTCACATCATTGACCATATCGAGTACATCCTCACCGGTTCGGTTGCGAGGCTTGGTCAGGTGGTCTGCCTTCCCTTTAAAATGCTTGCCTTTCTTTCTTACGGGGTGATTTGCAGGAAGAAATCGACGATGGCCAAGGTACACGACCTTTCGACATTTTTTCAAGAATACACCTCTAATATCACCGAAGCAGTGTGTGCATGCATTATATCCCTTGTTTGACTGTCCTGAAAGATTACTTAGAGCAGGCCAATCATTGATTGTTACGAACAACAATGCTCGCAGATCAAAGTGTTCCTGTTTGTACTCATCCCACACACGTACACCTTCTTTATTCCACAAAATGAGAAGTTCGTCAATAAGTGGTCTCAGGTACACATCGATGTCATTGCCAGGTTGCTTCGGGCCTTGGATGAGCACAGGCATCATAATGAACTTCCGCTTCATGCATAACCAAGGAGGAATGTTGTAGATACTTAGAGTAACAGGCCAAGTGCTATGACTACTGTTCTGCTCTCCAAAAGGATTGATACCATCTGTACTTAAAGCAAACCTTAAGTTTCTTGCGTCATTTGCAAACTCCGAGAATTCTCTGTCGATTGCTCTCCACTGGGACCCATCAGCAGGGTGTCTCAACATATTGTCTACCTTACGGTCTTCTTTGTGCCATCGCAACAATTTTGCATGTTCTTTGTTTCTGAACAGACGTTTCAAGCGTGGTATTATAGGAGCATACCACATAACCTTGGCAGGGATTTTCTTCCGCGGACGTTCACCCTCAACATCACCAGGGTCATCTCGCCTGATCTTATATCGCGACGCATGGCATACCGGGCATGCATCCAATTTCTCGTACTCTTTGCCACAGATGACAGATGCAGATCATTAGGACATGCATGTATCTTCTCTATTTCTAGCCCCATAGGATGAGACAACTTGTTTTGCTTCAGTAGGTAGTGGCGGGCAATTCATTGTCCTTCGAAGCATCTTCTTTTGAATTTTAGTAACTCTCCAAATCCCTTGTCGATATACACCATTCTTTGCCTTCCATTGCAAAGAATTCTAGTGTGGTTCCCAACTTTTTCGCCTCGCATCACAAGTTGGGTACAACAATTTCTTGTGATCTTCTAGCATCCGCTCGAACTTGATCTTCTCCTTTTCACTTTCACATTCTCTTTGTGCGTCACGAATGACCGAGAAAGATCATCACCGCTCATCTTCTGCGGCTACCTCTTCTTCACTTCTCCCATTGCGTATCATTGAAGCACGCACCATCGGGGAATAATATCATTGTCGTCACATTGTTCTTCTTCACCTTCTTCCATTACAACACCGGTTTCTCCGTGCTTTGTCCAACAAATATAGTTTGGCATGAAACCCGACTTGAACAAGTGTGAATGAAGAGTCCTTGAGCAAGGATATTCCACCGTATTCTTACATATGGCACATGGGCAAAGACATGAAACCATCGCGTTTGTTTGCCTCGGCCGCACGTAACAAAGAATGCACGCCACAATGAACTCTTGGGAGCGGCGATCAACATTATACATCCAATGACGGCTCATCTCGCATTACATGACATAAATACCATATTAAAACCTAGATCATAATTAATTATTTATACAACATGCGTGCCACCACAAAAGATACAAATTTATGAAAGCATCGCTATAATATAGACAATCCCAACTACCACTAAAAGAACTAAAGCTAAAATACATTTCAAGAGCGATGAGGATTTCACGACCAATCTCAACTAAAATAGACAGATCCCCCGATTGTGCAACATCTTTGGGCTTCTTCGGCTGGATCACTGCCTTATTAGCCGTCGTATCTGCTTGTTGTGCAAGATATTTTTGCACGAGTCCAACATACTCTTCCTCCCAAAGAGAAGCCCTGAACATCGTCCCACCGCCATCCCAATGAAATTAAAACAAAAATTAGAACTTTAATCACAACCATCATGAAAATAGGTATAAACTAACCATAATCATTAAATACGATAAAATAACTCACATTGCGATCCGGACACTTGTAGAAGATACGATCCTTGTTGGGACCCTCCTTCTTCACTCGGTACTCCATCACAATCTTCGCCTCATCACGACACTTGCCGCATGGAATGAGAGGGAGGCCCGCCTAAGTCGCTTTGGAAACCCATGAGAGGCCGAGGACCCGGAAGCAGCCACCATCTACTCTCTATACTCATTTTTAATACACTATAAATTTCTCCTTTTATAAACAAATAAAATTAAGAAACTATAAAATTATCTAGATCTCTAAACAATGATATTTTTAATGGTCATTGTGTTCTCGCTCTTTTCTTGCAGCGTAGGTAAGTAATTCACATGATATTTCCGCAAATTAACGTAAGAATGGGAGTGTACACACATAATGTATCATCGCGACGATATCGGGGACGTGTGAATAAAATAACCATCCATACTAGTTGACCTTGCTTACGTGATCATCTCGGCGAGCATTTCTCCATCGGACAACACCGTGCTTGGCCACGGAAGAGCTCCACCCTACGAGGAAGGGAACACGGTCTTCCACGACCGCTGCCGCTCTCCCTCGTAGAATCAAAGCTCCTCCTTGACGTCCGTTACATTTCGGCAGAGAACGTGCTTTCGCCGAGATGAACACGGTCCGCAAGGTTCAACTAGTATGGATTTTCTATAATTTTCTAACTATTTTCTAAGTTTATATTTATATATATACTACGTTTGGGTACGGTGATTGATGAGACTACTGCGACGATATCGTGGACATGTGAATAAATAACCATCCGTATTAGTTGACCTTGCTTACGTGATCATCTCGGTGAGCATGTCTCCACAGGACGGCACCGTGCCCGACCACGAAAAGAGCTCCAATTCTACGAGGAAGGGAACACGGTCTTCCACGACCGCTTGCCGCTCTCCCTCGTAGAATCAAAGCTCCTCCTTGACGTCCGTTACCGCTTTCGGCGGAGAGAACGTGCTTTCGCCGAGATGAACACGGTCCGCAAGTTCAACTAGCTACTTTAACCTTATTTCATGTAAATATGCAAGCTTGAAGTGATTTTGAGCTCAAATTGCTTACAAATAAAAAAAACCAAAATAAAGAACCATATATATATAGTGAACAAAATGAGATAAGACAATGGTGAAAAATGAGAGTATGAGATTGGTAACCTTTACAACTGAAGAATCGACGGAGGAATCGAAGAAATCGATGGAGGAATCGAATAATGGATGGAGGAACAATGGAGGGAGGGAGGAAGTAAGAACACTACTGCAGTGAGCTTCAAAATGTGCTGAGCTCGGGCTCGGGGAGGAAGGAGGAGCCGGCCGGGATATAAAGGGGGGACCTTTAGTCCCGGCTGGTGGCTCCAACCGGAACTAAAGGTAACTTTCCAACCCCGGGCGCAGCCACGGCCCGGGAGTAGACCTTTACTCCCGGTTGGAGCCCCCAACCGGGAGTAAAAGTATACCTTTAGTCCTGGTTGGTGGCTCCAACCGGGACTAAAGGTCCCTGCCACCTCTGCCCCAGGCGCAGAGTTGGGGCAGGGACCTTTAGTCCCGGTTGGAGACACCAACCGGGACTAAAGGTATTTCTAATCCCGGACGTAAAAAATTCCGGAACTAGAGCCCATTTTGGTCGAGGATCAAAGGCTTGTTCTCTACTAGTGTAAAACTACTGAGTGCGTGTGATGTCAGTCAAAAACCAAAACTGTGCATGAGCTTTCCCTTTGCGTTGCACTAGGCCGGGTTCTTCGTACCTGGTAGCATGAACCGCAGCCCTTGCCGTCCTTGAACAGTGGCTCGTTGCCACAGGACGTCATGGCTGAGAACGGAGGCAAGTTCACGTTCTTGAACCCGCAGGCGCCACCTGCATGCACACAAATGGATGCCGCGCGCGCGGCATGCAAAGTTTATTGATACATCGTCCAAAAACAGGGCAATTAGCTATATAAAGTTGAGTTTATTTATTTACAGGCCGGTAACGGTAATAACTAACACCAAGCGTGTGCGTACCGTCGTCGTCAGGACCGGCGCCAGTAGGTGCCCCATACCAGGTGGCCCTGGCAGCCTCCCAGTTAGGGTCGGCGGTGAAGTCAGAGGCGTTAAAACTTACAGGCCTAGCGCAGGAGCCATACGTGACTAGGAAGGAGAAGAAGAGCGCTGCAAATGCAAGAGCCTTGGAAGAGAAGGTCGTTGCCATCTTGGCTTAGTGCAGCAAAGACAGTCCTAGCTACTCCAAGCTGAAGAAGGTGGCTAGTACTGATGAGATTGTGCGTTTGGATGGTCGGGGAAGAGCACCTCTGCGAGGGGCATTTATAGGCAGGAAAAGCATCGTTAGAACGCAGTTCCCCGGCCGCGATCGCCATCAGAGGTCGTTGCACCCGACGCTCTTTGGTAGGGGTCACATGGCTCTGGAGCAAATCATGCGAGGAACGGAGACTTCGGGTCATGCGTGCACCATTAAAAAAGTAACGGCTTCTTGGCAGTTATATATCCCCATGACCCCATGCTGTGTATTGTTCAACACTGTCTTTTTTTATATATATACTTCAACAGTGTCTTTCTAGCTACCTGCACACTGATTGATTCTCGAGACACATTTTTAACGTTCTTCCATCGACTAGAAATGCACAGCCAACCCGGCCTCTGTGATGATGTGTTAGGAACGGGAGATTCGCGTACAGCCAGATACAGAAGGAAAGGCATCAGGTTTACACAATCAGAACACAGACATCATTATTGGTACTGATGCACTGAAACGATTCTGTGCACCAAATTGCGGATCATTTTGTGTTGGAAGGGAGACACCTAACCGTTTCAGTTTCATGTAGGAAAAGAGAGATGCCATACCGGCACCACGATATATAGCTTAATAGCTAGTAGTACACTACAATGATACGGTGAACGCCGTGTTGTGTATTATAAAACTGCATCGGGCAATATGGTGGTTCCAATATAAGATAGCCTGCGATATGTTAATTATTAATTGATTGATAATCTGCCCTCACTTTGTACATTGGACATGTCAAAACACGCAAGTGTTCATTTTCTTTACTACTTGACTAATAACCTGTCAACTTGTGCTCCAACACAATTGATCTAGAATATTTGTCCATAAATTTATTTCATATTAATGATTATATTTTCACCCCCTCTCTATTCATTTCAGAACATTATACTTCGCGGGCTTTCAGAATGTATTTTGGTTGAACATCGTGGGTTTTCAGAATGTATTTTGGTTGAACTTTAGTTTAAGTCATATCAACTCTTTTGCGTTTTTTATATTATAAATCTTTGGCTTACAATTTTGATTTTATAAGATTTTTGTAATTTTTTATACAAACTTTGATTTTATATTTTATCCAAAATTTCATTTTATATTTTACAAAAAATGATTAGAGATCCTAGACTCCACTTTTAGTTACAATATTGATATAAACAATTAATTCAGCCAACATCACAGCAGTCAAGATATTTAATTACCTCTATCAAATAATTATGTGTGTAGTAGTGCTATTATGAAACAAATAATTAAATATTCTATGCTTAGAATTAAGCTACCAACATCGATATGTCATATTGTTTAGTGAAAATGTATAAACTTATCCAAAGTAACCACTTACAAGATTCTAATGTCATAGAGTTTTAATATAATTTAAAATAAATTGTCAGTGTCATTGTTATATGGTTTGTTAAGGGGATTTTTCACAGTCGATAAACTATAAAAATATATATGTATCACTAATATATACATGTATGATTTGTATACAGAGTGATGCATAGTATTTATGTCTACTTTGATTTTAATAGTTCTAGAAATGGGTATTTTGAAAGATATATGGCACACTTAATACTTGAAACATCCTCAATTTTCCTTAAAGGGAAAATCCACGGAATGAATTTTAATATGATAAAACCAAGAACTGATTCCATCATATTATCATATTTCAGTCGATGTCACAGTCATACATCGTAAGATTACAAGAATACAACATATTACATCACTGGGGAACACACCTATTACAGAGTTAATCTAGCGGAAGACTATCGAGTGAAGGCTCCTCCTTTACGGGCATCATCAGAGTTGGCGTAGTGCAGCATAGATTCCATCTCTGAACCAAACTTGAGCATAGGCACGAGACCTCCTAATCCTTTTAAAGTCAGCATCTCTGAGAAGCAGGAAATCTGCACACCGCCAGATGTGTGCAGGCCATGGTCAGGACCGATGAGCTTTAGTGGTAAAGATAAACAAGGGATCAGGCGATCCTAATATTTGGCTGTGGTTTGAATTCTTAGCGCTTGAGAAGTAAATAACATTAGTAATATAATATTAATATCCAATTTTTAACACATTCACCACCACACCATCCGTATCCATCCACCAACCATCCATCCCAAACCATCTCCACACCACCACACCATATCACTACTACACAAACTTTACTAGAGGCGGGCATTTTCTGTTTTCCGTGGCAGGCAAAGCCGTCCGCCGCGGCCTAGAGGCCACGGTAAATCGTGGCTTAACCGCGGCGGGCGGCCTTGCCCGCCGCGGTTAATCGATTTACCACGGCGGGCGGTGTAACGTGCCCGCCGCGGTAAATGTACTTTTACCACGGCGGGCACGTTAGGATGCCCGTTGCGGTTAATCATTTAAAAAAACAAAAAAAACCAGGAGCCCGCCGGTGAGCCCATTCTCGAGCCCACCGGCGACGGATCCGGATCTGCCCACGTTGGGGCCGGATCCGCCGTGCCTGAGGTCACCGCCATCGGATCCTCCACGGTGGAGCCCGCTGCCACCGGATCCGCCCGCATCATTGCTGGATCCACTGTGCCTGCGGTCGCCACCGCCGGATCCTCCATGGTGGAGCCCGCTGCCACTGGATCCACCCGCGTCGAGGCTGGATTCGCCGTGCCTGAGGTCGCCATCGCCGGATCCTCCATGGTGGAGCCCGCTGCCACCGGAACCGCCCGGGTTGGGGCCACTTCCACAGTGCCTGAGGTCGCCACCGCCGTATCCTCCACGGTGGAGCCCGTTGTCGCTGAATCCACCCGCGTCGGGGCCGGATCCGCCGTGCCGGAGCTCGCCGCCGCCGGATCCGCCGTGCCATCATGGAACTGTCGAGGGACAGGACCCGACTCAGCGGAGCGCTTGAGCTCTGCCTGGGCCGCCGCGTCGCCTCCTCGAGGGCAAGAGAGCGGGGAGCTCCGCCCGGGCCTGCGCCACCGATGTGGATCTATGCCGCTGCGTGGGTGGGGGCTGTCCCAGCCATGAGAGAGGGGAGGCGAGTGGAGATAGGAATGGAGAGAGGAGAGGCACGGCGTGTGAGTGGGAGGCGCGGACGATTGAGTGAGGGAGCTGAGTGTTGTGAGGCTCAAACCCTAACTCCTCTCCTTTTATATAAACCCGGTAATGGGCTTCGAGCTGGGCCTGATGGGCCAGGCCTTTTTCCGGGGCGGGCTTTTAACGTTGCCCGCTGCGGTAAATCGATTTTCCGCAGTGGGCACCTTAAGATGCCCGTGGCGGAAAATAGGTATTTTCCATGGCGGGCATCTTAAGGTGCCCGCTGCGGAAAATCGATTTACCATGGCGGGCAAAAGTGACTTCCACGGTAAATAAAAAATGTCCGCCGTGGTAAATCATGGGATTTACCGTAGCGGATATAGATAGGAGCCCGCCACGGAGTGCAAAAGTGCAATGCTGCGCAAAATCATTTCTGTAGTAGTGTATCTCATCTCACACACTCAGGTCGACAGGCCAACTCCCTCTCGGCCTTGTCTCAACGGCCCGCAGCCCCCAAGGCTCATGACCGAAAATACCCCAACCCTGGAGGGAGGAAAGAAGGACTCATCTCCTATCTAGTTTAAGCGAAACCCAGGAAAGGTCCATAGCCAACAAGTCGGCATATGTATCGATCGATCAACCATACACTCTGCAGAGGTTTTACATGCCCACAAGATTAGCCATCCTTGGAGTCTAGAATCTCCTAGGCAGAATTCTGGTCGCTTGCTAGCCTAGAACGATGCCACCCTACCTCTCATCCCTGGAACATCCCAAGTCTAGTCTGGGATGGCTGATACTGTGAGTCGTAGACAGAGCCGGGGCCCTCCGGATGTCAAGAGTCGGGTCCACAAGGCCTCCTGAAGTCTTGGAAGGGTGTGGGGGGAAAAACCGCGCGCCCCGTACCTCCTTGCACACGTTCGCCTAACAGTAGTGGCATCGTTCTACCAAGTAGTCCGACCGTCCCTCACCATATAGGGCGAGTGGGGTGTAAAGGATTCCCGATGAGTCTAAGTGCCATTAAGTCCTTAGGGATGATCAAGCCAGAATGTCTTCATCAGGGTTTCCATTTACCGTGCCACCACAGCACCTCCACCCTGGGCTCCTCCCATCACAGGTTCACACCCAAGGCCACCTCCAATTACCATTTACCCACCACAGGTATTCCATATCCACGTGCCCATGTAGCACCACATGGCAAGACTCTCCCTAGGCTCATCGTTATTCCAGCTCGGTCGACACAACCCTCACTCTCCACGCACCCAAGACACACGCAAAGACGCCACACACCACCAAGTCCAAGCACCCATAGCCAAACCATTCCTGGGGGTTCACCACCAACATCACATCCCCACATAATGCGAAGTGGAGTTAATAATAAGTATAGTGGTGTAATATGCAAGCAAGCAGGCAAGTAAGCATATATAAGCGAGCGAATGCGCAAGGCAGGGTGACATGGTAGAGTGGGTTGCATCAGGGTAATAATGGCTCAGGTAGTAGCATGCATCAAAGTACTAGCAAAGGAATAATTTATAAAGCGCTAGCATTTCTAGATATTATGCAATGTCTAATAGGATTCTCTAAAAGAGGGTGCTGCCATGACACATGTGATGTAGAGGTATAATTCTCCATTCATTGGTGTTCCATTAGCGGGGTCACCTCCTCCTGCGTTGACTCCATTCCGCAGTCCTTGTCGTCGTCCACGTTCTCTTGGTCCGATCATCAGCTACTCCGCGAAGCGACACGCAAGGCAAGAGAGCACTCAACACTCGAAAAGACGACAAGACGTAGGAAAATCCAATAACACCAGTGAGGCAATAAGAGATACACGGCTTAGCCCTCTCGGCGGTTGTCCGATTTCCTCGGGCCAAAGAATCACAAGTGATGGTTTGCTAAGCACAAGCTTATGTCATGGCCAAGCCAGTATGGCTTTACGATAAACGATTTAAGCCAAAGCTTATCCAGAGCAAACACCACGGCTCATGATCTTTCGATCCGGTATCATTGAATTGACGGGGATTGGAAGTTAGGCCCCAAGAAAGAAGAACGACGGGGTTCGGCTTTTATAGTCTTATCCCATAAGTCACTATTGGATACAAGAAGCAGACAAGAACGAATAACACTATTGTGACTGGGCTCCAATGTACTTCGGCTTGTCCGCTATGGTAGAAAGCGGTAGCGCAAAGAGATTGGACAGCAACGGGTTCTCTCGATCCACACGACATAATAACGTCGGGAGCCGAGAGGAGAGTTTCTTAGCAAAACAAAAGAAGCGGGGGTTAGCTAGGCACATCCATGTCATGTTCTCAGACACATCTTTGGGAAAGATGGTCTTAGACGGCCGATCGGGTCGACACGCACGGGTCCGAGGTACGACATAGACTATAGCTTCGCTAACTAAAAAGAGATAGTCCGGTCTTTGATCCAATCGCCATGGACAAGGTAGAATCGAACAGAGCGGGCTAACAGGGCAATAACAGCAAAGAACGGAGGTCTGCTCCTTCCAACACACACGCCACGACAAAAGACAGGGCATCGGAAGGAGCGACTCACCAAAGAATACAAGTGTGCAAACCACTCATAGGGTACCCGACCTGGGTGCACTGGCACTAATTCATCTCTCTGATTCATAACGGTGCGGTGGTCACCGCGAGAATCAAAGAAACACGATGGTCGAATGGGGTACAAGCATACAAGGGCTTGTGCATGAAGAAGCAAACAAAAGCGAAAGAGAGGTGTAGCTCCATGGTCATGGCAAGGTGAACTCGCGGCCACAAGCTACACCAACGAGTTGGCACCCATCGTTCCATGATTGTTATCTCCAGGTCATCTCCCATAGGACTTGGTCATGGAGGGCTCAAGGCGTGCGGGTGATATCCGCATCGATGTTAGTATCGACATTGAATCCATCACGACCATGTTCTAGGGCCGAAGGCAGGAGCTAACACTCGTGGTACTATGAAGTCAACTAAAAAGCAAGGGGTCGAGTTACAATCGGCATCACGGTCATGGCGAGACGGATCCCATGATCCCTCAGCCAGCTCGAAGGCTCGTCACATAGGTAACAACACCAACAATCAGCGATAAGAACCAAACACGACCGAAGATGCAACAACTCGACACGACTACGGAGTAGCACATTCCATAGCGAGGGGGATGGGTAGACCTACACAAGGGCACGGTGCAGACAGATATAGATAGATCAAGATCACGTATTGTAATTGTACGAACGAGTATAAGAATGAGCAGGAAGGGGCTTTCGTCGGTGTTGGGAATGGCGTTCGACTAGGATTTGACTTTGCGGCAAAGATGAAGATGGCCAAAGGCGGTTGTGACTTGTCCCGGAGGGTTGTGGCTTCTTCTGGCCAGCTACGGCCTGCTGTGGCTTACTACGGCTTGCTGTGGCTGGCTGCGGCCGGCTACAAGTGGCTATGGTTGGCCAAAGGCTGGCTATGGCTGGGCGGGCATGGCAGCGACTGACTAAGATGTGCCTACTGCTGTCATACACAGCTAGGATTGGCGACGAAGGCGTTTCGCAAGATGGTAGGGCCAGACCGTAGGTCTAAAAGAGAGACGAGTATCGGTCTCGTATTGTGCGGCATAGAATGGGTAGACAAGGACATGTCCATGGCGTAGAGCTTGATTTTAGAAAAATGTGAGAACTGGTTTCACATTTTTCTGAGGTCGTATGAATTTTCTATGAATTTCCACATTTTGGATCATTTTTTAGAAAAAGAAAAAGGATGGATTTTCCTGGGATTGACACGTGGCAATGCAGGATTGGTCCAGCGGTAACAGTGGCTGACAGGTGGGCCCTCGGTACTGGTCACTGACATGTGGGCCCGATCAACGGTCATCGTTGACTGGTCAACAGTCAATAGTGACTAGGCTCTTAACGGGCTCAGGTGGGCCAGGCTTGGGCCGAGTTGGGGGCTGGTCCATCGTGGACGACATGGTGTGGCCTAGTGGAACGCTGGGAGGCTTCTTGGTGGACCACATCCACACGGGCGTAGCTGAGTGCGGTGCATCGTGCACCCAGTGCACATGGTAACGGGGAAAAAGGGCACGTGGATCCCCTGTTTTTACTCCGATATCTCGCCGGCGGCAGGGCGTGCAGGGTTGGTTCCGGTGGGGTCCTGTGGCTGGGTGGTGCGCGTCGCAGGGCCACATGGAGCATGCTGTGGGGTTTAAAGGTGGGCCTACAGGTGGCGGCTCCAATGACCAAGACTCACGGAGGAGTCCACTGTGGCGCGAGAGACGCGGCGGAGCTCCGGTGCAGTCTGGTCGATGGCGACGAAGGGGTTTGGCTAGGCTAAGGACTCAACCAGCTAGGTGGCTAAGTGCGGTTGGCCAAGCTAGAGTTCATCGGTGTGACCATGTCGAGCGAGGCGGTCGGAGACAAGCGGGACGTGCACGGCACGGCGGCGCCCTGGAGCGTGTCCGCGCCGGCGAGGTGGAGGGTAGTCAGGGTACTTGGGCTCCTCTTCGGCCAGGGGCTAGAGCGGGGTGTGTCCCACGTCGGGGCGAGGACGTAGAGGCCATTCCTAATGCCTAGGTCTTCGTGGTAGGGCCGGAACGGAGCAGCGCCATGGCGGGGTTTGGCCATGGCGAGCGCGGCGGGCACAGGGCGGTGGCGCCGGTGTTCCCAAGCCACCAGGGCTCGGCAAGGCGTCTTCTTAGGTTGTGCGTGTGCAGTGCGTGTATGCGTGTGCGGAGGGGCTCTAGGGGTGCTCGACGGCCCTTCCTCTCGGAGCGAGGTGGCCAAAGCTGGCAGGGACGGTGATGCGGGCGACGCTCCGGAAGCAGCCGTGCCGGCGTGGTGGCTACCGCCCAAGGCATCTGGGGCTTCTATGGCAAAAAGGGGAGGTGCTTGGGGTGTTCCGAGGCATGGCCTACTCGACGGACAGGTCAAGGGCGCCACTAACAGCGTGGTGTGTCCGGAACACGGCGTCGTCATGGTTGGCCATTGCCCACGGCGGCCACGGCAGGACATGGTGGCGGCTACGTTCTCGGGCGTCATTGGCCTAGCAAGGCAGGGCCTTGGCCGCGTACGTGGGTGCGTGCGTGCACGTGTCCAGGGGGCTCAGGTTCGTGCAAAATGGTGCATCGTCCAGGGATGCTCTGAGGTCAAGTCGGCGCGAGGGCAGTGCCAGCGTCGAAGGCCAGGACAGGCAGGCAACAAGGGCATGAACAAAGGTGGGGGCTTGGGAGTCCAGTGCTCACCGTCAGGCTTGGCGTCGAGCGTCCGCGTGGTGCATGCAGGGCCCTATGCAGGCAGATCATGTGGTGGTGGCCGGGGGCAGGGGAAGTAGACGGTCGGCGTCCCATGTTGTGGGACGCTGCATGGCGTGGTGGTTGGGCATGACGTCTTGGCGAGGAAGTAGTGTCCGTGGTCAGCAGAGCTAGACGGCGCGAGGTGGAGCATGAGCTCACGGCGGCCTGCGGCGACGACGTGGATGACGTCGTGGCACAGCGCGAGGTCGTCGACATCGTGGCGGAGTAGCTCGCGGTCGTCGTGCTGGTGGCGCGGCACGGGGGCGGAGCACGCGGTCGCTATCGGCGTGGCCAGCTTGACGTCGCGACGCGGACACAGCGCCGCGCCCCGGGGTCACGGCTAGCAGCAACTGTTAGGCGTGGGCAGAGGTGGGCTCCCGGTGACCCATCGTCGATGACCAAGGCCACAGGGCACCGCGGCGGGCACTGCGCTTGGCGTGGCTGTGGTTGACTGCGACGTCGCGGTTGCGGCTCCGAGGTAGAGGTGGGTGGCGTGGACGCGGCGGTTGGCGAGGAGGGCTCCAGGCGCTGCGCCCGGACTGGAGGGCAGTGAGGACGAGAGGAAGGGAGGAAGAAGGGAATGGCGGCGGCTACAGCAGGGAATGGAGAGGATGACGGCTGCTTCATCATTTTATAGCGGCATCGGCTAGGGTTCTAATGTGATGGACGGCGATGAGCCTCAGCTTCCGTACACGCGGACGCGTGGCGCGTATCAAGCAGCACGGACGTCGAGAGGGAGCAGGTGAGGGCGCTGGTGCAAAGGCGTCGTGCGATTTGCCTTCGCGGGGCGGCGGCGGCGGCGCCTGGGAGCAACTTGCTCCTAGGGTTGGAGTGGGGGCGCCGACTTCTTCTATGGTGATGTGGGCGCATCCACGCACGAGCTAGGCCACGGCCTGCTGGGCTGTGTACGCGCGCATGCGGGTTGCGGGCGAGCACGAGCTAGGCCACGTTGCTAGCTAGGCCAGGAAAAAGGGAGAGAGGTCGGGTGGGCCGGCAGGGCAGTGGAGGGCAAGCTGGGCCTGTGCATCTAGCAGGCCAGGCGGGCCACGGGTGGTGCGAGTGGGCCGATGGCCTTTTCCATTTGCCCATTCTTTTTCTAAGTCTTTTCTATTTCTTATCACTATATCTAATGTACTCCATGGCTCCTATACATGTGTGCACGTGTTGCCAACATATACAAACCTTTATGGGGGTCCACTAGGGTTCTAGGGTCCACGCCATGGGTTGGAAACACACGAGCGTTGATATCGTAAAGAAGTTGATTGATTGAGTGAATTGGATCGAAGGATTCGAATGAGGTTCAGGGATATTGGAACGAATCGAGAGAGGTAAAGGGATTCATAAGATATTCTAGAAAGGATCAAAAGGATTTGCTACGGACTTGCGCTCTAACACAAAACCCTACCTCAACCAAGAAACTCCGGCAAGCTCCTACAAGCATTACTCTATGTATGCAACAATTTATTTATAAATTGTTCTCAGTTTGACCTAGGTTTGACCTAGCGTCTACATGCTTCCCTCATTGCAGAAAAAATTTTAAAAAGTTCGTATTTTTGGCTTCTCCAAAAAAAATCCGGTTTGTTACAATACTTATTTAATTTTCCACAATAGCTCATATTTGTAATTTAAATGTATATTTGACAGATATTTTAGCTTACATTTATAATGACAGGTGAGTAATTTAGATGCAATTAAGTGGTTGCTTTATATTATGCTCCGTAATGGCTGAGGTGGGCAATGTATGCAATTTAGTGGTTACTTAAATTTTATATTTCACGATAGTAGATGCAAGGGCGGAGCCAAAAATAGAAGATAGGAGGCAGCTTCAATTAAGGGGGGCCATATCTTCATAAAGGAGCTAATAAACACTAAAAATTAAGAGCCAATGAAGGATTAATAGAGGAATTAATAGCCTCTTGGGGGTGCCAGGCACCCCCAAGCCCCTCCCTCCCTAGTTTAGATAGAGCATTTGGAGATTATTTATGTCCTTCATGCACTACTACATATAGGCTTTGTAGGGGTGGCTCATGTGCATTTATAGGGGCGGTTTGGCCAGCCGTTCCTACCAAAGCGTGGCTACAAATCACCGATTTGTAGGGGCGGTTCTCAGACCGCCTCCTACAAATCGATTTATAGAGGCCTACAAAATTGATTTGTAGGGGCGGCTGTAGTACCAGCCGCCCCTATATAATACCTGTTTGTAGAGACGGTTCAGTCTAAAACCGCCCCTAGAGTATATTTTTTCATAAAAAAATTCAAATTTACAATTTAAATTCGACTAGAACACACACATATATATATATATATATTCAAATTTGACTACAAACACAAGAGCACAAGGTGTTGGTACTAAGGATTTCTACCTAAGTGAACGTTACGATGTAAACCATTTATTCTACCACCATTTTAGTGAGCCAATTATTTACACATAAATATGTGAAATCGAAGGAGACTACAAATTCTTGATTGATAGTCACTATAATAGCCACCTAAGATACTAATCACTGCACAGGATTAAACTGCTACATATAAATGCGATCAGACAATCTTACGAAATGACATTGAATTGAAAAGCTAAAAAAAATTATGATGCATATCAAAACAGGGGCAAATTTTAGAGAATGAGGAACTTCCAAATATAAGCGCATTTGAACATTTAAGGAAAGAAAATACACTGAGACTAACGGTTAGATATATGGTGCCCCAGTGCCGCCCCATGTTGCACAAGATTGGCCTGCTCTTTTTCCCACCTTTCTTCTTCCTTAGATAGTACAGTCTTCCATGAGACGTCCTTCGCGAGATCTTGTAAGCATTTCATCCACTGTTGTCTTAGCCTTCTGCTGCATAGTATTTTATTCTTGTTGTTAGAACTAATAAGAACTTAACATATATAAAGTCTAGCAGCATCAGATGCTTACTATTAGTGGAATCAAGAAATGCAAATAACATGTAGTAATTTATTTGGGCAGCTATGATAAAACCCTGATGAACCAAAACTGCAGCAACACATATAACAAACTACAAAACACAGAGAACAATGGCCCCGTTCGGCTTACCTTATAATCCACACTATTCAGCTTGTTTTTTCAGACGGAACAGTATTTTTCTCTCACAACAATTCAGCCAGAATAATATTTTTCAGCCAATTCAGTCAAGTTTCAGCAAGCCGAACGGGGCCAATGTATGAAGCCCACACTCACATCATTGTACTGTGGCTTTAGCTTTCCTCTTCTGGCCGCAACCTTTCTTCTTCCCTTCTACCTGTATAGAAATTATTTGCTCCAATTTCAATTGAACTTTTCCATATTCTGTTTCAAAGATCTTGGTTGCCCTTTACCTATATAAGGTTGCAGTTGATGCGATCTTCAGCTCCTTTTCCGTAGTTTCCTGACATTTCTAGATAGAATATGCTTCCAAAAGAACTATTAAATCGAAACAATAATCTAGTCTAGAGGAACATAGCACATATTGTGGCATGTGACTGTTCTCCATTTATAAAAAAAATAGTTTCTATGAATACTCAAATAACAATCAGCTCAGAAAATTCAGATCTGCAACCTAGTCCTCTAACACATACATTTGAAAAGGAAAACTGACCATAGATGCTACCTCAAGCTTGTCATTTTCTTTTGACATCACCTTGCAACCTCTCTATAAAGCCCGCATCTCCTGCCCTAGACCATCAGTTACATTTTTGGAAAAAAGTACTACTCTACTATTCAGCTTGCAGATGAGCACAACAAACAGAATAGCAGATATTCCCGTCCTTAAAATAGTGACCTGTGTAAAATTATAAAAAAAATCCATTCCTTGAGCATGCCCTAGTATCTCAAATCTCAGCATGTTACAACAAAAAAAATGTATGTAACTGTCTTACCTTGAGCAGCCCCTGCTATGATTGGCAGCATATCAATTTGTATGCCAACATAGAAACTGACCTTGAGCCAAAAGATTTTCTAGATGCATTAGATTTTCTGGTGAAAACAGAGAAGTTCCATGCTAAGCGCAGCAGGTTTTCTAAATTTACCTCTATCTTATATAGGAGAGAGAGTGAAAATGGAAACCAATGTCTTCGTCAAGATCAGAAGCAAAGGCAGATTGGAAAAAGTAGCAATAATAAAATGAACAAAGTTAATAAGAGAGCTGAGTAGTTGACGGCCCATATAGAACCTCATTGGCATGCAGTACCTACATAGTAATTTTTTTGTTGATGCCAGGGACAGCTTATATGATTTAGACAGATCACCGACCTTAACGAAGACATAACTAAGGCGATCAAAACCAAAACAGTGATCAATGTATCACGAGGTTAAGGACCAATTATCCTTTTTTATTCTATCAAATTATATTATTATGGCACTGAACAATGGCCATATCTCTTCACAACCTTACCAAAACAAAGTATCAGTTCTTAAAAGCAAGACAGTGCTATGCGATCTCATAAATATCTGATCATGCAGTTTCTTTATGCATAAAAATTATACATACATCAGTCTAATTCAAGTGGACGTAGCTACAAGCAATGTAATGTACTATTAGTCTACTATATGCAAACTATAAAGTGTCCAACCTCAAAGCCCAGCTACGTCTGAGCCCTTAACTAAAGTCCACAGTATGAATGGTGAGAATGTTCAAGAACCCTAGGTTCAAGAAAGCAGCAATATACTACTCAGTATTGGACGCTAGTTAACAAATGGCATTATGTCTCTGCATCTCTGCAGACTACATGACGTTAGTTGCTCTGAATCATGTACCAGTAAAAACAACAGAATGATGGTGCCCAAATCGTCAGTGAGAGAGAAAAAGCAACGAATAGATCCTCGAGCACTGATAATTTAGCGTTACCTGGAACTCGGTGGCGAGCGTGGTCAGGTAGAGGTAACTATCGTTGAGGCGGAGAATGACACACCGATCCAACTTTAGATCGAAAGATCGAACCGTGCAATCTTAGCACCACAACTCCTCTGGTTATCAACCGAGACACGGATCCGGTTCACCTTGCCAAGAAGGCTAATCCCTACATGCGCAACGAAGAACACAAGCAAGAACAAGAAAGAAAGCAACCAAATTGCAGATGAATGATTAATCTAACGAAGTTGGGGTCTCACAAACCGATGAACGGTGAAACTGTTCTTGACCGAATAATCTAAGCAAAACCCAAAATCTAATGATGGCGACAGCGTATGATTATAAAGGTCTTAGGGTCGTCGCCTACCCTGGATGCGCCCCTAATGGGCCCAAACACGATATACGGTCCAACGGACCAAAAGACTATGTGGTTGCAGTGGTGTCACTTATCACAGCAAGTGGAAGCGTCTTACCAAGCACAAGTAGTGGGCGGTACAACCGGTGGCTGGTTCATGATACATGTGAGGCAGTGGTACCCAGATTGTAAGGCCCTTTTTCTGTATTGATCTAAAGAGTTTGTGGAGCTTGGAAGGCACACAAAGAATAATATGTATATTTGGCACACAAGTCAGTAACAAAAAGTAATGTTGAATTATAGTCCAAAGTATTTGTTCTCGTTGCTGGTCTAAAATATTTCAAGTACCAGGTGTGTGACAAAAAGTATGGTGGATAGCAAGGTGATAGGTGTGTGAAAAACAAGTATGGTAGATAGCAATAGAAACACAAACAAGGAACCAGACAGCACACGCTAACATAGCTCACTTTGGCCTGCTCTATGTGCTCCTCTAGATATTGTTCCTCTTTTGCCCCTCTCTTTTTTCTATTTTTTGGGCTATCGTTGTTTTTTTGGAAAATTTTGACTTTTTATTTTTATTTTTTTGATATTTTTCCTTCACTTAGGAGCATAAAATAAGTAACCATAGAAAATATGAGCTTAAACAAGTGAAAGACGTGGCCTGTGAAAAATTCAGAAAACGTGCTCAAAATCGACAAAAAGCTTGAGACCGCGAAAAGAGGATCTTGTGACCAATTTTTGACCAAAATAAAAATCTCTGACCCTACAAAGCGAGGGATGGACGGATCCGAAATGTTTTTCTGATCGATTTTGATATATGGAACGTCGAAATCGGAGTTCGTATACAAAAACTAGACCAGTTTTACGAACGGCAGCAAGGATTTGATGGAAACGATGGGAGAAAACACACGAACTGGACTCTAACACAACCTAACCAGCAACAAGACATCAATCCGGACACAAACTCAACACGATGGACTCTAAAACTAAAATATGCAAAGGCTATGGCGCGGAAGGTTCTAGGACAGAAAAAATGGCACTGGACTATAGGACGAATGCGAAACACTCAAAACTAGGGGATAAATATGAACCTGCTGGTATATCTTAGCTCTAATTACCACTTAATGGGGACGGGGATCCCGATCTTCCGTTAGGTAGAGGTAACTATCGTTGAGAAGGAGAATGACACACCGATCCGGCTTTAGATCGAAAGATCGAACCCTGCAATCTTAGCACCACAACTCCTCTGGTTATCAACCGAGACACGAATCTAGTTGACCTTGCCAAGAAGGCTAATCCCTACCTGCGCAATGAAGAACACAAGCAAGAATAAGAAAGAAAGCAACCAAATTACAGATGAATGATTAATCTCACGAAGTTGGGGTCTCACAAACCGATGAACGGTGAAACTGTTCTTGACAGAATAATCTAAGCAAAACCCAAAATCTAATGACGACAACAGCGTATGATTATAAAGTTCTTAGGGTTGTCGCCTACCCTGGACGCGCCCCCTAATGGCCCCAAACACGATACACGATCCAACGGACCAAAAGACGGTGTCGCAGCACCCTGGCAGATTCTGGACGCTGAATTGTTTCGATGATTCCTGTTGATTCTAAAGGGATTTTGATGTGAGACCACTTGTATTGACTTTCTTATCAAATTATCTTTCCAACCATATATGGATCGTCGAAAACGGAGTCCGGATGCGTCCTGGGTGACCAGTTTAACGCAGATTGGTCCTGGAGGCCGAGGCAGACTCGAATTCATGTTGGACCGGGCCTCCGGTTTCTGTTGGACGTCCTTGCTGGTCATCCTCGCCTCCACCACGTCCTCTAAGTCCCTCATGACCCTCTCCAATGTTCCTAAGCAAGATAACATCATTAGGTAGTAATCTATTCTCAAAAGTATGAAAAGGATCGCTTAAGAACGAGCTCACCTCTAAATTGAGTTGACGCATTCGAGCCCGGGTCATTGGACCTTGCATGACGGTTGGAGGATCAGTGGGTACATCCAAAGGAGTGATGTCCTCATCACAACCTCATGATGCAATCACACTAGAATCGCTCACTCACTCGATTGGATGAACACTATCAAGCTCAAGTGAGTTAGAGGGCTCCCAAGCACTACCACACAAGCCACCAAGGCTCTAGTGTACTCAGCTCTCCACCGCTCTCGGCCAAAGGCTGACCAACACTTCTATTTATAGCCCCATGGGCTAAAATAGCCGTTACCCCTTCACTGGGTAGATTTCAGGACGATCGGACGGGCAGGTCGTGTGCACTGGACGTGTCCGGTTGCTGCGTCCGGTCACAGCTTGACCGCCACGTGTCCCATTCAAATGAAGTAACCATTGCCACCCAATGGACCTCTCTAACATGCTCTAACACAACGCATTGGACGTAGTGTAGCGAAGTGATCGGATGCAGGAGGGGCAGCGTCCGGTCGAGTCCAGAGAGCTCCCAGAGCTGCTCAACTGCGATCGGACGCGTCCGGTGTGTCCGTCCGGACGCGGCCCTGCGTTCGGTCCTCTCTGGACCAACACTTGCGCCCCCCATTCACCACGACCTGATGCTAAATAGTGATTGCTCAGCATCCAGTCACTGCTATGAGCCAGAGTCCAGTCAGCTCGGTAACTCTGCCTGCGCCTGGCCAGAATACCAGACGTGTCCGGTATCGATATCGGACGTGTCCGGTCACGTCGGGAACACTGCCGCCTGAGACAGATACCGGACGCGTCCGATCCTCATGTCGGATGTGTCCAGTCACCTCGTGACCAGCGCATTCAACCCCTTTTCTTCACCAACTTCTTCTCCTTTGCAAATGTGCCAACACCACCAAGTGTACAACACCTTGTGCACATGTGTTAGCTTTTCACAAACATTTTTCAAGGAGTTAACCACTCAACTTGCCACCCCACTCGATCCTAGCAACGATACAGAGTTAGATCATTCGAGTGGCACTAGATGACCGATATGCAAACAAGTTTGCCCCTCTTGAAAGTACGGCCATCTATCCTAAACCCGGTCATTAACTTCTCTTCACACCTATGACCAGTGAAATGAAATGCCCTAGGTTATACCTTTGCCTTGCGCATTCCATTCCATCTCCTCCAATGTCGATGCAACACATGCACCAACACGATCAACAATGATATGATCCACTTCATATCATCACGTGATCATATTGGTTCATCGATCTTGACTTCACTTACTCTTCACCATTGCCTCGGTCCATCGGCGCCAAGTCATCACTCAACTTGCCCTTCACACTTGTAACCGGTCCTTCGAGCCAAGTCATGTCTTGATCTTCTCCACCTTGATCACATGACTCAATGGCATGTCTCATGTGCAATGAGCTCCTTCAACATCACATATGTGAGCTTTGCAACATCTCCGAGCCATTTCCACCTCCATGGCATATGTTGCTCACACACATGTACCTGTGGACTAGTTACCTGTGTATCTCACATAAACACAATTAGTCCACCTAGGGTTGTCACTCAATTACCAAAACCAAACAAGGACCTTTAAATCTCCCCCTTTTTGGTAATTTATGACAACTCTACAAAGATATGGAAATTAAGCTCTTTTGGATTCATGTTGCTTGCCCAAGCAATTTTACCATGTGTAAATGATTTTGGACAAGTACCACAAACCCAAAATGGTAGTATTAGCTCCCCCTACATATGTGCTAGAATGTTTGGTTTGAAGCTCGCACATATGCATATATTGGAGTTGTGGGAGAGTAATTACTACCAAATGATGCTAAGGTGTATAGAATAAACCTTTAAAGAGTGATACCAATCAGAGTTGCACTTTTAACACCATCCTTAGCACCATGGTTAGACATCACTTTGAAACAAAGAAACACTAGAAACCCCACGAGATCAACATTATAAGGAAGGTTCTTGTCGGTGTAGAAAGTGACCAACACGTAAATATTTGTATTTTTGTCGTACGTTGTGATCGAATGTGGCCTAGCACTCAATGACACAGGGTTTATACTGGTTTAGGCAACGTGCCCTATGTCCAGTTTGAGTCGGTCGGTGACTTTATTCCTGAGCCCAGGTGCTCGAAGTTTGCAGTGGGGTTACAAACGGAAGGGAGAAAGATGGGGGTACATGAGGTTCGGTCAGACTCTCGGTCTAAAGAGCCAAGAGTGATAGGAGCTCCGCTATGTGCTAAGTGTTCGAGTGTGCGCTCTGTGTAGCTTTAGAGTGTCAAAATCTAGCAGAGGGTGAATCAAAGTAAGTGAATCGATGGGTCTCTCTGTTGGGAGAGAGCGCATCCCCTTTTATAGATGAAGCGGATGGCCTTACAAGTGAGAGAGGGAGAGTGCTCGTATGCTAAGTCTTGTTGCCCATGTCATTGGATACAAGATGATTGTAGGCGCCCATAACACTGTTAATGTCAGATGCATGTGGGAGGTTGTGTCGTCTTATTCTGGTATGGCAGACGTCAGTGCCTGCCATACTGTTGATGCCTAGAGACATGTAGGGGGTTTTACCATGTTTGCCTGGTATGGTAAATGTCAGCGCCTGCAACACTGTTGATGCCTAGAGGCATGTGGGGGAGCCTTATCGTGTTTGTCTGGTATGGGAGTTGATGGCGCCCACAACACTGTAGGGAAAACGTCGGCGCCCACAACACTGCTTGGGTTTTGATATGTCAGGAAGGTCGCAGGGTACTGTCCTGTAGGTGTATATGATACGGTCCTCGGTATTGCGGTTGACTTGAGTGCCTGCCTTACTTGCTTCGTCCATTTCTGGGTCCTCACCGAGCGGGCATCCTCGGTCGGTTGGTCCCCGTTGGCTCCGACTGCTAGATGGAGAAGAGCTATAAGCAGGGTTTTCAGTGTGTCCCCAGTCGGAGATGTGGGTCGGAGTTGGAAGTGGTGTTTGGCTAGGCCTTTCGGTCGGAGAGGCCGTCTAGAGGCGGGCCAGAGTCGAAAGCGAGCGTTGTTCCTTGAGGCCTTCCGGTCGGAGAGGTGGGCCAGAGTCAAAAGCGGGCGCCGTTCCTCCTCGTCCAGGCCTTCCGGTCAGAGATTGGATCTCCCTTTTGGCCTGTCGTTTAAGTATTTGGGCTAGCCTAGGAGTTGTGCATCGTTCACAACGTCGTCTGCTAGGACGAGCCTTCGCTGGTGAAGCCGGTCCATGAGGGACCTCGGGTTTATGAACCCGACAGGAGCCCCTAAGCCCCCGGACGATTTAGGTAGAATCACCTAGGGGATTTTTGTCTTGACAGTGGGTGCACGCGAGCACACCCGCGGGTGTAGCCCCCAAGCCCCGAGCGATTTTGGGCATAAGCATCTAGGGGGTTTTTTGTGTTGCCAGTGGAGGAAGTTTTGTTTAGTCAGGGGTGCATGCGAGCGCACCCACAGGTGTAGCCCCCGAGCCCCTGGGCAATTCGGGCAGAATCGCTTGGGGGTTTAGTCGGTGGGTGTGAGTGTGTGCAGTTTTGGTGGGCGTAGCCTCCCTTTTCTAGTTTCTAGCCCATTGTTTCCGAGAGCATGGTTCTAGGCGTTGGGCGCGACGAGGGACGGGTGAGTCAAGTCACGAATCTAGGCATCGGGCGTGACAAGGGATCGAGCGAGTCAGAGTCACGGATCTAGGTGTCGGGCGCGATGAGGGATCGGGCGAGTCGAGTCATGGTTCTAGGCGTCGGGCGCGACGAGAGATCGAGAGAGTCGGAGTCACGGATCTAGGCGTTGGGCGTGACGAGGGATCGAGAGAGTCGAAGTCGTAGATCCAGGCGTCGGGCGTGATGAGGGATAGGTCGAGTCGGAGTCATGGATCCAGGTGTGGTCACGATGAGGGATCGGGCTAGATGTATGGAATGAATGAATGTCACGGATCCAGTGGGGGTTGGGTTACACGATGAGGATGGATCGGAGGAGTTGGAGTCGTGGATATAGGCATCGGGTGCGATGAGGGATCGGGCGAGTCAGAGTCGTGGATCTAGGTGTTGGGCGCGATGAGGGATTGGGCGAGTCGAGTCATGGTTCTAGGCGTCGGGCGCGAGGAGGGATCGGGCGAGTCGGAGTCACAGATCCAGGCGTCGGGCGCGCCGGGGGATCAGGTGACTTGTAGTCGGAGTCACGGATCTTGTACCACAGAGAAGAAACCGAAGCGTTGGGCTCTGTACTTCTATTACCCACATCTGCCGCCTCTTCTTCTTCTTCCTTCTGTACAGAGAAAAGGGAGAGCGAGGGAGAGAGAAAAACTCCCCATTCTGATACCAATCTTGAGGGGTGGCACGGGAATGGTTCTACATCGTGAACCTAGGGAGGACTTCCCGCAGGCGTTGTTCCCCCTTTCTTTAGGATACCCCACGCACTAGTTCCATGGGCTAGGAGGCCGAGCAGGCGGAGAGCTGGTCGTGGGAGCCCCCTCCAATGATGTAAGAAGAAGGTGGAGATCGTCAAGGTGGAGCTCTAGAAGCTCGTGCGGCGCGACCTTGATGGGGTGCGGGTGTTTTCACACCTTTTTTTTCGCATCGAGGTGGAGCTCTAGAAGCTCGTCATCGGGTCGCTCCACCGTGGCTGAGAGTCAGAAGAAAGGTGTGGAGAGGGCGTGGCCGATGTGGAAGTACAATGGCCCGATGGACCTTGATAGTGTGTCGCTGGAGGAGCTGCCGAACGATGAGGTCTGGAGTCGTGTTGACCAGGTGTTGCAGCTGAGGCCCAAAGAGACCCTCGATGGAAAGCCTGGACCTCTCAATGTTGCGATGGTGTCCAAACTGGTATGCTCCCCTTTCTTACTCCATGTTCTCTTCCCCTTTGCTCTCCTATTTTTTTTATTTTGTGTCACCTGTTTCGTAGGGACTTGGAGCTTGCAAGTCCTGGCCGCACCTTCCGAAGGGGCTGAAGGGCGGCCCGGCATGCCGCCTAGAAGGAGGTGGCGGTTGAGAGGAAGAAGAAGAAAGCCGAGGAGGCTCGGCGGAAGTACGAGAAGGAGATGGAGAATGCCCGGCGTGTGCGGGCTAGGGAAAATAGGAGCGACGTCAAATCAGAACTCAAGTTGGAGGACTTCACAGATGTGGGTGATGGTGTGATCTTCTCTGAGGTGGAGAAGGACCGGGAAGTCATTGCGACCTCGGCGGAACGTCGTGATCCTACGGCTGCATCCACTGGCGGTGAGCAAGAGGCAGAGAGGCGCGGCGATGTTCCCACATCGAGGAAGCGTGCTGCGAGCACAGACGCCGTCGGCGAATGGGAGGCGAAGCGGACATGGTCATCATGCCCTTCTGAGGCGTCGCTGGCCTTGTTCCCGCCTGCTCCGGGTATGGCAGAAGCAAGCCAGGTGGTCAGAGGAGTGGGTTCATACCCACGCATCTTCGGGGCCGGGCTGCGGTGCGCGAGCCGCAACCGGGGGATGCCCCGCTGGCTACTTTGGTCGGCGTGCCTCGAGCCGGTGGTTCGTGGCGACGCGTGGGCTGGGCAGGAGCCGGTCGGGTCGACTCCCCCCCCCTCCGGTTGAAGTGAGGGGGCGGGGGTCATGGCCCGGGAGCGGTCCTCACCCGGCGGGCCCGTTGTTGTCTGGTTGAGGCTTCCGAGCCCTACCGCTTCCGTCCTGGTATGCCTTCTTTATTTCTTTTCGATCTCGCTGTTGAGTTTTCAAGAGTACGACTGACCTGTATTTTTTCGACAGCGGCCAGATGCTGATAGGGCTGAGCATTGCCACAACTCCCGTGCGGGAGGATTGGAGGCCCACTTTGCAGCGCATCATGGTGAGTGGTGGGGAGAGTAGGGTGGCAGCGGTGGGTCCTTCCCTTCAGGGGGCGACGCCCCTCGGGGTGGTCGCTAGTATGGCCGTAGCGGCGACGACAGTGTTGGCGGCGATCCCGGTGGTGATAGTAGAGGCTGCATTGGAGGTAACCCTTGCGGCCCCTCCTCCACTGGCTGCGGCGGAAGAGGAGAGGGAGATCGGGCTCCCTACCTCTCCGGGCGGAGGGCCGCACGGGTAACCCTCTCGGTCGGAGCGAGAGGTGCTAGGGGGAGATGCGGCCGAGCTGGAGCCGAAACGCCTGCCGGTGGCTCATGAAATCAAGGTGGTGGAGATCCCCTCCGATGGCAAAGCAGGTGACAAGGTGGAGTTGCTGGTGCCGTTGTAGGAGCTAGCGGTGGTCCGATCATGGGCTGGGCCCTGCAGCGGGCTAGAGGAGACCGACCTGGTGCGGCCCTACCCTGAGGACCCGAGGAAGGTGCGGTTCGTCCTCCGGGATAAGCAGGAGTGTCAGCTCTGGGATGTGCTTGGGGGAGAGGACTTGCGGTGGAGTCTGATCTTGCCCGAACCAGGGTGAAGCTGGAGGAGGCCCTGCAGCGGGTCAAGTCCATCGAGCAGGTGGTCAAGGTTGACCAGCCCTATGCCATAGCGGTGAGTTTCCTACATTTGTCCTTGACTCCTGATCTTTCATCGGTTGCCTTAGCACGCTTGCTTCTTGTTTTGTAGGGTCTGGAGGAGATGTCGAGCCGCAAGTCTCATTTTCTCTGGATGGAGCATGCTTGGATGGAGGAGCTCGAGCGCCACTGGAGTTCACCCGCTGTGAGTCCTAGGACCGGGCGGCGGAGGCGACCGAGGCGTGGGCGGCGGAAGTGCTTGTAGTGGAGCGGGCGACTGCCGCCAAGCGGGGGCTTGAGGCGGCCAAGGCCTGCCAGGCAGAGACCGAGGCGGTGCTGCGGAAGTCCCTGGCGGACACCAAGGCGGCTCTCCAAGGTTCCTTGGAGGCCCTGGAGATGGAGCGGAAGGCCCTGGAGTCAGAGCGGCAGGCCGGTCGGAGGCCGACCAGGAAGTGCTCACGCTCCGTGGCCGGGTGATGGGGACGGAGGAGGCGAATGTCCGGCTATGCGAGCAGGTGACTTGGTAGGAGGAGAGACTCTCCATCCTTGAGAACACCTGCCTTGGTACGTACCTTTTCTACTTTTTGACATGTTGGTTTCTTCCTTTAGCTTGCTCTGAGCTTGTCGCCCTTCTTCCAGAGCTGGGTGGCAAGGTGGAGTCGTTGGAGCGGGACCTGGAGGCGGCCAAGGCGATGATTGGCCAGAATGCGGAGGCGCTGGCCAAGTCCCTTGAAGAGCGACATGCTTTCGAGGGGGAGCTTGACCAGATACATAATTTTGCCCAACTTGTCGTCTCAGAGGTTTTTGGGTCGATGCCAAGTACCAGCGCGCCCACCATTCGGCTGGCGAAGGATCCGGATGAGGTTCGGGCCTTCATCACCGACGGGTTGTTCTATGGGACATCGGGGGTGTTGACTTCAGTGGCGACGTACCACCCAGACCTAGACTTCACCACCATTTGCAGCAGGTATGCCGACGGCTAGAGCGCGGAGGACATCCACTCGCTCGGGGAGAGCTTGCTGCCACACGCAAAGTTGGTGGCCTAGCAAGTCTCCGCGCAGTGGGTGATGGATGCTCGCCATGCGGACATGGCCGAAGGCATGCGTCAGGAGGACGTCACCCAACTTGTGGATGGCGTGGAGCCTGGGTCAACAAAGCAGACGTCACCCCGCCTCCGACCAAGCCGAATGTTGCCTAGTCGGAGGACAAGCAGCCCCTCCCCTAACCGGTCGAGCCGATAGCCGATGCCGCCGGGGAGCCATAGTAGAAGTTTCTAGAGTAGAAATACTTTAGCAGGTGTAAAAGATAATGTCATGGGGGAGCCCCCTGTGTAAAGTGCTTTTGTGTATTCATGAATATTGTAACTTTGTTTTTGTGGTGGAACTACTTCGTTCGGGGAAGCTTGTCCCGTCTGTTCCTTATGTTTACCTTGGCATAACTTTGTTTTTTATTCTTTTCCTTTTTGCACCTACCCGTTCGTACCGTAGGCTACAACCTTAAGAGCCCGAGCATGGCCCGCGAGGCTTAGCTGCTCGTAACCGTAGGTAGAGGCAGGGTGCGATCGGTTGGAACATTTAAAGCAAAGCTACGTGAGGTAATTAAAGGGACGAACTACCCTTTCGTTCAGGTAGGATGGTATTTTACCATATGATAGAAAAAAAGAGAAAAGAGAGGTGGTATGGCACCTCCATGGAGCCCCGGAGTGACCTGGGCAAAAAGTGTTTGGTCCGGGGTGCCTTATAGGAGCAAACGTTAAGTAAAAAATGGTAAGACTAAATTTTAGGGGAAGAAACAACGTAGCTGCTCATTGTTCCAAGTGTTGGTGAGAACATTGCTGTTGGCATCCTTTAGTTGGTAGGTGCCCAGTTGGATCACCTCGGTCACTGTATAGGGACCTTCAATCATCCGGATCCTTGCCCGCCATACCCCCTTTCTTGGCTGCTGCCTCCTTGCCTTTTCCTTCCTTTGGCCCGCCGGCCTGTCGTAGAAAGCGCTTGAGGAGCTCACAGGCCCTGTAGAGGTGCTTGATGGGGTAGGCGTGGTTGGTGCACAGGCTCTCCATGAGCTCATTGAAGTGGTCCGAGAGGCCCTGCTAGGGCCGCTTGCCCATGTGATCAGTCACGGTGACCAACACGAAGTTGGTCGGTCGGCGATGATCTTTCTTGTCCTTTATGCCCCTCCGCGTGGAGGGGCCCTCGTCCTGATCCTCATGCTTGGCCTTGCCTTTGTCCTAGGCTCTATTGAAGACCGCTCCAACCGCCTCCTCACCAGAGGCGTGGTTTGTGGCAACATCAAGCAGGTCGCGGGTGGTACGGGGCTTCAGACACCCAAGCTTGTGGATTAGGGACTCGTAGGTTGTCCCAGAGAGGAATGCGCTGATGATGTTCGCGTCGACGACATCAGGGACGGAGTTGCATCTTTTGGAGAATGTACGGATGTAATCCCATAGGGGCTCACTGGGCTTCTGCTGGCAGCTCTTGAGGTCCTAGGAGTTCCTAGGGTGGACATACATCCCCTGGAAGTTCCCAACGAAGACCTCTTGAGGTCTGCCCAGTCACGGATGCTATCGTGTGGGAGGAATTCGAGCCACGCTCGAACATGCTCCCCCACATAAATGGGGAGGTACTGAATGATGAAGTGGTCATCATCCACTCCTCCGGCTGGCAGGTGAGCCAAAAATCTTCGAGCCATATACCAAGGTTCGTCTCCTCGGTGTACTTGGCGATGTTGGTGGGTGGTCGGAAGCGCTGTGGGAACGGCGCTCTTCAGATGTGTCGCCCAAAGGCTCATGGTCCTAGGCCATCTAGGCTGGGACTCCAGTCGTCCAGCCGACGACCATGCCTAGGGTGCGTTTTGCCACTCCCGTCGATGGTCTGGCTGGGGTCCATGTCGCCCGCCCATACTGCCGCCCGATGGACATCATCATCATGCTAGGCCCGACACCGGTTGTTGATGATGCTGTGAGCATCTTGGTTTGGTCTGAGCCATTCGTGCATAGGGGGTCAGTGTGGAGCGGATGCCAAGTCAGGCCGTGGCGCGGCTGCGACTTCCTATGCCACGCTCGGTGGCTATAGTGGTGAGCGGATGGAACGATTCATCTGGTGCGTCCCCACAACCCTAGTAGGGAGAGAGGCTGCGAGTCGGTGTCATGATGCGGAGCTCTCTGCCTGTTGAACGGCTGTGGTCTCCACGAGCGCTCGGAGGTTTTGGTGGACCGCCCGCTCCTGGGGGTCGACAGGCTCGGGGACGCCGCGCAAAAGCATCGCCGCAGCGGCGATGTTCTGGCCAGCCCGAGCAAACTATGGGGGATCATTCCCTCCATCCATGATGTTGAGCTAGACCTAGCGGGTGCGACCCCAGGCGCCACTCACTGGAGGTTACGCGCATGGGGCACAGCGTGGTGCACCGAGCGCGTCGGCGCAGGTGGCGGCTGGTTCTACCATCGTTGTCGTAGCTCCTCGGTGTGCTCTTGTGCGAGCGCGAAGGCCCCCGCACATGAGGGTCCAAAGGGGTGTGAGTCTACAAGGACTCTGCTACCACCGCGGCTGTCTCGGAGCGTCCGCCATAGCGCACTCCTAGGATGGATGGTGGCTAGGTGCCATGTCGCCGATGCTAGAGCCATCAATCTCAACCTCGTCATCTACGAGTTTGTAGAAACAGGTGGGAACATAGCTCGCCATCCCCACGAATTTGATGTGAGCGGAGGCGGCGTCAGCATTCTTTAGAGCCCTTGAGCATACGCATCCATAGGGGATGCGAGGCCATAGGGGAACCGGTCGTACGGTGGCTGTGGTGCGAACAACACGGTCCCTCCGGATAATCGGTGGAAGATAGTGAATAGCGAGTAAATAATAGTATGTACATTACTTACAGCGAGGTTTGAGCAGAGCATTTGCTCAGAATGAAGCATAGATGCCTCATTGTTGAAGTTGTCATGTGTCCCAGAGCCGATGAAGGGCGCCCCTCCGACGGGCACCGAAACAAGTGACTCCTCGTGGAGGTGTAGTACGCCTAGTCGATCGGCGACGAAGTCTAGGCTTCCGAAGAGGAAGGCCTGGGATGTCTCGAAGATGGGTGGAACCCATGTCCCAATAGGTGGGAGTGCGACAAACTCCAACGAAGCCAAAGTGAGTCATTCTGCTTGAGCCCGCCATGGCGACGGTGGCAGAAAAGTGGGTCATCCGATGACCAAAAGTGGGTCATCCGATGACCAAAAGTGCGTCTTCCCCACGGACGGCACTAACTGTCGGTGCAGAGAGTGACCAACATGTAAATATTTGTAGTTTTGTCATATGTTATGATTAGATGTGGCCTAACACTCAATGACACAGGGTTTATATTGGTTCAGGCAATGCACCCAACGTCCAGTTTGAGTCGGTCGGTGACTTTATTCCTGAGCTCAGGTGCTCGAAGTTTGCCGTGGGGTTAGAAACGGAAGGGCGAAAGATGGGGGTACAAGAGGTCCGGTCAGACTCTGGTCTGAAGGGCCAAGAGTGATAGGAGCTCCACTATGTGTTAAGTGTTCGAGTGTGTGCTTTGTGTAGCTTTAGAGTATCAAAAGCTAGCAGAGGGTGAATCGATATAAGTGAATCGATGGGTCTCTCTATTGGGAGAGAGCGCATCCCCTTTTATAGATGAAGGGGATGGCCTTACAAGTGAGAGAGGGAGGGTGCTCATATGCTAAGTCTTGTTGCCCACGCCGTTGGATACAAGATGATTATAGGCGCCCATAACACTGTTAATGCCAGATGCATGTGGGAGGTTGTGTCGTCTTCTTTTGGTATGGAAGACGTCGGTGCCTGCCATACTATTGATGCCTAGAGACATGTAGGGGGTTTTACCATGTTCGCCTGGTATGGTAAATGTCAGCACCCACAACACTGTTGATGCCCATAGACATGTGGGGGAGCCTTACCGTGTTTGTTTGGTATGGGAGTTGATGGCACCCACAACACTATACGGAAAATGTTGGCGCCCACAACACTGCTTGGGTTCTAACATGTCAGGAAGGTCACAGGGTATTGTCCTGCAGATGTACAGATACGGTCCTTGATATTGCGGTTGACTTGAGTGCCGGCCTTACTTGCTCCATCCGTTTCCTAGTCCTCACCGAGCGGGCGTCCCCTGTTGTTTGGTCCCAGTTGGCTCCGATTGCACCAGTCGGAGAAGAGCTGTAAGCAAGGGTTTCGGTGTGTCCCCGGTCGGAGACGTGGGTTAGAGTCAGAAGTGGTGTTTGGCCAAGCCTTCCAATCGGAGAGGCCGTCCGGAGGTGGGCCGGAGTCGGAAGCGAGTGCTGTTCCTCGAGGCCTTCTGGTCGGAGAGGCGGGCCAGAGTCAGAAGCGGGCGTCGTTCCTCCTCGGCCAGGCCTTTCGGTCGTTTAGGTTTTTGGGCTGGCCTAGGAGTTGTGCGTCGTTCGCAACATCGTCTGCTGGGCTGAGCCTTTGCTGGTGAAGCCGGTCCATGAGGGACCCTAGGTTTATAAACCCAACAGTTCTAGTATTACTTGAAAGCATACCAAGTGTAGCTATTTTCCTATGCACGCTAGTTTTCATTTCATCAATCAAGTTCTATAACTAGCATACATGACACAAGCTTGCATATTAAATTTAAAAACTTATGCAATGCAAGCAAGCACATGAATATGCACATATCAAATGCAAACAACTAAGTTCATGAGCTTGCTCCCCCTACTTGTGTGCTTTTCTTGTCAAGAATTTTTTGATCCTCTCACATTCCTCATTCCTCCTCAATGTTGCTCCATACTTCTTTGTCTCAATCTTTCCCAAAGCTTTCATATCTGTGTACAATCTCTCCCCCTTTGTCATCAATTTCCATAAAAGGTGTGCTTCTCATTGATGCAAAGGCTCGCTTTTAGGTAGATGGTTGAGGCTTGAATCTTGCATTTTTTATGGACATCACTTGATTATTAGAATGACACCACTTGTATAGCTTCTTGAGATACCACACATAGGATCTTTGACCTTGATACCAATTGGTGGGACACCTCCCCCTATGTCATAGCATGGGTCATCCATTTGATAAACTTGAGCTCTTGTAGGTGAGGGATGCATTCTTCATTTGATGATCACTTAAAGTTAAGGATCACTTGTGGAACCATCGTCTTGCATGATTAATACCACGTGTAGATGTGATACCACTTGAAAGAATTTTCTAGTATGGAACCACTTGTTGGATTTATCAATAAAAACCATTTCTTGAACTTTTGCAATCTTCATAAGTACTACTTATAGGATATCACTTGTGAGTTGATCTAGATGTCACTTGTGAATTCTTGATGAAATACTTGAGTCTAGAGGCCACTTGAAACAAACAAACTAGATATCCATTTGCATTGTTGTCTTATGCTTGTACTCTTATCACTATCATGAGCTTCTAATTTTGACTTGACTAAATTGATTTGCCTAAGCTTCCATGTCCAGTTTGAACCAATGACAAGCTTTTTCACACCTCTTACAAGGGTTATCTTGCCAATGTTGTACTTGTCACTTGTTAGCAATCCAAATTAAATCAAGTACTTGGGTTCACTAGCTCATGAATAAACTCATATACTACCACTAGATCAATTAAACGTTCAAGCAATAGTGGTAGGCTATGAATTTAAAACATTTCATTTGTTATGCATGATCCTATGAAGCATGTACTATATGCACTAATCGCATACTAGTAAGGGATGAAATGTTCATGCACATTACAAGGATACCTTTGCTACGTTGGAGTAGAGGATAGTCACATAGATTCCAATTCATTACTCCAATAGCAATGTGAAGTCCAATTTATAGCTTGGTGAAGACCAATCATCATATATAGAGTCCATTCTTCACCCATATGAAATGAGAGCCACTAATGATCAAGTGCACTATCTTGTTGTGGTTAGCTTGCTTCATCTTTTGATCAATGCTTGCATGAGCGAACTATTTGGAAAACCACTTGAATTGCCACGAGTAGCTCTCTTTTGGTTGTTGCTTGTTTTTCTTGATCAACCCTTTTGATTGCTTCAATTAAGCATCTCAAATGTCCCTCGGATCACCACTTCCATGTTAGCCTTCCAAGTACCACACTTGGTTTACCTACACATAGGCGGCAAGCCCCTTGTAACAAACCGGGTTTCTAGAGAAGCCAAAAATACAAACTTTTAAAAAAAAATTCCTACAATGTATGAAGCATGTAGATGCTAGGTTGAACTAAGAACAATTTATAAATAAATTATTGCAGGCATATAGAATTACTTGTAGGAGTTGCCAGAGTTCTTTTGTTGGTTTAGTGTTTTGTGTTGGAGAGCACAAGTCCGTAGCAAATTCTTTTGATCCCTTCTAGAATATCTGAAGAACCCCTTTTCATCTCTCTCAATTCACCTTCTTGCTTTTGAACCTCATTCGAATCCCTTGATCTAATTCATAAAGTCAATCGACCTTCCTTGTAAATCAATGCCCATCGATGTCAACCCTTGACATGGACCCCACGAACCCATAGATAACCCCTAGAGGACCCCACTAGGAGTTGTACATGTTGGCAACACATGTATACCAATTTAGGAGCTTTTGGAAGTAAATATAATGGAGGAATAAATAGATAAGGAATTAGAAAAGGGAAAAGGAAAATAAGAAAGTGCAACCGGCCCAACCAGCTCAGCAGTTCGGCCTGCTCGCGCCTAACCGGCCCAGCCCGCTCACGCCCACCACGCCCTGGCTTGGCCCGCTCGCGCGCACAGCTAGCCCAGTCTGGCCCAAGCAGCAGAGTCGGCCCCGCTCGCCCTCGGCCTTGGCCCAGCCTGCCCCGCTAGCGCCTTGGCCCAACCAGTGCAGCAGCCCATGGCCTGCTTGGCCCAGCCTGGCCAGCAGCCGAAACCGACGCCCTTGCCAACCCTAGGTAGGAGCAGCCGCTCCCAGCCGCCGCCGCCAGACCGCTTGCGTGCGCGCAACGAAGCCCCGCGCCCTCAGCTCACTCCGCACCTCCGCTCGATGCGCGCCGCGTGGGCAGGAAGCACGGACCCCGAGGATTTACTAGTACTCAGATTCACCGGGAATCCTTTACATCCCACTCGCCCTATATGGTGCGGGATGGTCGGACTACTTGGTAGAGCGATGCCACTACTGCTAGGCGAACGTGTGCAAGGAGGTATAGGGCGCGCGGTTTTCCCCCACACCCTTCTGAGACTTTAGGAGGCCTTGTGGACCAGGTGACGACCGTGCGCCAATGACGTCACGGCCCTGCCTGCACCGAGCCCGTCCTGCATGGGAACATCACCGCCTCTGCATTGGACCTCCAAAGCCCCAGCCCTTATTCATTCCTCGAAAGCCTGCCTGTCCCAGCCTTTGACGCTGGCTCTGTGTTGCCTATCGTGCATGGCACGACGTCTCTACCGCGCCGGTAGCCACCCACGATCGTCGCATGGCCGAGGGCCGTCATGAACACGAGTAGCGCGCTCGCACACACACGTCATGCATGGAGACGTGGTCACGAACACCGCACACACGGACACACGTTCGCCCAGGCCTCATCCATGGCCGCGACCATGCCAAGCCCCGACCCTATCCCGGCCTTCGACACCGGCTTGACCTCGGAGCTTCTCCGCTCTAGGACACACACGCGCACTCACATACACGGCCTAGCCAAGCCAACTAGACCACGGTGTCAGGAGGACACCGGATCTGCCGCCACCCCACACGCCCTGCCGCCAGTGAGACACCGGAGTAGAAGCAGGGAGGGAAACGGAGCCTCCCGTCGCCACGTGCACCGGGTACATGATGCACCGCACGGCCTGTGCCCGCGTGGACACGGTCCACCGCAGACCATCCCTGCGGTCTATGGACCAGCGCCTACGAGCCCACCGTACACTAGCCCCATACACCGGAGCCCGATAGGAGCCCAGACCGAGCCACATGGATGTCCTCCCCGCGCGACATGTGTCCGGGCCGGTCCAGCCCAAAATCCAGCCCTGTCTAAGCCCGCCAAGGCCCAGTCGAGACTCAAACCGGTTGACCGTTGACCGGTCAACATTGACCATTGACCGGGACCCACTTGTCAGCGACACAGAGCCGTTGGCCCCACTTGACAGTAGGTTACATCATGCTGACATCATAATGACGTCATGCGGGTTCCACCTGTCAATAGCCCAAGATCCTCGGTCCCACCTGTCGGACTGATGATGTCGTGCTAACGTCATGATGATGTCAGCGAAACCCCACCTATCAGCCACTGTTATAGCGGGACCAATCCTGCGCTGCCATGTGTCAAGCCCTGGAATAACCTTCCTTTTTCTTTTTCAAAAAAAGGAGTTAACCTTTGGAAATTTATAGAAAATTCTTACGACCTTAGAAAAATGTGAAACCAGTTCCCACATTTTTCTAAAATCAAGCCCTACGATGTGGACCAACCCTTAAGTACTTTTGACCCTCTGGGGCAAGCCACGTTACCCTCTGAACCTTCGGGTGACCAAATCATAGTCGATGTTTTATTGAGACCTTAGAAAGCCCGTCTACTACCTTTCCATATATGCGTAACTACCTTGTTGGACTATATTCTTATGACATGTCTGTATGTCTGCCATACAGGAACTCCATCCATCTCTGAGCTATGGAATTGTGCTACTCCAGTCGTGTCGAGTCGTGTTGTCTTTTGATCGTGTGCTTGGTTCTTATCGACGGTTGTCTGTGTTGCCTGAGGACCATGCCTTCGCACTGGTCGAGGGATCGTACCTCGTTCGACCATTTTGGTTGTGGGATCGCTCCACCATGGCCGTAATGGCGAGCGTAACTCGTACCCTCGCTTTTGTTGTCTCCGACATACTACAATTATTAGTAATCTGATTCGGCCCTAGGACTTGGGCATGGTGGATTAAACATTGGTGCGGATATCACCCGCACACAATGAGCCTTTTATGGCCTAACTTAGTGGACGAGTCGGGATATGATGATTGTAGATGACGGATGCCAACTCGTGTAGGATAAGCTCATGGCCACGAGTCCCCTCGCCATGACCATCGAGCTCTACCTCTTTTCACCTGTGTTTATCCTAGCCACCTTATATGATTGCACCACCTTGACCATAGCATTCCTTTGGATCTAAGCGGTGACAACCGCACTGCTACGAACCGAGGGAATAGCAATGTGCCAATAGTTGCACGGCCGTGATGCCCTATGAGTTGGTTGGATCGTGGGACTGTATCTCTTCTCTCCAACCTTCGTCCGTTCCATGACAAGTTGGTCGAAAGAGTACAGATCCCATTCTTCTCTCCCTTTGGTTCTTAATCCTCGTCAATCCAGTAAGATGTGGATTGAGCCCCTTGCTTGTTTGGGGTTTATTGCGCTCTTGATTCCATTCCTTGATTCTTGTCGGCTTCTAGGGCGAGTGGATCAAAGGAAGGCGAATCTCGTGTTCTTCTCTTTTGGTTCTATCGTGCTCAAACCCCCGTATGCTTGTACCTGGTATGACCATCGCATTTCTTTGATTCCCACGGTGACAACTGCATCGCTATGAATTAGAGAGATGTCTTAGTGCCAGTGCACCTAAGTCGGGTACCCTACGAGTGGTTTGTGCACCTGGTGTTTTGTCGCTTCCTTCCAATACCCCGACTTTCATCGTGGCGTGAGTGTTGGAAGAAGTAGACCTTGTCCCTTGTTGTTCTTGCTCTTGTTGCACCGTTAGCCCGCTCTGTTCGACTCCGTCTTGCCCATGACGATTGGATCAAAGACCGGACTATTCCCTTTGGGTTAGCAAAGCTATGGTCTAAGTCGTACCTCGGACCCGTGCGTGTCGACTTGATCGACCGTCTAAAACCATCTTTCCCGAAGATGTGTCTGAGAACATGACATGGATGTGCCTAGCTAACCCCCGCATCTTTTGCCATGTTGAGCGACTCTCTCCTCGGCTCCTGACGTTGATGTGTCGTGTGGATCGAGAGGACCCGTCGCTGTCCAACCTCATTGCGCTACCGCTTCCTACCATAGCGGGTGAGCCAAAGTACATTGGAGCCAAGTCACAATAGTGTTATTCATTCTTGATTGCTTCTCGTGTCCAATTGTGACTTGCGGGATAAGGCTATAAGAGCTAAACCCCGTCGTTCTTCCTCCATTGGGCCTACCTTCCGATTCTCATCATCTCCATGACGCCCAGAAGGAGAGACAGTGAGCCGTGATGTTTGCTATGAATGAGCTCTGGCTTAAACCGTTTATCGTAAAGCCGTACTGGCTTGGCCATGGCATAAGCTTGTGCATAAGCAAACCATCACCTGTGTTTCTTGACCCAAGGAAATCGGACAACCGGCGAGAGGGCTAAGCTATGAATCTTTTAGTGTGCCATTGGTGTTATTGGATCTTCCTGCGTCTGGTCATCTTTTTGAGTGTTGTGTGTTCTCTAGCTTTGCGTGTCGCTTCGCGGCGTAGCTAGCGATCGGATCAAGAGAACGGGAACGACAACAAGGACTGTGGACTGGAGTCGACCTAGGAGGAGACGACCCCGCTGATTGAACACCAATAGATGGAGAATTAAACCACTACTACCTCTACATCGCAGGTGCCATGGCAGCACCCTCTTTTAGAGAATCCTATTAGACATTGCATAATATCTAGAACTGCTAGCGCTTTAAAAATTATTCCCTTGCTAGTACTTTGATGCTTGCTACTACCTAAGCCATTATTACCCTGATGCAACCCACTCTACCACGTCACCCTGCTTTGCGCATTCGCTCACTTATATATGCTTACTTGCCTGCTTGCTTGCATATTACACCACTATACTTATTATTAACTCCACTTCGCATTATATCGGGGATGTGATGCTGGTGGTGAACCCCCTGGGAATGGTTTGGCTATGGGTGCCGGACTTGGAGGTGTGTGAGTGTGTTGCGTGTGTCTTGGGTGCGTGGAGAGTGAGGGTTGTGTCGACCGAGTCGGAATAACGACGAGCCTGGGGCGAGTCTTGCCATGTGGTGCTACCTGGGCACTTGGATAAGGAATACCTGTGGCGGGTAAATGGTAATTGGAGGTGGCCCTAGGTGTGAACCTGTGATGGGAGGAGCCCAGGGTGGAGGTGCTGTGGTGGCACGATAAATGGAAACCCTGATGAAGACATTCTGGCTTAGTCACCCCTAAGGACTTACTAGTACTCAGATTCATTAGAAATCCTTTACATCCCACTCGCCCTATATGGTGCGGGACGGTCGGACTACTTGGTAGAGCGATGCCACTACTGCTAGGCGAACGTGTGCAAGGACGTACGGGGCGCGCAATTTTCTCCCACACCCTTCCGAGACTTCAGGAGGCCTTGTGAACCCAGCTCTTGACATCTGGAGGGCCCCGGCTCTGTCTACGACTCACAGTATCAGCCATCCCAGACTAGACTTGGGATGTTCCAGGGCTGAGAGGTAGGGTGGCATCGTTCTAGGCTAGCAAGCAATCGGAATTCTACCTAGGAGATACATGGCTCCGAGGATGGCTAATCTTGTGGGTATGTAAAACCTCTGCATAGTGTATGGTTGATCGATCGATACATATGCCGACTTGTCGGCTATGGACCTTTCTTGTGTTTCGCTTAAACTAGATAGGAGATGAGTCCTTCCATTCTCCCTCCAGGGTTGGGGTATTTTCCGGTCGTGAGCCTTGGGGCTGCGGGCCGTTGAGACAAGGCCGAGAGGGAGTTGGCCTATCGACCTGAGTGTGTGAGATGAGATAAGGTGTGGTGGTGTGGAGATGGTTTTTGATGGATGGTTGGTGGATGGATATGGCTGGATGTGGATGTGTGTGGATGGGAATGTGTTAAAAACTGGACATTATTATTACATTACTACTGTTACTTACTTCTCATGCGCTAAGGATGCAAACCACAGCCAAATGTTAGGATCGTCAGATCCTCTTGTTTTATCTTTTCCACTAAAGCTCATCGATGCTGACCATGGCCTGCACACATCTGGCGGTGTGTAGATTTTCCTGCTTCTCAGAGATGCTGACTTTAGAAGGATTAGGAGGTCTCATGCCTACGCTCAAGTTTGGTTCGGAGAAGGAATCTACGCTGCACTACGCCAACTCTGATGATGCCCGTGAAGGAGGAGCCTTCACTCGATAGTCTTCCGCTAGATTAACTCTGTAATAGGTGAGTTTCCCCAGTGATGTAATATCCTGTATTCTTGTAATCTTACGATGTATGACTGTGATATCGACTGATATATAATAATATGATGGAATCAACTATTGGTTTCGTCATATTATAATTCATTCTGTGGATTTTCCCTTCATGGAAAATTGAGGATGTTTCACCACTACACTAGGGAGAAGTGACCTCTCTCCAAGAACCATTCTTGACACTCACTTGAAATAGCTTGATTGATTGGTCTAAGTGATGAACTTAACTTGATGAGTAACCTTGATTTCTTCTTTAAGTCCTTTTATTTCTACTTGTTTAAGTCATTTTCTTTCTACCAAATGATTTCCAATAGTCACTATAACTTAAACTTCATCTTCATCTTAAGTTTGATCTTGATCTTCCAATTTGAGTACCGAATATGTGCAAAGTACACTTGTTTACACCAAAATTTGGGAGAAGAACGCAGGAATTCGAAGGCTTCCAAGATTGTGCCAATCAAGGAATCGATTGCATAAGGATCAATATCAGCTGATTCAGATACGACTCTAGAATCGGATCTCTTTGGATAGCAGATAGCGATGATGAGCTACGGTTGGCGCTACGAAACTACATATCAGACTCTACAAAAAGGGAAAGATTAGGGTCCAAGTTATCTTAAATTAGGAATATTTTCTTCTATGCCGAAGATTGTAATGAGTCATGCTCGAGTAGGATTCATGTTTAGGCTCCGAGTATAAATATTGGACCCCGGCTATTGTAAAGAACACACAATCAATCAAATACAAGTTCTTTACTTTTTTCGGCTCCGGACACCCCTTAGGAGTAGTAGTAGAGTAGTTCTCAGCGAGTTCTTCAGCGAGCAGGGCTGCATCGGTCCGGCCGACCTTTGGCTTGTCTATAAGTACCATCATGGCTTATACTTCTGTTTGTACTGCTGCATCGATCCGGTCGACCTCCACTGTGACTCTCGTATAAGCTAGTTATCGACTCTTGTTTAGTTCAAGTACGGATGCATCGATCCGGTCGACCTCCACTGCTCGAACTAGATTAAGGTCAAGTTATCGGCTCTATCTAAGGGTGGCGTCCTTCGGATAGATTCATCAAGTTACCGATATTGCTTATTGCTTTCATTATTTATTTAATTACAGCAATATCACTTCGCCCGATTGGGATTGATCTAGATCGGCCTTATATCCTGTTTAACCCATCGTTTGTTAATCTAAACTGATCTAATCTGCATCTTGAATGATGAGTTATGTTTTATCGGCCGTTTTATGTCAATCTTGATCATGCATAGTGTGTGGTTAAGACATGTCTGGTCTCGAATAGATCTATTGACTAACGAAAACCGTTCCATGGCCCGTTATCATGGCCTGTGTGATTCTGCCTCACACCCCACTGTTAGCACCATAGGGTGGGGATCATTATTTGGTAGATCTATTCCTGATAGGGCATGACCTTAACTGTGCGCTATGCCTGAATCGGTTGTTTTAGCCGATATCGAGTGCTTTCACATATGCAGTTCGCGTCATGAGACCGTTGAAGTAAAGATAGGTCGAAAGATGTGTTAGCCCCATGATCTTATTATTGTATTACGTCCTGCATGATTCTACCTCATACCCCACTGATATTAGTAATAAGTTAGGGTCGTCGAATTTATCGCTGTTTCTACAGCCTGCATGATTCTGCCTCATGCCCCACTGGTCATAACGATAGATGACATATAACATGTTCATTAGATTTATCTTTATTAAATGGTTAAATGATGATGAGTTGCTTCTTTTATATAAAAAGAGATTTGGTTACTTGCGGTCATTGGCTTAGCATAAACTGATTATTGTTGACATCCTATTGCCATTGACTAATATTTGTCTGAATAACGATATTCATCCTGAGTGATAACCGATTTTTCCTTACACAACCTCATGAGCTTTAACTGATTTATTCTTATGAGTATGCTAAAATCGACTATTTCCTTCCACATCGGCTCTCAGAGCCGCACATTCGGGACTGTCTGGCAACACCGGCATGTTCCGCCTTAAATTACTAATTAGCTTTCTCTCCTTGTCAATTGTAGGGTCAAATTGACTGGCACGTCTCGGGAGGAGTACACAGGATCGACCACCCCTGGGTTGAAGCCATGCGGATCTACAACTCCATCGAGCAGACTCTTCTGGCTTGCTCGTGTGCCCTCAGCACGGGACAAAATTTCATGCCGACACACGTTCTGGCACGCTCGGTGGGACACCACAGTCGTCATGGCGGTTCACAACAATAATGACATCCTTATGGTACATTACGAAGACCTACCTAATGGAGATAAAGGTGTCATCAGCAAAGCTATAGAAGAATTTCATAACAAATGTTTGTTGTCCTACACCAAAACATGTGATAATACAATTGTTCAGAAATATCCACTACTAAGAGTTCTGTTGCATGGGCAGACAGATGCAGATGAGACTGAAGACAGGCATTTCTTCATGGAAGCTATAAACAAGTCTATTCATGATGCCATATCGAACCATAATGAAATTTTCTTGAATACATTCTATAACACCATGAAAGAGGTGTTTCATGGGTTTCCATTTGATCAGGTTGGACCGGCTTATTACAACATTCTACATCCATCGACTCAAGGGACTAATCAAACCAGTACTAGCCATCAAGAAGCAACACCAGCTGATAATGATGATGTCCATGTAGTTTAGAGTTCATGTGAACAAGCTCAAGGTGTTACTACAAATCAGATACAGTACAATCCTAGATCGTCAGTGTATCATGTGCAACAGCCGGTGGGGCAAGGTCAGAACCAGGTGATTAATTTTGGCACATCAGGCCACATACCATCGTCGGCTCAAAAAATAGCACCATCAATTCAAAGGATCTGTAGAGATATAGATCTTCATGTCTACAATCAGAGACTTAAAGCAGCAAGCCAGCAAAGGATCCAGCAGAAATAGAGATTCCACAAGGGTATCATTATGGCACAGATTATAACATCCTTCACATGATTCCGAATCTAGGGTATCAAGGCACATAGGATTTCAATCCATAGATGGGTCAGCAGGTGCATAGAAATCCAAATTCACATGATGACAAGTTGTTGCTAAAGGTGACCGAGATGATGAACAATTAGTTCGGTCTGAAGCCAAAAGGGCTGACCTTTTCGTACAAACGCCCATATCCTGAATGATATGATTTGGTCGCTCTTCCTGCAAATTACGGGCTTCCAGAGTTTGCTAAGTTCACTGGCCAAGACAGCACAAGCACAATAGAACATGTCAGTTGGTATCTTACACAATTGGGCGAGGCATTAGTTGAGGAGGCCCATCGAGTTCGTTTCTTCTCCTTGTCCCTGTCAGGGCCAACCTTCACTTGGTTTTCATCACTGACAGTCAACTCCATTGCTAATTGGGCTGACCTAGAAAAGAAATTTCGTACATATTTTTATACTGGGACTGGAGAAAAGAAGATTACTGATTTGACAACTACAAGGCAGAAAACTAACGAATCGGACATTGAGTTTCTTCAGAGGTTCCAAGAGACTAGGAATATGTGCTTCTCATTAAACTTAACTGATGATCAGCTAGCTGCTTTGGCCGTTCAAGGAATGCTACCAACATAGAAAGAAAAACTGCTGGGACAAAAATTTGACAACCTAGATCAATTGGCTCAACGAGTGGCGGCGCTCAATAGCCAATTTCAGAGTATGCGCAAAGATACCCGATTCTAGAAGAGTAGCACAGTGGCCGAAGCTTATAATCCATACTCCGTCGATGACGGCTATGAAGATGAAGAAGAAAAGGTTGCCACGGCTGAATGGAATTGGGCCAAAAAGATAGTAATGGTACCAAATCCTTAGGGAAGAGGAGTCAAGGAGAGCTACGACTTTGATGTCACAAAATCAGACAAGCTCTTCGATTTCTTGCTTGAGAAGAGACAGATCAAGTTGCCCGATAATCATGTTATGTTGCCCCCTGATCAGTTGAAGAATAAGAAGTTCTGCAAGTTCTATAACGCTACTTCTCATTCCACTAATGAATGCAAAATTTTCCGGCAGCATATACAGAGGGCTATTCAGCAAGGAAGACTCAAATTTGATACACCTCGGAAAATGAAAGTTGATGATAATCCTTTCCTAGAAGATCAAAACATGGTCGATGCTAGGCTGCTCAAAGGAAAGACTAAGATCCTGACATCAGCCAAATCGAGAGAAGCTAGGACAGTTGATCCCGAGATGCAAATATCGACTAACGAATACAGAGAAATTAGAGGACGTCACGATAAGAAAAACAGCCGATATGAGTAGGGAGAAACATCAAAAGAAGGGGTGACAAAACCATGAGTTACATCTTAAATTCTGTTGAATAAATGGCAGCGGCAGAAGAAAAAGGATTATCAGCGTTGGTTAGAAAACCAAGAATACCAGCGTCAATAGGAAAAAGCGAGGTATGAAAGAAAGCAAGTTGAATCACATTGGAATTGTCCTTTCTTCAGACATTGCTGGAACGAAGGTTTGAAGTTGCCTACCAGGAATGACTGTCCAGAGTGCAGCGATCAATATTGGGAGTTTAGGCAATCTCAAGTCAACCGCCATTTTATCCATGCTCAAGATGTGTATCATCATAATAACATGGATCGGCGCTTAAAAATGGAAATGTTCATAATTGACTTGGAAAAAAAGTTGTTGATCAAGACTGGGCTGATTATGAAGAAGAAAGTAACGAGAGAAAATATGTTTGGCAGAAAGGCCAATGGTGTCCAGGAGGTTTGACAAGAAGCCAGAAGAGAAGGGTGCAACGACTAAGGAATAGAGAGTTGGAACAGGCTCAGGCATCCGGTAAACCTCAAGTATGGCGTACAAAGCAAACATCCGATAGAAAGCAACCATCGACTAATATTCAAATGGCTTTTCTATTGCCATCAGAATTCAGAGCTCCGGTAGAACAAGAAGTTTATTCGGATTTCGATGAATCGGAGTATGAAGAGATAGTTGCCAAGCTGACAGTTATACAGCAGGCTATATTTGATAAACTAGTCAAGCATCGGCACTTAAAGGCTTTATATGTAAAAGGTTTGGTTGATGGGAAGCCGATGAACAAGATGTTGGTAGACGAAGGAGCTTCTGTCAATCTCATGCCTTACACCACCTTTTTGTAAGCTTAGCAAGGGACAAAGAGATCTGATTGAGACTGACATGATGCTTAAGGACTTTGGGGATAATGTGTCTAAGACCCGGGGGGCAATAAACGTCTAACTAACAATCGGGAATAAGACTCTGCTCACCACGTTCTTCATCATCGATGGAAAAGGATCATATAGTTTACTCCTTGGTCGTGATTGGATCCATGTTAACTGTTGTGTACCATCGATCATGCATCAATGTTTGATTCAATGGCATGGAGATGATGTCAAATTGGTTCACGCTGACGAGTCTGTTGAGTATCGCAACAGTCGATCCAGTCTTTTGGGAACTAGGAGACTTCGAATGCTTTTCTAGCAAGATATGGGAAGGAGGCTTCATTAGAGTCAATAATAAAAGCCAACAGCCGATCCAAGCAGTCGGCTTTGAAAATTTGTCTTAATGTATAATCCAATAGATGGTATAGATGGCAAAACTAGGACATGGCTTCACATCGATCAATGAATTAGAAGAAGTAGATATTGGTTCTAGAGATAGACCTAGGCCAACGTATGTAAGTGCCAAGTTAGATCCTGAGTATAAGCGAGAGTTAGTTGATTTATTAAAGGAATTTAAAGATTGTTTTGCTTGGGAATACTATGAGCTGTCTAGTCTAGACCGATCAATTGTTGAACATCGGTTGCCAATCAAACCTGGGTATCGGCCGTTTAAACAAGCTCCAAGGAGATTCAACCCGAACGTGCTTGATGATATCAAAAAGGAGACTAAAAGGTTACTAGAAGCAAAGTTTATCCGACCGTGCCAATATGCAGAGTGAATATCTAATGTTGTCCCTGTGTATAAGAAGAATGGAAAATTAAGAGTTTGCATCGATTTTAGGGATCTGGACAAAGCCACACCCATGGATAGTTATCCAATGCCAATAGCTGATACGTTAGTAGATGCAGCAGCCGGGCACAGGGTTATTAGCTTCATGGACGGCAATGCAGGATATAACCAAATTTTCATGGTTGAGGAAGACATAGCAAAGACCGCTTTCAGGTGCCCCGGTGCAATCGGTTTATTTGAGTGGGTTGTGATGACCTTTGGTCTGAAGAATGATGATGCAACTTATCAAAGGGTGATGAATTATATTTTTTATAAGTTGATCGGTGGGATTGTTGAAATCTACATCGATGATGTGATGATAAAATCCAAAGGGTACAAAGAGCATCTAACTGATTTGCGGGAGACTCTAGAATGCACAAGAAAACATGGTCTAAGGATGAATCCTAATAAGTGTGCTTTTGGAGTGTCAACTGGACAATTCTTGGGTTTCATGGTCCACGAGAGAGGAATCGAAGTTGGTCAAAAAAGCATAAAAGCAATTGATGAGGCAGTTCCCCCGACTACTAAAATAAAGTTACAATCTCTGCTTGGTAAGATTAATTTCATCAGAAGATTCATTTCGAATTTGTCGAAAAGAGTTCTACCGTTTTCTCCCTTGTTGAAGTTGAAAAATGATCAAGAATTCAAATGGGGTGACGTACAACAAAAGGTGTTTGAAGAAATAAAAGAATATATGAAATGTTCACCTGTGATGGTCCCTCCTCAGCAAGGTAAGCCTTTTAAGTTGTACATATTGACTGATGACAAGACAATTGGATCGGCCTTGATGCAAGAGTTTGAAGGAAAAGAGTGAGTTGTTTTCTATCTGAGTAGAAGGCTCCTGGATCCAGAGACAATATATTCTCCCACCGAAAAGTTATGCTTGTGCTTATATTTCTCTTGCACTAAGTTGCGACACTACTTATTATCGACCAAATGTACGGTTGTTTCCAAGGCTGATGTGATTAAGCACATGTTATCAATGCCAATACTGAATGGGAGAGTGAGAAAGTGGATTCTCGCGTTATCGGAATTTGACTTAAAGTACAAATCGGCTAAAGCAGTCAAAGGACAGATAATGGCCGATTTTGTCACCCAGCATCATAAGCCAAGCATTGATTATGTAGAGCTGATGCCTTGGACGTTATTCTTTGATGGATCATCATACAAGCAAGGTGGTGGCATTGGTATTGTTATTATTTCACCTCGAGGGGTAGGTTTTGAGTTTGCTCTTCCAACTGAACCAATGATTACCAAAAATCAAGCAGAATATGAAGCTATTCTTAAGGAACTTCAACTTCTTTATGAAGTAAAGGCCAAAATAATTGAAGTATTTGGAGATTCACAGTTAATTATTAATCAGTTGATTGGCCTATATGAGTGCAAAGAATATACTTTAAAAGGATACTATACCTTCTCTGTAGTAGCACCTATCTAAAAGAAGGAACAGCTGATGATGCACCAATAGCATCTGATTGAATCGGCTCTGAGTTTTCAACATTGGTATCGGCAATGTCAAATTTTAGTTCATAATTATTGCAGAAGAATAAAAGGGACGTTTAACTTCCTTACCATCAGTTGCATGCTGAGCTGGGGAATCAATAGGATCACCTTCGACGCCGATAGGATCATTAAGTGGGCTGTCAGGCTCCTGCTCTTGCATAGGTGTTTCCTCAGGAAGTATCTGGCATGGTAAGAAGCCAGATGAAGAATGGAAATCGAGTAGATCAAAAGGTTAAAGAAAATGCTCTGACAAGCATCAAGGATAAAACTCACATTTTCTGCTGTTATGGAAGCATCGGTTATTTCAACCAAAATCAGCTCTTTTTGAGGATCAACCGATGGGGGTTTAGTTGGTGCTGAGTCAAATGCCTAGGATAGTAGTCCCGCACCTAAAGCAGGTTGGGACGCAATGCTCGATAGCTGTGAAGGAACGGGATCAGCAGTTGAATAACATTTTTGAGAAGGAGACAAATTGTTTACCTGAGCAGCTGATGGTCTCGTTCTATGGAGTCTCTTCCTAGTAGTGGTTTTCTGGGTTGTCCCATGAGCTGCCTTGCGCTATGGAGAATGATATGTTACAATAGTGGAGGGAGCATGAGTTTTCATCAATTTTTTCAGTAAAGGCGCAGCCGATACTATTCTTAAAACTGGGCACGGTGGCTGGTAATCTATAGGACACCCCTTCCTATCCAAGCTCGGGGGATCAAATTCAGCATCCTGAAAAGGTCAATTAGAACAGTTGGTAGAGGAATTCGTCGAGCAGTTTTCTTGAAAGGAAATGGCAAGTTACCTCTCCGTTAGAAGCAAATTCCCCATTTAGGGATATACACAAAGGATGGACCAACCCGCAGAAAAGATGGGAGTGTCATTCTTGCCACCAGGAGTCAAAGAGAATGAAAGAGGAGCTAACTCTGATCCAGTCATGCATGCAAAGGGAAGGAAGGTCCGATCCCAATTGAAAAACTCTGAAGGCTTCCATCACCTCAATGATGTCTTCTCTTGGCTTCAATATGTTTCTGAAGAACAATTGAGGGGGGAGCTAGCCAAAGCCAAACTGATGGGCTATGAAAGATGGATTGTAGAACTCCTAAGTTGGGGGGTTGCCTAGAAGGGAGGAGCCTATAGCCATTTTGCCACGACCATGACAAAATTCGGTGGGAAGAACGCAGGGCTTGATGAAGGAATTAAAATTATAGCCGCTGCCTCGTCCGAACAGCCTGACTCGAATCAAAACTTGAATGGGAAGATCAGCTCATCATTCTCATAATCATCATATGGTAGCCAAGTCAGGATGTCTACATCAAACCCTCTATAAAACTTCTTGAAGAGATAGCCAATATCAAAATCAATTGTTATGGCCGATGCAGCCTCACCATAGCTCATGCACTGCCGAGTTCTTCCTTCTTCACCTCTATATTCCTCATCAAAGTTGGAGGAAGGGAAACTCAGGATATGGTTCATAATATAACTTAGCCATCCTGTGCAGTCTGATATTTTGGCTAATTTCTTGGAACCAGCACTCAAGTACTCATAAGGATGCACTGACCCAGTTATCCTAAGGCCGGTCAACATGTAAACATCGGCCAGGGTAATAGTCATCGGGCCATGACCAAAGACAAAAGCATTCAGGGCATTGGACTAGAAATAGGATGCGAAAATCAAGAGTGAATCATTCCTCTCCATCCCGGACAATGAAAGTGTCAAACATTGATTCAAATCATACACCTCCCAATCTCCGCCCTTTTTCTCGGATACCCTGCGAAACCAATTTCTCCACCCCTTGGGCATTTTAGTCTAGTTTTTGAAGGGGGTTTTGATATTCTAGGAGGATGAGTCCACTACAGACTGCTTGAAGGGGATTTGATTGGTTTCTTGATGAATAAAATTAGATGGGTCAGGATCACCCATAGGTCCAAGAAAATAGACATTGGAAGCAACAGCTGATGGAATCAAGATTTCATTCGTCATTTCCTAGAAATCGGATGGAATAAATTTAAGGAGAAAAGAAATACAGGGTAGCGGCCGGTACTCGAAGAATGGAAAACTCGGAAGGCATACCTCAGGGACATGGTCGCTGGTCGCCATTAAAGCCGAAGTAGATTTGAGTCTGATGGAGAACGCTTGAATGATGGCTTGATAGAACAGAGGATTTGCTAGAATTTGAGGCCTTGGCGATGACGGCGTTGGATATGAGGATTTGCTCAAGGAAAAGGGGAAATGCAAAAAGGTCGAGTGAGTTGGAAGACGTACTATTGGAATATTATATAAAACTCAGGCCGGGAAGACAGGGATCATGCGTATATCTCGGAATAGAACGGTTGCGGCATGGTAAACGGATAAATAGGAATTTTGGAATAAAATCACTTTTATCCCAAAATTGGGGGCATATGTTTACACCAAAATTTGGGAGAAGAACGTGGGAATTCAAAGGCTTCCAAGATTGTGCCAATCAAGGAATCGATTGCATAAGGATTAATATCAGTTGATTCAGATACGACTCTAGAATCGGATCTCTTTGGATGACGTCAGCAGATAGCGATGATGAGCTACGGTTGGCTCCAGGAAACTACATATCGACTCTACAAAAAGGGAAAGATTAGGGTCTAAGTTATCTTAAATTAGGAATGTTTTCTTCTATACCAAAGATTATAATGAGTCGTGCTCGAGTAAGATTCATGTTTAGGCTCCGGATATAAATATTAGACCCTGGCTATTGTAAAGAACACGCAATCAATCAAATACAAGTTCCTTACTTTTTTCGGCTCTGGCCACCCCTCAGGAGTAGGAGTAGAGTAGATCTCGGCGAGTTCTTCAGCGAGCAGGGCTGCATCGATCGGGTCGACCTCTGGCTTGTCTGTAAGTACCGTCATGGCTTATACTTCTGTTCGTACGGCTGCATCGATCCGGTCGACCTCCACTATGACTCTCGTATAAGCTAGTTATCGACTCTTGTTTAGTTCAAGTACGGCCGCATCGATCCGATCGACCTCCGCTGCTCGAACTAGATTAAGGTCAAGTTATCAGCTCTATCTAAGGGTGGTGTCCTTCGGATAGATTCATCAAGTTACCGACATTGCTTATTGCTTTCATTATTTATTTAATTACAGCAATATCACTTCGCCCGATTGGGATTGATTTAGATCGGCCTTATATCTTGTTTAACCCATCGTTTGTTAATCTAAACTAATCTAATCTGCATCTTGAACGATGAGTTATGTTTTATCGGCTGTTTTATGTCAATCTTGATCGTGCATAGTGTACAGTTAAGGCATGTCTGGTCTCGAATAGATCTATTGACTAACGAAAACCGTTCCATGGCCCGTTATCATGGCTTATGTGATTCTACCTCTCACCCCACTGTTAGCACCATGGGGTGGGGATCGTTATTTGGTAGATCTGTTTCTGATAGGGCATGACCTTAACTGTGCGCTATGCCTGAATCGGCTGTTTTAGCCGATATTGAGTACTTCCACATATGCAGATCGCGTCATGAGACCGTTGAAGTAAAGATAGGTTAAAAGATGTGTTAGCCCCATGATCTTATTATTGTATTATGGCATGCATGATTCTGCCTCATGCCCCATTGATATTAGTAATAAGTTAGGGTCGTCGAATTTATCGTTGTTTCTACGGCGTGCATGATTCTGCCTCATGCCCCACTGGTCATAACGATAGATGAGATCTAACATGTTAATTAGATTTATCTTTATTAAATGGTTAAATGATGATGAGCTGCTTCTTTTATATAAAAAGGGATTCGGTTACTTGTAGTCATTGGCTTAGCATAAATTGATTATTGTTGACATCCTATTGTCATTGACTAATATTTGTCTGAATAACGATATTCATCCAGAGTGATAACCGATTTTTCCTTCCACAACCTCATAAGCTTTAACTAATTTATTCTTATGAGTATGCTGGAATTGACTATTTAGTCGATTTCCTTCCACATCGGCTCTCAGAGCAGCACATTCGGGATTGTCTGGCAACACCGGCATATGCCGCCTTAAATTACTGATTAGCTTTCTCTCCTTGTCAATTGCAGGGTCAAATTGACTGGCATATCTCGGAAGGAGTACGTAGGATCGACCACCCTTGCGTTGAAGCCAGGTGGATCTATAGCTCCATCGAGCAGACCCTTCCGGCTTGCTCGTGTGCCCTCGGCACGGGAGGAAATTTTGTGCCGACAACACTCCACAATCAAATTCCCTTGTACTCTTTTCTTGTCATGCTTCTAGATCATTTCAAAACTAAACTTAGGTGCCTCAATTACTTATAAACATGTTTCAACTTGAGGACCTTTCAATCAAAGTGACTCCAAATAAATCCAATAATTGTCACTTTTCTGGTAGATTCTATACTCTTCAAAGAAAAATACATATCTCCCAAAGTACAAATCCAAATACCATGAAATTTGGAGTATATGTGCTTCACTAAGTTATATAGCAGATGTAAAAATTTGAGCTTCATCTGACTTCTAGATTGCTACCATATTTCAATTCTTCCACCACTGTTACATGCTGAAAACTGTTGCACTATAGCTAATAAGATCCACTCAAAATCGAAGCATGTCTTATCCAATTCTCATGAAATTTGTACAGCATCTTATACAATAAGTTTAGAGCATGTACACCAATTTGTATGCCAATCCAATAAGTGTTGATCACTCAAACATGGCTAAGATCACAGTTCACTCAGATTTTCAATATAGGACATATTTCAATCACTTGAGCTATACTTCATCAAATGTGAATCAAAGTTGAAATCAACTTGTTTGAATACTTTCACAAGACATAAATCCATTTAATACACTTACTAAATGTGATCTTATGAACTTATCCAACACAAATCAATCCAAACTTGATTACTAAGCTATTTATCCATTCAAACATCTCATAGCAAGCAACATTGCATATTTATCTAATTCAATCAACTCATATGCACCCAAATGAAATGATCAACAAGAGATATACCTTGGTTAGCTCATGATCATCCAACTAGCAAGCTTCAACTCAAATATTTTTGTAAGACATCAAATAATCTAATAAATCACCACAACTTGAATATGACACTTGTATGATGATAGCACTTGGACTTCACTCAATTTTCACTTGGCATTGGGTTTGGATGTGCACTAAGCTTCATAACTTGACTCAATATGTGATGAAGAATGTGAGATCAATTGAATCAAGTCTCCAATGCCATGGTACAATCATTCATCCACTTTTTGATGGTATCCAAACTAGTTTGGGTCCTCTCAAGTTAGGTGCAACATACTTAGGTATAGTCTTAGTATGAATAGCGGGATGTTTTGCAATTGCAACCATAGAGGTACCATTACTATTCTTTCTAAGCATATTATTATCAATAATTAAAATAGGCTTAGAAATGTTACCTAGGGGATATGAATTAGCCATGTGTCCTCTTTCTCGGCATGAGTAGCACTTTCTTTTTGATTGATCCTTCTCTTCCTTGCTCATGTGGTGCTTCCCATTGCCTTGCCTCTCATGGATTACTTGAGCCTTCTTCTCAATCTTGGAAGGACACTTAGAGACAAAGTGTCTCGTATTTCTACACTTGAAGCACTTGATGTGAGCATAGACTTTCTTCTCATCTTGTGTCTTGCTTATCATCTTGGCATCTTGAGTTTGCATTGGATGCCTTGCCTTTCCACCGCTTCTTGTTTTCTTCTTCATCGCCATCAAGACACCACCATCTTTATGATAGATCTTGACTTGCTCTTGGGGTGTCTTCTCTTGCTCAACTTGTGACTTTGGTTGAGGCTTCACTTGTTGCTTCACCAATTACTTGGTTGGGCACATAGAGGTGAGATGACCCCATGTGCGGCACTTGAAGCACTTAACATGCTTTAGCCTCTCTTCTTCCTTCATCAACTTGAGCTTCTCTTCGTTGGGGCAACCATTTGCAAGATGTCCCACTTCATGGCATTTGAAGCACATAAAATGAGAGAGCTTCTCTTGTTCTTGCTTCTTCATCTCTCTTTCATATCTTCTCTTGCCCCATCTCTTGCCCTTAATCTTGCTCTTGTTGAAGCCAATGCCACTCATGTCATTGCGGCTTTCTTGATGATTGACTTTACTAGTCTTGAAGCCGACATCACTCTTGTCATCAAAGTTTCTTTGAGTCTTCAACATATGCTCAAAGGTGACTTGAGAGTTATAGCACCTCTCTAACTTGTTGCTCAATTTCTTCACTTGCTCATTGAGCGCATTGTTCTCCTTCAAAAGGTTAGTCTCATAAGACATAGAAGTAGAACAAGCATCTATTTGTGAAGAACATGGCATTTCTAATAAATCATCACAAGAGGTGGATACATGCTTCTTGCCTACATCACAAGGGTTAGCAACAATATGTGATTGATCAATTGACCCATGTGATGAGCTCTCGCTAGTTTTAGTTTTTCCATTGGAAAGCTCCTTAGTGAGAAAAGCATGGTCTTGTACCAAGTTATCATGAGCAACACTAAGTTCCGCATGAGCCAATTTTAGCTCCTCATGTGAACAAGTAGTAACATAAAGTAAATGCTTTTGTTGTTCACATGTGTGCTTTAGAAAAGAGTTTTCAATTTTCAATTTCTTGATTTTAGCCATCTCTTTTTCTAAAGCTTTGATCATGCAACCATATCTATCTAGAAGCTCCTCATATGAATCAAGATCAATCACATTTGCATTAGATACCTTAGTGTCATCTTGTGACATGAAGCAATGTGATGTGGTTAGAGAGCTTGAAGAAACATCACTCTCATAGCCCGAGCATGATCCATCATTATCACCATCAAGTGTGCATGGAGTAGCATCATCATTGGCATCACTTATAGCATCATCATCAATCTTGTCAAGTGATCTTGTGGTATGATCATCATCATCATCATCATCACTTGACCATGAGGTGGAGCAATCTTTCACAATCACCAAATTGTGGTCATGCTCGACATACTCATGCGACTCCTTGTGATCATCCTCCTTCTTAAACTTGCCATCATCCCATGTGGAGGAATCACCGAAGGTGTGCTTGATTGACTCTCATATCTCACGAGCGGTTCCCACATAGTTTATCCTTTTCATTAAATCAAAGCTCAAAGCATCCATTTGATAACAACAAGCATGTGCATCAAGTTCATAGAGAACTCTTTGAGCTTTGGTGAGATTTCTATGATCCAAGACATGAGTGAGACCACTAGTGACAATCCACCAAAATTTAGATCTCTTTGCACGAAAATGATCAAGCATGTGACTTTTCCAAAGTGCAAAGTTTATGCCATCAAAAATGTGTGTCTCACAAACATCTAGCCCACTAGACGCCATCCTCTTGGGTCGGTGAAGACCACAAATAAGAGACCTAGATCTGATATCACTTGTAGCCTTGTAGGGTCGAGATGGCGGACTAGAGGGGGGGTGAATAATCCTTTCTAAAATTAATTGCGTCGGCTTAAAGAAATAAATGTGAAATTAAAACTATCGGTCTAGCCAAGACTACACCCATCTATCTAAGTTTACAAACACCTTATAAAGATCCTAATTAGGCAACAAAGGTGCCGGGCTAGCTAGAGCTCACCTAATCAATTCTAGAAGTAAGGTCACATAAACCTATGCCACTAGTATTTTGCACACCGGGGAGCTCCTACACAATTCTAGTAAGCAAAAGCATAAAACTCCTAAGCTCACTAGCAATGCTCAATAACAAGGCAACCAATGCCAAATTAGAGAGCGCAAATACTTAGCTATACAAACTAAGCAATGTGACTAACAAGGTTCCACAAACCAAATTAGCCACGCAGGGGAGCTACTTCTATGCTACACAAGCAAGAAGGTAACTAGTGAGCTACACAAGCTAACTAATTACAAGAGCAACTACACAAGCATAATGTATATGAAAGTAATTACAAGCTTGTGTAAGGGGATTGCAAACCAATGGGAAGAACAATATTCACACAGTGATTTTTCTCCCGAGGTTCACGTGCTTGCCAACACGCTACATCCCCGTTGAGATAAGCTCCAAGGTTGCCGCCGGTCCTCTTGCTAGTGGTGACCCACAAGTTACACTCTCCCACGTGGAGTGCTTACCACAAGCTCTAGCACTTGACCTGGCCGGACCACTTGTTTCCCTTCGTGTCTCGCTCTACTAGAGTTGCTCTTCGCGGCTCCCACGGGGTGAGCACAATCCCCCTCACAATCACTTCTCCAGAGCACCGCATAATCTTCTTTGTGTGCTTCAATAGAAACCACCACCAAGCCATCTAGGAGGTGGCAACCTCCAAGAGTAACAAGCACCACCGGCTTGCAACTCAATCACCAAGTGCCAATCGATGCAACCTCACGATGCAATCGCACTAGAATCGCTAACTCACTCGATCGGATAAACACTATCAAGCTCAAGTGAGTTAGAGGGCTCCCAAGCATTACCACACAAGCCATCAAGGCTCTAGTGTGCTCAGCTCTCCACCGCTCTCGACCAAAGGCCGACCAACACTTCTATTTATAGAGCCACGAGCTAAAATAGCCGTTACCCCTTCACTAGGCAGATTTCGGGATGATCGGACGCGTAGGTCGTGTGCACCGAACGCGTCCGGTGTGGTAACTGGATGCGTCGAGTCACTGCGTCTGGTCACTGATTAACTGCCACGTGTCCCATTCAAACGAAGTAACCGTTGCCGCCCAACAGCCCTCTCTGACACGCTCTGACGCGATGCATCGGACGCACTGCAGCGAAGTGATCGGACGTAGGAGGGCCAACGTCTGGTCAAGTCCAGAGAGCTCCCAGAGCCGCTCTACTGCGACCGGACGTGCCCCTACGTCCGGTCCTCTCTAGACCAACACCCACGCCCCATGTCACCATGACCTGATGCTAAACAGTGATTGCTCAACGTCCGGTCACTACTACGAGCCAGAGTCCGGTTACCTTGGCAACTCTGCCCGCACCTGGCCAGAATACCGAATGCGTCCGGTCACATCGGGAACACTACCGCCTGAGATAAATATCGGACGCGTCCGGTCACCCCGTGACTAGTGCATTCAACCCCTTTTCTTCACCAACTTCTTCTCCTTTGCAAATATGCCAACACCACCAAGTGTAGAACACCTTGTGCACGTGTGTTAGCTTTTCACAAACATTTTTCAAGGAGTTAACCACTCAACTTGCTGCGCCACTCGATCCTAGCAACGATGCAGAGTTAGATCACTCAAGTGGCACTAGATGACTGATATGCAAACAAGTTTGCCCCTCTTGAAAGTACAGCCATCTATCCTAAACCCGGTCATTAACTTCTCTTCACACCTATGACCGGTGAAATGAAATGCCCTAGGTTATACCTTTGCCTTGCGCATTCCATTCCATCTCCTCCAATGTCGATGCAACACATGCACCAACACGATCAATAATGATATGATCCACTTCATATCATCATGTGATCATATTGGTTCATCAATCTTGACTTCACTTGCTCTTCACCGTTGCCTCGGTCCATCGGCGCCAAGTCATCACTCAACTTGCCCTTCACACTTGCAACCGGTCCGTCAAGCCAAGTCATGTCTTGATCTTCTCCACCTTGATCACATGACTCAATGTCATGTCTCATGTGCAATGAGCTCCTTCATCATCACATGCATGAGTTTTGCAACATCTCCAAGCTATTTCCACCTCCATGGCATATGTTGCTCACACACATGTATCTATGGACTAATCATATATGTATCTCACATAAACACAATTAGTCTACATAGGGTTGTCACTCAATTACCAAAACCAAATAAGGACCTTTCAGCTGGCCCCGAGGGGCCCCGAGGGGCAACGGTGGGAGGCCCCGAGTCACCTCAGAGGCGACGCGAGGGGAAGCCATTGTGTCCTTATCTCTTTGTGTCCGAAAAAGAAAAATCATGGACAGCTCTACACACAGCTAGCGGAACACAAATGTTTTTGATTGGCGCAGCGAGTCCAACTGGGTTTAAGATGCATTTTGAATCAAAAATTCTATGTGCAGAGCGTTCGTCCCATTCGGACACCTTTTCCTAGGCCAGTGGACCAGCCCAATAGACCTCCCGCATCCGTTCCTTCCATTGCTCCTGCCGCCTACCCTGTCTGCTCCTGCTCCTGCTTCGCCGCCCGTCCCGCTGCTCCTACCACTACTCCAGTTCCTACTCCGCACGCCTGTCCCGCTGCTCCTGCTCCACTGCCTGCCCCGCCCAACGACACCGATAGGTGCCGCCAGCGCAAGGAGAAGTGTCGAGCCCTGGTGCGGTAGCCCTCCGGCCTCACCTCCTGCTATGGCTGCGGCGTCCCGATGTAGATGGCGGAGGAGGTCGTGTCGAGATACGATGCATGTTGCAAGTGTACATTTTAATTGTTCCAGATGTTTTAGAGATATGTTGCAAGTGTTTCACACGGATGTTGCAAAAGTAGATCGGGATGTTGCAATGGTTGTACACATATGTTGCAAGCGTCTGTCCCCAATGTTTCTTCTATTTTTTCAGACGTATGTTGCAAGTGTGTTTATCTAGATGTTGCATATGTTTCACATATATGTTGCAAGTGTTTTATCAGGATGTTGCGTATGTTTGCAATGGTTTTTAAGTGTTTTTGCAAGTGTTTTGGTCTGTTAGACACATGTTTCAAGTGTTTCGTCTGTCTTCGGACGTATGTTACGACTGTTGCATATGAATATTTCAAAAGTAGATCGGGTGTTGCACACGGGATGCACGTGGAAAACGGGAGAGGGCACGAACAGCCCCTGCGTGGGCACGCGAAAAGCAGGCATGGGCGGAGGCATGCTAGCACGGGCACTGAGAGACGCGCGCGGGGGAAACGAATCGGTCGAGGCCACGGCATGGTTCGTAGGATTGGTATCTGATCGGACGTCCGGCCTCCAGCGGTTCCACTCATTTATCATCTTAGTGACGACTTCATTTGAATATGTAAGATTCCCACTCATTTATCATCTTGGTGACGACTTCATTTGAATATGTAAGATTCCCACTCATTTATCATCTTGGTGACGACTTCATTTGAATATGTAAGATTCCCTTTTTTATCATCTTGGTGTGGACTTCATTTGAATATGTAAGATGGTGGGAGTGTGGTGTGGTGGTGGGGTGTGGGAGGTGGGTGTGTGGGGGGGTGGGGGGGGGGGTGTTGTTAAATCTGTAAAACTCCTTCAGCATCCACATTTTGACTGCTGCAGTCATTGGAAGTGACAGGAGATGGTGATGGTTTGACTTCAGTATTCACGGCGTGAATTCGGTTGAGGTCGCTTAAGCGGCGGCTTTGCCGGTTGCCCGGTTCCCACGGCAGTGAAGCCCATGGATGATTCCGTAACGTTCTCGTCACAGTAATTATAGACCTGTTTTGCCCGCTGCTGGAATTATGATTACGTTCCTTTTCAGTTTCCAATTTCCAGGGCCGGGTTGCCAAATCTGCGGCGATGAATCGGACTTTGAAGAAACAAGAACACTGCTCTCAGCCACGGAATCACGGTCCTCAAGTTGTCACTGCAGACATTTCAGTTTTATGCAATTTAGAAGTCTTTCTATGGGCTGAGGACTTAATGCGCCTGGGCACTCACGATCACATGCAGCCGTGCCGGTGCATTACACTCATGATACCCCCTCTATGAACATGACAAAACTTGAAATTGCCCCTGTTTTGCTTTCGGCGAGCACGTCAGCTGCTGTTAAAAAATAATAAGACAACAATGCAAGTCTCCATGCTGAGTTAGAGGCTCAAACCATCGTAATTGGTCTTAATTCCTCCGTTCCAAAAGAATTGGAAGTCTTGCTCCTCAAACAATCCCAAAATTACTAATACTTTGATGTGTAATAAGTATCATTAAACTAATCAAATTATAAATTATATTTTAAATTTTTAATAATAAACATATGTAGGAAGATATAGGTGTTGATACTATTTTTAATAAAGGTTTTTATTGGACTACTTACAAATCATTATAAGCCGCTCATTTAATTACTAGATCAGATAGTTAAAATCACCTAGGTTTTGGTTGCCTTCTTCTAATCTTTATGTACCCAGGAAAAAGAGAAGAACCTTCACCGTTACCATCACCAGTATCACCTTCCCATGGTTGGCGTCCCTTTAATTGTCATTTAGTAGTAGATAGGTTTGTTGAGGATATAATCTCCCGCTGGATAAACTTTACTTTGCTTTTCAATTCTCTCACGGGAAGGACTCCATATGACAGGCAACTGCCACTGGACTAACATCAGAACCGAAGACCCAGGCAAGAATCTTCTATTACTCCTATGAGGTAATATGTAAAATATATATTAATTCTTTATTTTATACAATAGGATAAATAAGGAAACCATTTTAATAAACCTAGTTAAAGTTATAATTTTTAACTTCTTACATGAAAAAAAAAGAATTTTTAACTTCTGAGGAGCGAAATTTATATAATTTTTTTTAGGGGCGGAGGGAGAACTATAAAAAAAAACTGACCAACTCAGTTTTGCTGGTTTGGACGTCTAAGATCAGATTCCCCTGAGCTGCTCAATACCACTGTGAAGCTGCTTTATATATAGGAGTAATTTATAACCTTGATCACACTGATTCATGTACTGACAGTGAGCGGGAAAGCACATCCAAACTTGCTCCCTCATCTCCTACTCTGTCAATATCTTGACGTCTCACCGACTAACACTAGTCAAGGCACCGCAGTCCTATGCACCGAAGATACAATTACATACAGTTCCAGTGAAAGCCAATGACACCGAATCATCAGAGCGCAGTACGTAGCAGAGCTAATACTGAATGATGGAGCGGTAGTAGGTGTTGGCCGCCCAGTTGGCTGGGATGACCCGACTGGCCACCAGCTTCCTGCCGGACTCGTTGGTGATGCGCAGCGAGAAGGGCGCCTGCAGCCTATGGTTGGCGTCCAGCCTCCAGATGGATCCCCAGGACTCGCGCATCGGCGTCCAGTTGCCGGAGTTGGCCTCCATGAGGTCCACCTGCACCACGTCGCCGTCGCCGTCCTCGAACTCGACGAGCACCGCGAAGTAGACGGGGTTGGAGCCCTCCTCGACGTGGAACGTCACCTTCTGCCCGGGGTAGTTGCAGGGCACTCTGCATGTGACATGTTTCGATCCATTAGTCTAATCCGACAACAGTCCTCAAAAATCTAGATTAATTATACAGATAGGAGCAGGTACAGTTTAACTAGTAATACTTCTGTGGATCTACAAGAGCTCCACATGCAGCACAGGTGTAGTAGCTTATATTCTGTTCAGGTGGGCCCTGCAAATTGTGGTTTTGTGGCTCTGTAGAACGTGCAGTGCATGTGCAATTGCGCATGACGCCGACACGGCGATACCCACCTCTTGAACTGCATGTCGATGATGCCGGCGTGGCGGAGCTCGTCGTTGCGGCCGGGCTTGGACATGGCGCCGAACGCCGTGCCGCTGAGGTCGAAGTGGTACTTGGCCACGGGGTAGTAGTTCATGTCAGTGATGATCACCGTCTCTGGGTTGCCGGAGCACGCAGGGTGCTTCTGGCATCGTATCTGGGAAAGAAAATAGAACGGAGTTCATTCATTAGTCAAAATTCAAAACTATGCTGGAGCTTGCCGGAGCAGGCAGGGTGTTTTTGGCACCAAATTAAAGGATCTTCGTCTGACCAATTAATCTAAGCTACCTGGTAGCAGGAGCCACATCCCTTGCCGTCCTTGAACAGGGGCTGGTTGCCGCACGACGTCATGGCGGAGAACGGTGGCAGGTTCACATTCTTGAACCCGCAGGCGCCACCTGCAGATCAATGGACAAAGCGCGTTAGGCCAACAGCACAGCACATGCAATGCATGACGATACACAGCACGCAGTATACGACGATCCTGCGCCTTGCAACGACGTCGTCGATCTACACGTACGTACCATCGTCGTCAGGGCCGGCGCCGGTGGGCGCACCGTACCAGGTGGCTCTGGCCGCCTCCCAGTTGGGATCGGCGGTGAAGTCGGAGGCGGTAAAGTTGACCGCCGGTCTAGCGCACGAGCCATACGTGACAAGGAGGGAGAAGACGAGCGCACCAAGTGCGAGCGCATTGGAGGAGGAGAAGGATGCCATAGTTGCTAGCTGCTAGTAGAGTTACAGTAGTAGCTACTTTGCCCGACAGGAGGAGTTTTGCGTTTCGATGATCTGGAAGGAGCACCGTGCTGGGGTATTTATAGACGGGAAAAGAATCTCCAAGGAAGGCAGCGCGCCCGCGGCGATCGCCCTCGATCAACGGCCGTTGCGGCCGTCGGCGTGGTGCTTTGGCCTTTGGTATGTAGGGGTCACATGGCTACGGAGCAAATGCGAGAAACGGAGGGTTCGGATCACGAGTGAACCATTAAAAAAGCAACGCCCTCTTGGCAGTTTATCGCACGGTGTGGCGTGTATTATCAAGAGTTGCTAGGACCGGCCGGTTCATACACTGATTCTGATTCTTGATGGGAATTCTTAATTCTGTGCATAAGAGATGTATGTACTGCTTCACTTTGTCTGATATGTGCAGTGTTAGGAACGGGAGATTCGTGCATGTACAGCCGGATACAGAAGGAACGACAGGTCTTTAACATGTTGTCTGATATAAGTCACCTACTTATAAGTTAAAAGTGATTTATTTTGCCAAACACCACTAACTTATAAGGAGATTCGTTGGTTCACCTTTACTTAATGTACAGCCGGAAACAGAAGGAACGACAGGTCTACAATTAAATCATGGGAGGAGACTTATTTTATTTACAACCAAACACGCATAATTGTCGATCGAGTAATCATTGCATGGATCCATGGAGGAGACTATAATTGTCGATAGAGTAATCATTGCATGGATCCGGTGTACCAAACCCATATGTGTCATGCATGTTTCTAGCTAGCTCTACTGCTAGCTGGGTTGGAAGCGGCACCTAATCCGTTTCAGTTTCATGTACCCAAAGGCTTGGTATACTAGTCCAACGACGCTACGGTGAATGGCAGAATAATGCCGTGTTGCTGACTTGCTGTCCGTCTACAATTTGGAAGAAAGGTGCAGTGGTGCCTAGCACACTGCAAAGTGAACGCGGCAGCTGCCCTGTAAGTTGCTGGTACGGGAAACTCGATCAGGGCCTCAATATTTTGGCGATGTGACTGTCCTGGAGACTACTAACTCCACGAGTCCTAACAACTACTAATAATGGCATAAAAAAAACTATTATCGGACCAACGTATGGCAAGATGACCATGAGCGCTTATTAGCACCGGCAACACACTCGTGTACTATCTCTCCCGCGCCTTTCACGTTTGATGAGTTCAGAGGAGTTTATTTGATTTATTTGTAAGGCGTGCCCCGGAGAATTTGAAGCAGTAGAAACGAGAGTGCGTAGCGTTTCAGAACTGGTTCTGAAAGTGTCTGCAAAACAGCGTTCCACGTTTTAACTGAACCATCCTCATCAAGCGGTACGGGGTACGGGTACGAGAGGCCTGGCTTCCAAATCGGCCCAACTGTTCAGCCCAGACATAATCCCTTTGGCTTGCTATTGGGCCCCAACCATGTAACCTGAGCTCTCGAGGCCGTAGGCTCAACCGGCCCGAAACTAAGCCAAGATTTCAAGTCCAAACAACAAAGAGCTCCGGTATTAAGAGTTCAATGGGGTTTCGGTTTTAGAGGCCTGCCATTAGATGGTCTGGCCCGGATTGCATTGGCCAGGCGACTGACCAACCAAACAACCCTACTTACGGCGGCTATAACATAGTCTTGCATATAATGGGTTAAAGAATTTCAATAAATTGTTCTAGTTCTTGCATTGCTCGTGAGAATGCTCCATCACACGTTGGGTATGGCTTAGTCACGAGGGCACTTTTTTTTTTTTTTGCACATGGACAAGATTATTAAATTCAGTGTTCATGCTTTCTATATATGTTCTGGGTATAATAAGCATCCATTATATAAGAAACAGGAAAGAAATAAAAGATCAACAATATGTTTAGTTCGTGGGAATCTAGACCTAGTGATCTAGCACCTAGTTACACCACTATGCAGCAAGCGCATCTCAGCTCAATTGCAAGATATAAAAAAAAGGTCAACTTGAACAGGCATTTCATCAAACACACCTAAAGTTTTAGCTGTAGCGGTAGAGAGAAACAAAACATGGATAAATCACCTCCAAGCAAGCAAGCACATCAGATCAATACGCATCAAGCAGGAGCGCACAACATTGTACAACTCAAACGAACTTTATCTCTAAGCTTAACTAACTAAAGTCCTTCTCTATTAATACATGCCGAGCAAATTTCTTGCTCCTGGCTTTTCGGGAAAAAAAAAACTAACTAAAGTCTATGTAATAATTGAGCTTCTGTCATTGTCTTGTTTATATGTGTCCCGAGAAATTTTGACTATATGCAATTGGACAAGAAAAAATCATTCCTCTCTCCGTTCCAAATTATAAGTCGTTTTGACTTTTTTTACATCATTTTGTTATGCATATAGATATAATAATATGTCTAGATACATAGCAAAATGGATGAACAAAAAAGTCAAAAAGACTTATAATTTGAAACGGAGAGAGCACTAGAATATATGTGTACACCTCATAGAGTTACGATCGGTAACCACTACGCCAGATTCTCTCTGCAGGAACGAGGACATTTTTACTGTAGGGGCGGCTGGGGTTGGGCCGCCTCATCGGCCCCAAAGAGCCCAGCCGCCTTCTAGAGATGGCAATGTAGGGGCGGCTGGTAACTTGAGCCGCCTCACATGCTTGGGGTTGATCTCTGTAGGGGCGGCTCAATCACCAAGCCTTATTTGTCGCTTTTTAAAATTTTAAATTTGAAAGGTTCAAATTTTGTCAAATGACAAGATGACTAAAATAAAAGTTGTAGATATTAATGAGTTGAACAACTTTGGTATTCATCTTTTTATGTTGAATTACCTTTTTGAGCTACAGCTCGCTAGACTCGCATGTTATTGCTCAAGCAAGTTTGCCTTACCCACAGGGCCACAGGCCTTGGGAAGTTTGCCAGGGCAGGCCCCCCGAGCCAATCCGGTTTGCTCGTGATAGCAAGGAAATTTACCAAAAAAAGAAATATTGGCTGCACAAACCGTAAGACTACTAGCAAACCAACCAATCACATTGCATGACTTCAAATCCTGGCTCAGCCAGAGGAGGTGAGCTACTAAAAGAAACAAAAGGCATCCTTAAGGCGAACACGAGTTTGCGGTTGCCTGCCAAGGTTGTTACTCGTTGGATGCGGAAATCGGGAAGGAATGTGGCAGCCTTCAGCTCCTGATTTGAATGGTATTTGCGGGTCACCAGGGATTGTTGGCGGGGAAGTGAGAAACAGAAGAGAGCAAGCTGCAAGCGTGCAGCGCGACCGAAAGACAGCTGAAAAAAAAGAAGAGAAACGGAGCGCAGCAAGGGCGGGAAGCAAAGCGAAGAAAAGAAGCCCGGTCCAGGAGCAGGAGGGCTGCTGGCCGGCTGGGGACTGGATGATTTCACATGGCAAGGCTGACACCGCCGCAGCAACGCCAACCACCACGATCGATGCATGCGCTCGGCATCGCCTTCATCGCGGGCGCGGCGGCAAGGAAAGGCGGAACCACCCCACCCCACCACATCCACATGCCCCCGCCACGCCGGTGCCCATGTCAGTGAAATCACGCCGGTGCCCATGTGACCGTACGTGCGCAGCGCTGCTGCCTGCTGCCGGCCTGCCGCTCGGAGAGATCCCCCGTCCCGACCCCATCCATGATCCATCGAGTTCCCGACGTGTGAGGCCGGGCCCCCGCGCTGCGAGGCCTCTCCTATCCGCTGCGGCTACGTGTCCGTCGGCGCAACGGCTCGCATTTTCTTCCAACGGTTCGGATAAGAAGGGGCCCAGGCCCCAGGCGTGGTGGACCTCGCTGTCAGCGGAACACCGCCCGCGATACGTGAGCTGTGCCGGCTGCCAGTGCCAGAAATCAATCTCCGCGTTACATGCGTGTATGCGAGTTAAGATCCCCGCGAACGTGCACTCACGTGGCGTGTGCACAGCACAGAGGACCCCCGTTCACACATACCGCAGTACCCTTTTGTTCTTCATTCACTTGTTCTGAGCGCACTAGGTTATCCCTTCACGACATGCTTGCTTGACCCTTGCCTGGAGATTAATCTACTCCAGAGAGGTCAGAGAAACTGATCAGTGTTAGACTACTCGAGTGCCTAAATTAAAAACCCCGGGAGATCCCTTCGCTACACGGGAGTACGTATATGTAGGCAGATGGAGAGACATAACTGTCCAAAGCCAAGCTGACACGTACACACTTGAAGGAACTATCCAGATCACCGCCGGGGGCAGCCGTGCACCGACCACCGGCCACCGATGCCAAAATTTATTCGCCGGAGCAGCGAGACCACCTCCCCTCACCTCCCCTCACCACCGCCATAAATACTCCATGCACTAGCAATAGCAAGCATGGGCGCAGAGGGCTCATGCTGCTGCAGGCAGGCATGTCTTTACTTTTACTATTCTACTCTACCAGGGCGCAGCAAGGCTGCCTTTACTTTTACTGGTGGGTCTGACGACGGAAGGAGTGGCTGGCGTGCGTTGGTTGAGACAGTTTTTCTCGTTAGAGTGGGGGACAGGGTAAAGGCCCCACGCCCCAGACGCAGCAGGCAGGCGCCCGGCCCTAAAAAGGGGACCGTTAGTGGTGGACCCTGCCGGCGACGACCTCCGACCTCCGGTCTCGGTCCATCTCGTCTCTCGGCCGTCGATTTGTTCCCCACTTTGGGTCCCGATCGATCTCTCGGACCAAACAGGCTCACAACATTATTGTTTCGCTGCCATGTGGGCCGCCTAAAGATTCCAGGGCATCGGCACTCATCACTCATCAGGCCCGGTAAAGCAAAGGAGTGCAAAGAGACCATTGCTTGATCCGCTCGCTGCTTGCTGCAGGCAGACGCACCTTGAATCACGGCCAGTTGGTGCATGTCTCCTGGGCCCGCCCAACGGAGAAAAATGCCCCAATCTACGGCAAGCATCGCGCCGGCCGGCCTTGCTCTTGGGAACTTGCTTGACCTTTGCGACGATTTCATTTCATCCGGCCAGGCCAGATAGAATATTTTGTCTATCATCATTTCGTCGGCCCGCATAATTGGGGATGTTTTGTTTGGGTAAAGTCAAAGCAAGGGATCAGAAAACAGCTTTTTGCATGCTATTATTATGCTTATACACTTCCATCCAACAGGAACAGGGTGATGTATAATGGCCGCCATCGACTAATGGACTAATGGTCACTATCCATTAGTAGCTATGGACCTATGGTCCCTTACCCCCGGCGCAGCGCAAGCGCAAAGGACTCCGTGGCGGCCATGGCAAAGCACCTCTCGGTCTCGGTCTCGCTCTCGCATTCGTGCCTCCATTGACCATTTCAAATGACATTACTCTACTCCTGCTTTCCCGGAGAAACGAGGAAAAAGCCAAGTAAGTGCCTGTCTCCACGAGCATGTAGCGTAGCGCGCCCATCCTGGCATTCTCTCTCGCTCTCGGCTCGGCAATTCAAACATCCCTAGAAAACAAAACAGAATTCAAGATTGCCACTTGTCCCGCCCTGCACTCCTGCAGTCATTCGTTCACGGGTCTGTCGAGGTCGCCCTGTGCAGTGCCGTGCGGAGTGCTCACGTCTTCTTTGAGCCCTGCAATGTGAGAACACACGCACCGGAAGTAGCGCAGTGGAGTAAAATTGTCATGCAGCTCTCGAGAAACGAGGAGCAAGGGACAAGGGCCAGGGCGCTACTACTCTGAGGCTGGACGCATGCCATGGAGGACGAGCATCCATTTCCTGCGTACTCGTAGGAGTATCGCCAATTTGCTATTATTCAATGCTTCGGTTACCGACTGGTACTGTAGTCCTTTGAAGTTTTGACAATAAATTCACGCCTTGTCTAGTTGGACCTCAAAGTTCATAAAAAGTTCTTCAATGCATCGAATGTTTGTGGGCGACAAAGAAAGATTAAATGAAAAAATAAAAAACTAATGCACGGCGCGGTGGAAATTGCAACCACCAACGTTCCCCTAATTACCCATGTTTGAACACTATTTACCAAATAAAAACGAACGTGCTACAGTAACCCCAAAATCCAAATTCACCCAACTAAACAAGAGCTCAATGCAGTTTATCAAAAGAAAAATCAATGCACGGCGCGCAGAGGCAACCACCACCTCCCCCAGGAACCTGTGGCTCGTAGCGACGCGGCGACGACAAAGCAGAGAGCAACGTCACGTTCTTAGGGGCCGTTTGGTGCAGCTCGTGATGGCTTCGGCTCCCTCTGCAACGGCACTGTACCGCCCTGTAGGATCCTGTGCATCGCTGTAGCTCTTCGAAAATCAGCTCCGGCTCCGCCTGTGAACACCTGCAATCGAAGAGGAGCCGTCGGAGCTGCGTTGGTGTGGCTCCGCCACAGGACTGCTACAGGGAGAGAGCCGGAGCTGGACGGAGCCTGGCCAAACGGGTTAGATTGTGATCACAAGTACAGTGTACAGAGTACTAAGTGTGCTACTACCATAATACTACTCACAACATCATACTTTTAACTACTAATTTCTCTTTGTTGCCAATCCTAGTAGAAGTTTGATTCTTATTTAACGAGATGATATATCACAAAAAATGATGACACATGGCATAGAAATCATCATGCAGTTAGTATACTTGCTTCCTCTGTCCCATATTATCTGTCGTTTTTTGTTTTCGTGCCACAAGTTTGACTAGATTTGTAAAAAATACGTGCACGGCCCAAGGCACCCAAAAGCCCAGCACGACCCAAGGCGGGGAGGGCGGGGAGGCCTGCGCGCGTTGGCTGTTTTACAGAAAAGCCCCCGAGCTTCCAAAGATTAATGCAAATGATACGTGCACTATTCCTACCGACAGTGGTTTTGCGATCAAGCCCTCGAACGTTTTCATCCTCACCATGGAGAAGTCCACAGAATCCCGCGCTTGCTTGCTTGCCGGAGGGCCTGTCGACACATAAAGGCAGCTACGCGCCCAACCTAGGCTTCTCACGCCTCTGGAGTAAGGGTTGGCCACCATCTACGGCTAAACGCGCAAGGTTGGGTGGCGGTTAGGGACTCAGGGACACACTGACGCGAGCTGCAGCGGCGGCAGCACGGCTGTTCCGACAAGCTAGGGCCCTAACGGAGGGGTGGAGACGGCGAAGAAGCATCAGAAACTAACCATGGACCGTGTTGCGTGATGCAGAACCCGAGGAAACGAGTGCCGAGGTGGTTGCAGCCCGTCGCCACTACTCTCTGGCTGGACGCAAATCATGGAGGAAAAGCCACCTCCATACCTGCGTACTCCGGACCAACGACCCAAGCACCACCATTAGGATCAAGACGAGTCCGGTTACCGACCAATTGAGTCCTTTCCCCACGGGTTGGGACTTACCCCAACCCATTGGCGGCGAAAAATCAATGCATGGCGCGCAAGAGCAAAACCTAAAATTGGCAGCAGACCGTGGGGGTATTAACCCCTATACCCTTACGGCTAAGCTTGGGTTGGCACCTCGGATCGATAGTTTCACCACGAAAAGATGACGCATGCCCAGCTTAACTCCGATCGGAGTCCCACAAGGAATCAAGACGGATTTGCGCGACCAAGCGTGATCCTTGTCGATTAGAATAGAAATCAAATCCGGCCACATATGGCAATTGTAACCGACTAGGATTAGTTTCAGATCAGTAACCCCGCTTCGACTATATAAGGCGGGTAGGGACCCCTCTAAAGATCATCTCTCATTGACACAAAGAATACAAATTAGACGCGAAAGGACGTAGGTATTACGCCTTCTTGGCGGCCGAACACGAATAAAACCTCGGGTTGCGTTCTTGCGTCCACCGCCTTGTTTGGGACTTAAGCGCTTTTGTTCGCCGATAATCTACTACCTTGGGCATACCCTAGGTAGATCGCCGAACCATATTTCACGCAGACAAAGCGCGCCAGATAGGGGTGCGTCTTCGCTCTCCAAGCGAACAAGATGGTCATCATCTCCGGCTCCATGGCTACGCCAAACGGCTAATTTTTCACCATCGGCCAATCACTTGGACCACCGGCTCTCGACGTCTCCATCACCATGACCGAGGCGTGTATTCAACCCAAAAATGACGACTACTTCACATAGCGATCGGCTCGGCTCCGACCACGGTGAACACGGCTCCAACCACACGGTGAACACGGCTCGACCACGGCGAACACGGTTTCGACCACGATGGATCTGCTCCGACCACGGTACATCCGGGTTGACCACGCCCTACTTGTACGCCGAAACCCGTCATCCGTTTCCCCGCCACGGAGGGAAGCAGATCGGCGACACCGACCGCCGACTCCATCGATCGGTAACTGCCCCACAACAGATCTATCCGACCACCTCGGCGCACCGCCCCGCACGGGCGAACAGATCTTGTGGTCGTGCACTACTCCCACGAGGGGCGCTCCGCTCGTCGCCAGCCCGGCCACCGCGACCAAGCTCCGACTCATGATACTTCAGTCCCGACGGAGAACCACCGGAGAAGTCCACGGCCTCTAAACGCCGCCTTCACTACGTGCAACCCAACGCCGCCGCTTGGATCTATGTCCTACACATCGATCTCGTCTCGGCCATGCAACATCGCCAACATGGTCCGAGTGGTCGGATTGAAGATTATCAAGAAGGATCACCACCGCGAGAGGGTGACTCGACTCCTCATCCGCGATCGCATCCAACGCTCCTGTCACACACGAAGCTTCAACGTCATGAAAGATGAGGGCGTCAAATACGATCTGGATCTACCGGACGCCCGGGTTTCCCCAATTTCCATCTTTCCCGCCAAGACGAGGGGATTTGATCCATGTTGTCAACGCGACGAGCCGCCCAGCGGTAACATGTAATAAGAAAAGATCGATCGCATTGACCGTTTAATCGCCGGCAAATCGAGTGAAAGCGAGACGGAGGAGCACGGCGCATAAGGATCCAACCGCGCGACCTCAACAATGCTTTCGGCGGGTGGGGACAAACAAGTCTTCAAGACCCCAAGCACCAACGTGCCCGCTGCCATGGCGACAATGCGGCGGGTGCCCAACACTCGAAACCCAAGCACCATTTGATGACATATCAAGCATATCGGCGGTACCGCTATGGCTCGAACCGCAGAGATGAATCAAGCCCGGCCCCATCCGTTTCGGTGGAATCAAGCCCCAACGCCAATACTAAAATCGCTCGCCACGGCGCACCGACGTGGCTCGCGCAACAACGACCCGTCGGACAATCGCCAAGGCGAAACGGTGGTCATGATGGTGGTCGGGACGAAAACCGTCGCCGAGAGGATAACCGCCACGACGCTCGAGAGGTGACAACCGCCGAGATAATCGCGACAATCGCCGTGATAACCACGGTCGCAGAGCTAGTCCAGATGTGTCATCGAGATCGCCGCGACGGCAATAACGATCGCGCCATTACCTCGGCGGGCGTGATCTGCGTGACAAGATCAACCAGAGAGCCAACGATCGTGCATCCCATGAAAGCTATCGCCGATGGAGTATGACACGCCCACGGCCCTCCGGTCTCGGCGATTCACTCCACACCTTCGCCAAGTCATATGGCCCAAGAATTTCAAGCTCGAGAAACTTCGGATAAGTGGACGGCGGCAAAAAAAACCCCGAATTATGGGACCACTGCTCGACCTGACGAGAACAGAGCGCCTAGCTAACTTCCTCTGCTTCTCACTGACGCGAGGAATTGGGCTGGGAAGCTTTGAGTTGGTGATTATGAAGGGGAAAGGAGAGCGGCGCACTGCCACCGCCACGTCGTAGGGAGCGGCCCCGGCTAAGGTGACCCGACCAAGACCCGACAAGGCATGGCAGCACGAGGACACAATCGCACGAGCGAGGGCAAGGGTTACGTTGTTTAATGCTCGGGTGGAGCCTTTAGGGGGTGCCTGTGCGGCCATGTGCACGCGGCAGCGCGACCTTGTGACACGGCAACTCACGCCACAGCGCCGAGAGCAGAGCTGGGTAGGTGGGTTGAGTGGCGGAGGGCGAGCGCTGCAGTGACCGAAACGACATGAGGACAAGGCGCAACCCTACATGTGCGCTCGGATAGCGCCACGATCGGCAGCCTCCCGCGCATGGCGGAGAGCGACTGCGGTCACGCCTGGCCCGGCGGGCAGCCGACGACCACATGGCTGGCTAGCGGGACAGCGGTCACGACCACAGGGTAAGCCAGCCAACGCGTGGTAGCAGCCGCCAGCTACAGTGCAGGTAGCTCACGACGGCGCGACAACGAACGCAGTGAACGCGTCCCCGCGCCCGAACGGCCGAACCATGTGCTTGCACGATTTTTGGAGCGCGCCAAACTTCAAACCCAGCTTGGTGGAGGTTCAACCAAAGTTACCAACCTAGGGCCGATACTAACACCTAGCTGGCAAAGCAAACCACGCTCCAGAGAGCCACCAGAAAAGGGAAATGGAAGGATGCCAATATGAGCTCGCCGCGCTGAATGTCCGTTCACAACCGAAGCCCGAAACAAAACCAATAGCACGTTCTAACGAAGCCACGACAACCCTAACTCATCCGTAGGCTACACCCTGCTAAAGCACTCAGCTAGAGGCAACCAACAAAACGAAACCGTGGAGCTAGTGCTTAAGTATTTTAGTTAAAACGTAAACGCCAAGATGACATTGTCTTCTTCCTTTTAGTCTTAGAAGGTCCAGAGCTCGGATTCGATGTTTGAGCTCCCAAAACTCTGGTTAACACTATTCACTTCCCAAAAATTAAAGTTGCACTCTTATCTGCACTATTTGCTCATCCTTTTACATAAGCACTATACATATGTTATATTTTGTTTTTGTTTACTGAAATTGCTTTCCGTTTCATGTATGTTTTAACTTGTTAAAATTCAAAAACTCATTTTGCTAAGGTACTAAGCAAGTTTGTTACACCCGAGGTGTTATATGTGTGTGCGGATACTACAGCTGTGCCCAGATGAGAGGCTTAAAAAAAGTCAAACCATTTAAAATTTGACTAAATTTATATAAAAAATATTAACATTTATGACACGAAATAAGTATGGTTAAATTTATTATAGAATATATTTTTATAATAAATTCATTTAGATATATAAATGTTAATATTATTTACTGTAAATTAGTTTTACCCGCACGGTTCCCATGATTACGTTTTTTTTCGGACTGAGGGAGTACAGTGCACCGGAATTGCGACCTGCGCTAATTTGAAGTTGTCGCTACCTTGTGTACCTTGAGTACCTTCTAGCTGTTGCCAGCCTCTTTACCGAAAGTCGAAAGAGACTGATAGGTTCAGCACTTGCGGACACTGTTAACCGTACCGTAGAAAACCCGGCTGGCTGATCGATCAGCACCAGGAACCCTATACGTCAGGTTGACAAATCGGGCCATGGCTACCAGATGGATCCGTCGGCGTCGAGCGTCAGCGACGGCATGTGAATTGTCGTTTGGCCGTCACATGCATCATCATCTGCCCCGCTGCCGTGTTAAAACACCGATTTCGCGGATGAACTGTGGACTCATCCGGCGGTGCCCGGTGCGTATGCGTCTCTCTCCCATCCATCGCCATGTGCGTGCCTTTCCGGCTTTCCCCCTCTCCACAGCCGTCGCAATCATCATGCATGTCCCCGTAGTAGAGAACTTCACAGCTGCATGCCAGAGAACATGTTCAGGAATTGAAGCCCAGATGCTGCTGCTAGTGTAACAGTGGTCTAACCACAGCTGCATGCCATCCTGTAGTCATTGCGTGCGTAGGTTGCTGCTGGCCATGCCTTGTTGCGGCAATGATACGGCCGAGGCATGTCGCTAAGCAAGTGAGGCGCGCCATACCGCCATGGATGATGGAGATCAGTTGCATAATTCCGCAGCAAGTACTGACAGACACCAATGCAAGAGACTGCCGGTGGCCGGTGGAGTACAAGTGATGTACCCGTGTGCCACCGCGCATCATTGCCGAATGCCGGGTGCAGAAGTTGCGCTGTGAGAGGTGAGTATTTTAGTACTGGAATCGATACTGTTCCTGGACGCATGGTAGCCACAGCCCACACAGGCCGTGGCATGATTCGCGCGACACGGCCGCGCGCCTTGCGTGTTGCATTGCATGATTGCCGCCGCCGACCGGCAGCGGCAGGAGTCCTCGTCCTCGCATGCGACGCGAGCTACACCACCAGAGACCAAACCCGGCCCAATTATTCCTTGCAACTCCTGCGTACGTCGATCTGAAGGTTGGTACTCAGATCTGAACTGAACCAAATAGGAGTACGCGAATGTGGTTCCATCCGTCGGTCGGTACACTGGGAGCGTCGCGACGTACTCCGTAACCGTACGTGTAGGTTTACGCTCAACTGCCGGCGACGGGATCACGCGGACGTTGGATCCAATCCAAGCAAAGCACCAAAGCGGCGCCACTAGGTAGCTGGTGTCTCTCTGGCCAGCCGGTGGCGATGACCCTGTTCGTTTCGCTGAAAAGTATTGCTGAAGTAGTGCGGCAGACCATGACGGATAGAACAGTGTGAGCATGCATAATTGCTGCTCCCGGAAGTTGCAATGAAGGTTTATTAGGTGTGCGTGCTCTCTGCTCTCTGCTCGACCAGTTGGCGGTACCACCATAGCTCACCTGCACGCACTACGGTTACCCACTCTCCGATCATATCGATCGATCGTTCCCGAAAAAGAAGCCGGAAAAGTGACCTAACCGATCGAGTGATCGACGACACACATGCTCACGAGCCAAGCATGCAAGGTTGCAAGCAATTCCGTGATCGATTTGTTTGGGTGTGGGCCGGCCGATGATCATCGTGTAGCCGGTGGAATGCTAAGCCAGCAGCTGCTGACTCTGGTGGTCGATCTGATGAGATCTCGTCCCCCGGCGTGTGCGTGTCCTTGAAGCGTCGTCTCGTCTCTACCCATGCTGGCCTGCCGGGCCAGATGGGGTGCGTGCCTGCCTGCAGCTAGCGACCCAGGAGGCCGGTCCAGCTCCATAGGGTTGGCTCGGCGCCCCTTAATTCCGTAGGACCGTGACCACAAGTCGCGCTACGTAGCATAGGTATAGGTACTAGTCTCTCCGTTCCACAAGAAAGGTAGCAATTCTAAAATCGTTCAAAGTCAAACTATACAGAGTTTGACAAAATTACTCCCTATGTTCTTTTTTATTTGTCATATTAGGTTAACTTAAGGTAGCTTGATATGATCAACCTAAAATTGCAATATTTTTAGAGTCAATTACACTGGCAGTCTCTAACATATATTATGTGTTTCTCGTATAGGTTCCCAAACTATAAATTGCATATCTAGGTCATTAAATTATTTGAGGTATACCACCCCAGTCAAAAACAGTCACGTAGGGCACTCCAACGTTGAACTAACATGAGTCCGCAACACATAATTATAGGGACGGTCCCTAAACTATCGTGTGATTCTCATCTAGGTCCGAAACTATAAAATTACTCATCTGAGTCCCTAACCTATCAAGTACTAAAATCTTAGTCAAAGAAACCTCTTTACGCTCCATCCATCGTCGCGTGGATTGCCAGATAGGCCTTCGAGCCTTTGCTTGTTATTGAACTGCTCGTGATCTGTTTCTCATCTTATATTGGAGAGCAGTGTCTTGACGTCATCTACTAGTACAGCTGGAATAGGGGACATACTGGCATACAGTGTCGTCGAGTGTGTGCTAAAACACGTCACTTGCTCATGGTAGCATGGAACCGCCGGCGAGCAAACCCGCGAAAATTGTTGTTAGCCAGTTATTCCATATCACCACGAGTGATTGAGGTGTCTTAACACACACTTAACAACAATATCCACCCCCAACGCGTTCCCGATCCAACTGTACTGGTAGATGGCATCAAGACATTACTTTTGACTGGAATTGTAGTACTTTAATAGATTACGGACCCAGATGAGAAAAAAATAAGTATATTTATAAGGTACCTAGTTTGGAACCTACTCATTCCAAGAAAGAATGCAATTCTCGTTTTTCGAAAAGTCAAGCAGTTTAAATTTTGACTAAATTTATATAAAAAAACTACTATTATTCATGATATAAAATAAGTAGCGTTAGGTTAGTTATAGAATATATTTTTATAAAAAAAATTATTTAGAGACATAAATGCTAATATTATTTACTATAAACTCGGTCAAGAGTTATTTTGACTGGCACAAATCTCGTAATTGCATTCTTTTCTGGACGGAGGGAGTACACATCAGTTTCACGCTGGAGCACCACGTCAACTAATGGACTATGACGTGATTGCTTTGGATTGGATGGTATACTTAAAATAGTTTGTTGACCTAGATATGTAATTTCATAGTTTGAAGATCTGAACCAAAATCGTGTAATAGTTTACTCTTCTTTTTAACAGAGATGGTACTTCCATTCCATTCCAGCCCAACGTTAGAGGTCCCAATCTCTTAGCTCATCACGGCATCATGCAAGCATGATGCCCAACTAGTTCGTCGTCCGGGACAAATAAATTGTCTGCTTAATAATACTGTTTGCCAGCCAAATGAATTTCTGGCGATGGGGTGGGTCAAAAGACATCGCTTCCCTTCTCTTACGGGGATGTGAGGTGACATGGAGACGAAGGCAGCGTGGGCTGTGCTCTGCTCTTGGGCGCATGGCACTGACCCCGACCCGGGTTCTCCTTTCGCTTATCGACCGATCTGTCACATCGAATTTGGGCAGAATTAGTGAGGGTTTCCGAATTATTGCCCTAAAGATATGCGCTCTGTTCGTTTGGTCTTATTTGATTTATAAGCTCTTTTTCAGCCAACGAACAGTATTTTTCTCTCACACCAAATCAGCCAACGGTACTTTCAGCCATATTTATCAGCTAAACAAGCCCAAACAAACAGGACGATGAGCTGGAGAGCAATGCAGAGCCCAGCGCAGCCCAGCACAGCACGTTGTGAAAGGTGTGTTTAGGCGGCGAGCTGGCTAGCTGTTAGGTTCTGAAGCTTTTGCTTTCTGAACACGAGTGGGTTAGTTAGGGAACGAACTAGATGCGCCCCAACGCGTAACAGCAAGTATCCTTCGCCTAAACGAGTGTGCTTACGGGAAGCATCTCCAAATTATGGATGCCCAGGTAATGCGAGTGCTACTAAGATTAAACACTGTTTGAGTCGATGCATACAGAAAGCAGGCATTCAAACTGTAGTAGTTTGTAGAAGTTGGTTGGCACGAGCACAGACCATGTAGCCCTGTTGTGCCAACGGGCATTTTTTTTAGATAATGGAATAATGTGCCAACGGGCATGCCAAGTCCTATCAGTAAGTGGGAACACCGTGCCCCAGCAGCTGCATTTTGACCCTTTTTCCCACATCACATGCACACGACCAAGCTCAACGGGAAAAAGGTCCGAACCACAAGTCCACCACAAGCAGCTGAAGGTACACCAGCACGCATCCGGCATCCATCCATATCCTGATATCCATCCACCTCAGGGAGGAAGTCTGAACTCTGAAGTCGCTCGCGAGAACCGGCCAGACCACGACGAAGGTAAACGAACGAACGAAGACGAACACCATCACACCACTGCACCAGGAATCTGTTTCCAACAAGTTTTCCAAGTAGACGCGGCAGGCAGCAAGGCGCGCCAGACAATGCACATTGCGCACAGGTGGAGGCCCTGAGGCTTTTCCCGTGGGGAAGCGCTGGGCGCTGGCACATGCCGACAGCCCAAACAAGTCACCTTTCTCGGGAGAAGCTCCGGGGCCGAGGTGGGAGCGCGAGCCTTTTGCCCTGTTCCGCTCTGCTTGCTCTGGTCCGTCCGTCCGTCCCCTGCCCTGCTCCCGCCCACCCTCTCTCTCAGACAGGCGACCAGTGAGGTGAGCTCAGCCGCGGCATGGCATGGCATTGGCATGGCAGCGAGGAGCAAGCTAGCGAGCCGATCCGTCGGTCCAACCATCCACCGAACTAGGGCCGGCCGGCCCCAACCTTCATCTGCCAGCTTTTAATACGCGCTAGCTGCGGTGGCAATACGAGTAGAGTGAGCTGAGCAAGGGGAGGAGGACGGCTGCTCAGCCCAGGCCCATGTGCGACCCAACATGGCACGTTCTCCCTCGCTCCTCTGCTAAGCTGCGTACACACATAGAGCTCGTTAGCTAGCGTGCCGGTGCCCATCTGGCCATCGGGCTTATAAATAGGCCCACACGGCACCACGGCCACCACCACCCACCACTGCTCTCGCACTCACTCACAGCCACCGCCGCTGCCCACTGCTTGCAGCTAGAGGAGGTTGAAAGGGGAAAGGGCCAAGGAAGGAGGCGCAGGCATGGGCTCCCCCTCCTCCCTCCCCGCCGCCGGCGCCGCCGCGGCGGCGCTCGTGGTCCTGGCCATCCTCGCCGGAGGAGGCCACTGCCGCGAGGCCCAGTTCGACGCCACGGACGCCGCCGCCGCCGGCACGGCGGAGAACTACAACACCAGCGACGCCGCCGTGTACTGGGGCCCCTGGCAGAAGGCCCGGGCCACCTGGTACGGCCAGCCCAACGGCGCCGGCCCCGACGACAACGGTGAGCATTATCGGCATTCTTCCGAGATCTTCTTCACGTCTGCTCCGTCTTCCCCTCCGTCAGGCCTCAAGGCCCGCGTGCTTGTTGTCTTGGTGCCTTGTGGTGGCAATGTGGCTCACGAAACGTACGTACCTTGCTAGGTGGCGCGTGCGGCTTCAAGCACACCAACCAGTACCCCTTCATGTCCATGGGGTCCTGCGGCAACCAGCCATTGTTCAAGGACGGCAAGGGCTGCGGCTCCTGCTACAAGGTACACTACAGTAAAAACAACAGCTAGCATGGAGTTTTTACCGACACCTGTATCTATCTGAAGCATATTTGTATAGCGGAAACAATTCTACTGGTGCTCCACTTGTTTTAAAAAACAATTGTCCTTGTAGTACATGTTAAGCGCCATAAAAAAATCTAGCTGGAGTAGTAACTGTTAAAGTAGGACGCTACCCGTACAGTCCACGCCGGGTCCTCGGAGCAGCCCAGCAGCTGGCTGCAGGTGGGGCCCGCGTGCATGTACGCGTCTCACTCGATCTCCGTGACAGTGCCATTTACTGTACATTTGACTCTTGCTTGATCTCGTAGTATGGTAGCCGAACGTACCTGACGTTTTTAGCGATTTGCCGCGGATCACGCAGATTCGGTGCACCAAAGACAAATCCTGCTCCGGGAAGGTGGAGACGGTGATCATCACCGACATGAACTACTACCCGGTGTCCAAGTACCACTTCGACCTCAGCGGCACGGCGTTCGGCAGGCTGGCCAAGCCCGGCCTCAACGACAAGCTCCGCCACTCCGGCATCATCGACATCGAGTTCACCAGGTCGGTGTCGGTGCCTCTCTTGATTTTTTTTGTGTGTGTTGTTCTGTTCTCTTCTGTTGTGCTGCCACTGGAAGTACAAGTGTAGCAGTGCTGCTAAAGACGCGGTAGCGTAGCTGTCGAATTGTTACTGGTAGCAGTAGTTTCCCTCCACCAGTAGTTTCCCTCCATACTACTACCTGCTGTTTAATTTAATTTCGTAGCCCGCGCGGCAAGTGAAAAGTTTGGTGAGAGCGGAGGGAGGCGTCGTGAATCCAACAACCGCTCGCTCCCATTACTCCTGCCGCTCGCAGGACACCGCATGTGCGGCTTAAGTGGCGCAGCTGCCAAAGGCAACTTTTATTGCGCTACGGCTGGTATTAAAGTCGGCTGATAAATCAGCTTCTATTTAGATGTGAGAGAACTGTCCACTGTACTGCAGCCCAACGTATTTGCCTGCGTCCACTGTACTGTTGCAACACGCCACCGCCGGTGACCGACCACCGCCAGCCCCATTTCCTTTCCTTTCGCTTTCTCTGTATGTATGCCAATTGCCACCACCCCCAGCAGCAGCAGTGTTGGTGGGGCCCATGCCAATGCCAAGGATTCCTTACACTTGCAGTAGGATTAGATTAGGCTTCGCAACACAGATTAGAGGACGCAGCAAAGCTCTTTCTTGCATTGGTTCTGTTCTGTGCTGCCGCTAAGATGGCCTAGTACTACTACTAAAATCAAAATGAACATAAATTTGCAGGGTGCCGTGCGAGTTCCCTGGGCTGAAGATCGGTTTCCACGTGGAGGAGTACTCCAACCCCGTCTACTTCGCGGTGCTGGTGGAGTACGAGGACGGCGACGGCGACGTGGTGCAGGTGGACCTGATGGAGTCCAAGACGGCGCACGGCCCCCCCACGGGGCGGTGGACGCCGATGCGCGAGTCCTGGGGCTCCATCTGGCGCATGGACACCAACCACCGCATGCAGGCGCCCTTCTCCATCCGCATCCGCAACGAGTCCGGCAAGACGCTCGTCGCCAAGAACGTCATCCCGGCCAACTGGAGGCCCAACACCTTCTACCGCTCCTTCGTCCAGTACCAGTAGCTGATTGATTGGATCCCTGCCCAGCCCAGCCCAGCCCAGCCCGCAATTGGAGTGGAGCTGGAGCTGGCTGGCTGGGGCCACTACCTCGGCTGGCTCGGTCATCATCACTACTACGTATACTACCACTAGACTACTACTACTACCAAGTACGTACGGCGAAACGGAACGGCTAGTCGTTGTGTCTCTGGTCATCGTGTCGTTGCAGTTGTATCATGCATGATCATGGTCCTTGGAGTGAGAGTCGTTGCATGCATTGTGGGCGCGCTTTTAGGTCAGGCGTCATGTGCGAGTGTTTGGGTCTGTAAGGCTGGCTGGCATGTGCATGATGCGTGACCCTAATTGCAAGCCGGCCGGCAAGCAAAAAAAACTAAAAAGCCGTGTGGGAAAATGGAGGAGGCAGGCGTACAAGGTACGCTCTCCCGCCCACTCTTGCTTTATAATTTATATCATCATCATCATCATCTTCTTCATCCCGATCGGTCGGTGATTAATCGAAAAGTATATTGTAATGTATAAACACCATTTCCCCTGCCTGAGCGGAGCTGAGCTCCCCTGTTTCTTCTTCTTCTGTGCAATCTTTTTCTGACTGGACACTTTGGTTTGAGCATTCAGCATCGCTGTGCTGAAGCGAAACGCATGCTACTACCTTACCAAGTATGGTTGTCGTATATTTCGGGATGCAGAGAGGCATAGTTGACGCCGCATAGTTATCTCTCGTGCATGAACAAACGACTCTAGGTTAACGTCTTGTGACAAGAATTATGGAAAAAACTTCCGTGCAACCCTGAAGGAAGTTGTACTTGACGGCAGTGGTGTATTAGCTGTGGGGCCACTTGTCCCCACAGGTTTTGCCAAACTGTATAATGTTTGTAACCCCTCCGTTTGTAAAAGGATATAATTATATGGTTTCCGTTAGTTAAATTAGCTTAACTTTTTATTTTATTTTATATCGAATAGAGGTTTACTACGAAAATGTATACCATAATTAATTTAGTAGTACTTATCTTGTAACATAAATGTTAGTACTTTTTCCCCGTTCGGCTTACCCAGAAGCCAGCTTGTTCGGCTTCTTTTTTCAGCTGGAATAGTGTTTTTCTCTCACAACAATTCAGCCAGAACAGTGTTTTTCAGCTAGTGTTAGCCAAAATTCAGCAAGCCGAACGGGGGTTAAATCAACAAACTTGGCTTGATAGGTTTTGAATTCTAGATCCATCACTGCTTACAATCCTAGAAAGCAAAGTCTCCACTCGCTCAAGTTTGTAAATTTAGTATAAATTTTAAAATAGTTCTTTTTATAGAAGTTGATTTAGACCTCCCCTCCACCTTACAATGCATAATCATATACAGATTTTATAGAAACAAGAAGGCAGAAAATAGTAGAAACTCCCGCGTTGCAAATGGGGGGGCCTCAGAGGCGGTGGTCTCTTTTTTTTTTTTTGATGAAACTAGAGGCGGTAGTCTACCCGTGCGCGGTAAATTTAAAAACCTGTCCGGGACCGACATGCCTGCATTTCATTTACACCGGCTGCTGCTTTTGCGTGGAGTGGCACCGCACAGATTCCACCTGTTATGATTCGTTGCCGGTAAAGTGGTAAAGCACGCGGCTACAAATCAAATCACCCACCGGCCACCCGGCACTTCCTGTACCCTTTACTACTACTTAGTAGTAACAGTTTCACTTGCATGCATTGCGATTGTGGCCTTCTATAAAGTCAAGCTCCTAGCTGCTGCTGCTGCTAGGCTGCTAACCATTTCTTTTCTTATATCTAGCTAGGTTGCGACCGATAGCCTTTCACAGCGTTTGCCAATTCGATGCGTAATCAAGGCAGAAAGCGCCGGCCGGCTGCAGTCAAGCAGAACGGAACAGACGGAGAGGAAGAGAGCCGAAGGCCGGAGGCCGGACCGCCGGAGCCCGCAGCGATTGACAAGCCGCGTGCAGCCAAAGCCATCCCATCGCTGCCGGTCCGGCCTTTTCAAACCTCATTAGCTGTCCCGCGTTGCTGCGTGCCGGCTCGAGTTATTGCTGCGCGTGGGCGTGGCAACCTTGATCCAGATCTCCAGCACCGGCGGCATCTTATCTTTGCACGATGCGCGGCATCGCCGCATCGGCGCTCAGGACACAGCCGGCAATGCAATGTGCGTGTGATGCTGCATTGTGTCATGGACAAGTGCTTGATGATTCAGTATTCCGCCCCCCCCCCCCCCGAAAATTAAAAAAAAAAACAAAATTGCTTCGTCCATGCCCTGCTCATCTTTACACTACTACTACCAAGTGGAACCAGCAGGTGACAAAGAAAGTAAATCAGGTGGCTAGAATTGTTATGATTTATATAATTCTTTTGTTACTGTTTATGTTACATTATATATTAATTAATTGTTTCTTCTTGGGCCAATCCAAACCAACAAACGATTCAAATATCACACAATTAAGGTGTTAGGATCTTAAGGTCTGTTTGGTTTATTACCACAGGTTGCCATTACTAAGGTTAAGTGTATGCCAACGTTGTGGCGTTGACTAACAAGTGGCAAAATAGAGTCGTTTGGTAGGTAGCCCAACTTTAACGAAGTTATGGCAAATTGAGTTTGGGTACAGTTTGGTTTTCTACCGCAAGTGCCGCCTATCGTTTGGCAAAAAAAATGTGCGGCAACTGTTTGGTTAATAATTAACCACTAAACACGTTGAGGCGCCTAGTTCGAGTTTCGGGAACTGATCACAAGGATTTGTGGCTAACTTTGTCTTCTTGACGCCCGGTAATTGGATTCAGCATATGGACCAAGATATTCATTAAGACTAAAAGACACGTAATATCTAAGTACGGACTTTGTGTTGGGGGCATTTAGACTTGGTGTTGGGGTTTTTGTTTATCTTTGTCCGTACTATTAAGTGGTCGAGATTAGTAGCTTGATCAAAGTTAGAGTCAAGAACATTTTGATGCACACAAGAGAGTTACTCCGAGCGTAGTTGATCAAGAGTGGATGAAATAGATAGAGAATAATTTTAGAATCTTAGATAAATTAAATTGGACAAGATCACACTTGAGACGGAGCCAGAACTAAAATTTAAAGTGCACTTGATTAGTTGATCAAGGTCATTGGATTGTTTGGTGCAACTGTGCTATATAGTGTGTACCGAACATTACGACGACGGTGCTGAACGCATCAAGGCCCGGTGGGTTTCGATGATTGATTAACACATGAATATGTGACTAACTTTGTGTTGTAGGGTTTATAACAAAGCGTTACTTACATTAAGGTTTCTTGGTTTTCTTGGCTTCGATGTATCTTATGGACCAAGATTATTTATGAAAGGTAAATATACAATAGTATCCAAATACGACTTGGTGGTGAAGGCACTTTGACATAGTGCCAGGGCTTTTCATTTTTCTTTGACCATACTATCAAGAGGGCTAGGTGTCGGTGTTTTCGGACCACCGATGAGTAAATTTGTATTTGCGCATCTGGCTCGGATGGTGTGCTCAGAGGACACAAGGGTTTATACTGGTTAGGGCAGAACGTCTCTACGTCCAGTTCGTTGTTACTCGTGTTACCGACACTTGGTTTGCAATAGGGGTTACAAACAGGTGAGAGAGGGAAAGGACACCAAGTCTCCAGTGGAAGGAGTGAACGGGTGTTGAGAGCTTGATTGCCGCTCAGCCGTGTGTTCGTGTCGTGCTCTTGTGTTCTGATTCGTTTGGCCCCCTTTCATGGGGCGCCCTACTTCCCCTTTTATAGGCGAAGGGAAAGCGCAGGTTACAGCGGAGGAAAAGAAGAAGAATGAGAGAGAGAGAGAAGAAGGCTTCCAGGATTGCTGGGTCCTTCTTCTCTTTCATGCGGGTCCCATCGATCCTGTAGATGTCAACAGGGACGGCTCCACATCGTGGCCCTATTCGTCATTAGCACCATGCGCAGGCGTCATCTGCCGGTCATGGCGTTCCACTCCGTCTCGACGGACATCATGCTGAACTGACACGCCTGTCAGCGTCCGTATGAGGATTAGACAGAACATTATCGGCACGCCCGACACTGTTCTTGATGTGAATCGTCAGGTATGGCCCGTCATGGCCATGGGTTACCTCAAGGCGTGCCAGCCTCTTTTCTGGTGTGAGAGTTTTGACCCAGGCCCATACGCTTGGACCTAGAGTGGTTGACGGCGGTATGGGTCCCCGTCGGACGAGACAGAGCCTGCGGCCTTGGGGTCGGGCGAGACGGAGTTTGCACCTGAGGGGTCGGGCAAGACGGAGTTTGCACCTGAGGGGTCGGGCGAGACGGAGCACGAACCTAAGGGGTCGGGCGAGACGGAGCACGAACCTAAGGGGTCGGGCGAGACGGAGCCCGCGGCCTTAGGGTCGAGCGAGACGGAGCCTGCACCCGAGGGGTCAGGCAAGACGGAACCCGCGACCTTGGCCGAGACAGAGCCCGTGGCCTTGGGGTCGCTTGAGACCTTTTAATACGTCTCGATCCATCTGGAGGGGTCAGTGTGGGCGCTAGCCTCCTTGCTTTGGGTATCCCTAATAATGATACCCGACAGTAGCCCCCGAGCCTGCAGAGGAGTAGAATACTCCTTTGGAGGCTTTTCCGGAGGGGAGGACTCTGAGGGCCTTGGCCTTCTTTTTGTAGCCCGCAGCGTGTCTTGGTAGGATGGCGATTCCCTTTTGTCGTGATCGGTCTTCTTGGGGCATGTAACCGTAGTGTTCGGGAGGTCAGAAATGTTGTTCTTGATTCCGGTCCCCTAGGATCCGATCATTTTGCCGTCGTACTACGATCGCACGTTCGGTCTCCTTACGAGTAAAAAGAAAGCTTGTGTCTAGATATGTAGGGCCATACAAGATTATTGAACGAAAAGAAAATATCGCCTACAAGTTACAACTTCCTCCTAAGATGAGTGTAATATTCGATGTCTTCCATGTTTCTTAGTTGAAAAGATGTCTTCGCATACCTGAGGAAGCCATTGCACCCACCAACATTAAGCTCCAACCGGATTTGACCTATGAAGAGAAACCAATCCGAGTGTTAGAAGAAATGGAAAGAGTAGCACGGAGCAAGGTCATTAAGTTCTATAAAGTGGTGTGGGATAACCACAGTGAACAAGACGCCACGTGGGAACGGGAGGATTACTTATGTGAGGTTTATTCCGCCTTTTACGAAGAATGATAGGTCTTGCAAATCTCAGGACGAGATTTCTATAAGGGGCAGGGGTTGTAACACCCCAGTGTTAAGCATTGCATTTGGCATCTGCATTTTAGGAGCACAAGCATCATCCAAGCATTCATGAGCATGAGCATATGAAATTTCATCTCATTCTTATACATTGTCACATGAAATGTTGATTTATATATATGCTTATGCTTGCAATCATGTATGACCAATATATGAGATGGTTGTGAGGTCATGAAAACACCTTAGACACATCTAGGATGGTAAATAGAACAATATTTGTATTCATGACATAGGCCAAATTTGCTTTTAAGTATTGGTTTCATTTGAAATGCCATTTTCAAGATGCTAGTTTGACCAAAGTTGAATAGTAGCTTAGGGTGTTTGCATGGCTGTGTGACCTAAATAAAAGTTGTAGTACTTGACCAGGGTAACAACTTTTATTTTTGGGTCAAGGTCTAATTCAGTGCATAGCACGCTCAAAAACAACTCACAAGTAGCAAGAAAATGTTGTTTTGAGACTTGCAAAATTTTCTAAGTCATAATGCAGTTTATAGTTTCAATGTACCTCACTTGGGAGCATTGTAACTGAATAACCATTGCGAATTAGGGGATGCTTCCTAAAGCAAAGTTGTAGATGGCATGTAGCTCTACAACTTTCCTTAATGGAGTTTTTGCAATGGACGAATGGATTAGGAGATACATGGGGTTGAAAACGCACAGTGAGTCGGATTCAGCAACACTAAATTAACGTCGGGGCAACGAGTCGTGGCCGACCGGCCACAGGCCGTGGCCATAGTGTCGTGGTCGTACACCGGCGTTGGCCTGACCGGTCATGCCAGAGCGAGCACATAAGCACTGCGCACTCGCCGCTCGCTCCACTCACTCGCTCTAGCCTTCTCCCGCTCGCTCTGCCTCGGCAAAGCGCCGCGCCGAGCTCGCCGTGCGCCGCCGCAGCCGCTCACCGCCACCATAGCCTCGTTGACCGATTTGTCTCGGCCATAGCTACTCCGCCATCACCTCCACCTCCTCGAGCCACTAGCATCACCTATCGACCCTAGGTATAGCGGCATTTAGCCTCGCCGTGGCCGCCGTCGTCACCGGTGCGCCGCTGTGCTCGCGGCTCATCGTGGCTCGACCGTTCCACCGCACCGCATGCTTTCATCTTCTATGGTCCAGCACCACGCTTGAGTATAGATGCTTAGGTCGGATCAAGGAATGATGCCACCGCTTGACTGCGCCGGAACGAGTCGTCGCTCCGCACGCGGCCGCCATGGCCGCCGTGGCACTCGAGCTCGTCGCCACCGAGTTGGTTCATTGTCTCCCTCTTTTCTCTCGTGTCTTAGGTCGAGTAACCCTAGACCTAGATAGTGGCATGACGGAGACCCACCTTTCGCCGCCGTGTAGCCGAAACAGCGAGAGCACCACTGTGCTCCGTGCGCCGCCGCACGGCCATGCACGCGGCCAAGCTCACCGACGCCACCTCGAGCCCTCACCTGCATCGTGTAGCTTTGCTAGGTCACCAGGATGGAGTAGTCGTCCTCGCCTGAGTATGCCATAGTCGGAGATGGCCGGGGTACTATCGCCAACCTCCGTCGTCCGCCATGGCCGCGCGTCGAGCTTGCTCCGACGAGCCACCGAGCCAACTAAGCCTACTAGTCGATGCATGGGGGTGAGAAGAGTGCAACGGTGAAGACGCTACCGCCGGAGACCTCGCCGTCAGCGAGTTCTCGCCGGTCAGCGCCATCCCCTGTCTTGGTCTCACTGACGGGTGGGTCCCCGTTGACCGCGGGCCCCAGTTGTCAGCCTATGTGATGTTTTGATTTCCCAGATTTGAATGCATGTTTCAAAAATTCATATCTACAGCTAGGAGTGTCCAAATGGCGTGAACCAAAATTTGTTGGTTTCGTATTAAAGTGTATTATTTGATAAAAATATGAAATATACTATTTAGGGTTTTTCTGGGGGAATTAAATTGAACAGGATAAGTGCCTTTAAAGTAGTTTATATATTGTAAATTGCATATCTTGAGCTAGGAAGGTGATAAAATTGTGATTCCAATTTGGCTGGTCTTGTGTTGACATGCTCTAGCTAGAAAAAATACTAAACCTACAGTAAGCATACTTGAAATATGATCTTCATATTTAATCCTAATTAATTGCTAGTTTCTAGTGAAATTAATTAGGGTAAAAATACATAACATATGATCATGTAAATTTTTACACAGTATTCTTATGATTGGAGGAATGTAAGAAAAATATTAAATCTATTGTTTGGCACTTTTTACTATGCCAACCTATTTTTGCTAAAATAAGCCTATGTAATTTGTTATTTTTGTAGAGGTGGATATACTTATTCAAATGAAATGAAATTTGTATAGTAGACTATTGAGGTCAGTTGTAGCATACTGTAATTTCTTAGAATTTATTAAGCACTAAAAATATTTATCCTTCAAATCACCTTATTATCTAAGGAAATTAATAAATGGATATAAATAAATTAGTTATATTTAACCATGATGTTTTCTATGGTTCTTGTGATGCATATGATCTGTTGATGTTATTAGTTAGGCTTAGAAGTAATTGGTTGTATGCAACTAGTTAATTATTGCTTTATAATTCAACTAGATGGCTGTATGTATAGTTTCGATTGTGATGGAAATTTCGTGATGATAATTGTCTTTTTTGTAAAACTTATTACTAACAAAGTTGTAGATAACTTACTTATCTACCTTGTGTTAAATTTTCATAGTCATAGGCCTTGTGGTTTAAGAATTATAGCTGTTAGAAGTCTGCTGTCAGAAATGCTTGCTCTCTGGATAGATATGAAAGATTGAATTGTTTGACTTAGATAACTGCTGAATCACATTAAGAGGATTAAAAGAAAGTTGTAGGCAATTTTATAATCATTCCAGAATGTTTACAACCATAGTATTTTGATGTGTATAACTCCAGTTATGGTCAAAACAAGTGGATGCTGTCTTGTAGTCCAGAAAATAATTTACATAAGTGTTTGCTTAAATTACGAGAGAAGAGATATGCACCTACTCAGTAAAATAAGATGCAATTATTATCACTTTAATGCAATGCTGTTGAAAACACTTATGAGGATGCATTCATCACATCATATCATATTATACATGTCATCATATATGCATTCGTGATATCTTATTTTATGCTCATGCATATAGGATCTACCGAAGAGATAACTCTTTTAGAGTTCAATGAGGAAGAAGAGGAGGATTAGGAGACGCCTCAGGCCGTAGCTCCAGAAGAAGAGGAACAAACTCTCGAGGACCTCCCTGAGTGCCCGAATCACCGGCCAACCTCTTTTTTCAAAGGCAAGTTTTGGAGCATTCTAAGTCTCCCATGTTTTACAAAATATCATTTGAGTCATTTATGTTTGATGCATTAGGTTATAAGAGTTGATTGAAAATACTTGATGTATAGAACTACCTTGTCCAGTTACATATACCTTTAACCCTGTGTAAGTTCAGGATCGAATATATGCTTAGCCATGCTTAGACCGGTAGAAGTCGGGTGATTTTCTATCACCTGCGAGATATAGGTGGATACTGAAGTACGGTTGACTATATTTGCTATCGTGGAAAAGAACCATGGGGAAATGGAAATGGAGGCCGGGCAGAGTCTATGTGTAGGTTGACTCATGTGATTCCGTCTGTGCCGGTTAAGCACTGTACTATTGTTGGCATTTCTGATAAGATTGAACGCATGCCTCTCACTTATCTGGCCATATAACTTGTTCTGACCGTGAAGCTGAGTAGCTCAACTCAGGTCGGGCCCCGTTCTATAAAAGTGCGCACTCTGGATGGTAGTAAGGATGTGCGAAGAGCTAGACGTGAGCCCAAGGGCAGGGTAGTCCTGATCGTCCTGGTAGCTGGTTGTCCCTGATTGTGCGACGCTGGATGAACCCGCGAAATGTGTACCTGAGTGGTACCAAAGGTGACCTAAGGTGACCGTTGATCTAGTCTGCCTAGGTTTGTGTTAGAAATAAATTCTCAGCTGGTTAAAATCGATTCGAATCGCCGTCTCTCCCGGACAGTGAGAAACTTGGCTAATCCCAACAACGTAGTAACTGTGTTATGGAATATGATGGTTCGGATGAACATAAAATTACTATACCGGCTATGGTTACTATTGTATGTTACTAAATGATATACCACATGTTTGGCACAGGCTAGTTGCTAATCTAGAGATGAATAACTATAATTAACTTGATGACCGAATTATAAGTATACAACTGAATTAATCGTTTTTTATATAAAATGTTATCAAGCTACCTCCACTTATAAAGCCTTGCATGATTCTTGGAGTCACCTTATTTTTGGTTTATGACGGGAAGTCTAGCTGAGTACTTTCTCATACTCAAGGTTTTATTCCCATTGTTGCAGATGGTACAATTATCATAGCTATTTCAAGAACTGCTTCTGCCCCGTCGTGGACGATGAATGAGCCCTGGGCAGGCATCTCTTATTAATCCTTCTTATATGTTTTTGTGGGAGTGTGATCGTGGGCTGGCACTATGTTTAAACAATGATGGCAGATGTTAGTTTCAAACTTTAATTTACTTTTGCTACTATTTTCCTTAAACTCGGTTTGTAATAACCTTAATTCGTACAATGATGAATGAACTGTATTTGTGAACTTTATATAACGTGTGACATGTATGTTGAATCATGTACGATCTTGGTTGTACGTTGATGGTTAATCGAGACCCTTCGTGGTACTTGATGGACTACCGGGTTTATATAGGCTCAAGTATGACAGAGCGACCGCTTACGGGCTATCATTGTACTTGTGCTTTTATAAATTGGTCGGTTCTGCTACACCGGTGGATGTCGTGGTGAACTGATGCGGTTGTCAGCGTCCGTATGAGGATTAGGCAGAACAGTACCGACACGCCCGACACTGTTCTTGATGTGAATCGTCAGGTATGTCATGGCCACAGGTTACATCGAGACGTGCCAGCCTCTTTTCTGGTGTCAGAGTTTTGACTGAGGCCCATACGCTTGGACCTGGAGTGGTTGGCGGCGGTATGGGTCCCCGTCGGACGAGACGGAACCCACGTCCTTGGGGCCAGGCGACACGGAGCACGAACCCAAGAGGTCGGGCGAGACGGAGCCCGCGACCTTAGGGTCGGGCGAGACCGGGCCCTTGGCCTTGGGGTCGGGCGAGATGGGGCCCGCACCCGAGGGGTCAAGTGAGACGGAGCACGAGCCCAAGGGGTTGGGCGAGACGGAGCCCGCACCGGAGGGGTTGGGCGAGACGGAACCCATGACCTTGGGCGAGACGGAGCCCGCGGCCTTAGGGTCGCTCGAGACCTTTTAATACGTCTCGAGCCATCCGGAAGAGTCAGCGTGAGCGCTAACATCCTTGCTTTTAGTATCCCTAATAACTATACCCGACACTAGGATCAGTAACTTGATCAAGAGGGCCATAGTTTTCATACATACCTAGTAATTACTCCTAAGCAAGTTAATAAAGAGTTGTTGGAGTTGGTAGAGTTTAAATTAGGATCTCAAAGAAATTTAATTAAAAGTTATTTAGTGTATCAGAGTAGTTAATCAAGGAGGATTTTGGATCGAGGCTACGTGAATGGGAGAAAACGGCTCAATGAAAGTCTGAAAGAAAGAGATAAGGTAACGATACTTTGGTCTTTTCATGTTGTCCTAGTTTTGGTTTCTATTTTTTTTGTCATTTCATTTCGTTACTATGTTATAAATTTCTAGTAGACAGATAGTTTAGATTTTCAACCATCTATTTTTACTACGACACATGGACATCCGGCTTTTTTTGTTTTGTTTGGGACGCACCTTTTCTCCCTCGCCTTCGCCTTTTCTTTATCCGCCTTGGATTGAGCTGTTTCCCCGCGGTCCGCGGCATGTGCGCCTACATGGACATGCCCGATGCGGTCGGTGCCAAGCCCGATAGAGTCAAAAGGCTGCAGCAGCGTCCTGTACCCGGCGTCGACTAGCCAGTACGGCTGCCTGCTACCGTCTCTTTCCATGTCGTGATGCAGCCTATTGCCGGTGGCCATGTGTCCGGCGAATCCATCGCGACGCCATGCTCCGTTTCCGGGCCGAGCTCGCCTGAGCCTGAGTGCGCGTCTCTGATTGACGGCCCAGCAACTCTATCCACCGAGCCCCCTCCAAAACAAAGGCTTTGCTCCTCTAAAGTTTACTCCATATCACATCAAATATTTATATATATATATATATAGTATTAAATATATATTAAAAATAATTAATTATACAAATTACGAGTAATTTGTAAGACGAAAATTTTAAATCTAATTAATTCATAATTTGACATATGGTACTACAATAAATATGTGTTAATGATGAATTAATTAGGCTTAATAAATTCGTAATTTGTTTTATTATTACTATCCGAATGCTCCCATGTGACACCCGATATAACATCATAAACTTTACTCTCCGGATTTAAACACCACCAAAATCATCACTTTCTCGGTCAGCCTCTACCCTCTGGCAGCCACAGTGCTGGATCACCGAACAAAAAGAGCTGGACACGGAGAAAATATCTGATAGGACAAATGGTTGACAAGTTAAGCTACCAGATAATGGTCTTGAGTCGTTCGTGGGTTGATTTCTCTAATCTACACTCATTGAAGTCTTTAGTACTGTACATACTGCTACCTGGCATCGCCTTCATCACTTGTTCGACTACCACTACCAGTGCAAAACCCGCTCAACTCTTGCACAACGTGTGGTCACTTATACAAGGCTAGACCGGTCATCAAAAACAAAATAAATACATGATGCTACAGGTACCGCGTCGACAGATTTCACCTCTATTATATTACACGACTCCGGGCTCATCAGTCGAGAAGAAGAAAAAATCTGAACAAATGCGATAAAAGGAGCAAGAACACGACGGTTTCGAGCAAACAAACAATGTACAAGAAAACAGCTCTACGTACGTACGTCATGCTCACTGCTTGGACGGGTTGCCGCTGGGCTCGCCCTGCTGCAGCTGGTTCATCTTCTGGTACAGCGCCACCATCCTATTGTACGCCTCCATGCTACCCGGTTGCTGCTGCATATATACATGCATTCGTGCCGGTCAGCAGAGATCGACATCATATCGTTTGCACGTAGGTTAGGTAGATACGGTTTGCACATACGTACCTGTCCGTTCTGCTGCGCTTGGCAGGCCAGGAAGGCGGAGAAGGCGTCCGGCACGGCGCCGCCGCCGGGCTGCTGGGCGAGGGAGGTGGCGGCGGCTGCTGGACCGGGGCCGGCGGTGGCGGCTGCAGCGGCGGCAGGGTCCCAGGACATGGGGACGAAGGGGGGCGGCGGGTGCATCATGGGCGGCGTGAGGCCTGCGTAGCCCGGCTGGGCGAGGGAGCCCATGTTCATCATGCCCTGGGCCATCTGTGCCATCTGGGCCATCTGCGCCATCTGGGCCATCACGGACATCTGGTGGAGCTGCGGCATGGCCATGCCCATGGGCATCATCATGCTGCTCATCCGGCTCATCACCTGCACCTGCGCCTGCAGCTGCTTCAGGTAGTCGATCACCTCGTCCAGCATCGACGCCTTGTCTGTCTGCTTTCATTCAGGGCACGGCAACAAACGCAGCAACGTGTCGGATTTCCGCTTATTACAGATCATCGTCATATACTGGTTCCGGCAGATGAGTCGCGATCGTACGTCTCACCTTGTTCGAGTTCGGGACGAGCTTTTGCAGCGTTTTCATCTTCTGGTTGATCCTGTCCCTTCGTTTCTGAAACAAAACACACAAGATATAAGAGGCAAAAGGTTGGCCCAACTAAAGACATACTGCTGCATTGGTTTCGGCCTGTATAGGCCCAAATATAAGCCATATGCCAAGCTGAAAGAAAGTTGGAGCGTCCTTTCATTCTCAAGAACCAACAGCACAAGGTTCTCAAGGAATTTATTAAAGGAGAACAAAAGGCTCTGAAGGAACTGGCAAAAAGTGCGGCATGTCAAATGAAACTGCACTGCTAAGGCGTATTGCATCTTATTTCGAGTCCGCAGTCAACAGTCACTATCACGCTGGGAAGCTTCGAAACCTTGACGATTCGTTTTTTTTTACCACTAGGTCACAAAAGATATTTTTTCAAACAGTGTGATAGCTATGTGGAACTTATCCTACATAGCAAAAACATGATTGTGAGGTACAGTAGGGTATAAAGCCAAAATGGTAACAACAGTAAAGAAACACGAACACATGTTGGTTCCTTCTGTCCCAAAGACATATTCGAAACGTTCCTAGCTACATCACGTATAGTTATTACTCCCTGCCGCGTGAAAAAAAATAGGATGATGTTGGCAACGTGCAATCAACTTCTATCAGGATCATTTTTCGCAAAAAAGAAAAACCATTTGTCGGAATCTGATTCTATATGTAGTTGCACAATACGGAAATGACGTTTCAAGATTTTCTCGGAATACCTTAGTCTTAGGCTACCTTGTTGAGTAAACATATGATAATAACCGAGATTATTGGGTGAAGAGTTTTAGAGACCATTTTTTATGATATCTAAGCTTAACTCAGTTCGGTTCCGTATTTTCAGCAAAAGATTATATATTTTAGCGATATAAGTGATGTGACATGCCGATAGCTACTCTCTCATATGTGGTCATAAAGGTAGGATGTGTGTGTACTCGTAGAACTAGTGAGTGTGCATGCGCATACATAAGGTTTACTCCATCCATTCCAAATTATAAGAAGTTTTTACTTTTTAGATATATGGATTTTGCTATTTTCTTATATATACGCTAGGTCTACATATAGTAAAGCAATGTATATATCTAGAAAGCTAAAACATCTTATAATTTAGAATGAAGAGAGTACATCTTTACTATATATATATAAAAAAACTATCAATAACCATAAAGTCATTTGCATGTGCACTTAGACAACAAAAGAAAGAAGAATTGACATTTTGTTTCAGCGGAAATATGTAGAAATGGGGCTTTGTCGATTAAAACTCTAAACTGATGTTTTATTTGAGAGGTGCCCCTCCTATCATGAGTTTTATCTTATGAATTTCGGTGGAATGATCCATTCCTCATGCTTATTTATACTAAATTTTAGTTTGTTATACGGAATAAGGTAACGATGGATCAAACTATTCCATTTCACAAACTAAAAAAAGGTGAGGAGTGAGCGATAAATTGACGGACCACCCAATTTCTCAAACTAATCACCTCAAAAGGCTTGCACCTCCTAACCAAACCAAAAATTAGTATGGCTAAATTTTAGTCACCAAATTTGGTGGACATGGATGTGGTCAACTTTGGCCACCAAAATAAATTAAGGTGCCAAAGGAGGAGGACGTCAAGCCAAATTTTAGCATCAACTAAATTATGACTAAAATTTGTCAAAGTAATCAAAATTTTGGCTTGGCTAGCCTGGGAACTAAGCCAAACACATCGTAAATCCCCTGTCCACGGAACAAGCTGCTAGCCTTAAGTGTGTGTTGTTGGAGCAAACAAATCTTACCCAATATTAAGTGGTTACTAAAAGTGATACGTAGAATTGTTTGACATATGGCCCGTGTTTAGTTCCCCTTCAAATTCCCCAAAAGTGCTACATTATCCATCACATCGGATCTTGCGATACGTGCATGGAGCATTAAATGTAGATGAAAAAAAAACTAATTGCACAGTTTGGTGGAAAATTGCGAGACAAACGTTTGAGCCTAATTAGTCCATGATTGAACACTAATTGATAAATAAAAACAAAATGCTACAGTTGCCCAAATTCCAAACTTCACCCAACTAAACACGGGCATGACCCATGATTTTGCAATAATCAGAAAGGTGAGCGCTGTCGACAAGAAACTACAGAAGTGTGTACGTGCCATAATGCTGGACCATGCATTTTATTTCACCTGCAACTAACTTATCCAAGTTCGCGTACGACTGCAGAAAAAAAAGGGATCTTACACGCTCAGATTCGTTATGGATCGCAGCAGCCCGGCTCCTCTTGGTGGAAATCGACGACCTCATCGCCCCGTCCCCGTTGATCACCACGTTCTCCCCTTCGTCGCACAAACCGTCTCTCTTTAATCATTTTGCCAAACATGCATGTACGGACACATATAGACAAATAAAGCATATATTAATGAACATAATATGCAAATCAATACAAAAATAAGCTTATTGTAATGGAAATAGAAAGAACACAAACCCTGCATGCATGTAGCATGTAGCATCCGCAGCTTAGCATCGAGCAATTCAGAAATTAAATTCAGATGTGAAGTGCATGAAGCTAGCTAGCTCGAGCCTAGAGGTGTGTATACGTATAAATATGATGAGCTTGCCTGTGACCGACGGCTGAAACAGCGAGAATCACTGGCCCCTCCACCGATGCTGGTGTTCTCAGTGTCCGGAGAGCCCTTGTCGTCGCGCTCCAGGGACGTGGAGTTGTTGGTGGTCGTCGTTGTGAAGCCGCACACGTCATCGGCCCCGCCGGTGCCGCAGCAGGCGTCCAGCGTGAGCAGCGCGCTGCTCTCGCCGCGGCGGCCGGCGGGCGTGGCGGCGGTGCTCCCCTGGCTGGCGCACACCAGACCGCCGTCCTCGCCAACCACGCGTGCCCGCTTCCTCCTCGAGGCGCCCGCGTCTCCTCCTCCCTCTGCCGCCGCCTCGTCCTGCACCCTTGCAGCGCACGGCACTAGCGCGTCCGCCGCGGACCGCGCCTGCACGGCGTCGACGACGGCGCCGCCCACCCCGACCCAAGGCGCCGGGTGCTGCACCGGCTGCGAGGAGAGGAAGTGTGACCGCGCGGCCGCCTCGCCGACCACCGCCTCCAGCGTCTCGCGGTCCCCAGACGATCCGCCGCCGCCGGCTCCTATGGCCTGCAGCTGCGACGGCGGCGGCGCGGCGGGCGGGTACTTGTGCTGCACCGGGCGGTTAAGCAGCCCCAGCCCGTGAGAGGAGATGTTGCCCTTCTCCCACGTCAGCTCCGCCACCTCGTAGTACTGGTCCGACATGGGCACGACAAAGGGAGCGAACGCCCCGCCGGCGGCCCCAGCAGCTGACACCTCCAGGCCCCGGTGCGCCCCGCCGGCGGTCGTCGTCGAGACCTGATGGTGGTTTAGGCCGCCTCCGCCGCCAGCTACCACCGCTGGGTCGTCCAGATCCCAGCTCGGCACGCACTGGTTCATCTCCGTCCTCACGATCGCGTGCGGTGCGTGGCTGATATATCCTCACGTCGTCACGCACTGATGCAGCAGTCTGCAGCTAGCTAGTTTGCTGCACGTACGATCGACACGACGGGCGCGGGGGCCGCGCCGCGCGCGCTCGGAGTGCAAGCTAGCCAGAGCGTATATGTGGATCGATGGTGCAGTCGTCGCACGCACGCGGCCGGGCCTGGATCGCACGGAGCAGCCGGCGGAGATACTTATGCAGCGGTGGGTGGGTATAACGGTTGCTTGCTACGGGTGTGTGGAGCCATGCCATGCAACGCATCGTGTGCGCGCTCTTGTGATGTGTATGAGGACGGAGGAGATTGGCGTGGATGAGAACGGAGGAGGCGGGGGCAGCGAGAGGGACGGCACGGTCGCGAGGGGCCTAGGGCTTTGTGAGGAGGAGGCGGGCACGTAGCGGCCTCGCCTTCCACATGACCGCAGACCACGTTGGCGCCAGCAGCCACATTTTCCCAATCACCGTGGCCATCATAGTACTAGCGACTCCAGTGGCGAGTCCCCTGTTTCCGGCGATTTTTGCAGGCATGCCTTTGCCTGCCTGCTCCATCGGTTCTTGGCACACGGCCGGCCAGTGTACTTGCGCAGCTCGCTCTCCTTGGATCGTTGCCGCGAGCTGTGTCGGCAGCGTGCATGGAGCCGGACCCCTGCCGGTGGGTGGGTTGATAGCCATCGAGTGGAGGCCCGAGGTGTCTGGCCTGGTGGTCTGTTGCTCACTTGCTCCTGGACCTGGTTACTGCTCCCCGATTTGGTGTTGCCCGTCTCGGCATGGCCGCACGGGCACGGCGCATATATACACCGTCAGACTGCCTCCAACCTCTCCAATTTCTTTGGGGCCGAAGAAAGCCATCAACACCATACGTCCCTATCTACTCTTATTAAAGCAGGTTACTTTGGCCAGCGTTCAAGGCATCTATGGTAGCAAAGTTAATTTGATCCGTTTGATTTCTGTTTGGACGGCTGAGGGCCGGTCCATCTACTGTGCACACATGCCCGCTCCCGTTGGCCTACCTTCGTTGTTCCTAGTTCCCATCCCACTGCCCCCACAGCTTGTTCCCTTGGTCTCTCCATCTCCCTTTCCACGTTTGTGTCGTCCTCGTCCGCTCCGTGCTCTCCGCCGTCGCCATCGTTGACGCCTCCGTGGGTCCCGTGCTCCTACGTTGTCCTGGGTTTGCTCCCTCTCCTTTTCTCCTCCGTGATTTTGCTTTCCGATTTGGTTTCTGCCTTACCGATTTGTTCTGCCTGTGCCTTCGTTTCCTCCTGCCCTTCTCTCTTCCTTGCCTTTGCGCTTTTCCTGGGCCATTGTTCCTCCTGGCCGGTGCTCCTATGGCCGCCCTACGTCGTGCGTTCTTCGTTGCCCTCGTTCTTGGCGGCGGTCTTCATGTATTGTTTCCGCCTAGGTTTTGCGTGCTGCAGTGGGGGATCTGCCCTGTTCTGGGCGCCTCTGCCCTGGCCGTCTTGGCCGATTCCGCCGCCCGTGCTTCATTGCCGTGTTTCTTGGCTGCAGTGTCCGCGTATTTCTTGCGCCTACCGTTTCCACGCTACAGTTCGACTGCCTCTGCCCTGTTCCTCCTGCTGCGCTATGGCCCTTGTTGCTCCTGCTTCCTTTTCCATGCTTCCCGACACGTCTCTTTTCTTCCCCTCCTGTGCTCTTTTGGTATGGTTTGGGAGTTGCATTTCATGACGATGTGCTTTCCACAGGGTTTTTCCCCGTCTCTGTCGTCGATTTCTTTGTTCCTATTTCGCTTTCTTTTGTTTTCTTATTTGATTTCCCCTCTGCTGTGTGTACTAATACTTCACTTTGTTTGAAGGTTTCTTGCCTTCCGTTGCGTTGCTCCGGATCTACTATGTAGGTGCTTGTTGCAGATGCGCTATGGAGGGACCTTAGCTTGCTCTGACAGTCGATAAGTTAGTTTACTTTGTTTGCAGGTTCAAATGCCATGTTTGCTGTCTCCTTACATTTGTGTGGTTCTTACGAAGAATGTCCTTGCATTTGTGTGGTTCTTACGAAAAAATTAGAGGTTCAACATTCTTCATTTCAGTGCACGGCAGCCATCAGAATGCTTACATTTTGCTTACATGTTTTCCTGATTCTCTTCGTAGGGTTAGCTGCTTGGCCAGCTATTTCCTATGAGCTTACGGTATGTGTCAACTGGTTGTGTCCGTTTTTTTCGTGTATGTTGTCCGCACATGTCTTTCGTTTTTGTCACGTGTGATGTGTTTATTAATGATATCCAGGTACATGTGTGCTGTTTAGTTTTGCGGTCTCCTTTGATTTCTAGGTCTCTTCATATTGGTTCATGTGTTACAGGTGCATTGTGCGGATTCCATCCTACTCCTTCGTCCTTGTGCTGCTCTAGCCTTACGAAATATCCAAGGTGACTTGATGTTTTGTGTTCTGTGCATTATTTCTTCTTCTTGTGCTGTGTTTGTATATGTGTCTGTGTTGTGTGTCTACCCACGCTGGTCAGACCGTCCTTGTCCCTCGGATTTCTCTAACACTAAAAAATAAAAAATGGCCATTTGTTCTCCATAGACGGCAGTTCCCAATTAAAGTATGTTATGCTATGACCAGTAACAAGAGCCAAGGGCAGACGCTTCTTACGTTGGCATCTATCTTAAAAAACCGGTTTTCACACATGGGCAGCTCTATGTGGCTCTTTCACGTGTAACTTCGAAAAAGGGGCTAAAAATTCTGATAGAGGACGAAAATGGAAATTGTACAGATGAAACCAAGAATATTGTGTACAAAGAAATACTTGCTTGTGTCCCATATGCCGAGCCAAGTACATGACAGATCGTTTCAAGTATTTGTTGATTGTATTATATGTTGATATACTGGTTAATTGTGTATGTGTATTAACATGTCTTCCTCTCCATTTGTCTCGTCTGCTAGCTATGCATGGTATGCTTCATTGCTGTACATACATAATTACTGTCATTCCTTACACATTTATTTGCACCTTATTAACTTAATGTGTTCACCACAGTTTTCTAGTTTTGTCATGTCAGAGATTCATCTTCTTCCTGTTTTTACAGGTGCATGATATGGCTCATACACCTGCCCCCACTCTCTTAGCAAATCTAAAGCCAAGAGACATCCAGGCTTCTGTCTGTGTTCGAGTTATCAGAAAGTGGAATTTCACTGGTAGGAATGAGAATGGCCGTATCCTGCATGTTGACCTCATTCTCGCTGATAAAGAGGTGTGGGTTTATAACATTTTCTATTTACGTCTAGATTTTCCATACACTGTATTTGCTTATGCCCTTAGTCACTTCAAAGCTTTATGTACCTAGATTTCCTTTTGCTCCATGTAATCTGCCTTTTCTTGTACAAAATCATTGCAGGGAGGTGTTATGTACGCTAAAATTCCAAGAGATGAAGTGCAGGAAAAAAACCCTCTCATAGAGGCTGGCAACGTGTACACCATTAGCAGGTTCAGGATTAAAAATGCTAAGTATTCATACATGCCTGTTTGTGGAAATAGCATGATTGAATTCACTTGCTACACTAGAGTGGTACTGGAAGATATCCGGTCATACATGTTCCCACAGTTTGTTTATACAGTTGTCCCTTTCAATGAAATACATCAGCATGTAAGAGAGCACCCGAATTTTATTGGTAAGCTCCTTCGTAGATCAGACACTCTAGCCTAAATGCGGCAGTTCCTAATGTTATATATGCTATGCACAGATGTTGTTGGTGTTGTCATGAAAGTGCATCTTGCAGTCCCAACGTGTTTACCAGGACAGACAACATCGACTCTGACCCGGGACATAATTATTGAAGACTTAAAGTAAGTGCTCTGCAATCATATTGCACATTCGCCTTTAACTTTCCCACCCTTCACTGCATGTTCTTTGTTTTGTGTTCATCAATTTCCAGAGACAACGAGCTTAGGGTCACATTATGGGGATTGCGAAGCACAACATCCAGCCTTGATTCTATCTACAATGACAGTAATCCAAGGGCAATTGTCTGTTTATTTGTAGGTTGCGTCCCCAAAGAGTTCTAGAGTAAATTTTCTTACCATCTCCATTTTATTTGGCATCGAATTTATGCTGCGTAGACCCATAGCTGAGACATAAAAAAATTATAGGGGTATCACATGTTACCGGAAACAACACCTGCCACTGGTATCTAAATCCTCCCATACCAGAGGCCCAATCATATTATAACAAGTGAGTGTCGTGCTTCTACACGGTAATTTGCATCCTTCCTTATATATTGTACGTAAATTTTATTATTGACACTTTCCTGAAATTGTAGGTTCCAGCACTTCCCAATAGATTTGCCTCCTTCATCACTAACGCAGCTGCAAGAGGACGAAGAAATTGTCATAGAGCACAAGTCACTTGATGAGTTAAATGCAGTTGATCCCTATGAGTTCCCTGTATGTCCTATAAACCATAGAGCATTGGATTACTAATCCAAGTCAATGCATGTTAAAGTATATATACTTTTGGCCTCTTTGTTTCCACAGCAATAAAGCTTTCATTGCACAGTCACAATTACGGGTGTGCCAAATGATGATTCATGGTGGTATCTAGGCTACCGAGGATGCAAAAAAATCAAGTCCTGATTAGGTCGGAGGTGCGCCTTGGTGCGGTGGTTGCAAATCCTCAGATTTTATGCCAAGGTAACCCTACTTTCTTAGCTCTTCATACACACTACGCCGCTGTTTATTCCTAAGGTTGAGTTGCACTCTTCACCATTCATTTTCATTCCCCGTTTTGCAGGTACAAATTGACCTTCGCTGCTACAGATACAACTGCAGAGGGTCGGTTCTTTTGCTTTGACGGTATTGCTCAGCAGATCGTTAACAAAAGCTGCGAGTCTCTGTTTCAACTTCCTAATAGAATGAGTGGCGCACCTCCTGCTCTAGCGGCTATTGTCGAAAACAAGTATACATTTGTTGTAGGCCTAACGAGCGAATCTTACTATTCAAAGAATACAAGGGAATACCAGGTCAAGTATGTTATGGAAGATTTCTAGAAATGTCCATCGACTCCAAGGTCACTAGCAATTGAAGGATCCAGCAAGATTCCTCCTCCACCAAAACCCTTGATGGTCATGCCAGCTACAACCACTGCGCCCAGTACACCCAGTGCATCTTCCTTGATGATAATTGCGCCACCTGCTGAGTCTCCTATTCCAACAAAACCAACTACATTACCATCTGATGGAGAAACTATACCATCCACGGCTAAAAATTTAAATGGCCAGGACTTGTCTACCAAGGTGATCTCCTGACCGCATATAATGACATTGTCGGCCCTAATTACTTTTGCTCCATCAACTTTCTGTTCAAATCTAGAATTATCATTTACAGACACTGTGATATCTTCTGATTTCCTTACCTGTGCAGCTCTTGGTGGAACTTCAACTTGTTCATACCCCTGCTTCATGTGGTGTTGCTGAGTATGTGTCTCATATCAGAAATTGTGTATATAGAGTTTACTAACTCATCCAAGGTCATGGTGACATCGTGTTCTGATACGATCCTATATGCTTGCTATGTTTGTCAGCCCGACAAAGTCATCGACCCATGTTGAAAACAAAAGTGCACAAAGAAAACTGTTTGACGAGCAATCTACTCATGAGGAGGTATGTCCTCTTTCTATTCACAAATCATATCTTTTTCCCTAAAGTTTATACGCCAATGCTAATGCTAGAGTTGCATTCTCACACATGAGAAATGTGAATACAAACTTCCTGTTAACTATGCTCAACAACCTCTATCGATGACATCCTTTTCCTATAGGATCAAAGGACCTTCGTTCAATCTGCTCATCAGAGTTCTCAGCAACTCAACATCGACATCCACATGACCGGACATGATAAGAATACAGAGGAGCAACATTCTGAGGACCCCTAGACAGCTGGGCAAAAAGGTATTCAACACTAATTATGGATAAAAAATTCACATAGTTTGCCAGACTGTTTATACTGATGAGTTAGAACATGAGGATATAGTCCTTCTGTGCAACTTCTCAGCAATGATAATTATGCTCTTCTTCCAGGCCAAGAGCTCAGGATACTAAGCCTCATGGCAAGTCTGCTGGACGCAAATCCTCTTCGGGGAATTAGAAAAAGTGAAACAGGTTTTTAAATACATACTGCCATAATTTTAGAAAGGCACCTTCTTTGACGCTGTTGTCGTCAGCTCAACCTATTTGCTGTTTTGTGCAGTTTGGGACAGCCCGTTGGTGCATCGCCTTTTGCATAATCGCCGTAGCGCCTACAACCATGCTCATCTTCAACACTATGTACATTGGTGATTACAAGGGCAGTTCGAACCTTTGGTGCCTAGGTTGCTATATCGGCACACAAGGCCGTCTTTTGTATGCCTAATCTGTCCGCTTTTGGAGTTCATCGTCAGGCTTCTTGTATAGTTTAGGATCCGACTATCTAATGTTATGGAACTAGGCCCCCTACCTGCTGCTACCTGCACTATGGCAAGCTATATGGCAAACTATAAACTCTGTCTATGGACATATGGCATGCACTGCTGTAGTGTCTCTAGAACACTACCCTATGCTGCCACCTTGAAACATTGCTGTCTTAATGGCATCCATCTATGTAATATAAGTAGACTTGCTACCTCTGCACTGCATTTCCTGGTACTTACTATGCCTGTATTGAGATCTCAACAATAAGGTATAAATGTCGTTACCTGCACGGTTTGATTTCTGTTTAATCGCCGACGCGCGGTTTGATTTTAGTTTAATTGCCGGCGCGCGTAAAGGCGCGCGTGATGGACTAGTGAGCTTTGTTTTGAACTATCCTAATGAGGCATCTCGAGGTCGTAAATGAAAATATGCATAGGTCTAAAGTACTACTTCCTCCGTTCTAAATAATAAGTCATTTGTTTATTTTTTTCTCATCAGTTTTGTTATATGTGTCTAGACATACGCTATAGCTAGATATATAATAAAATTAATGTATCAAGAATGTCAAAGCGATTTATAATTTGGAACGGACACAATATATGGCAGGTTGTGTATCCATATTTTCGACAGAATATCGTCGGCAGTCTTTCGAGGGGTATCCCACGAAGGTAGATTGATCGCCAGAGATGCGTGTAATCGAGAACAAGAAGACAACAGAGACACAAGAGTTAGATAGGTTTGGGTCATCAGCACGACGTAATACCCTACTCCTGTGTCTGTTGGATTGTATTGGCTCTCGTATGATATTGCGTGTGTTTAGAGGGGTCCCTGCCCGCCTTATATAGTCTAGGGCCAGGGTTACAAGTCGGTTAGATCTGGAAGATAACCGAAAAGTAATAATAGATTATAGGAATCATGGAATCATACGGATCCGAATAGATCTCATAGTATCTTCAGGATATCTTTCCGGTGTCTTGCGGGAAGCGTCGAGCAGCGCCGTGCTCCGTAAGGCTTCATCTTGTGGGCTGGGCCACCCCTGGGGTGCATCCCATGTGGTCTACCATGGGTATCCGGGGTCGTACCCCCACACATATGTACGATTAATAAACAAGATCATTGGTCAGTATACTCCTTCCGTATCATACTAAGTGTAGCTTCAATGGTTATTTATGAAATAGCTCTTGACATATTAAGACACATTTTAATAGAAGAGAGAGAAAAAACCATCTCATAATTAAGAGCTAGACTTATGCATATATTCCAAGATTATGTGAGAGTATCATATGGGACTATCCATGTTATGAGCTAGGATTTAGTGCTAAAAGTTAATTTCATTAAGGGCTCCTTTTGATCGAAGGAGAAACATAGGAAAAACGTAGGATTTGGGATCCTGAGGATTTGGCCATTGTTCACTCCTTTGGATTGCAGGAAATGACCACAGAAAAAACAGAGCATCTTCCTATGAAAGCTGTTCTAGAGGGAAAACGGAGGAAATCTAACATCCACGCAGACCTCTTGTTTCTTTTCCTTTGCACTAGATTGAGAACAATCAACGCCCTGTTCGTTTTGGCTTGTTTGGCTTATAAGCCGTACTTTTTCAGCCAACGAACAATATTTTTCTCACACTAAATCAGCCAACAGTACTTTTAGACATGGCTTATCAGCCAAACAAGCCCAAACGAACAGGGCGCAAGTCCCTCGAGCGAGCTCATCACATTAAGCACGACGTAGAGGTAGAAGAAAACTACAAAAAAGAACTTGATGCGCCGGTCATGCTGGAGTTCGAGCTCATCGTCGCCCGCTCGCCGGCCGTGCGGGAGGTCAACCACATCATCACCCAGGCTACCGCCCCATGCTTGCCGCTCGAGCTCGCAGCCTCCTGCCACGCCCGTCAACTTGCGGCCCCACTACTGCGTTTGTTGCTCGAGCTTGCAGCCTCACTCTGTGTCCCGCTGCTACTAGCCATCGATGCTGAGAGATGGAGCTTCAGTGAAATGAACGGATCAACGTGTTAGATAATTAGGCATTTTCATGGTCAATTTAATCCAGAAATAAAACATCAGCACGTTTGTGACGACATATATGTGCATGTGTATATCACTAACAAACGCTACAGCATGCAAGTATGACTTACAGATCAATACAATAAGAACGCAAAGTGCGGTAATCATAGAGTTAAGATTGTACCCAGCAGAGGGTCCCATGCCAAGGGCATCGGAGGCTCCATTCACACTAGTCGACATAGTGCGTTGCTCAAAGTCGTGGACCACAGTCGATGTAGGAAGGTGTTCGCAGTGCAGTCCCACGAACGGTCACTAGGAAGAAGACGGGTTCCATGAGCGATCACTAGGAAGAAGACGTCAGACGAGCAGTCGTGGAATCGCTCCCCAAAAACCTAATTGCCTCACACCCCGTGCAAGGTTCGCAGGCAGACGAGGGTTCCGAAGGCACCTGCTCTCTCGCTACTCCGTGCGCACAGAGGTACGGGACGGGGAAAGCCAAAGGGTGGTTGAGATGTGGTCCCTCGGAAGCTAAGGGGAAGATCTGGACTGACGGAGGACTTTAGATTTATAGCTGCAGCGGGGAGGGAGAAAGGCAGCAGAGGAACCCAGGAGACGGAGACATGAAGAGACGATAACTAATGCAATCAGTTTGCCTCCACCATAAAGGAGAGAAACTCCCGTGATTATGTGGATTTTGCCTCGCCACGCCCGCGCCCACGCCCAAGCCCACGGCCCGGCCCGGCCCAGCCGGCGGCGCGCGCGCGTGTGGCACTCCTGTGTCCTTTTCTCAGCTTCTCAATCAAGATGGATAATTTTCAACCAAATAAGCTAAGTAAACGTTCAGGCAAAATCCCGTACGGTATTAAACCATACAGCGCTTAACGTTACCAACCATAGAGTTTATTTGATTTATTAAATATTATACGAGCCAAGCCCATAATATATCCAACAATCCCCATCAAACTCTAGTGTTTGTAACAAAGTAGTCTCAGAACCACATTTCTTTTATATACCAGTGTTTCGATGGAGACTATTAAGTTGAACATCCATCTAGAGCAATAGTTTCACTCAGTCACAACTGAACAATGGACTAAGCCTTGAATTGACAGTTTTGTGTGAGGTGAATGTCACTAAAGTCCTTAGCTGATACTAGGCTGCAAAAGACATCCCCTCTATTTGATGCATATAAGTCATACTCCAGTGCCTTTCATGAGTATTTAGAGATCACCCAAATCTCATAGACTATGACCAACAGTCTGACTCATATAGGTGTGTTCCTCAAAAGATGTTCTATAGGACAACATCTTTGCTTTACCGAGCCACTTGGAACACATTAAGGTAAAAACCAATGTGCCTTATAGAAAGGAAAGATATGCATCAGAAATGAGTCTTACTAAGGATCTTTTCTCACAATTTACTACTAGCTTGTTTTACCATCCTACTTCACGGGATCTCCAATCACATAGAATAGGTTACCACTATAGTAAATTTTATGTGGGTCTTAAACCCATCTCTCTCTATGCACTTTCTATCACATTGTGTGACAGACCCTTAGTGAACTGATCTGCCAGATTGTTAGACGTATGAACATAGTCCAACGCTATTACTCCGGAGTTTCTCAATTTTCTAACAGATTTTAGTCGTCTCTTAATATGTCTTGTAGACTTCATGTTATCCTTAGAACTGTTAACCTTTATGATCACAGTCTGGTTATCGCAGTTCATAGAAATAGCCGGTATAGGTTTTCAACAACCGGTAAATCCATAAGGAGATTACGAAGCCACTTGACCTCAGAGCCAGCAGTGTCTAATGCTGTGAGTTCTGCTTCCATTATAGACTTCGTTAAGATAGTCTGCTTGCAAGACTTCTAGGAAATAGCACCACCTCCAAGCGAAACACACATATCCACTTGTGGCGTAAAGCTCATCAGCATCGGAGATCTAGTTGGCATCACAATAGCCTTCTAGCACCTTCGGGTGTCCAGTATAACGAATACCATAGCTCATAGTGCCTTTTAGATAGCGCATCACTCTCTCAAGAGCACGCCAGTGATCATCTCCCTGGTTTGACACAAACCAGCTCAGCTTGCACACAGCAAATGAGATATCAGGCCTTGTTGCACTAGCAAGATACATGAGCGAACCAATGATCTGGGAATATCTCAACTGATCCCTTGCTATTCTCTGATTTTTCCTCAATAGCACACTCGGGTCATAGGGTGTAGTAGCAGGTTCACAGTCACTAAACCCAAAGCGACTCAGCACCTTTTCCACATAGTGGGATTGTAACAAAGTTACCCCACTATCACCTTCTCTCAGAAGCTTGATATTAAGAATAACATCAGCCTCTCCCAAATATTTCATTTCAAAATTATTAGATAAAAATTCCTTCACCTCCTCAATCACTTTGAGGCTAGATCCAAAGATTAGTATGTCATCAACATATAAGCACAAAATAACTCCTTCACCCCCACCATACCGATAGTACACACATTTGTCAGCTTCATTCACAACAAAGCCAGCAGATGTTAAAGTTCTATCGAACTTCTCATGCCACTGCTTAGGAGCTTGTTTTAGGCCATATAATGACTTTAATAATTTACACACCTTGCCTTCTTGACCATTTGCTACAAACCCATCCGGCTGATCCATATAGATCTCCTCCTCTAACTCTCTGTTTAGGAAAGCTGTCTTAACGTCCATTTGATGAACGATAAGACCATAAGAGGCTATCAGGGAAAGCAAAACTCGAATTATAGTCAATCGGGCAACCGGTGGATAAGTATCAAAGAAATCCTCACCTCCTTTTTGAGTATAACCCTTGGCCACAAGTCTTGCCTTGTACCTCTCGATAGTACCATTAGGCCTAAGCTTTTTCCTGAACACCCATTCGCACCCTATAGGCTTGCACCCATAGGGACGATTAACTATTTCCCAAGTTCCATTAGACATAATAGAATCCATCTCACTCCATACTGCTTCCTTCCACAAGTCAGCATCAGGAGAGTAATATGCCTCTTCAATGGTCGTTGGTGTGTCATCCACAAGGTACACAATATAGTCATCACCAAAAGACTTTGCAGTCCTCTGTCTCTTACTTTTTCTAGTGACTATAGTGTCATCCTCCTTCGGATTTTGTATATAGGGTTCCTCAATTTGTTCTATCGGAGTAAAATTTTCATGCTCATGGGGAATTATAAATTCATGACTAGTCGTGCTAGGTGCATTTTTCATAGGAAATTCATTCTAAAAAAATACAGCGTCTCTAGATTCCATGATTGTATCAACAGCCATCTCAGGAATACTAGAATTTATAATTAAAAATCTATAACCCACGTTGTGAATAGCATAACCAAGAAAAACACAATCAACGGTCTTTGGTCTAAGCTTTCGCTTTTTGATTATTGGCACAATCACCTTTGCCAAACAACCCCAAGTTCGTAGGCAAGAGAGATTTAATCTCTTCTTCTCCCATTCCTCGAATGGTGTAATTTCTTTGTTCTTTGTGGATACCTTATTCAGGACATGATACGCTGTCAATATAGCCTCATCCCATCATTCCTTAGATAGTCCCACAATCGCTAACATGGCATTAACCAAATCAGTTAGAGTGCGGTTCTTTCTCTTTGCAATCCCATTGGACTGTGGTGAGTATGGTGGCATCCTCTCATGAATAATTCCATGCACCGCGCAAAACTTAGAAAATTCATTTGAGAAATATTCTCCCTCATGATCGGACCGCAAACGTTTGATTTTCTTCTCAAGTAGATTTTCTACCTCAGCTTTATAGACTTTAAAATAATGCAACGCTTCATCTTTAGTTTTCAATAAATACACGTAGCAAAATCTAGTACAATCATCTATAAATGTCATGAAGTATCGTTTACCCTTTAGTCAATTCACCATTCATTTCGCATAAATTAGAATGAACGAGTTCTAATGGTGCAAGTTTCTCGCCTCAGCAGCCTTGTGAGGCTTGCGCGGTTGCTTCGATTGTGCACACACCTGGCACTTAGAATCTTTGACTAAGTTAAATTTTGGGATTAAATTTAGATTTACAAGCCACGTGAGATAGCCAAAATTAATGTGACAAAGTCATGAATGCCATATATTCAACTCATCCGAAACATTAACATTGTTTACTACTTTATTACAAACATCATCAAGCAAAGATAAGCAGAATAAGCCTCCGCAATCATAACATTTTCCAACAAATATTCCATGTCTCGACACAACACACTTATTGGACTCAAGCACAATTTTAAAGCCATCGCGACACATTTGAGAACCGCTAACAAGATTCTTCTTGATGGAGGGGACATGCTGCATGTTCTTTAATAGCACTGTCTTTCCCGAAGTAAACTTCAGAATGACCGTACCAGCACCAAGAACACGCACATGCGAATCATTTCCCATCAGCAAGGCTCCAGACCTGCCGGCCTGATAGGAAGTAAACAAAGAAACATCAGCACACACATGAATATTAGCACCGATATCCATCTACCACTCAGGTGAAAGAAAAACTAAAATAACAAAAGGTAAAGAATTACCATACCCAGATGTTCCTCCTCCAGTCTCGCTAATCACCACGTTTGCTGATTTCTTTTCTTGCTTATATTTGCGGTCTAGGCACGCACTTGCCCAATGCTCATCGCTCCCTCAAACAAAGCAACCTTCACCTTTCTTGTTGTTTTTCTTCTTAAACTATGCAGTTTGCTTAGGTTTTGTATTGTTGTTCTCTTGCATGTTCTTCTTCTTTTTATTACGGGATGCAAATGAGTTTTTCTTCTGCACCATATTGGCAGCGGAAGACTCAACTCCTTTTCCACGGTTGTATTTTGCTCTCGCCCTCTCCTCAACATCAAGAGATCCAATAAGCTCAGCCACGCTAAACTCTTGTCTCTTATGTTTTAGAGAAGTAGCAAAATCCCTCTAAGAAGGTGGCAGCTTAGTGATTATACCGCCGACCACAAACTTGTCGGGTAACAAACATGGAAAATATTCTAGTTCCTTTGCTAGCGCCTATATCTCATGAGCCTGTTCCACTACAGAACGGTTTTCAACCATTTTGTAGTCATACAGCAGCTCCATAAGGTACAGCTCACTAGCAACATCAGAAACTCCAAACTTTGCCTCAAGAGCATCCCATAACTCTTTGCCTGATGTGTAAGATATGTAGTTTTTCTCATACTTACTATGAAGTGCACTAATCACGGTGCCTCGAAACAGGTTATCGGCAGCCAAGAACTTTTGCTCCTCCTCAGGAGTAAATTGTTCAGACTTTCTCTGTGTGGCGTGATAGCAGTTCATAGCAGTCAACCACAATACCATCTTGGCACGTCATATCATGAAATTCTTGCCATCAAAATTATTTGGTTTCAAAGCACCAGCAAAACCACTGACAGAAAATTGCCTAACATTAGGTTTTTAGATTGTTAGATAATTAGGCATTTTCATGGTCAATTTAATCCAGAAATAAAACATCAGCAAGTTTATAACGACATATATGTGCATGTGTATATCACTAACAAGCGCTACAGCATGCAAGTATGACATACAGATCGATACAGTAAGAACGCAAAGTGCGGTAATCACAGAGTTAAGATTGTACCCAGTAGAGGGTTCCATGCCGAGGGCATCGGAGGCTTTATTCGCACTAGTCGACATAGTGCATTGCTCGAAGTCGTGGACCACAGTCGATGTAGGAAGGTGTTCGCAGTGCAGTCCCACGAACGGTCACTAGGAAGAAGACGGGTTCCGTGAGCGGTCACCAGGAAGAAGACGTCGAACGAGCAGTCGCGGAATCGCTCCCTAAACACCTAATCGGCGCACACCCCGTGCAAGGTTCACAGGCAGACGAGGGTTCCGGAGGCACCTGCTCTCCCGCTACTATGTGCGCGCAGAGGTACGGGATGGGGAAAGCCAAAGGGCGGCTGAGATGTGGTCTCTCGGAAGCGAAGGGGAAGATCTGGGCTGACGGAGGACTTCAGATTTATGTCTGCGGCAGGGAGGGAGAAAGGCTGCGGAGGAACCCAGGAGACGGGGACACGAAGAGATGGTAACTGGCGCAATTAGTTCACCTCCACCATAAAGGAGAGAAACTCCCGTGATTATGTGGATTAAGTGGCAAAACCTAGCCACGCCCGTTCACCTCGCCCTGCCCCGCCCCGCCCCGCCCACGTCCTCGGCCCGGCCGGCGGCGGCGGCGGCGCGCGCGCGCGTGTGGCACTCCTGTATCCTTTTCTCAGCTTCTCAATTAAGATGGATAATTTTCAACCAAATAAGTTGAGTAAACGTTCAGTCAAAATCCCGTACGGTCTTAAACAATACAACGATTAACGTTACCAACCATAGAGTTTATTTGATTTATTAAATATTATACGGGTGTAGCCCATAATATATCCAACAAAACGTCATGTTCGCTTGGCTTATAAGCCGTACTTTTCAGCCAATGAATAATAATTTTCTCTCCAACAAATCAGCCAATAGTATTTTCAGTCATGGTTTATCGGCCAAGCGAACAGGACAGAAAATGATAGGGAAGGGGATAAGATCGAGATGTGATGACCCACATTTGCGACACCAACAAATGAAGCCGCAGATACAGTAAGCGGTATTCTTTATAATTTACTAAGTTTTCTATTCCTATAAATTTCCTATGCCTATCCAAACAACAAATTCTCAAAGTTTTCTATAGTTTTCAATCCTCTGTTTTTCAACTCCAATCCTATCATATTCCTTTATTTTTTCTATCCTGTGTTTTCCCTTCTTGTGTTCCAAAGGAGCCCTAAAAAAGTTGTCTTAGAGCTACTAACTAGCTCATACTATCGAGGGTTAGCTAAGTGCACTTTTAATACTCAGGGCTCCTTTGGATCATGGGATTGGAAAAACATGGGAAAGGAAAAATGTAGGAATATAATAGGATTGTATGTGCAAAACCAAGGATTGGAAAGCATAGGAAATTTGTTTGAGTTATTATTTGGATGGACACAGGAAGTTTGTAGGAATAGCAACATTAGGAAATGTCTAATCCTTTCAGGTTAGTTTAATCAACCGTAGGCAAGCTAGCTCTTTTTGTGCCACATGCATTGCTTTTGTACGGAGTATTAGTTGCTCCAGCCATTCTTCTCTGAGCAATCATGTCTTTACTTCTAACTTGCCTCGATCCTATGAAAAAAAAGAGCTCCAAGTGGATGTTTGTTTTCCTATGTTTCACCTGTGAAACCGGTGGCAGAGGATTCTTTCCTCCAAAATTCCTGCAGCTCAATCATATAAACCAAAGGCTGCTACAGTGACCATTCATATGGAAATCACAATCCTACATTTCTCCTGTGAAATTCCTTTGAACCAAATAAGCCCTCAAATTTTGTTTCAAAATAAATGTACGTACTTCTAGGCGCTAGCTATAAAACTACATAGGCCCCATTTAGCAGAGTTCTAGCTCTAGAAAATCCATGAATTTTCTAGAGCATATATATTATAAAACATTAAATAAGAATATTTAAATCACTTTATTTTGATTAGCATAAATAGAGTTAGAGCTGTACCAAATGAGCTCATAATAATGACTCTAGTAGCCTTTTATGCTCTCTCTATTTCCAAAGCGTAATTATTACATTAATCTTCTGAACAGATCCTATAAATGCGTTTATTATAAAAGAGGGAATAATATCGTGTAATCTTGCGGACATCCTTCTGGACGACAGAAGGCAGGATCATTCTGCCATCCTTTCCACACGATCACACTCTCCAGGCCAACTGTAAATTCGTTGCTATCATCCTGGGCCATCATATCACACTCCATGGATTCCATCATTAATCCATCATTAGCATATGTTTACTATAGCAACACATTGTCAAATCATGGATTAATTAGGCTTAAAAATTCATCTCGTAAATTAGTCTCAATCTGTGCATTTAGTTTCGTAATTAATCTATATTTTATACTCCATGCATGTGTCTAAATATCCGATGTGATGGACTAAAGTTTAGGAGGGAAACAAACACAGCCCCGATGGACTTGTTCTGTCAATTCTATCCATCTTATAGCTGGTTCCGCCAAAATTTTCCTTCAGGATATATACCTCTGGAACCCGTTCAAATTTAATCAGGTAAAAGGTACCACTTCCACAAAAAGAACTTTAGAAGACACATTTTGATCACCAAAGGTGGACAGAAAATGCGAGTGTCTAAAAAAAATACACAATGATATTCAGTGGTGGACATCTAACTTAAGGAGACACCAAAAAAATAATGCCTCCTAAAACCAATTAACAGAGGCGGGCCATTTCAGGTCATATCCCTAAAAATAGTCATTTTCAGATGCGTGACCTTAACACTATCACAAAAAAACTTTAGGAGACATGCCCTTTTACTTTCAGAGGCGGGCAAAAAATTTATATGTCTCACAAATACTGATTTACGGAGGCGGTCATTTTCCCTACAGAGGCACCTAAAAGTTATCCTCCTCTCAAGATTGATTTACGGAGACGGTCATTATATGTGCGGAGAGAACAAAAAAATTCCTTCCTCCGAAAATAGATTTTATAAAGGCAGGCATCTTAAGATGTCCGTCTCCGAAAATCGCTATTACCATAGACAGATTCTAGGCGTCTGTCTATAAAAATCGATTCTCAGAGATTGGCGTCTTGATATGTTGGTTTCTATGCTAGCGTCTGACTTGAATGCACACAGCCAGAGTCGCAAGACAGGAAGTCACGACTCGCCCCTCTTGTGACTCGCGAGACAGGAAGTCGCGACTCGCACCTCTTGCGACTCGTGACCAGCCGCCGCCGCCGCCCCGCCTTCAACCACCGCTGGTCCCCCTCCTTTCTCCTCCGGCATCACGCTGGAGGCCGAAGGGAGTGGGGATCCATCATTTTTAATAAGTTTATAGTAGATCGAGTGTTAGGGTTAGGGTCTTTTCATGCCAAGTTTCTTGGTGTTGGGGATTTATCTCCTCCTCCTTCTCTCCGGCGACCATTGCTGAGGATGTGAGTGTCGTTGATGAGGAGCGGGGTCTCGGCCCACACATGACACCAGTTCTTAGAGCTCCACTACCTAAAGGCCGGTGGTGTAGATTGAGCATGACACATCGGCCGACGATGCAGATCAAGTGAGGTGTGGCACATCGGCTAACGGTGCGCGGCCGTGCCCCCTCCCGGTGGCGGGAGGCCTCTTCATGGTGGTGGCGCGTGCCTCCATAAGCTGTGTGTCACCCTCTTCAGGTGTATGCTTAGCTCCATCAGCTGTGCGTGGGTGTGGTCTCTAGTCCCCTTCTGGTGGCCGATCTGAGAAGAGGGTGAGGTCATGGTGCGACCCCGCGCAACTGAGGGCGAGGTGTAGTGGTGCCGCCTATGTGGGGTGTGGTGGTGTGTCCCCGAGCGAGGGTGAGAGAAGCTAGCGGTAGGCTCTGGAATGGGCTCAGCGGTGAGCCATAAGCGGGCTCACGAGCAGCTAGGGTCCCCATTTTTTTGCTTGTTTTGGATTAATAGAGGTGGACATTTATGATCGCCTCTGAAAAGATCGATTAACGTTGACGTTTCAGCAGAGGTGGGGGACATGTCCTCCTCTGAAAATATGTTCTAACCAACTCTGTAAATTGTTTGTGTGCTAGTGTATGGTATCAGGGATAGGGATGGCAACGGTTTGGATAAAGTACATATGAAGTAAACATTCATCTACGACAAATTGCTTATCATGTAAAACTTAATAATCGTACCCTTACTATAGGTAATATTTTGTACCCATATCCTTACATGTCGGATATGATACCTGTGGTCATTTCTTAGGTGCTAAGGCCTTCTGCTGAAGTGGGCCTTATGGGCCCACAAAGCCATTCGTTAATGGACCAGAGTGTACGGGCGAGCGTACATGATGGCTGTAGCCCCTGAGCCCCTGGTTGATTAGGAAAATCAGTCGGGGGATTTTTTAATCGGGCTATGATGGTGCTAAACCGGGGACTTAATGTACCCATATGTTTAATACCCAACCGTGTATCTAATGGACCAAGTTTGATGGTGTAGGTGTTTGTGCATTTTAATAAACTTGATCATCCAAGGAAATTTGACTTAAGACAAAACTAAAAATGAATGACAATTTAGAACGGAGGGGGTAAATCTTGAGAGCATAATATCAAAGGCTTAAACTCCATCTGCTAGGACTTCATCACATTTGCCATGTTTGCAACAGCAACAACAGTCTTTTGGTGTAGTGCTCTTGTATTATTGCCTAAATAACATTTCTTGAGCTCCTGCCTCCTTATCTTCAAAGCATTACTAATAGAGGTTTTTTTTTCTCTAAAATGTATCTTACGAATGTACCTCAATAATATTAACTCACCTCCAACAATCAACATACCCTATACCCATCTCCGTAAACTCGCCATCATTGGAGAATCAGTGGTTCCGATAATTAATCTACCAAGGACCCACCGATTTAAAGTTTTAAACCCAGATGTCTTTCCTTTTAATTTCTTTGGTTCATAGGGTACATAGCTGTTAAGAGATGTGTAAAAATAAAGCTTTTTCATTGGCTTTCAGTTCATCAAATAATCTCCTACAACTAAAAAGAATAAAGTGTGGACATTTTTTGGTGCGACATTTGTTTTGGTTCGTCCGTCTGCCCACGCCTGCGATCCCACGACATCTTCTTGATTGAATATTGCCTGTTATGTGATAGAAGAATCATGACAAAATAGTAAGTAGAAAATTATTATGCTATCCATATACACATTGCATGTTTGCATGCACCAGCATATATGGCAACGAGCAAAAGGAAAGAGAATTAACACAGAAGAAAAAAGAATTAAGACAAAAGGAGCATCATTGCATTTCTGAGAACCTTGTCAAATTTGCCTACATTTAATTACTTCCCCTCTTTGCATTTGCAAAAGGGACAACTTTTTCCTCCTTTCATTTGGTTTCATGCTCACGTGTTCCATCTGCCTCGGTCTCCTCCCTGCTCGTCGCTCCCCTTGCGATCGCGGCATCACTCCCCTCCCCTCCGTGACTCCCCGCTTGGCCGTGCTACATGCCTTCGACCACCACGAGGCGGCGCGGCGTCCACGGTGCTGGAGGGCCGGATCGGGGGCACCGTGGTGCTGGTGAAGAAGGACACGCTCAGCTTGGGCCACTTCCAAGCGTCACTCCTGGACAGCATCCACCATATCCTCGCCCAGGACACCGGGCTCGCCTTCCAGCTCGTCAGCGCCACCAAAGCCGAGCACCGTGAGGTGGCACGGCGTCCCGGTGCTGGAGGCGGCGCACGTGTCCGTGTGCGGCATCCCGGTGGCGCAGGTGGTCAACCAGGGTATGCCCACCCCTTCCCTGCTCTCCCTTCTGTGCGAAAAAGCGGACACCTAAGTGGGGAATGTAACGCGGGCAACATGTTCGACAAAATGTGTCTCCATGCTAGCAAACCTTGGTGGTTGTGTCCTCGTAGATGAACCTGCGTCGAGCAGGAGAAGGACCTGTGTCGAGAATTTTTAGCACATGTGATTTTTAGCAAGTAGTACCATAAAGGGTCTCCAGAGATTAATCAGTCTCATGCTGCATGTTCCATCTGATTGCACAATTACCCTCTGAATTTTAGCATGGAATATATACTCAATGGGGGAACGAGGAAACTGAAAGTCGGTGTGGGATTCAAAATCAAACCTACAATGCTTTTATATAATATATTCATGCTGCTCTTTCTCTGCCATTTTTACACTGTAAAAATGCTAATTGTTTTTCCATAATATGGACTGTTTTTGTACATCACTCATGAGATGCTCTTTGAGTTGTATGTAGATTGGACAATTGCTGAAAGAGTCTGATAAATAATCTAGACATCAGAATACCATTTCATCATTGTCAAAATTTATTTCGTTACTGGCTCCTTGGTTAAATCTGCTACGGGTTACAAGAACGCTAAGCCTGTGGGCATGCTTTGTTGTTTTGTCAAACCAGCCTTTCTAATTGTCAGTTTTGCAGGAAAATTTATGGTCACCTAATATTAAAAAATAAAAAATATGTAAATCTGACTACCTGTGGAACGTCCTACTTGAATATTAGTATTTTCTAATACAAACTTAGTCAAAGTATATTTTTTAGACGGAGGGAGTATTCACTCTTTCTGGCGTCAATTGAACTTTTTATCAACTCTCTCATGGACAAGTTTGATAATACGAATTTATTGGTTAATTTTGTGTTCAGTGAAATCACAATGGAACATATGCAAAATAATGAAGGTCGTGCACCATTTGAAAACTTGACAAACATCATCAATGGAGGTAATTGTTTATACTCATGTCCGTAGATGCATTCACTTGTATTATTTATGGTAATTAAGCAAATATTTATTAACTTATTTTCAAATAGGTGACCATACAGCATCAAATTCACAAGCGCAAATAGATGAACGTGCGCAGCGTAAAAGAGAAAGAGAAAATACACGACACGCATCAATGACTCAAGAAGAAAGGGATGAAAAAAATAAAAAGCTTAGGGAAAAGTATCATCAGACAAAGGAAAACACGGATGCCACCAAGCTAAAAAGGGAAAAGGAAAAGGCACGATTGGCGGCAATGACTCAGGAAGAAAGAAATGAAAAAAATAGAAAGCGTTGTGAGCGATATCATCAGAAAAAAACAGGTAAATCTGATTTTGCTTTTCTGAATTCATTGTTGCCATTTTTAGTTTATTTAATATATAGTGAATGCCATGTGGTACCCGTTGGAGTTGATTGGACCACGGAAAGCACTGATGTCTATGAAGATAGTGACCGGCTACATCGAAACAACTCATATAATCCCATGAAAATTGATAAAGATAACGCATGTATCATTTTGGTTTTTTTTTCCTAAATACTAATTATTTTATCTTGTGTTTGTATGATGCTGAGGCCAAGGTTAATATCATGTTATTATATATATGTAGATGAATACTCTGATAAATGTATAGATCAAAGTGGCATGACTGATGCATCACCTGATCTAAACCCAGGTACATTGTTTTTTTTCATTAATGTTATCTATTTGAGAAGAAAAAGTGTAGTGGGCAACCCAATTGTGGTTCATGACAATGTAATAATAAATTAATGTTCTTGCAATATGTGCCCTTTTGTATTTTATTTGAGACCGTACTTTTCTATTATATATAGTTGCTGTAAATGCATCCAGTTCCATCGACAATATTGTCACGTGTCTAAAAGAGCGTAAGCGTGAGCTAGATAGAGCACGAAGGGCTGCAATGTCTCCTGAACAAAAGATGCTTTTAAATAAGAGATGGCGTGACTTGTATGCACAGAAAAATGCTACAAGAAAACTGCAAATGACTCCACAAGAGAAGGAGTTGAAACGAAAAGAGAGCAAGAAAAAATACAATAGGATGGTGAAAGAACACCGAGCAAATAATTTGCATCCAGACTCAATAGCCATGGAGAGCCCTCACTTTAACCCTCAGTTTATTTTTCCTTCTTCACCTCAATCGCGTGAAGCGCCTTCACACGAGATGGAAATACGCGAATTGAGGGGCATGCCTGTTAACGTCGCGCCGACTGTAGTTCAAAATCCAGAAGTCCAGACCCCTGAAGTGGCTGCGACATAGACCATACACAGGCAACGAGTGACCACTGGAGAGAGAAATGCCCTTCTATCCCGTCGCAATAGGGCTTTTGAGGCAAACATTGGAAGAAGTGCTAGAGGGTGTGCGGATGGAAAGTGCAATGATTCGAATGACCCAACTCAACCGAGTGTGGTTTACAATGGTAATTAGCCTTGATCAGTATATATTGTCGGTATTTTCACCTTCACTCTTCTATTCTAAAAACTCATACCTTTTGTTACTACAGGTGGTGTCACCCAGGAAACTCCAGTTCCACCACCTAATAATTGCACAGGTGACGGTACCTCTTCAATGCCTCCAAACGGTGCACAAGCTCATACGCCAGACTCTATGGTCGAGGATGGTATTTTCTTTATTAAATTTATCCTTTTTTTGTTTTTTGTAAGCCATTATGTTTCTCTCATCATATATGTGGCCGTGTTGCACAGACTATGATGAGGATGTCATATTTGAGGAGGACAAGGAAGAGGATGAGGCGTACTTTTTCGTCGGACAAGGTACATCGTGTAATAGTCAAAACATTCTTTCATAAACTTTCTTTCAACGCGTAACACATCAACATTTTGTTAGAAGACAACGAGGAGGGAACTGACGTTGAGCACATTCTTGACATGGATGAGGAAGAGAACAGTGAGCCTAATGTCCCGGATCCATACAATAGGGTTTACGCTAATGTCCCGTCAGAGTCACACATGCTACCGTTGGTGCCGAACTGCGAGCACTGCAATGCAAAGAAATTCGAGGGTGAACCGCTCGGATCCTATTGTCGGGTGGAAAGATTCATCTTTCAACTCCTGAGACACCACCAGAGCTCATAAGGTTGTGGTCAAGCTCGGATGTTGATGCTAGGCACTTTCGTGCAAACATCAGATATTTCAATGGCCACTTCTCTGTACTGCCACCTAGATCGTGTGACCACTAACATGCGAATCTGCGGTGTCTACACATTCCGTGCCCATGGCCAGATTTACCATAACATACGATCATTTAGTAAAGAGGATGGTGTCGAAAAGAGACACCTTGAGCTTTATTTTTATGACGACGATCCGTCCCTCGAGCATCAGATGAGCAAGTGCCATGAGCAATACACCCAAAAAGACAGAGAAGTTATAGAGCAATTGGTTAGTATCTTTAATGGGAATCCCTACTCTCAACAACTAAGGAGTATGGGACACGTTGAAAACCTCGAGGATTACCGGGTCGAGTTGAACCTTGACCAGCGGCTTGACCAGAGAACATATAACGTGCCATTGACATCAGAGGTGGCCGTCGTTTGGGTTGAGGGGAGTGAGCGTCATGGCCAATTCGAGCATAGTGTTCTCCTGCAAGGGAAGGATCGGTCTATACACGGCATCCGCTCATATAATGCAGGCTACGACCCACTGTCATACTCGGTGTTCTTTCCAATGGGTGAGCTCGGGTGGCACAACTGCATTCCAAAAGTGGGTGTGACTATGGCTCAAGTTGATCAAGCTCGAGCAATCCACAAAAAGCATGCTGAGAATGGTGACGATGATGATGGAGGTAACTTGAACTCTTTTCAATAATGCAATATAAACTCTTTTCTGTTAATGCATGATACTAATTCGAACAATGTCTCCCTATAGAACCTGTTTCAAATACATGTGTCTCCGTGCACGACTACTACTGCTACAAGTTCCAGATGCGGCCAGGGATATTTAATCCAATACTCTATGGCGTCTTTTCCAGCAGTTCACCGTCGACACCTACATCAAGATTGAGAGCTCGTGTTTAGACTACATGAGGAACAATCAGGATACTTTGAGGGCTGACCTATACCAAGGCCTGGTGGACATCATGCATTCGGGTGAAGGATCTACTGAGAACGTCGAAAGGCGTACTGTCTTGTCTTCGTCATTCATCGGAGGACCCCGTGATATGAGGCGCCGATACATGGATGCAATGGCTCTGGTGCGAAAGTATGGTAAACCTGATATCTTCCTCACAATGACGTGCAACCCTAACTGGGATGAGATCAAGAATGAACTTTATCCAGGCCAGACACCACAAGACCGCCCAGATCTCATCACACGGGTCTTCAGAGCAAAGTTAGAGGCGATGAGGAAAATGCTGATGGAGAAAGACATACTTGGGAAGGTGAAGACCTACGTATATGTAGTGGAGTTCCAGAAGAGGGGCTTGCCGCATGCACACTTCTTGCTGATAATGGAATGGAAGTACAAACTCACATGTCCCGAGCAATATGACATGATTATCAGTGTAGAGCTACCAAACAAGAAGAAGTACCCTGAGCTCTACAAGATGGTGATGAAGCATATGATGCATGGTCCCTGCAGGACGCTAAATCCATACTGTCCGTGCACAGTGGGCCACAGGTCATGCAAGAACCGTTACTCGTGCCCATTCTGTGAGGCAACGTCACAGGGAAAGGATTCGTACCCCATCTATCAGCGATGCAATGATGGCCGCACGCTAAAAGTTCGAGGCCATTACCTGGACAATCAATGGGTCGTGCCTTACAACCCTTGCCTGCTACGTACCTTTGACTGCCATATCAATGTTGAGGCCTATGGGAGCATTAAATCAGTAAAGTATCTATTCAAATACATATACAAGGGACATGACAGGGCATCGGTGGTGACGAGGGAGACCGACAAAATAGACGAGAAAGGGAACATTGATGAGATCAAGCAGTATAGAGATGTCTGGTGGGTGACGCCTCCAGAAGCACTATGGAGGATATATGGTTTTAACTTGAGCAAGAACTATCCACCAGTACAGCAGCTGCAGCTTCATCTACCTGACATGCACATGGTGGCATTTCATAAACGGGATAAGGTCGAACGGATCGTTAATAGGCCAGGTGTAGAAGAGTCAATGCTGATAGCATACATTGATGCAAACAGGCATCATGAGGAAGCCCACAAAATCTTGTATCGGGACTTCCCGGAGCATTTTACCTGGCAGTCTGATGATAAATTCTGGTAGAAAAGGAAAAACTCCATTTTTCAAGTTGGAAGAGTCATCTTGGCTCATCCTGCTGAGGGAGAACGTTACTTTCTTCATGTTCTCTTGAACAATGTTTGCTGGTGCTACATCATACGAACATCTGAGAACGGTTGATGGCATGCTACTACCTTCGTTCCGTGAAGCTATAGAAAGGAGGGGTCTAATCGAAGAAGACAATACACTGGATGAATGTCTAACCGAAGCTACTTTATTCTAGATGCCTTCCTCTCTGCGGAGGCTATTTGCAACAATATTGGTATTCTGCGAGCTGCATGATGTGATGGGGTTGTGGAAAAAACACTACGATGCAATGTCAGAGGACTACAGCCGCAATCATCCATCCCCGGATCTGGTGCAACAAATGGTTTTGATAGACATTAGAAACATACTACGCAGTCTATGGGGAAGGACATAAGGTCATTTCCTCTTCTAGATATTGATCACTCATATGACGATGCCAGCCATATTCCTCGTGAGATATTTGAGGAAGCTAGCGTCGAGTAGAATCCCGAAGATGTGATATTGTGCGACTCACTCAACGCCGAGCAAAGGTCTACCTATGATGAGATAATGGCCGCTGTCTGTAGCAAACAAGGTGGGTTGTTCTTTGTGGATGGACCTGGTGGGACGGGAAAGATATTTTTGTATAGGGCACTTCTCGCAAAACTACGCAGCCAGGACAAGCTTGCCGTGGCTACAGCTACATCTGGAGTCACAGCAGCCATAATGCCAGGCGGGAGGATGACCCACTCGTGTTTCAAGATACCCCTCACTCTTCAAGAGGGCGGTTGCTATAGCTTCACGAAACAGAGTGGTACTGCCAAGTTGGTGCAGCAAGCAGCTCTCATAATTTGGGACGAGGCATCTATGATAAAGAGGCAAAATGTGGAAGCACTAGACAACAGCCTATGAGATATAATGGGCCGGTCAAACCTACTGTTTGGTGGAAAGACTGTAGTCCTTGGTGGGGATTTCAGATAGGTCCTCCCTGTTGTGTGGAAAGGATCCAGAGCTCAAATAGTCGGTGCTTCTCTACGAAGGTCGTATCTTTGGGAATCCATGTGCCACCTAAAGCTTGTCCACAACATGAGGGCTCAGAGTGACCCGTGGTTTGTAGATTATCTATTGCGCATTGGTGGTGAAACGAAAGAGGTTAACGGAGATGGCAATGCACGTATTCCAGACGAGATATGTGTCCCGTACTCTGGAGATGCTGAGAAAGATATTCATACATTGATCGACATCATCTTTCCACATCTAAATGCAAACATGGCGGACAAAGACTATATCACCACCAGAGCGATTTTATCTACACGTAACGATTGGGTGGACATGATCAATATGAAAATGATTGATATGTTCTAGGGCGGCGAGACGGTGTATCACAGTTTTGACTCCACGGTAGATGATCCACATAACTACTATCCATCAGAGTTCCTTAACAGTTTGACCCCCAACGGGCTACCTCCCCACGTCTTGAAGCTCAAGCTCGGGTGTCCAGTCATATTGCTTAGGAATATTGACCCTGCCAATGGGCTATGCAACGGTATAAGGTTGGTGGTGCGGGGGTTCCGAAGAAATACAATCGACGCTGAAATCGTGGTGGGGCAGTATGCTGGGAAGTGGGTATTCCTTCCTCGAATACCGCTATGCCCGTCTGATGACGAGATGTTCCCGTTCCAGTTTAAGAGGAAGCAGTTTCCTATCAGGCTGAGCTTTGCCATGATGGTCAACAAGTCATAGGGCCAAACTATCCCGAACGTGGGTGTGTACCTACCCACACCGGTGTTCTCTCACAGTCAATTGTATGTTGCGATGTCTAGAGCCATGTCAAGAACCAATATTAAGATCATTGCCCTCCCGCCTGATGCGGAGGCACAAGAGGAGGAGGCCAAAAAGATAGAGAAGAAAAATGCTAAAAAGAATGCCGAGGGGAAAAAATAAGAATGCGGCAAATAAAAAAGATAAGGATAAGAAGACCCCAATAGCAGATGGAACTTTCACGAAGAATATTGTATTTAAGGAGGTTCTAACACCATAGGCGAGGTAACAAAACATTACTAACACATACAATGCATTTTTTTCATTCAATTTATATTGTACAAATAATATCTCACTAATGCCATATTTGTTGCTGTTCCTAGGTATTTTTAAATGGTTTATCAGACTCTACACGGAGATGTTGTATATACACTTGTGTGATAGCATAATAAAAATTGAACATGTGTTATATTATTGTTATAAAAATGACACTTTTGGTGTTTTGTTCATAATATTTCGTTTTGTAACCATTCATAACTATTACACGTGTATGTTCTCAAAACCATGAGTTTTGTCGACTTTCCCCACTTTTCTCATGTGTCAATGCGGGATCAACCGAATTAGCACATGCATAATTACAAACATAAATTACTTGAATAAAACCAACGAAGCAAGTTAGCGATAATAGTGAACAATAGTGCTAAACAACACCATACCAGTGGTCGTGGGATGGTACGATCGTAGTGGCGTTGGTTCCGCGCATTCACGAGGATAGCTCCTTTGTATTTTCCATTGTTGCACCAGGGTCATTAGTTTGTGAGCACGAAAGAAATGGATATCGGAGATTTCTTTCTGCCAATATAAAACATTATTTTAGCCGCATCACGGAAAGATCTATAAAGTAGAGTTGTGAGCCTGCGACACCGCGTACTCCGTGACTGTGTTAAATTCATAAACTTTGTTTTTTGGATTAAATGTCACTTTAACGTTGGTATTTAATTTTTACAGTATTGTTATCTTATCATACGATCCGTGTGTGTTTAGTACAAAATGTTAGTTATCCCATAGCAATGCATGGGCACGCTACCTAGTTCAACACTAAAAATTGCAACAGTTTCGCATTCATTCTTCGATACTTAGACAAGATGCTAGACAGCAACAATCTGAAGACATTAGCTAGCCTGGAACAGGAAGTCGCAAAACGAGGCATGGTATAAGAGTCAGGAGTGCTTTGATAAGTTGGTTCCTAGTAAACGTATAAGTATAACATCTGGATTGAAAAACCGTCATCTGGATCGAACAACAGAAAGCACATAGAGAAATAGCATGCTGGAATATCACAAGGTCCATAGCAGAGAGTACCTGAAGATGTTAGCACATGGAGCGTGTGGACCATTTTTTTTTAACTTTCTCCAATATAATGCCCAAGATAACACAACACCTCGTTCTCTTGCATTGCTACATATTGCATGGGCCAACAAAAGCCAAATATCTCCCATCTTCGCTTGCGCTAGCTGTATGGACCACGCTATACTTCCTGCATTGATTAGTTAGGGTGAATCTATATATGATTTGATCTCATCAGATCTAATAATCTCAAGACAAGCTATGGACCATTGCTGCATGTCCTTCTCCAAGCTTTGTTCATTGGCGTACCTATACTTTTCCTAAATGTTGTGCTTTGTAGGCTGGTGTCACAAATTAATCTGGAAGGGATTCAGATGGCTACAGCGAAGAGAAATGCTAATGGTCAACCGGTTGATTTGGGTCCATGCATCAACCGAATTTCTGGCCCTTAGATTAGACAGGTGACGTGTTCTGGACGGTTGGATCTGGCTATGTGGCTGGCGCTCTCTCCGCCGCCGCTGCCGCTTGCGCTCCCTCCGCTCGCGTTGTCATGTACCTCGGCCGCTCTCTTTCTCTGGCTCCCGTGTGTTCCGCTGCCGGCCCCAGGCACCGCCTCCCTCCGCTGCCGGCCCCCAGGCCGTCCATCCGTTGCGGGCCCCCGGCACAGCGCCGCCCCCGTGCGTCCGTCGCCAGCCCTCCTGGCTACTCCCTCTGTCGCCGCCTCCCCAACTGGTCACCCCTAGGCCGGCTTCCTCCTCCGTCGCCGCCACTAGGCCACCCGCCCGCCCGCCCCGAAGCCGCACCGCCGCCGCCCGCTTCGTCTCTAGACAACCGTCGGGTGTGTGCGGCTGACCAGGGAAGGGAAGGGAAGGGATAATTTGTATTTTTTCTGAAATTTGTGCATGATTTGTGACCAATTTGATGATATTTGCGAACAATTTGACATATATTTATCTGATGTATGAAATCTATAAAAATAATTTGTAATTTTTTTTGAAAAATTGGTATATATTTGTGTTATTCCCAAATTACATAAGTCTGTTCAATAAATTACACTGAAGAAATAATTGTAAATATAGTAATATGGTGGTGTAAATATATCTATAACTCAGTGTAAGTGCATGGACAAAAATTTGATTGATCAATTGTTGGCTAGACATACTCTTTCTGTTATCGCCTAACCTCTTTTTCTTTGTTATTACCTAGTGTCCTACCAGTTAATGTCGACAAGAGCTTCTCAAAGTTGATCCAGTCTCGTACGGGTACCCCTCTCAAGGTGCTCTACCCGTGACCTGGCCGAATTGGCAAGAGCCATCGCCAGAGCGGAGGAAGACGGCCGCCGCCGGAGAGGGGAGGGGCCACGGTGGTCACTAGAGAGGGAGAGGGGCAGCCAGGGCAGGGACAGGAGCTGAGGAAGGAGGGGTCGTGGCCTTGGCTATGCTCGTGCGGTGGGGCAGGTGTCGGATCTGCGCCTCGCCGTGCGGAAGCCAAAGCTGAGCGCGGGAGGGGCAGCGGGGCTACCGGTGGTGGGGACATGGCCGGGGCCATGCCCGCCGCTGGATCCGCATCTCGCCATGGGCAACTTGGAGTCGAGCTCACTGGCCGGCGTGGAGGGCGCTGTTAGAAGCGACTTCTCCTTTCCTCGCGAACGTTGCATACGGGAATAGAAGTAAAAAAATGAGGTGGGCATTTTTTTCAAAGTTACCCACCTCCACAGCAGTTAAAGCATGGGGAGCTACTGTGAGTTTTGTACTAAAGCAAAAGCAACTTTTGCCTCAAAGTAGTTGTTGGTTTTTCACCCTTTTGGTTGGCTTTTGACTTTCGCAAAAAACAAAAGTAAGTTGCAAAAGCCTAACCAAAGAGGCCTAAGCCGACTTGAGCAGAGGAGCCGGCCTAGCCGGCTTGGCGAACCTGTCTAGCCATGCCATCCTCCTTCCTTGCTTGTTTCTTTGTCATTTGTCGCGCCAAATGTTTTCTAACACCCTTTTGATGTTAGAGACTTGATAGTATGCCCAATTTACATGTTGGCATATTTTTGGGTGTCAACGGGTTCCTTAATTTTCTTGAAGCAGTTTGTAATACAAGGGCACGTACAATGGTGTGCGGACCATCGTCTCCTGGCTGAGAATTTTGCAAAACCCCCATCGGTTCACTACGGTAAATGAGGGGAGAGAACGAAGCCATCGCTTGGTGAGACAATGGTAAGAGCTCGTTCTCCCAGATGAAGCCCACGACTGGATGCACATTGTACGGAGCGTCGTCTCCAATCAACGTCGTGCGGATCTAGCTACGCGCACGAGGCGAAAATTGCATGCCAAATTTCCCTCCATATATGTCTCAGCCTCGCCATTTTTCCGCCATTCCTCTCCGCCGATGGTCTCTGCCGCCCAGGTGCTTGAAGTTTGCAGTGGGGTTACAAACGAGAAGGAAAAAGATGGGGGGTACAAGAGGTCCGATCGGACTCTGGTTAGAGGGGCCGAGAGTGATGGGAGCTCCGCTATGAGTTAAGTGTCCGAGCGTGTGCTTGTGGTTTGAACCTGGTGGTTCTGTTGTTGTGTACTAGTGAACTGATCGATCTCTCTGTTGGAAGAGAGCGCATCCCTTTTTATAGATGAAGGGAATGGTCTTACAAGTGATAGAGAGAGAGAGAGTACGTATGCTGCTAAGTCTTGTTGCCCATGCGCAGCGGGTACAAGATGATGGTATGCGCCCACAATACTGTTTAGTGTCAGATGCATGTGGGAGGTTGCGTCGTCTTCTTCAGGTATGGCAGACGTCGGTGCTTGCCACACTGTTGATACCCAGAGGCATGCAAGGGGTTTTACCATATTCACCTGGTACGGTAAATACCGGCGCCCACAACACTGTTGATGCCTCAGAGGCACGTGGGGGGAGCCTTACCGTATTTGTTTGGTATGGGAGTTGATGGCGCCCACAACACTGTAGGGGAAAATGTCGGCGCCTACAACACTGCTTGGGTTCTGTCATGCCAGGGAGGTCACAGGGTACTGTCCTGCAGGTGTACAGGGTGCGGTCCTTGGTATTGCGGTTTGACTTGAGTGCCCTGCCTTACTTTCTCCGTCCGTTTCCTGGTCCTTACCGAGCGGGCGTCTTCGGTCGGTCGGTCCTAGTCGGCTCTGATTGCGCCAGTCGGAGAGGAGCTATAAGCAGGGGTTCGATGCATTCCCGGTCGGAGAAGCGGGTCGGAGTCGAAAGTGGTGTTTTGGCCAGGCCTTCGGTCGGAGAGGCCGTCCGGAGGAGGGCCGGAGTTGAAAGCGAGGCCTTTCGGTCGGAGAGGCGGGCCAGAGTCGGAAGTGGACGTCGTTCCTCCTCGGCTAGGCCTTCTGGTCAAAGAGTGGATTGTCCTTCTGGCCTGTCGTTTAGGTGTTTGGGCCGGCCCAAGAGTTGTGCGTTATTCGCAACGTTGTTTGCTGGGCCGAGCCTTTACTGGGAAGCCGGTCCATGAGGGACCTCGGGTTTATAAACCCGACACACGCCTTTGCCGGTGTCCGCCGCCTTGCCCCTCTTGCGATGTCTAGCAGGATGGCATCGATTTAGAAGAGGGAGTCCGCGATGGCTATGAAGAGCAAGGCTACTACAGTGCTAGCAGCGGTGTCATCGTCGTTGGCAAGCAGATTTCCTTGCGGAAGCGGCTCGCCCCCAGCACGCATCCCTGCCAGCCTCTGCAACAATGCAGCGACAACATTCGTCGGTGGTGGAAGTTTTGCCTCAATGGATGCACCACATGCTGGTGGAAGTTCGTCTCAAGAGTGGAAGTTTTATCTGGCCAGCAAGGTATTGGAGTTGACAACAATAATGAAAATGTCAAGATGGAGAAGCGGATCATGTGGACACCAGAAGAAGATGAAAGATTGATGAGTGCTTGATTGAAAAATTCGACAGACTCATCCATTGAAGCTGATAGGAATAACGAGCACTATTGGGGTGATGTTGTTAAGTCATACAACATGACTACCCGTCACATAGGAAAAGAAATTCAAAGCAAGCCAAGGATCCATGGCACAAGATTAATCGGTGGACTGACCTGTATGAATGTTCATATCTGAAGGCTCGAAGAGTATTCACAAGTGGTATTCTCATCAGATGTGGACTGATGCAGCGCACAAGTTCTATTTGGTAGACAACAAAAAGGTAAAGCTAGGTCCCTTTGTGCTAATGAATGTTTAGAAAATATGCCGAGAGGAGCCAAAGTGGAAAACATACAACGAAGAGCTAAAAATGCACGTAAAAAGAAGTCGTATCACATTGAAGGAGAAGTGGATGGCAATGATGATATTGAAGAAATGCTAGAGCGATCTATTGGACAAAAGGCAGCTAAAAAGGCTGCTCTTGCTGCAAAAGGGAAGTCCGAAGGATCAAACCTAGATGATGATGGGAATCGAAGGAATCGGCAATTGATGTGGAGAAGCTTGACAAATTTTGCAAAATCCGGAAGACTTGAATGCAAACCGCATGAAGGTACTAGAACTAGAGAAGTTATCATTCGAGAAGTTTGAAAACACAAGACTGGCCCATCTTATAGCTCAGGGGAGACCACAAAGGCAAAAAAACTTGAGAAGGAATCAAAGATGATGCATGTCTACACCACTCATATCTCAAGATACAAGTTCAATTTGACGAAGAAAAAGCTGAGCCTGTTGCTGCCATGAAGTGTTTCAGGAAGACTTTATTTCCTGAAAGTATCTAATTTTCCGAAGGTATGCACTGCAATTCTATTTTTTTCAGGTAGTGCCAATTTGATCCAGTTGGAAAACTACCAATATTGTCTGATGATTTGATTCAGTTGGAAATTAGATTTTTGGGATAGCAATTGCAAGATCCATGTGTTCTACGATCATTATTTTCAGTTACTAATCACTGATAAGTGAATGTTTTCCCTAAAAGATTAGTTTTGGTAACAGATTGTTTTCTAGCTACTGAATGTTTCAGCTCCTTGTTTACTTGTTCAGTTCACTAGAATTGGTATATCTGGCCATTTTCTACTAGCAGGGAAAAGGAGGAAGTCATGCTGATTTTCTAGACAGCAAGGAAATTACGCTATTTCTGTTAGTAATCAGCCGAAGGCATGATGATTTTGCTTGTGGTCCTATTGCCTTGGTATGCACATGCTGTTATATGGTTTACTTTTTGGGTGTCAACTAATTGAACATGTGGCTGTATGGAACCTCCTGGCTGTACATGCCCTGATGAATAAAGTTTGAGGGAGGGCAGTTTCTAAAAAAAAATCAAGAAATGTCCAGATCGTCTAAAAAAATAAAGAAATTGCCGAAAGAAAACGTAAAATGTCAGGCAAGCGAGCTAGCAACATCTGTGAAACGCGGCCCGTCCGGGGGCTCGCCCCCCAACTCCCACTGGCATTTGCATTTCGCATTTCCGTTTCCTCGAGTCATCGTCAGGGCCGACAGGGCGTCCCGGTCTGACACAACGACTCAGCGACACCCTCGCGGCCTCGCCTCGCCTGCGCTCTCACCGCCTGGCGCTTGTAGAAGCAGAAACCAGCAGCGATCCCGCCCTAGCCATCGCCGCCCTCGTTCACCGCTTACTGTCGGCGGGATGATCCCGTTCAACCCCGCGGTCGCCGCGGAGGTGCGCGCCCTGATCCAGGGCGCCGAGGACTCCACCTTCGACCCCATATATCGCGAGCTCTCCCAGGTAATGCTCCAGCATCAGTTGCCTACCCCAACTGTAGACAAGCTGTCCGTGCTTCGTTAAGGTCGAGCGCGCGTTGCACGACCGATTCGCAATTTGCTTGTCAGGATCCAGCAAACGATCTGCCCATGGTTGATCCCGTGCTTATAACTCCTAGTGTCAGGATTAATCTAGGGTTTCTGTACAATCTGCCCACTGTTGATCCCATGTTTATAAACGCCATTAATGTTATGGGTAATGTATGGTTTTTGAGGATTTAGCTGCCATAATCTCCTTTTTAACATGAACATGTATCCTTGTTTGCTCTAACTCTGAAGACACTCTTAGCATGTTTCTTACTAATTATTAGTATTGTTTCAGCTTGTGGATTGTAGCCCTGATGGGTGCGTTTTGTTGCTTCAAGTTTGTGTGGATGAAATGCTCTTGAACATTGGTGGGGCAAAGAACCACCAATTGAAACATGATCTTGTAGCCGCCATCTTCAGATATTGTGTGGATAAACCCTACTTCAGCACCAGTTTCTGTGAAGCATTGAGGGCAATACCTGTCAGTGATGGGTTCCTTGAAACACTGTCCGATGAACTTGAGTTATCTGCTGCTGAGAGGGTTGGAGTTGGACTTGCTCTCTCAGATTCTGGGAATTCAGACTTGAACCTGGAAGGTAAATAGTTGGATTTCGGAAAGCTTTTATTATTAGAAATAGATTTGCTTTGTGAACTATTAGTTCACTTCCTTGATATGCTTATCTGATTCTTTCTATGCAGGGAGAAAATTTACAATTGCTCAAATTGAGGAGTTATGCTCAAACCATGCTCATTCTGTATCAAATGAACGGATCCAGGAGATTGTTGTGTTTCTTCTTCAGACTGAAGGCCTCTCAAATCATATGGACTCCTTTACTAAGATTGTTTCCCTATTAAATGTCGAAGAGGGGCCATTCTATTTTCCTGTCCCACTTCAGCAAGCCAATAGTGATCAAGCAAATTCTTTGAGGTTTTCAGAGTTGCCTCGTTTATATATGTTTGTTCCATGTATCAGGTTGCCTTATTCACACATTTTTCTTTGCTTTCTTTGTGTTGTACAGATATACAGAGATGTGCATTGGTAGCTCAGATGATGATTTTGACTCCCTTCTATCTGAAATTGGAAAACAAATAAGCCTGCCTGATATCATCAGTGAACTGGGATATGGATGTACTTCTGATACTACTCATTGTAAAGAAATATTATCACTCCTTGAGCCTCTTGATGATATTGGAATCTCTAAGTTACTAGGGGTGGTTGTTTGCACTCGTATTGGTGTTGGAGAAGCTCAAAATACATATTCAGTATTCCTTTCGGCTTTTGGGAACAACCAAACAATTGACTCATCTCAGTTGACTGCATGGAATATTGATGTCCTTGTGGATTCAATCAATGAAATTGTGAGACTTGACTATCTTTGTTTTTGGTGCTCATTTGTTTTTTTTCGATTTCTTTCTTTTACAGTACTTGCAAACTGCAGGCACCTGGAACTAACTGGACGCATGTAATAGAAAATCTTGATCATGAGGGTTTCACTATCCCTGATGAAGCAGCTTTTCGTTTATTGATGTCTATATATTCTCGAGCCTGCAAGGTATTTACCATTATTTCTTGTTCTGGATACTAGATTTCTGAACTGTTCAGCTGACTTGTTTATGGAATCATGTAGGATCCATTCCCACTTCATGCCATCTGTGGGTCACTGTGGAATAATACAGAAGGACAACTGTCATTCTTGAAACATGCAGTGGCTTTGCCAAATGATACATTTACTTTCGCACATTGTACCAGGAAGATGGTATCTCATCCTAGTATATTGTCAACTTTCGCTTCTTAATAAACATGCACACATATAACCTTTGTCGTATTCTTTAGGCTTTTCCAGACTTGGGAAATCGTAACCAAGGCAACCAGGCTTGGTACTGCCTTGACCTTCTTGAGGTGTTATGTCAGCTTGCTGAACTTGGCTATGCAAAGCCAGTGCGAGCAATGCTTGATTATCCTCTGATCAATTGTCCTGAAGTGTTACTTCTTGGTGTTAGCCATATCAATGTATGTTTTGAGTCCTTAGTGTCTCAGAACTAATAATATTTGTTAGCTGCATCCTTGAGTAATTCATACTTGTTAACTATCATGAACTCTAATCATCTTTTGCAGACTGCATATAATCTCATCCAGCACGAAGTGTTGTCTTGTGTTTTTCCTGCTGTGGTGAAGAACACCATGCACAGCAGTCTTATGAATTATCTCTGGCATATCAACCCTTACCTTACTCTTCGAGGATTTGTTGATGCTCATTCTGACATAAGTTGTCTTCTGCGAACTGTTGAGATATGTGAAGACCTAAAGGTAGTACAGTAGACGACCCTTATGTAGCGAGTTGGCTACTGAACAACCTTATTACAATTCCCTTTTGCAAGTTGAATTGTCTCTGTTTTTTCATGTAATTTAACAAGTCCTAATTGGGTAAGCTGATTCTTATTGTATGCATGTGAATTTTGTCATAAAAAAACTTCAAACTTGTACTTGTCACATGGACCGTTTAAGTTGGATATATGCTAATGGCAATTCTTGACTGCTAAACTAGTCTGTTAACACTACATGAAAAAATGTTAAAACTATAAACTAGCTAAAGTGATGGTGAGGACTGAGGGTACTATACAAGTCTTAAAGTTTAAACTGTGGATAACATGCATTAACACAACAATGGTTTTGATAATACATTTCACACTGGAGGCTCCAGCATGGCTTATGAATTGATAATATATACGAACCAGTTTTCTGTTGAAAGATTGAAAGAAGATGCTTGGTCCACATTGGATCAGCTCATAAAATTAAACACTTCACAGAAGCAACCTTGGGTTGTGTTTTGGTTTTGTAGTAGATTAAAGTCCTAAACATTGCAGAATAGCAATTAGCCAATTATGTGCTGCTCTGTTTGAACTTTGAAGAATTTTTTTACACTAGCCTTAATTACAGATTTTTGTAGGTGGATGCGGCATTCATATTGGCTGTGCAAGAATAGTTTATTCTGATATTAAAGGATTTAATTACTGCTTGAACCATAATCCTTTTTCATTTCCCCCCTGAAACAGATCTTGGCTACTGTCCTTGATTCCACCCCGTTTGCATTTAGCATTAGACTTGCTACAGCTGCCTTTAGGAAGGACCATAGCCATCTTGAAAAATGGCTGACTGAAAAGTTGAGTGCACAAAGAGTGACCTTTCTTGAGGTAATACACATGACTTCACAAATCATGCTACATAGTCATGAAGATGTTTTCATTTTCTATATGTACTGCTAGTTCTGCTTGGCATTATGATTTACATGCTAGTACTATATTCCCAGGAATGTGTTCAATTCTTGAAAGAGATTATGATAAGCACAAATTATAATGCTGTGGAAGGTGCCATTCAACATCTTCAAGCTACTCTTTCAAATATCTGCTGGGACTCTTGCCCTGTATTTATAAAGGTTTCAGTTATCTTATTTTCATTTGTGCTTTTGTTATGGTCTATGGACTTACTTTTCAAATCAAATGAGTAAACATATGAGCAAATGATGTACATTTACAGGTTCTTCGTTCTCACTCGGGGCAGCTGCTGTCTAACCAACTGGTGGATGAACTAAGGAGAGTTGAATCAGTGTATGAATCAAGTAATCGTGGTGATGTAGGAAGGGACATGCCTTCTTCTGATGGAGGTTCTGAAGACATCGAAGCTCAGGCAAATATTTATTTTCAACAGATGTTTGCTGGCCAGATAAGCATTGATGCTATGATACAGATGCTTGCACGCTTCAAAGAATCAAAAGACAAGAGGTATTTCTCATTTTTTTCAATTTTCCGTACTTGATCTTTGTTCCACTTAATCTGTTGCCTATCTCACTCAAATGTGTATCATAACAAAACTGCAAAACTAGGTATCTAATAAAATGACGCTTAATGAGGTGCTGTGCGACTATTCCTTTATATAAAAAATATTGAGATGTTATGAAAGCTGTACTATATGCATACTATGTTGTGGCTTTAAATATTGAGACCGAATCCACGTGTCCGCGTCCGATACGAAGTCCTCGAAGCTCACATGTCCGCGTCCGATTATTGAAGTTCAGTTCAAAAAATCGTGACCTTGGTGCAATGCACGGGCATATATCAAGTGACTTGTTTATTTGCATACACAGTCATGTAAATTAGCTGTTTGAGTTATATTCTGGAAACAACTGCCAACATCTTCACTTTTTGTCCGCGATGACTTGTTTTAATGTTGAATTCTGTCTATTCTGTTTGTTCACTTGCTGATGTCTTTATTTGATAATATTATTATGGGTAAACAGGGAGCTATCAATTTTCAACTGCATGATCTCAAATTTGTTTGAAGAATACAAGTTCTTCCCGGAGTATCCAGATGCACAACTTAAATTAGCTGCTGTGCTTTTTGGTAAGTGTTGGCTTTTCTTGCTTTGTGTTCCTAAGTTTATACAGAAACACATTTGCATTGGACAATACATTATTTACTAATAGTTGCAATGTATTTCAGCATGTTGTTGTCTACTAGAGCTTTGCCTTTTGCTTACCAAGCCTTCTGACATCTTCCCGTGTTTTTTTTTATGCAAAGCTGTAGCTTGGTCTTGGTTCATTGTGACTCTTTTTTGGTTTAATATTTGGGAAAATAGTGTGGCAGTTATGACTTATGAGAGATACATGAGTTAGGTGGTTTCAATTTTTTTTTCATTACTCTGGTTTCTTTTCAATACTCATTTTGATCTTGTGGAAGAAATATTTGTATCCCACACGCATGCTTTGCTTGTATCTGGGTTTTCTAAGTTGGATGATACTTGGCAGCATTGTCCAAATGACCAGGCTATCATGTTCTTTGATTCTGTTTTGCTATGTATTTGTGTTTACCATGTCTGTGAGTATCGCGCTGAAGTCATTATCTGCTTAAGGAAGCTGATTCTGTTCTTCTGTTTGGATATAGGCTCTGTCATTAAACATCAACTTGTGGCCCACCTGGCACTTGGAATTGCTCTACGGGGTGTTCTTGATGCCCTGCGTAAATCCATTGATTCGAAGGTTTGTTTATGGTTGTTTTCTTTCAGTTGTATCTATTCTCCCCCATTACTTACTTATTTATGAAAACTCTACATCTGATTGCATGATGGTTGCAGATGTTTATGTTTGGTACGACAGCGTTGGAGCAGTTTATGGATCGAGTAATTGAGTGGCCACAATATTGCAATCATATACTGCAGATTTCACATCTTCGTGGGACACATGCTGAGTTAGTTTCTGGTATCGAGCAAGCACTTGCCAAGATATCGTTGAGTCAAAATGAGCCCAATTTGAGCCCCATGCTTCCTGTGGATCAGCGAGTTTCTGGTTCACAGTCTATTGAAAACATAGAGGTACACTCACATCCATTAGGTCAAGAAGGAAACATTCAACTGGTTGTAACAACAGAAGCTTGTTTGTACATGTTTTTTTTTTTTTGCCACTTTTCTAAGAAGGTTATTCATAGACATCATCACCTATTCCTTTTTTCTGAAACAAATGCTTCGTGTGTGTAGTCTTCTGAAGCATCATGGCAGTTCATAAATTCAACTCCAACACAACTAGATAGGACAATTTCTTCCTTTTCATTGCAACAGAGGAATCAGGGATTTCTCGGGGAGAGGTCCAAAGGCTCTACTAATACCAGTCAAACAAAAACCATCATGGCTATTGGTCAACCTCCTCTCACTTCAACTAGTGATTTGGGTGTCAATTCAAAGGTATTGTATGATGTTACATTTCCATGTTGTGTGATGCTTGACAAACTTAGAAATCTGTATTCTGTACTTTTGCATCTCTTGAATATTCAGTTTAACACTTAATTGTTGCAAAATCTGAACATGTGCAGGCTACTATATCACTGTCGTCTCAAGCTTCACCCCATCATTCTAGCAGCGTATCAGCTCTTTCACAATCTTCTGGTTTTGTACGATCTAGAAGTTCAGCTCCATCAGGTTATTTTCACGCTCACATAGAGTAAATATTAACCAGGAAGGTGGTAGCTAACTGTAGTTATTTCTGCTCTTAATATATGGCATGGCTAGATTTGTGATATGTCCCATTGTTTTGCAGGCATTCTTCGACAACCTTCCTACACTACAGGATTTGGATCTGCTTTAAATATCGAGACTCTTGTTGCTGCAGCTGAACGAAGAGATACACCAATTGAGGTTTGTTTAGTTTTTAGGGCGAATTAACACCAGAAGTCTTTGTAAACTTTGTGTGGGAACCCTAAAGACTAGAATCTAATTTGAAGACCTAGAGGACACAATAGATCAGGTTTTGAGGGCATTGAGAGTAGTTTTTATATTTTATTTGGATCCTTATTCTGTAAGATAGTGCATAAGTTTTATTTTAGACTAACTTTTCTGTTGCCACCTAGGCCCCTCCACCTGAAGTTCAAGACAAAATTTTCTTCATGATCAATAATATTTCCATTTCTAATATGGAGGCTAAGGCAAAAGAGTTTAATGGGGTTTTACAGGAGCATTATTATCCTTGGTTTGCACAATACATGGTCATGAAAAGGTAGACATTGATGATACAATTGTACTTTCTTTTATTTCAATGCAACAAAACATGTTCAATTTTAGGATTGTGCACATGTCTTCGCAGGGCAAGCATTGAACCGAATTTCCATGACTTGTATTTGAAATTCTTCGACAAGGTTAACTCAAAATCATTGAATAGGGAAATAATGAAAGCTACATACGAGAACTGCAAGGTCATGTTCACACATATTTCATATTTGTCTTTTTATTTATTTTGGTCATGCTCTGCTTGAGACATTTTTTTTCCCAACAGGTCTTGTTACGGTCAGATCTTATCAAATCTAGTTCTGAAGAGCGTTCGTTGCTAAAAAATCTTGGTAGCTGGCTTGGAAAATGCACTATAGGTAGGAATCAAACATTACGAGCAAAGGAAATTGACCCAAAAATCTTAATAGTTCAGGTAAGTACTTGTATTTAAATCAGTTTCTTTTCTTTGTTCATTCTATAATTCTGTGTCATGCTTGTTTTCGTAACCTGTATGTTTTGCTGTTAGTTGCTTCATCCAGTCTTCTAACTTCTAAACTTTGTTAATTCTGTGCATATCTTTCTGCATTTCGCTTTTGGAATCTGGATTGAATGCTGATTTAAGTAGTGGTCAATGATGCTTGTCAAGCAGTTCAAGCAGATGATGCTTTAGCCATAATGCTTCTTCCTGACCTGACATTCAATTTTGATTTCCCCTTTTCAGGCTTATGAAAGGGGGTTGATGATTGCGGTCATTCCGTTTACTTCAAAGGTGCTGCTCTTTATCTTGATCTTATATTATTTTTTTTTCCTAAGAAAAAAGAAACATAGCCATTATTATTGGGCTGGTCATTGTGATACTGTTGTTTTTTCAGATTCTTGAATCTTGCCAATCAAGTATAGCATATCGTCCTCCCAATCCCTGGACGATGGGTATTCTTAGTCTTCTTGTTGAGATATACAATCTACCTAATCTCAAAATGAACCTCAAGTTTGACATTGAGGTTTGTGCATATTCAAAGTTGTGGTAATAAGGGATATGTTCTGCTTAAAAGAATGATATCTAATTGTGATTATTTGGTGTCATAGGTTTTGTTTAAGAATCTTAGTGTGGACATGAATGATGTAAAACCATCTTCTCTTCTTAAAGATCGGATTCGACAGGTTGTCGGAAATCCAGATTTTTCAAATAAAGATGTTATTGCATCTCAAACACCTGCAGCAGCGGAGGTCTCTTCCGGTATCGTTCCTTCACTGAACCATGTAGAACTACAACCTGAGATTAATATCACTTCACGTGCTACAAGCCTTCCAAATATGCTTAGTCAGGTCGGTTCACTTCTCTCATAGTCAGCGAAGATTTCAGCTTTTTGCATTTTCTAATATTTCAATTCACCTAGAGTACTTCTGTTGTGCAGTATGCAGCACCTATTCGCCTACCTCCAAACAGTATGGTTGAAGATGATAAGGTTGCTTTAATCATGCCTGAACAAGTTAGCTCTCACAGCCTGACCCAGGTTGCACCACCTCAAACACCATCACCGTCCCCATTTTCTTTGAGTCAGGTTGAAACTCGTTGCTTTTCTATGCCCCATGCCCTTCTCCCTTTCTTTAATTTCAATATTTCTATACTTATTCGTTAATGGATTCTTTACAGCTTATGGCAGCAATTCCACGTGCTGATATATATTTCAGAATCAATGAAAAGCTTAACTCACTTGGCCCAAAATTGCAGTATAGCAAGTATGTTTCTCTATATAAGCTTACCTCATTACACTATAGTTTCTTTTAATCATCTGACAACACTCTTGATCTTCATAGAATCATGGACGTGGCATTAGATAAGGCTATTAAGGAGATTATAGGTCCTGTTATTCAAAGAAGTGTTACAATAGCTAGCCGAACCACTAAGGAACTTATTCTAAAGGTAAACATATTGTAATATTTCAGTAATTGTCGACCGGCAATCGATATAGATATTTGTATTACTGGTGGATTTATTTGTAACAGACTGCATTTACTTTCCTGTAGGATTATGCAATGGAATCTGATGATGGGACCATTTCTCGCTCTGCACATTTGATGGTTGGTATATTAGCAGGAAGTTTAGCCCATGTTACTTCCAAGGTATTTATTCCTAATTCTTATTTGATTTGGTCACATATCTTTTTAGAATAATAGGGCATCCAAGCCATGCTTAAGTTCAACTCTTTTAGTTGTATTTTCAACTTGATTAGTATGTTCTGGTTGGATATCATCTACAAAGGATTAAATTCTTTTGTTTCTGTTGCAGGAGCCTCTTCGTGTTGCTTTGTTATCTAATCTTCGGAGTCTTGTTCAGAACCTGATTAGCAATAGTGAAACCACTGAACAAATTAGTCACATCCTTGTTAATGATAATCTGGATCTTGGATGTGCTCTAACAGAGACTGTGGCAACACGCAAGGTACCTCTTTGACATTTTTTTGTGCCTTTTGGCAATGTGCATATTCTCTCAAACTACGCAGGAGAGCTGCGTGTCATTTCATTAAGAAGAAAAAAGATACAAAAGGGAGGGAAGTAAGAAACCCCCTCCCAGGCACCCCCCATGGGGTTTATTCAAAACAACATACTACTTAGAAAATAAACTAGAAAAAACATGACCAGCTACCACAAAATGACCAAGGACCTAGGGATCCAAGACCAACGACCTAGCAAGGAACTCATTTAAGGCCGAAGCTCCCACTATGCACCATAAATTACTCTCATTGGCCACAGATTGAAGCAGCACCTCTGTGCTAGGCCTAGCACCTTGAAAACACAAGCATTTCGGTGCTTCCATAATTCACAAGCAACTAAGATGATCAGACTATTGAGGCCTTTGCGCGATCCTCTTGGAACGCCTTTGATGGTGCCACACCACCAACCAGAGAAGCGAATATTGGATCCTTGAGGAGCAAAAGACAAGAGGTCCAGCTTTTGAAAAATCATGGTCCAAATCTGTCGGGCGAACACGCATGAGATGAGGGTGTGTTGAATATTTTCCTCAGCCTGATCACAAGGCGGGCATGCTGGCGGGTGAGGAAGCCCACGCTTGGCAAGGCGATCAGCTGTCCAACACCGGTTGTTAATGGCCAACCAAAAAAAAATTTACACCGCAAGGGTGCCCAGCTTCTCCAAATACGCTTCCAAGGCGCAAACCTGATGCTTCCAAAGAAAAAGGCATTGTATGCAGACCTGCTACTGTATGTTCCAGAAATACTTAGCTTCCATTTATGCTGATCAGGAACTGTTGGCTGTAAAACCAGGTTATCAACCAATCCCCAAATAAGCAGATACTCTCTTAGGGCTTGTTTGGATGTGCATGTATTCATCTCAATCCACATGTGTTGAAGTGGAATTAAACTAAGTTCCATTCCATTCCACTCCAACACATGTGGATTGAAGTGAATACACATGCATCCAAACAAGGCCTTAGCACTTGTACAGTCAAAGCCCTCTAATATCTGCCACCCAACGCTTATTGTCCAGGGCCTGGGCCACCGTGCGTTGCTTTACAACTCTTTTGGAGATCAAGCTGAATAGATTGGGTGCGACTTCAGAGATTGTCCTGCCTTGCAACCATCTATCTGACCAGAATTTAGTTGACTCCCCATTACCAATTGAAGTTTCAACAGCAACATTGAAGAGGGCTAAGGCATTTTGTGGCACCTGGATTGGCGATCCTGCCCAAGATCGAGATGCATCAGTTTTTTTGTGCCCAAAGCCAGTGGATGCGCAGCGCCCAACCAAGAGTTTCTAAGTTGTGAATTCCAAGACCACCATACTGCAGAGGGCGCAACACTTTTTCCCAAGCAACTAGACAGTTCCCACCATTTGCTTGCTCTTGGCCTTTCCAAAGGAAGCCTCTGCGCCGCTTATCAATTGCCCTGATAACCCACTTAGGGCTTGTTTGGCTGCATACAAATCCACCCCAATCCACGTTGTTTGGGAGGGATTGGGGTGGAATTTAAACTAAATTCTATTCCAATCCCTCCAAAACCACGTGGATTGGGGTGTATTTGTGTGCAGCCAAACAAAGCCTTAGGCAAGTCCATTGCGATCATAAGGTAGATGGGGACTGCAGTTAAAACCACTCTCACCATGATCAACCGACCAGATCTGTTCATTAAGGAAGCCTTCCAACCAGGGAGGTAATCAACCACCTTGTCAATCAATGGGAGGAGGTCATTTTTGGTCGGCTTGTGAATTGTGAGAGGAAGGCCAAGATAAGTACAAGGATCTTTTAAGGCACATGACAATATATCAGAAGCATCCCTCATATGATCCTCAGAGCAATGGATCGGAGTTAGTGAACTTTTGGTCAAATTGGTCTTAAGACCTGACTAAAAATTGTGCTGCCCGGTCAACAGTGGCAGTCAGCCTAGTCAGGTTCAACCACAATAGGGAGCCACGACCTGGCCAGCCCAGCCCAGCCAACCGAGCAAGCAGGGAGTAGTATTGATAGTATGTGAGGAAGTTCAATGTGCATATTCTTTTTTTTTTTAACTTTTATAAGTTCTATTTATTTGGTAATTTGTTACATATATTATATTCTATGATGGCAATAATGGCATAAGGCAAACTATGAGATTTGCAGAATCACAGTGCCAATGGTATTATTGCAGGCTGTTGAGATGATTGATGGAGACATAAAGCAACCTTTTGCACAACTCAGGAGACAAAAGGAACTACAAGGCTCAGCTTATTATGATGTTTCTCCTTACACTCAAGGTCTTACACGTGTCCCCGATGTACTCCGTCCTAAGCCTTCTGGTAATTTGTCTGCTGTCCAACGACGAGTATACGAGGTGAAATAGCATCATGAATTTCTTTATTTTCAGTCAATTTTCATTTCCAACACCTGCATCTTATTTTGATGTCAATTTCAGGACTTCATCACTGTGTGGCATAGCCAGAGTAGTCAAAATGCTGGTGCAACAACTTCTGCTACAACAGTGGCCATTGCCCCAACCGAATCCAGTACTGCTTCAGTTCATGGACCGATTTTAGCACCATCAGCCTCCAGTAGTTTCTCAACTCTCCAATTTGCTGCGTTCACATCTGCAAATCATTCAACAGAATTAATACCTGACAAGATAGATCCTGGTGCTACACAACTTTTAAGGTAAGGATGAGGACTCCCTCTTTTGTCTTACTTGTACATTGATTGAAGCACCTTGTTCGGATGTATTATATTTTTCCATGACAGTGTTTCTGCTCAAATTAGTACCACTGACAGTTCTGGCCAAGCTTGTGGAATCACAAATGTTGCATCGATTTTTCCTCCTATGGCATCTGGTGACCTTCTAGTGGGTGAACTAGCAACTGCAACTAAAGTTAGTAACTTATAGTCTTGTGTTCACATGAAGTAAACTGAAGAGTGTTTGATTGAAGGGTACTATTGATTAAACTTTGCACAACTATGCTCCCAGGATGTAGGTTCTGCGATACCACCTTCACCCACAGTTGCTATCAATCGTCTAGGATCTGCTTTTCCAGAACTGCTGAATACTGGTGATGCATTGGACAGATATCAACATGTTTGGCAGAAGGTAATATTATTTTGTACATTGGGAAATAACTGTATTGGATCCAGTAGTATCATAGAGGAACAGCATGATCTATGCCAGTATGTCAGGTACTAAACTACCATAAAAATGGAGTAACTTCCTGTAATGTTTGTCCATGTTATCTGCTATAGTTCGAAACCTTGCATGTGGATTTTAGTGTCATTTTTTCTTTGGCATATGCAAATGATCTTCAACTGCAAATCACAATACTATTAGACCTTGTTAAGTTTGCTTTATTTTTTTCTGCTCTAGATGCCATCTGTGTTAATGTCTCCTCGTACACATTTTGGGCAACGGTATTGTTGATCAGTTTCCCCATTCTCTGTATCTTTCAGCTTGAAACCTTGATTGCAAACAATGGGAAAGATGTGGAAATTCAGGTCAGCCTGCTGGCTACATATTTGAATAATTCTTACTAGGGGTTTCATGTTTTTTATATTTTAATTTCTTCTATTGGTAGGCTAGATACATTTTCTCATAAATTAATCCTTTCTTGACAAAGTGGCATCTATGACTGTTGTTGTGTTTAGTCTGTTATCGCCGAAGTTCCTGATATCTTGTGCAGATGTGTGAGTCGGGATGAAGCCGCTTTAGCAGTTGCACACAAGGTTTGTCATCAGTTATGTTACACGTTCTGTTCCATTTATTGTCTCTTTCCTTGAGTTTTTTTTCCCCCTTTGCTGTTTTGGTTCCAGGTTTTCAGAAGTTTGTATGAAAATGCATCAAAGAGCACTTTTGTCACATGGCTTCTAGCAACCCTTGTTGCAGTGCGTGATGTTTGCAAACTCGTCATGAAAGAGTTAACAAGCTGGGTATATTTCTCCACAGTAGTCATCTCCTTTTATTCTAAAGTAAAATTTGATCAATGCCACTTCTAGTTTTTTTTTTTTTTGAAGATCTGATTCTATTGCCTTTTCTTCTTGTGATGATCTATTTACTGCTGTAGAAATCAGGATAGTTTTCTCTCTATGCATTGTATTTGAATTTAGTGGCGAGAGACTTTTTTTTCTCTGAAACACACGGGAGAGCTGCATATCTTGTATTGAAGAGAGAAGAGATGGTCCCTTAAAAGACCCTTACAAACAACCACTCTAACTCCACTAAGGCTTAGTTTGGGAGGAGAGAGCAGATCCGCCCAGGGAGCAGCAGCTCCTAGGGGGATTTTTGTGGACCATCGGATCCCCCTCCACGGCAGGGGAGATAACCCTATTCCCTGCTGCTGTTTGGGAGCATCTGACTCCAGGGAAGATCTTACATGTGTGAACCAAAAGAGATAAAAACATCAGTTAAAGACATTCCAAAATCAAGACAACAATAACAACAACATAGCCTTTCAGTCCCAAGCAAGTTGGGGTAGGCTATTGTTGAAACCCGCCAAGAGCCCCAAGTCACGGTTCAGGCACTTTAATAGCTGCTTTACAAGTACTCCTATTCAAACATAGATCTCTAGGTATATCCCAAGCTTTTTAATATCTTTTTATTGCCTCCCCTCATGTTAATTTCGGTCTTTCTCTACCTCTCCTCATATTATTAGCTTGGCTTAGGACTTCACAATGCACTGGTGCCTTTGGAGGTCTTATTTGGACATGGCCAAACCACCTCAACCGATGTTGGACAAGTTTTTCTTCAATTGATGCTACCCCTAGGCGATCACGTATATCATCGTTCCGAATTCGGTCCATTCTTGTGTAGCCACAAATCCATCGCAACATACGCATTTTTGCGACACTTAGTTGTTGAACATGTCGAATCTTTGTAGGCGAACATTCTGCTCTATATAATATAGCCGGTCTAATCGCCGTTCTATAAAACTTGCCTTTTAGTTTTTGTGGTACCCTCTTGTCAAAGAGAATGCTAGAAGCTTGTCGCCACTTGATCCACCTTGCTTTGATTCTATGCTAACGTCCGCATCAATATCTCCATCCCTTTGTAGCATCGATCCCAGATACCGAAATGTATCCTTCTTAGGCACTACTTGACCTTCCAAACCCACATCTCCCTCCTGTGCAGCTCCGCCAAAGTCGCATCTCATGTATTCGGTTTTAGTTCTGCTCAATCTAAAACCTTTAGATTCAAGGGTCTTCCGCCATAATTCTAGTTTCCTATTTACTCCTGCCTGGCTTTCGTCCACTAACACTACATCATCAGCGAACAACATACACCAAGGGATATCCCCTTGTATGTTCCTGGTAACCTCATCCATTACCAAGGCAAAGAGATACGGGCTTAAGGCTGACCCTTGATGAAGTCCAATTTTAATCGGGAAGTAATCTGTGTTACCATCGTTTGTTCGAACACTAGTCACAACATTGTTGTACACGTCTTTGATGAGGGTCACGTACTTTGATGGGACTTCATGTTTGTCCAAAGACCACCACATAACATTTCTTGGTATCTTGTCATAAGCCTTCTCCAAGTCAATGAAAACCAAGTGGAGGTCCTTCTTCTGCTCTCTAAACCGCTCCATTACCTGTCTTATTAAGAAGATTGCTTCTGTGGTTGACCTTCCGGGCATGAAACCAAATTGGTTTGTTGATATCTACGTCGTTCCTCGCAGGCGCTGCTCGATGGCTCTCTCCCATAACTTCATAGTGTCTCATCAACTTAATTTCTCGATAATTAGTACAACTTTGGATATCTTTCTTTTTCTTGTAGATTGGTACCAATATGTTTCTTCTCCACTCCTCAAACATCTTGTTCGATCGAAAGATATTGTTAAACATCGTGGTTAGCCATACTATAGCTATATCCCCGAGACATCTCCACACCTTAATTGGGATACCATCAGGGCCCATCGCTTTGCCCCTTTCATCATTTTCAAGGCTTCTCTGACCTCTGATTCTTGAATCCTCCGCACAAAGCGCCTGCTAGTGTCATCAAACGAATTGTCTAGCTGAACGGTGGTGTTCTCGTTCTTACCATTGAATAATTTATCAAAATACTCTTGCCATCTATGTCTGATCTCATCATCCTTCACCAATAGTCTGCTCCCTCTCATCTTTTATGCACTTAACTTGGTTGAAGCCCCTTGTCTTCCTATCGTGAGCCCTAGCCATTCTATAAATGTCCTTCTCTCCTTCTTTCGTACTCACATTCACCGCTCGTTTTGCAGTCTTCTTTACCACCTTGTACTTATCTATGTTATTTGCACACCTATCATGATAGAAGCGCTTATAACACTTCTTTTTTTCCTTAATAGCCTTTTGCACATCTTCATTCCACTACCAAGTGTCTTTCGAGTCGCATCCACTCCCTTTGGTCACTCTAAGCACCTCTGAAGCAACCTTCCAAATGCATGTTGCCATCTTCTCCCAAATGCTGTTTGCATCGCCTTCATTATTCCAAGGGCCCTCTTCAATGACCTTTTCCTTAAAGACCTTTGATGCCCCCCTTCTAATTTCCACCACTTCGTTCTAGCAACTATAGCTTGTTTGTTCCCACGAGCTTGCATCAGAAAGCGGAAGTCGGTCACCATCAGCTTATGTTGAGCGACCACACATTCTTCAGGTATCACCTTATAGTCCACGCATGTTCGTTTATCCCTCCTTGTAAGGACAAAGTCGATTTGACTAGAGTACTGGCCGCTACTTAAGGTCACTAAATGGGATTGTCTCTTACGGAAGAAAGTGTTAGCTATCATCAGATCAAAAGCTATGGCGAAGTCTAAGATTTCCTCTCCCTCCTGGTTCCTACTACCATATCCGAAACCCCCATGAACCGCCTCGAAACCTGCACTTGATGTACCTACATGGCAATTAAGATCACCTCCTATAAAGAGTTTCTCGCTACTAGGGACAGCTCTAACCAAGTGATCTAAGTCTTCCCAGAAAAGCCGCTTAGCACTCTCATTATGGCATACTTAGGGAGCATACGCACTAATTACGTTTAAGACTATATCACTAATGACAAGTTGCCTTCTCACCTCCACCACACCATCCTTGAGGCTCTTATCAATCAAAACTCCTCCATTTTTATTTGAAGTTGTCCCTGTGTACCAGAGCTTGAAGCCGGTATTGTCCACCTCCTTCGCCTTCTACCCCTTCCATTTAGTCTCTTGGACGCATAAGATATTTACACGTCTCCACCTCCTTCGCCTTCTACCCCTTCCATTTAGTCTCTTGGACGCATAAGATATTTACACGTCTCCTAACCGTTGTGTCCACTAACTCTCTTAACTTACCTGTAAGGGACTCTACATTCTAGCTACCTAAATGGATCCTAGTTGGCTCGACTAGCTTCCTTACCCTTTGCACCCGCCGAGGTAGGTGTGAAGACCCTTGCTCATTTTGCACCACACCTGGGCGCCGATGTGGCGCGCCACTAAGGATGCGATGACTCGATCCTTGCTCACTTGACACCGTGTCTAGATCGCGGCACGGCGCGTCACGGGGGTGACGACCTGGCCCTTTCTCATTTAACACCATACCCAGGTTCCAACATGGCGCGTCGCTAAGAGGGTTACGCCCCAACGGGATTCTTTTGGGTTTCATCTTCATTAAAGTGGCTAAGTTTTTACATTGGCTCGCCGCGCCTAACAAAACCCTCCTCCTTTACCAGGGCTTGGGACCTGCTATGCTGGGACACCAAAGGCGCCCCACCATAGGCGGAGTTGATGGTACGGAAATCTAAAGATTGTAAGAAAGATAAAAGAGTTAAATACACCGTAGGTCCATTAACTTTTGGTGGTGTGTCATCTAGGTCCATCAACTTTCAAACTGTATTTTTGGGGTCCATTAACTTTTGGTGGTGTGTCATCCAGGTCCATCAACTTTCAAATTGCATTTTTGGGTCCATTAACTTTTGGTGGTGTGTCATCTAGGTCCATCAACTTTTAAATTGCATTTTTGGGTCCCTAAACTTTTTAATTGGTTCACCGTAGGTCCATACCCTTTCGTTTAGCGAATAGATATGACATGGCACGTCAAATAAGCTGCCACCGTGGAGTACAGGACGAGATCACCATCCGGAGATAATCTTCAATACGAAGAACCTGATGGGTCTCGAGCGGCGGCTCGACGGAGAATAAACTTCACAATAAAATCCAGTCAAATCTACCTGGTACAAGGCCGAAGGCCACAAGTATCGGCACGCAAGCCACCTGACCCAAACAAAACTCGGACTCCACCAGCCCAACTAGGACCGATTGACCCTGAGTCCCTGATTCGGCTAACATGCATGGCACGTCCAAACGCAACAACCAATTTGATTCATGTACACAGGTGCACACAGGCACTAAAAGCTAGATGCTAGATAAAAGATCGTGTATCACAACTGGATAGGAAACTAATGTATGGAAATAATAAAATACTACAGCAAGGATGCTAATCACATTGGGAAAATTCCATTGATGATCTCCACCTCTTTAGAATTAGTACTGATGTATTTTGTTTGCTTCATTTTCTCCTCCTTTCCACGCAATAATAAGGTACCTCTATAAAATATCTTTGATGACAGTCCAACAGTTGTAAATTTCTCCATGTCCACAATATATTTATCCTTAAAAATAATAGTTCCAAATTTAAGACCAGAGGATATTAACGAATTATCAGCTGCTACATTTGAATTATTGCTAGACAAGTCTCCATGAACATCTTGAAGAGCTATGGACTCATCACCTACTCCACGGTGGCTGCTTATTTGGCGTGCCATGTCAGATCTATTCGCTAAACGAAGGGGTATGGACCTACGGTGAACCAGTTAAAAAGTTTAGGGACCCAAAAATGCAATTTAAAAGTTGATGGACCTAGATGACACATCAACAAAAGTTAATGGACCCAAAAATGCAGTTTGAAAGTTGATGGACTTGGATGACACACCACCAAAAGTTAATGGACAAAAAAATGCAGTTTGAAAGATAATGGACCTAAATGACACACCATCAAAAGTTAATGGACCTACGGTGCATTTAACTCTAAATAGCTAAAAACCCAGTACTCCATACAGTACTACTTTGCTCTGAACATTAGTCTCAACATGGCCTTCTTCAGTTTTCTTCTGAACAATGATGATGTTCTATTACTCCTGAAGCCTCGAACTCGAGAGCACAGGACAAACTAACAAATTGCTTAAGGAGATAGATCATGCGTCATCACAGTATATTTGTACTTACTAACTAGCATGTTCATCAAAGTAAATTAACTACGGATACAATGTTGACCCAGCACGGTCCTCCATCTCCTTCTGGGTGTTGGTTGACTCCACCTCTAGTTTCCCTACATAACCATAACAGCATAGCTCGATGCTTAGGATACACATACAAAAACAAAAACGTACTTAGATGGAACTCTGTAGTCATAGACTGTAAGTACCTTTCCATAAACAAACACTATAAGTATTAAACATGGACTGTAGCAAATGTAACATTAAATCAACAGGAACTAATAGTATTAAACATGGTCTGCAGCACCAAATCATATGCTGCAGCTGAGGCATAGCCATCCTATCCTATACTTGTCTTTTACTGCCAGTAACTGTAAGTGCTGCTACAGGCAGGCTCATTGGCATGCTACATGCAATTACCAAGATCAAATAGAGGGACATGGTCTGACCTCGCTGTCTGACGGTGAGAGCAGAGTTGTTGTGGTGTTGACTGTCAAAAGAAAGCACAGTCAGTTGAGTTTCAGTAGAAAGCACATTCAGTTGCCAATTAACTGTGATCCGAGGACTAACATGATTTATACAGGAAAGGTAATGAAATGTAAATAACTGTTACATTTAACGTCCAGCATATGTGAAATATGCTTAATCTGTCTAGCCGATGTTATTACAGTACAAGCTATGCACACAGCGACGTCTAGAAGCATGAGCATGGACAGACAAGAAATAAGCTATGTGCATAACGAATACAAGCTAAGTTCTTGTTCTAGGAAAGAAACATGACAGTCAAGATGTTATTACCTAACTCATACATTCACCTGACAAACTGCGCATGTACATGGAACTCTAGTAATTTATTTAGATAAATCAGGAAATAGCTTCAGTAGAGGATCTGCACAAGGATGAATCATGGCTAGCCCACCACCCAAAAACAAGAAATCTGACTGTTGAACAAAAATGGACCTAAAACACAACTACACAAGCATTGGTAAACATAAAAAGAAGTCCTCACACATCTATGATGACAGTCTATGTTGCAGAGCATTCTGTTAGGTATAAAGTCAATAACAACAAAAACAAAGGCTGCTTGAAAATAATACAGCTGTGTACTTATTAGCTCAAGAGTTTATCCAAAAAGACGGACCTGTAGAACCCAGTGGACGCAGCTAAGATGTGCAACATTGTGGTAGAAGATGATCAGAAATTCAGAATCGATTCTACGCCAAAATCCAACAGGCTTGAGAGGCCAGGAGATCCTACACGATCCAAGAACACACAAAGATGAATAGACACTGAGATGTGCAATGGGATACATTTCAGCCAAGATAAACAATTTTACAGCTCCAGTTCCTCTTATAGAAACAATTTTTCTTGTGCGATTCAGGCCAATTCATCTTGATAACATACTACTACCATCTCCAATCTATGAAAACAAGTACGATAGAATTGACACAATGGCCTCAGGTAAGAATCAGCAGATCTAGGAGAGGAACTTGAACTGGATCTTGGAGCTGACCTGTACTGGATCTTGAAGCTGAGATGGAGGTGGCGGCGGTCATGTGTCGATGGTGAGGGGGACCTCAGCAGTCGCATATCGAGGACATTGTCTTGTGACATTAGTTTCCACTTCATTGATACTAGACATGAGGGAGGCATTAGTTTGGAGGGTCAGGTAGTGCCCAAGCAAGATACCCTTTGATATTTGGGGCTAATGCTACAGAAAGGTGGGGTAATCGATGAAGCTGTTAGCGTAGATTAAAGTGGGGTGGGTGAAAGGGTGCTAAGTATCTGGAATTTTCTGTGGCTGGAGGTGCCACAGAAGCTAAAAGGTGAGTTCTACAGAACAACGATTAGATCTACTCCCTCTGTTCCAAATTATAAGCCACTTTGACTTTTTTAGTTTATCCATTTTGCTATGTATCTAGACATATTATTATATCTAGATGTATAGCAAAATGGATGTACCAAAAAAGTCAAAGCGACTTATAATTTGGAACGGATGTAGTACAATGTTGTTCTAGTACATCCTAGGCCAACATCCAGCAATTAGACCTAAAAATGCTGTTTTTAGCCAACATTAAGGAATCGAACATATTAACTAGCAGAACCCTAAGTCCCTAAATGTGCAAGCTAGTCACTTTGCCCTTTTCGGTTTTATAGTGAGTTATGGATGCCTAGGCGTCAGCACTGTGAATCCAACAGACTGCTCTGGATAACTAAGATGATCCATGTGCCATCCACAATCACCTTCTAGACACTTTCAGTTTCCCTCGTCCTCTTCTGGCTGATATAGTTGCAATCTTGCATACATGATCATACCAACACACATGACATCTTTGGATCTGGGAGCAAGTGGCATGTTTCTATACGTCTAGTGACTTCGAGAGCACACTTTTCTTGTTCTGCAAAGTAGAATTGTCTGGTGCCATGTTTATTTAGACTTGTTGCAATTTATTTATGTATTTTTTGTTTATTATTAATTGGACTTCCTGTGCAGATAATATATTCAGATGAAGAGAAGAAATTTAACTTGGAGATAGTTATTGGACTTATTAGTTATGCTCTGCTTAATCTTGGGGAGTATGATGCTCATTTGGCAAAGCTTATAGATGGTGGAAGAAACAGTAAGTCAAAACAGAACTTATTCCTTCTGTATGTAGAATTCAAGAATGAAAACAAAAACACCTTGCATAATGAGTAGCTGTTATGGGCAGTGCTATGCTCGTTAGCTAGGCCCTTATAACAAAGGTTCATGAGCTTGCCACCCCTACTTGTGTGGTTTCCAAAAATTTGATCCCCTTCTATTCTCTAATCTTGCTCTTCATGATATCTCTGTGTCCATCTTCTCCCCCTTTGTCATCAATTTCCACACAAGGCTAACTCCCAAGTGGTGTCATGCAAGACCATCAACACCTTTAGCACTAAGTTTAGTTGTTCTTGTGCTAGTGTAGTTTGTAGTTAGTGTTCTTTTGCTCACTAGTATGTGTAGGAGCTCCCTTGTGCTTGCTTGAGTTCTACTTGCTTAGCTTGATTGACCTTGCATCAAAGTTCAAGAAGGCGCTAGGCGCTGACCCATAGCCTAGCGCCTAGGCCAGCCTAGGCGTTTTGCCAATTTAACACACAACATATATATATATATATATATATATATATATATATATATATATATATACTGTTTTGCTATATTGCACCTGGGTGCATTCTGTGTACAGAATGCACCCAGGCCAACCGGCGTGTCTTTTCTGGGCAACCAGCCCAACTAACCCACTAATCAGGTGCGGGCCACACACCTCTACCCTCTCCCACGCCAACACCGCCCCACCAGGCAACGAGGCAGGCACACAACGAGCGTGCGAACGAGTTGCAATTTGTGTACGACGGAAGTTGCAATCGGTTGAAGGGATGTGTTGCAATTTGTGTACGACTCAAGTTGCAATCGGCTGACGGGCTGAGTTGGAACTTGTATACAAACGGAGCTGCAACCAGCCGTCCAGGGCAGTTGCAACTGGCCTACCACCAAGGTTGCAATTTGTGTACGACGGAAGTTGCAATCGGTTGAAGTGATGAGTTGCAACTGGTATACAAGCGGTCTTTGCAACCAAATAAATCGAAGGCGATTAAATCGGCCTACCACCAAGGTTGCAATTTGTGTCTGACGGAAGAAGTTGCAATCGGTTGAAGGATGAGTTGCAACCGGCTCTACCGTGGGGGGCGCATGACGGGGCTGTATCTGGTGTGGGTCTCGGGATATCTGGTAGCGCTGGTCAACCGGTCGGACTCACACGCCAGATGCAGCTCAAGCTCGCTCGCTCCCAGCGTCTCGCGTCTCGGCTTCATGATTTGGGTGCATTTGTTATCCAGAATGCACCCAGGTGCATTTTAGCCTCGTCCTATATATATATATATATATATGTTGTGTGCCAATTTAGCAGAAAATGCTGAATAAATTAGTTAAATAGAAGCATAGAGGAGCTGAATACAGTATATAAAAGAGAGGGCAGTAGACATACCTTAGTGGCTTACTGGCTTAGGCTCAATAATCAATAGACAACTTGTTCCTAGTTCCTACAACAAGGATTGACAGCTTGTAAATACTCAATAGACAGCAAGCAATTCATCAAAAAAATAGAAAATAGCAAGTTGACACTTATTTGAATGATTTCAGCCATGTCCCATGCATGAACAAACCATATCAGCAACTAGTAATTACAAATTTTAAAGCACAAACAAGTGGACAGGACAGCAGTACAAGTGCACAACACAATTCATAAAGGTCTTGTTCAGAAACCACATAGTTCTCATCTTGTCCTTGTTGTTAGCATCAACAAGAACCCCATATTCCCATCCCACATCATCCGAATTCCTTCTCAGGAGATTCGCTCCCTCAGTGTTCGCTAGGCATACATTCAGATTCAGAGCACAGATCAGGCTCTCTAACATTCAGGAATTCAGAGTAGTCATTCAGAGCATTCAGGCATCCAGAGTATTCAGCTTCAGAGCAGGGGAGGGGAGCAGTGAGCAGGGGAGGGGACTGACCTTGGGGCTGCTGCTTAGGGAGGACCGAAGGACACCGTCGAGGAGGGATGCGCCTGCGGGTGGGGTGCGCCGACGGGAAGACGAGACCGGCGGGGAGGTGCTTGCAGGTGGGGAGCAGTGCGACCGGCGCGGAGGAGCTTAGGGACGGGCCACGGGGAGGAGCTTCCAGACGGGGAAGAGTGCGGCCTGCGGATCCACCTGCCCGGCGCCGGCAGGGAGGAGTGCGGCCGTTGGGAGCAGCTTCCCGGAGGGGTCGCAGGCGGAGGCGGGTGAGCGGCAGCGGCCGTCTAAGAGCGGGAGAAGCACGAAGCAGGCAGGCGCGTGTCCTTTTCCCCCCTTCTCCCTCTTATCCTTCCCGCGCGAGGCTTCTTTTCCCCCGCCCGAAGCCAGCTACGCGCGCGCGCTCGCCCGAGGCGTCCGCCTCCACGCCGCCTAGAGCGCCTGCGCACCGCCAAATCGCCGCCGAGGCGCCGTCTTGCGCCACCGAGGCGCTGCGCCCGCCTAAGGGTCCGCCTACCCCCGTAGGCCAGGCGAAGCCCGTCGCCTCCCGATTAGTTGCGCCTCTAAACTCATTAAGCAATGTATCTTGTTTAGTTCACCTCTAAACTCATTAAGCAATGTAATACTTTTTAATATTCTGATCACTGAGTGTGGACTGTATTTGCTTGTCCTCAGAGACGGCAACAGAATTTGCTATATCACTCATCAAGACATTGGTTACCCAAGAATCCAATAGCGTCTCCGAGCTTTTTAATGTTGTTGATGCCTTATCGAAGGTATTTGGAGTGTATATTTTATGTTTCCCTCGTCTCCTAGTTGGCTTGCGAGTAATGGTAATGTTTGCTGTGTTACAGCTTGCAATCAGGCCTGGGTCACCTGATTCATTGCAGCAATTGGTTGAAGTTGCAAGGAGTACCTTGAACAGCAGTACTAATTACGCTGCTTCAAAGGATGAAAAGGTTATTCAATCAAGGGATAAAAAGGTCTGAATATTGATAAATGGTTACTGATGTCCATAGAATGTATGCCCTTTCTGACTTTGGTAAAATTGCTCCTGAATGGTGATAGGTTGTATCTGGTCAACCTTCGATGAATAATGAAGAAGATAATGCTGATGGCATTGCTTTTGCTAATGCTGCTGATTTTCAGGACAAGGTTTATGAAACACATTTAACTATCTTTTCTTTGAAAATGAGGCAAAATTCATTTTTTCCCCAAGACTTTGTTTATGATGTTGCATCAAAAAGTGTCTTGCTTTTATTAAAGGTGTTGCAAGAATACACTGAATCCGTAATGTAGTTTAGTGAGCCTTTGTGGTATTTTTCAAGTACATAAAAAATTTAATAGTTCATTGTTTATTACTGCTACTGTTTTGTAATCAAGATGGTAAATACCATAAATATATTGGTGTATGTATGCTTTTTTGATGTTCTGTTGTTTGGTGTAATAATTCTAGTTTTGGTTGCCTGACACAGGTTTAATTAGGATACTCCCTACAGTACTCTCCACTGAACCTAGTTCTTTTACTATACTGGAGAGCTAATATGCTAATTCATTGGTGCACAGGTTGCGGTCTTGTTTTCTGAATGGTGTCAAATATGTGACCATCCCACCACCGGTGATTCAGTATATAGTCATCACATTGTGCAGTTGCAACAGAATGGCTTGCTAAAGGGAGATGATTTGACTGACCATTTTTTCTTTAGTCTAACGGTAATTCTTTTACTCTTCTATATTTTACTGATCCACATGATACTTGAGTTCTGATGTTATAAAATTGTCCAGGAACTTGCTATCGCACACGCTATAGTGTCTGAGCAAGCTATTGCTCCTAGTGGACTATCTCCGCAGTCATCCCAGCAACATCAGATTTCTTATTTTTCAATTGACTCATATTCAAAACTTGTGACTTCAGTTGTCAAGGTATATTCAACTCTGTTCTATTTGTGTGCTCATAACTTTTGGAGTGTAGGTTTCTGTGCATTGGTTATCCTCGATTATAGGCAAATGAGACTTCATGTGCATAATATTTCCTGTTGGAAATAATCCTGTGTCTAGGTGCATAGTCTTTAGTAGTAGCTAAATTTGAGCATAGAGTAATGGGATTAGTAGGCAGATTATAGTAGTTAATTTGTGCATTAAATAGGAGGTATTCTCAGCCTTTATTTGTAGCTCTTGGCTGTCTATATAATGAAGAAAAATCGGCAAAAACCTGCAACCATTTGGCTGCACCAACTACTATTTATGTGTGTGTTTTGCTGAGAGTCCCGGGGAACCTGTTGAGGGCTAAGGCCTTTCATTTCCTTTTAGGAGGCTTAAACGAAGCTCATAGTTACGGTCAATTCAAGTTCATCTGCATATATGTCGAGTTCACTATTAGGGTCCAGTCAGCAGTCAGCTTGAACATTCTGTTTGATTTGTTGGGCCTTGCTAGCAGCATGCTAAACTTAATACTTTTTTGAACAGTTGAACTGTTAGTGTGACCTGTAAAAAACAGGTAAATGGACCACTGCTAATTTTTTTAACAGTCAAAATGTCACATGTTGTAGAGACACACCTCACACCCAATATGGGGGGGTGACCTTCATATATATAGCCAATATGGCTGGGTATACAAGGAATACAATCAAGTATACATAGCAGGTGCTAATTATAGCTAATCACACATAGACCTGCCTAATACCCGCCCGCAGTCTAAGCGGGAGGATCCCGGACGCATAGACTGGACCTGAATTCAGTAAATAGCTGAACAGGAAGGCCCTTGGTCATGATGTCTGCGAACTGGTGAGAAGACGGCACATGAAGAACCCGAACTTGTCCCAAGGCGACCTTCTCACGAACGAAGTGAATATCAATCTTAATGTGCTTCGTGCGACGATGATGAACGGGGTTGGTTATCATGTAGACAACGCTGACATTGTCGCAGTAGACAACCGTCGCCGAAGCAATGGAGATGTGGAGCTCCTGCAGGAGCTGGCGCAGCCAGCAACACTCGGCCACCACATGAGCAATAGCACGGTACTCTGCTTCTGCACTGGAGCGCGATACCGTGGTCTGACGCTTGGAGGACCAAGAAATCAGATTGTCGCCGAGGTAGACACAATAGCCGGAGGTGTAGCGCCGAGAATCTGGGCAGCCAGCCCAGTCGGCATCGGAGTAGGCGACCAGTGACTGAACAGGGCCGACACCAATGTGGAGGCCGGAGGAGAGAGTGCCCTTTAGGTATCGTAGAATCCGCTTGATCATCAAGAGGTGCGGCTCGCGGGGATCATGCATGAAGAGGCACACCTGTTGGACGGCGTATGCCAAGTCAAGACGAGTCAGTGTGAGGTACTGGAGCGCGCCATCAAGGCTCCAGTACGCGGACGGATCAGCAACAGGGGCACCGGCGGTGGTGGATAGCTTGGCATGAGTGTCAACAGGTGTCGTCGTAGAGTGACACTCAGCCATGCCGGCGCGTTGAAGAAGCTCATCGGCGTACTGTCGCTGTGATAAGAACAAGCCATCGGTGGAGCGAGTGACGGAGATGCCGAGGAAGTGATGTGCGCCCAGGTCAGTCATGGCAAACTCAGAGTGGAGGCGCCCAATGATCTGCTGTAGAAATGCCGTCGAGGACACAGTAAGGACGATGTCGTCGACGTATAGAAGCAAGTAGGCGATACTAGTCCCATCTTTGTAGACAAAGAGGGAGGTGTCGGAAGTTGAGGCGACGAAGCCGAGCTGGCGAATGTATGTTGCAAAACGCTGGTACCAGGCTCGGGGAGCCTGCTTCAGGCCGTAGAGGGAGCGCTGCAACAGACACACATGATCAGGAAAAACAGGGTCGACGAAGCCTAGGGGCTGCTGGCAGTAGACGGTCTCCTCCAGATGTCCATGGAGAAAGGCGTTCTTGACGTCTAGCTGATGAATAGGCCAGGCGCATGAGGCAGCAATGCTGAGGACAGCCCGGATGGTTGCTGATTTGACCACCGGGCTGAATGTCTCGTCGTAGTCGATGCCGTGGCGCTAGGAGAAGCCACGAACTGGTACTTGTGCTTGAATATCCATTTGCCTATGACCACGTTGGCGCCGGGTGGCCGGGGCACGAGGCGCCATGTCCCGTTGTCGATGAGCGCCTTGTACTCCTCAGCCATGGCCGCATGCCAGTTTGGATCAGCCAAACCGTACGGTAGTTGGCGGGAAGTGGAGACAGAGTGGTTGTCGCAGAGAGCCCCACATACCGCATAACCGGTATGGCCCCGGACTGGGTCCGCGTGATGCGTCGTTCCTGCTGTACGGGAGGTGCTGGTGGAGCTGCGGGCACCTATGGCTGCTGTACAGGAGCAGTAGCCTGCTGTACCGGAGCAGTAGCCTGCTGTACAGGGGCAGGAGGCTGCTGAACAGGTGCAGGAGCTGATCCTGGTGCTGTAGAGGACCCGTCATGCGCCTGGGGACGCCGGCTGTAGACAAGCCGGATGTCCCGAGCTGGTGGAGCGGCGTGAACAACAGCTGGAGCCGGGGCAGCCGCTGGAGGAGCAGCTGGAGCCGGGACAGCCGCTGGAGGAGCAGCAGGTGGTGGATCGGCTGCTAGTGGAGCAGCAGGCAGTACGGGGCCGTGAAACAAGATCGCTTGGTCGTCGGTCAGCTCCTCAATGAATCCTTGGTGTGACTGTCCTGCAACAGAGGGCAAAGATGCAGGACGCACCGGCACAGTAGTACCTGCAAGCAAAAAATCCAGGTCGCTTGGCGAGGACCTGGAGGGGTAAAGCCCGAAGGGAAAACAAGTCTCATCGAAGACCACATGGCGAGAGATGATGACGCGCTTAGTGGCCATGTCGAGGCAGCGGTACCCCTTGTGGGAAGAGGGATAGCCGAGAAAAACACAAGCTGTGGAGCGAGGGGAGAGTTTGTGGCGAGCCGTGGCGGTCAAGTTCGGATAACAGAGGCACCCAAAGACACGTAAGTGGGAGTACTCGGGAGGTTTGTTGTGGAGGAGAGTATATGGAATGCTGTGGCGAACAACAGAGCATGGACGCCTGTTCAGAAGGTATGTGGCTGTGGCGAGCGCCTCAGCCCAGTACTGAGCAGGCATGTGTGCATGGAGGAGCATCGTGCGGCTGATGTTGTTCAATGTGCGAAGAAGGCGTTCAGCCTTGCCATTTTGTGGGGAGGTATATGGACACGAGAGGCGTAAATGAATACCACGGGAAGCAAAGAGAGTATGGAGGGTATTGTTTATGAACTCAGTGCCGTTGTCGGCTTGGACAACTTTGATGGCAAGGCTGAATTGAGTGTGGACATAATTGCAAAAATTTGCAATATGTGGAGACTTTAGATTTGCGAGTGAGGGGAAAGGTCCAATAGAAATGAGTGAAATCATCAAGTAAGACGAGATAATATTGATACCCGGATACACTGGCAACCGGGGTACATCATAGTGAACAAGTTCAAAAGGCATAGAAGTATATGAACTGGAATCTGAAAAAGGTAGGCGCACATGTTTGCCAAGCTGACAAGAATGACATAGCAGTTGCTCTACTTTATTACAGGTGATGGACGCATTACGACGAAGAATGTCAATGGTGGCGGAGCTGGGATGACCAAGACGGTGATGCCAGAGGTCGGTGGAGATGGCAATGCTGGCGTGTGGAGCGGAAGACGCAGCATGGAAGGTGTAAAGATCACCAGCACTATTGCAGCGAAGCATCACGCGTCGGGTTGGGATATCCTTGACAGAAAAACCAAGAGCGTCAAATTCTATAGAGCAGTTGTTGTCCCCAGTAAATTGACGGACAGATAGCAGATTGCAGACTAGAGATGGGACAACTAAGACATTATTTAGATGAAAATTTGACTCCGGTGTGTGAAGAACAGACTCGCCACGACATGAAATAGGAAGAGTTTGACCATTGCCAACGGTAATGGAAGAGTGAGGAGGATGGCGAGAAAGGAGTATATCATCCGAGGAGCTCATGTGGGAGGAGGCGCCGGAATCCAGGACCCAGGGATGCTGGCCCTGGAGATGCATCTGATTGAGTGCAGCGACAAGACCATCCTGGTTCCACATGGGAGCCTGTTGGGAGACGTGGAGCGGCGCAAATGTCGTCGGGGGCTGCGTAGGTGCGAAGGCCGTGTGAGCCTGAGGAGGAGGGGCAAAGCACCCCTGGGCGCCAGCCGCCCTGCTGAGCCAAAGGAGGGCCCTGTGGCGCCCATGGATTATAGCAAATCCAGGGGCCCAGCCCATGGGTCGGATATTGGCGGCCGCTCACGCCGCCACCATTCTTCACTTGTGAGTCATTGCCCATTCACACGTCCGTCCTTGCCCTTGCCCTTCTTTGCCGCTTCTGTTGCCACCACCGCCGCCCTTATTTGTTGCCCGTGAGCCGGTCACGTGTGGGTTGTGTGGACCTCGAGTTGGTCATGGCGGCGAAGCACGGCACCCGCCGGGGCCGGTGCAAAAACCAACCCGATGGCGAGGAGGCGATCTTGGCGGCACCGTCTTTTCGTCGTTGGCGAGACGGAGCTCCTTTAGTGCCAGCATGTCATGGGCTCTGGCGAATGTGGGAAGTACAGTGGAGTTGGCGATGTCGTCGGCGGTGTTGGAGAAGTGAGGATTGAGGCCACGCAGAAGGGCGAGGACGAGCTGCGAGTCCTGGACAGGATGGCCGACGTCGCGAAGAGCGGCGGCCTTGATCTTCAGCCGCTGGCAGTACGCCGATATGGTGCTGTCACCTTGCACCATGGAGTGAAATTTGTTGAGGAGGAAGATGGTGCGCGGCTCCCGGTTGGCGCGGAAGATCCCTTCAGTGGCCACCCACAGATCACGGGCGGTTGGATCGGCACCGTCCATGGCGAGGTCGAGGACGGAGTCGATCGACGAGCCGAGATCCAGCCGGACGCAAACTCTCAAGGGCATCCCACTGAGGATCATCAGGTCGAGGGGGAGCAGAGCCGTCGATGTGCGAGCGAAGGCCGAACTTGCTGCACAACGACTTGAAGAACGCCCACTTGGAGTAGTTGAATTGAAGGTCCAGTGTAAATGGGATGTGGGACTTGACATTGACTGTGGCGTAGTTGTGAGCCACGATTGGGGCAACAGCACCGGCGTTCATGGCAGGCATGGTGGGAGTGCCTGTCGCGGGCAGGGTGCCGGCACTGGTGGCCGAGGAGGAGGAGGCCGAGGTGTCCATGGGAGAGGAGAGAGGGAGGACGGGCGAGAGGAAGTCTTGCGCGTGGGGGGAGGTGGCTGCGCGTTCACGGAAGGAGTCGCGAGGTGGAGGGAAAGACCGGGAGAATAGGATCTAATCGGCTGATACCATGTAGAGACACACCTCACACCCAATATGGGGGGGTGACCTTCATATATATAGCCAATATGGCTGGGTATACAAGGAATACAATCAAGTATACATAGCAGGTGCTAATTATAGCTAATCACACATAGACCTGCCTAATACATGTGAACTCAAATTTCATATGAATAGTGAAGTGTGGATATATGGGAAAAGTTCTCATGTGAATTCCTTTTTCTTTTGGAAAGAATCCACAAAATTTCATGTTTAATCTTGACTTGTTTGAAGAAAATGGATTGTGAACTATTCAAGTCTGGTTGTGGGGTCATAGGACATCCCTTCCTCTGTACTTAACTGCCTTCCTGGATTAGGTTGTTTTAGTTTTAGTTACATCTTGTAATTGCTTTATAGATTAAATGACTGTTTGAGTTATTTATTCACTAAATAATTGCACATAACATGTTTTATAGTTGATTTTACAGCAAAAGTTTTTTTAATCGCTGAGGAAGGGTAAATTTGATGTGGAAAACATAATTTTATTGCTAATAGTACTTCCTGTTAATATTTAATAATTGTGTTCTTTCTGCAGTCAGTGGATTTGGGACAAAATAAAGGCAGTCTTCTCCATAAGGTCAGTGGTTACCTGAATTCAGAATGCTCTGAGGATATATGTTTGGTATTTGCTTAAAAGGCTCCCTTAATTGTTGTGTGCAGATTTTCTCTGTGACAGCTAGGATCATTCAGAAAGATGCTGAAGAAAAGAATCTTTCTTTCAATCCTCGGCCATATTTCCGTTTGTTTATAAATTGGTTAAGTGAGCTTACTTCTTCTGACTTTCACCATGATGGCGCTAATTTTCAGGTACACATGTTAAATTGGCACGTACATGTCCTAATTTTATATATGTTGGAGCAGTTTCACATATCCAAAACTTTTTGGACTACTTATCTGGTATCTGACACATGTTTGCCAGGTTTTGAGTACGTTTGCAAATGCACTTCATATTCTGCAACCCTTGAGAGTTCCTGCTTGGAGGTTTGTATATTGTTTTGATCCCACTTGGCAATTTCCTGAAATCTTTGACTTCCTACTTGCTTTGATGTTCAATACTTTCCTTTTTGTTGAACAAATTCATTGCATGTTTCATTGGCACTAATATTTTCCAATGCCTAATGTCAGATTTTTTTTTTTAAATGTGTAATGTCACTTCAACATCTATTTCTTTGCACTCTGGTCTTGAAGAAATGCCAATTAGTTTTTGAAGAAATTACATGGTTGCATGATATACTGTTTTATTGCTTGTTAACTAATTACATTTTCCATATAGTTTTGCCTGGCTTGAATTGGTGAGCCACCGATGCTTCATGCCAAAGTTATTGATGTGCAATTTGCAAAAAGGCTGGCCATTTTTCCAGAGGTTGCTCGTTGATTTGTTCAAATTCATGGAGCCATACCTAAGAAATGCTGAATTGGGACAACCTGTAAGTTTTGTTTCTGCATTTTAAGTTATACATGTCCGAATATTATTTGCTGCAGTCTGATTTTCTTCGTTCTTTTGCAGATTCTCCTTTTGTACAAAGGAACGTTAAGAGTGCTACTTGTGCTATTGCATGACTTCCCTGAATTTCTTTGTGACTATCACTTCAGTTTCTGTGATGTGATTCCCCCAAGCTGCATTCAAATGCGTAATGTTATTCTTAGTGCTTTCCCACGTAATATGAGACTTCCAGATCCGTCCACTCCTAACCTAAAGGTATTTGCCACTTGTGAAGATTTTGTGCTTCCATTCCTCTAATCATATGCTTATAGATGTCTGATCAATCCAATTCTTTCTTGTAACATAGATTGATCTGCTAGCGGAAATTTCAATAGTTCCTCGAATCATGACTGATGTGGATGGTGCTTTGAAGGCAAAGCAAATGAAGACTCAGATTGATGAATACCTAAAGGTGAATGGCAACAATCTGTACTGTTGTGTTTTATATGTGCTTATCATGCTTCTTTATCTCACTGGTGCAAGGCCGATAAAGACACCTTCAAAATTATCTAATTTTAGTGGATAGTGCTAGAAGCCTTCCCTAAACTGATCAGCATTCGTCAGAATGTTTGTTTTTCTAATTAAAAGGATGGAGTAGATAACATTATGTTCTCTCATTTGCATCTGTGCAGAGACCAGAAGGTTCCCTCTTTTTGACTGATCTAAAGCAGAAGTTGTTGTTAACACAAAATGAAGCAAACATTGCTGGGACTCGTTACAATGTTCCTCTAGTTAATTCACTTGTCCTTTACGTTGGCATGCAGGTCAGCTGTGAAAGCCTTTGTTTGCTTATCATGTTTCTTTTTTAATATATTTTGTTGTAGGTAATAGTTACTTTTTCGCCAGTATTTATTATCCTACAAGCAAGCAAACAAATTGAACTTTACCATATCATCTATCATGTCACTCTTGGTATTATACAAACTATGCGCATATTTCCATTTTTCTGTATTTGTTGTCAAGTAAGTGCAAGTGCAATGATTAGTTAATTTAGCAGTCATTCTCGGTTATGGTTAATTTCTTCCTGTTACTTTTTTTGGTTCCCTGAATTTATGACATGCCAAAATTGTACTACTCCCTCCATCCTCAAATGATAAGCATATTTTGATGAGGAAAAAGTCTCTTTTTTTTTGCGATCAAGATCAGGAAAAAGTCATGAAATAAATTTCGACCATTAATTTCTCTTATTATAATTATCATTTGTTAAATAATAAATATCATCTGAGAGGCACTTTGAGTACAAATCTATCGATATGATCTCTTTGTTCCTGTTGCCCAAGAACACAAGTAGATCTCAGATTTGGTAAAGCCCAGAGGCAGCTGACTTTGTCCTCATAGGCAAACGCTTTGATTGAATCTGAAATTGCAATGACTTGGAATACAAGATGGTCTGCCATTGCTTATATAGCAAAGTGGTGGAAGCTTTACCTACTCTAGCATATTCTGCTGCATAAAGCAGATGCCTAAACTTGGGTGCTAAGACACCTGAAACTACTTAGACAGTGAATAGTAAAGGAAGGAAAGTAAGATACAAGCACTTGGTGGTGGAACTAAGAAGTCCCCCCTAAGCTAGTGGAGAAGAAAGAATGCTATAGATCGATCCCCTAAGCCTAGTGCTGGGTAGGGATCTGCTTAGCAGGGACGCGAGACCTATCCTCCTCATCTCCTGGAACTTGGTCTTAGTCTTATCCAGCGACTTGGTGAGTATAGTAAGTCAAAGCAAGCTAAGTCTCAGAAGGAAGGAGAAGGACATTTATAGGATGGCTGGTTGGCCTTAATGCTCCCTTCCTCCAAGCAGTGCATTAAGGATGAAGTGCTACTTGATCCGGGATGTGTTCCGCTCCTCATATTTTGACAAATTGTTCAATTCTGAGAATGGACACAACCTTTCAGTTGGATGACTCTTTTGATGACTAGGCGCTTTGTTGGAGAATCCAAGAATCGAGGTCCACCTTCAACTCCACCACATCAACCTTTATCCCAAGAAGCTCCCGAGCAACCTTGACATAGGCTGCCACAGTTGACCAAGTTGTTCAACATGTGTTGCTGCAAGATGCACGATGGTGGAGAAGAAGTATGTTGGTACTCTACAAGAATAAAGGGATATTTTCACAAATTAAACAACCTTGATGAGCGCTTGATGGACTACCGGTGATCAAGCGTCCAAGGAAGAACATAGTTCCACAAGTTATGGTGCTCTTGCTTGTGTCAATGTCGCCGGCGCGAATGTTCATCTTTGTTTGGCGCATAAGTGATGCGGAGCGTCGGGGCTCATGTGTCATGCGTCAATGGGAGCCCTCTTGTGGAGTGCATCATAGGTAGTCCGTCCCCTTAGCCACGTGGCGGAGAACACGCTTACACGGACATGCAGGTGCTCCACCGTGGGCGCTCGTGAAAGCCGACTCACGAATCAAAAACTGGAGTTATGGCGTGCGAGACTTTGCTAAGTCCGGACGGTGAACTGCACCAGTATATGAGATGGGAGAACTACTCGGGAGGAGGAAGATGTTAGTTTGGAAGCAAGTGAGTAGGATGGAGTCCTCCTTCATATTTAGGATCAATGCTATAGAGCCGGAGATATTGATGAAGATCCCATTGGCGTGGTGATTTTAGCGTCTGTGTCCTATGTGACAAAAGGTACCCACCCGGTTAAAAGGCAAATCGTGAGCTAGAGGATGCTATGTTGTATGAATGTGAGCTCGACAGAGGGTGATGCGGCGCATCCTGGCGCACTCGGCGCCAAGGTAGAAGCGAGAGAGGCCGAGGTCGCTCATGTCGAACTTCTTCATCTGCGCTTGAACTTCTCACCTCTTCTTCCTCGGCGCCCGGATTTGCGGTGATGGAATCGAAGTCGGATAGAAACGTGAAAGAGAGGCGAAGGAGCCGACTTGGGTAAGCGCTCAAAAGGAGACTTGAAAGGATGGAATATACCCCCCTTAGATAGGAATGCTTGGAAGACGCCGCCTATTCCGCGCCGCCTTGATTGTTTATTGGCGCAACTCTAGCCTACCCCTTTTGGACTTAAAGCCCATAGCCTTGAGTGGCGTCCCAACTACGCCTTCGATATGATCTCTTTGTTCCCTGTTGCGCAAGAACACAAGTAGATCTCGATTTAGTAAAGCCAAAGAGCGGCATGTTAGGCCGCTTTGATTGAATCTGAAATTGCAATGACTTGAATACAAGATGGTGCGTACACCTTGTTATATAGCTTGGCTTCTCCCTACTCTAGCATATGAAGCCAGCGGATGCCTAACTGGTGCTAAGACACACACCTTTTCCTTGAGGTCACCAGAAAGTAAGATACAAGCAACTAGAGGAACGCGGACTTCTTCCATGTGGTGCACCTCATCTCACGCCATCCTTCTTGGGGCTGCCAAATGAGAAGACACGGACCGACTCTCTCGCGCGATCGGCTGCAAAAGCAGCGTCCTCATAGTCGATGCCTTCTTCTTGATCCAAAACTGTGTTTGCTCATCACCAAGACCAATTCTTGCCGGAGTAGCCAAGCTTCTTGTCACCTTCCTCCACCTCGTCTTTCTTGAAGCTCCCCGAAGACCCATTTTCGTGGTGATGGTGGCGATGATCGCCTCGCGAGTCGACATCAACAACTCTCCTGTGTCTTGTTCTTCAGCCACGATCGGAGCTCTTGCTTCATCGCTCGCTTGCCAATGCTGCGGATCGCCATGCGCCTCGAGTCGGCCGGCGGTGTGGCTCGTCGGTGGCGCGTCTTGTCGTGCGTACCGTGAAGAGGGTCACAGCGTAGCGGAGAACCGCTTCACGGTGGAGTCCGTGGCCGCTGATGTTGGACTCATCGTCACGATAGCGAAGAGGTTCGCCGAATCATCGTCGAAAGCGCGCCCAAAGTCGGTCCTCATCGTCCTCCCATTGGCGTGTGTGTACTCGACCGAGGTTGATCGGCGGCGGCGTAGCAGCTGCGGGGGGAAGCGGTGATGCCGCATCTGGATGGCGCCACAGGTGAAGCGGGGGAGAGGCAGGTGGCTTGCCAACTTCCGCCATCTCGCCTTGCACTTCTCAGCTCTTCCAGTCTCGGCGCCCGGTGACGGTGGCCGCGTGGCGAGAGCCGGGACGCGTTGGCGTTGTTGATGCCCGCCGCCTCACCGTCGATGGAGTCACCTTGGCGTGCTCCCCCACTTCTTCTCGTGCGGTGCCTCAGCATACGTGAGTCGACGGTGAACTCTTCCACCGCCAATGCCGAGCTCTCTCCCACCTTGGTCCAGTCCCAGCCGCGTCCTTCGACGAAGACTACGTCGCGCATCCCACGCGCGCGCTGGGACTCCGGGTCGAGGACGCGGTATGCCTTGGTGCCCTTGGCAAACCTGATGAAATCCCCGTGCCGGCTGCGATCATCGAGCTTCTTCACTTGGTTCAGCTCCTTGGCGAAGGCGAGGCAACCGAACGCGTCGTGTCTTGTTCTTCTCCATGATGCGGCCTTCATGCCACGCCTGCACGGGTCTTGCCTTGCAAGCTCTTCATCGGCAAGTCTTGCCTCAGATGAATTGTAGTCATCACCGCCCCGCATATGGTGGTTGGCATTCCACGTTAACCCGGCAAAGCGGCAGCGCGCCATGGCCACCACGTCCGCTGATACCTTCGTCAAACGCCTGTCATCGCCGAAGTCCTCCAAAGGGGCAGATAGCGTGGCGTTGATTCTTCATCATCCACGTAGTGATCGGCGAACTCCGCGCGTGGTGTACTCGGCCGTTTGTCGGTCGCGCGCAGCACCGGGCTTATGCCATGGCTCTCCCTTCTCCGCCCCTTTTCTTGAATGGCAGCGATTGGCGCCCGCAGCGGCGCCCTTGGTCGCCGTGGAGTGCCAACTACATGTACGTCAGTCCTGAGCTCCCACCAACAGAATGTGAAGCGCCGCGAAATCGCCGGCGTCACGGGCCAGAAAGGTGATGCCCGGGACAAGCTCACACCTTGTGCTCCCCATCTTCTCGAGACCATCTTCAGTCGATCGGAAAGAACTCTTCCACCGCCAATGATGACTCTCTCCCACCTTGGTCCGATCATCGCGCATCGTCGCGCATCCATGTCCTCCTTGTCGAGGCGTGTATGCGGTAAGGCCTTTGGTGGAAATCCCGGCCATGCGTTGCGTGCCCATCTTCATCGCCACTCCATCATCATTGGCAAGCTCGGCGTAGCGTGCGAGCTGCCTTCGAAATGAAGCGTAATGAGCGGCGAAGCGTTGCGCCGTGGACCTTGACCAAAAGCCGGCCGCGCCGATCCTAGATCCTCAACACGCCCTTGTCGATCTCCACCTTTGAACCGCCTTCATCCAGCTGGTCGAGGCTCATGATCGAATTGCGGAGCGCCAGGATGTAGTAGATGCCGTGAAGCACCCGGTGCTCGCCGGTCTTGCCTTAGAAGACGATCGAGCCGACGCCTTGAATCTCCACCCTTGAGGCGTCGCCGAACTTCACCGTGCCGCGGACATTGTAGTCGAGGTCGGTGAACAGCTCGTGGCGGCCAGTCATGTGGTGGGTGGCGCTACTCTCGAGGCACCAACCGTCAAGCTTGTCCTCGCCGGAGCCGGTGTTGAGAAAGACAGGGGCTCGTGGCTTCTCAATGTCGAGGTCGACGGCGGACTCGGTGCAGAAGGTCGAAGCTTGCGCCTTGCCGCTGCTCCCTTCTGCGTCCAGTTCCAGGAATCCGTGCGCGAGAAACAGAGCAGCCTCCTCTGCTTCCGTGACATTCGCCGCACCGCCACGCTCACGCTCACGGGATGGGGGCAATCCCTGGCCCAGTGCCCGGCGCGGTTGCAGTTGAGGCAGATGTCGTCGCGGTTCGCCTTGCGTTCTCCGGCGGCGGCGCCTGCCTTGTTTGCTTGTCCTCCGCCGCCATCGCGATCGCCCTTGGGCTTGTTCTTGCCGCCACGAGGATGCCGACGACGGTCCTTGGATGATCCGGCGCCTTCCTCCTTCTCGAAGGCATGCCACTACTCAGCGGTGTACAGCAGCTTGCCCCCGACAACGCTTGGCTTGGAGTCCGGTGCCTGCTCGCGGTCCTGCACCGCCTTGAGCCTCCTGGTGACATCCTCGACGGTGAGCTGCTCGAAGTCGAGAAGCGTCTCGATCGACATGACGATCTGCGCGTACTTCTTCGGCATGCAGCGGAGAAACTTCTCCACTGCGCGCTTCTCCGTGAGGTCGGTGTCGCCGTTGTGCGCCATCTGCTCCATCAGGTTGGTCAGCCGAACAACGAAGTCCTCGACTTGCTCACCAGGCTGAAAGGCGAGGCCTTCCCACTCCCCACGGAGGCCCTGCAGTGTAGCTCGGCGCACACGATCTCCGCCGACGCGTGCTGCGGCGATCGATTCCCACGCCAACTTCGTCGTGGCCTTGTTGGCGATGGAAGCGCCAAGCTCGGTGGGGACGGCGACTCATAGTGCCTCCAGCGCCCGGCGATCGTCGTCGTAGTCAACGCCGCCGACGTGTACCGCCTCCCACAACCGCCGAGCCTGCAGCTTGACTTGGTGAGCATCGTCCATGGCGTCCCCGCTCCGGCATCGCGGTAGACCGTCTGCAGCACCGGGGAGCGCCCAAGGCGACCACGCCGCCGCTCTGGTGACGGCGACTGGCGGCGGCGCTCGATCAGGCTGCGCGATCCTCCTCCCGCTGGCTTCGCCTCCCGCTCCATCTCAGCACGCAGCGCCGTGGCTGCAGCCACCGCGGCTTGTGCCGCAGCCGCTGCCTCTGTGGCAGCAAGGCCCGTTGCACGGTCGTCGGCTCCTTCGGCGCTAGCCCTGGCACCGGCAGCAGCAGCACGTGATCTCGCGATTTGGCTAACGGTGGACATGGCACTCTGCTCACGCAAGAACCCTAGGCTCTAGATACCAATTGTTGCCCAAGAACACAAGTAGATCTCAGATTTGGTAAAGCCCAGAGGGCAGCTTGGCCATAGGCCGTTTGGATTGAATCTGAAATTGCAATGACTTGGAATACAAGATGGTCTGCCACTGCTTATATAGCAAAGTGGCTTTACCTACTCTAGCAAATTCTGCTGCATAAAGCAGATGCCTAACTTAGGTGCTAAGACACCTGAAACTACTTAGACAGTGAATAGTAAAAACAGGAAAGTAAGATCAAGCAGCTAGGCTTAACTATCAGTTCCAAATTATAAGGCATTTTGGTTTTTCTAGATACATGGCTTTTGCTATGCAAGTAGATATATCCTGTGTCTAGATACATAGTAATTACAAGTTCTAACTTTTCTAGATATATAGTAAAAGCTATATATCTAGAATAACCAGATCGACTTACAGTTTAGAATGGATGGGGTTGGTATCTCGAAAAGCCAAAACGACTTACAATTTGAAACTGAGGGAGTAAGTTTTTTTGTCCTAAATTTATATGTAATTTGAATATCTGTTGGTAAAAGTTTATAAAATTTGACTTTTCCTGTGCAAAATACGCTTATCATTCCGGACAGAGTATTTTGTTTCATCAAGTTGAGTGCCACTTAAGCATATTTCAAGACTATAAGCTGGTAGAATTTTTAAATGCAGGCTGTGCAGCAGTTGCAGCAAACCAAGGTGAATGCATCAGCACCAGCACAAATTAACCAAAGTCAAATGGATATATTCCAAATCGAAACAGCTACTGAGATGTTCAGAAACCTTGTAATGACTATGGACACAGAAGGTCGCTACCTTATTCTCAATGCGATTGCTAACCAGCTTCGCTATCCAAATAGCCATACCCACTACTTTTCCTTCATCATTCTGTACTTGTTTGCCGAGGCAACACAGGTATTTAAGCCCCCAGACCCTTCGCTCCTTTTCAATTGAATTTTTCAGCGTCATTTGCATCCATGAAATCTCTTTTTGACGAAGTAATCAATTGAAACACAGGAAATTGTCCAAGAGCAGATAACAAGGGTTTTTCTGGAAAGGTTAATTGTCAACCGGCCTCATCCTTGGGGATTACTCATTACTTTCATTGAGCTGATAAAGGTATGCTACCTTGACTATTCGAAATGCATAAACATAAGTGACTTGAATAAAAAAGGACTGTGTTTTTGCAGAACCCACGCTACAGCTTCTGGACTCGATCCTTTACACACTGTGCTCCTGAGATAGAGAAGCTTTTTGAGTCGGTTGCAAGGTCCTGTGGAGGTAAAGGCACGGACGATGGAATGGGTCTAGCGGACGGAGGCCACTAGGGGAAAATGCCTAGCATCGACTGAATTCCGAAAACATCAGATGTAGTTTTGCTGATATTGTATATAGATTAGAGTAGGACTGGGTGGTTTGCTTTGGAATGAAGATGGGCTTGTGCTATGCTGGAAGTTGAGCCCATCTCTATCTATATAACACAAAGTCAGCAGGAGAAACCGCGGGCAATGGATCAGGCAACATAGTCCGTTAGGTCTGGTACATTGGTGCCGTCTATTTAGACGGTCTCATAAATTGCCACGTAATCTTGAGACGACAACCCATATAATGGGTCGTCTTTTAAGTTGTTTGATAGTAACATAAAATTCCTAAAATTATGCATGGACCAAATGAATGATAGGATTATATACAATCATAACTATGTAGCTTATTTATGTCATTGAGTCGTGTAGACATTACCCAAAAAAAACTTAAAGTGCAAGTAGTCATAGCATAGCAAATATCTGGAAACTGATTTTCAGTTTCTTGTAGCAAGGAAAGACAAAGGACTACCATGTATTTTTTTTTTTTTTTGAAGAATCAGGAGGAGCCAGGGGCTCCTACTGCAAATATATTAAGTAAAAACACAGTACAGGGGACAAACAAAAACAGAGAGAAAAAAGCAAGCAGAGGCAGTAGAGCAGGACTACCATGTATTAGATGTCAGTATCAGTTGACACTAAAATCTTGCAATATGATATCTGTATAAATTATTAAGCAAACTGGAAAAGCAAACAACTAAAATAATAGTCCTAAATAAGCAGTCTGAACCCTCACAAAAAAGAATTAAGCAATCTGTTCATTCTTTCTCTCAAAATGCATCCAAATTACTCCCAACGTTCCAATCAGTACAGATGGCAAAGGTTGATCGCAAGCAGTAGATGGTTTCCATATGACAAGCATAACTAATTTGTAGTGATTCATGTAATTTTCTGGGGAAACACTGAATACGTACCTTTCCTCTTGCATTGAACAGCTCGAGGCACTCAGGTATGAGCTTTAGACCATGGGGAAACACTGAATACGTACCTTTCCTCTTGCAGAATAGTTGGACATAAACGCAGGAGGCTTCGGTAGCCATGTCGAGTAAGTGTCGAATGAACCAGGAGTGGCTTGCGCTGCTAGGATCGCGGCTGTCGCCGCTGCTGCTGCCGGTGCCAGTGACGGTGACCAAAGTTCAAGGGGCATGCTCGTAGCCTGGGCCAATGGGATGAGGCGAGGCAGGCTCGGGCGCCATATGCTCTACTGCTACGTGCGGTCGACGTGGGCAGCGCCGTCGGAGAGGGATGGCTGAGTTTTGGGAGCAGAGAAATTAGGAAGAGGAAGTTGCAGTCTGCAGATGAATTAGATACGGAGACAAGGAAAATGACTTGCATTGGCGCCATGGACGAAGATTTTGGCGCCAGAAACAGGAGCGTGGAGGGATTTGGCGCGGCGCCACGACGGATCCAGCGAAACGACGACTTCGGGGTACAATGGAGCGGGAGTCCTCTCATCAAGCGAAAATGACGGACATGAGCTCGTTGTTTCACGAGACAACGGCTTGACTTTCTCTCATTTTTCTCTCTTCCACATCATCCAAAATCCTATATAGCACTATATGAGACAGTCTATGAGACCGCTGTCATATAGCAATATACCTGCCCTTAGCCTGCTAATCGTTGGACCCCGCAAGTTCGCAATATTGACCGTTCGATTTGGGTGATCATGGGTCTATCACCCCGTCAAGCCATATAAACTTAGCGCTCGACCAGACGTTGCGTCTCTCGGGTCCAGTCGTTTTCTAACAGTGCATCCGATTATGTAGTATTATTGTGCGCAGAGATAGTCGTTGGGTGCCAAAGGCTAAACAAATTGAAAGGGACACATGGCGGTTAGGCTGCGACCGGACGCAGCAACCGGACGCGTCCGATCACCACACCGGACACGTCCGGTGCGCATGACCTGCGCGTCCGGTCGTCCCACAGTCAACCCAATAATTGAGCCAACGACTCTATTGTTTGGGGTGTCTATAAATATCGTTTGGCCGGCTCTAGCTCACTCTCTTGGCTATTTGCATTGACATAGCAACCTTGTGAGCTTAGCCAAAGCCCTCCCACTCATCTCCATCTTTGATTCATCATCTTTGTGAGATTGGGAGAGAATCCAAGTGCATTGCTTGAGTGTTTGTATCTAGAGACACTTGGTATTCGTGTTTCGCTGCGGGTTTGGCTTATTACTCTTGGTAGTTGCCGCCACCTAGATGACTTGGAGCAACGAGGATCGTCGGGCGGAGGTTGGTGATTGTCTCCGGCTCCGATCGTGGTGATTGTGAGGGGTTCTTGACCTTTTCCCGGTGGAAAGCCAAAAGGTATTGTAGTAAATTGCTCGTGGCTTGTGTGATGCTCATCTTGTGTTGGTTGTGCGGCACCCTATTGAGGGTTTGGCGTGTGATACCAATTAGCGTGTAAACCTCCAAGTGAGTGAATCGCCACAACGGGGACTGGCTTGCCGGCAAGCAAGTGAACCTCGGAGGAAAAATCATTGTGTCCTGATTGTCTCCTTGGTATTCACTCATTGGTCACTTGCCATAACAGTATACCTCTCTATCACTCTCTTGTATTTCATTATACATTCACTTGGATAGAGCTAGTGGTAGTTAAGACTAGATAGTGTATCATTTAATTGTATTACTCTCACTAGGTTGATCACCTAGGTGTATATAAGTGACATAGCTTTGTTGTGATATACTAGAGATCATATAAAATAGAATTGGATAGGTGGCTTGCAACCCAAAGTATAGTGCTAGCACAAAATTCGTTTCGCCATCTTATTGACTAATCATTTGTCTTAGTGTTGTTGTAGAAATTTTTAATAGGCTATTCACCCCCCTCTAGCCATTAGCACATTTTAGTGGTGGCAACCACCAAGAGAAACAAGAAATCCACAGCCACAAAGAATCCCAAGTGCCACTAGATGCAATCACTCAAGCAAATGCACTTGGAATCACTCCCAATCTTACTATGATGATGAATCAATTATGAAGATAGGTGGGAGGTGTTTGCTTAGGCTCACAAAGATGTCAAGTATGTCAAAGTATCAAGAGAGATGACCTAGAGCTGGCCAAACACTATTTATAGACGTCCCAAAATGAATAGAGCCGTTAGAGTCAAAGGGGTGCCCTCTGCGTACTGACCGGACGCGCTCGCGCCAGTCCGGTCACGTGGATCACGCCACGTGTCCATGATTCAAATCCCAACCATCGGATCTCAACGGTCAAAACTCTGATCACTCACGCTGTTAATGATTGACTGGATGTGCTCCTCCACCGCGCGAAGCCGAGTCTAGTCAGATCCAGTAAGGTTCCAGAGCGCAAAATTGTATATTGTGTTGAGTGCCATAGTATTGTATTGTTTGTTGATCTTGTCACTGTCGGTGAGATTGGTAGGGTCAAGAATCACAAACTCATTCTCTACCACATCCCACACCTTGTCATTGATTGAACCAAGGTACATCTTCATCTTTCTCGTCCAATAATCAAAAGATATGCGATCAAAGAATGGTGGTTTGCCCCCAACATGGTTGAACACTATTTGAACCATATTTTGCCCCAAAGGTTGTTAAGCCTTGAATCAAACGGTGACCACGGCTCTGATACCACTTGAAAAGTCCTAATATGGCTAGAGGGGGGTGAATAGCCTATTAAAAAAATCTACAAGATCACTAGAGCAATTTGATTAGAATAACAAATGGCGAAATACAAACTTGCTCTAGTTCTATAAGGGTTGCAAGCCACCTATCCAACAATTCTAGTTGCTATGATCACTAGGCACACAAGAGGCTAAGTCACTACTCACTAAGAGCTCTCACACTTGCTACACTAAAGAGCTCCATTAGATGAACTTAGACTACAAAGCAAGCTCTCAATTCTAGCTACACTAAAGAGCTTGCTACAACTAGTTTGCGGGAATATAAATGAGTGAGTAGAGTGATTATACCGCCGCATAGAGGAGTGAACCAATCACAAGATGAATACCAATTCAATCACCGAGAGAATACCAAAGGGCAAGAGACAATCAATTTTTCTCCCGAGGTTCACGTGCTTGTCGACACGCTAGTCCCCGTTGTGTCGACCAACACTTGGTGGTTCGGCGGCTAAGAGGTGTTGCACAAACCTCGTCCACACAATTGGACACCGCAAGAACCTACCCACAAGTGAGGTAACTCAATGGCACGAGCAATCCACTAGAGTTACCTTTTAGCTCTCTATCGGGGAAGGCATAAGACCCCTCACAATCACCAGAAGATGGCCACGAACAATCACCAACTCATACCAATTCTCCTCCGCTGCTCCAAGCCATCTAGGTGGCGGCAACCACCAAGAGAAATAAGAAATCCGCAGCCACAACGATCCCCAAGTGCCACTAGATGCAATCACTCAAGCAAATGCACTTGGAATCACTCCCAATCTCACTATGATAATGAATCAATGATGAAGATGAGTGGGAGGTGTTTGCTTAGGATCATAAGGATGTCAAGTATGTCAAAGTGCCAAGAGAGATGCCTTGGAGCCGGCCAAACACTATCTATAGATGTCCCAAAACAAATAGAGCCGTTAGAGTCAAAGGGTGCCCTCTACGTACGGACCGGACGTGCCCGTGCTAGCGTCCCGTCGCGTGGATCACACCACGTGTCCATGATTCAAATCCCAGCCATCGGATCTCAACGGTCAAAACTCTGATCACTCACACTGTTAACGATTGACCGGGCGTGGTCCTCCACCACATGAAGCTGAGTCCGGTCAGATCCAATAAGGTTCTAGAGCACAAAAATTAGTGACCAGACAGGTCAGGTCAACATCGACCTGACGCACCCCATCGTTCGGTCCTCTCACTGTTCCCTTGCGCGCAAGCCAGGGTGACATCAGCGTACGTCACGCACCACCTAACGCGAGCCCTATGCATCCGATCGCGCCATCTCTCCAACACCCAACAAGTGATCGAACGCGCAGGAGGCAGCATCTGGTCGCTTCTCGGCCCTCTCGACCAGCCGTGTCTCCTCACTATAAATGACTGGACTCACCTGGCCAGCGTCCAATCAGGACGTGTCCAGCGTTCGGTCGATGTGCAGCTCCTCCTTTTCTTTTTCTAAGTCCACAACGTCTTCACCCTTGCTTCCAACTTGCTAACCACAAAGTGTAGAACTTGTGTGAACGTGTGTTAGCATTCTTTAAATCATTTTACAAGGGTCAAAGTTAGCACACTAGGTTCCTAAATGCATATGCAAGAATCATGTCACCTAGTGGCACTCGATAAACCATTTAGCCAAAGATTTCCCCTCTTTATAGTATGGTTATCGATCCTAAGTCACTCACATCCTCTTTGGTGTCTTGAGTGCAGAAACAAAAACCTATCCTATACCTTTGCCTTGATCATCTTGGATTTTGTTTTTCTCTTTCTTCTTTTCCAAGTTGAGCTTGATCATCTTCATTTCATGTCCACCTTCATCACCATGGACCTCATCTTGCTCCATCACTTGGATCGCACCAACCTAGCTCATATCACTGCTCATGACAAAGGTTAGTGCTAGGCTTCATCAATTATCCAAAACCAAACTAGGGCTTTCAATCGGCATCACTTAGACGGTTTGGTGGTGATTGTGAGTTTGGCGATCACTCGGTGGAGCTTGTGGGTGACCCAACTCATGTTGTGAGTGGTTGTAGGCGATTCACCACGTTGGAGTGCCAAAGAATCAGCCCGTAGAGAGCACTTGGTCCTTGCGCAGATCAAAGGGGATCTATACCCTTTCATAGGTGCTCCAATGAGGACTAGTGGGGACTGTTGACACTCTATACCTGGGGAAAACATCGTTATGTTCCTTTCCCTTTCTTTACATTACACATTTATATTTGTGCAATTACTTTGATATCTTTACATTCTTTAAATTGCCATGCTAGTGTAGGATTGGAACTAGGTTGCAAAACTTTGTGCGTAGAATAGAAACATTATTAGCCACAAGGGGGGAAATGGGCTAAGTGATAGGTTTTAATTTCATGAGAATTTTAGATTAACCCAATTCATCCCACCTCTTGGGCATCTTGATCCTTTCGTCTACTTCCATGGTTCAAACTTAGCAAGACAAGTTATAGCTATAGCAAGACAGAGTTCTCACACAATTGCACACTCGACTAGATGAGAAATGGCAATATACATATAATAGTGTCAGGGCTCCCGGTGGGGTGGCCCTACTATTTTAATAACTTTCCTATAGCACATGGTGGAATATAGAGATTAGATAGGGCTGTCACCACCTACTGGCTACGATAAACAATCCATGCAACAAGCAACAACCACTGGCAAAGTATAGTCTAGACACCATGTCTACAATATAACTCACTACTCTGGTTGTGTGCACACAGATCAACTATAGAGCACCAGTTTAAGGGTGGTGATCTAGAACAATATGGGTGATACTACTTGTAACACATCGGGTGTTACAAGCTAACTTAGCACCTAAGTTAAGGTCTTGGAGAAATCAAGCCGAATGGGTTTTTGAATTTTTAACAAGTTAGAACACGTATGAAACGGGAAAGCGATCTTGGTAAACAAAAACAAGATATAACTTGTGTATAGTGTTTATGTAAAATGATGAGCGAATAGGGTAGATAAGAATGCAACTGTAATTTTTGGAAGTGAATATTGTAACTAGGGTTTTTGGGAGCTCAAACATCGAATCCATGATTTAACGGGAACTTTCGTTGAATCGGCAAGAATTTGGAATGTGTTTAAAATATCATTTTTGATGAATTAAATTGAGTAAAATAGTTAAAAGGTGCTCAAATGTTTTGCTCATATGGGTTAGTAGGAAGTATGGGCTATTGCAGGGAGTACGGGTTGGTCGAGGTTAATAGGGTTAGGCCTTTTAGAAATTAGGGCAAAAGTGTTAAAAGTTGCTTAGCTCCAATCAAAGGAAGTAGACAATGCCGTTTTGACATCCAAATTCTAACAAAAATTGTTAGGCACCAACTTCACGTTCTTGTATTGTTGGTTGTCCCTGAGTGTGCACTTGAGCATGGCTTAGGTGGTAGTGGTGTTGGGTGTTACGATACCCTCGTAAATTTGCTCTAACTTCGTTAAAACGTGTCTGAATCGTGTCGTTGGCGCTCCATTCTGAACGGATGTTCAGAGCGATGAGCCCATGTTGGCATACATCTATCTTCTCCTCTAGTTACTCCCTGCTCTTGGTGATTGCTTCACCAGATAGTTGGCACTGCTGGCCGTAGGATAGGGAAATTAGTTGAACTTCATCCGAGATCGTTAGCAGTTTTTGGCTCGCTTTAAAAACCATGCTTAGCACCATTGGTCCCGTGGGCGCGATCACCATCCGAGCATGAGTGCTACCACTACCGAGTTCCAACTGTGGCCGGGCCACTACCGTTGGCAAGCTTGCGGCAGGCTAACGCTGCGCGGCCTTGCCCCGGGCGACGGCCGATCCCAGCTGGCTGTGGCTGGTCCCGCTGCTGCACGCGCGCCGCGCTCGCACGGTTGGCCGCTGGGCCACACCGTGGTTGTGGCTGCATCGTGCGATTGATGTGGTGCTCACCCCACCCCTTATCCTACCTACCCCGCCTAGCCCTTAAGCTGGAACCTTACCATCATGACGAGTCGAGGGTCGAACGCAGCGATGATGGGACGCTTCCCTGCCCTGCTTTGCTCGCTAGCCGACACAGGCGATCTCGCTTGGGTCCTGTCGCTTGTTGCTATGAATGTCGCGCCAAGCCGCCTGGTCTCGTCACCTGTGTGCACTAGCTCGCTCTGCCACCACCGACCGGAGCCCCGCTTTAACACGCCCTACCGCTCAAGCTCATCCACATGCTTTTCCCCATGACGTGGTCTCAGCCTAGGCACCGCGCCCCGCCTTTCTAATTCACCTAGCCCATGGTTTCTCAGCCCATCTCCTCACGTCAGTAAGTAGTAGGGAGAGCTAGCTAGCCACCTCAACCGCATCTGGCCACGGTAGAGTCCTACGCCGCGACAATTCGGTGATTAGCTCATCGTGGACCATGTTCGCCGCTGTGACCTTGGACTAGGGAGAGAGGTAGGATTGTAATGGTAATAGTTCAATTGCTTGTGGCTCTGAACTCGCCTTGACTCACACCCTCTGGTGCTCACGCGGTTTTGGCCAGGAAGCTCACCATCGGTGCAGTGACACACCGGTGCCGCACTCGGAATGCCGCTGCTCAGATCGGTCGCACGTGGCCAGGCCATCTCGAGACCCTCCTACCTCAGCCACCACCGCAGCTCGAATCCCGATGAGCTACTGGTGCTTATTCGCTAACCCCTTCCCTCTGATGGGGCCGTAGGTCGTCGGGATGGACGTGCCGCCGTCGTGATTAGTCGCTCACCATTATGGCTCTCGGCAGTGCACCACCGAGCCTCTAACCGCTGCCTACCCTTGAGGGTTTAGCTGTAGGTAGTGGTCAGTTCATGGTTGCTATCGTAGTAAGTCTAGCATGACTGGTGCAGCCGCCGTTACCACTGGTGCGTCGTGCCGCCACGCGCGGGCACGCCGGGAACCGCCCCATTGCGAAGGCAGCTCTTTCCGAGGTGTTTTCCACAAAGACCTAGTCTAGAGAAACAGTACCTCACTGTGTCATTTGCTTTCTAAAGAGCACAGGCCCTCCTTTGCAAAAACGGTCGCGCGCGGGCTCCCCTACCTTGGGCCATTGCTGGGCCAGCTGTTGCGTGCGGCCACACCTCGCGATTGGGCTGCTGGGCCAAGTAAGTGGCCGCTGACCCTTTTCTTTTCTAAAGCGTTTCCTAATTTAATTGCTAAAAGCAAACTTGTAAATTCAATAGAAAATTTTGTAGTTAACCAAAAATTGTGAAACCAATTTTAATAAGTTCATAAAATTATGATCCATCTGCTAGTATATTTTGTTCACCTAGTTTCATAATACTTTCAAGAGTAACCTAATTAATTTGAATACTTAATATTGCGAAATCACAAACTTGTAGGAATTGTTGTGGCAAATTGGTAGTAGTGTTGGCTCTAGAATTTTTACACCAAAATCCTAACATTTTTAGGCGCCTATGGTAATTTTTCCGGCTCCAGAATAATTGTTTTGCTAGGATAGCTAATGAGCCCTAGTTCAAATATATATATTAAACAAAATAAATAAATACTTTGAAATGGTATAACTAAAATACTATGGTAAAATAGCGCGTTGTCGACAACATGAGTACGTAGCTTAGTACGTTAGTCATTAAAGCCAGCTCGTTGACTTAGCAATGTAATCATATTTTAGAGTGGTGATTGTCATGATTATTTACGTTTCTGCGCTACATCCACGAATGTCATAATAGGAACCACGATGGATCGTGGAGTCGACCAGAGTAGCAGAAAAGATGGCGTCTGGATGATTGTGTCGCCACAATGGAATGTTAAATGTTGGTTATATCCTACCCAGGCAAGCCCCGGTGTATAAACCTATTATTCTGCACTTTAATTTATGCTTGTGCATTAAGTTTTAAGGAGTTGAATGAAAACCACTTGCATATATATATACACTTATCCTATGAGTCCTACTAGTATGTCAGAATCATGTAGATGGCTATGCTATAGGATTCGGTAGAAGTCGAGTGATTACCTGTCACTCGTGAGAGATAGAAAAGATATTATTGTTGTTATTATATTACTATCACATGGAATATATATGGATGATAATTGGAGACCGGGCGGAAAGGTACTTTGGATCTGGACTTGGTTAGGCATTCGAGCGAGGCTTGGATTGGATTTGTTCCGCCTATGTCGATTAAGGACCGTCCGTTGCTGTGGATGGTAGTTAGGTCACAAACTTATTATCATAAGCACATACTTGCTTATGGGAGCGGGAAGGCTTGTTACGCTCTTGTCGTGGGTTCTAGCTCTTTTTGGACCGACTGATTGGAGGCGGGGAAAGGTGAAGGTCTAAGCACCATACTGAGACCGGGTCTCAAGTGTGGGGTTTGGAGTCCAAGTTTGGACGGGGACCTAGACCATGTGATAGGAGTGGAATGGGTTGGTCTTGTTTGTGCCTGGGGTACAAATGAGTCGTGTGTTTCGGGGTACCCAGCTGGGATACATTGATTTGCGAATCATCATTTCTGTGAGACGGTACCGACTTGGCTATGGTCTAGCACCGTAGTAAGAACTAGAATATAAAAGATGGTAAAATGGTTCTGATTGCTCACCACCTACTTGAAAGTAGCATAAGAGCTTACATAGAATGGATAGTTAATGAACTAATGATGACTGCTAATAAAATTTAATATAAGGACACACGTTTAGTAATGCTTCTACAGATGCAATAACCCACAAGCCAAATAAGCTTTGCATATCCTTGGAGTCTTTTATTTTTCTCCTGTCGGGTAAGTCTTGCTGAGTACAATCGAGTACTTAGGGTTTTATTCCCCCTGTTGTAGGTGATCGGAGGATACATAGAGTTGGCTCTTGTGTGTGGAAACCTCCTGGTGGGCTCAGAGAGGATTCCTTTCACGCTACGACCATAGTGTTTATTTATAACCCTTACTAAAGGTTTTTATAAGAAAAGATATAAAAGCTGCTAGCATCTCTCGTATATAAATGTCCACTATGTTAATACTCCACTATGTCATTAAATTAATCTTTGTTTCCTCTGTAACTCTGATAACATTGTTATATTTCGCTGTTATAACCAATTGAGGTAATATTCTGTTACTGTAATAAAGTGATGTAAGAAATGGCTTAAGAGTGTTGTAAGCTTTATTCTCTCATTTATGATCCTGATGGAAATATGTGGATTTTCGAGTTCTCCCTTGGGGTGTGCTCGACGAAACAGCACGATTTAGTGCACTCTCTTAGGTACTTAGTGCCTAATGGAAGACAAGTACTCTTGGGAGGGCATTAGACTACACGGTTCTGCCACACTACTCAACTTAATAATCATACAAGTAATAACTATACTAGGATAACCACTACGACACAACCAAAGGTATGTTCCACAAAGTAAGGACTAAGCAAAGTAGAGAAAGATAGTATACTGAATGAAGTGAAGTCTTACTAAAAAGGGAAAGGATACAAGAGCTATACCAAAGTCCCAGAAGACTAAATTGGGAACCCCAAGACTAGCACATTACTCCCTAACTCCCAACACTAGACTATCCTACTAGCACTAAGATACAAGTGGATCTCTCTACTTCTTCAAATGGTGTTCATGCTTTTGGAGTGAGGGGTACCCCCTATTTACAGTAATGGAGATGGGCCCATCAATCCAAGTGATCTTCACCTCATCCCTTAGATCAAACTACCTTAACATGGAGGGTGGTGATCCTCCACACTTGTGCTTCTTTGCATGTTGACCAAAGGAAGACTGTGGAGAAATTTGATAGGGTTTGGCCACCAGGGGGGTCGGTCGACCCCCCCTATGGTAGGTGGGCTCTCCCCACTAGGTGGGGAGGCTTCCTCCTTCCTTCTTACGTGGGTATTTGCTGGTGGGGACACTTGGACATCTATGATGTGTGGGCCCTTCAATCCTTGTGTAGTGTACATGAGCCGTCTAGATAAAACACAAAGTGAATCCAAGGGTGTCAATCACTTAGTGTCAGATATATGGGCCAGGGGGTACATACACCGCCCGTATATTCGACCATGCCCATCTATCGGGCTGAAGACCACGACGAGGGAGGCCCACGATGGCTAGACGAGTCCATCGACTAGGAGGTCAAGCCATGATGAGAATATCCATCATCATCGTATCTGGAGGATAGAATAGAATCAATCTGCTATACACTCCATGTAACAAACTAGGAAACTAATCTGTTAGTCGATCGAATCTATTGTAACCCTACTCTCTCAGCTTATATAAGGAGTAGGGCCCCTCGATCGAGATCCCATTCATTCCCATCTACTTCATTCTAGCGCATAGCTAGGAGGAGCAGCAGCCCCTGCAATGAAGCATACAAATACAGAGAAGAAGCATCACCCCAATTGGACTAGGGCACCATGTGCCTAAACCAGTATAAATTTTATTTCTCGTGTGCTACCATCTAATTCATCTTACGCGATTATCTACTAGGTATTACTAGAGCTAATTATTCCAACACTTAGGATTGTATTTCTTGGCTCCACACAAGATTCAGGGGCAGTAGGACCCACTAGAGTAGTCGATCGACCCCCTAGGATAGGCCCACTGGACCCACCTTATCCAATTTCATATATCCTATAGAGAAATACTCCATATACATGTGGAACTTGTTATTTCATAAAATATGCTCATTTCTTTTTATTCCAAGGTATGTTGACGGTGTTTACAAAGTGTAAAACTATGACATTTTTAGCGTCAAGTGTCAACATTGACCCATGACCGAATGCTAATCACTAGCCTTGGTTATGAATCCACGACACCATCCATAGATCCTTTCAAACTTTCGTGACATGGAAGTACCATGGATCCTAGCTACTACAACTCAAATTGACAGAGTGTAAACATAAATCGAGTTGAATACCAAGCTTTCTAGAGGTGTTTCCATCCTTTTTCACCACAGCCCTATAGTTGGAGCTTAAGGGAAAAGTAGATCGGCTGTAAACCCTAGGAATCAATTCAAACAAGTTTTCAACCATAGTAGAGAGCACCACAACCACAACAGTAAGGGGCAATACATAAGATTTAACCTAAGGTACAACGAAGTCACCAAGGCTTGCCTATGTCCTCTTTGATGAGAAAGCCACAAAGGCTTTGGGTCTCTTCCAACCCTATCCTCTTCTCAAGTGAATCACAAAGTCAAGCTTTTGAGGATTCTTACTATCTTCTTCGGGCAATACAAACTTCACTATCTTTTTCGAGCAATACAAACTTCCCAGCACCCCACAAGCTTGAGTGCTACACGGGCAACATCTAACTTTCTAGGATCTCAAGCTCCAAGAGTAACAAACACAAATTCAGTGGCTAGAGGATGAACCAAGTGCTCAAGGGTTGGATCTCTTGCTCACAAGCTCTCTAACTCGCTTTTAAGACCAATCTCACAAGGGATTTCACCAAGAATCAAGAGGGTAGGTTGGGAATCCTTCAATGAGGGTGAGGAGAGCTTTTCCATGGGCTATTGGAAGAGTGAATGCAAAGATGATTGTTGGGGAAGAAAGGGAAGGAGTACTTAAACCCCTCTACTCCAATAGTCGATTGTCTAAGTGCAGAAGTTCCTCACTTAGACACAAAACTTTTGTGGTGTGGAGGTTCCACAAACAACTGCCAAACTTCTGAAAAAGGCTAGAAAGAATGAGAAAAAGGTATTGTTGGCTTTTGGTTTGCTTAGATGGATATCTAGTCTTTTGGATAAAAGATTGAGCACTTGATCACCTTAAGCTACCAAATTTGTTCCCCCTTGATAGTACATCTTTTCCTATACTCGATTTCAAAATATAAAATGTAAATAAGCCTTCATGTATCCTCTTGTCGTATTCTTTAGAATTTGAGGGTCTCCTTGTGTTGTCATGCTCTCACAACCACTTATAATATGTCATCATCTTGTAGATTTCATTAGATTCTTAATTCCATGGTCATCAAAAAATCAAAATCCATTTAGGGGCCTAGATGCTCTTTCCAACACTCGGCAGCAGTGCTCTCAATCCTAGAACCAGCTACGACACTCGGTGGCGATGCTCCCAATCACCAGCCATGATCATAGGTTCACGATATTCTCAATTCCCTCTTTACTCATCAGCCTGGGCCACTCCTGCCTTTATCCCTGGTGTCATTCCTGCTTTCTGCCTTCATCCTCACTCATCATATCCCTTTTTCCAATATAAGGGGAAGTGCTATGGCGGCTAGCGACCTATTTGCAAGCTGTGCTAGATCACCGATCAACGAGTGCCATAGTGGGCACCACCGCTGACATCTGTCGACAAGAAATTTGAGGAAGCATCCCTCAATTGTGTCTGTAGGACACGTGGACGCCTAAGAGGGGGGGTGAATTAGGCAACTTAAAAATCTAACTCTAAACTATGGCCTCTTTTTCTACCTCTAGCAAAACCTATGCAAAAGATGATCTATCTAGATGTGCAACTACGGTTTTGCTAATGTGTTGCTATCTCTACCGCAAACGTAGTAAAGTAATCAATGTAAATGCGGAAGCTAAAGAGCAAGGTAGAGATATGCAAACTCCCGTCGACGACTCTGGTATTTTTACCGAGGTATCGAGAAGCGCGCAAGCTTCCTCCTAGTCCTCGTTGGAGCCCCTCGCAAGGAATCCCTCGCAAGGGCCAAGCTCTCGGTCGGGTAACTCCATGGATAGCCTTGGGTCTTCCCCACGCGCAAGTGGGTCTCCGATGTGCCTCTCGGCAAGCCTCTCCCGGATGCTCCCCGCCGTCTTCACTATCAAGCTTCCGCCGAAATGCATGGGCCTTGTTCCCCCCGGTACAGGTGGCGGCCACACCACAAACGCGGTTGGTGTGATCTCGTGAAGACTTCAAGCCCTCCGATGTGTACAACACTTGTGCTCACAAGCACGGGTGGCAAGAGGTATGCAAACCTCACTTAAACACTAGGCAAACACCTAGAGCAAGCGCATAAGCGGTGGTCTAATCAACCTAAGCACTTCGCAAAAGCACTTATGCTAATCACCTAATAAAACACTAAGCACTATGCATGTGGAGATCACTCAAATGGTGTATCAACACTCTTGATATGTTTCCTCACTCCACCTTTGCTCAAATGGTCGGTTGGGGTTGTATTTATAAGCCCCATTGAGAAAGTAACCGTTGGGATCGAACTCCCCCGCTAACTCACGATCGACTCAGACGCTTAATCGTCTCGACCGGACGCGCGTTCGTCGTCCCGACCATTATAGCCGTGAACTACCGATCGGACGCCGCCAAAGTCCCGTCGCCGGACGCTCCGGTCATGATTCTTTTGCACGCTGAACCTCTCTTCAGACTCGATCGGACGCTGCGTTCCTGCGTCCGGTCGGTTGCCGCCAGCGTTCGGTCCTTGCGTCCGGTCGCCTGTCTGCCGAGCCACCGGTCCAGCGTCTGGTCGCGCTTCCAGCGTCCGGTCACCTCTACGAGCTCGTTTCTTTGCGATCTTGCGCACGGCTTGGTTTCTATCTTCATGCTTGGACTTTGCTTGACATCTTGGGTCTTTTCTTGTGCTTCTAAGGTCTTGCTTGAGGTGTTGATCATCAGATCATCATGTCGCCTTCGTCCAAGTCACGTCTTGCACCCTATTGGACTACAAAACAAACACTTGCAAATTCATTAGTCCAATTTGGTTGTGTTGGTCATCAAACACCAAAATCCAAAGTAAATGGGTCAAGGGTCCATTTTCCTTACAGTGTCACCACACTAGTCAATCTTCTCAATTCTTAGCAAATGGAAAAATAAAGGAAACTTAATTAGCCAAGGAGGTAAATTTGGGAATAATTTGATAGTTGGTGATTTAGTTGATTGGTTCCATTCAATGTTCAACTATTGTAATAACTATAACATTTGATTCAGAGATTAGGCGTTTACTTGAGGATAACATTTCCAGAGACAAATAAGATATAAAAAAATCAAAGTCCAAAGCTAGATTTATGACATCATGAGAGATAGATTGTCAGTAGATTTTAGTCCAGAATGTTAATCTTGATCACAAAGACTCTTAGTCTTATATCTAGGGTTCCTAGTATTCCTCTACCAAGAGTTACGCACAGCACCACATTGCCCTCACTCCCCCTACATCAGTGAAGTGGATATGGAAGTCTAAATGTGTTCTAAAAAATCAAGTTCTTCAGTTGGCTTCTTCTAAATGACAGGCTCAACACCAGAAATATTCTAAGGAGACATCACAAGCATTTGGATCAAGGCTAAAATTTTGTAATGTGCCTGAATTTTACTCAGAAAACCCTACAACACCTTTTCTTTGAGTGTTCCTCACACTCTTACAATAAAACTTTTACAAAGCATTTGCAAAATGGCCTTGGAGGCGGTTGGGCCGGTTGCCTGCGTCCATTATTCAGTGGCCAAACACCGGCCCAGCAACTGCCTCGGTTAATGCTTAACCGAGGTGGGCAACGTAATGGAACTATATCGGTTAATATCGATTAACCGAGGCGGTTGTCCTAACGCAGCCGCCTCTGTTAATATATTAATCGAGGTGGTTGATTTAAGGCGACCGCCTCGGTTAATTCATATTAACCGAGGCAGGCGCTTAAGGTTGCCCGCCTCGGTTAATATATTTATGGAGGCGGGCACGCTATAAGGCCCACCTCCCAAAATAGTGGTCCAGCTCCCAGCCCAAACAAAGGCCCATATCTATCCCCTACCAGTCTCATATATAATAGAGACCTAGGGTTTTTCTTCTTAGTTCATTCTCTGCCTAGAGCCGACCCTCTCTTTCCTCACACTCCACACAGACGGCGGTGCCCTCTCCTCCCCACAGCGTGCGCGCCCCTAACTCTCCCCAACAGACGGCGGTGCCCCTCCCTCCCCTCTTCTCTCCCTCTCCCCCATAGCCGGCGGTGCGCCTCTCTCTCCTCTCCCTCTCCCCACCTGGCGAGCAATGGCTGGATCTGGTGAGCGGGCGGCCCCCTGCTCCAGCCGCGCCCAGATCTAGCATGGAGGCGAGCAGTGGGCAGATCTGGCGTGGACGTGAGTAGCGGGCAAACCACAGCGCGGTGGCACCCCTTCCTCTCCTCTCCATCTTCCCCACAAGCGAGCAGCGCCCGGATCTGGCGAGCGGGTGGCCCCCTGCTCCGTCCGTGCCTGGATACAACGTGGAGGTGAGGAGGAGGCCAGCATGGAGGCGAGCAGTGGGCAGATCCAGAGCAAGGGGGCAGGGAGCCAACGGATCCGGCGAGGAGGCAAGGAGGAGGTCGGCGTGGAGGCGTCGACGGCGTCCTGCGTCGCCGGATTTGGCTAGTGGGCTCAGAAATAGGCTCGGCAGCGGGCTTGGGAACGGGCTCGCTGATGGGCTTGGATTTTTTTGTTTTATTTTATCAATTAACTGAGGCGGGCATTCTAAGGAGCCCACCTCTGTTAATTGATTTACCGAGGCAAGCAAGGCAACCGCCTTCGTTATGGTCTGATTAATCATGGCCTTTGGACGGAGGCGGTTGCGTTGCCCACCTCCATTAATCTAAAATGCCCGCCTCCGTTAAGATTTTTGTAGTAGTGTCAAACATAAAATGCTAGTTCTGTCTAGGAATCCTTTGTTCCCTCCAAGGAAGTGTTTTTCAAATGATAGTTCCTCAAAGAGCACATCTCAACTACCTTTCTTTATGGAGATCTTCATGATAGCATCTTGGTGCATATGGAATGAAAGAAATGCTCTGGTCTTCAATGGTACACACCTCCCTCTCTGGCATCATAGAAGCTTTTGTTCAAGAACGAAGTTAAACTTCATTTGTTTAGAATCAACCCAGGTTACCAAATGTCAATAATGAATTGGCTCAATCACTTGTGATGGGTGCTTTCTTCCATAGCTAGCCTCTTAGGCTATTTTCACAGAGTTGTTTGTAAAGTCTTCCTGAATCTATTAGCCCCTTGTTAGCTCTTGGCTAATGTTTTGGTAATTTTATTGTTAGCCTATTTTTAATAAAGTGAAAGGACCTTGATGTCACCTAAAGAGGGGTGAATAAGCCTGTTTAAAACAAACTCGTAGTGGAAGTTAAATTCTAAGTGTGGCACTGCCTCACTGAAATGCAGCACTGCTGCACTGCAGCACCGCCTCACTAAAAGTGTAGCAGTGCCATGCCTACAAACAAGCTTGACTTGAACTCAAACCAAACATGGAGATGTGCTTGGAGATGTCCAGTAGCAAGTCCACTATGTACCTGCACTCACAAACACGCACAACCAAGTAGATCGAGTGGAACACAAATAATGCAAATCAACACATAGGGGACAAGACCCAAGATTTATCCCGTGGTTCAGCTCGCCACCAAGGCTTGCCTATGTTCACGTTGTTGAGGAAGCCACATAGGCTTTGGGTCTCTTCCAATCCTATCCTCTTCTCAAGTCCAACACTGAGGTTGAGCTTGAGGTTTCCACTAAGATCTTTGGGTAATATAAACTTTCTCGCGGCTCACCACAAGCACGGGAGCTCGCCGGGCGACGCCTAGCCATCTAGGAGGCTTCACCTCCAATAGTAACAAATGTGCAACGAAGATCGACGAAGCCTGACAAGTGCTCAAGGTTTTGCTTGCTCTAATCAGCTCTCTAACACTTAATCACACACTAATCACTCACTCTCACAAAGAGTGGGGTTAGAGAGAGCTCTCACAAAGCTTGGGAAAGGTTTGGAATGTTCAAAACATTAGCAGCCTCACCAGGAGGCGTGGGATGGGTATTTATACCCACCCCACACAAACTACACGTTGCAGTTCAAAAACTAGCCAATATGACCTGTACAGGTGCGGCACTGCCGCGGTGCAGCACTGCTGCGAAAATTCGCGGCATGCCGCAGCTCTGAAAAACAGGACAGGTCACCACATGGAAAATGCCATAATTTTTTACTCCGAACTCCATTTTCAGTGATCTTGGACTTTTCGAAAGCTTGTTTCTAGGGCTACCTATCCCAGCCAAGAACAAGCCCCAAGATCAACAAGTTCAGGTGTTGTGCCAATGTGTTTCTCTCATGTTAGCACTTGGGTTCGGTTAGTTTGAGCACTTGAGACTTGTCTATGATTCGTATTGCATCCCCCTTGATAGTACAGCATACCTATACTCAAGATCAAGAGAATATAACAATTTCAACCACTTAAGTCTATAATGTATTCATATGCCATTTCTTCTCAAATCGCTTTATCAGGGGTTGCAATCAACTTTGTCTTATCTCTTTGAGCAAACATACCTTGAGCATGTGACTTGAATCATTTCCATATATATGAGTTCACCTCATGGCTTCAAGTCACTTCTACTAATGATTTGATCATTAACACAATATGACTCCTCATAGCTCGATTAGTTCCTCGACTCAATGCAAGTACTCTCTTCTTCACCTTAGCCATGGTACCTCGGTCCTCAAGCCATCGCTTGCCCTTCACCTTCGCTTAGTTCCTTGAAGCTCTTTCCTTGCTATCTTCACTCTATCGAGCAATACTCAAGTCACATCATATTAAGCATCCATTGAAAAACCATTTCTTCAATATTGTGATCCTTGCTTAGATATCTTCTAGATATGAATGTTGAGATCAATCAAGCTTCAGTTGGATTCACATAGATTGAGATATATGAATCAACATCAATATGGTCAAGCCAATTCACGATTCTTTATATCCTATTCATTTTGGCTTGACACTCCTAACACTCACTTCAATGTCTATCTTCATACTTCTAGCTTGATCAAATTCATGCAAAGTGATTTTCCAAATCTTTATCCATACAAGCAAACCAACATAGAGACCTAATTATATCCAATATGAGTTGTGTCCTTTGTCATTTACCCTTTGCTTGGTATTTCTTCACTTATGCATTCTTGACTCATTCTTCAATCCTTGATCAAAGCTAATCCACTATCAAACTCTTCTTATTCATGCAAAGCAAGCCATTATTGAGACCAATCCAAAATCATCAACTCATGTCTCATTTACCATTTGCCAAATATGTTTGCTTTCTCATGATACTATTATATCCCACAGCATAGAAGCCATTTCATCAACTCCATTTGCATTGTTGTCTTTTTATTGAACTATATTGTTTCCATAATCTTCCAACACAACAATACACAATTTGGCCTTGATTTGAACATTATGTGGAATGTCATCAAGTTTTCCTTCTTGTTGAACCTATATACACTTCTCATTCCACAATCCACAAGTGTATGTAATAAACTCAATTTCCTGTTCAACACTTAGCAAACTTGTTAGATCTTTAATGGTGTTGTCATTCAATTCACCAAAGCCCACTAAAGGGCTAGATGCACTTACATAAAGCGCTAGGGAGCTTATGCTCCAAAGTTTTGGTTCAAAAAACAAGAGCTAACATAACTTAATTCGAGGTGTCAACTATATGCATATTAAATACACATGAGTGTAAAGGCACAACTGGACCTACAGAGTATTTATATGCATATTATGTTGGAAAATAAATAGACAAAGCGTGCAAATATAAGTATATTTTGTTAGTTGTAGTTATTAAACACAAATTTATCTAATGCTTATGACTTCTAAGATTGTAGCCCGATACAAGAGTATGGGTTCCAATCTATACACATAATATTAAAGGGCAAAACTTTTTTCTTTCATCTTTCACTCTCTCCTTCGTTTGTTCATCCCTCAATCATGTACTCCACACTCACCCCTTCTCATCCATCATCTCTCACTCGATCTCAACCTTCGCTTTAAGTTTCGAGTATGGGCGTTTACATTGTGGTGCCCGTTCCAACCCCAAGCCCGTTCACATCAAGACGCACGTGTGTGGGCATGTGGCTCACTTTCCATCCTTCTTAAACTCACAACAAGTGCACACAATAGCCACTAAAGGGACTGTGGCGCCAAAGAGGGGGTTAATTAGGTAACTTAAAACAAAATTTGGTCTCTAAAAACCTACTTATCAAAACCTATGCAAGATATCTATCTAGATGCACAATTAAAGTGCTAAGTGTTGCTATCTCTAACACAAAAGTATTATGCAACCTATGTTCCAATCCTACCAACTAACCTAGCAAAGCCAGACTAGGAAAGGTAAGCACACAACCTAGGAAAGCAAGCAATTGCGGAAGCTTAAATGAGCCAGAGATGCAAACTAACATTGTCGATTGATTTTTTTCTGAGGTATGGAGAAGTTCATGCTTCCATCTAGTCCTCGTTGAAGCCCCTCGTAAGGGCCAGCTTCCGGTCGGGTAACTCTGTAAATAGTCCTCGGGCCATCCCCACACACAAGTGGGTCTCTAAGATGGCCTCTTTCGGACCGTTGCCGGTCGTCTTCACTATTGAGCTTCTGGATCAAACATCGCGGGCCTCGTTCCCTCCGATACAAGCTAGGCGGCCAAACCACAAACACGGATGGTATGATCTCACAAGATTACTAGCTCCCTAGTGTACAAAAATGATGCGCGCAAGCACCGAGTAGCAAGAGGTATGCAAATCTCACTAAACACTAAGCATAAGCCTAGAGCAAAGCTCCAATATGGTGGTCTAACTAGCTTAAGCACTATGCTAATCATCTAATATTTTCTTAAGCACTTTTGGTAGCTAGAGCACTAATTGATGTGCCTCAACGCTCTCAGAACCTGAGCACACTCCAGCAACATCAAATGGGCCCGGTATGTGGGTATATATAGGCTCCATCCCCCAAATATAGCCATTACGGCCGAATTGTATTTCTGCAATGAGCACCGAAAAGATTCAGTGACCTCACCGGAGTTTAAGGTGACAGGCACTTAGACTAGTCATTACACACATGTAGTGAGCATCACCGGAGTCTAAGGTGACCGGCACTTAGACTAGTCATTACACACTTGCAGTGAGCACCGGAGCTTTCCAGTGGGCAAAACTAGTTGTTGGACGAATGGATGTCACACATACTTTCGGTGGTCACAAGAGTTCTAGCACCGGAGCTTTACAGTGGTCATCGAAGTTTTCCGCTAGCTGCTTTTTTTTGTGACTAGTTTTTCGCAAGCTGCTTAGTTTTCAACACAACACACTTTAGTATTTTGGGCATAATTTTCCTCTATGAATTTAGATTTTGATGATCTTATACTTGTTGGAAAGCTAATGAATAGCTCTAGAACTTTGGACTGATATATATTATATCATTTTAAGCAGATCCAAAATAATGAGACAAGGCCCATTCATCCATCTCTTTGTCCTGGCCTTAATTTCTTCGCATCTTTTTGTCCGAGCTTCTTATACTTGATGTCTTAGACTTCTTGATTGTCTTCTAAGGTCTCCAAGACAAAAAAAAAACCCTTGTATACTAGCGCACAACATTATTAGTCCAATAAATCATTTTGTCACTCGATCACCAAAATCAATGATGGCCTTAGCTAGGTGTCATTTTTCTTACAACCACGCATATTTAAGTAGAGTTAATATCGTGTCAATTTTCCACAGGGGATTGATCCTTTATATTGCACTAGCATATATTATGGCCTTGAAATTTATTTGTTTAAGATTGTACAAGCTCAATTAAATCCAGCCCATGCATGTTTGCTAGTAATAACCAACAATATACTGTCCGTAACCGTAAAAGAACTACACTACATGTTAGATTTGTTACGACTTTGTGCACACACGGAACATGATTGTTTAGTACGGGCAGTGCAGGCGTACAGCAGCAGGCGAACCAAACGCGGCACAATATATACGGGCACCCGGAGACCACGGCCACATGGAAGTCGGCAGAGGTCGCATGCACACACCTACACTCCATGGCCACAAGGAGCTCGGCCCCGAGCCCGCTTTGCTCGGCCTGCCTTTTGCGTAGCCCCACGGAGAAAACAAACGCCGAGAAAAGTCGAGGAGAAAGACGGTTGCATGACGCTAGCTAGCTAATAAGTGAGGAGAGAAGGAAAAGATGGGTGATGGTATCATAATAATAATATAATATGCAGGAGGTGAGGGGAGGCACTATCATGTGACCGGAACGTTGCCCACTCTTTCCCCTGCCAAAAAGGCCGCCACCATAGGGCCAAGTCACGTGCTGGCCCACCCACCATTCTCGGCTATGTATCTCCCGTTTCCTCCGTTAAAAGCTTAGACCTACTACCAGTGATGAAGGAAAAAGAAGCATGGAGTAGGAGTAATAACCACAAAGAAAGCTGTTGCAACCCAACGATCGAGCAAAGTACTTCGTACATGCAGCTTGAGACCTGAAAAAGAAAAATGTCATCAGGTAAAATTTAACAGACAGTAGTAGTAGTGAAGGATTCAATGACGAGCAAACCGATGCATGAACATTCAAAGTATTTACATGGTTTCGTTTTCTTTGAAATTTGTTGAGGATCTGTCACTCACTCAACTAAGAAGACGGCACGCGCTCAATCCGGTCGTACCAGTGGGGGTAGTACGGACGTAACCCGTGCCATAACTAATATGCTTGCTAAATCACAATCATCACCATTCGTGTACTCGATACATGACGGTTTTAGGAGCATATATAATTACTCACAAACGATCACAGTTTATACCAACAGAATTCATTGATCTCTCATAGAACTCAGAAGCAGGGATCGGAGGAGGTAGAGTAGGTACCAACAATTTAATAATTAACAAAAAGAGAAAATGAAAAATATCTGGAATAATACACAGGCAAAGAAAGAAAGAAAGGAAGAAACGGCAGAATTTCGCAAAAGGACCTAAGCTCCATGCGTGCAATGCAATGCACGACGCGATCGAGCTTCCTCCGTGCCGGCCGGTTGCCTTAGCTTTCCGGGCATGCAGCTAATTAACACACGCCGTAGTCACGGAACATGAGCTCCGGCCTCGGCCCGGCGCCGGATCCTGCAGCCGCCGCCGCGGCAGCTGCGGCGGCGGCGGCGTCACGGTGGCTTCCGCGGATGAGGATGAGCTCCTTCTGGCGGCGCAGCTCCATGACCTTGCGGTGCGAGTTGGAGTGCTGCGTGAGCACGAACGTGGGGCTGGCCGCCGGCCGGTACTCGGGCATCAGCCGCCCGGACTTGAACCGCACGCCGCACGCGTTGCACAGGGTCTTGGGGCCCAGTGGCCCCGTCCGCCACTGCGGCGTCTTCTCCGACGCGCAGTGCGTGCACCGACGCACGCCGCCGCCCTCCAAGCCCACCTCCGCCCCAGCGGGACTGCAAGGGCCCGCTGGGCTCTTCTTGCCGCGGCTGCCGTTGGCGCCCCGTGCACCGCCCGGCTTGTTCGACGACGGGAAGTCCGAGGACGAGCAGGACGACGATGGCGACGACTGCGACGGTGGGCGCGGCACGAGGGAGTGCCACGCCGCGGCAGCCGCGGCGGTGGCCCGGGACCGCTTGCTACGCGCGCCGCGGCCAGGCGCCGCGGTGACGCAGCTGTCTTGACCGCCGACCGAGGTGCCGCCTCCTCCATTGCCTGCTGCCGCGTTAGCAGCCGCAGCCGCAGCCGCAGCCGCCGCCATTGCGGCATGCGCCGCCGACGAGTAATTCGGCATTTCGGAGTAGGAGTCGTCCACGAACTTGGATAGCCACTCCAGCTCGGCAGCTTCCTCGCTCTGAATCATCATATATATATCACAATTATATATATTGTTTCGCTAGCGGTGTCATGCATCGAAATAAACCTCTCAAAGTACAGTAGGTAACACATTCATTTATTTAATTGGTATATATACACTTACGGGTATGTAGAACTCATCGGCGAAGGAGAGAAGCGACGTCTGGTGATCCGACGAGTTGGCGGTGGGTGACGGCTCACCCATGGCCCCCGAGTGGTGCTGGTGCCCCTTGTCAGTGGCCGCGGCGGCCGCCGCGGTGGGGAAGAAGTCGTGGGCGCCGGCGCCGGTGGAGAGGTCGAGAAGGTCGTCCACGCGCATGGCGTCGCCGCCCATGGGCGGCATCCCGTAGTAATGATGGTGGTGCGCCGTGGAGTAGCTGGCGGCGCCGCTGTGGTGACTGCTCATCGGCGTGGTGGTGATGCTGGAGGCGTTGTGGTGGTGGTACGTGCCCATTCCCATGCCGAGCTCCACCCCCATGGCGGCCATTTCCCACTCCGACGCCATCGCGAACACAAGAGCTAACCGTACGACGTACTACTACTTAGTTGGCACAGGGCGGTTCCTTGAAACGAGCAAGTGACAGTGCTCGTTCCAGTACGAGCTAGTAGCTGCTAGCCTTGCTAGTCTCAGTGACGACGAGAGTGAGTGCGTGTGAGGGGAGAGGAGAGAGAGAAAGAGAGAGGAGGAGGGGATGGAGGAAGGAGTGATGAGAGGGGGAGAGGTGTGAGGAGGGGGAAGAAATAGTGCTGAGCTCTCGGGGGCTCCAGTCACTTGATCACCATTCACCAGTAACAGAGCAAGGGGTTGTTGCGAAGTAATTAATATAGAGGTGATGGGAGGAGAGAGAGAGAGAGAGAGATGGTGGTACCAGTAGTGCATGTGTGTGCACAAAACTATGTTTGACAAAAGCTGTGCATAAGATAGCATTAGGGAGGTGCGATTACGGAGGGTATATAGAATTAGATGGGAGAGTGCAGGGGCGACGAAGCTGCAGCCCAGCACGGCAGCAGGCCCCAACGTGCCCCGTCCCATGCACTGCATCCATCCTCTCTCTCTCTCTCTCTCTCTCTGCCCACCCACATTCATACTATGCTCCACCACCACTCGTCTGATCGTCTCACACGCCGCAGTCATTCACACACTACTCTCTCTCTCCCTTGGGCCTTGGCATAATTCCGTTAGCTACTGGCTGTACCAGTAGCAGCAGCAGTCCCAGTATTTTTTTAAAGAAAAAAGAAAAAAAATTGGAGAAAGAGAGAGGGGAAGAAAGAATCCTTCCTGTTACTTGAACCGCAATGCATGCACACGACCACGTGACTCCATGAGCTGTAGCCTGTGCAAGTGTCCATGGAAGTGGATGCCGAAGCATCATGGCGGAAATCAATGCTGCTCGCCTCGCAGGGGCATTCGTACGCAGCAGGCAGGCAGGCAGGCAGGCAGGAGGGAAAAGTCTGCCACGCATGCACCGAGAATGGTTAATCGGTCAATTTCTTCCTCTGTCCGTCGTTCGCCCCGGCTCCATGCATTCGACGGAAGTGACTGCCGTTTCCGGAGGGCGGCCTCGATTTATTGGCGCCTTCGGCATCCTGGCCGCTCGTCTTTGCCGGTCTCGGCATGCAATAAAGCTAGCCCACCCGGCGGTTGGCTGGCTGCAGGCCGCGCTAGCTGCTCTCGTTTCGTCGGATTTGGGAGGGGAGGCCGGGTTCGCCGCCCCGGCCCCCGAGGAATCTGTTCTTTTTATCCGGAGAGGGAAGGAGAAGCAGAGGCCATAACTCTCCCCGGCCAGAGGCGGCCACGGCCAGCCCCTGCCGCCTGCGTCCATGCTTCGGTATGCGGCGACTGCGCATGTGCCATCAAGGCGGGCAACGCAGTTGGCGTAAAGGCAAACCTTCCCGACGCATCTCACATTGCTTGGCTCCGATAAGTGCACTGCTCATAACTCGCAGCACAGCATATGCTCTCGCACCGCTTGGCCCCCTACCATCATGCTTCCTCCGTATAACGAAAAAAAATGCAATTATCAATTTTCAAAAAGTCAAACAGTTTTATATCTTATTTTACTATTACTAAGAGGCTCCTACCACATTAATTCTATATATCTAGATGTGCTAGAAGAAAGATATAAATCCAAAAAATTCTCACGGTAATAAGAAACATCTAGCTTTTAATCAAGTAACCATTGAATCTATTCTACTTTATAAAAAAACATTATCCACCTCTGTCACTATGAAAAATATATAAAGTAACCTCATAATTTTGCATCTAAATTACCCACATTTGTCACTATATATGGAAGACATTTCAAAATAACCAATAAATTTGTAAATAAATTACAACTTCTACCATTATAAAATATAAATTAAAATAATCCCCTAAATTTGTATCTAACGTGTTGTTTGGTTCCCGTAGTTTGTAACATAATCCGATAACGCCGGTAACAGATAATGTGTGATTCTGTGTGTCAGTCCATTCGTAATTCGGTCACGACATTGATAACCGATAACGTTTGATCCTGTTTGTTTCAGTCCATCGGTGATTTGGTCACGCCGCGATTTGATTCCTGCCTGTAGAAATTTGTTACCCCTCTCACAAGAGTGTGAATCGTTACCTGTGTGTTTTCTTCGCCGCTTCGCATATTCTGCACACGAGGCATCCTCTGCTCAGCATCTTCTGAGGCGCATGCCCCAAGACGGAAGCTGATGCCTTGCTTCCTTTCCATTTCCGTTACCGTCAGGAAAACAAATAGCGCCTAAATTACACACATCTACCATTATAATAGATAATTAAAAATAACTCCCTAACTTTGTATCTAAATTACCGACCATTTTCATTTTGGAAGATAATTAAGTTAACCTCTAATGTTTTTCTGTAGGTTACCTATCTCTGCCACTGCGAAAGATAAATATAAAGTAACATATTTTCATTTGTATCTAAATTTTCATCTCATTTTCTATAATACAGAAACAAAATATCTCTCAAATATACGTGTAAATACTAATATAACCTTTTAAAAGATACAATAAGCACTAGAGTTTCCACTTTACAACTAGACTTAAAGTTGAAAGCTAAACCATAGATTCATGATGTCACGGAAAGTGACATAACAAGAGCTTGTATAACTTAAGCTTAGGTTTGAAGTATCTATGTATCACACTAGAAAAAGGAAAGATAAATCTAAGCCTCCAACTAAATACATATCGCTCTAAAAAAAGAAATGATAGATTCTAACTAGAATTCCTCAATAGAATGATAAATTCTAACTAGAATTCCTCAATAGAGCCCCCAGGCAATCCTCACAAGATCGCTAGAAAAAAATAAATCACAAAAAATAGCAAAAAAATATAGAAACATCTACTAACCATTGAATATATTCTACTATTTCCTAACTAATTACCCACCTTTGTGTTGTGTAAAACAACATAAAGTAATGCATATACCTATATTTAAATTCCCCACCTGTGGCATTAACAAACTTGATGGAAAGTAAACATAAATTTACATCTAATTATCCATCTGTTATCATGACATATATTTTACGTAATCTCTGAAATTTGTATCTAAATTACCATTTCATTCTTTATTAAAAGAAGGTATCCCTCCATATCAACATCTTCTGCTACAAAAAAATGTTTTTTTATATAACCATAAAAGATATTATGTCTGGCTCCATTTTTTCTACTCTCGGAAGTAGTTACTCCCATCAATAAACCACGTTGCGTATGTGTGCATACTTATTTATCAGTTTGAGTATATGTTTATTTACTCATTCTAAGATACTCCAAATCTGACTGCGTGGAAATTTTTCAAAAAAGCCTATAATTTTTAATATATTATTATAATATTATTATAGTAGTATATACAAATCAAGAATTGTTTTTTTTTTTTGAACGACCGAGGTAGTACTAAATTTCGATAGACATGTTCTGCTGCCTTTCGGTTAACCAAATTTGTTTTTGCTTGTTGGTTTCAAATTAAACCAAACCAAATAGCGAATTAACCAGATTTTTCTCTCACAACAAACCAAAGACCACCAAATCAAATCAAATCACCCAAACCAATCAATGAACAGTAGAACGATCCGTCACTGGTGCCGGTTCGTACTATGACAAAGGCCAGCCGGGCGTGTGGTCCTTCTCGTACGGTGAATTGCATCTTGTTGGCTTTCTGATAAGCCATGATGCCCCGTTTGACAGGGCTTCACTTCACTAGTGAAGCCATTTTTTTTTTGCTTTAGCTCCACGAACAGTTCTACCGGTGGAGCTGAAGCGGTTTTGGTAAACCGTTTGGCAAAATGGCTTCCCTATGAGAGCATGTTTTTAGGGGTCTGGAGGAGGAGCCGGGAGAAGCCACTTTTTTTGGTTCTATCCCACCCCCAAATCATTATGAAAGCATGTTTTTAGGGGTTTCACCAGTGAAGCTATTTCACTTTACCCCGTTTGGTAGAAAACGGCTCCAAACGGCTCCTGAAGCTGGTGGAAAAGCCCTGCCAAAGTATTATTGATTGATTTATTATAAAAAAAAATATTGTTCGTTGACTAAAAATTATTATTTATAAACCAAGCGAATATATGGTGTTGAACAGGCTCATTGATTATTACTCGTACTCGCTGTAACACAGTTTGCCCAATTAACTGGGGTGGGGTATAGCCAGCTTTTGCTAGTAGCTTGCTGCGGGTTGAAAAGAAAGCTTCCACGCATCTATGTGCGCCACATAGCCAGTACTGCGACAAAGCCCGACACTAGACATGTTGACACATGTTGCCTCTGACACACACGGAATATTGATACGTGAGCTAATGATGCGAAGCTGTCGTTTTATTACGCGCTAGTAGTAGCTCTCTCCCACGGTCCCACACCTTCTCCCTCTCTTTCTCACTCACTCTGTCTCTCATGTGTCATTGTACTAGGAGGAGAGTACTAGTACGAGCTAGTAACATTTAGCTGAAGCCACAGGATCTGCTCAGATTTCTCACGATTAAAGTAACTGGAAGTTAGTTAAAGAGCCTGTGTTAAACTTTTAACCTAAGTACTCTAGCTACATGTGGATATAGTACGTACGTGACTTTTGGTATCTCTCTGTAATAACCACAGCTCAAATAACTGGTGGTATTACTACTCCCATCAATCACACGTACCTACGGCTGCTAACACTAGACGGAGTAGTGGGACCGTGCATGGGAGCAAGTTAAAGATGTTTATGGAATAAATAATCAGCTACCTAGCTAGTCAAACTCTGCAAAAACTAATGATCCCGATTGCGTGGGCTGGCTCAATATATATTGGATGGATCGTCAAGGAAGAAATAAACGGTGTGCCGACCGGCCACACCGTGTGATCGTGGATCACACCGAAATCACATATGCCTAAAGCGCGCTGCTAGCTCGCGGCACATAAGATATGTATCGTAACAGCAGGCAGCATAATTCGTAGTGCTGGAAGGAGCGATTGAGGGTGCGCAGAGTATTGGTCTGGTCCGCATCACAGCTAGCGACCTGCAAGTGAGCTGGCTCGACTTGACTACAGCTAGCTTAACTGACACTTTTGGGTCCGGTCAAAAGGCATGTAGGCAATGTTTAGGCCACGTTTAGTTCCACGAAAATCTAAAATTTGGCACTATGTAAAAAGAAGATTCCTCGTCATCAAATTTGCGGTAAATATATGGAGTACTAAATATAGATAAAATCAAAAACTATTTGCACAGTTTGGTTGAACTTTGCGAGACGAATCTTTTGAGCCTAATTAGTCAATATTTAAACGATAATTCATAAATACAAACGAAATTACTATCGTGTTCGCCGTCACATCAAACACTGTGCAAATACCGAATCTGCAGCGAACTAAACGCGGCCTTACCTAGCCAACCCAGCTATATCCGGCACGCTTCCTCCTAGAGCTAGCTAGCTAGCTATAGCTAGCACCGGGTTGTCGCCGTTTTCAAATATATATATAAATGATTGTTTTTTTTGCGAGAAATATATATATGATTGTTTATATTGGCTGTGTTCGGCTGGTGTAGTGTATAGTGATTTTTAGATTGTTTTGGATGATTGAATAGTATTCTGTGAGAGAGAATAAGCTGAAATAAGCTGGAAGTGTACCAGCCGAACGCAGTGATTATAACAAGCCAATTAATTGAGACGGACATCAGTAATACAGAGACGAGCTTTACTCCCGGTGGGGAACCCCCTCTAGTCCCGGTTCCCCACCCGAGCAAAACATCCGGGGATTAAAGATTAACAATTACCAACCGGGACTAAGGTGGTATACCAATCGACTTAAAAGGTCCTCCCAAACTAAAAAAAATAATGCCTCCCACCACAGCGTTAAAGTGAGATTCGACCCAAGACCTCATGCATTGCTTGCTTCGCATGTGTAATTACCACCCCACCTACACAACACATCTAACAATGGATGGGATGCTTCTCTTTTGAACTAACCCATTGGGGGCCTTTTAGTCCCGGTTGGTGTTACCAAAAGCGGGACTAAATGATCTATCTTTCCCGGTTGGTGTTATCAACCGGGACTAAGGTTGGAGGAGACTTTTAGTCCCGATTGGTTGGGTGAGACTAAAGGTTGGAAGGACTTTGGAGTCCTTTGGACCGGCATTGGTGTTCACCTTTTAGTCCCGATTGGAACATGTCTCTCTCACCACCTTTAGTCCCGATTGGAGACACCAACCAGAACTAAAAAGTCTCTCTCTAGTCTCGGCTAAAAAATGCTTTCATTTAAACTTCGGATGAAATGTCTGTTCTCTCTGGTGATTATAGTTGGGTTTAATGAAACTTTGGAGTATTATTGGGGTTTCGACAAGCGGACTGCTTCTCATGATCGAGCCATCGCCAAGGGACCGTTTGTCAGTGACAGCTGCGGATCTGACTAGTATAGATAATACTGTAATAAAATTGGCTTGGGGAGCTAGATTATAGGAGGTGAACCAATGGGTGTGTCCAGGGAACGGAGGTGGCCGCTGGAGTGGCGTTTACGCTCAGAGTTCGGATAAGATAAGATAATGTTACTGCAGCATACAGTACGTATCTACACCGGACGGACATCAGTCACTTTCACTTGTGTGACACACTGGCACTACCTCCATGCAGTAATCAATGATGAGGTGAGTGTGCGCAGGGGAATTTAACGACGTCGAGTGGGGCCTGGGCGCCTGGTGCTGCTGCATGCTGACGACGAGGAATTGCATTGGCTGGTTGCGGTGGTAGTTACCGCACGCAAAGGGCGCGCAGGTTGACGTCAAGGCAACGTGGAGTGTCGGCGCCTATGGGGGCCTCTGGGCTCTCGGGCCCGTCCAGCGCCAGTCCCCACCACTTCGCGTTTACTTTCTCTCCTCTCGGCCTCGTTTAGATTGAGGTTAGGAATCAGTATTTGCTACTGTAGTATTTTTATTTGTATTTGATAATTATTGTCCAATCATAGTCTAACTAGGCTCAAAAAATTCGTCTCTTAATTTACAATCAAACTATGTAATTAGTTATTTTTTTATCTACATTTAATACTCTATACATATGTTCAAAAATTTAATACGATAAAAGAGAAATGAAAAAAACTTACAATCTAAACAAGGCCCTCCTTTCCTTTTCTTAACTCTTCACCCGTTCACCGTTGCCCGGCCGGCCAGTACGACGTGCTCACCTCGTTTCTCTCCCCTCCATGAGGTCATGAGTTCATTCATTCACGAGCGGGAGAGAGAGAAGCATAGCATAGCATAGCATAGCTTGTGCACGTTATCCGTCCACACACATGGCGACATGTATGGGGCCATTGTAGTGGAGTACAAGACATGAACAGTGCCTTGATGTTTCCTCTCTTTCACCGCCGGCCCGGGTCCGTTGCCGTGCGTGGTAGTAGGAGTAGTAAAACCGTAAAAGCGACAAGAGATCCGAGTACCATACGAGCCCGCGGTGCAGTGCTCCGTACTAGTGCGCGGCCACTTTTGTTGGCAGCGTAATGGCCGTACCGCCCCGCGAGTGCCCTGGCTGGCTGTGGCTGACTGGCGCGCTGCATGCAAACGGTGAAAAATTCCCCTCTCATGCACCGCAGAAAAGCCGGCGCCACCGCAATGATAATCCCTGCACGCTGCCCCCCAGCCTCCGGTCCGAGACGTGGACGCCCTTTGGCCGTTCTTCCCTGTCGCGCTTCCGTACCACGTCCTTGATCACTGTGGTATGCGTGTGTGCTACTCTCTTCGTCCGCTAAAAGTGTAATTCTTATTTTTTTTAATATAAATAATCAGATATTTTTTAAGTTTGATCTAAATTATATTAAAATACAAACATTTATGATATCGAATAGTTCCATTAGATTATGATCTGTCTATTTGGAACTTGGGTGATTTGACCCCCTCCGATAACTCAAGCAATTTGAGGGAACAAATCACACAAATGTAACAAAAAACAAAACCTAAGTGATTGAGACCCTAGGGTCACACAAGTAATCCTAAAGGTCAAATCACTCAAAACTAACTAGAACCAAAATTCAAGTGAAACATGAGTTGAAATCACACGAATTTTGCGTTCTCTCGGAGCACCTTCGTGTGCGATAAAAAACTGCAAGAATTTGCTAAATTATAAATACAAAAAACCTTGTAATTTAAATATTCAAAATAACAAGAACAAATGATACCGAAAAACAACTAAGAACCAAAAATAATTGTTCTATGAATGAATCAAATAAATCAACTACTAATTTTTTCACTCAGTATTACCTACGTCAATAATACATTGCGATTACACCTGATTAAACACTATAAGTATAGTTCAACTCTAGTATAAATGAAAACATTAATTCACAGTCCATAAAAAGGTAAATTTACCAAGAAGAAAGCAAGATGGCAAGGAACAAACACAATCAAAAAAATCAAAACTGCAAATAAAAAAAATTGAATGACATTTCAAAAAATAGAACAAAACATGAATTAATACAGGAAAAATAAACTTCAAACAACCTTTACACATTGCCAATTAGTGAGATCCAACTAGCTGGACACAACTATACAAGAAATGACTAATGGTTGAAACACAACTAGATCTAAAACTATGTGAGGAACAAAAAGGCAAAATTTCAAAGAATACCTAAAGGCAGGAAGCCAACATTTCAGAACCTGCAAGGCTTCAAACCAAATATAAAGTATACACTATGTCAGCAAAAAGAAGAGAGAGGAAAATTAGGATGATTTAGGAGTAGAGGAGTACCTCAGATTCTGAAAATTCACCGATGACACACAAAGACCATCAACAACCACCCTGAAAGGTCCTTGTTGGTTTTGGTAATTGAGTGACAACCTAGGTGGACTAATTGTGTTTATGTGAGATACACAGGTGATTAGTCCACATGTACATGTGTATGAGCAACATATGCCATGGAGGTGAAAATGGCTTGGAGATGTTGCAAAGCTCACACATGTGATGAATGAAGGAGCTTATTGCACATGAGACATGACATTGAGTCATGTGATCAAGGTAGAGAAGATCAAGACAAGACTTGGCTTGATGGACCGGTTTACTGGCGTGAAGGGCAAGTCAAGGCTTTGGAGTGATGGACAGCGTGGCGGTGAAGCTTGAGCAACTTACTTGGCCCGATGGGCGATAACAACGGTGAAAGCAAGTAGAGTCAAGATCGATGAACCAATATGATCATGTGATGATTGAAGTGGATCATATCATTGTTGATCGTGTTGGTGCATGTGTTGCATCGACATTGAAGGAGATGGAATGGAATCGCAAAGGCAAAGGTATAACCTAGGGCATTTCATTTCACCCCATTCATAGGTGTGTAGAGAAGTTTATGACATAGATGGCAGTACTATCAAGAGGGCAAACTTGTTTGCATATCGGTCATCTAGTGCCACTCGAGTGATCTAACTTTGCATTGTCGCTAGGATCGAGTGGCGTGGCAAGTTGAGTGGCTAACATCCTTTGAGAATGATTGTGAAAATGCTAACACACATACACATGGTGGTGTACACTTGGTGGTGTTGGCACATTACAAAAGAGAGGTGTGTTTGAGGTGAGATGGGTTTGGGAAAATAGAATGCCTATTTTCTATTGTGCGGATGCAAGTTCTTGTGGTTAGTACATTGGAGCAAGGGTGATGAAGTTAGAAGTAAAAAAGAGTTAGTCGCGAAGATCTCAAGCGTCGGTCAACCGACCGGACGCCGAATCTGAATCACAAAGTCGTAAAAAAATTGAACGTCGATAACGCAGAAATGGAGTGTGACCGGACCGCCGGCCCGTCCGATCAAGTGTGTGGACAGCGTCCGGCCGTCGAGGTCGATACTTCTTTGAAGAAGCACGACGCTGGGGTTCGGCGTCCGGTCGGTTGAAAGCTACTTGCCCGGCCAAGTCAAGTGACCGTTGAATCGGACTCGTGGCGTCTGTCAAACCGAGGTCCAGCGTCCGGCCAACACCGGAAACCGCTGCCCAAATGAAGGGAGTAATTGCTAGTTTAGCCCTTTGGGCTATAAATAGAAGTGGCCCTCGGCCGCCATGGCATCTTGAGCACCTCAAGGGACTTAGTGTCCATGCTTGTGAGTGCTTGGGAGCCCTCCATCACACATATACTTGATAGTGATCATTCGATTGTGTGAGTGAGCGATTCTAAAAGATTGCATCGTGAGGTTGCATCGAGTGGCACTAGGTGGTCGTGTTGCAAGCCGGTGGTGCTTGTTACTCTTGGAGGTTGCCACCTCCTAGGCGGCTTGTGGTGGTCTCACGAAGCCCAAGAAGCTTGTCAAGGCGCTCGGAGAAGTGCTTGTGAGGGGTACTTGTGCTCGCTCACAAAGTCGCGAAGAACAACTTTAGTAAAGCGTGTCATTGAGCTACCCTCACTCAAGGGGTAGGTTCTTGCGGTGCCCGACGTGCGGGCTTAGCGGGTGATGCTAATTAGCCGAACCACCAAGTGAGCGGTCGACACAACGGGACTAGTGTGTTGGCAAACACGTGAACCTCGAGAGAAAAATCATCGTGTCAACCTTGTTCTTCCTGTTGGTTTGCATCCCCATTACACAAGCTTGCAATTACTTATATATATATCTTAAGCTTGTGTAGTTGCTCTTGTAATTAGATAGCTTGTGTAGCTAGCTAATTACCTTCTTGCTTGTGTAGCATAGAAGTAGCTCCTTATGCAAATTTGGTTTTAGTAACCTTGTTAGTCACATTGCTTAGTTTGTGTAGCTAAGTATTTGCGCTCTCTAATTAGGCATTGGTTGCCTTGTTATTGAGCATTGCTAGTGAGCTTAGTTAGCTTTGTGCTTTTGCTTACTAGCATGTGTAGGAGCTCCCTTGTTACTTAAAGTACTAGTGGTATAGGTTTGTGTGACCTTGCTCCTAGAATTGTTTAGGAGAGCTCTAGCTAGCCCGGCACCTTAGTTGCTTTATTAGTATCTTTGCAAGGTGCTAGTGAACATATATAGAGGGGTGTAGTCTTGGCTAGACCAATTGTTTTAATTCGCAAATATCGGTTAATATACGCGATTAATTTTAGAAAAGACTATTCACCCCCCTCTAGTCCTCCATCTCGACCCTTTCACACCCCCCGTCTCGGCCTCTGCCTAACCATCTCCACAACACAAATAGCAAGGAAGAAGAAAAATGGCAACAACAACATAGAATCAAAACAACAACAGCCAAATGTACAACATCTAATAAAAAAACTGAATCAATGAAACAAAATCGACGCCGAAAACAACTGCACCTCACCTCGACCTTGACCTACACCTACACCTCCACCTCCACATACCAAACAAACACAAAAAGGCAAAATTTGATTAATTGGAGCCTAATGGTCACCTAAGTAATCATACAGAACAAAACAAACAAAAAAAAACTATAAAACAAAATCTAAGGCCATTGCAAGAACCAAGAAAATCAAAGAAAATTAACAAACTACAGAAAACAAAAAAAAATATATGGAATGCAAAAACCAAAAACTTTCTTAGGCCATTGGATGAACCAAACATATCAAATAAAATAAACAAAATACAAAAAACAGAAATTTTCTATGGATTGCGAATACCAAAAACAATATGAGAACATTGCATGAAACAAACAAAACAAAAAACATATACAAAGTACAAAAAAGCAAAAAAAATTCTATGGAATGAAAAAAAAAAGATTTTGACGGCATTGGATCAAACAAACAAATCAAAATACATACAATGCAATAAAACTATGAGACACACATGTGCCGAATAAACTTTTCCAACTTGTATTACATACATTCATAATACCTATCAATTACACCAGATTAAGGACTGTAAGTATAGTTGAACTGTAGTGTAAATGAAAAAATTAATTCATAGTCTATATGATAATATATAGTACTAGTATACTATGTATTACTGTACTAGTACTAGGCAGGTAGTTGATAGTCAGCTCACGAAAGCAGCGACCATCCCAATGACCAACAAGTCTAGCTACCAATCCTCGCCCTGGATTTGAGCCGAGCGTCCGGTGGAGAGGCAGCGGAAAAGCGGCCCAGCCACCATGCAGCCACGTACTGCCCTCAGCCTGGCCGCGTAACATCTTTACCGTCCAATTTGTTTAGCTTCGTACGGTGACCGTGCGGCCCCACTTGAACTCGTAGCTTGTGGTGAGGATGGAAGCCAAAAGCAGATCCAACGAACTAGAAATCGTGTGATGGATGTGGGATTAAATCACCTGAGTGAAGTATAGCTTTACTGTTAGATTAATATGACATATCTTCATAGATATCTGTTTGGAATCATAATTGTTAATAATATTTTTCTATATTTAATTAATTTTAATTAAATTCAACTCACTCTAAACCTAAAATTGCATTCTTTTGGGACTGAAGTAGTACTAGCTAATCTCTCTCACCCTTGCTACCTGCTGATGTGCTTGCTGCTAGTTTCCTTTTCTTAGCGCACTATCCCCAACTTATATACTTCATTAATTGAAAGACAAATACACTAACAACATTTTTCATTTAATGTGGTCGAGAGGGTTTGTTGGTACTAGCTATATTAGCTCAATAACAGGTCTCTGTTTCAAGTAGCTAGCGACAAGCGTATAGTACCACCATATATTGAGTCTTGACAATTATTAGCACATATACGGGCGACATGTCGGATATCCCTTTTCCTCAACTAACATGTACGATCCCAGGAGTGTCATCGTTAATGATACAACTGATTTTGTCCGTGCGTCCTGATATCTCCAATTTCTGAAAACCTTGTTCTCGTCCAGTATGATGAGGACCGGGCTATGTGAGCAAACTAATTAGGTAGAATCCCAAGCCGCATTGCATGCACAAAGAGACCATTGATGCAGGCTCAGGCTCATAATGGATGGGATGGTTGCCATTTTGCGACCACATGAAGAAGGACCACACGGCGGAGGTGGAGCAGGGGGTAGTACAGTGCTGTATGGTCGTCATGGACATGAGAAATTTACGAGACGATGGCTTTGCTAGCTGTGCATGCCACCTCCGTTCACTTGCACTGTGTGTGTACGACTAGAAGGACCACGCATGCACCCGGCCTCTTTCTCGTTGCGTCCTGCACCCACCACACTCAATCAGGCAATATGCGCATATATATTGTGTGCACCGGGAGACAAGCACCAGCTATATAGGGGCGATAAACAGCTGACATGCGGGGCTAGCTTGTGCATGGGCATCTGTCTCGTCGTTATTAGTGCTGCTTCTGCGACATCCCATTGTACAAAGTTCACACCCATCATGCATTCGTGGTATATTTGTGCGGTACTGACTTCCGGAGATGAATGAAGTTTCACCTACAGGTAGATATATAAAAAAATAGGAAGGAAGCTGCATGTAGTACAGGCAGTACTTGAAGGAATTAAATTACTCACAAGCCAGGGCTTATATATAGTCAGCCGTGTTCGTTTAGAACTGTGTTTTGAACATATAAGTCGTCTTTTTTTTCAACAACTAACATTATTTTTCTTCACACCCAAATCAGTCAATAATATTTTCAAATGAACTTTATCAATCAAACAAAGCTAAAATAAACAGGGCGAGAGTAGTAGCAAAGAAATGCCTGACAAAGGCCAATAGTTTACTACCAATAATGGTATCTATACTGCACACCATCTAGTATTATTTTGTGGTACGCGTAGTACTCCCCCCCCACCCCCAATGCTTGCATGCGATGCACGAAACAACTGTTCTGTACGTATGATGCCGCCCTTGCAAGTGCTGAAAGCGCATCGATGCGATTATCAGCTCCATTGTTATGATGTATTTGTGCCCTAAAGGAAGTCCCACTATTTTCCGGTAACATACACTTCATTAATTACACAATTTCATTGCAAAGGAAGAAAACAACCATGCTGCAGTGGTGCATTTTGCTAGCTGCTGGGCGCCGATCACAACCATATCGCTGCAGTACTATATACAGCCAAACGGCCAGTGGTGCATTTTCTGCTGAATGTTGGGCGCCGAAATGCAGCCGGCCGGGGTGGGAAATCGCATTAGGAGTACTATATACAGCCAAACGGCCAATAAGAACCAAAGAGGCCAACGGAAAGCGAGCGAGCGGGCCGGGTGCCTGCACAGGCACAGCCACAGCGGGGTCGGTGCGCCGTGCCCTTGGGGCTCAGGGTCTGGCCGGGTCACGCGGCGCATGCGATCGAGCGACGCCGCAGCAAGAGCCAAAGAGCGAGTGAGAGCCGCTCTGATCTGTCTCTGTGTGCAGGGGGCCGGCATGCTGCGTGCCCTGGACCGTGCGTGGTGCGGCACGGCAACGGCATCGAATCACGTGAGGGCGACGAGGATCCCGAGGCTTGGACGGGTGGGGGTGGGGGTCCCGGAATCACCGCGGCACGTGCCCACTCGTGCTTACGCAGTTCCGTCCCCCGCCCTCGTGACGCCCGGGCACCCCGCGCCCCCAACTAGGCCCGTGTTCAGTTGAAAAAAAAGTTCAAAAAAGTGCTAAAGTATCCATCACATCGAATCCTGCGATACATGCATGGAGCACTAAACGTAGATGAAAAAAAACTAATTACATAGTTTGATGAAAAATTACGAGACGAACGTTTTGAGTCTAATTAGTCCATGATTAAATACTAATTACTAAATAAAAACGTAAGTGCTGCAGTAGCCAAATTCTAACTTTTCCCTCAACTAAACAAGCGCTATAGCCCGCCCATCAGAGAATCCACCAGCCCGGCCAACCAGCTCCCCGGCGCCAGCGAGGCATGGTCAGGTCAGCTGGTCAGGTTAACTAATCCACTGGCGGCTGGCATGGCGTGCGCCCTGATCCTTCCTTCCCTGCAAATCACTGCACTGCACGGGAAACTGACACTGACACGGCGCCGCGCGCGGGGAGCTAGAGAGGAGCCGCAGACGCTAGCTGGGTGTTGCGGCGCCGGCCGTGATGCATGCATGGCGCTGTTGCTTCATCGGCCGGGGTCGGGTCCTCCGCGGTGCCAACCGCATCCGAAGCGATGTGTCGGTTGGAAACTTCGCAAGGGAGCGGGCGGGCGGCGAGGTAGCGTGCGTCGCAGCAGCAGCAGCAGCATACCACATACACAGGTCACAGGCTTGTGGGTTTTGATGAGGGATGGGAACGGATGGGGACGCGAGAGCGGCGAGGAGGCGCGTCTCTTTCGGGCCTCTCCTCTGACACCGGCCTGCTGGGCATCACGTGGCGGTTGCTTTCGCAGGGCCCCTACCGTACTCTGCCACGTGTCGGTTGGCGGCCGGGCAGCGCTCCATACCTCCGCCCTGCCGACGTGCATCGGCAGCTAGCTACTCCATCCAACCAAGCTGGGCCTGCCCCTGCCTAGCGCTAGCGCGCGCCAGCCATCATCCATTGCATGCGCCGAGCGTACAGATTCTTGTTCTTGACCCCCTCATTTCTCTTTTGAGATGCTGACCTTCACGTTTTGCCGGTGCGCGCGCGTCAGAGATATTTGCAGTGCAGCCTCAATGATTCGCGATGGGAAAAGCAGTTGTTTTCGGGGCAGTGCAGCTAATAATCACTCGCTGCTGGCCACTCGCTTACAGCGCGCGAGCGTAGGGCTAGTAGCTCTCGGCGGACCACCGTCACGTGGCCAGCGCCCAGGCGAGCCGGGCTCGGTCCTAGTCCTAGTGCGGAGGGTGGGAGTGCAAGTGACGAGGCTGCTGGTCCTAGTTTTTGCCCTCGTTTCGCCATCGCGCTCTGCCTCACCCTCACCCTCGCCCTCACCCCCACCCCACCAGCAGTCGTAGCAGTAAATCACCACGCTAATCCGTACTGGTGCTGCGGTGCCAACTCTCTCTGCCTCTCTTCACCGCCGTACGTACAAATTAAACAGGGTCGGACGAGAGGAAACTTGGATATTTTCTTTTTGCCCAGAACGATGCGGGTTCAGCCATGTTTACATGCTTATCAGTTATGATATAGTATTTTTTTCTCGTAACAAAATAGTATCAACCGATTTATAAATCGTAGAAACAATCAAACGAAAAGAGTACAATTGCTCGGGCTCCTCTGAACGCTGGCAGTAGCTTTCATGTTAGTTGGGGCGCATTGAATGGATCTTTTCATTGTTTCCCTTTCTGCAATGCATGCTGGCTTCCGTGGCATTGGCCCCGTTCGCTGGTCTGAAACTTGGCTGAAACTGGTTGAAAAATACTGTTTCGGCTGAATTGTTGTGAGAAAAAATACTGTTCCGGCTAAAAAAAGAAATCGAACAAACCAAATATGAGGTAAGCCGAACAATGGCCATTGTGAGTTGCACTTGCTTGCGTGCATACATAAAGTTGTTACGCGAGCTAGCGTATACGTAGTAGGTAGGTCCAATGCAAGTAGGTATGGGGAGCATTTTAATTTCTTTCTTGTCATAAAGGTTTATTTATTAATAGTTTCTCCTACCATGCTGGGTCTTTGGAGTTAGCTAGCCAAGCAAGGGTTTATATCGTCATGAATGACTAATATATATATATAACCGCAAATATAGATTCTCACGTGGTGCTACATTTTGAGTTGGGCAAATTCGTCCAAGCTAGACAGTACGCGCCCATTATCATATAAGATCCTTAGTTTTTTAGCCCGAAAAACACTGTTACCATGTTCACCTACGGCCATTCCATCCCAGCCGTCCACCTGTGGCTCCCTGCCTCCATCCAACCCGTACGTCTGTGCCTTTCTTGCCTCTCCCCAGAAACTTCTAAAGGAACCCGGCCTCTCTCACCTCTCATAAACCACCTCGGGTCCAGGCACAGAAAAGAAAAGGAACGACCCTTGCCCGCCACGCGTCCTAGGTCTCTAGAAGCCTCGCGTACGCCCTACACCGCGCGCTCTCGCCTCCTCGTGTCCCACGCGCCCATCTCCGTCCGGTCGCCCCCTGACCTCCTAAGCCGCCGCCGCCGCCGCCGATGCATCCGCGCTTGCTCCCTCCGCCCCTAAGTAGTTGCATCAACAATAAGATCCTTTCTCAATCACCTAGATCCTAAGTAGTACTCCGTACGTGTTACAGATTGAAGTTTCGCAGTCCCCTATTTTTCCAACAAACTGGAGAGGCTGATTTCGCATATAGTGTCCACGCCACAGTATTGTTTTGTCGCGTGACGAAACTTAAATTTCAAAAAATCATAACCCTTCGATACGATGTCGGATGAAGATAATTTTTATATGTAAATTGTAGACCTCGATAAGATCTACAATTTTATAATTTTAATTTTTTTTTCATTTGAGGACAGTAAGATGCTCGAAAAAATAATATAAAATTTCAGCACCATAATAATCGTCTACTAGCGCTTGCCGCATTAGATCACTAATATATTATTTGTATGGAGTTAAATGAAAATACTTTTTATACCAAAGTTGTAGCTCTCAATGAGATCTACAACTTTGTAGTTTTGAGTTTTTTATTTGAGAACGTTAAGATGCTCAAAAAATAATATAAAATTTTGGCACCTCCCGAAAATAGAAAACCGCTTTTGAAACCAGCCGAGGACCAAATTTGTCCGGTTTTGATAGTTGGAGGATGTTTCTTAACCGGTTTCATAGTTGAAGGTTGAAAATCGAACTTCGGCGCGAGTTGAGGGTTGGAAAGTGTTCTTTACACCCTATATATACCAAACACTTCAAAAAAAACTAAACCGAGAGCGATTGACAAGGTCAATATGGGCATTTCGTTATCGACGAGTACATAGCCTAACATTGAATAAAAAAAGATCTAAAAATATTATCGCAACTATAATACCACTAATTAAATAAATTTTGAACATTTTGGGGGTGGTTTAAGACCTAGCTGTCGGTGCGGGACCCACAGAATACCCCGTAAGGAAGAGAGAAGATCTAGTCTAACTAAGATTCTCCCCATGTAATCTTAGTAGTAGTATTATTCTGTAATCGTACTAGGAACTCTCGTTGTAAACCGATTAAGATTCTGACCTCCTGACTATATAAAGGAGGGCAGGATCCTAGAGATCACGACTTGGACAACACAACAACACACAATCAATACAATGCAAAGGCTAACGCCAACTGGATGTAGGGCTATTACTCGATCAACGGTCGAGGGCCCGAACCAGGATAAATCGACTGTCTCTTGCGTTCACCGTTGAGTTCCGCATACGTCGAAGCCCGAACATACTGTCCCAAATAACCCCATGGCAGGCTATCGGTGGTAAAATATCGACACTAGCACCGTATGAACCATCATCCACATAAACCAAGCATAAATGCACTCAAAGAGGAGTATCCAATGGTTTCTAGCTTACTTAAAAAAACAAGTCGAATCACCATTTCAATTCCTCTTTGATAGATTGTCTTTTTATGAGATCGACCCCTCTTTGAACAAAAGAAATATTTTCTTATCTTTAGCTTCCAAACGAGACTTGGATCCCATTGTTGACTAGGAATCTATATATTTGGCCTGTTCGTTAGTTGGTTTTTGGACTGATAAGCTCAGCTGGTGCTAGTTTGTTGTGAGAGGAAAATACCGTTAGCTGACTGATAAGCCCTGACTGAAATCAACAAGCGAACAAGCTAATTGAGTATACAAAGAGCACCATTCTTATGTAGAACCAAACACACACATTGGCCGGAAGCATGTTGCAGGTTTAAATTCACCACTCTAGCAACTAAGTTATGTCATTCTGTTTGTTTGGTTCCCACTAAAGCTCTCCTAAGACTGTCTTCAATGGCTTCATTCGTGTGCCCTTAAACCCGGTTTGACCCGCTTCTTTTTTTATCTAGAATAGTGTTTTTCTCTTACAGATTCCTCAAGAATTCCTCCAAACTATCAAAATTCCTCCAGAACCATACCATCCGAACGGGGCCAATAAGTGACCCATATGGGTACCCAAATCCAAAATGGATAGCAGAAGACCCAAAATCAGCCTCCAACAGAGTACCTATACGGGAGACCCATTTTGGGTTGCCCGAAAGGCACAACCCAAATATGAGTATCATCGCTCCTGAAAACCCATTTGCAGAAAGAATTCTCTTTTGGGTCCTGTTGTTGAAGAGGATGTCGAATGGGTATTGAACCCTTTATCTGTAGCGCTACCCAAACGTTGAATGTGTCTTATTTTACGTGTTGTTGTTGGAAATAGTCTAAAGGTGACATTAAGTGTTGTAGTGTATAGTACCTCCGCAATCTTCAACTATTTCCTATGTGATATGTTATATATTATTGGGTATTGAGTTTTTAGAGGATGCCAACCAAGTATCATCCTAGAACTTGATTTGGTTGCCATCCTGTAATCTAAAAATACCCAACCTCAAAATCTATCATTTGCACACCCATAAGACTCATCCAAAAATGTGAATCACCTGCCTTCTTATAGACTTGCGGGAGAGTTTTGTCTTTAATATATTTGTTTCTCAAACACTCTTACCATACCCCATGATAATTATATAACTTAAAAGGCCACTTGTTTAAAAGACATTTATTTTGTATATTTAGGTTTTGAATACCTAGCCCTCCTTGTTCTTTGGGTTGGCACAGAATAAGCCATTGAACTAGCCTATATTTCTTTTCGTGTTGATCATTTTGTCAAAAATATCTATAATACTCTATTTTCTTCGAGGCTCGTCTACGGACTTCAAATAACGAGACCACAAACATAGGTAGACTTGACAAAACTAAATTAATCAGCACTAATCTGCTTACAACTAACAAATGTTTAACTTTCCAACCACTAAGCCATTTTTCAGTTCCTTTTTCAACTTTTATTTCAGTCGTTGTTATTTAATTTGTAGTAAATTATTAGGAGCCCCAAGTAGCAAAAAGGGTACCTTACAGTCGAATAGCTACGAATAGCGCCCTTCACATTGGCTAGCATCACTAATACATAATATCTCACTCTTATAGAAGTTAATTTACTGTTGAAACATACATAGAAGTAACTTCAACCTTCTCGCTTCTTCAATATAATGGTCTAAAAACAACAAAGTATCATCAAAACTTATTGTAAAAGGGATAGACCAATTTCCTAAAACGAGACCTTACTTCTTTTATTTGTCTATCCTCGTGGGCTCTATCAATGATGATTCACAACATATCCACCATTATGTTAAATAGTATGGGGATAAAGACCTTGTGTAAACCTTGTATTTGTTTGAAAGTAGGGACTCAATTTTTTTTCAAGATTGCACAGCCACACAAGACAACGCTGACGCTCACAACGCACAAACACTCACCCCTATGAACACACGTACGCAAATCCTACCCCTACGAGCACATTCGAAGACTGGGCCGCCAGCAAATCCTCAAGATTGACGAAGTCACCACAAGAGCCTTGCTATCGACGGGAACGTCGACTACCACTAAAAGCACAAAAGCCATTAAATCCTGGAATATTCGCTCCCAGCGGGAGTCGAGCCTAGAACCTCAGGTGCTACTGAGACTCTCATAACCATTAGGCTACATGCCCTTTCATAGGGACTCAATTGATTGTTTACCTTCATAGCTACATTTCCTCCCTGAACAAGACTTTTAATCCAATCACACCATTTGTGTGAAAAAAAACTTTCATTTGGAGCGTCTTTTGCAAAAAGTCTCATTTCGTTTGTCATGTGCCTTTTTCAAAATTAGTTTTAAATAACACACATTTATCTTTTTCCCCTATCTAACTCATGTATACATAGTCTCATGTAGAATGATAGCCCATTCCATTATATTTCTCCCTAGAAGAATGTCGTTTGTAAGGGGCGAATAACCTTTTGGGCCACTATCGCAATTCTATTAGTGGCCATTTTAATAAAAAATTTGAAGCTCAAATTTGGCAAATATATTGGTCTATATTGTTGAATTCGCTTACATCACTACTTTCCCAAAATAAAACTATGAAGGGAAAGGATTCGTTCGGCTAGTTTGGAAACTCCAATCGTCTCAGGATTACAGACTTTTTCTAGAATAGGCAATCCATGGGTATGCCATTTTAATTAGCTCTATTTAGTTCTTTACGAGAGCTTTCTATCTCTAGGTTTGCCTTCCCTTTACTTTTAGATTAGGCCTTTTTGGAGGGAAGAAACCACGGTCTGCCTTAGTTACGGTAACATTAGGCAACAAACGATTAAACCTCTATATACACTCAAACATGTCTATTAATCGCGCCATGAAAAAATTACAGCAGCACTGATGTACGGACATTTACTTTTTATAAGAAAAATTGTATTGCACGAACCAAACAGAGCGGTCGAGTAAAAATAGAAAATGAAAAGCTTAGCTTCTCCCAACCAACAACACTGCACATTCTTTGATTGGCTGCTTCCAGTATTCTTTTCCAAGAATCAGATGCTAATGTGGTAGGGCATTTGTACATCCATCGACTTTGCTTTTGCATGAAAAAGCTGCCAAAATGTTCTTTTCCGTTGGGTGAACCGTATAGAGAGAGAGAGAGAGAGAGAGAGAGAGAGAGAGAGGAAGGTTTATCGTGCAGGTAAAGGGAATTAATTGGTGCGTGCAAGTACTCCACCGTGACACACTGCAGTTGCACATGAATGATTGTGGAGTTGCTTCTAGCATGCGCCATGACTTTTTCCCCTTGTCTTCCCATCTTGAAGCCAATCTCTTTTGGCATCCGCATTGGTTGCGCTGCACATAAGGTGTGCCCTACCCGAAGGTCCAATTCAAAGCTCGCAGTATTATGTTTGCATTATTGATTGATGTCTATGAATTGCTCGTACTGGTAGTAGGTTGAAGGTTGAAAGGGTTACCCAGCGTAATCTGTCTGTAAGATTACGGCATGTTTCGGAAATCGACAGTCATGTTCATCGTCTAAAGCCATTTCTCCCAATAATGTTTAAAAGGTAAAGTCTAGGAGGCGAGTTGATTTCTAGGACTTGTTAGGATAATCTCATTCACTATTAGGCCTTGTTTGACTGGACTCGTATCGACCTCAATTTTTATGTTTGTAGTGGATCGAGGTGAAAAATTAACTAATTTTCATTCTAATCCACTCACACACACATGGATTAATGTGGACAGAATAAGCTTTATTAAATCTAGATCAACCAATGGTCAAACTAATCAAACCGTAAACTAAAATCTTGAGCAGTTTGTCTAATCCAAACTAAACAAATATATCTTTGTAATCTCCGATGAGGGCTGCAATGTGGAAAATTGAGAGAAATTTCGATAATAATCATCAATGAACAGATCAATTCTTGGCACGCTGACAACTAATTCCTTGCCGACTTTAAATAGATATTAGAATTATATATTTTATGAGTCATTAAAGAATGTCACAGAGCTCGATATTTAATAACACATGAATAGTACAGAAAGCTATGATATATTTGTATCTAAGGCTTGCAACAGGAGAAAAAATATATTAAGGTTGTACTCCCTCTGTCCAGAAAAGAATGCAACTACGGGTTATGTGCCATCAAAAGTGGTTTATGTTTGACCAAATTTCTAGTGAATACTATTTACATTTACGGCTCCAAAATAATTTATTATAAAAATATATTTCATAATTAATCTAATGATATTTATTTAATATCATAAATATTGATACTTTTTATGTATAATTGATCGAACTTAAGGTACTAAACCATGACATTGTGCTAGAATTGCATTCTTTTCTGGACGGAGGGAGTATTTTTGTTCAATACAAGTTTAATAGGACATTGTCAATTATTGCCAAAGTTAACTTATATTATGGATGTCCTAGTCATCATAATATAAATTATTAGATTTGAAATTTTATAGAAATGACAAAACATAAATAGATATGTCATATTCTTGTCATAATTTTTCATAAATTAGCAAAAATGCCCGTGCGTTGCAATGGGTACTTATTTTCACTCAGTTGTTAACCTCTTACTCACGGTTCTTCTATCTTTGCATCTGTCAATAACAATTAGTATGCAATATTAATATTTATAGTATATAATTAGTATCGTTACATATATCGTTGAATCTGTTTTTATAATTAACTTATTTGGAGATGCAAATGTTGTTAATATTTTCTACAAACCTAGTTGAATTTAATAATATTTAATCGGCAAGAATACTATAGTGACACTTATTTAGAGGAAGACTTATGATGATATTGCTTGTTTTTACACCGCTAAGTTGCAAGTTAAATATGGGACCTACTACGATAAAAAAAATGTGAGGCCTACTTACCTTCAAGTTAAATATGGGGCCTATTTACCTTTAGTTGGCCCCACCTGTCATCCTTTGGGTTTCTTTTGACAATATCTTCTCCACGGGAGTTTTTTTGTTTTGTTTTTTTTAATCTCAGCCTTATCTTCTCCACGAGACTCGGGAGATCCCGTATCCACGTAGCGCCCAGCCGCCCACCTCCGCTGTCAACGCCGGAGCTCACGCGGCCATTGCCGAAGGTCTAGGCTCGCCGGCCGCCCGCCACCACGTCGGTGGCAAGGGCTCGCTAGTGGAGGAGCCCTAGTGGTCTGCTACTCTGCTGTCGTGCCGCCCGTGGGGGATCAGCGCTGCCCACCCGGCTTGCTGCTGCTGCCGGTGCCTCGCCCCTCGCCCGCCATGGCCGCCGTCGCCTGCTTTGCTTCGGTCGCCCAGGAGCTGCTGCGGCATAGCCTGCATGCTCCGCTCGTCATGGCCGCCCCCGCCTGCTCTGGTCACCGCAGAGGATGCAGCCACCCAGCAGCCTGCCTGCTCCACCCGCCGAGGACGCCCAGCCACTCGCGACGGAGCTCTCCAGGCCGGCCCACGGTGGATCTCTTCTGCACCACCCAAGCCGAGCTCGACCGGCCGCTGCGGGGCTCGCTCGTGGAGACCGCCCGGGACGCTGTTGAAGTCGCACCTTGGCTGGCTACGGTTCCGTGCTCCGATCCCCTTCCTTTTTGTTGTTGGCCGCGCCATGCCCTTGGCAGAGGCGAGCCTCGACCGTGCCGCTCGCAGGGCAGGCGTGCCTGGACGCGGTCCCTTGGCCGGCCCGTGTTCGCGTCATCGAGGCCCTTGCCAGGCTCCTCCGCCTATCGCGCATTGCCGGTACGCCGTCCTCGGCCGCTGCTCGCGCGTGCCCCCTGGCCGGGTGGGTCGCTGCGCCGAGCGTGTCCTTGTTGGGCCGCAGGCCAAGCTGAGCTAGGCTACCGTAGTACCGTGCATATATGACAGAATCAAGAGCCCGGGTCGAGATCCGCAGAGAGAGGAGCGTTCCGAATCCGATTAGGCTGGACGAAAATTTTTATCTTTAGTATTAGGGATAGAACAGTTTTCTTGTCCCGCTGCAAGAGACGGAAACGTCTATAGCAAAAATAAATTAATAAGCGCTCTCTATGCCAATGAATCACATACGGGCTAGATGATGATGGCCAGCCCATGGTTTGACCGTATTGGGCCACGTGTTCAGGCAACTACGCCACATTTGGGCCTTCAAATTCTGGACCTTCGAGTTAGCGGACCAAAAGCGTAATATATTGAAGTAGTAATTCGTCTCGGCCCACTCCAAAAAAAAAGTTCGGCTCGGCCTAAACGAGAACCCTAATTCCCTATGACAGCCAACTTTAAAATCCTAGCCGCCGCGGCGCCGCCCCCAGCTCCGGAGCTGTCCTCGTCCGCCACCCCGTGTTTGGCTGCGATAGCAGTCAGGATTTGGTCTAGGTAGTCCCCCTCTCCCTCTTATTCTCGTGGTGAACATCTTGCTATGTTATATTTGATTATTGAAATTTCTAGCTCTGTTGTTTGTTGGATTTGTAATGGAGGGCCATTTTTAACTTCAGTTCAATACCGATGTCCATGGCTGATATATTGTGCTCTTGCTATTTATATTTGATTATTGATTGAAGCTAGCTCTGTTGTTTGTTGGATTTGTAATGGAGGGCCACTTTTAACTTCAGTTCAATACCCATGTCCATGGCCGACATATTGTGCTAAAAAAACGTAGAAGGTTATGGTTAGGTCTGTATTTGGCCTTGGTGGCTAATTAGCCAACCACACACCGCAGCCTCAATGGCAGCACTCCCTGTGTGGATGGTCAGTAAGCCCACCTACATTAACTCGTGTTGTTGTGCCAATCGAAGGGAATACTCTGCCTAGTGGTTCCTTTTCTGACACATCAACTCACAACTCGTTGTGAGCCAAGAGTTTAGTTTTGACATCAAAAGGCAAGAGTTTTTCCTCGCCAAAAAAAGGAGATGCTGTAATTTAGACACTGTAGTGTTCTTTTGGACCTGATGCAAACGGACTATTCGTTTTGATGTTCCATTGTACTGTCTCTTGTGTTTTATCTTGAGGTTTATGGGCACAGAACAGCATGGTGACTCGTTAACCGGTTGCATATTTTCAGTTGTGCAACTGGTAGTAGGTTCACCTAGATGTGGTTTTCGCGACGACATCTTGTATAATGGGCTAATTGGTCAATCACCTAAATTGGCCCTTCAGGTTGTTGTTGCGGACACTGCTGCCATGTTGCATACTTTGCTTGCACTTCTAGCTGTCTATCTGTAAATATGTTTACAAAAGAGTCTCTGACGTCTGACCAGTTAAGGGATACCAGTAAACTGGCCATTCTTTTCTTATCGCTAGTTATTCTTGTGGCTATTGATTTGACATCCTAAGTCCTAACTTCAATATAGTACTGTGAGCATCATGTTGTGCCATGTTCATTGACAAATAATGAGGGATCATGATGCTTTACAATCCTTCTCTGCACCAGTCCCTTTCACAGTTTTTGCGCATCAAGAAGGAGAAAGACAGCATCTTTTGATGCTAGCACTATGTTTCCACCTCATCTGATATGTTTCTTCTTAGCACTGTCATTCAATTGCTCCCAGAAATTGTTTGAGCTGTCATTGTTGAGTGGATGTTGAAATAACATTTCCAGAGAAACAATTATATGATGCTCCATTCTGGATCATCAATACTAAATATTTAACTAGGTAGTCCACGGCTTAGTTGTTTCTTCATGCCATTTTTTGTTACAGACTATCATAGATGCTGTTAGTATCTTGTTCAGACTTCAGACTGATGTCCAAATCAAACTTATATGAACCTTGAGTTGATTGGTTCAAATAATTGAGCGTTTCTATATAACTTGTAGCTTTCATACTTCTATTCATGATGATTGACTGAAGTATGCTGTTGTATTGCGCTCCTGTTAAATCCCAATGAGAAACTTATTTTCGTTAAACAAGTCACTTAGCTGTGTAAAGTAAATTCACTTTCCTTTAGGATCACAGAATTGCTACATGTTTGAAATTTTTCTGTCAGTTTCTCTTGGTTACTCTCTCCGGACTAGTAGTTTATAAGGCGTAGTTTGACATGATATGGTCTACCACGTTACAATTTGACCATTCATTTATTTTATATTATATTGTTTATAATTATAAACTTATGATTATTGGATGCTTCATTTGATTACAAATCTAACCATATCAAATTTGTACTATAATAGTTAAAAATTGTAGGCCAAATTATTACTGTTTAAAAATTGTAAAGTTTGAATCATGATGCGCGTACTTATACCTTATAAATTGGTCCGGATGGAGTACTGGTTTTCTCATGGTATGGCATACATTTGTTTGCAGTATCTCATGACGATGTCCGGGCGCACCAAACATGAAGGATCACATCAACTTGATTCAAAACGTGCTGTGCATTCGTGCCGAAAAAATGTACCTGGCACATCATTCGTCTCAGATTTGAGAGATCACATCCACGAGTTCATCAATGCCTCTGCAGATGAACACAGGACATGCTTCACAAAGACTATCAAGAAGATGTTCGGGATGTCAATGATTGTCGCACAGAGATTGACCGAATCAGAGGAAGCTGGATCAAAGATTGTCGCGCAGAGACCGTCTGAAGCAGAGGAAGCTGGACCCGCAAGTGTCATGCCACTACAGACCACTGTGTCCCGGTAGAAGTCTCACCATTTCATATTTGTCTAAGTAGCTGCCAGTAAGCATTATCTTGTGTAGATAAACAATTGTCCACACTTTTGACTGATATATAAGATTATGTACAGTTACATGGGGCATTTCTGCAACAACTTCACTGTGCAAATACAAACCTAAGAGGAGAGACACACGTCTCTCCCACACAATTTGTGTGCAAAAACTAAGATAAAGATAACCCACAAGAAGAGAAGTTTTTCTCTTCTGTAGCAGGATCATGCTACCTAGCCCTTTTTTATTTCATTCTGTTTCTGTCCTTATCCTTTTTGTGTATTATAAACCTGTCTGTCTACAACTGCGTCACTAGCATGACCAAGACTGCACAAACTAAACTAGCCGAGGCAGGAAGCCAACTGCTCCTCCCCGACGCCATGGAGTCCTGCTGGTAGAGCGAGCTGAGACTGAATCCCGGGTTGGGCCCATACAGCCACTGGACGCCCTCGATGTCGTCGATGGTGAGCTCCGCCTTCTTGTGCCGCGGGCTGAGGCTCGGGTACATGACGGCCTTGGGTGACGACGAGTGCCCCAGCCCGAGGACGTGCCCAATCTCGTGCGTGGCCACGGATTCCAAGTCGACAGCCGAGTGCACCGTTTCCGTGTCCATGTCAACCGCCCACCGTTCTGCGGCGTCGAGGTGGAGGCGCCCGTTCTTTGGGGAGAAGGCATGGCCGAGTACGCCGAGCGGCCCGTCGAAGGGGATCCCGTCACCGTGGCTGCCCACGTAGAAGCCCACCCTGATGTCGGCCGCCTCGTAGTCGTCGGCCTCGACGAAGCCCACGGGGATGACCCGCGCCCACCGCGCGAACGCGCGCCGGAACACCGCGCGCACGGCCTCGGCAGGCAGGTAGTCGACGGTGGCAGTCGGCGAGATGGCGTACGTGAGCACGAGCGGGTCCGGCTGCGTCCACCGCGGCTCACCCTTGAAGAACGTGAACCGGCTGACCGCGCCGTCCCGGCTCGCCGTGGGCACACCGTGGCCGCCGTCGTCGCCGACGCCGCAGCGCGGGGCCATGATCCGATCCAGCGTGGTGGAATCGAGCTGCCCCGTGACCGGCAGGCTAAGCTTGGACTGGTACCGCCGTACGGCGGCCTCCATGTGCGCGTCAAACGCGTCCGTCGGCTCGCGCGCCGCCGCCCCGGGCATGTAGCCGAACCTCGCCAGGTAGCGCTTGAGCTCGCCGAGGCCCGCGACGTGGCTGCCTCGCCGCGCGTCCAGCAGCTGCTTGAAGGAGCGCCACGCGGTGCCGTCGTCCTGCCGGTGCACCGTCGCCGTCACGGGCCCGTCGGCGGTCTCTACGTGGACGCAGGAGATGATGGGGAGGGGGCCAAGCAGCAGCAGCAGGAGCAGCACCGATACGATACGAGGCGCGCGCGACATGGCAGCATCAGAGCCAGGCTAGCTGCCGTGGCCGTTAGGCTGCCCTGCCGAGGTAGGCTATGCCTCTGCGCGGGCGGTTATTCCCGTTACAGGACAGGCCGTCCTGGCTAGATGTCGCGGAGGCGGCAAAGAATTTTGTGCTCGCCGCACGAAACGAAACTAAAAAGGCTGCGGATAGGGGAAGTGGGTCAGGCGATGGCGCCCCGGTTGGCCACCGGCTGACCTCGTCGCCTCCTGGCCGAACTCCAGAGGCGTTCTTCGACACGTAAACGACGGGTCACAGTTCAATTCAACCATGCGTGTCCCAGGGTCCGCGAAGACCAGCTGCTGTGACGACTTCATGTGTCGTTAAAAGGTACTACTCCTACATGGCAGCAGAGTTCAGAGCGGGGTTTGACGCGTGATATGATGGTGGATTAGGCGTGCTCCCGATCGGCTAATCCGGAGACAAACAGGGCACCAAGAAGCAGGACACCGGCTGATGATTTTTAGGTGCAGTGTCCTGGGCTTCGCTCGTTCCGGGATCGAGAAGTGATAAAACAAAACTCAGGTACGATCAAGCATGGCTTAGTGAGGAAAGGCGACGGATTTGGGAATCGACCCAGATTTTTAGTGATTGGTTCTGGTGTTGTGATGGGGAAGGATGGGATGTATTGTGGATGGTTTTGTCGAATGACGTTGCCACACGAAAGCCAAGTCGAAAGCGAAAGGATCCTCTCTCTCTCTCTCTGATTGAGCTTAGCTAAAAGTCGATTGGTACTTTCTTTTGTAAATAAACATGAAAGAAATTGGTGGGGAGTAGTCTTATTGCACGCTCCTTTGCTGCTAAGTTTAGCAGTGAACGAAGTACATTAGCTATAAAAAAATTTATGGTACAATTGGCTATAGGACATCGAAAGTGAGGTCGTTTTGTCAATGTACGCCAAAAATAGTCGTTTTGCTAGTGAATACTCTAGTTTGAGACAAGTTTACTGGAAGACACCGAACACATCAAAATATTCATTTCTTCTTCTGAGGTGGAAAAACAATTGTGAAATATCGTTTTTGCCCATGGCTCGTTTTTGACGTGCAAGTCATGGGAGTGCAGGCGGTGGCCGAGCTAGGGGGCGGGACTGCCGGAATGAAGAGCATGAAGGTCTTCAATGGAGAAAGAATAAAAAGGGAGGGAGGAGGAAGAAAGAGCCAGAGGCAAAAACGACATTTGATAGCTGTTCTCTCCCCTTATGAGAGAAATGAATTTTTAATGCGTTCGGTGTCTTTCAGCAAATTTGTCTTAAACTAGAGTGTCCACAAGCAAAGCGATTTTTTTCGAAGTTCGCATGCAAAGCGACTTCACTTTTCAATGTTCCGTGTAGCCAATTTTGCCAAAAATTATAGTGAAGAGGATGAACTGATATGGGATATTTGTGGATATTTATGTAAGAAAAAGAGAGACAATAAAACAGTGACACGCAAGAAAAAGGGATATATTCATGGGAGAAAAATAAAGTCAGACTCATAGTTACAAATTGTACGTTGGCAAAATAAAGCAGCGCATGGGCACTTAGCGCGTTTGGTTCGGCGGACCGCTCAAATCGAAATCATCCGATCCTAGCGCCCAACCTAAGATGGGTGTTTGGGTTGCATCTTTAGTATGTGTCATCACTTATCAGTCACAAAGCCATTTCATTTAGTAACTCCTGCTCCCTCTGTCCTGAATAAATAGATTCTCGAAGTTATCGGAAGTCAAAATTTTTAAACTTTAACCGAATTTCTAGAATAAAACGTTAAGATTTATGGTATCAAATTAATATCATTAAATCTATCATAGAATATATTTTTATAAGGTGCTCATTTTAGATATAGATATTGTTACTTTTTTTCTATAAAATTAGTCAAATTTAAAAAAAAAATGACCAGCACGGATTGTATAAATTGATTTATTTAAGGACAGAGAGTAATCCGAGGAATCGATTCATTTAAAAAACGACGGACGACTTGACCCTGTGTGCATGCTGAACGAACTGGTGCCGGACGGAGTCAATCCACTAACAAAACATGCTAGTGAGAAATTGGTGTTCCCTACTCCTACTCGCTAGGCGTCACAACTCGGAATATCATATCCGTAAAGTCCATCAGCAAAGCTTGGGACATCTGAAGTTTTGAACCGATCCTATCGATCATAGTCTCCGGCGGCAACTATGTGCACACGCGAGCAGCTCGGGTTGCATTGCTCGTATTTATTGCTTTAAATAAACCGAGCTCGACGTGGTGGAATTGGAAACCTTGTTGCTGTGGAACCAGCGGCCGCCCCAGAGCCCGACGACCCCACGGCCGCAAACGCTTTCGGTGGTCGCCGTCTCGACGTCGACGCGGACCGCTCGGCTCGGTGCGCGGTGTGAACTGCGAGGGGCGCGCGATATCTTGGGGGCGCCATCTGATCGCGACCCGCACCGCAAAAACGGCCTCGGTGGCCTCTTGCGCTGGTCGAGCTTTCGGTCGCAATTGCCAGACACCTCTGTTTTGTGGTTAAAATTTTCTTTGGGCACTAGTGTTGATGAGTGCGGTTTGGTCTAGGAACAGGATGCCAAGCCGCCGCTTGCCGAAGGCGCGGTCTGCTCTGCACGAAGATGGTTCCGGAGCAGGGACCATCAGGTGAGGGCATCAGGGCTGAGGCCTTTGCCCCCGTCAGCCGTCACCACTAGCCTTCTGAGTTGTGACCCAGCTCATGCAGCATAGCATTTGCAGGGACGTGCAGTATACGCGGCACGGGCTCTTTTGGCTGCTAATTCGGCCCACTCAAGTCCCAGACCAGGTTAGTTATTTTATATATTGGAAAAGGTCACTACCTCCATCAACTATTGTTGTAGTCTGATTTATCTTCTCGAACTAGAAAAAAAGGGAGGGTCTTTTAACTATTGAAAGGAGTTGTTTTTCCTCCATCGGAACGACTACCGCCTGGACATCTGGCACGAGGCCTGCATCCAGACGCCGCTCCCCACGCCCCGCGCCTGCTTCGTTCCGCACGCCCCACCCACTCGGATTCGGCGCCTCTCGAAGAACTCGCCCCACCCACGCCGCCCGTCCCCACGCGAGCCCACGTCGCCCGAACATCACCAGCATCGAGAAGAGGAGGAGACACCGAGACGAGACAGCAGAAAGCGAGGAGGGAGATGCAACGCCCGATCTACTTTTCAAACATCCAAATGAAACATTCGCAACATACGTTCGAAAACAATTGAAACACTTGCAACATATGTTTGAAACACTTGTAAAACCGCTTGAAAAAGCCATAGAAAAATATATGCAACATCCAGATAAAACATATGCAACATATGTGTGAAATACGTGCAACATTCAGATAAATACACTTGCAACATACGTCTGAAAAAACAACTGAAACATTAGGAACAAAAGCTTGCAACATACGTGTACAACCATTGCAACATATGCAACATCCCCATCTACTTTTGCAACATCCACGTAAAACACTTGCAACACCCAGATGAAATATCTGAAACACTTGAAACATACTTTTGCAACATGCTTTTCCAGTGCGCAATGTCACCTTGCTGCTTGGACGAATCACAGAGCTCGACGCCGCCATGGCGCATGGAGCTTGCTGGTGCGCCTCGGAGCCAGGACCTGCTCAGCAGCCTAGGTGAGCACCTGTGCGAGGTGTGCGAGCACCTCTAGGCAAGCACCTGCTTCGCGCCCTGGGCCAATGCACCCTAGGCGCAGCGGGGACAGAGGCGCCACGTGGGATGGTGGCAGCGGCACGCCGGAATAGCCTAGTAGGGTCGGCGCCTGAGCGCTGCGCCTCGGAGGAGGTCGCGCACCGCACCTGGCTAGGCTAGCGGCCGAGCGCTGGAGGCGGCAGGCGAGCGGATAGGAACGAGTACGTGGACAAGCTGATTTTTTTATTTAGAAACGGAGGAGCGGGGGGGTCTTGGGCTGACGTCTCATGGTCCACCAACGGTGCGTCCAGCCGTCCGGACGCCCGCTTCCTAGCATTGGCGTTCCTCTATAGGTGGTTTTCAAAGCGGCTCATTGGCCACAAGAATCGGACTATGTTAACCCTCTAAATTATCAATGCAATCCGATTTACTTCCCTTGTGGTTGATGTGGCACTACTTAGTACATCAGACTAAACTACCTTGAAAACCAATCAAGGAAGAAATAACTGGTTTCAGTAGTTGAAGAAGCAAGAACACCTAGTTTTCTAATTTAAGGAAGTAAATCGGACCATTGCAATGGTTCAGGGAGGTCCAGAGGACTTTTTCCTTTGAGTTAAATGCACCAGAAGTCGATTAACTTACGCAGAGGTTTCAGTTAGTTTCATCAACTCTAAAAGTAGATTTCCGTGTCTTTAGACTTTTTACATGGTTCACACAGGTCCACACCCCTTCATTTGACCCTTAGATTCAACCTATGGGTCCATGAACTTTTTAAGCGATTCATCGCAGGTCCATATCCCTTTGCTTGGCCCTTAGATCTAGCATGGCATATGGATTCAACAGCCCACATAACATGAAATTCGCAATTAGCCCCTTCTCCTTCCCTTCTCTTTCCTTGCGCTGTTCCCTGAGCGCGCAAGATGGTGAGAGCAAGCGCCGGCAAGTGGCACAAGTGTATGGGACGATGGCGTGCAACAAAGGTCTAGTGGCGCGAGGCATAGGGCTGCAGGGGCACAATGGCAGAGACGGGCCAATTCCGCTAAGGGAGCACTTGTCGTCTCCAATGGATGGGACCACAAGCTTCATCGCTTACCAGCATACTCGAGGGTGGTTTTAATCTGGCCGGTGAAGGCTAGCGGTGGGTTGGCCACGAGCATGCCCATCCGACGGTCGATGATGGGCAGAAGTAGAAGACAGTGGCGAAAATGGTGGGTCCAGCATAGACTTGCCCTGAGTGCATGCACACGGGGATGAGGGGACCACGATGGACTCAATCGCGCACTCGTTCAAGCAGTGATGGCCTACACCGACGGGAACAATGGCACGCACGAGCTCAAAGCTCGCCCATTTCAATTGTAGTATGACAGGGTAGGAGCTCCAACACGTTTTTTGTGTCCAACGGGTGCAAAGGGTAGAGGAGGTAGAGACGGACTCAGTAGAGCTCATTTCTAGGACAGAGGTGAAGCACAAGGAGAGGAACAACGGTGTTAGTGCAGAAAGTGACCAACACGTAAATATTTATAGTTTTGCTATACGTTGTGATTGGAGGTGGCCTAGCACTCAATGACACAGGGTTTATACTGGTTTAGGCAACGTGCCCTATGTCCAGTTTGGATCGGTCGGTAACTTTATTCCTAAGCCTAGGTGCTCGAAGTTTGCTGTGGGGTTACAAACGGAAGGGAGAAAGATGGGGGTACAAGAGGTCCGGTCGAACTCTGGTCTGAAGGGCTGAGAGTGACGGGAGCTCCGCTATATGCTAAGTGTTCGAGCGTGTGCTCTGTATAACTTTAGAGTGTCTAAAGTTACAGAAGGTGAATCAATGTAAGTGAACTGAGGGATCTATCTGTTTGGGAGAGAGCACATCCCCTTTTATAGATGAAGGGGATGGCCTTACAAGCGAGAGGGAGAGAGTGTACGTATGCTAAGTCTTGTTGCCCACGCCGTCGGGTACAAGATGATTGTAGGTGCCCATAACACTGTTAATGTCAGATGCATGTGGGAGGTTGCATCTTCTTCTTCTAGTATGACAGACGTCGGTGCCCGCCATACTGTTGATGCCCAGAGGTATGCAGGGGTTTTTACCATGTTCGCCTGGTACGATAAATGCCGGCGCCCACAACATTGTTGATGCCCAGAGGCATGTGGGGGGAGCCTTACCGTGTTTGTCTTGTATGGGAGTTGATGGCGCCCACAACACTATAGGGAAAATGTCGGTGCCTATAACACTGCTTGGGTTCTGTCATGCTAGGAAGGTCGTAGGGTACTGTTTGGTAGGTGTACAGGGTACAGTCCTTGGTATTGTGGTTGACTTGAGTGCCCTGCCTTACTTTCTTCGTCCATTTCCTGGTCCTTATCGAGCGGGCATCCCCGGTCGTTTGGTCCAAGTTGGCTCTGATTGCGCCAGTTGGAGAGGAGCTATAAGCAGGGGTTCGGCGCATTCTCGGTTGGAGAAGCGGGTCGGAGTTGGAACTGGTGTTTGGTTAGGCCTTCCGGTCAGAGAGACAGGCCGGAATCGAAAGCGAGCGTTGTTCCTCTTTGGCCAGGCCTTCTGGACGGAGGGGCGGGCCGGAGTCAGAAGCGAGCACTGTTCCTCTTTAGCGAGGCCTTCCGGTCGGAGATTGGATTGCCCTTCTGGCCTTTTGTTTAGGTATTTGGGCCGGCCCAAGAGTTTGTGCGTCATTCGCAACGTCGTCTGCTGAGGCGAGCCTTTGTTGGGAAGCCGATCCATGAGGGACCCCGGGTTTATGAACCCGATAGGAACCCCCGAGCCCCCGGGTGATTCGGGTAGAATCATCTAGGGGATTTTTGTCTTGACGGAGGGTGCGCGTGAGCGCACCCGCGGGTGTAGCCACCGAGCCCCCAGGCGATTCGGGTAGAATCATCTGGGGGTTTTTCGTGTTGCCAGCGGGGGAAGTTTTGTTTCGTTAGCGGGTGCGCGTGAGCGCACCCACGGGTGTAGCCCCCGAGGCCCTAGGTGATTCGAGCAGAATGGCCTGGGGGGTTTTGTTAGCGGTCAGTTTAGGGATCGGGCGAGATGGAGTTCACGGATCCTGGCGTCGGGCGTAGCCGAGGCAGTTTAGGGATTGGGCGAGATGGAGTTCGCGGATCCTGGTGTCGGGCGTAGTCGAGGCAGTTTAGGGATCAGGCGAGACGGAGTTCGTGGATCCTGGCGTCGAGCGCAGCCGAGGCAGTTTATGGATCGAGCGAGATAGAGTCGTGGATCCTGGCATCGGACGCACCGAGGCAGTTTAGGGATCGGGCGAGATGGAGTCGCGGATCCTGGCGTCGGATGTGTCGAGGCAATTTAGGGATCAGGCGATGGAGTTTCGTGGATCCTGGCGTCGGGCGTGGCTGAGGCTGTTTAGGGATTGGGCGAGGCGGAGTTCGCGGATCCTAGCATCGGGCGCAGCCGAGGCAATTTTAGGTGTCTTGTGCCCCTGAGCCTTGTTGGGCTTGGTAGGGGTCGGTTGAGTTTTGTGCGTTATCCCGTCCACGGTTTCTCGCAGCTGGAGGGGCTGAGCTTACGTTGCTTGCCTCAATGGCTCGAGTGACGCGCTCAGTGAGCTCGCTAATGGGTATGATCAAGTGACATCCGGGTCCATCGTTCGTGATGGGGTTGGCATAGCCCTCATGTGACATTCCACTGCTCCTTACCCTGCAACCCAACTGTCGGTGTTTCGGACTGGGGGGTCCTCAACCAACTAGTAAAAGTGAACTACGTGCCCCTAATCCTGGATGGTGATGCAAAGAGACACAAGGTTTATACTGGTTCAGGCAATTGGTGCCCTACGTCCAGTCTGAGAGATCGGTCTTGTATTCCTTGCACCGAAGTGCTCGTAGTAGGGGGTTACAAGCTGGGTGAGAGAGGGAGCTAGTCCTAGGTCTCGGTGTGGGACGGTGCGAGGTGCTTGAGACGCTGCTCTCAAGCAGCCCGGGAGCGTGGGTGTTATAGGATGTGTCTAGGGCGAGTATGGGAGCGCGGTTCTATCGTATGTTCTTCTTTTTTCCCCCCCGAGCTATCCCTGGTCGCTTCCTTTTATAACTGCAAGGAAGGAGCTAGGAGTACATGAGTAAGCTACACGTGGGGCCTATTGCAGTTTTGTCCTGTAGCAGCATGGCGTTGGGAATGGAGATCGGTACTTGTCTGGCGCACCATGCTTGTCAGGTTTGAAGTGGTTGAGGTCGTGGGGGTCCTTGTCGATGTCTAGTCAGTATGACTTCCACGGCCGGAGACATGCCATGCTTTGGTGGACTCTTGACCTGGTGGAGTGCCGAGGCCTGGTGGGTTGTAGCTAACCACGCCGAGGCCTGATTTGCCGAGGCCCTGGCGGGCGTTTGTAGCTGACCACGCCGAGGCCTGATTTGCCGAGGCCCTGGAGGGAGCAGTTGGGCCTATGCACTGATTACGAGGCTATAGTGACCTGGTTTAGGTGGAAAAGTGCAGGGCATGGTAAAAAAGGAGATTTGACCGTTGTCCCATCGCTCCTGTTGCTGTACCCTGCCAATCGTGGCTGACATAGCGGGTGCATTCAGGCGCATTAAATGGATGGGACAACCTACCAGGGGGATAGTTGAGGCGGAGGCGACGAGGATGCAGGACGAGCCCGACCTCGGCCGAGGCGGAGAAGGAACAGTACGTCCGAGGTCCTACCGGGGGGTCTCGGGCGAGGCGGAGAACGAGCAGCTGGGCTCGTCTGCTGTTGCTGAGACTACAGGGACCTGGACTTGACCTTCCATGCCGCTTTGTCCTTGGCACAGGGGTTAGGTAGCACAAGGCAGTACGGGTGTCAGTAGGGAGCACAGTGATGGGCACAGTGATGAGCACAGTGGCAGGTACCCCTGCTGCGCCCGGTCGCCTTTCCCGTCGGTCGCTCTGCCCGCACTATACCCGCGTGCGGCTGACGTTTTGCGGGAGTAGTCGGGTGCATTAATCCGAACGTGACGTTTTGTCAGAGGAGTTCGATCGGGACGAAGGTAACGAGGTTGTTTGCCGAGCCCAGCCTCGAGCAAATCGGAGAATTGGCATTCCGTCCGAGGCCTTTCGGGGCGGGGCCTCGGCGAGAGGGTCTCGACGAGAGGGCCTCGGCGAGAGGGCCTCGGTGGGGCGGGGAGCTTTTGGCCTTTCGCATGAGGCTTCGGCGCAAGGCCTCGGGCAAATCGGAGAATTTGCTGAGACCTTGCGGTAGTCTTTCGGCTTTGATTTTTGTAAGGTTTAAGCAATATTTTTGGTCCTTGCTTAGGGTACCCCTTCTTGCGGTATCCGACAGTAGCCCCCGAGCCTCGGGAGGAGTGAGGGCACTCTCCTGAGGTTTTGTCGAGACTGGGCTCGCAACAGCTCCTGTTTGGGACTGTGTTTTGTACTCGAGGCCTCGGTGGGTGCGCGCGAGCGCACCCACCGGGTGTAGCCCCCGAGGCCCTGGAGGGGTGGTTTGACTCCTCTAGGGGCTTTTCTTACGTCGTGCGACAGATTTTTATTGCGCTAGCCTGTAACACCCTAAAATTAGCTACTTTCTAAAAAGAGTAAAACGATTTCTGTTAAGTGTTTTGTTCTCATAAAAACATAGGTAAAAGAAAGCTTTCTTTAAATTAAATCCAACATAAGGGTAGCAACATGTTTGCGCATACATGCAGTTGCATTGGTACTTTTGTGATGAGTGGTTTGGATGCCGTTGCATTGGTACTTTTGTGATGAGTGCTTTGGAAAACAAATTCGAATCTCAATCTTTAAAATATTATTTTCAAGTAGTGGTTTAAAAAGAAATTGAAAATTTGCAAAAACAAAAGTTAGATAAGATGCTTGTTTTCAAAATCCAAAGGCTTGGAAAAGGTTTTAAGACACATTAGAACGATACATCTCTTTCCGGGAAACTTTCCGACCTTTTTCGAGATTAAATTCCTATTTCTTGGAGCCTTGTCTTTTTTTTCTCGATCAATCCAAAAGTCTTTTCGGGAGCTAAAACCACTTTGGTTGTGTTCCTTATCCTTCCATCTATCTTTAGAAATTTTTATGGAATTTTTCGGAGCTCAGAGATATTTTTCGGAGCCTAAATAGTAATTCCCAATTTTCTGTAATTATTTTAATTTCGAAAATCAATAATTGCTAAAATATCTCGACTTTCCAAAATCGACAAACCCTGCTTATATATATATGCCAGCGTAGCCCTCGACACGAGGATTCCAGAAGTACAGCCTGTTTTTCGAGCCGCCACTCGTCGCCCCGCAGATCGGACGCCGAAGTTCTCCACAGCTAGGTTTCCGGCGAACTCTTCGGCGAGCTTTTCCGGCCAAACCGTCGCGTTCCGGCGTCAACCACCACCACCACAAGGTAGATCCCGTCGTCCTCTACACCGTAGTGTATCCCTTTTATCGAATCCATCACTGTTTGACCGTTTCCCGTTCGTTTTTCTTTCTCCGACGAGGTATCCGGCGAACTTCACCATGGTTTTCTCTGTTTCAGGCCATCTCCGGCCATGGCCACGGCCCTCCTCGCCTAGGGCCTGGCGCCGCCGCCCCTGGCCCTCACCCGCGCCGCCACCCGGAGGGCCCCACCCTGCGCGGACCCTGCAGCCCCATTCCCAACCCCGCAGCCCCACGTCCAGGCCAGCAGCCGCCGCTGCTCCACCACCACCGACTGGCCACCGCACCTGGCACCGCGCCGCCGCCGGCTAGCTGTCCAGCCGAGCGCCCCTCAGCCGGCCGAGCGCCGCCCGGCCAGGGCCTCCCCTTCCCTGTTGGCTGCTGCGTTCTTCAAATCAGCCGGCAAGTGTTCTGTACGTACAGACGTGCCAAGGTAGAAGATGATGATATTTACGATTTTGCCATCTAGTTATTAATCTCCGCCGTTTAATCATTTTAGCTCCGTTTCAGATCATTCCAGTTGCGTTAGATTCGTGTCATCGAGATCTACGCAGTAGAGTTATTAGTTTATATGTCACATATTTATGAATTTATTTTATTAAAATACTAGTTGTGCTATAATTAATTAATCGCTGATTAATTAAAGTCGATTTAGGTTTTTAATTTCGATTCGATTGCGCGAGTTTCATCACAGTGTGTGTTACGTGTTAGCAACGATGTTTAACATGTCTCATATCTTGGAAATTTATAAGTTAAATATTAATTTGATTAATGATTATTCAATAATTTTTAATTAAAAGCAATTTAAGTTCTAATTCCGTTTTGCACCGTTTACGTTGCGTTTGGTTCGTGCTGACGTGAACTATATGTTAGGGGCAATGTTTTTCATGTCACATGTTTTTCCATATATAGCTAAATATTAAATTGATTAGTATATTTGCACACAGGTTGGAATTAAAAGCAATATAGGTGCTTAACTTTGATGATTTATACCTAAAAGTTAATATGATTAATTGTTAACTTAAAAGTGTTTCTAGAATATAATTTGATTAGCTGAACAAGATACATATGTGATAAGTACGAGTAGATGCAGTCACATGCTTAATTCCTTTGCAAAGGTAAAGTTTAATTGTTATGTGATAACATTTATAAATAATACATGATTAGCTTTAACTCGACTTTTAAAACTAAATATGTTGTGATTAATCTAAATCAATATTGCTCATATAGTTTTTCTTAGCTAATCTAAAACAAGCTCGTAGTTGTTTCTTTTTATAATATAATATAAATCTTTTGATAGTGGTTTTCTTTTAACCGTAGCTCCTTCTTAGTGTCTCTTGCATCTCATAACCGTAGCATCGAGCCATTCTTGTCGCGTTACTTTTTGTTTCTTTGCGTGTTCTCTGCAAATGGCGTTAGTGGTTCTCATGTTACTCAAATATGTTTTGGCAGTTAAAAAGTTAATTGTATTAATACTATCATTTGCATCGTTTTTGGAATATAAAGTCAATATAGGTTTTATACTACGCTCTTTCTTAAGCAATAAATCAAGTTGATTAATGAGAATATTTACATGTGTTTCTATAGTTAAAATAAGTTAAATGGATATGTTTTATTTTCCATTGCTTTGTTAGTCGCTTTTTCGTTGAATCGCGTATAGCGTGTCTTTTGCGTTTGTGTATTCGTAGCGATACGCCGTTTTGCTTATTTTATTGGTTGGTGTACTGTTCTCATATATTCTTATTTGTATGCCGTGTATGGATGTATGTGTGGTGATATATGATTCAGTCAATCGGTGAGGTTTACGTCATGATTAAGAAGCTGTTCTCTGAAGACTAGAAGCTAAGAATTGGAAGCAGAGGATTGGAAGTTGGATACTAAAGGCTTTTGAGCATATTGCTTTGGGGGAAAAGCAAGTTAAGGCAAGTATAGCATGGGACATCCTTGTTACCTATTCACATTTAAACACTTAATTCATATTGCATGTGTCTCCCTTGTTACCATTAAGGATATCCTAAATATTTGATATCTTGCACCTTGAAACCTTTGGGATATTGCATGGGATAGTTTTTGCTAGTGCTTAATCAAAACCATGATCTTGTAACTTGACTAATGATATATGCAATAAACATTAAAACATGACTTTTTAGTAACATGAAAACAGGGGCTGAAGTGTTTATATGCTTCAGATTCCTCTCCCTAAGGACTTATCTGTAAGCGATCATCCGAGACTTACAGTACAGCTGTGAGGGCCATATGGCTCTGGCTTTAGCTCAGTATGAGGATCTTTTCTAGCTTGTTAGTGGTTACCTTTGAGGCGCAGGGTATGTTTCCTTTGCTGCTGGGAAGTGTGTACCGTGCTGCGATGCCCACGCTTGCCACTCGTAGAGATGGGCCACATACGCCTGGCGGCCCTAACTTGTTAGACGAAATCTTTTGAAAGGCTTCATAGTGAACCCTGCCGATCTTCCTTGGAAGTGGGTCAAGAGAATAGCTACCTCGGGCGAAAGGGTAAATCACAACTCACAGTGAACGTGTACAAACTCTACAGAGTATAAAACTGTTATAACAGCCGTGCTCACGGACACGAGCGGCCTTGGACCCTTATGGAATAGAGATGATCACAAATGGATAATTATACTAATGATCAATTGTTTATGCTATACATTATCATGATTACCTGATCATGTGTTTAAGGGAATGATAAATTCTTTGCCACCCAACTGCTTAAAAAGATGATCTATTAAAGCTAATCGCAGTTAAACCAGTGTCAACCATTTTGAGCCTCATGAACCCCATGATATAATTGTTAAGTACGACATGTACTTACGCTTGCTTTACTTTTCTATACATTGGATAAAAATCCCGGATGGGTACCAGATTGCTGGTTTGGAGGAGTTAGGCTTGTGGTCAACCAGTCAGTTGTCCCTGTGGATTTGGAGTCTTCACCAGAAGATCGGAGTTGCCTCTCCGCTGTCATTACTCTGAGGTTATTTTTCCTTTTTACTAATACGTTATGTAATAAGTATTGTCTCTTGATATTACCTTTATTTGTGGCTATATGTGAGAATTGACTTCCTGGGCTCACATATAGTGTGTATCTGGTTTTGTTTTTAAAACCGGGTGCTACAAAGTGGTATCAGAGCAATGCTGACTATAGGACGCAAGCCTAGTTAGCACTGGTCATTTGTAAAAACCTATTTTACTATAAAACTATTTCTCCACCACCTTGACTCATTGAATTGAATATTTCTAATCCTTGTCCTATTGTCTCCTCTCCTTGATAGCTTCCTTTGTCCTATACTTTCTTATCTCCTTGAGTTGTTGTTCTTGATCTCTTGCAAAACTTTCTAGTCTCACCTCTATTCAAATTACCAAAGCCCTGATAAGAAAGCTTTCCCTTAAGAATGCCTACCAAGTAGTTAGAAGGAACGATTAGCAACGAGCTTGTATTTCGTGTTTGAGTGGCTTGTCCTAATGATCATGGTTGAGTTGGATCTTTGTAATGACTGCAATGAATTTGTGGGTTATGCTCACAATTTCAGTAAAGGTTTAAAGTATAAGGGATAAGGAAATAAATAGTCTGGGTTCTCTTTCTCTTGTTTCCTGCTTTCTGTCTTCTGGAGTAGTCTGACTTCTATGGCCTATGTCTCCAACCTCTGGGCAACCAAAAATTCTGATAAAATTCTGGGTGAAAGTAGACTTCAAGATCTTTCTTTTCCCGAAAGAGTCACCTTGATAACATTTCTGGTTTGGGAGATATAAAAATCATAAGGCGATACATCTGCGCTGTCTGGAATCTAGAATAGTTTCGGTTGAGCAAAGATTTCGACCAAGTTAACTGCAGAATCCGAAGGAGTGGTCTAAAAGAAAGTTGTGGGGAATTTTATAAGCTTTCCAACAGTTCAAGATGCAACTTTATTGGATAAATGGAACTCGAGATATGGATGTTTTTCTGCGCTGCTGTTTTCTATCTACGAGAAGGATCGATTTTTCTTATTCTTATCTATGTCCACAAGCTCTCTAGGATGTCAAAGGATGATAATACACCTTGAAGAAATTTACATGTTGGATGTTGGTGCCCCTATCTCATCTCTTCTTAAGGGAGGTAGCCAAGCTAAGAGTGTTGTGAGTTGGTGAACCACAAAAAAGTTTGGATCTACGTCTAGATTGATCTTTGAGCTAGCTATGGTTGGGAGTTCGATCTTCACGTACCTAGGATATAGACGTATACAAAGAGTTGCAAGAATGCTCAAGACTAAGATTAACTCTTGAAAAGAATTGGATTGGTTTTGATTTCTATTTAAAGCTCTTTCCTTGAAATAAAATCTTCAAAAGATGTTGGAAAATGAATTAACAACCTTTGGATTCAAGAACTTTGAAAAACTTCTTCAAAAGTTGATTTGAACTAAGTTCAAAAGGGTTTAAGTTTGTTTTCTCATTTTCAAGAGTTGGTATTCAAACTTAATTTCAAAAGTATTTCACCAAAGAATAAGAATTGATTTGAAAAGAGTATTAAAGTTTAAAAGATTCAAAAGAGTTGCTAAAGACTATATTTGAGACATTCAAAAGTTTTGATTTGAAGTTTGAAAGACTCTTTTGCATTAAAACTCATTCAAAAGAAAACAATTTGATTTGAACTGCTTCACTCAAGGTTTTAGTTTAAAAACAGATATTCATAAAAATTTTAAAAGTATCTTATTTCTAAAACTTCAAAGTGAAATCAGATTTGAAAACCCACTTTGCTTTGAACTAAATTTCAAAAAAGAATAAAATGTATTCGGTTACTCTTCAAAGTGTTATTCTAAAAAAACACTTTTGAACCATTTTATTCTAAAACACTTTGAAAATGACTCTAGAGTGTTTTTAAAATGTGTTGTTTGGAAAAGACCGATTAAAAAAATAATTCGAGTTGTCTTATTTCAAATTTTATTTGAAAGGTGTTCAAAATACTTTCAAGATATTTTACAAAAGTTTGAAAACTTTGGTTCAAAAGTTTGCAACAATTTGCATTTGGAAACGGAGCACTTTTGGCTTTGAATTAGAATTAAGTTTGATTTCAAAACAAAATTTGAAAAGAAAAGGTTTGAGTTGATTTCAAAAGTGTATTTCTAAAAGAAGTCTTCCAAAATAGTTTGAAAGGGTTAAAAATTATTTGGTTTGATTTGATCTCCCAAAAGGCTTATTTCAAAAGAATTTAAAATGTGGATTAAATCTTTTGTTTGACTTCAAAAGAAAATTGGAATTGAAAACTTACTCTCTTTGTTTCTAAAGTAGTCTTGAAATTGATTTGGTTTGATTTTAGAAATCCCAAAAGAGTTCATTCAAAATGATTTGAAAATGAAGTTCGAATGTTTCATTTGTTTTCTAAAATCTTGAAAATCCTTGTTTGAAACAGATTTCAAAAGAAACTTTGAGTTGATTTGTCTACTCTTTATCTGAGATTTGATTATAAAGTTGAGGTTTCAAAAGAGTTTGAAAAACAAAGCTTAGTATGCTTACCTAAGTTTTCATTGATTTGAAAATGGTTGGGTTTATTTCAAAACCTTAAAACATTTATTCAAAAGAGTTTCAAAACATGGTTGAAATATTTTCTTGAGTTCTAAACATAAAACATATTTTGAAAGCTATTTCAAAAGGAGTTGAAAAAGAAAATTTGTTCGGTTTTGAATTAAAGTCTTCTTTTTAAAAAGTAAAACATTTCAAAATGTAAAAAAAATAAACCATAGAATTCAAAGTTCTGATTCAAGCTAAGCAAGATCTTTTGGAAGCTTAACATATGGATAATAAGATTCATTGGAACAGATGAAGAGAAGCAACAAGATCGGACTTGGAATAAGATAGAACAAGAATCATAAGAGTAGCCATGTGATGAATTATCATACAACACAAGGTGAGTATCAAGATGGTGTTGCTCAAGAAAGTGAAGAAGATCTCAAGTTGAAGTATCCCTCACTTCTTTGCTCTTCTTCTTCGAATCTCGGGGACGAGATTCATCTTAAAGGGGGTAGAATTGTAACACCCTAAAATTAGCTACTTTCTAAAAAGAGTAAAACGATTTCTGTTAATTGTTTTGTTCTCATAAAAACATAGGTAAAAGAAAACTTTCTTTAAATTAAATCCAACATAAGGGTAGCAACATGTTTGCGCATACATGCAGTTGCATTGGTACTTTTGTGATGAGTGGTTTGGATGCCGTTGCATTGGTACTTTTGTGATGAGTGCTTTGGAAAACAAATTCAAATCTCAATCTTTAAAATATTATTTTCAAGTAGTGGTTTAAAAAGAAATTGAAAATTTGCAAAAATAAAAGTTAGATAAGATGCTTGTTTTCAAAATCCAAAGGCTTGGAAAAGGTTTTAAGACACATTAGAACGATACATCTCTTTCCGGGAAACTTTTCGACCTTTTTCGAGATTAAATTCCTATTTCTTGGAGCCTTGTCTTTTTTTTCTCGATCAATCCAAAAGTCTTTTTGGGAGCTAAAACCACTTTGGTTGTGTTCCTTATCCTTCCATCTATCTTTAGAAATTTTTATGGAATTTTTCGAGCTCGAGAGATATTTTCGAGCCTAAATAGTAATTCCCAATTTTCTCGTAATTATTTTAATTTCGAAAATCAATAATTGCTAAAATATCTCGACTTTCCAAAATCGACAAACCCTGCGTATATATATATGCCAGCGTAGCCCTCGACGCGAGGATTCCAGAAGTACAGCCTGTTTTTCGAGCCGCCACTCGTAGCTCCGCAGATCGGACGCCGAAGTTCTCCACAACTAGGTTTCCGGCGAACTCTTCGGCGAGCTTTTCCAGCCAAACCGTCGCGTTCCGGCGTCAACCACCACCACCACAAGGTAGATCCCGTCGTCCTCTACACCGTAGTGTATCCCTTTTATCGAATCCATCACTGTTTGACCGTTTCCGTTCGTTTTTCTTTCTCCGACGAGGTATCCGTGAACTTCACCATGGTTTTCTCTGCTTTGTGCCATCTCCGGCCATGGCCATGGCCCTCCTCGCCTAGGGCCTGGCGCCGCCGCCCTGGCCCTCACCCGCCGCCACCACCCGAGGGCCCCACCCTGCGCGGACCCTACAGCCCCACTCCCAACCCCGCAGCCCCACGTCCAGGGCCAGCAGCACCCGGCCTTTGCTCCCACCACCACCGACCACCACCGCACCTGGCACACCACACGCCACCCGGCTAGGCTGTCCACCCGAAGCGCCAGCCGCCGAAATACGCCCGGCCAGGGCCTCCCCTTCCCTGTTGGCTGCTGCGTTCTTCAAATCAGCCGGCAAGTGTTCTGTACGTACAGACGTGCCAAGGTAGAAGATGATGATATTTACGATTTTGCCATCTAGTTATTAATCTCCGCCGCTTAATCATTTTAGCTCCGTTTCAGATCATTCCAGTTATGTTAGATTCGTGTCATCGAGATCTACGCAGTAGAGTTATTAGTTTATATGTCACATATTTATGAATTTATTTTATTAAAATACTAGTTGTGTTATAATTAATTAATCATTGATTAATTAAAGTCGATTTAGGTTTTAATTTCGATTCGATTATGCTGAAGTTTCATCACAGTATGTGTTACGTGTTAGCAACGATGTTTAACATGTCTCATATCTTAGAAATTTATAAGTTAAATATTAATTTGATTAAGGATTATTCAATAACTTTTAATTAAAAGCAATTTAAGTTCTAATTCCGCTTTTGCACCGCTTAAGTTATGCGTTTGGTTCGTATTTGACGTGAACTATATGTTAGGGGCAATGTTTTTCATGTCACATGTTTTTCCATATATAGCTAAATATTAAATTGATTAGTATATTTGCACACAGGTTGGAATTAAAAGCAATATAGGTGCTTAACTTTGATGATTTATACCTAAAAGTTAATATGATTAATTGTTAACTTAAAAGTATTTCTAGAATATAATTTGATTAGCTAAACAAGATACATATGTGATAAGTACGAGTAGATGCAAATCACATGCTTAATTCCTTTGCAAAGGTAAAGTTTAATTGTTATGTGATAACATTTATAAATAATACATGATTAGCTTTAACTCGACTTTTAAAACTAAATATGTTGTGATTAATCTAAATCAATATTGCTCATATAGTTTTTCTTAGCTAATCTAAAACAAGCTCGTAGTTGTTTCTTTTATAATATAATATAAATCTTTTGATAGTGGTTTTCTTTTTAACAGTAGCTCCCTTCTTAGTGTCTCTTGCATCTCATAACCGTAGCATCGAGCCATTCTTGTCGCGTTACTTTTGTTTCAGCGTGTGTTCTCTGCGATGGCGTTAGTGGTTCTCATGTTACTCAAATGTGTTTAGGCAGTTAAAAAGTTAATTGTATTAATATTATCATTTGCATCGTTTTTGGAATATAAAGTCAATATAGGTTTTATACTACGCTCTTTCTTAAGCAATAAATCAAGTTGATTAATGAGAATATTTACATGTGTTTCTATAGTTAAAATAAGTTAAATGGATATGTTTTATTTTCCATTGCTTTGTTAGTCGCTTTTTCGTTGAATCGCGTATAGCGTGTCTTTTGCGTTTGTGTATTCGTAGCGATACGCCGTTTTGCTTATTTTATTGGTTGGTGTACTGTTCTCATATATTCTTATTTGTATGCCGTGTATGGATGTATGTGTGGTGATATATGATTCAGTCAATCGGTGAGGTTTACGTCATGATTAAGAAGCTGTTCTCTGAAGACTAGAAGCTAAGAATTGGAAGCAGAGGATTGGAAGTTGGATACTAAAGGCTTTTGAGCATATTGCTTTGGGGGAAAAGCAAGTTAAGGCAAGTATAGCATGGGACGTCCTTGTTACCTATTCATATTTAAACACTTAATTCATATTGCATGTGTCTCCCTTGTTACCATTAAGGATATCCTAGATATTTGATATCTTGCACCTTGAAACCTTTGGGATATTGCATGGGATAGTTTTTGCTAGTGCTTAATCAAAACCATGATCTTGTAACTTGACTAATGATATATGCAATAAACATTAAAACATGACTTTTTAGTAACATGAAAACAGAAATTGAAGTGTTTATATGCTTGATTCCTTTCCCTAAGGACTTATCTGTAAGCGATCATCCGGGACTTACAAAGATGCAATTTGTGAGGGCCATATGGCTCGGCTTTAGCTCAAGATGAGGATCTTTTCTAGCTTGTTAGTGGTTACCTTTGAGGCGCAGGGTATGTTTCCTTTGCTGCTAGGAAGTGTGTACCGTGCTGCGATGCCCACGCTTGCCACTCCTAGAGATGGGCCACATACGCCTAGCGGCCCTAACTTGTTAGACGAAATCTTTTGAAAGGCTTCATATTGAACCCTGCCGACCTTCCTTGGAAGTGGGTCAAGAGAATAGCTACCTCGGGCGAAAGGGTAAATCATAACTCCACAAAGTGAACGTGTACAAACTCTGCAGAGTATAAAATCATTATAACAAACCGTGCTCACTTTTACACGCTGCCTTGGACCCTTATGGAATAGAGATGATCACAAATGGATAATTATACTAATGATCAATTGTTTATGCTATACATTATCATGATTACCTAATCATGTGTTTAAGGGAATGATAAATTCTTTGCCACCCAACTGCTTAAAAAGATGATCTATTAAAGCTAATCGCAGTTAAACCAGTGTCAACCATTTTGAGCCTCATGAACCCCATGATATAATTGTTAAGTATGACATGTACTTACGCTTGCTTTACTTTTCTATACATTGGATAAAAATCCCGGATGGGTACCAGATTGCTGGTTTGAGGAGTTAGGCTTGTGGTCAACCAGTCAGTTGTCCCTGTGGATTTGGAGTCTTCACCAGAAGATCGGAGTTGCCTTTCCGCTGTCATTACTCTGAGGTTATTTTTCCTTTTTACTAATACGTTATGTAATAAGTATTGTCTCTTGATATTACCTTTATTTGTGGCTATATGTGAGAATTGACTTCCTAGGCTCACATATAGTGTGTATCTGGTTTTGTCTTTAAAACCGGGTGCTACAAAGCCGAGCCTTATGAATGCGAGTTCGGGTCGCTGAGCCTCGGTTTAGTTATGGGAAGAACCCCCGAGCCTCTGCTCGGAGCAAGAGGACGACCAGGAGTTTCCCTGTCTTTTTTGCATTGCCCTTACGCATCCATTTTGTTCGGAAGGAGGGGTGGAGGGTGCCATGCTACCCTCGGTGGGCACGAGCAGTGACACCTCCGGTGAGCTGTTATTGGGTAAGTCCGAGTGGAGGCCCGAACCCTGTTCGTTAGGGGTCGGCTAGCGGTCCAGAGACGCACTCCAAGAGTACCAGAGGGTTTCTCTAGTGGGTGCTGGCGCCTTTCGCTAAGCCCTGGTGGCTCGGTGTCTCCCTACGGTGGGATCCCATTCGGAGACCTCCCTGCTGGTCTCGGACACGACTTAGAGCATCCTGAGTAGTCGTCTACTCAGGTCTCGGCCAAGCGCGGGCTCGCCCATAGTCATCCCTGACTCTGTTGCCCTGGGGCGGCTGTTGAAACCCTTAGGGGCCCAGCCTTCGAACGCCTGGACTGTAACGGGCTCGATGCCCTTTTATCGCATTTTTTCGAGTCTTCAGGCGCGGGCTTGGGTCGCTTATCCTTATCTTGGGTGCAAGAGGAGCCCCCGAGCCTCCGCACGGAGCGAGAGGGCGGTCAGGGGCCCCCCTGACTTTTTTGTTTGACCCTCGCACATCCTTTTCGTTTGGACGAAGGAGTTGTTTGCCGAGCCTACTCGTGTGCGAACCTGGGTCACTGGGTCCCGACAAACTTGCGGGAAGAGCCCCCTAGCCTTTGGACAGAGCGAGAGGGCCGTCAGGTGCTCTCCTGGCTTTTTATACGCCCCTCGCGCGTGAGGGTTTGTTTGCTGAGACCCCTTCGGGTGCGAGCCTGGGTCGCGGGGTCTCAGCATATCTATAGGAAGAGCTCCCTAGCCTCTGCCCGGAGCAAGAGGGCTGTCAGGAGTTCTCCTGGCTTTTTGTACGACCCTCGTGCAACCTTTTCGTTCGGAAGGAGGGGTGTGTTTGCCGAGCCCCTTCGAGTACGAACCTGGGCCGCTGGGTCTTGGCAAAGTTGCAGGTAGAGCCCCTTAGCCTCTGCACGGAGCGAGAGGGCGGTCAGGAGTCTCCTGGCTTTTTATGCGACCCTCGCGCATCCTTTTTGCTCGGAAGGAGGGGGTTGTTTGCCGAGCCCCCTCGAGTGCGAGCCTAGGTCGCTGGGTCTCAGCAAGGTTTGCAGGGAGAGCCCCTGAGCCTCCGCATGGAGCGAGAGGGTGGTCAGGAGTTCCCCTGGCTTTTTATGCGACCCTCATGCATCCTTTTCGCTCGGAAGGAGGGGTGGAATATGCCAGGCTATCCTCGGTGGGCGCGAGCGGTGACACTTCCGGTGAGCTGCTATAGGGTAAGTTCGAGTGGAGGCCCGTGCCCCATTCGATAGGGGTCGGCTAGTGGTCCGGAGACGCACTCCAAAAGTACCAGAGGGCTTCTCTATTGGGTCCTAGGGCCGTTCGATTGGTCCCGAGGGCTCGGCGCCTCCCTACGGTGGGATCCCATTCGGAGAACTCCCTGCTGGTCTCGGACATGACTTAGGACATCCCGAGCGATCGCTTGCTCGGGCCTCGGCCATGTACGGGCTCGCCCATAGTTGTCCCTGACTCTGTTGTCCTAGGGCGGCTGTCGAAACCCTCTGGGGTCTAGCCTTTGAACCCCTGGACCGTAACAGGCTCGGCGCCCAGTTCCTTAGTCTGGAAGGAATTGGCTGGGGGAATATTCCCCTCCCATCGACTGACAACGGCAGGCGCGCCTTTTGAGGCAGTCTCTCGGGCCCGCCGCTCTCTGTGGTTGGAAGCGATGGTGTCGTCGCCGACAGACATAACCGCCCGTGCGATCAACGAGGAAATGGTGGGCGCGTGGGCGGTGAAATTGGATCTGGATTTACTGTGCCCGGACTCGAGGGAAACTTCCCGATTTTGTCGCCTAACCTTTTTGTCCTTTCCCTGCATAAATATGAAATGAGTCTCGACCATCCCCTCCTTACCTTGTCCGTACTCGCCTTTTCCGCCTTCGAGCCATCGCCGAGAATAGAGAGCGCCGGGGAGAAGAAGGGAGAAGAGGGAGTGAGAGAGACTTACCGCCGTAGCCCTCATTCTCCATCACGCAATGGCCGGCGGTCCTCCTGTCATCCTCCCGATGGATCCTTGGGAGCCGTCCGACGTGTCCGTGGAGGTGCTGCAGTCGCTCGTCGACGACGGCCTTCTTCGTCTGATCACTGACCCCGTCAGGCCAGAGTGGATTGCTCCGTTGGGCGAGCGGGAGCCATGGCCACGCGAAGGGTATGTCGTGAGCTTCATCTCTTTCCACGAGCATGGTCTCGGCGTGCTGGCGGACCGATTCATGCGGGCGCTTCCGCATTACTACGGGGTGGAGCTACACAACTTCAACCCCAACTCCATCGCGCAGGCGGCTATTGTCGTCGCCGTCTATGAGGGGTATCTGGGGATTGCCCCCCATTGGGAGCTGTGGCTCCACCTCTTCCGAGCAGGGCATACCACCAAGCCGCGGGTACGGCGGGTACGAGGAAGATGGTGAGGGTCGGCGGCTGCACTCTCCAGGTGCGCCAAGACCGGCAGCACCTGTACATTCCGGCCCAGCTCGCGTCATCCAATCGCCGCTGGTACACCAGCTGGTTCTATCTCCGCAACGATGACGGTGGGCTTCCCCCTACACCAGACGGATCGTGGAGGACTGTCTGGAGAAGTGGAGGTATGGCGTTCCGAGAGAAGAGCAGCCCAAGCTGCAGCTTGCTCCTAGACGGGCTGGAGAAGCTGCGGAACCACTGCCTTACGGCGGCTGTGGTCGTGGCGGCCTTCCACCGTCGGAGGGTGCTGCCGCTGATGGCTTGGCGGCGGCGCCTGTTCGATATGAGACCGGATGAGCCAATCGAGGGCATCCGGATGTCTGCCGCCGCCCTCTCCGAGGAGGCGGTTCTACGTCGGGTGAGGGAGATGGTGGACGGGAAGATGAAGAGCGGTGGTCTGACCCACATTATCATGCGCCCGTCGCGGGGGTATCTCTCCCTGGAAAGTCATGCGCCGTTGTAGCCCCCGAGCCCTCTCTGTTTCTCATCATTTCTTGTTCCCTTATGCGCGTTCACCATTCCTGCAGGGGATGAGGGACGTGCGTGCCTCCCCGCCGCCGTTCCTGAGGACGCGAGGCGGTGGGCGATCAACCGGGCGCACGCCGAGGCGCAGAAAAAACGGAAGGACACCAAGGTGGCCAAGTGCACGAAGCAGATTCTTGCGCGCGAGAAGCTAGATGAGCATCGTCGGCAGCAAAGGAAGGATGGCCTCCCGCTGGAGGAGTCCCCGTCGCCGTCGCTATCGACGGATGCCTTGGACGGAGATGACGAGGGCGAGAGGGGGCGGGGTCTCCTGGACTATCTCCCTGACGTTGAGGAGACGGCGCCCGGGGCGTCGATAAGTAGCTCGGCGCTCCCAGGAGGAGGGGGAGGAGATAGCGCCCCAGGGTCGGCGATCGCTCACCCCGCGTCCGAGGCTGACACGCCCGAGCTATGGGCACTGGGGAAGCGTGCCGTCAGCCCATTGGGCTCGATGGTAGTGACAGAGCAGGCGGCAGCGGGGGCAACGCAACTGCCACCGTAGGGGGTCTAGGGGCACCGGAGCCCAACGAGGGTCGGCTGGCACCAGTGGATGCCAGGGTCGAGCCTCCGCCACCGCTGTGGTCGTTGCAGAGGAGAACCGCGGTGCCGAAGCGGCTGCAACCCCGCTCGAGGTGAGTGTTTTTTCAATGACGTTCGCATTGTCTCTTGCTCGCTTCATGGTCATCGGCTGACCAAGTGGGTGTTTTGCCTTTAGTCGGAAGCGTTGGGTGGAGGTGCCAGCCTTGGCGCCGCGCAAGGCACTCAAAGTGAGCGCCGGTCCCACTGCTCACCAGGCGGCAGAGGCGCAAATCGCCGTGTAGCCTGATGTGGCATCGGCCGGGGCCGACCTAAAGAGGTCGGTCATTCAGGAAGAGGCTCTCGGGTGGCTATGGAGCAGACGGAGGAGGAAGGGCCTACGCCACGCGTTGCCGAGGCCCATGAGTCCGATGGTGCCGGGGCGCCCCCAGTCGCCGAGGCCGAGAGCAAAGCCGAGGCCCATGGGACTCCCGAGGCCGAGATGGTCGAGGTGAGCGCGGCGGGCTCGGTGGCCTGGGATTCTGAGATGGAGGTGGGGCAACCTTTGGTGCCACCCCTGGCCCAAGGCCTGCCACCATTGCAGGAGGGCGCCCGGGAGGTGGAGGTTCCAGCGACCTCTCCTGCCGATACTTCCCGGGGGAAGGATGCGGCGGATGTCGAGGCGGACATCACCGCCGAGCAACCAGTTCCAGCTCCTGGCGAGGGGAACTCGGCCCTCGCGTGGGTATGACTCGAGCCCCATGGGTGGAATCACCCGCGTATATCGTGGCTGAGCCGTGACAACCCAGAGGGGGAGCCTCTATTCGCCCTCGAGGATGCGGTCGAGGGGGGCGCTGGAGCTCCTTCGAGCAATATCGCCGGCTGGCGGTGCAGTCGCTGCGAACGGCACTGTCCGTCATGGACGACGATTTGCCCGACGTCGCCCAGGTACGTGTCCTCTTTTCTCGTGTGGTGTTATCTTGTTCTGAGTCTTTTCGCAATGCATGACCTATGTTCTACCTATCCAGGAGCTCGAGGCCCGGTCTCTTGGGAAATCGTTGTTCCTCCGTCAAGAGAGAGATGTCTAGGACCAACTCAGGCAGCAGAGGGACCTGCTCGCAAATGCCAACAAGCTCCTATCGGCGCGGAGCGCGGAGGCGGAGGACCTCTGCCTTCGCTGTGCAGATATGCGGGCCGAGGCGGCCACGGCTTAGGAGCGGGTCGCTCCTTTGGCGGCGTGAGTCAAGGAGCTGGAGGAGGAGCTGACCCAGGTGGCCGGCGAGCGGGACGCCCTCCTTTCCTGGGCTAAAGAGGCGGCGGTCTCTGCCAAGTTCGTTGCTGCGCAGTTGGTTGAGACAAAGGGCACCCTAGACGAGGCCCTCAAGGTGGCCGAGGCTTCCTGGGTCGATGCCTTGGCTTGGAAGGGGAAGTTCGAGGGTAAGTTCTGCCCCCTTTATTTTGTTTATTTTTCTTGCGCTCGGCCCCTTAACTCTCTGGTGTGGTACAGAGCTGGAGAAGGAGGCCTCCAAGGCGGCCGAGGCATCACGGGTTGAGGTCCAACGCTGGAAACAGAAATCCGAGGGTAAGTCCCATAGGCCTTTGCCCCTGTTCGACTTATTCCTCTTTCGTGCTTAACCTCATCCTGTTTGTTTTGGCGTAGGGTTGGAGAAGGAGATTTCCCGGGTGGCAGAGGCCTCTGTCACAGTGCAGGCTGACGCTCGAGGCCGAGATCGAGGAGCACGATGCGCTGCAGGCCATTGCCCGTACCGTCTGCGAGGCTCTGGCTGTTGAGGGGGCTCAGTCGGGTAGCTCCCTCAGGAGCCGCCTGGCTGCAGTGAGTGGCCAAGTGCACGAGCGACTTCGAGCGGCGTTGCATACAGGCGTCAAGCGTGCCCTGGCCGTCGTCTCTTCACACTATGCCATCAATCTCGAGGCCATTAGCGACGGTTACATCTTGCCTGATGATGATGAGGAGGCTGATGAGGAGGTCACCAAGCTGATGGAGGCGGCTAAGGTCCCTGGTGCGGCGCTAGCCAGTCTGTTTGAAGAAGTGGTTCCCCTTGCGCCCGCCACTGACGCAGGAGATCCTGAGCCTTGACCTAGGCCAAAGGGAGCCATGTAAACGAATTAAGTTATTGTCGTGTCATGACGTTTGTGGCCATTGAGGCCTTTAAAGTATTTGTGCGTACGCTTTTTTAATCGGTTTATATCATTTTTTCAAGCCTCTGCCCTCTGCATTGTTTCTAGACAAGGTCTGTGCAAACGATTTCCTCGAAACCTGAGCTGCCCCTCCTGCGAAAGGTGGCGAGGGAGTTGCCGTAGCCTAGAGGTGTAAGCAGTCTCGTGACTCGGCCGGCCTCTTGCACTCGAGGGGCGCTTTCGGTCCTTAGATTTTTACACACAGCCTGTCAGAGTACGCAAGAGAGTTTGGCGTGGAAATTTATTCGAAAATGATTAAAAAATAGTGCCTGGGACTTAGGGGGTTCCCCTCGATTCTAGCCCCCGAGGGAGGTTCGGTTCTGTAGAGGCAGAGCCGAGTCTCCCTTATAACATTATTTCTACATCGGTTCCCCGTCGAGGGGGGAGTTTTCTCGAAAAATTAGAATAACTGAAGAACGCTTCTTTAATATATTTTGAGAAACAATATATACAGTGCTTGGAGGTTTAAGGGTAGAAACGACATAGCTGTTCTATGTTCCAAGTGTTGGTGAAGATTTCTCCCTTCTCGTTGGCCAGCTTGTAGGTCCCGGGTTTTAGCACTTGGGCGATGATGTACGGTCCTTCCCATGGCGGGGTCAGCTTGTGGTGGCCCTTGTTGCTCTGCCTCAGTCTCAGCACCAGGTCGCCCACCTTCAGGTCTCGGCTTTGGATGCGCCGAGCTTGATAGCATCGTAGGGCTTGTTGGTACTTGGCTGAATGTAGCAGTGCAACGTCTCGGGCTTCCTATAGTTGGTCGAGAGCGTCCTCGCGGGTAGTGCGGTTGCTTTGCTCGTTGTAGGCCTATAGCCTTGGGGAGCCATATTCCAAGTCAGTGGGGAGGATGGCCTCGGCTCCATAGACCAGGAAGAACGGCGTGAACCCCGTGGCTCAGCTTGGTGTATTCCTTAGGCTCCAGATGACCGATGGGAGTTTGACCAGCCATTTCTTGCCAAACTTCTTCAACAGGTTGTAAATTCTTGGCTTGAGGCCTTGTAGGATCATGCCGTTAGCACATTCTACTTGGCCGTTTGTCCTTGGGTGTCCTACGGCTGACCGGGCCACACAGATGTGGTGGTTGTCGTAGAATGTTAGGAATTTACGACTGGTGAACTGTGTCCCGTTGTCGGTGATGATGGTGTTTGGAACCCCGAACCTGTGGACGATGTCCGTGAAGAACAACACCGCTTGCTCGGATTTGATTTGATTGATCGAGCGAGCCTCAATCCATTTGGAGAACTTATCGATCGCCACCAGTAGATGGGTGTAGCCCCTGGGGGCCTTCTGTAGAGGCCCGACCATGTCAAGTCCCCACATGGCGAACGGCCATGTGATGGGGATGGTTTGGAGGGCTTGAGCCGAGAGGTGTGTCTACCGCGCATAGTACTGACATCCCTCGTAGGAGCGTACCAGCTTGGTGGCGTCGGCAACCGCCGTTGGCCAGTAGAATCCTTGGCGGAAGGCCTTTTGGACGAGCGTTTGAGGTGCAGCATGGTGTCCGTAGGCTCCTATGTGCAAGTTCCAAAGCAGGGCTTGGCCTTCCCCGGTGGTGATGCATCGTTGGAGGACGCCAGATGGGTTTCGTTTGTACAACTCGCCGTTGCTGACGACGTAAGTTTTGGCTCGTCGCGCCAGCCGTTGGGCCTCGGCTCTATCCGTAGGAAGCACTCCTCGAGTGAGGCGATCAAGGAGGGGGACTCGCTAGTCCACCCCTCGGTCGGCCTCGGGAGGCTCTGCATTGATTTCCATGGCCTCAGGCTCGGCCACCGGGGTCTCGGTAACAGAGGGGGCCTTGAGCCCTGTGGGTGTCTTGGCCGGTGGGCCCTCTTGTGTTGCCGAGGCGTAGTCTACCGAGGGCTTGTGCAGGTCTCTGGTGAATATGTTCGGGGGGACCGAGGCCCGTGCCGATGCCATTTTCGCCAGTTCGTCCGCGACCTCATTGAACTTCCACGCAATGTGGTTGAGTTCGAGACCGTCAAATTTATCTTCAAGGCGACGTACCAGTTTGCAGTATGCCTCCATTTTGGGGTCGTGACAATTCGAGTCCTTCATGACTTGGTCGATGACGAGCTGTGAATCGCCCCATGCATCAAGACGCCGTACTCCAAGCTCGATGGCGATCTGCAAGCCGTTGACGAGAGCTTCGTACTCGGCTGCGTTGTTGGAGGCAGCGAAGTGGAGCCGAATTACGTAATGCATATGCACTCTGAGGGGGGAGATGAAAAGCAGACCCGCGCCTGCCCTGGTCTTCATCAGAGACCAGTCAAAGTACATGGTCCAGCATTCTGATTGGATTTGAGCAGGTGGCAGCTGGGTGTCGGTCCACTCAGCCACAAAATCGACTAAGACCTAGGATTTAATTGCTTTCCGAGGCACAAAAGACAGGGCCTCCCCCATGAGTTCGATAGCCCACTTGGCTATTCTACCCGAGGCCTCCTGGTTCTGGATTATCTCCCCCAGAGGGAAGGATGACACCACTGTCACCGGGTGGGATTCGAAGTAGTGACGCAGCTTGCGCCGAGCCAAGACTATGGCGTAGACTAGCTTCTGGATATGGGGGTAGCGTGTCTTAGTTTTGGAGAGTACTTCGCTAATGAAGTAAACGGGTCGTTGGACAGAGGGAGCATGCCCCTCTTCTTGCCTCTCGACTACTACTGCCGCGCTGACCACCTGGGTCATTGCAGCAACGTAGAGTAAGAGGGCCTCACCCTTGGTTGGTGGTACCAGGACGAGGGGGGTTGGTGAGTAATGCCTTGAGCTTGGTGAGGGCCTCTTCGGCCTCGGGGGTCCAGGAAAAGCATTTGGATTTTCTCAAGAGACGGTACAGAGGTAAGCCTTTTTCGCCAAGGCGTGAGATGAAGCGACTCAGGGCCACAAGACATCCCATAACTCTCTATACTCCCTTGAGGTCCCGGATCGGCCCCATGTTGGTCACGGCTGAGATCTTCTCTGGGTTGGCCTCGCTGCCGCATTTTGAGACTATGAATCCCAAGAGCATGCCTCGGGGGACCCTGAAGACACACTTCTCGGGGTTAAGCTTGATGCCCTTCTCCCTGAGGCATTTGAAGGCGATCTCTAGGTCATCGACGAGGTTACTGGCCTTTCTGGACTTGACTATGATGTCGTCCACGTAGGCCTCGACAGTTTGCCCGATGTGCTTGCCGAAGACTTGGGTCATGCACCGTTGGTACGTGGCCCCTACGTTTCTGAGACCAAATGGCATAGTTCTATAGCAGTACATGCCGAATGGGGTGATGAAAGAAGTCACGAGCTGGTCGGACTCTTTCATCTTGATTTGATGGTAGCCAGAATACGCATCAAGGAAGGATAAGGTCTCGCATCCTGCAGTGGAGTCAACAATTTGATCGATCCGAGGCAACGAGAATGGAACCTTTGGACATGCTTTATTTAAACCGGTGTAGTCTACACACATCCTCCATTTTCCATTTTTCTTCCTAACTAATACAGGATTGGCTATCCACTCTGGATGGGATACTTCCTTGATGAATCCGGCCGCCAAGAGCTTCTGCACCTCCTCGCCGATGGCCCTGCGCTTCTCCTCGTTGAATCGGCGTAGGCGCTGCTTCACTGGTCTGGAGCCGGCCCGAACGTCCAAGGCATGCTCGATGACCTCCCTCGGTATGCCCGGCATGTCCGAGGGGCTCCATGCGAACATATCAACATTCACGCGGAGGAAGTCGACGAGCACGGCTTCCTATTTGCTATCGAGGGTGGCGCTGACCCTCAACGTTCGGCCGTTGGAGCAGTTGGGGTCGACCGGGACAAGCTTGGCAGTCTCTGTGGGCTCAAAAGTCCCAGCGCGGCGCTTGGAGTCGGGTATTTCTCTACTGAGTTGGTCGAGGTTGATGATGAGTGCCTCGGCCTCCACGATAGCCTCTGCGTATTCGATGCATTCGACGTCGCAGTCGTATGCATGCTCGTACGTGGACTTGACGGTGATGACACCGATGGGGCCCGACATTTTGAGCTTGAGGTAGGTGTAGTTCGGGACCGCCATGAACTTGGCATAGCACGGGCGCCCTAGAATGGCATGGTAGGTTCCCTTGAATCCAACCACTTCGAAGGTGAGGATCTCCTTGCGGTAGTTGGAGGGAGTGTCGAAGTAGACCGGCAAATCAATGCGTCCGAGGGGTCGCGCGCGCTTCCCTGGCATGACGCCGTGGTAGGGTGCGGCACCCCCTCGGAGCATTGACTGGTCGAGCTCTAGGAGCTCCATGGTGTTGGCGTAGAGGATGTTGAGGCCGCTACCTCCGTCCATCAGTGCTTTGGTGAGCCGGGTGTTGCCGATCATCGGGTCGACGACGAGCGGGTATTGCCCGGGGTTTGGGACATAGTCGGGGTGGTCTTCCCGATCGAAGGTGATCGCCTCCCGAGACCAGTTAAGGTACTGGGGAGTAGCTATCTCAACCGAGAAGACCTCCCAGCGTTCCCTCTTTCGTTGACGCGCCGTGAGGCACGCTGAAGGCCCGCCGAAGATCATGAAGGCATTGTGCACCTCAGGGAACCCGTCATCCTTGTCGTTGTCTCTGTCGCCGGTGCCCTTCTTCCTGGCGTCATCGTCGGGAAGTCCGAGCTTGGCGTAGTAGCATCGGAGCATGGTGCATTCTTTGAGGGTGTCCTTTACCGGGCCTTGGTGGTAAGGGCACGGTTTCTTGAGCATATCGTCGAATAGTCCAGGGCCTCTGGCGGGGCCTCGGGGATTCCTACGATCCGCGGCTGCGACGAAATCAGCCTCGAGGGCCTCTTGCTTCTCCTGGCGCCCTTTTTTCTTTTTCTTGGAGAAACGGGAGGCCACGGCCCCAGAGGCCTCGTCCCTCCGCTTCCCCTTTGCTTCGCTGTCGGGGAAGATGGCCCCGACAACTTCTTCACCCTGAGGTGAAGTTGGTGGCGATGTCGAGGAGTGCGGCCGCCGAGGTTGGTACGTTCTGGCCTAACTCTCAGACCAGGTCTCAGCAGGAGGTGCCGGAGAGAAAATCCTAGACAACTTCCGAGTCACCGACGCTGGGCAACTCGGTGCGCTGCTTGGAAAAGCACTTGATGAAGCCTCAGAGAGACTCGTCCGGCTTCTGGCGACAACTCTTGAGGTCCCAGGAGTTCCCGGGGCGCACGTATGTGCCCTAGAAATTCCCGACGAAGACCTTGACCAAGTCGCGCCAGTTGTGAATCTGTGAGGGAGGGAGGTGTTCGAGCCAGGCTCGTGCTGGGTCTGACAGGAATAAGGGGAGGTTACGGATGATGAGCAGATCACCGTTCGCGCCACCTAGCTGACAAGCCAGGCGGTAATCGGCCAGCCATAGCTCGGGGTTGGTCTTGCCACTGTATTTTGCGAGATTGGCCGGTTGCCAGAACCGGGCAGGGAATGGAGCGCTGGGGATGGCCTTGCTGAAGACTCTAGGGCCAGGCGGCCCAGGGGAAGGACTGCGGTCCTCCCCGCTGTCGTAGCGGCCACCTTGGTGTGGCTGGTAGCCTCGGGCGAGCCTGTCGTTGTCGTGGCGCCGTTGCCTGCTGACCACATCGTGGTCCTCTTGTGCCTCGCGTTGGTCGCTGAGGCGATCGTGGACTGAGGGGGCCTTGAGGCGATCGTGCACTGAAGGCCGCTTCAAGATGTTCTCACATCGCCGAGACGCGGAGCTTTCGGCCTGCTGTACTGTGGCAGTTTCGAGAAGGTCTCGGAGCTCGCCGCGGACCCGTCGCCCCTCCGTGGTAGAGGGCTCGGGCATCGCTCGGACTAGCATCGCCACCGCCGCGACATTCTTGCTAGCGCGATTGAAGATTGGGGGTTGCTCACTTGCTTTGTCGTTGTTGATGCGGCGATGCACGTCGTGGGCCCTCTGCCGGGCCCCTCCGCCATCACCGCGACCTTGCTGCTCCTGCTCGAGAGTGTCTCAGAGCTGCTGCAGCAGGAGTCGATCTTGATCGACTTTTGCCTGGAGCTCATGGAGCTGCTCTAGGTCTAGGCGTTGGAGATCCTTGGGGGCAACGTTCACGTTCTACGCCGCCCGGAGCTCGACGAGCGGGGGTGTGGCGTCGCCCACCCCTTGGTGGAGCGGGGACCGGTTGCCTGCCCTCTCACCCTCATTACTTGCCCCTGGCATTTCGAGCCCAACGTGGAAACACTCTCGAGTGGGATCGTAAGTGCTTTCGTCATCGGAGTCGGAGTAGCCGGGCGATGAGTAAACTATGCGCCAAGAAGCGGCGATAGCCTCGGGTCACGGCTTGAGAAGTCTGCTCCAGCCCATGCCTCGTCCTCCTCTGAGGAGTCAGTGTGGGTGTGGGTCGAGATTGTGGTGGAGAAGTCGAGGGCGAATCGTTGGTGGTGTTCCGAGGGTTTCGCGTGCGCGGAGGAGTAAGCGAAAGCGTAGGCGGCGGCGACGTTTTTTAGCCCGAAGGGGTACGGGGATGGTGCCACCGCTAGGCTCCGCTCCGCCTGAGTTGATTCCTCAGGATGTGGCGGGGCCAAGCTTGACGACGGGACGTCGCTGCGTTCTACCGGCGTCTTTCCCCTGCCCAGGCTTAGGCTTTACGGGTCCCCAGCCAGGGACTCTGTACCAATAGCCGGGCATGGGATGTCAACAGAGTGCGGCGCGCAACTCTGAGCTCGAGGGCGTCGGAGTAGTCCCGCTCACGTCATGCCTGGCGAGCATGATGAGAGTGGCGGCCCGGGCGCCGCCTGCGCCCGCTGCGCGATGCGTGACGTCGTCGCCGGCCAGTGGGGCTCTGGGTGTGAGGAGTACCATATCGTACTCACATCCTAGAGACATGAATTCTAGGCTCCCAAACCAGACCACCGTGCCGAGATGTAGTGGGCGTATGGGGCCAGCCATCCGAAACTTGTTGGGACGATCATGATAACACGTAGAGGCCCCTACCTGGCGCGCCAACTGTCGGTGTTTCGGACCGGGGGGTCCTCAACCATCTAGTAAAAGTGAACTATGTGCCCCTAATCCCGGATGGTGATGCAAAGAGACACAAGGTTTATACTAGTTCAGGCAATTGGTGCCCTATGTCCAGTCTGAGAGATCGGTCTTGTATTCCTTGCACCGAAGTGCTCATAGTAGGGGGTTACAAGCTGGGTGAGAGAGGGAGCTAGTCCCAGGTCTTGGCGTGGGATGGTGCGAGGTGCTTGAGACGCTGCTCTCAAGCAGCCCGGGAGCGTGGGTGTTACAGGATGTGTCTAGGGCGAGTATGGGAGCGCGGTTCTATCGTATGTTCTTCTTCCCCCCGAGCTATCCCTGGCCGCTTCCTTTTATAACCGCAAGGAAGGAGCTAGGAGTACATGAGTAAGCTACACGTGGGGCCTATTGCAGTTTTGTCCTATAGCAGCATGGCGTTAGGAATGGAGATCGGTACTTGTCTGGCGCGCCGTGCTGGTCAGGTTTGAAGTGGTTGAGGTCGTGGGGGTCCTTGTCGATGTCTAGTCAGTATGAGTTCCATGGCCAGAGACATGCCGTGCTTTGGTGGACTCTTGACCTGGTGGAGTGCCGAGGCCTGGCGGGTTGTAGCTAACCGCGCTGAGGCCTGATTTGCCGAGGCCCTGGTGGGTGTTTGTAGCTGACCACGCCGAGGCCTGATTTGTCGAGGCCCTAGAGGGAGCAGTTGGGCCTATGCACTGATTCCGAGGCTATAGTGACCTGGTTTAGGTGGAAAAGTGCAGGGCATGGTAAAAAAGGAGATTTGACCATTGTCCCATCGCTCCTATTGCTGTACCCTACCAATCGTGGCTGACGTAGCGGGTGCATTCAGGCGCATTAAATGGATGGGACAACCTGCTAGGGGGATAGTTGAGGTGGAGGCAATGAGGATGCGGGACGAGCCCGGCCTCGGTCGAGGCGGAGAAGGAACAGTACGTCCGAGGTCCTGCCGGGGGGTCTCGGGTGAGGCGGAGAATGAGCAGCTGGGCTCGTCTGCTGTTGCTGAGACTATAGAGACCTGGACTTGACCTTCCATGCCGCTTTGTCCTTGGCGCAGGGGTTAAGTAGCACAAGACAGTACGGGTGTCAGTAGGGAGCACAGTGATGAGCACAGTGGCAGGTTACCCCTGCTGCGCCCGGTCGCCTGTCCCATCGGTCTCTCTGCCCGCACTGTACCCGCGTGCGGCTGACGTTTTGCGGGAGTAGTCGGGCGCATTAATCCGGATGTGACATTTTGTCAGAGGAGTTCGGTCGGGACGGAGGTAACGAGGTTGTTTGCCAAGCCCAGCCTCGAGCGAATCGGAGAATTAGCATTCCGTCTGAGGCCTTTCGGGGCGGGGCCTCGGCGAGAGGGTCTCGGTGAGAGGGTCTCGGCGAGAGGGCCTCGGCGGGGCGGGGAGGTTTTGGCCTTTCGCATGAGGCTTCGGCGCAAGGCCTTGGGCGAATCGGAGAATTTGCTGAGACCTTGCGGTAGTCTTTCGGCTTTGATTTTTGCAAGGTTTAAGCAATATTTTTGGTCCTTGCTTAGGGTACCCCTTCTTGCGGTATCCGACACCGACAGATGCCTGGGTTGTTCCGGAGACCGACTCGGGTGGCCCGCTGGCCTCTCCTTAATGGAGATTATGTGAGTTTGGTAGAGGTTATGATCGAACGAGAAGGTTGACATGACCCTGTCTGCTTCAGGGCAGATGGGCGAGGGCTGCTAAGGGCTCATCTGCGTTTTCTCCCCTGGCTCTGTTTGACGTGAGGCGGCCTCGAGCCTTTCATGGGCTAGCCTTTGAACCCTGATCGGTCGTTGCTCATGTTGAATGAGGCAACTGCTGCTTCGTGACGCAACACGGAGCGTTATGATACATTTAACTGCATATGCAATGCCTTGGATGTATGGAATGAATGAATGCGTGTATAGATGAATGAATGATTATATAAAGAAATAGTGGGGGTTGGTAATGTTACCTTGATGACTCGAGTGATGGGGTTTGAAGAGCTCCAATCGGAAATGTCCGACTGGGATCCACGCTTGTCGTTCATGACGGAGTCGGCATGGCCCACATGGGGCATCCCTTTGCTCCTTACCTATCTCTCGGCATTTTCCTGAGCCTTTCGATTGACTCAGGAAGCCCGATGGTCTCTCCTGGGCAGAGATCCTGTAGTTGGGCCTTTCCAAGTTCCGCCTAGGAAGGCGGAGTGCCGCCTGCGCGTGGTGGCGCTTTGTTTCTCACGCCCGGTCGTGCAGTAGTGGTGGGCCATACCTAGGCCATGTCCCGTCTGATCAGGCGCTGTTCCGTCTGGCAGGGTGCGTCCCATCGGTCAGGGCATGTCCCGTCGTTTCCCATCCACATGGAATGGGGGAAGGGAGAGGGTTTTTCACCCCAATCCTTTGCCCTTCTTCAACTGCTGTATTTCCTCCTTAAATAGGGGAAGGGAGAGGGAAAGGAGAACTCATAGACCCATTCATAATTTCGGAGCGCAATGTCGAGCTAGAGGTCATCTAGCGTAGATGAGGTAGTGCTGGTCGCCTTCGCCAAGAAGGGTTGCTTTTGTCGAAGGAGGTGGCGCACTGGAGGGTACTGCACGTCGCCAGCTTCGTCACCGCCTGTGAGGCTTTCATCGGGATGGAGCCGCACGTGGGCTCCTTCCCGCGAGTCTTCTCCGGGCGAGCCTTGTCGGAGAGGAAGACGCTCGGGACTACGCTGGTGGGAGGTTTAGCCCTTGCAGCTGCTCAGGTTGGCCAATTCATAAAGTTTGATGAGACATCTTCTAGCTATGGCAGCCATACCTCGGCGGGCAGCGTCCCTGCCCAAGAGCTGCCTCGACTGCATGAGAAGGTCAGGAGATCCATGCTCTTCTACTGAGCATCTATGGGTGCAACGCCCTGGAGGTACCCATTGCGCTCGCCAAAGTCGAGGGAGCAGAACCGAGCGGGGCCCTTGAGGTACCCATTGCGCTCACCAAAGTTGAAGGAGCGGAACTGGGCGGGGCCCTTGCGGCGGTGGTTATGTCCGACGACATGTGCCGTGGCCTCTCCTTTGGCATCAGCCGATGCCGCCGAGCGGCCACAGTAGTATTTAGAGTAGAAGTAGTCAGCAAATGTAATCGTTAAGTTCGTGGGGGAGCCCCCATGTGAACAGTTTTTTGTATCAATGAATACATTAGTTCTGTTTTGTGATAGAATCACTATCCGTTCCTTGTTTTTTATACTAGCATAGCTTTATTTTTATCCTTTCTTTTTCGCACCTACCCGTTCATTCCGTAGGCTACAACTTTTAAGAACCTGGGCATGGCCCATGAGGCTCAGCTGCTCTTAACCGTAGGTCGTGGTGGGGTGCGCTTGGTTGGGAGTAAAAACAAAGTCACGTAGGGTAATCGAAGGAATGGAATGCGCTTTCGTTCGAAAAAAAAGTTTTTACCATGTGATAGTAAAAAAGAAAGGTAGTATTGTACCCTCATGGAGCCCCCGAGCGACCCGGGCTGAAAGTGTTTAGGCTGGGGTGCTTTACAGGAGCAAGTGTTGAATAAAAGCGGTAAGACCGAATTTAGGGAAAAAAACAACGTTGCTGTTCAATGTTCCAAGTGTTGGTGAGAACGTTGCCGTTGTCGTCCTTCAGTCGGTAGGCGCCCGGTCGGATCACCTCGGTCACCATATAGGGTCCTTCCCATGGTGGAGAGAGTTTGTGTTTCTCCTTCATTAATTGGGTCCTCCGGAGTATGAGATCACTGACTTCAAGGATCCTCCCCCTGATCTTCCTTTCGTGGTACCAGCAGAGAGTTTGCTGGTAGCGAGCGGAGCGGATGATGGTCGTCTCGTAGGCCTCCTCGAGCAGGTCGACTACGTCTTGTTGAGCCTCCGTGGCTCGGTCACGGTCGAAAGCCTTCACTCTTGGGGCGCCATGGTTGAGGTCAGAGGGCAGCACTGCTTCAGCTCTGTAGGCTAGGAAGAAGGGTGTGAACCCTGTGGATTGGTTCGGGGTCATTCTCAGGCTCTAGAGGATCGCTAGGACCTCTGTAACCCATCGCCCGACGTACTTATTGAGTCGGTCGAAGATGCGTGGCTTAAGTCCTTGGAGGACCATGCCATTGGCACGCTCGACCTGACCGTTAGTACGTGGATGTCCGACTGAGGCACAGTCGATCCTGATGCCGTATCCATCACTGAAGTCTAGGAACTTCTTCACGGTGAAGTTAGTCCCATGGTCAGTGATGATGCAGTTAGGAACACCGAACCAGTAGATGATGTCGAGGAATAATTTGACCGCCTCTTCCGAGTGGATGTTGGTGATGGACTTGACCTCTATCCACTTGGTGAACTTGTCGACCGTTACGAGCAGGTGAGTGAAACCACCCGAGCCCTTTTTCAGGGGTCCTACCATGTCGAGGCCCCAGACTGTGAATGGCTAGGTGATGGGGATGGTTTGAAGCTCTTGTGCCGGCAAATGAGTTTGCCGAGCATAGAATTTGCATCCCTCACACCTGCGGACGACCTCCTCTTCATCTTGTAGTGCGGTGGGCCAGTAAAAACCTTGGCGAAAGGTTTTTCCGACCAGCGACCTCGGGGCCGCGTGATGTCCGCAGATCCTGGCATGGACCTCGAGGAGGAGGTGCTTCCCCTAGTTGGTAGGGATGCACTTCATGAGCACCCCTGATAGACTCCGTTTGTAGAGTTCATCACCGAGTGCGATGAAGGTCTTGGCGCGTTGAGCGATCCATCGAGCTTTAGTCCTTTCGGGTAGGAGAACCTCCTTGAGGAGGTAGGTGAGTAGCGGCGCTCGCCAGTCGATTTGATCGAGTGCCAACACGGCGACGTCAGTGGGTGATGTCGTCACGGAGGCACTGGGGTTGGAGCCCCCGAGTGCCGGCTTGGCGTCGGGGTGTGTCTGGATTGGACCTTCCAGGACACGGCGGATGGCTCATGGAGATCGTTGATGAAGATCCCGCTCAGAGACGGATCCCGCCTGGCGACCAATTTTGCGAGAAAATCGGCGGCATCGTTGTCCTTTCGGGGGACGTGATGCAACTCAATCCCCTAGAATTTGTCCTCGAGCTTGCGCACCTCCTGGCAGTATGCTGCCATGAGGGGGCTTTATAGAGAGGACTCCTTCATGACTTGGTCAATGACCAACTTTGAGTCACCGCGGATGTAGAGTCGCATAGCGTTGAGCTCGATGGCGATGCGCAGCCCGTTGATGAGGGCTTCGTATTCCGTGGCGTTGTTTGAGGCTAAGAAATGGAGGCGGATGGCGTAGCGGAGCCTACTCCCATCCGGGAGATCAGAACCACTCTAGCCCCCGAGCCGGGCGCCATTACGGACCCGTCGAAGTACATTGTCTAGTACTCGTGGGTGACGTCCGGGGTCGGTAGCTGCACCTCCGTCCATTCGGCAACAAAATCCATGAGAGCCTAAGATTTAATAGCGGTACGAGGGATATACCTGATGTTGTGGCCCATGAGTTCGAGTGCCCACTTGAAGATCCATCCCACGACATCATGGTTGCGGACGATGTCCCCGAGCGGGTATGAAGTGACGACCACGACTTCGTGGTCGGTGAAGTAGTGTGGGAGCTTCCGGGTCACCATCAACACGGCGTATAGGAGTTTCTACACCTAGGGGCACCAGACCTTGGGGTCGGTGAGTACCTCCCCGATGAAGTATAGGGGCCGCTGGACCTTAAGGTGGTGTCCCGGCTCCTCCCTTTCGATGACCAGGGCGGCGCTCACCACATGGTTGCTTACCGTGATGTAGAGGAGGGGTTCTCCCTGTTCGGGAACGATGAGGATTGGGGCCGACGTCAGTGATGCTTTGAGGCTCTCCAGAGCCTGTTGAGCTTCCTCAGTCCAAACGAAGGCGTCCGTCTTTTTGAGGAGCTTGTAGAGTGGCATTCCCCGTTCGTCGAGTCAGGAGATGAATCGGCTTAGGGCAGCCAAACAGCTAGTGAGCCTTTGTACACCCTTGATGTTGCGTATTGGGCCCATGTTGGAGATGCCCATGATCTTTTCAGGGTTGGCCTCGATGCCGTGCTCGGACACAATGTATCCAAGCAGCTTCCCCTTCGGTACCCCGAAAACACATTTCTCAGGATTCAATCTGATGTTGAACCTTCGGAGGTTCATGAACGTTGCGGCCAAGTTTGCGATCAGGTCGCAAGCTTGAGCCGTTTTGACCACTATGTCATCAACATAGACAGTGATTGTTAGTTTTAGCCGCTTGGCTTGATCAGGCTGATCGAGCGGGTCGATTTGGTCGGCGAAGCATTACTGCATGCACCTTTGGTAGGTGGCACCAGCGTTCTTTAGGCCGAAAGGCATGGTTACGTAGCAGTATGAACCATACGGGGTGATGAACGAGGTTGTGAGCTGATCGGACTCTTCCATCACGATCTAGTGATAGCCCAAGTAGGCATCTAGAAAGGAGAGGATCTCACAACCCGAGGTGGAGTCGACTATCTGGTCTATGCGTGGCAAAGGAAAGTGATCCTTTGGACACGCTTTGTTGAGGCCAGTATAATCAATGCACATTCTCCATTTCCTGGTCTTCTTTTTAACAAGAACAGGATTGACAAGCCAATCAGAGTGGAATACCTCTCTGATGAATCCGGCTGCCAGGAGTTAGGCGAACTCTTCGCCTATGGCCATACGCCTCTCGTCGTCGAAGCGACGTAGGCTTTGCTTAGCGGGCTTCGAGCCCAGGATGAGGCGTAGTGCATGCTCGATGATGTCCTGCGGTATGCCCGGCATGTCAGATGGCTTCCATGCGAAGACATCGCGATTGGCGCATAGGAAGTCGATGAGCTCGCATTCCTATTTGGCCAGGAGTTGGGTCCCGATCCACACCGTCTTGGTTGGGTCAGTGGGGTCGATCCCCACCGCCTTGGTTTCCTTGAGTGGGTGGAAGGCCATCGAGGAGGTTGGTTTGTTATAGTCCGGGACTGCTGGGGTCGACGACTCCCCGAGTTGCGGGAGCTCAGACGAGTTGACGACCGTGGTGGCGAGCTCAAAATGCTCGCAGTCGCACGTGAAGGCGTGTAAGAAGGCGCTACCCACGGTGATGACGCTGTTCGGTCCCGACATCTTCAGCTTAAGGTTGGTGTAGTTGGGGATCGCCATGAATTTGGCGTAGCATGGCCGCCCCAAGATGGCGTGGTAGGACCCTAGGAAGTCCACCACTTAGAAGGTGAGGACCTCTGAGCGGAAGTTGGCTCGGTTGCCAAATGTGATGGGTAGATCAATCTGCCCGAGTGGGTATGTCTGCGCTCCTAGGATCACGCTGTGGAAGGTAGAGCCCACTGGGTGGAGTTCCGATCGGGGGATGCGCATGGCGTCGAGGGTGTCGACGTAGAGGATGTTGAGGCCACTGCCTCCGTCCATTAGAACCTTGGTGAGGCACTTCTTGCGGATGATGGGGTCGATGATGAGCGGGTAGTGTCCCAGTATGGCGACGTGGGAGGGATGGTCCCTCTGATCGAAGGTGATCGGAGATTTTGACCAGCTAAGGAAGGAGGGGATGGCTGTCTCGGCGGCGCATGCCTCTCTATAGCATACCTTGTGCTGGCGCTTGGAGCAGATGGCATCGGATCCCCCGAAGATCATGATGGATTCCTCAGGGCTAGGGAAGCTATCCCCATCCTTGCCTGTCGCGCCTCCCTTCTTGGCTACCGCCTCTTTGCCGTCTCCTTCTTTCGGCCTGCTGGCAAGTTGTAGGAAATGTTTGAGGAGTTCGTAGTCCTTGTAGAGGTGTTTGACAGGGGTAGGCATGGTTGGTGCATGGGCTATCCATGAGCTTGTTGAAGTGGTCAGACAGGCCCTACTGGGGCTGCTTGCCCACGCGATCAGCTGCGGCGACCAACGCGGTGTTGTCGAGTCAGCGCCGATCCTTTTTGTTCTTCTTGCCCCTCTGTGTGGAGGGGCCCTCGTCTTGGTCCCCGTGCTTGGCCTTGACTTTGTCCTGGCCTCCGTTGAAGACCGCTCTGACCACCTCCTCACCGGAGGCGTGGTTAGTGGCTACGTCGAGCAGGTCGTGGGTGGTACGGGGCTTCAGGCAGCCAAGCTTGTGGATCAGGGACTCACAGGTCATCTTAGAGAGGAATGCGCTGATGACGTCCGCGTCGATGACATCAGGGAGGGAGTTGCATCGTTGGGAGAACCTATGGATGTAATCCCGTAGGGACTCACTAGGCTCCTATTGGCAGCTCTTGAAGTCCCAGGAGTTACCAGGGCGGACATACGTCCCCTGGAAATTTCTGACGAAGGCCCTCTTGAGGTCCGCCCAATCGCGGATGCTATCGTGTGGGAGAAATTCAAGCCACGCCCGAACATGTTCCCCCACGCAGATGGAGAGATATTAAATGATGAAAAGGTCATCATCCACCCCTCCGGCTCGGCAGGCGAGCCAGAAATCTTCGAGCCAAATACCGGGGTTTGTCTCCCTAGTGTACTTAGTGATGTTGGTGGGCGGTCGGAAGTGCTGTGGGAACGACGCTCTCCGGATACGCCGGCCAAAGGCCCGTGGTCCAAGGCCATCCAGGCTGGGACTCTGGTCGTCTGGCCAGCGACCATGCCTGGGGCACGTTCACCGCTCCCCTCAATGGTTCGACCGAGGCCCGTGTCGCCTGCCCTCATCGCCACCCAGTGGACGTCATCATTATGCTGGGCCTGATGCTGGTTGCTGATGACGCTGCGAGCGTCTTGATGCGGACCGAGCCGTTCGCGTATCGACGATCGGTGTGGAGCAGGCGCCAGGTCAGACCGCGGCGCAGCCGTGGCCTCCTGTGCCGGGCTTGGCGACTATAGTGGTGAACGGATGAAGCGATCCGTCTGGTGCGTCCCCACTCCCCTGGTGGGGAGAGAGGCCATGAGTTGGAGTCATGATGCCGAGCTTTCTTCTTGTTGAACGGCGGTGGCTTCCACCAGCGCCCGGAGGTTTCGGTAGACCGCTTGCTCCTGGGGGTTGATGGGCTCGGGAACGTCGCGCAGAAGCATTGTCGCAGCGGCGATGTTCTGGCTAGCCCGAGCGAACTGTGGGGGGTCGTTCCCCTCATTCATGCTGTCGTGTTGGACCTGGCGGGCGCGACCCCAGGCGCTGCTCATCGGGTCACACGCATGGGGTGCAACGTGCTGCACCGAGCGCACCGGCGCAGGCTGGTTCTGCCACTGTTGTCGTAGCTCCTCGGCGTGCTCTTGTGCGAGCGCAAGGGCCTCTGTACACGGGTCTAGAGGGGTGTGAGTCTACAAAGACTCCGCTACCACCAGCGGCTGTCCCAGAGCGTCCGCCATAGCGCACTCCCGGGATGGACGGTGGCTAGGTGCCATGCCACCGATGCTGGAGCCGTCGCTCTCAACCTCATCATCCAAGAGTTCATGGAAAGTGGTGGGAGCATAGTTCGCCATTCCCACGAATTCGGATGTGAGAGGGGGCGGCGCAAGCGTCCTTCGGAGCCCCCGAGCGTACGCATCCGCGGGGGACGCGAGGCCGCAGGGCAACCAATCGTACGTTGTTTGTGGTGCGGACAATACGGTCCCTCCGGATAATCGACGGAAGATAATAAATAGCGAGTAAATAACAGCATGTACATTACTCATAGTGGGGTTTGAGCAGAGCGTTTGCTCAGATTGAAGCGCAGGCGCCTCATCGTTGAAGTCATCGTGCGTCCCAGAGCTGATGGAGGGCGCCCCTCCGACAGGCGCCGGAACAAGTGCCTCCTCGTGGAGGTGTAGTACGCCGAGCCGGTCGGTGACGAAGTCTAGGCTTCCGAAGAGGAAGGCCTGGGGCGGCTCGAAGATGGGTGGAACCCACATCCCAATAGGTGGGAGTGCAAGAAACTCCAGTGAGCCGAAGCAAGTCGTATCGCTTGAGCCCGCCATGGCGAAGGTGGCGGAAAAGTGGGCCATCCGATGATCAAAAGTGTAAACGTACAACGTCTTCCCCACAGACGGCGCCAACTGTCGGTGCAGAAAGTGACCAACACGTAAATATTTGTAGTTTTGCTATACGTTGTAATCAGAGGTGGCCTAGCACTCAATGACACAGGGTTTATACTGGTTAAGGCAATGTGCCCTACGTCCAGTTTGGGTCGGTCGGTGACTTTATTCCTTAGCCTAGGTGCTCAAAGTTTGCTGTGGGGTTACAAACGGAAGGGAGAAAGATGGGGGGGGTACAAGAGGTCCGGTCAGACTCTGGTTTGAAGGGCCGAGAGTGACGGGAGCTCCGCTATGTGCTAAGTGTTCGAGCATATGCTCTATATAACTTTAGAGTGTCTAAAGTTATAGAAGGTGAATCAATGTAAGTGAACTAAGGGATCTATTTGTTTGGGAGAGAGCGCATCCCCTTTTATAGATGAAGGGGATGGCCTTACAAGCGAGAAGGAGAGAGTGTACGTATGCTAAGTCTTGTTGCTCATGCCGTCGGGTACAAGATGATTGTAGGCGCCCATAACACTATTAATGTTAGATGCATGTGGGAGGTTGCGTCGTCTTCTTCTGGTATGGTAGACGTCAGTGCCCGCGATACTGTTGATGCCCAGAGGTATGCAGGGGGTTTTACCATGTTCGCCTGGTACGGTAAATGCCGGTGCCCACAACACTGTTGATGTCCAGAGGCATGTGGGGGGAGCCTTACCGTGTTTGTCTTATATGGAAGTTGATGGCGCCCACAACACTGTAGGGAAAATGTCGGCGCCTACAACACTGCTTGGGTTCTATCATGCCAGAAAGGTCGCAGGGTACTGTCCGGCAGGTGTATAGGGTACGGTCCTTGGTATTGCGGTTGACTTGAGTGCCCTGCCTTACTTTCTCCGTCCGTTTCCTAGTCCTTACCGAGCGGGCGTCTCCAGTCGGTTGGTCCCAGTTGGCTCTGATTGCACCAGTCGAAGAGGAGCTGTAAGCAGGGGTTCGGCGCATTCCCGGTCGGAGAAGCGGGTCGGAGTCGGAAGTGGTGTTTGGCCAGGCCTTCTGGTCGGAGAGATGGGCCGGAGTCGGAAGCAAGCGCTGTTCCTCTTTGGCTAGGCCTTCTGGTCGGAGGGGCGTACCGGAGTCGGAAGCGAGCGCTGTTCCTCTTTAGCGAGGCCTTCTGGTCATAGATTGGATCGCCCTTCTGGCCTTTTGTTTAGGTATTTGGGCCGGCCCAGGAGTTTGTGCGTCGTTCGCAACGTCGTCTGCTGGGGCGAGCCTTTGTTGGGAAGCCGGTCTATGAGGGATCCCGGATTTATGAACCCGACAAACGGTGATAGTATGAGCTCAATGACCAATAATGGTGGTAACAAGCACTGGGGTAGAAATAGAGCAGAGGCATGGATGCTAGGCTCGAGGGAATGGGAATGAGAGCAACATGGTTGGTGGCAAGCATGAGCTCGGCAAATTTCATGCCGTGCCCACTGCTGACTCCACATGCCACGTCAGATTTAAGGACCAAACGAAGGGGTATACACATGCGGTGAACTACTTAAAAAGTTGGCTCAAGTGACTAAGTGGTTGAGTGATTCTGTGATTGAGTGAATAAGGCTATTATATTATCCTTGATTGAGTGGCTAAGTCGTGGAGTAACTAAGTAACTGAGTACATATAAATGTTGTACCATAGCCCATAAAAATGATTAAGTTTTATATATGCTTATTATAAATGGGTCTGTGGCTAATATATTATGAATGATAGTTGCTAACCATTTCAAATTGCCCGGTTTACAGGTTCGACTACTATCAAATTGTCCCTTCCAATGCTCTAGAAATGAATATATAATATATTAAGGAAAGAACGAATATATAAAATTCTAAGAAAAACAATTATGATGCCTCATTAAGAAATTTAGAAATCATAATAGGACCTTGTCACCAGTAGGGGTACGCCTCTCCTGTTTACCTTAAAAAAAAATAGGACCTTGTCTATTGTAACATAAACATGTGCATGTCGGACGTGCATGGCTACTAGTGTACCAATAAATACCCCTGGGTGTGAGTAATATAATCAACAATAGATTATTAGAGTTTTCATAATGGCCCTGTTTGCTTTGCTGAAAAATAAGCCGAAACACTGTTGCGGCTGATTTGTTGTGAGAAAAAAACACTGTTTCGGCTGGAAAAAAAACAAGCTGAAAAAGACGGATTATAAGAGAAACGAACAGGACCAATATATTATATATCGAACCGTTTTCACAATATCAACTCTTCAAGCTCTCCAGGTGATCCCTGCCATCAAGCTTCGCTGCAAAGAAACGCTTGATGAAATCCATGTAACCAATTGAGCTATACCGCGCTCACCGTCCTTCTCCACAAGCTCCGGCAGAGGACCGACTATGGCATCCTTGCATGGCTGGTGGAAAACTGCCGCGGACATGCGCTCCTTGCTTGGGTGCACCACGGCCCTGTGCTCAATGCTTCTGTATCTTCCATTGCTCAGAATCTGCAAGTGGTTATCATTCATCTCTAGCTTTTTTTTAGCATATAGAGAAGAGGACATTCTGAACAAGTAAAATCTTCAGAGTCCACACAACATGATCTGCTCGTTATACATGCTTACCTCAAGTATATCGCCGACATTGACGATGAATGCACCAGCGAGGGCGTTTACAGAGACCCACTTGCCATCCTTTCGGATCTGCAGCCCCTGCACGTCATTTGCCTGGAGCAGCAGCGTCAGGCCGGTACCATCCGTGTGCGGCGACAGTCCCACCACCTTTTCAGCTTCCTTGCATGGAGGGTAGTAGGTCATTCGCATGCTTTGAGGTTGGCCTCTGAATATTTCCAAGAGAGTCTCCGGCTCAACCCCCATGTACATGGCTACGAACTTCATCAAGCACGACACTAGCTTTGCTGCCTCAGAGGAGTACCGATCTATCGAGTTGATGTTAAGAGTTATCATGCAAGGATGAACTTATAAAAAGACATAAGCATGGAGCAGTACTTACAACTCATGATGCAATATATTTGATTTTGTGATTTCAGGCATACATACCTGAAAGAGGGAGGATGACTAGGCCAGAACCTCATGTCCCTTGAATCGCTTGGTCGGAGCATGAGATAGAACATGTCTGCCCAGTCCAGTTTCTGGTTCTCGGAAACAACAAAGTGCTGGCCATACCCTTCGAGGTTGCCTGGTACCATTGAGTACACCTGCTTTGCTTCTAGTGGCTGCTTGAAGAATTCAGCCATGTCGTTCCTGAAGTTGCAGAGATCACTTCATCTGGTACGCCATGATTAATGAGCTGCGTTTTTTCAAAATTCAAATCAACAAAAAGTAAGTCTACATACTACATGTGCTGTTTTAAACGTGTGAATATGTGATTTGACTTTGTACCAGACTATTAATCTTTGACATCATTCTTTCGAAACTAAACTGACTTCACAGAGCAGTTGCAACCTCAATAGGTTATACTACTTATTACTTTATTAGCACATCTTTGTTATAAGGTACAGAAATCCATGCTTCCTGGTAGTGGAACTGCAGCTAACTGTACTGTATGTTCTTAATAAAACATGAATATCTTATGCTTTACATACCTGAAAGAAGCCCCACTGCTTACAGGCAGATCCAAGCTTTGCACACTCCTCTTTGGATGACCGTGAATCTAGCAGCTTGTTGAGATGGATAATTGGAATTGCAGTTGCAGAAGAGATGTCATGATCACTTATGACCTCCTCGGCGGTCTCTTCCAACCTGATGTATCTTTCAGGGATCTGCTCCTCTGAAATGTTGTAATTTTGTGCAAGTTCCTGCACATTTGGCACTGGTAGAGATCCTCTGGCCTCTGCATGAGCCATTGTTATCTCTCACTCCTATAGCTGCTGGTGAGTGCCTTGAGGAGTTGATGTGCTTCTTTTTATAACAATCCTTCTTATGCTTAGTCCACGAAGCATTACCCCCTTCTATATATTAATACATGCCGTGCAGAGTTAAGCCGCCGGTTTCGAAAGAAGTCCACGAAGCGTCACGGATTTTAATTTTTAATGGAGTAATGAAGACTAGCAAAATAGAAAAGAAATAATAGGAGTAAGAAATACAGTAAGATTTCTTGGAGGATCGGTCAACCACTCATGCTTAGTGGAAAGAATCACACAGCCTGTCATTGAATTATTAATTTAATTCCCTAATGGATAATTAATTGTGGTGGATGTTGAGGACCAAGGTCTATATACAACCCTTCCTCATCAACACCCACATGCTCATTGGATGGGTTTGGGTTAGCCAGGTATTCATCATCTGCAGTTTCACTCTGGGTATGGCTTGTTGTGCAATGCTAGGACAAGGCAGTCAAGGGGTGAAGGGGTTCTCAACAGGCTGCCAAGAACTGCTAAAATCCCAAGGAGGAATTTTAGGAGGCTCAGTACTGGAGCTGTGGTAACCAAAAGTCAAGAAGCAGCACTTGGAAGCATTATGTTTTGCAAATATGTCAAGCAAATCTTGGTCGGTGCAAACTTGGATGTTCATCTGTCTCTCAGTGCAGAAGTAAAACAATCTCACAACATCCTCATAATCAGAAGGATACTCATTCTCAACTTCAGCAACCAGATCTATGAAGTTGGTACGATCAGCATCGACGACTTTGTTCAAGTTAAACCACCGAGCACGAGTATGGCGAGCAATTATCTAGATTTCTAGTAGCTACTATCAGGGTCCATCCTACAGATGAACAACAACGAGTTCACATACATCTATCTATCTAAAATCACACTATATCAACCACGACTTCTACACCTAACTGGCCACAATCACAAGGACCAAGCAATCTAAGCGGGAAAAAACTCTCGGGAAAAAACTCTAAAAATGGTACTTACCCGTCAGGAAGCTAAGGAGGTCGGTCGCCCGCGCCCGCCCTCTTGTTCGTGGACATGCGCCGCCAATCCGGAGGATCCACGGTCTCTTCCTTCAGGCCTCCTCTTCCTTGCTCCACTACCCCATTCCACGCCGCAAGTACGGGGGATTGGGGGGTTCTTCTCTCCATGCCGCAGCCGCAAGCAGGGTCCGATTGTCATCTTCTCTCCCCGCCGACACCGCTAGGTGTGGGAGAAGAGGACTCGAGCGAGATGGGGAGAGTGAGGGACTGAGGTGGCGGTCAATCGTAGTCAACACGGTCTCCACCCCCCAAGGGCATCATGGATAATTTCACTGGCCGGTCCCACCTGTAAGGGCTACTAAACGGCGAAAAACAAACAGAACAAGGACGTAATGGCTTGTAAGTAAAGAAGTTTAGAGCAGTGACACTTGTGTACGCTCAACTTTTTTAAACTTTTTTAATGGCACAAAGGTAAAAGGTAAAAAAAAGGACAACCGTTCTGCCTTATCTCTCTCGTTCTTCCCCAGGAGGTGAAGTGCGCGAGGCGACGGCAGCGAGCGGAGCCCGCCGGCCCCCTCCCTTTCCCTCCACCCCCCGCGCTGGCGGGACCCCACGGCGCTGGGTGCCGCGGCCGGCACGCGCGGCCCGGCGCGTAGTAGGCGGCCCCCGCCGGCGGCAGCCCCTCCCCTCCGTGCGAGCTCCCACATGCAGTCGGCGTGGCCCTGCTCTCCCTCGATCCGTGCTTCCTGGTTTACTCCCCCTCTCTCCCTCTCTCTCTCCTTCCCTCTCTCCTGGTGTGGACTGTGCATAGATGCATGCTCGATTTCGCGGTACATCTGGTGCTCTCCTCCTTTTCTTTTCTTTTTTTGAAAAGAAAAGAAAAGGAGAACACCAGATGTACTGCGAATTTTTGTTATTCTATAAGTCCTCGTTTGCTGGATTCCGCTGGATTTGAGAGCAGGCAGCTATTTTGACGCAGATTTGAGCACATGAGCATGTCTTTTGATATTTGTTTCACACTATGTGCACTACAGTGCTGATGCTTTTGGGTTCATTGTTTGCATTTTAGTCATGTTCAGTGATGAATACGATTTACTATTGTTGTTACATTTAAAATTGAGGGAATGGGCTACTGCTATGATGATTGCACCATAAATTAGGTTTTGAATGCCATCTAATGATCATGATGTGCCTTTCCACTGATTACATCTCTTTGTTTTTACTATGTAATGATCATGATGTGCCTGAGGCAATGCTCATGAACTATGATCATTCTTCCTCTTCCATCTTTTTACTATGTTGACAACTTAGGCAAAGCGTCTAAGTTTGGCCGATGCTGGGTGTATCCATGTTCCACGGTACCAAAATTTCCACCGTTCATTTGCCGATCTGCAGTCCAGCTTTATCCCACCATCGTTTTGCTGTAGTGGACCGCGTGTTATCGCCCGATTGGGTGAACCGCGTGTTCTCCCCTACAAAACCCGCCCGATTCCAGCAAGAGAAGCAGGGTCCACGTGTCATCGCACGATTGGTTGGAGGGGGAAAATATCTCCCTCACCTGCCTCCCTTCCTGCCGCTTCCATGATAGCTGAAGCGGTCATCAATTGGTTGCTTCTGTTTTCTTCAATTCATTCATGTCTGTTCTGTTTTGTGTAGTTTGGACGCACCAATGACAGCTACTGCTAATTGCCTATTTAGTCACATACTATGCGGCTGGAGTTCCTTCTTAATTATGAGATCTGTGATCATTGCCTGTGACGGCAAATTATATACGGTCGCTTCTGAGCACATGCCCTATTCCCAAGGATTAGATTGCCATATACTTTGATTGTGTGCAGTCGCTTTTGGTTTTCATGTTCCTTTTATTGCAATTGATAGTGTTCAGCTCTTTGATCCTGTTATTCCTGACGTTTTTTTTGTTTCATAGTCCTCCAAGTTTTATAATCTTGCTGGGTTTAGTTTTCAGCCTGGATATTACTTTTCAGCCTGCATATGTACAAAGCAAATGCAGCCTCCTACTTCGGCAGGTTCTTCTCCTATTCTTCCTGTTTACTCCATAGTCCAAGTTATACTTAACCAGTTATTAACCTATTTTCTTTGGCCCTTGCTGTTCAGTGACGAGGTGGTACTTACTGTACTACACTTTTGTGCTAATTTCATACCATATGTGCATAGTTACCTAAATAATGCTAAAACATCATATAGTGGATACAAAAATAAGTCCCCTGAATGGCTTATTTCTTTTGGCACACTTATTTCTCTTTTTAAATTTTTAAGCTATATTGCGATGTTTCCTTCCAGTTGGTTCCGTTGTTGGCAATGAAGTTAATACTGGATGGTTTAATTGCTTCAGCGCTTACCTCCTTTATAGCTTGTTTCATAATTGGTGCTTTTCAAAGTAATTTAAGAAAAGACAAGTGTTACATGACCTCACTAGATTCCATTGAAGCACCGTAAAAAAATATCTCTATATTTTTTCCCTGTAACACTAAGCTAATATTAGTTGCTGTGCCATTTGTCTATATATAAGTTGCAGCAACAATGCAGTGGCTCATGGTGTCTTTTGCTTTCTAATAATAGCTTCTAAAAAGCAATCAGCTAAGCGATATAGGCTTCTATCTTACTGCCTAAAGTGTCTTTTACCAAAGCGATCACCTTATCAATTTATTAGGGGTCAAAGGCATAATTTTTTCTCCGTGTTGGTAAATAAATTTGCAATTAGGTTCTTAAAACAATTAGTCCTTTTACTTCTATTTCGTGTTACAGTTTCACTGCTTAAAGCTTTTACTAAAGTTTATTCGATTTGGTATGTGGAGTGGGCTGCAGCCTGTGGTGACTCATGATTTTGAAATTTGGTGATGGTTGGGGTTGGGAGAGGAGATGGCTGTGGTAATTCTGATTTGGACATTTGGATTTGGTGTGTGGAGTAGGATGTCGTGATGAATTCTGATTTTTTATGTTTGGATTTGGTGATGACAGGTTTTGTACCAAATATTATGGCACTAATGAGTGATGACGAAAGTGCAGGATGTATGCTTCTTAAAGATTTGTCAGCTGCTGGAATTTTGAAGCTCATAGCTCAACCTGAAAGGTATGCTTATATTTCTTCTACCAATGATCCATTCATTTTTTTTTGGTTTTCATCGTATATAAAAAAAATAAAATCAACATAGCCTTTCAGTCCTAAGCAAGTTAGGGTAGGCTAGAGTTGAAACCCACCAAGAGCCCCAAGTCACGGTTCAGGCACTTCAATAGCTGCTTTTCATGTACTCCTATTCAAACATAGATCTCTAGGTACTCCCTCCATGCCTAAAAAAGGAAGTCGTCCGGGCTCACACCACCGATTTCGCAAAGTTTGTCGTCTTGGCCGCGCGGTCGTGGTTATGGACGCGTTTGCCCCTGCATTAATCACGGAGTCCGTCGTTCCGCGAGCGTGCACAGCGGCAGTAATCGTGGCCGCTTCGTTTCACTCGACACCCGTTCGCACGCCTCCCTTAAACGCCGCATCCCTTCATCTACCGCAGCCTCGCCGCGCGCCTTCATCTACAGCATCGTCTCGCCGCTCTCCGTCGAGGACTCCGTCGAGCCATGGATCAACCATTTCATTTGATAGATGAAAACAGAAGCTAAGAAGAACACCGGACAGTGGTAACGTGAAGCTAAGAAGGAAAGCAACGTTTCTTGCCTTTAAATAGATGGCGCAGACCGGCAGTCCAAACATTTCGCAGCGATGAAACCGGGTCGTCGTGCGCGCCAGCAAAAAAAAAGCGCGCCACGCGAACGTTTCACAGCGAAGAACAAAAATTTGGAAACGAACTGCGCGCGCTTCAAAAAATTTTGGCAACGAACGCATGCAGCGCGCGCCATGCAGCAGCAGCACTCCACATCGAGCAGCGCGCGAGCCAACAGTGCCATGCAAAAAAGATTCGGCAGCAGCAACCACAGGCAAAAAAGTTCGAGTCCACGGGGTTTCGAACACAGCACCACCGGACTCGGGACTAGCTGCGCTAGCCAGTAAAACTCAGGAACTTTCTCCTATGGAATGCAGCCACAGACGTATTTATTAGGGACAAATAGGGAAAATTCTACCATAACTCTATCATAATTAATCACTCCTTGGTAAACACAATCATGTCCTAAACAACTTTCTTTGTAGGTATGGAGGGAGTATATCCCAAGCTTTCAAATCTCTTTTTATTACCTCCCCCATGTCAATTTCGGTCTTCCTCTACCTCTCCTCATATTATTAGCTTGGCTTAGGACTCCAGAATGCACTGGTGTCTCTGGAGGTCTTCTTTGGACATGGCCAAACCACCTCAAATGATGTTGGACAAGCTTTTCTTCAATTGGTGCTACATCTAGGCGATCACGTATATCATCGTTCCGAACTCAGTCCATTCTTGTGTGACCGCAAATCCATCGCAACATACGCATTTCTGCAATGCATTATATAAGTTACTGAATATAAGTGATTGGAGCATTGAAATATCAGGTTTCAGTTAGGAATTTGGGACTGTCCATAATTTCAAAAAAAAGTGAACAGTTGGGAAAGCTACATATTATATTGATAAAGAAGAAGTAAGACCATGAAGAACTTCATATGGAAAAGCTGTAAAATTAATGTATATTGCTTAAGGTATTCAGCCACCACCACCGAATTAAAATGGTTTGAACTGAAGTATCTCATAATATGTGTTGTACCATGTTGAACTTTGTGATGTACGAAACATTTCAGGATTCCTCTGATTATGTTCTGGATACAAACCACAATTTTGAGATTGATTGAAGCTATCTCTGGATTCCCTTATTTTTCAGATCCTTTTCTTATTATCTTCCTATGGTTCTTTCTGTTCCCACATATATTTACATGATATTTTCATGGTTCAGATGACAACTTTGAAATTCATAATTGTTTGTAAAGGATGGTGTTTTCAACTACATGTTGTGGTTACTAAACTGCAAGAGATCAATAACATTAGTTGAGGTTAGCTAGTTTAGCATAGCGGCAATCTTCTCTGGGTCAATTGCAACTCCGTGTTCAGATATGATTGTTGGTCACTCTAAGAAAGCACAAGTTGGTATGCAGTAGCTCACACTAGAGACCGGCGCACATGCGTGGGGTGAGTCTACTAGTTTTCATCATCGGGTCTTATCCCGTACTAGCGGCGAAAATGTTGTTGGCGAATACTATTTTTGTTATAGTGCATTCAGTGTTCATGTCATTGCAGTAGCAGCCTAAGAGTACTACAATTCACAACTGTCACGCTATAACAAATGGAGTCTAGAGCTGATGAATGGAGTCATTATTCATGTTTTCACTCTATGTACTATTGGAAACTAAAATTCCCCTGTGTGCCAAGAAAAACCGTCAAGGAAATAGAGAAAACCCAAAGGAAAAGTCTTTCTGTCGATGTACGGACAGGCAATTTAGCTTGATGGTTTACTGTCAGAAAGATGGTTGGCTAATAGAATTCTTCTACATCACCCGGTTTAGAAACCATATGGATCCATGCTTGTAGCAGGTATCAATTGCATTAGGTGAAAAATATTAGAGCAAAATTCATCGCCGGTTTCTGAAATTGTCCGGCGGTGTCATCTAGGTCCCTGAACTTCTAAAGTGGTATCTGTGGGTCCTTAAACTTGACAGAAGGTGTCATTTAGGTCCCTGAACTTCGAAGGTGATCACCGTAGGTCTCTAAACTTGGCCGACGGTGTCATCCCGGTCTCTAAATTTTTAAGATAATGACCGCATGTCTCTAAACTTGGCAAACGGTGACATCCCTGTCCAAGTGTAATAATATTAAAAGTTACCTATAGTATTAAAATTTTTCTCTATTAAAAGTTACTTCTAATTTTATATCATTTTGAAAGTTTTAATAGTAGTATTATAGAAATAACTTTTCTCTGTTATTAATACTATAATACTATAACACTATTATTAAAAGTTCTAATACTATAAAACTACTATTAAAAGTAGTATAGTATTATAGTATTATAGTTTTAATAATAGAGAAAAGTTACTTCTATAATATTACTATTAAAACTTTTAAAATAATACTAAAATTAGAAGTAACCTTTAATAGAGAAAACTTTTAATACTATAGGAACTTTAATATTATTTTAATACTATTAATGATACATAAATATTAAATTAATTTTAGTATTTTTCTATTTTAGTTTAAACCTAATATATTTGTTGTTGTAAATTGTTTTAATACTTTAATTTTTTTGCTGATGTAAATTATTTTATATAATTTATATCTTCATGATAAATATTATATAAATAATGATTGATTAATTGACACATGTTAGATCCACATCTAACGTACAGTCAGCATGCCACTCCAGCTTATAGAGTAGGTTAGACACATTTGGATAGGGATGACACCGCTGGCTAAGTTTGGGGACCTGCAGTGATCACCTTGAAAGTTTAGAGACCGGGATGACACCACCGGCCAAGTTTAGGGACCTGAGGTGATCATCTTTAAAGTTCAGAGAATTGGATGACACGTCTGCCAAGTTTAGGGACCCACATATATCACTTTAGAAGTTCAGCTACCTAGATAACACCGCTGGCCAAGTTCAGGGACCAGCGGTGAATTTTGCTCAAAATATTATAACTTGATGAACGTGTTGCATCAGTCAAGAAGCAAGTTTCTTAAAGAAAGAATACTTTTTATTTCGACATACAAAGTATGACACCGGCTATGTTTTTACCCAATTTTTGGAAAAGGCAATGGGAACAGACGCCATATAACTTATATGAACGATAAAACTCAACCCCTTCATACCAGAGGAAAGTTTTTGCGATGCAAATAGAAGATCAAGCTACAACCAGAGTACTTGAACAGCAATACAAAACATACCCATTAAACACTAGAAAAGGCATCACGCGAGAACATGATAAATCGTGTTATTCATCTTGTACTGTTTGATGGCCAACATGCATATACATTAAGGCCTCATTTGGAACGTAGGAAGTTCATAGGAAAAAGATTCCTATAGGAATTGGCACTGTAGTGCCCTTTGGTTGGGAGGATTGAGCCATAGGAACTTCGGAGGAAAAATTCCTTTGGAAGACATTTCACTAGTGAAACATGAGAAACAGAGCATCCACTCCAATCTCATTTTTTCATCACACCATGCCTAGGATCGAGGTAGAGAGAGGATTTAACTGAACACATTAATGATACTAATTGCATACAATAGTGTAGTACTAGATCACATGTAATTAGTTAGCTTACCTCAAGAAGCCAGTACGTGTACTCTTGTTTCCTACATTTTCCCTATTACTCATCCAAACACTCATTCTAATAAAAATCCTACGTTTTTTATTCCTCTGTTTTCTATATACATTCCTATCCTTTTTCTGTGTTTTCTCTATTCTTGTATTTGTCAATCCTACGTTCCAAAGGGGCCCTAATTCTTCAGACTCTCGAGGTAGCTCCTCCCATAGTCCCATTGAGCTATACTGCGCAACACCATCAAGCTTCGCCGCGAAGTAGCCTTTGACGAAATCCATGTAACCCATTGAGCTATACTGCGCAACACCGTCGTTCTTCACAAAGCTCCGGCTAAGGGCCGACCGCTACATCCTGGCACACTTGGTGGAACACTGCCGCTGACATGCGCTCCTTGGTTGGGTGCACCACAGCCCTGTGCTCAATACTTTTGTATCTCCCGGTGCTAAGAATCTTAACCGGTTAGAGTGTAGGCCCCGTTCGGCTGGCTGAATTTTGACTGAAACTGACTGAAAACACTGTTCTGACTGAATTGTTGTGAGAGAAAAATACTATTCTGGCTGAAAAAAGAAGTCGAACAAGCCGTTGATAGTCGGAACAGTGTTTTTCTCTCACAACAATTCAGCCAGAATAATGTTTTTCAGCCAGTTTCAACCAAGATTCAGCAAGCCAAACGGGTATGTCCTCTAATTTGCGTGTGCTTCTCTTTCACTTGCCTTGTATGAGATGACTAACGCTCCCTATTCTCGACGTTGTAATCATTGGCGAAGATGGCATGACATATATATAGGCGAAAAACTGCTTGATTTGTCACTTAGCAGCTTGATTTGTTTGATTATTAGACAAACAGATTGAATTGCTACCTAGCAGTTAAATGGAATGACTTGTATGCAGAAAAAAAAGCACGGCAATAGCTTAATGGTGAAATCCAAGCTAAGGTCATAGGTTCAATTTCCTATTTTTTATTAGAATTTCCTATTTTTAACTTTATTAATTAATTGATAATTATGTATATTTTCTACTTTTGGTTTGGGGAAAGAAAAAAGAACGGAAAACTAAAACAGGAAAAGGAATAGACATGGAACTTGAAAACAGAATAGAAAAAAAATGAAATGAAAAAAGGGACGAAAAAACCGAGACAGAAAAAAAAAAAAACATGCAGAACAGAAAAGTTCTGGCTTGTTTGGATTCACATGTTAATCCTTTAAATTCCACACAAACCCACTTCAACACACATGGATTGAGATATATACATGTGCATCCAAAGAAGGGCTTCGAAAAAAATAAAACAGACGCGGAATGACCCATTGAGCAAAAACAGAACGGAACGAAAAAACAGACAAAATGAAAAATCTCTCTGTGGTTTAATATTGATTAGAGATAGATTAAAGAAATTCAGGTTCCTACTAGGGATTTCAATCTGCTTGTATTATGTTATGAAACACCAAGATCTTAGGAATATATACCTGAAAAATCCCCACTGGTTACACGCTAATCCAAGCTTTGCACACTCCTCTTTAGATGACTGCGGATCAACCAACCTTTTGAGATCAATGATTGGGATTGCAAGTGCAATGTCACGACCACTGATCACCTCCTCTGCAGCTTCTTCTTCCCTGATGTACCTCTCAGCGATCTGCTCGTCGGATCTACTGTAGGTTTGTGCGAGTGCCTGCACATTCGGCACTGGTAGAGATTCCCCAGCTTTCGCGTACACCATCTTTATTTCTCACTCCTGCTGATGCTAGTTACAACCATGACAACCTCATTTCATAACATGTCTCTTCTTATATTCGGCCTGTTCGCCGGTTAGTTTCTAGACGGATAAGTCTGGCCGGTGCTTGTTTGTTGTGAGAGAAAAATACTATTAGCTAGCTGATAAACCCTGACTAAAACCAATAAGCGAACAGGCTGATTATGCTGAAGACAGATAGGCAAAGCACTATCTAGAGGTCTTGGTCAACAGAATTTTCTCACAGGTACGACACCGTAACCTAAAAAATGGCCATGAGCCATTAATATTATAACAATGGAAAAAATCACCGACCTATATATAGTACTGGACGATGAAAAATAATTTGCATTTTCATGAGGGCACAAGTAACTGAGTAAGATGAAGTTTACATTTACATTTCTCGAACGTTTATCTCATTTTCCCATTGACAAAATGTTCACTCTTACTAGAGCTTGGAGGTTGATATATATCCTAAAAATTCTCAAAATATCAAAAGTATATGTTGTTTAACTTGATAGACTCTAATCATCATTGTAAATAGTAGTCATTAGATCTAATCTGCTTTATAAAAAATACACCCATAACACCTCGCTGTCATTAAAACATACATAAAGGAACACCTAATTTGTAGCTAAATTACCCACCTCAATCATTATAAAGCAGCCTCCCCAACGGCCAGCAGCACCCTCTGGCTCACATGAAAGAAAGGCGTGGGAACCACGCTACGCGCATGCGCGACCATGCCACGTAGTTGCGTGGGCCCACGCTGACTTGCCACCGGTCGGCCCCATGCACGCCAGCGCGTACAACTGTTTTGCTCACCCCTGCACAGTGCGTGATCGCCCTGCCCGCGGGGTCCACGCGTAGGCCCACGCCGCGCCAGCTGCAAGTGCACGCCCCTGCCCTCCTGCTCGCCAGGGGTGCTCGCGGCCTCCGCATGTGCTCCCCAAGCCACTGGGCATGTGCTCGCCCAGGGATGTTGTGGCCTCGCGCCCAAGCCGCCAAGATGGTGCTTGCCCAGGCCGCTTAGTGCTCGCCACTCCGCTGGCGCAACGACGAGTTGCATGCGCCGTTGCCGACCTTCACGCCGGCGAGCTCCGTAACGACGAGCCTCCATTCGTCCAAGCAACAAGGTGACATTGTGCTGAAAGCACATGTTGCAAGCGTATGTTTCAAGTGTTTCAGATGTTTTATCTGGATGTTGCATGTGTTTCATCTAGATGTTGCAAAAGTAGATCGGGATGTTGCACATGTTGCAATGACTATACACGTATGTTGCAAGTGTATGTTCTAAATGTTTCAATTGTTTTCAGAAGCATGTTGCAAGTGTGTTTCAAATGTTTCAGACGTATGTTGCAAGTGTTTTATCTGAATGTTGCCATCCAGTCACACATATGTTGCAAGTGTATGTTCCAAACGTTTCGTCTGTTTTAGACGTATGTTGCAGCAAATCCTCCATGCTGCAAGTGTTTCATGAGGCGCAGGCGGTCCCCCAGGCACAGGTGTTCCCTATGGGGCGAGCGAGCGCCGGGGGCGCAGCAAGGCGAGCAGGCGTGGGTGAGCAGGCGCGGGCGAGCAGCAGCAGGGCGAGAAGGGCGCGGGTGCAGCAAGGCGTGGCGAGCATGCATGGCGCCGTGATTGGGGGAACCAGGGGGAGTGCGTGGGAGACAGCCACCCGGTGTTGGACCCGTCGTAGAGGCAGGGGCACTGGAGCGTGCCGTTTTCTGCCGATCCGTTTTGGTCGCTGGCAGGCCCAGCTGATAGCCGATGGAGGTGCGCTCCGCTGGCTGTTCGGCCGCACGTCCGCGAATGTGCAGGGGCGAGTGCGCCGCGTGGGCTGCACGGGCGAGCAAGTGCTGGGCAACGATAATGCTCTCGTGAGCGGCGGGCGTCCGAACGCGCTTCTGTCCGAAGTCCGGGCGCTAGTATCTCCGTACCTTTTGACATTCTGCTAGGCCGCTCGTCAAGTGATCTTTATAAGCTTAAGATATGTGGGTCCATGACTTGAATACACATGTTAGTCTCCTCCATCGGGAATAATGAATCAAGATCAAAATAGAAATAGAAATCGAATTGAATCTTAAATCGAAACTGAGAGAACCCAACGATGCAAGGATAACAAACATATCGGATCAGAGCAAAACTGTCTTTTTAACACAAATATATACAGCCATACTTCACCAAACGACCAAAGAACAAAGGAGATAGGCGGGCACATTCTAATCCACGCGGGGCATCATCACCAAACCACAACCACCTCTGTCCGTATGTCACCTCCACACCTCGCACGGAGATGTCGTCACATTAGACCCGCGTCATGAGTTGCGTTATCGACTCATCGTCCATGTTGCACAGCATAGGTAAAGCAACGTGCATATGAAAACATCAGTGGACTAAAAATAAGAGGGGAAGACAAAGTCAAAGCCGAACCAGCAAGGGGCGAACTCTTTGGAGGCAAGCTCCACCATGGCTAGCGACGTACAGTACCTTACATGGAGTATAAGACAAGACCATGAGCCATTAATGTTATATTGGGAAAAAAATCATCGACCTATATATAGTACTGGACGATTAAAGATAATTTGCATTTTTCTCGAGGGCACAAGTACTGAGTAAGATGACGTTTACATTTACATTTTTCGAACGCTTCTCTTGTTTTCCCCTTGACAAAATGCTCACTCTTACTATTAGTACTTGGAGGCTGATATATCCTAAAAATTCTCATAATAATCAAAAGTATACATTGTTTAACTTGGTAGACTCTGATCATCATCGCAAATAATAGTCATCGGATCGCGTTATTAAAAGGATACACACATAACACCTCTGCCATTTCAAAAATACATAAAGGAACACATAATCTGTAGCTAAACTAAACACCTCAATCATTATCAAAAATAATTTAAAATAACCCCTAAATATGCACCTAAAATATCTACTTTTGCTATTATATAACAGATAATTTAAAATATCTTGCTAAATTTATGCAAGTGCCTGCATATTCGACATTGGTAGACATTCAGCACCTTCCATATGTACCACCTTTATTTCCCGCTCTTGCTATGTTGGTGACCATCATGACATGAGGACCTCGTTGCATAACATGAGCACCACCGAAGACAGGTAGGAACGGCAGTATCTCGGGGACTTGGCCCACAGAATGTCTTATGTTTCCGCTGAAATATTCTCAAAGGTACCCTGCCTTAGCCTGCAAAATGGTCATCAGTCATTAATCTATAAAGATCTAATATTAAAGAGGCAAAATTTTATTTTTATTTTTTTCGTCCAACCCAACAGCTTAACCACCTGCCCAAGCTCAGCCCAGCACCCCCCTGCGCATGATTTCTCTTGAGATTCTGCTCGTCCACTTGTCTAGTTATCTTTTTTTTTTTGAATTCTTACGGCCAGCTTTATTCATTCGACAAAACGGTTACATCTCTTACAAGCATTTGCAGAATGAAGGTAGGGGGATCATCTATCCAAACAAGAGAGCTTTTGCCTACCAAAGCTTGTCTAGCTAACTCATGAGCAACCGAGTTACACTCCCTGATACAATGACTAATAGATATAACATTAAATCATTCCAATATTGCTCGCATTCATCATATATCGTCCCTGCTGTCGTGGCTCGATGTGACAGAACCGTCCGAAATAGCACGCTTATGGAGGTGCTTGTCTTCCACCAGACACTACGCACCCCGAAAACAAGCTACAGCGGGCGGTATCCGTCGGACACACCCCAAGGGAGAACTCGAAAGATCCACATTTTTTCCAAGGATCCAATAATGAGAACGAGTTACAATACTTGTCCATTTCATACATCAGAGTTTCTTAAAAGTACATTATTACAACACCAAATGTCAGAGTGCGGAATGATAAACATCGGAATTTAAAATAAATATCTAGCGATAAGAACGAGGATCCGTCTAAGCCCACCAGAAGAATCCTCCACACAACGGTACTTCTCATGCATCACCTGCAACAGGGGTAAATAAACCCTAAGTACACAATGTACTCGCAAGACTTATCCGACTAGTGGGAATAATTTTCCGACTTCAAGGAATATGATAAGCTTTATGGTTTGCTGGTTTTCTTTTAGCAGAAAGCAATACTAATAGTGAGTCCTTATTTATGTTATTATTATCAGCCGTATTAAGTTATTATCTATCCAGTCTATATAAGCACTTGTTCTACTTTCAAGCAAGAGTTGAGCAATCAGTTCTATTTCTTCTCATTTCAACTTTCAGTTCTTACTACGGTGCTAAACACGAGACAAGCCGTACCGGATCGCCCCGCGATTCGTGGATCAATGTGCCAAGCTGGGTGCCCCAAAACACACGCCTTGCTTGTACCCTAGGCACAAGCAGGACTAACCCATCACTCTCCTGTCTCGGGTGTCCAGGTCCTCGTCCAAACTTGGACTCCAAACCCCCACTCCTGAATCCCGGACTCAGTGTGGTGCAAGGACCTTCACCATCTCCGCCTCCAATCAGTCGGTCCGGAAAGAGCGGATCCGCGATAAGAGAGCAACAAGTCTTCCCTGCGCCCATACCCAAGTATGCGCTCGGGATAATAAATCTGTGACTTGCCCACGATGCCTTATGCAACGACCGGTCCTGTTGGCCGTAGGACACAACCCCTTACACCCACCAGTACCCAAACCATATCCCTGCCCGGTCACCATTTTCCTTTCCACCATTTTATCATGAGTGATCATCTTTATCACCTACTTGTGAGTAACGGCAGGTTACTCACGCTACCGATACCCTGAGCATAGCAGCTATTCGACCTATACTAGTAGGACTCATAGGTAGATATATTTATGCATGTAGTTTCCATAAAATGCCTGTAACGTAAATGCACATCATAGATATATTCAGTGATCATTTAAAATAAGGGTTATGCACCGGGGCTTGCCTTGGGTAGATGACGGGTCAGCAAGGTCAGCACCAAAAGGCTCTGGGGCTCCCTCCTGCACGAGGATCTCCTCCTCGTACTCCTTGATGACCTCCTCGTACTCCAGTTCGTCGACGGACACGAACTCAACCAACTCGTGATCTACATGCATGACATGATGATGCAATACTTAGTAATATAGCAACAACATCTCTTAAAACAAAAGTACTCGGGATGTGGATGCGAGCGCGGCCCAGCAGGCGGGCGCGAACGCGAGCACGGCCCAGCGCGGCAGTGGACCGAGGCTGGCGTGGGCAAGCCGGCCCACGGCGGGGGCGTGGGCGCTAGCGCGAGCTGGCCCAGGCGGGAGCACAGGCCGCTGGAGCGAGCTAGCCCAACAGGCGAGGGCGCGGATGCGGCTGGTCCAGGCGGCTGCGCGGGCACGAGCTGACAGAGCAGGGCGTATTTCTAATGTATTCGGGATTTATTTTCCTACACGAAAGCGGCCCTAAAATGGTTGTGACACAGGGATGACGTCAGGCTGATGTCAACAAGCTAAGAGCAACAGTACGCACCACCGGCAGCTCTGCTTGCTCTGCTCACCAGCGCGAGCGTGGTGCGGTGGTGTTCGTCGGCGAGCTGTTCGCAGCGCTGCTACTAGCTCGACGCAGAAGAGCGCGATGGTGCGGATGAGCCGGCTGACCTCGCCGAGCTCACGCTGGAGGTCCACAAGAGGAACGCCCCGCACAACCTCACCGTAGGACGAACACTCGACGGGACGACTCCGAACGGAAGCTAGCTACCCGAGCTCGATGTGTGTATGGCTAATTGGAAAACGGTGGAGTGTGTGAGGCCAATTTTAGGAGCGACGCCTCTCCGGACTTATGGCAGCCGGCGACGGCAAGAATTCAAATTGGCGCCCCGACATCGTACTACCGCACAGTGGTGGGTTAGGCACGAAGATGTACTTCCACGCGACCACCAAACGTACTCGGCAACAAGGAATGGGCCAGCGCGTGGGTTTGGCTTGGCGCGGCTAGGCCGGCCGATGACCTTCTAGGTGACGTGGCGGGGACCCTTTGTCGTGGCCTTGCTTGCAAACGTGAGAACAAGGCAAAGCAGGACGAGCCCACGTGTGCGCACAACCGACGTCAACGGGAGGAGTAGCTGGACGGCAGTGCCGGACGGCGCAGTGCCAGCGACGCGATGCGACGCATCGGCGAGCAGCAGCCTCAGGCGGATGCGATGGGAAGGGGCAGAGCAGCAGACCTATCGGGCCCAGCGCGCGCGAGTGCCGTGTGCCAACGCGCGGCAGCAGGAGGCCGAGGACGCCCGCTCGGAGCCAAACGCGCGGCGTGCGCGTAGGTGCAACAGCGGCCGGTGCAGAAGCGTACGCGGCGTGCTAGGGCAGCAACGCAGTGCGGCCAGCAGTGGTGCTAGGCCGAGCAGAGGCGGTGACCGCGGCCAGTGCTGGCTTTGGTTGAAACTATGTGACGTGCACGCTTTTTAAAGCTGTTGAAAAATCATACCCGATGGTCCAAACGCCAAACCAATTCTTATATACTCAAGAGGGTACGTAGGACTATCGACCTAAGCGACGACATCTCGCCACTTCTTAAGTCGATCGCTCTATAAAAATTGCTGAACATGGCTTCGTCGACCCATTTTCAACTTACGCGAAACGACTAAACCTCGAACGGTTTCACGTCGGACGAACGTTTCAAGCTTCATATATTGATTTATACCCTATATTACATACATGTACACACAAGTAAAATGTTCATGCAGTGTTTTAGCTAAAAGCTGTACAATGTAACACCGAGGGTGTTACAAATCTACCCTCCCTAAAACAAAATCTCGACCCGAGATTTCATGTGCCTAGTGTGAGAAAGAGATAGGAAATACATTTTGGCGCAGACAACTAACTATTCGAACCGGTGAGAAGGTGGGGGGTAATGCTGCAATAGGTAACTCTCTTGTTCCTAGGTGGCTTCATCCTCTAAATGGTTTTGCCACTTTGCACCTTGTAGAACTTTACCACTCTGTTCTGGTCACTCTTTCTTTCTCATCCAAGATTTTGATAGGGTGCTCAACATAAGTCAAATCTGGTGGAGGGGAAGCCCTTCAATTTCCACAGCTTCGTTCGAACCCGCAAACATCTCTTCAATTGCGATACATGAAACACATTGTGTACCATAGGTAAAATATCTAGAAGCTGGAGACGATAAGCAACTAGGCCACACTGCTCCAACACCGATGATGACCCACATATCGAGGGGCTAGCTTGCCATGGACACCAAATTGATGCACCCCTCTCATAGGAGACACCTTGAGATACACATAATCTCCAGCTGCAAACTCCAAGGGCCTTCTTCGCTTATCGGCATAAGCCTTCTATCGGCTTTGAGCTGCTTTCAAGTGACTTCGAATAATGCTCACTTGATCTCGAGCCTCTTTGATGAACTCAGGCCCAAAGTACCCATGGTCTCCCACTTCAACCCAGTTGAGTGGTGTCCTACACTTTCTTCCGTATAGAGCTTCAAATGGTGCCATGCGGATGCTTTCCTGATAGCTATTATTGTAAGAAAATTCAGCTAACTTCAGGCATTCATCCCACTTCTCCAGAAAAAATGGCACAAGCCCTCAACATGTCTTTGAGCACCTGGTTCACCCTTTCTATTTGGCCATCAGTCTGGGGGTGATAAGCTAAACTGCGGAGGAGACTAGTCCCAAGACACTCCTGGAGTTGCTCCCAAAAGCGAGAGACAGAAACTGATCCCCTATCAAAGATGATAGTCAGGGGAACTCCGTGTAGGGTCACAATCCGATCAAAGTATATCTCCGCATACTTCCTGGCTGTATATGAAATCTTCACCGGAATAAAATGAGCAAACTTGGTGAGGCGATCCACAATGACCTAGATAGAGTTATAATCATTGGTGGTGCGGGGTAAACCCACAATGAAATCCATGAAAATATCTTCCCATTTCCACACAGGAATGGGCAAAGGCTACAAATATCCTAGAGTACGAATATGATCTGCCTTAACTCTACCACAAGTGTCGCACTCCGTGATGTGCCGGGTGATGTCCTGCTTCATGTTAAACCACCAGTACAAGTGGCGCAGATCATGATACATCTTGTTGCTGCCAGGATGAATAGACAGCTTTGAATGGTGGGCTTCATTCAAAATCTGCCTTTTTAGCTCTTCATTAAATGGAACCACCAGTCTATCCTTGTATCTCACCACTCCATGCTCATCAACACTAAAGTGAGGGACACGCCCTTCGGCCATCAATTTTCTGATGTGGGGAATTTCTTCGGGGTCTTCCTTTTGCTCTCGAATAATCTGCTCCAACAATTCTAAGGTCAATGCAATGTGAGCCAACACCTCTGCGTGGTTCAGAGACAAAAGTGTTTCCTCAACCTGGTGTGACTTTCGGCTCAAAGCATCAGCCACTACATTGGCCTTTCCTAGGTGATAATGGACTTTCAGGTTGTAATCCTTTATCAATTCTAACCATCTCCTTTGCCTCATATTCAGCTCAGACTGAGTGAAATATACTTGAGGCTCTTGTGATCTATAAAGATATGCACTTTGTTGCCCAACAGATAGTGCCTCCAAATCTTTAGAGCGTGGACAATAGCATCCAGCTCTAAGTCATGAGTGGGGTAATTCACCTCGTACTTCTTCAATTGGCGCGAAGCATAAGCTATCACATGCCCATCTTGCATAAGCACACACCCCAACCCCATCTTTGAGGCATCACAATATACATCAAAGGGCCTATCAATATCTGGTTGGGCCAACATAGGAGCAGTGGTCAGAAATGTCTTCAGAGTTTGGAAGGCTTCTTCAGAAGCTGGGCTCTAATCAAACTTAGCTTCTTTTTGGAGTAGCTTGATCATTAGTTGGGCTATCTTGGAGAAATCAGGAATGAAATGCCGATAGTATCTAGCTAGACCAAGGAACTGACGAATCTGGTGCACAGACTTAGGAGACTTCTAATCTAATACATCTTGCACCTTACTAGGATCCATTGAAACGCCATCAGGTGTCAACACATGCCCCAAAAACTGCACTCGATCTAACCAAAATTCACACTTGCTGAATTTAGCATACAGCTTGTGCTCCCTTAGTCGAGCCAGTACTATCCGAAGGTGTTGGGCATGCTCTTCATCATTCTTGGAATAGATCAGGATGTCATCAATGAAGACCACCACAAACTTATCCAGCTCCGGCATGAAAACTGAATTCATCAGGTACATGAAGAATGCAGGAGCGTTGGTGAGACCAAAAGACATCACTAGGTACTCATACATCCCATACCTAGTAGAGAAAGCTATCTTTGGTATATCATGTGGCCTGATCTTGATCTGATGATAGCCTGATCGGAGATCAATCTTTGAAAACACCTTGGCACCAGCTAATTGGTCGAACAAAGTATCTATGCGGGGCAAAGGATACTTATTCTTAACTGTTACCGCATTAAGAGGGCGGTAATCCACACACATCCGCAGAGTACCATCCTTCTTCACGAAAATAGCCGGGCAACCCCACGGTGAAGAACTAGGATGGATGAAACCTTTTTCCATCAACTCTTCCAGCTGCTTCTTCATTTCTGCTAGTTCCTTTGGAGCCAAGCGGTACGGGCGTTTAGAGATAGGGGCAGTACCAGGCTCTAGCTCAATGGAGAATTCTACTTCACTGTCCGGTGGCAACCCAGGAAGATCTTCAGGGAAAACATCTGGGAACTCACATACTACCGGAATAGAGGTAAGATCAGGAGAGGCTTCAGTATGGGCAGCAACAGGTAAGACTGGATCTGAGGGTACAATAAGAGACATCCTATCCTCAGAAGAAGAAAGCCATAACTCCACACTTTTTCACTTCATATCCAATACTACCCCATACACCCGCAACCACTTCATTCTAAGAATAGCATCAATGCATTGCCCAGGCATTACCATGAACTGTAGGCGGTAAGTGTGGGTGGCTAATACCAAGCTTACTGTATCCGTTCGAGTATTGATGAACATTTGCGAACCCGCAGTATGGATCTTATAGGCATACGGTATAGCCATAAGTGGTAAGTTATGCCGCTCTACAAACCCCAAACTCATAAAGGAATGTGATGCACCAGAATCGAACAACACATAGGCTAGATGGGAATCGATGGTAAACATACCAGCCATCACCGGTTCCTGCTGCAAAATCTGCTCAACATCTGTGAAATGCACCTGGGCGGATCTGCTGGGCACTTTCTTCTTGATTATGGTCCTCCTGACAAGCCTAGAGTTCATCGATGGTTGAGCGGACTAAGCTGCCTGGTTCTGAGGACACTCCCGGGCATAGTGGCCATCTTTGCCACACTTGAAGCAAGCACCGGGCTTGTTCCCAAACCCCTGATGAGGTGGGACCTGCTGTCCCTGAGACTGCTGGGGCTCCACCTGCTGCGGGGGTGCACGGTACTATGTGGAGGAAGTTTGAGAAGTCTGCTGGGGCTACCGGAATGAAGGCTCGCCTGATGACTGAAAGGGCCCCCATCAGACAACTTGTACCTTCTGAGTGTGAGGGTGGCTAGAAGACCCTGCAGCCACTCGCTTCCTTTTCCACTCTGCCTGGGACTCTCGCTGAAATCCCTCTATGGCAATGGCGGCGTTCATCAATGCCCCAAAGGTCTAATAGTTCGCCGTGTACAGCTTCTCCTAAAGGATGGAAGAGAGACCACGAAAGAAGCGGTCCTTCTTCTTGTCGTCAGTGTCCACATGAATGCCAGCATATTGGGCCAAGTGATTGAACTTATTCACATAGTCCATCACTGTCATACTCCCCTAGCGCAGCTCCAAGAACTCAGTCACCTTCCGGTTGATGACACCAGCAGGAATATAGAACTCTTGGAATGCTATGGTGACCTCCTGCTAGGTTGGCGGATGATCAGGCTACTCCATGGCATGGAAGGTATCCCACCATGCACTTGCGGACCCCAAAAGCTGCTGTGCTGCAAAGCGCACCTTCTGCTCGTCGGCCACGTTGAGAAGCAGAAACTTCTGCTCCAGAATGCAAAGCCAGTGCTCCGCATCTAGGGGCTCATTAGATGGTGTGAAAGTGGGTGGGTGAGTCTTGAGGAAGTCATGGTAAGAGGACGGTCCCTCAGGATGGCGGGCACAACCCCCGTTCCCACCGTTGCCCCCGTGGCCTCCACGGGCGAAGCCCGCGATGGCTTGTGCCATTATCTCCATGGCACGGGTTGACTCTCGATGAGCAGCCAACAGCTCCACCATCATCTCAGCGTGAGTCATTGGCGGTGGCGGTGGCGGTGGCAGGAAAGGATGAGGAGCCAGAGGTGGAACCTCCTGACCCCCCTCCCCGCTGCCGTGCTCAATGGCCCGGGCACTGTCGCCTTGGCCTTCGCCAAGACCGTGAGCCGCCCCAGAACTGGTGCTCCCGTGTCCGAACCTTAGATTCATTTGTAAGAGATATGAACCATCCATTAGAACACCCTCCCGATCAGAAGCAAGGCATTAGAGAAATGACAACATATTTATTAAAGCATTCCTTTAGTTAGTCCTATCAATTTACTAATTCAATTATATGTGTAGGGGGATTTTAGTTTAAGCAAGATACTATTATCATGATGCATGCCTTGGCCTATACGTTCACTCAAGCCGGAATATAGCGGCATACGTAAAAATTTCGGCACATCGCACACTCACTTTCCATATACTAAGTGATTTCTTACGCAATGTAAGTCAGTGTACCTATAGAAAACTGATTAGATAAACCAGTGCCGCTATCCTAGATAGACCATATTGCTAGGGCTTATACTTATTTACCTAACTTAATCGCATCCTACTTTTCACAAAACTTTTGTTGGTCAAATTTTTAAGTTTTTAAAAAGAGTGATGAAACTCGTAACCATTATTTGCTCTGGTACCATCTGTGGCAGAACCGCCCAAAATAGCACGCTTACGGAGGTGCTTGTCTTCCACCAGACACTACGCACCCCGAAAGCAAGCTACAGTGGGCGATATCCGTCGGACACACCCCAACGGAGAATCCAAAAGATCCACATTTTTCCCAAGGATCCAATAATGAGAACAAGTTACAATACTTGTTCATTTCATACATCAGAGTTTCTTAAAAGTACATTATTACAACACCAAATGTCAGAGTGCGGAATGATAAACAACGGAATTTAAAATAAACATCTAGCGATAAGAACGAGGATCCGTCTGAGCCCACCAGAAGAATCCTCTACACAAGGGTACTTCTCATGCATCACCTGCAACAGGGGTAAATAAACCCTGAGTACACAATGTACTCGCTAAACTTATCCGACTAGTGGGAATAATTTCCCGACTCCAAGGAATATGATAAGCTTTATGGTTTGCTGGTTTTCTTTTAGCAGAAAGCAATACTAATAGTGAGTCCTTATTTATATTATTATTATCAGCCATATTAAGTTATTATCTATTCAGTCTATATAACCACATGTTCTACTTTCAAGCAAGAGTTGAGCAATCAGTTCCATTTCTTCTCCTTTCAGCTTTCAATTCTTACTATGATGCTAAACACGAGACAAGCCGTACCAGATCGCCCGACGATTCGTGAATCAATGTGCCCAGCTGGGTGCCTCGAAAACACACGCCCCGCTTGTAACCCAGGCACAAGCAGGACTAACCCATCACTCTCCTGTCCCGGGTGTCCAGGTCCCCGTCCAAACTTGGACTCTGAGCCCCCACTCCTGAATCCCGGACTCAGTGTGGTGCAAGGACCTCCACCATCTCCGCCTCCAATCAGTCAGTATGGAAAGAGCCGGATCTGCGACAAGAGAGCAACAAGTCTTCCATGCGCCCATACCCAAGTATGCGCTCGGGACAATAAATCTGTGACTTGCCCACGATGCCTTATGCAACGACTGGTCCTTAATCGACACAGGCAGGGAAAAAGTGTAACCAAGCCATGCCCTGTTGGCCGCAGGACACAACCCCTTACACCCACCAGTACCCAAACCATATCCCTGTCCGGTCACCATTTTCCTTTCCACCATTTTATCATGAGTGATCATCTTTATCACCTACTTGTGAGTAACGGCAGGTTACTCACGCTACCGATACCCTGAGCATAGCAGCTACTCAACCTGTACTAGTAGGACTCATAGGTAGATATATTTATGCATGTAGTTTCTATAAAATGCCAATAACGTAAATGCACATCATAGATATATATTCAGTGATCATTTAAAATAAGGGTTATGCACCGGGGCTTGCCTTGGGCAGACGACGGGTCAGCAAGGTCAGCACCAAAAGGCTCGGTCCAGCAAGATAGGGCGCGCATGAAGCGCTTGAACGCAAGCGCTGCCCAACATGGGAGAAGTGTGGCTCAAAGAAAGGGCGTGGAAGCGAAGCGCAGCCTTTCGCACAAGGGCAAATGACCGAGGCCGGAGCGGGTAGGCCGGCCCACGGCGGGGGCGTGAGCGCTTAGTGAGCTGGCCTGCCCAGAGCGGCGCAGTCGTGCGCCGAGCTGCCCCAAGAAAGCGAGGGCACGGACACGACACGGCTGGCCCCGCGGTCACAAGGGACATGAGTCGACGAGAGCGTGCGTATTCTAATGTATTCGGGATTTATTTTCCCACACGAAAGCGGCCCTAAAATGGTTGTGACGTAGGGATGATGTCAGGCTGATGTCAACACGATAAGAGTAACAGTAGGCACCGCCGGCTGCTCTACTTGCTTTGCTCACCAGCGCGAGCATGGTGCGGTGGTGTTCACCGGCGAACAGAGCACGCCGGTAAGCTGTTCGCGGCGCTGCTACTAGCTCGACGTAGAAGAGCGCGATGGTGTGGATGAGCCGGCTGACCTTGCCGAGCTCGTGCTAGAGGTCCACGAGAGGAACGCCCCGCACAACCTCACCGCAGGACGAACACTCGATGGGATGACTCCGAACGGAAGCTAGCTACCCGAGTTCGATGTGTGTATGGCTAATTGGAAAATGGTGGAGTGTGTGAGGCCAATTTCAGGAGCGACGCCTCCGGACTTATGGCAGCCGACGATGGCAAGAATTCAAATTGGCGCCCCAACATCGTACTACCGCACAGTGGTGGGTTAGGCACGTAGATGTACTTCCACGCGACCACCAAACGTACTCGGCAACAAGGAAGGGGCCAGCGCATGGGTTTGGCTTGGCACGGCTCGGCCGGCCAACGACCTTCTAGGCGACGTGGCGGGAACCCTTTGTTGTGGCCATGCTTGCAAACGTGAGAACGAGGCAAAGCAGGACAAGCCCACGCGCGCGGACAGTTGACGTCAACAGGAGCAATAGCTGGACGGCAGCGCCGGACGGCGCGCAGTGCAAGTGACGCGACGCAACGCATCGGCGAGCAGCAGCCTCAGGCGGATGCGATGGGAAGGGAAGAGCAGCAGACCTACCAGGCCCAGGACGCGCGAGTGCCATGTGCCGGTAGCAGCGGCGCAGAGGGCCGAGACGGCCGCCAGAGCCAAACGCGCGCGTCGTCTGCTGCAAGAAAAGCGACAATGACGATCGATGAACTATATACGCGGCATGCCAGGGCAGCAACATAGTGCGGCCAGCAGTGGTGCCAGGCCGAGCAGAGGCGGTGACCGCGGCCAGCGCTGGCTTTGGTTGAAACTATGTGACGTGCACGCTTTTTAAAGCTGTTGAAAAATCCTACCCGATGGTCCAAATGCCAAACCAATTCTTCTATACTCAAGAGGGTACGTAGGACTATCGACCTAAGCCACGACATCTCGCCACTTCTTAAGCCGATCGCTCTACAAAAATTGCCGAACATGGCTTCGTCGACCCATTTTCAACTTACGCGAAACGACTAAACCTCGAACGGTTTCACATCGGACGAACGTTTCAAGCTTCATATATTGATTTATACCATATATTACATACATGTATACACAAGTAAAATGTTCATGCAGTGTTTTAGCTAAAAGATGTACAATGTAACACAGAGGGTGTTACAACCGAGAAACCTCCCTCTTGCATTGTTGTGATGACTTCCATACAATCGGATTGGAACTCCACGCGACTACAACCGATATGCTGCGCCAGTAGAGTTCCATCTTGCAGAGCTGCAGCTTCCGCCATGGCCGCGTCCACGACATGTGGAATGTAGCTGTGTGAAGCAGCGATAAACCCGCATGTGGAGTCTCTGATTACAGCGTCCGTGCTTCCTAATCCTGAGATCTCATTAAACCCAGCATCGACATTGATCATCAAGATACCCTCAGGCGGTTTCCGCCAGCCCTTGTTGATCACAGCAGTTTGTATGGTCGCCATGTTATAGTTTGACGTGATCGCTGCAATGGACAGGGCTAACCTTGGTGGTGATTGAATATCTTCTCCATGAACTACCTGTCTTCGCTGCCACCAGATATACCAGCATCCTGTCAAAGTAATCTCGGACAGGCCAACATTACTCCACTGCACAGCTCGCCCTCCCCTTCTGATTGCTTCTTGTAGAACAACTGAGCCAGATCTATCCTCTACCATTAGCGCTTGAATTTGCTGCCAAATACCAAGTGCACTCCACACCTCTCTAGCCTGAGAACAAGCAAACAACGCATGCCTTATGTCTTCAGCATCCGATTGACACATAGGGCATGTTCCTAAATTCATGATATGTTTGTTTGCCAAAATAACAAAGCACGGGATACACCCATGAAGTACACGCTAGACAAAGATTTTGATTTTGCTAGGTAGCGCTAGGTTCCATAGCTGCCACCAAACAGGCGTCGCCCCCGATCCACTCGCCACCACATGCTGCACATTGTTTCCAAAGCTATGACTCCATTGACAATGATAGGCTGACTTCACTGAGAATAAGCCGTTCCGATTGAAGTGCCACGCAATCAAATCCTCCCGCCCAGGGGCAATTGGAATTTGGAGGATACGGTGCACATCCATAGACCAGAGAAGGGATCTAATCAGCTCTTCATCCCATCAACCATTAATCAGATTAATAAGTTCATCCACCGTTGAGACTAAAATATTACCTCGAGGAGTCAGCTGTGGCTACTTGGAATCTAGTTATTGTTCCAGATGTTTATTTGTGTACCATCTCCGACTCGCCAAATATATCCAAGTTTGAAACATTCGAGGCCTGCTAATATGCTTTGCCATGTAAACAAACTCCCACTCCTCATCCTTGCTTGAAGCAGCTTACCATCTGGGTAATATTTTGCTCTCAAGACCCTTGCACATAGGGAGTCTGGATCACATAGCAGTCTCCAGACTTGCTTGGCAAGCATGGCTAAATTGAAGCTATGAAAAACCCTAAAGCCCACGCCTCCTTTACCCTTCGGAACACATAATTTCCACCAAGCTTGCCAATGAATCCTTCTCTTTTCATCGTCATCACCCCACCAAAAATGCGATATAGCGTCCGTCATCCCTTTGCATATTTTTTTTCGGGATTTTGAAAACCATCATCGCATATGTTGGCATGGCTTGGGCGATGGATTTAATTAAAACCTCCTTTCCACCCATACTTAGCAGTTTCTACTTCCATTTGCCAACTCTCTGAACAGTTCTATCAATGAGGTGGCAAAAACAATCACTTCTGTCTGCTCCTACTAATGCAGGTAAACCCAGATATTTGTCATTAAGAGATTCACTCATAATATTCAGTGATTCACATAACTCTAACTTCACATCAGTTTCTGTGTTTCCAGAGAAAAAAAATACTTGACTTGTTCTCGCTCAACAATTGACCGGAATTTAGACAATATCTGTCTAGTAAATTCCTCAGGCAATCCGCATTACTTTTATCAGCATGCATAAGGATTAAAGAATCACCAGCGAATAGAAGATGAGAAACCATTGGTGCATTTTTACATACTCGGATCCCCTGCAGCTCTCCACTCTCCTCAGCGTGCTTGATCATACTCAATAAGCCTTCTGCAACAAAAAGGAAAAGATAAGGGGACAAGGGATCCCCTTGTCTAATCCCTCTGGTAGGTGAAAAAATATCTGTCTCCATTGAGTTAAACCGAGTTGTATACCTGACAAAGGTCCCACATGACATAATAAGAGCCATCCACCGAGCATCAAAACCCATCTTTAACATAATCTTCTCCAGAAACACCCATTCAACCCTATCATAAGTCTTATGCATGTCCAATTTCACTGCACATAACCCACGTTTCCCTTGTTTCTTCTTGATAGCATGGATACATTCATACGCAATCAATATATTATCTGTGATTGTGTTTGGACGTGCTTCAAAAAAAAGTGTTTCTGCTGTCAAAAAGCAGAAAGCTGAAACGTGATTTTTTACAGATGCAGTTTATTTCTTGTAGTACAATTTTGAAAGCATCTTGATCCTGCTTGGCTTTCTGCTTTTCAAAATGGGTGAAAATAGAGAGCTATTTCAAGGGAGATATAAAGAGAAGGTATGTTTTATACTCATTTCAATCAAAGAGTTTATAATTTTTTCCACAAACAGCTCACAACTAGTTTTTCTTAGCTCACACTAGTTTTTTCACATCTCACGACTTAACCAAATCCTTAGATGTGTGGACCCATGGCTTGAACACACGTGTTAGTCTTCTCTATCTGGAATCAGGAATCAAGATCAAAATAGGATCTTAAATCGAAACTGAGAAAGCCCAACGAGGCAAGGATAGCATGCATCGGATCAGAGCAAAACTATCGTTCTGTTCGTTTGTCTTATGATTCGTACTTTTCAGCTTGTTTTTTCAGCCGGAACAGTGTTTTTCTCTCGCAATAAATCAGGCGGAACAATATTTCAGCTTGTTTTTTCGGCGAAGCGAACGGGGCCTCTGTCTTTTTAGCACAGTATATACAGCCATGATCCATCAAATGATCAAAGAACAAACAGCAGATAGGCGGGCACAATGTGGTGTCCACGCGGAGCATCACCGAACTGAAATCACCTCTGTCCGCATGTCACCTCCACGCCCTCGCAAGGAGATGTCACATCAGAGCTGCATCACGAGCATCATCATCGTCCATGTTGCACAGCACAGGTAAAACATCAACGGGCTAAAAAAAAAGAGAGGAACAGAAAGTCAAAGCCGAGCCAGCAAGGGAGAGCTCTTTGGAGGCCAAGCTCCATGGCTTGCGACGTACAGTGCCTTACATGGGGTATAAGGCAAGATCAAGAAGAATCACGTTTTCTGCCCATATCTTTCATGGATCCGAGCACAAGGACCTGATGATAGACGCCGCCTCGCCGCTGGATCTCGCCGCCCAAAAAGGAGAAATTTTCTCTACAGTTAATTTTGGTTTACACATATCCTTTGATCCTTCACTATAAAAACCACACGAATGACCAATATAACCTATCATTTAGAATCAATCTAATAAGAATGCCGCATAAACGTGTTCTTAATGATCATGTTATCATTAATCATTAAAACCAATTAGGAGCCTATATGCTTTCAATGATCTTCTAAGATGGCATTTGTTATCATTTCTAGTGTAACAAGGAAATTTGTAGGAGAGAACACAGATTGAAGAGGGGTCAAATCGCTTTTTTTAAGATTTATTCCATAGAGAAATAGTGCTATTCTTTTAATGATAGGTGATATGGCCATCAATAATGAGGCGTCTACGACGACTTTGTTTATCTCAAGACACCAGCTCAGTGTCTCATTTGTGTGTATGTTTGTACTGTGTTTCGCCAAATAAAAAACTTCAATACGTCCTGACTAGAAACTAAAAAAAAACTCTAGGTGGTTCCCTTCAAGCTTCAGGACCAGAAGGGTTCCAAAATACAAAATGCATGGACATCCTATTCAACCTTCGTCCATCTCTGGAAAATTATTCACCCTGAATTCGCTTTTGCAGTCTCCTCCTTACAATATATAATCGGAAATGCAGGGTCAGGGTGTCCGGTCCGGACACTCCCGTTGCCGTGGGCCGCAATGGTACGAACGGTCCAACTATCCCGAATGCCTTCTCCGATCGGCTGTTTTATAAAAAAAACATGTTTGTCTGTCTTCTTCACTCACGGGTCTCCTGTCCCCACTCGCCACCGAATTCCAATTCCACGCTCCATGACCATGGCTGGCCGGCAGCCATCCTCCATGTTCACCTCACCTGAGCGTCGTTGGCTGCCTTCCTCCCTCTCCACCGCAGTTCACCGACGCGCGGCTTCAGTTCGTCGCGCCCGCCCGACCGCTTCTGTCCCTCTCCGATGGCACCTCGGTCCAGGAGTGGTGACTAGTCGACCTCGGCCTCCCTTCCTCTCCACAGAGCTCGGTCCGCATCCTCCCTTGGCGGCGGCATCCAGTGATGCGGATGAGATCAGGCAGGGGCAGCACCGCTCGCCTCTGCTGGCGCTGGTGGTGCCGTCGCGCGCCTCAGGTCGGTCCCGACCGAGCCAAGGGCACCTATGAAGCGCGACCCGTGCTGGTGGTGCTCGCCTGCTGCCGCTCGGCGCTGGCTCCCACTCCGAGGCCAGAATCAACCGGCCCTGGCCTCTCCCTCCCCCTATGTTGCAAATATATGTTTCAAGTGTTTTAGATGTTATTAGAGGTATGTTGCAGTGTTTCATATGGATGTTGCAAAGGTAGATCGGGTTGTTGCATATGTTGCAAGTGTTTCAGAGGCATGTTGCAAGCGTTTGTTCAAAATGTTTCATCTGTTTCAGACGTATGTTGCAAGCATTTTTATCTGGATGTTGCACATGTTTGACACATATGTTGCAAGAGTATGTTCGAAATATTTCAGCTATTTCAGTCTTATGTTGCAATAAGTGTTTTCATGTTGCAAGTTGCAAGTGTTTTATCTGGATGTTGCATATATTTCACACATATGTTGCAAGTGTATGTTCCAAATGTTTCATATGCTTCAGACGTTGCTTCAAGTGTTTCATGTTACAAGAGTTTCATGTTTCAGAGGTATGTTCAGATAGTCATGGGGACACGGCCCGAGCGCTGGGGGAAGGGGCGCGGTGAGCCAGGGGTCGGCAGATGGGCGCACAACGCACATGGGGTCCTGCGGACGGGGCGTGCTCGTCCTCATTCGGGCTCCTGGGTCCTACCCGCGTGGGGAGAAGAGGGGTCAGGGGGTAGGAGTGGCGGGCGCAGCCAGGGTGCGCGTGGGGCAGGGTGAGGTGGTCGGGAGCGGGATACGAGTGCGGGGCAGGGCGAGGCAGACGGGGGACAGACGTGCGCGTGCAGCAGCAGCGCAGCACCATGTGCGGGTGGGCGGGCGAGCTGGGGCAGTAGCATGCGCAGGGCGTCTGGACGCGCTTATTTGCTCCGAACGTCCGGGCTCTAGTAATTCCCGTACCACATAATGCACGTTTTCGGGAAAAACTAGTGAATAGTGATTATTGTGGATTTCAGGTAATGCATGAAAATGGAAAAGAAACGTACTGGACAAACTACTGAGACAAAAATGTTATTCCCAATCCCAGCATGTATAAAACATAACGACTACAAGACACCTGTCAAAACAAGGAAGCATGTCATCTCAAGCATGAGAGACCAAATGCTTAGACTTTCGTTGAGTTCACAGCTCATTTCTCAAGCTCTCCAGGTGATTCCGTCCGTCGAGCTTTGCTGAATAGTAGCGCTTCATGAATTCCATGTAGCCCATTGCTCTGTACCGTGGTTTATTGTTGTCGTTCAGGAGCTCCGGCAAAGGGCCTATTACGGCATCCTGGCATGGCCGGTGGAACACCGCCGCCGAGATGCGCTCTCTGTTCTGGTGCACCACTGCCCGGTGCTCGACACTTCTGTACCTGCCGTTACTCAGGATCTGTAATGCAGTAACAGATCGGTGAGAGATCAACGAACAGGGGTGCTAGACTATATTCGATACAGCATCCATCACCTCAAGTACATCGCCAACGTTGACTATCAACGCCCCTTCTAGAGCGTTCACGGTGAACCACTTGCCGTCCTTCCTGATCTGCAGGCCCGGCATGCCATTCACCTGGAGTAGCAGTGTCAGGCCGGCGGCGTCTGTGTGCGGCGACATGCCCAACACTTGGTTGGCTTGCCGGCACGGTGGTTCATCCTGAAGCCTTGTGGCTGCCCTTGGAAAACGTCTCGAGCAGTGATGCCGGCTCAGCTCCCATGTCCTTGGCCATGAATTCCAGTAAGCAGCGTGCCACTTTCACCACCTCCAAGGAGTACCAATCTATGGATGTTCTGCAAACAGAGTTCCCAGGAAGAAGCATAACTCACAAAGCAACGTTTAAGAATTGTACGAATTACGACTTTCGGCTGGTTACCTGAAGGAAGGAGGGTGAGCAGGCCAGAACCACAGGTCCCTAGCCTCATTCGGCCGCACCACGAGATAGAACATGTCCGCCCAGTCCAGCTTCTGCTCCTCCGACACAACAAAGGCCTGGCCATAGCCTTCAAGGCTGTTCGGTAGCTGTGAGTATGCCTTCTTGGTTTCAAGTGGCAGATTGAAGAACTCGGCAATGTCTTCCCTCAGGTTACGGATCACTTCGTCTGGCACCCCATGGTTGATTAGCTGCAGTTTTTCGTGCAATGCTTCAATTTCATTCCCATTGCAAGAAATAATCTCTTCATACCTGAAAGAAGCCCCACTGCTGACAGGCATATCCGAGCTTTGAACACTCTTCATGCGATGATTGGGGATCATACAACTTGCTGAGATCAATAATAGGAATTGCAGTCGCAGAGCTATTAGCATAACCAGTGATGACATGTTCAGTGTTAGCCTCCGCCCTGATGTACCTCTCAGGTACCTGCTCATCAGATCTGCTGCAAGTCTGTGCTAGTTCCTGCACATTTGCCTGGTAGAGATCCTGCAGCTCTAGCGTGAGCCATTGGTGTTTTCTTGATCTTGCAGGTGCTGGTGGTTGCTTTGATTGATTCTTTTCAGAACATATCTTCTTGTACTGTACCCTTGAAGTATTGAAGATCTGAATTGATGATGCTCATGTGGAACCTATCCAGCGGAAAATCACATGGCCTGTCACCAAAGTCTAAGCTCCTACTGATTGCAATTGACAATGTCAATTTCAAGAAATAGAAAAGAATGCAGTAGCGGATTGCACGATTGCTTATTTCTCGAGGGATGCAGGACGACGACGTTCACTACAGATAATAAAACTATACTTTCCGTCCACAAATAGTTAACTACTCTGTTGACGCTGATCATGTGCCGCGCAAATGCGGTGATGGCCGGCGGTGCTAGGAAACCCGGACTAGCCGGTTCTGAACTCGGCTTTAGCTGGCTTCTACAGAGAACACCGCAAAGCCCACGAACGAGATGCATAGAACAGTAGGTTTTGGAAGTTCAAAGAGCCAGGGTTTGGAGGAGTAAACGAGATTCATATTGAAATCACCATGTTTTCTAATTTTTTATTTGGACTGGGCAAAACTGGCTTAGCCGGCCTTCAAATGGCGTTTTCATACAACCAACAACAAAGCAGGGCTAGCCGGCCTTCAAACCTGGCCTAGCCGTTTTCATACAAAGCCCAACATAATCAAAGCAACGTATATCAGGCAAAGGCATGAATAAGCCAGCATCAACTATTAGCCACTCACCAACAGAAACATCAACTCATATCTTTGCCTTTTTTAGATAAAGGAAAGAAGTATCATCAGACCAACTTATTGTTAGAAACGATAGGCAATATAAACGACGAAGAATAGTAGATCAAACACAGGAGACACGAGATTTTAACGTGGAAAACTCTTTCCAAGGAAGAAGGAAAAAAACTATGGGCACCGGCCAGCAAATCTTCACTATATCGGGTGAGGTTACAAACATCGGGGATTTACAACTTTTCTTATCTCAAGATGACAGCTTACAGGAAGTATATATATAGAGATGGAAAACCCTAATAGACGACGATCCATACCGTGGGGGGCTCCCCCCGAGGTGCGGTAGGGAAACATGATGGGCTAACTTCAGCGTCGGCTTCGCTTCGGCCCAAGCCTCCCGGCGACGGGCCTCGCTTCGCTCCGGCAGAAGTTAGCCTTTATCTTGTACATAACTGGATTTGGATCACAACTCAACACTTATTCAACCCAATAATTCAAGGCATACAAAGAAATTTATGACAAAACAAACTCAAAACCCAATTCTAAATAATGAAGGCCATCCGAAGGACACAAAGAGGCTCAATGCTGCGGTCTCCAAAGTACGGTGAGCCTTCAAAATGAGTGTTTGTCGATCTTCACACCAGCTCACATCTTTGCTGAAAGTGAAGGAAAGCTATCAATAACTACCCATTCAAAGGAAAGATCAAGGTAAACATGTTAAAATACAATACTACCGGAATCTCATAGGCCTAGCTTCAAGCTCTCCAAGTACCTCCTGCCTTCTAGCTTTGCAGCAAAGTAGCCCTTGGTGAACTCAACACCATCTATCACCTTGTACCGTGCCTTGTCTGCTGTCAGCAACTCCTGAAGTGGGCCAATTGTGCAGAAAAGGTGAATGCTGTGGAATGCTGCAATGGTAATCCTTTCCTTGTTGGGGTTTATTACTGCCCTGTGCTCAACACTCTTGTACCTGCCATTGGTGAGGATCTGTTGGAGATAAATAATGTTAAAAGGCTGATGGTTTATGTGATGCAGTCCGAAATTGCAACATGTAAGTGTTATCACTCTATAGTCACACCCTTTTTGTCTATAACATATGGAGTAACCGTTAAGCCAAATTACCTCTATAATATCGCCTATGTTGACGATGAGTGCTCCGTGCATGGCCTGCACAGAGAACCATTTTCCATCCTTTCTGATTTGTAGTCCTTCCACATCATTGACATGGAGGAGGAATGTCATGCCAACACCATCCGTATGCGGTGAGAGGCCTAAGACCCTGTCAGCTTGACTACAGGGAGGGTAATAGTTGATCCTCACGCTCTGAGGTAGACCCTTGAAGGTACTTAGGAATACCTCCTGGTCAACTCCAAGGTTGTTGGCCATAAACTTGAACAATTGTGCAGAAACATTTGACAGTTGCAGTGAGTACTTATCCAGTGTATCCCTAGAAGGAGCAAACATCAGCATCAAAAACGGTTTTCAAGGTTTCTTGTATCTAGCGTCCATGTAACAGCCCAATTTGAATAAATATACTGTCATACATGTTGAATGAAAATCTGTGTGCTTCAATACAAAGCACGTTCAAAGATTATCATCCAGATGTTATTGCAAAGGCACCTTCCATGTTAGCTTATAGAAGCAATTCTTCTCAACTCGTGTTACCTACTTTTGCGTGATAAAAACTGGAGTACATGAAGAAATCTAATATCCAATTGTTACAGACATCAAATGCAAAAGTTTCTTAAAACATGACACAAACTGGCTGAAGTAAGATAATTTCACCTAAATGTGGAAGGCTTTGCAGGCCAGAAGGACAGGTTCCTTTGTTCAATAGGCCGTGTGGCAAGGAACAATATGTCCACCCAGTCCAACTTCTGTTCCTTAGAGAAAACAAAGTGGTGGCCAAACCCTTCCATGCCATTTGGTGGAATCGCTACTACCAACTTTTCTTCCAGTGGAAGACTGAAGAAGTTGGTGATGTCAGCCTTAATTTGCTGCAACAATCCTCCATCCATTCCATGGTTCACTAGCTGCAATTATCACACTAATCCCATGAGTTTGTTGTGATTAGTGTCAACCATGGTATAACAGAGCAAAATAGTGGATCTCTCTTTACTAAATAAGTGAAATAATCATCAGAGGAATAGTTACAAGGCAATTGCATGTACATACAGACAGACAGTGGGATAAATGTGGGGAGGCATGCATCAAAGGGAGCTAAATTCTGCAGCAAGACAAACCTGGAAGAATCCCCAATGCTCGCAGGCAGATCCAAGCTTAGCGGTCTCTTCCTCAGAAAAATCGGGGTGGAGCAATCTTGACATATCTATTACCGGTAGATTATAACCCTCGGCATCGATGATAACAGGATCAGCCTTAGTCTCAGACCTGACATACCTTTCAGGAACCTCACCAGTGCCACGGACGTTATCTGCAACAACCTGCACACTCTCATCTTGGCTGACGAACTCCACTTTCATTTTCTCAAAGATTTCAGCCATCTTCCCTTGATTTCCTTGAAGCAACAAGCTTTCCCCGATTCAACTAGCTCCATGACTTATAGCTGTTGCTGACAAATGAACAATCACACGAAAGTCAGACTGCATATAGTATACACGAGAGAATTCAAGATTGGCAGCTAGCATGACAAGACGTCATAGTCTAATTCCAAAGGAAGCTACCTGATAATTTTATATAATTTGCTTACGCAATAGTACAATTAATGATTGCTAACGACGAAGTCAAATCTGCACATGTTACAATTTCTGTAGAATGATGGGTACATAAGACGTGCTTGAGGATTGTCGGGCCGTCGGGCCGGCGCAAGGCCTATAGGGCCGTGCCTAGGCCGTTGGAGCAGCCTGTTGGCTGGCACGACACACATAAGATAAATCTAGAAGCTAAACAGTTTTTTTTTCAGTTGAGAGGATAAGGAAATAAATGGGTTAAGGAATGGGATACCAAACCCTCATTTCCCTGCTATTCTATCCCATCGAGAGGGATGGTGGGTTTTGAGCAGGAATAGCTCACGAAGACATCGATCCAACGACCGGGTGAGGGAGCAGCAGTCGCCGTTGGCACTGACGCGCTCCGCGCCGCCACGCGGACCATCGGAGCGACAGCTCTCCTGGTCGCGGTGGCCGTGGGAGTCGCAGCTTGCCTTTCCGGCGGGCACTTGGAGCCGTAGCTGGCCTTGCTGCGCGAGCACGTAGAGCTGCAGCCCCATCGCCACGGAGCGTGGGCCGGCAAGAAGCTCGATTGGAGCAACCGCCGCAGCTCGATCCGCTATTTCGCTCGATTGGAGCAATCGCCTAGCTGGATTCGCTATTTCGCTCTCTGCTCACCGGCCTCCGCCTAGCTCGATTGGAGTAGCGGAATGGATAAGGCCAGGAAAGTTTGTGTTCTTTTTTTAATCAAAGAACGTGGGCCCCACTTGAACCCAAACCGTAGCCCAACACAACCCAAACGGGTTTTAATGCTCATTTCCTCATCCTTAACCCAACTGGCCACCTCTGTACAACCCAGAGCATATCCATTTCCCAATCCTGGCCACTATCCAAACGACGCCGGAATACTCTGACAGACTGAAGACTTCAAAAAGATTGAACGAGGCACTTCCACGTTCTGCAGAATAATAGTTCTCCCGTGTGTATTTGCGATAGTTCTGAAGAGCACATCTACGGAACTTTTAGCTTGTGGAGTAGGGTACAAGAACAGCAGATGCATCATTAGTTGAGTATTGGCTTGAATCTAAAGCCCAGAAAGTATGGTTCCCACTTCCCAGGCATCGATAACCAAGAGCTCAACACCAAAACCACTGATCATGACGCGAATACACCCATATCAAACCAGCAATTCAGCACTGCTGGCCGTTTCCACACAAAAAAAAAAAACCCCCCCAGACCCACTACACAACGGCACAGAAGCAGAGCACCATCCAGCTTCTGCGACTGCAGGGAGACGACTTAGAAAAGGACTGAAAGATCAAACATCGCTGGCGAGTCACGAGTTCACAGGCTTCATCACATGTTAAATTGTCGGATGAATTTAAACCAAACCCAATTTCTTTCCCGGTGTATCCACACATACTACGAGGAGGTTGCTACGAGATTAATGGCTATTCTACAACACGGAAAGTCTGATTCAAGCAAGTAAAAGAAAGGGTTAACACAATGCACTTAAGCTAGTTTATAATACATCCGAATCCTTGTGTTCCAATAAAGACTTCCTACTCCAATCCTATCCTCCTGCTTCCATACTGGAAGGCTGCAGCTATGTACAACGAGAGATGTCCCACCGAAAGCAGCTATGTGGTGCCTTCACTCAACCATGAGCTTGAGCTCTCCCTGTTTCGACAACAAGTTCATAACAGAATGACCATCAGAAGCAAAGGAAAGCAAAGAATGAAAGAAAATAAAGGATTACACTCATAAAGTAAAATAAGGGAATAAGTGGAGGTACCTCTTGACATTGCACTTTTGGAATTGCTCCTAGGAACCTTCTCGCCAGTAACTTTAGAGATTATGAGGGAACTCTGCAAGCCCTCTAGTAACTGTAGCACAAAACATTGGAGGCATATAAAATAAGAATTCTGATATGTAGGTCATTTCAGGCAAGCTGCATAACATAAGTAGACATAGCAAGTTCCATAGCAGACACGCACTCTAGCACCACTCGTGTGCAAGCACAGAGAAAAACAGTAACCTATCTCAGTTGTCCAACAAAATGAAGTATAATAAAAAGGCTAGAATAACTAGCAGTAATAGAATAAGAGTATTTCATAAGCCAAATTATATTTTATGCAGAGTAAACAATTAGTGAAATAAAGTGTACTACTAAAACTCAATGACAGAAGGGACTTCAAAGGCAATGTCCAGATTAATAATAGTATGTTGCAACATAGATATACTTATTGTACTTACCCTTGAAGTTGGTTGAATTCGCCTGTTAGATCGTCTGGGTTCAGTAGAATCAGAAGTAGTCATTCGGGGTTCACCAGAATCAGAACTCGTCTTTTCAGAGGTTTTGAGTATACCTCTGTTTGTGTTACTGACAGTGGGAACATATTTCCTTTTAGCTCGAGTAGTAGTGGATACATTCGGCTTGGAACTAGGAACAGTAGATGCAGTTTCCAGTTCAGAAACAGAAGGAACTTCAGTTCTAAGGCCCACACCAAGCGCAGGATTATTTTTTTCTGAAGTGAGCTTCTCATTGTTGGAAGTGCTTGTCGAACTTCCCACAAAACCAAAACTCCTTTGAGAAACACAATTTGGAACATGCATGGGCAAGGAATCACTGCTACCTCCAACGCTCTGAGACTTCGTAGGTTTAGGTAATCTAGACCTCGTCTCGCCTACTCTTCTTCCTCTATTAGCATCAACTTTGGAAGTATTTTCACGTGGCCTTGGCAATTGTGGCATCAGATGTTTTGCGAATCTGTTAGATGCATTGCCCTCAGAAATCTTGTCAGACTGACCTGCGTCATAATGTTTGCTTACTTCCATAAACTTCTTCTTCTTTCCATGTTTTGGAACACCATAGACAACCTTTGATCCTTCTTTTTGTAATCCAGGCCGTCTGAATGCAAGAGCATCAAATTTGTTCTCAACTACACTCTTCCCAATGTTGAAAACAATTTCCCCCTGAGACAAAGACAATGGCTTTAGTTCCTCCGGTTTTTTTGCATTGTTAGTATTCTTGTCCTTCGAAGAACCCCCCGCTTCGCCAACAGCAGATAGATTGCCACCTGTTTGAAGCAAGTCTGTCCTTTGGCGTTTCTCAAGAGGTGAATCGCCCTAAGATCATAGGAATTGCAATTCAGTCATTGAGCAAAAGCAGAACTTTGAACATCAGGTACAGAGTAAAAGATAAAAAGTCTAGAAAGTAAAAAAAATCAACCTTATTAGATTTGGATTTCCTTTCTCTTGCACGGGACCACTCTATCCATTGACCATCTTTCCAAACACGCGATGGACGAAGACTCCAAGCATCAACTACTAAGGACTCACCACCACCTCCAACTGGAAATAAATAATAAAAAACAAGGTTCGATGCAGACCGCACGTGACGATACATCAGATAAGACAGTTACAAAAATAACTAATAAACCATAAAGTCTGTAAAAAAAATTAAAATATCAGTTTTAGCTCAAGAGCCTCATAGGCATAATTGCATTGGCCAGTGCTATGCCCCTACCCCCCACCCACCATAGTAATAAACTGGTTTATTCTATGTATTCCGAAGTTTCTAGTTTATCCTTCATTTACATTTTTTTCCCAAAATCAAGAGCAAGAAAATATCATGCACCTTCTCATTGGCTATGATACTGCCAAAGTTATGTAGTGGTGAAATCTACGTGATCTTAGCTAAGGTGATTGGAACATATTGTGCACCTAACGATTGATGATGGGTCGGTGACCTAATTAACATTAAATGGACATTGTCACAGGTGGTACTGAAGAATAATTGCACAGATGCTCAAGCTATGGCAATGTACAGCCTCCAAATTGTAGATAATGGACCAACACACAGATGGGGAGGAGGGCCAGGACTCTTCTGAGGATTACACGGGACTTAAGAAGCTAAAAAATAACTCACTAACTCAGGTGGCTGGCATGTAAAAACACCAGGATACTGATCGACAATGCTTCGGCCATGGGTGGAGAATGAACATGAATTTCATAAGCTGTGTTGTCTCTCTTTTTATAAAACCCACAATTACTAGAATAGTTTGTTATATTAATCCTGTTTGATGTACAAGGAATATTAATTCTGCCAATTTTGAAAATTCAATGGCACTGCCTGCTCTCCCATCAATACCAGACTACTAGTACAGCACTGATGAATAGCAAACTACTGTTTCTAGCCTCTTAAGCTCCTAAAAAAGTTCAAATGAATGCATGTAAAAGGACACAGGGAGGTAAAAAGGAAAAAATGGATGACGGGGGATAGTGGCTGCAAAAAATACCTGAAAAATGTACAACATATTTCGTCTCATCAGTCTCATAATTCTGAGAAATAACTCCCTCTCGCCAACAGCTGAAAGAAACAAGCATCAGATAAAGTGGATAATAAACCTAAGAACACTGATACCACAACAAATAGTGAACTCGCATCAAGCAATAGCATATACCTATTATTGACCCAAGCGTCTACATGATCTCCAATAACCCATAAACAACTGCCTGCTGTTTCCCTGCGTCGTTTCCTAGTTTTGAATTTAGAGAGGGTAGCAGGGTGCGCAAGACGTATCTGTGGCGGCTTATCTCCCTCTTGTCTCAATGGCACCCATTCTTCACGAGGACCAGTTCCTGAAAAAGATTAATTAAATAAGTAGCCGTGAAAAAGGTCAAAAATGGAACGACACCATGGAAGGAGCAGCAACAAAAGGTTGATATGCGGGTCAATGAATGGATACTCACCATTGTGGTTGTCATAGTTGACAAAAGCATTATTTGCATTTATATCAATAACCTTAGCAGAAAACCAAGCTACTCCAAACCCACCCTTGTCAGATAAAACCTATCAAAAACAAAATGAAGTAACACTGTAAAAAGGTTGCATTAAGAATTGAGGTGGCAAATCAGATCAGATCACAGCAAGGCTGAGAAACACTTATACTGAAACAGAGCATGTAAAAACTTAAGGACATCATTAGCATCTTAAAACGTAAGCAGACAAATTTTCATTAGTTTTGGACTGATGCACATCAACCAATATAGATTTGTCATACGGACTCAAATATGTTTTTATGACCATTACCAACATATTAACATGAAAAGGTTGAGGTACTAGCATTTTCTGATTTTTACTATATTGATGTGAATGTAATTGGGGAGATTATGTTAATTTACGATGCAGCAATCAGGAAACAAGGAAACCAATAAATACCATAAAGTACATAATATAAGAAGAAAAGGAATAACAAAAGGCCCAGAGTCCAGAGTCCAGAGACACCCACTCTATGATCATCATGTCGAAAGGGAGAAAGGAGAACCGTGTCCAAGCCAAACAAAGAAACTTACCTCAACTGAAGATCCCTTTTCAATGCCATTCCAGATAATGTTTATTGGCGCTATAACATTGTTACCATCCAGCGACACAGTGACAGGAACATCTTCAACAACCCCATGTCCTACATTAGCCAAACAGAAGGTAAATGAGCTGAAACTGAACGATGGTCTTGATATGCCAAAAGCTAACTGTAACTTTACCTGAGTGTATTCCATATGGCTGTAATTCTTTGCAACTTGAAGATGGCTCCAAACCCAGTAGTGCTTGATCATATTTAGGTTTCCGACCACGCTTTCTGCCAGATTTGTTAAAGTTAACAGGTGCATCTACCTCCAATGTTTCTGTTACTGGATTATCATTACCACTTCCAGATTTATTCCTCACACTCGCTGACTTCCAATAGCCATTCGGCCCAGCTTCCAAAAGCTCTCTTAGGGTAAAAGGTAGTGGTTCTCCCATTCCAATAATGGTTCCTGCCCTGAACACAGCCTCCGCAGCAAGCTCTGCAGCTTTCAATATGGCATCCAAGTTTTCAGCACGTTTTGCAGCTGCAGATGCCTCTTCAACCCTCTTTCTAGCAGCCTCCCGTGCCACAGAAATGATAGAACCTGGGGCATGACTCTTGTTCTTAACTTTCAGAGATGATGCTGGTGTTGAACTTGACAAGGTAGGTGGACTGCTAATGACATTAATTTGACCAGCTTCGTGATGCATGGGCATTACAGATATAGAAGAGCTAAGAGCTTCCTCTGCCATCATTTTCGCCTGCAATGCAGCCTCTGACGCCATCTTGGCAGCTTCTGCAGCTGCCTTTGCAACAGAAACTGCTGCTTCAGCAGCAGCTGCAACCGAGGTAAGCTTCTCTTCAACTTCTGGAGGTAACTTGTCTCTCGAGATTGTGGATAGATGGCTCCATAAGCCTTCCTTGTGCTTAACTGCCTCCATTGAGTCAATGCTTGCACCTTTAGCCTGTGCAGTTGATTGTTCTACTGCACCACGGATCTGTTCTGAAAAGATGATTCTTTGCTCACTATCCGTACCACCAGTGATCTGGTAGTTAGGTTCAGAGGCAATCTGGCCAGTGTTAGGAACAAGCTTGCTACCGGATAAGGCAAATCCTGCTGTGTGCTTAATGGCAGGAGTAAAAGATGGCATGTCCATTTTGAGCTGAGGAGAAGCAAAGAAAGGTTGCTGTTCCGGACTTGCTGAAGCTTTCTTTCTTTTTCTTGGCTTTTGTGATGCAGTGCCATGCTTAGAGCTAGAAGCAGCCTTCTGTTTCCCATCATTCACAACTGCTGTTGGAGAAGAAACAATAGAAGGTGCTGGACTGGGAAGAACTACACCAGATGAAACAGTATGTGAAATGGATATATTTTTGGATGATGCCCCCTTCGCAGTTTCATTTGTAGGAATAGCTGGTTGCATCGATGAATCAAATATTAAGTTTTGTGGTGGAATCAACCAGGATGCAGGACGTGGACCAGGGCTTTGAGTATACCAGGGGGCAACACCAGGAGACGGATGTCTCATGTGTGAATTATATGCAAATGGTGATACTGCCTGGTTAAAATCCAGATGAGTACCTCGTTGCAGGTTAAATGTAGAACTACCAAAAGGTACATTAGAAGTTGGGGAGTGTAGGGTTACAGCAGGATGTGCTGGCACCACAGTTTTGCCACCTTTTTTGCTAGCTGGCACAGTTGTAATTGCTGTACCCTTGCTAGCTTTCTCAGGCACAGAACTACCTGCAAACTCAGCTGGTCAGAAAAAATAGAAAAAAAAATGTCTGTCAGATATTGTTCCACTATCAGTCATATAATTACCTATACGTGCACTTGTGGGGGTCTCTAAACTGGTATAAAGCGATTTTTGATACTGAAATCTTTCAAAAGCAGCTCGCCAAGCAGCCTCCCATGTAGGTTTGCCACCACCAACTGTTCATGTAACAAAAAATCTATAAGATACATATAGGGCGGAAGAGGACTATATTAAACGGTGAAGCCAGACAAACCAGGTTCTCCAAAAGCTGCCACCATGTAAGCCTCTCCTGGTGGCGTTCCTTGACTGCTCAAAGAAAATTAACTTATATTAGATCTCACGTTTTACAAACAAATACTCCAACTAATCCCAAAAATCATCAAGTTTCACCTTTGGGCACAAGAATTAAGGTAACGGGTACAATTGCACTATGCTCATCACTTACTGCTAGAGTTAGATAGGTGACAAGTTTAGTGCACTGGTCAGGGTGCAATTAAGAAGTGGCAGAAATGGAAGAATAAGGTAAAATGTGCATTGAAGTTCGTCATGGCTTTATAATTGGTGCATGCGAGATATTGCTATATGGATTTATTATATTTGGGATAGGAGTAACTTTAAGAGAATTATAACTCACATAAGAGCTCCATAAACAAATATCTGTGCGCGTAGCTGTAAATGCTGTGGATCTGTGAATGGAAAATTCACTAAATCTGCAGAAGAAACTGAAATATTCAAGTCAATTAAATTTTTAATAGCTTCGAACCGTCAAAATATATTAGATTTGCATACCAGAACACTCAGGGATTGGATGCTGCCGCGGCGGTGAACTTCTACTCTTAATGCTGCTGCCTATATTAGAGTTGTCTGAGGGGCCGCCCCCAGAACTTTCAGTCACTTTCCTTTCTGATAGCTGTTCTTTACCGGCCTCCACAGTAGATGCTTTCTTACTATCATCACTAGTATCCTTTAAAGAACTTCCAGCTTGAGGATTTTCTGTGGCCGTCTAAAATTTGGATACAAAACCATGTTAATATATGTCATACACGTGGGCGCATGCAGAGAGAGAGAGAGAGAGAGAGAGAGAGAGAGAGAGAGAGAGAGAGAGACCTTGGTACTCTGAGAAGTTATGTATCTAGGGAAAGGGCTCCAAACAGGGCTATGGGCTTTCTCAGCAACATTTGGTGGAGCTCCCACCTCAAATGAGAAGCTTCTATCACCACCTGCTGCACTAGTCTCCTCAGAACCAGGAGCAGATTCTATATTTCTGGTACAGCATTGTTTTGAGCTCTGGGTAGCATCAGCTGTGGCCCCACGATCTTTAGGATCCTCAGATTGCCCACATAGTGTGTGATGAAGTAAAGCATTGTTGCCATGTCCACCTTCTTGGGGAGAGGATTCAGCGCAACTAATCACTGAAGGGGACTCACATGTAACCCCAGTGCAGATTCCATTACCATTACCATTACCAGGTTCCAATAAGCTTGAGCCTTGCCTCCCTAGGGATGGCACAGTACCAGGACTACAATCTGTACCGCAATTTAACACTATATCTGTACCCAAAAAAAAACATGTCACTTTGCATTGACAACAGTTGGTGTCTACGTTAGCAATGCTTATAACACTTGGTATATTAGACCAAAGGCTTTTGTCCCAGCTCTATAGAAAGCATAAAAGAGTATGATGAGGATACCAGCTTTACATAGATGTGTCTATCACTCCATCTCCCAATCTAAGTTACTTTACTCAGATTGGGGATTAAAGTCACTGACCATGCACATTAGACAGGTCAAAAAGTGATAATAGAACATAAATGCCACCATAATGACTAAGATAAGCCTGGCACATGACCTATTGTGCACCTGGCACATATTAGGAAAGACATTGTGATGCATGCATGATAGACCATAAATGTGCTAAGTTTGAAACATCTATTTTTCTGCTTCGAACTGGTGAAAAGGGGAATGAAAATAACTGCATTGACATTGTGCTAGCACAAATAACTGACCTTGCATATGTGCATTCAAATCATCACTTGCATCCAGTGGAGTTTTTACTATATTTTCAGCCACCTTTCCAGTTGGGATACCTAACATAGGTGCTGTGGTTGGATCTATACGATCTGCAAGTATTGAAGATCTATCAGTCTAGCATTTCAGTGAATGAGCATCTGGATGGTTACCTGAATGAATCCCAGTATTATCAGTTTTACAAGTAAAACAAACTCGAAGTGCACACAACAGTTAGAAATATGCCCAACAAGCTCATGCCATGATAGGAGGAAAAAAACAGAAGGCTCACCTGATTTATCCTGAGTTTCTCCTGTGGTCAAAGCACCCAAAGAATTAGGCTGCTCCTTGTATTTCTCCTTTTCTGTAGCAGAAACAGTACCACTATAAACGGCAATGCTTGAGTCCATGGGCACAGCTGGCATTTCCCCTCCTTGTTCAGAGCCAGGAGAAATACCATTGTGGTCTTGATCTCCTAAAGCGGATTTAGCACCTTCCTTGAATGCCTCCTCATTATTCACTTTGGCCATTTTCAAATCCTTTTTATCTAGTAAAGCAGAGGAATCAACAGGAGAAACACCTATTGAACAGCCATTTTTATCCTCGGAAGTACCAACATTGTCAGTAACAATGGTAGGCGTGACACCACTGCTAGAACTGATCACTGATGCTGAAATTTTCTCTTGAAACCCAGAAGTAGATAGGAGTAAATTTGTGCTTTTAGGCTTCTCTCCTAAAGCAGGCAATTCGTGTTGCTCGAATGATCTCTCATGATTTAGCGAGGGAATGTTTGGATCTTCTGAAGCATTCAAAGTGCCAGCTGCAAAGTTTTCAGGAGCAATACTGTCGGAAGGGCCAACCTTATCTTTGGATGTACCAGTAGCATTGGTAGCATTTTCTTCATGATCATTTTCTCTCATTTGCTCAATGTTCCCTGAAACTGCTGGTATTTCCTCCTCAATTATCTTTTCTCCCATGTCACCACTGTTTTGGTTGTCAACAGAATCTCGATGGTGCTCCAACACTACATGTTTTGATTCATCACCTGTACAGCAGGTGTTTGTACTACTGCCTCCAGCATTCTTTGTTTCTTCAGGAACACAAGTGGCATCGGCAATTTTACTTTTGGGAGAGACAGAACTGACAGGATGTGAATTAGAATGTCTTGGGTCTGCCTCAGATTGGTCAGATAGAAGAGAATCTAAACCAGTACTAAACTCCTTAACAACGAGCTCATTGCTCCTGTGAACTGAACTTTTCAGGCCTTCAGTTCCATGTTGCACTGCTGAAAAAGATGGTTGAAGAGTGCTGTTCACTTTATTGCATGTATCATCACTCCTGTGCAGCATCTTAACTGGATTTGTGATGGCCTCTAGTAATCCATCAGAACTTTCTGACAATAGAGTTTCACCTGCAATGCACTTCTCAGCAACAGAATCTGCTGCCTGCTCAGCTTTCATGTCCTTTAAGAAAGGTGCAAAATGTTCAAGCTGAGACTTGGTGTTTGAAAGGTCAGCAATCATTCTAGAATGAGTGCTCTGAGAACGATCAAGATCGTCTGTCATTCTAGAATGAGTGCTCCAAGACTGATCTTTCTCAGTTGGCACTACAGTACTATCTGTCGGGGAGTTACCAGATTTAGGATGAGCACTCAATTGATCAGTTTGACTGTCCATACCACTTAACTGAAGATGAGCATTATTGTCCATGTTACCAGTTGTCTCATTTTCTCCCACTGATTTCAATAGCATTTCGACAGATTCTGTAGATGTTGCCTCTGACCAGACATTATTAGTTTTAGAAATTGAGCAAGATTCAGTTGCGCTAGAGCTAAAATCAACAACACTGCTTCCAGTGGACAGAACCTCAATCCAACTATTCCCGTGCCCTTGTACGCTGAAAAATGCTTCTGAATCTATCAAATTATCAAATCGAAGATGGCCTTGTAGTTGGTCCTCAATATCAAGTTTTGGCAGTGCAAATGGTCGCAAACCTGATGGGAATTTGCTACTGCCTTCACCAGCTAGTTGAAAGTTTTGGCTCTGAAAATCAGTATCGTCATGATCCATGGGTGTATGCCTACAAAATAGAGAAGTTTATAACATATAAAGTTGAAGTCCCAACAAGTCAAACATAAGTCAGCAACTTTGCAGCAAGCAAGCTAAATATATTGGTGCATCATATTTATATATAACATAATTCATATATGGGAGCAAAACTACCCAGATGGATGTGTGAACATCATTGCACAAAACATCATGTACGAGTGTGTATCAGTGTATGTGCGAGAGCGAGGTAGTATTTTAGGCAGTAGGCAGCATCTCAGACGACTCTAAAAGACTGCCACTTAGTACCCAGTAATGATGACTGTTGTATAACAAATAACCCGCACAAAATTGCAGTACGCACTGAACCATAAAGATTGGTGTGGCCGTTTTAAAAGCGCCAAAAGAAAAGTGCAAATTCTACATTTGCTAGCAGAACATTCTCAGTCAACTAAGACCATACCCCCTCCTGCCCGATGAATAGAACATGTGCAGTGCACTTTGACCTCAGGAGAGCTCGCTAGCACTAAACTCCCAGCAAAACATTACTCTAAGCAAGTAAAGCTGTAATTTTCAGCAGTCGGATTGAACCAAGCCCGGAACCAGTCTGACCGCAAAGCACATGAGGCTACTGAAAACAAAAGGCACCAAACCCTAATTCCCAGCGTCAAGCTGGAATTGGTAACTACGCCTTCGAAACCACCCAAAAACAAGGCGGCTAAGCTCAAGCGCCACCCAACCCAAACCCTAACCCACCAAGCTACGCGCGCGCGACCCGCTACAGGCCTCGCACACTGCGGCACAGAAGCGAGGCGACGCCGCGTGAAGAAGAAAAAATATATAAGGAGGAATGGAGAGGTACCGGGTGGGATTCGCTCGCCCTTCTACCACCCTCCATCCGTGAGCGGAGACGTCAGAACCCTAGATCCTGCAGGGCGGCGGCTGCTGCTCATACCCCGGCGCCCGGCGCCGGAAACCCTAGCTCCTGCAGCAGCGGCGGAGGCAAACCCTAAGCGGCGGGGAGAGGGGCTGTGGCCGGCGACGAACAGCAAGTAACGGAGGCGAGCGGGAGCGAGAGTGGAGCAAGGTGGAGACTGGAAGGGGTGTGGTGGTCCGTGGTGGTGGGGTGGGGTTTTGTGGTTGAGCCTTTTGCTGCGTGCCATTACAAAAAAAATGCTCCGTTTTTATATGTCATCCAAAAGTCCACATGTGTCCTGGCGCCATCACACTAAACTTTTTTATCTGATATGTCATTTCATCTAATTTTGCTTTTAATAATGGGTAACGACGTAGCCAAATAACTTAGATGCCCTTAGGCTTGAGAGGCTATGTGAACTAGTTGATTTGCTTCTGTGTCATTTGTAAGTCAGCCTCAAGCTGAACGTTTTGACGCCAAAGCCAGGGTTGTTGGCATCATCTGAGTCCCTAGACTTCTCCTTCTATATATAGGTCCTCGGTTCTATCTATTACCACTCATCCAATTTGAGCCCTATTAGGGATGTATGGATGGATGGATGGATGAATGAATCAATGTTGAATGATGAATATGAAGATTATTCATTTGTCCAAAATGCAACAACATATGAGAACAATATAACAATAATTAGAGTACTTCAACAGTGAACAAACATTCATCACATAACAACAGCTACCTTACTATTTTTCATCATAAAGATTTCATAGCACCAACATAGTCACCAACATTCATCACATAGCAGCTAAGTTATTGGTTTTCATCTACACGCAACTCGTAAAGCTTCTTCTTGATCCCTATCTTCCTCCTTGGTGACGAGCATATTCATCATTGTAATGAGCAAAAAGGGCTAGGTGCAAGTTTGTTGCCATCACATAAAAAGCATGTGTTTTTAATAGAAACCACATCACCAAAAGAACATTGAGGTAGCCGCACCTTTCACTCTAAGTCAAGCTTCTTCTTTTCTTCAGTGTTTGAAGCAAACACCATCTAGGATGGAGTAGCAACCACAATGCTAACTCTTGAGCTTTTTTTGGTGTACACTCTTCTTCTTTTCATCCCTATCTTCCTCCTTGGTGAAGCAAGAAAAACAGAAGTAGTCAATGAAAACAATGTACTAACACATTACCTTAATAGTGTGCCCATCCCTTAGAGTTGAGGCATGAAGTCTCCATCAGTCTCTATTGTAATGGAGTCTTCATGGAAAAGGGCTAGGTTGATATGCATTCACTTTTACATTCATGATTGGTTTGAACTAGGTCATTGGAATCAAAAACCTCAAGATTTAAATTCTACCTTATGGCAAAAAGACATGTAGAGTGTGCTTTAGTATTAGCAAAACATAATAATAGAAGTGATGTGATCAATTAAAGAGTGCAAAGTTGTAAATATACAACTTTTTGTTTTTGGAACACAGTTGTTTGAACCTTTGAAGCTTTGTGAAGTAGTAGTGGTAGCCCCATCTTGCTCTTCCCACACCGAATAAGAAGAAGATTTTCTCTTCCTTTTCTTGTGTGTAGCATTGACCACTGCCTCATTGTGTGGGAACACCATCTAGGATGGAGTAGCAACCACAATGCTAGTATCTGTGTTACAGCTTGCTACTTTTTTTAGCCTTTTTCTTGCCTTCTAGTGCTCTTACACTCATGAGGGTAGGGGTTCCTTTTCACCTGTAAAACAGTCAAGTAATGCACTTATTACAAGCCACACAATGCAAGAAAAACAGGAAGTAGTCAATGAAAACAATGTACTAACACATTACCTTAATAGTGTGCCCATCCCTTAGAGTTGAGGCATGAAGTCTCCACTTTTGGGGTAGGCATCACTCAATGACTTTGATGATTTTCGAATTCACCCTATACCTCCATGTATCACTCTGTGATCTTGAAAAATTTAATTTTTTGATGTATGTGACAAAAATTTGAAATATTGATTTTAAGTATTTTGGGGTATCAATGTCATAGTTGAACTCATATTTAACATTCATAAAAGCAAATAGTAACCTTTAAGATGAGTAGTTAAAGCAATCTTAAAAAGCATCCATGGTTGTATTCAAGTTAATACATCATATTTTGTATCCTAAGCATAGTATTATTACTACGTGTAGTGAATAGGAGGGTCCTTCTTGTCATAATCAGCATCGGGCATATGTTCAGGCTCCCTATCTTTAACCATATCATCTATGTCTTCTACTTCATCATCAGATGATTCATCATCAAAGTTTGTCTCAGAGGATTCATCAGCACCAGAACTCTCACCTTCCCATTCTTTTACTTCCACCTTGACTCTGAGGATTAGGAGGAGGTGGGGGTATTGGGGACCAAGGTCAATATACAACCCTTCCTCATCAACACCCATATGCTCATTCATTGGGTTTGGGTTAGCTAGGTATTTAGGTTCAGCAGATTGAGTGTGTGTGGCATGGCTTGGTTCTGCTAAGCTTGGACAAGCAATTGAAGGGGTGAATGGGGGTTCAACATGAGTTCACATTTGTATAAGATCTTATGAAATGTTAAATGTTGATAAAAAGAATTTTGTTACAAGGCTTTTACGCTGCTCGACTTTGATTATTGTTAATCCCAATCAAGAATCACAGGGCTCACTACTTGGGCTATGATATGCAATGAACAACAAGCAAAGATTTGGAAGCCTTATGTTTTGCAAACATTTCAACCAAATCTTAGTCGGTAGGTTTGAAACAACCGGACTTGGATGTTCACTTTACTATTCATGCAGAAATAAAACAATCTCACTATGTTGCCATAGTTATGAGTATACTTGTCGACAACTTTAGCAACTAGGTCTGAGAAGTTAGTGCGGTCAACATCCATGACTTTGTTCAACGAAAACCACCGCGCACGAGAATTGGGAGCAACAATCCGGATTTCTACGTTGTAGCTACTTTTTGCGTCCATCCTACAGATCAACAAGGAGCACGTAATCAACACTACAAACACGGGGCACAAACGCAGGGCACTAAATACCAATCAACACTACAAACACGGGACACCACGAAACTAGGGGGAAGCAGTGAACTCACACATTGACGGCATGAGTAGTTAAAGCAATCTTAGTTCACCCCTATACTATCAAGCATCCATGGTGAGAATACCTTTCCTCTCTTGACATAGGAGGGTCCTTCTTGTCATAATCAACATCGGGATGTTCCTTTAGGAAGCCAATCCATTCGCTTGCCCACGCTCTTGTTCCCCACCATGCCACGCCTATCCTCTGGATCCATGAACGAATCCACACTCCACTACCCCATGTGCCGCCACAAGCATGGGGGATTCATCTTCTCTCCCAGCCGCCGCTACAGCCTCCGTCGTCGGATCCGCCGTCTCTAGGGTTTCTCCGCTGCTAGGGTTAGGGAACTGAGGGAGTCGAGCGATAAGAGAGAGTGAGAGACTGAGGGAGATGCCGGTTAATATCGGTCAACTCAGCCTCAACATATGCCCATGACTGAAAGGGCAACATGGACATTTTTCCTACCCGGTCCCACATGTAAGAGCTGCCAAACGGTCAAAACCAAACATAATGAAGATGGAATGGCGTGTTGGACAAAAGAGTTTAGCATCATGGCATCAGGGTCCGTGTGAACTTTTTAGTTGCATGTAGGAATGGAGCATCTTTCATAATGGCACATAGGGAAAAGGCTCTTTGTGGTTTGGCTGTGCAGGATGCATGTGGCCCGCGCACCAGGCACACCAGTAACTTGTGCACAGGCAACGCACTGGACCAGGTGGCTATGACTTGCGAGTCTCGGACTGGATTGGCTCTCGGACATGTGTTGTGACGAGACTGTAGGCGGGCTTGGGACGGTTTCACAAATTCTTCTCGACACACTTCGTCATGGACCTATTTGGCTAAAAACATACGAACTTTGCTCCACAAAATTCACTGTGGACATGTTTGACTAAAAAGCATGGAACAGAGCTGAAAAACGTGGAGCTGCTCCATGTTGGCTAAAAAAAATCTTCTCCATGTTTTTTAACCAAACAGGTTCAGCTCCACGCACTCTATTCGAGAAAAAAGTGGAGTTGTGAGATTACCTAAAGGGGTGCTACACAAGCTCCAAGTTTTTTTGAGCTGCTCCATGATGGAGTTTGTGGAGCAGAGTTCGTGGAGCAGTCCCAAACATGCCTTAAAGATGGTAATGGGGACCTACGACTCGATACCCGACGGGTATTTACTCCATTAGAGTTCGAATATGGACTAAACATGTTAACCATGGGTACATAAATGGGCAAAATCCTTCACCCTTCAGGTACGTGGGGATTGGGACATGTCCGCGTACCCATTAACCCTTGGGTGAAAAATACTCTGAAGCCCACGTAGACAATCCACCTCCCTTTGCCCAAAATCAAAGTAGCCTAGCACTAATAATTGGAAAAACATGTGTTTAACCATTCCGCTAAACTTATACGATTATTGTGCTGCTTTAGGTTGATGATGGTAGCATCCAAAAGACACGAGGATTTATACTGGTTTAGGCCGGAGCCCTACGTCCAGTCTCAAAGATGATCAAGTGCGTGTTTCTCGCTTGAATGCTCTGAAGTTCTTATAATGGGAGGGTGCAAGAATGGTCGAATATGTAGGAGATCTAGAGCTAGGAGACGGGCTATCTGAATAGAAGCTTCAAGAGCCCTTCTGCGGTGTAAGAATGGGTGAATGAGAGATGGATGACCTGGCTGCCCTTATATAGAGTTCGGGGGCCAGGACGTATACAAAGAAGAAGATTCTCCCGACCGAAGGGTCATGAGCCTGAGGGAGGTCCTAACTAACTTGGCTTGCAAGCTATGCCATCTTGTGGAGCACGTCTGGGCATGGTTGTCATCATGGTATTGTGGCCATGTCGCGTCATGGTGTGACATGGTGCTACTGTGCTGGCCATGGCGGCGCTGTAGGCAAGGTGGTGGTTCACCAGTCGTCCTATGCGACGTGGTCCTCATCATCACCTCCTAGTTTCCTAGGGTGTCGTACATGAGTTGGTATCCACCCCTGGTTCTGCGATCACCTTGTCGGTTTAAGGAGCTGAGGGCCATAATCCCGATCGTTGGGGTCATGGCTCCTGTTGCTCTGGTTGGCCTCTAAATCAAGGCCTTTGTCATGGACCCTATACCGTAGTGGGTGGAGTCGTACATGCGTCGTGTCGGGCCGTATTTGGCCAGTGGTTATCGTACCGGTCATCACCGCCTTGGGCGGTGTTGTCTTATCTAAACTGCATAGCACAGGGATGGCGTCTGACCGGACCAAGGTGACCGTTGTCGCCTCGGTCCCTACGGGGTCAGAGTGGCATGCCTACCCTTGTCAGAACAGGCATGCCTAGCTATGCTCGACCTCTCTCCATTCCTCCTAGGGGTCAGGACGGTGGTGAGGTCATGCGTCTCTTGTGTGTTATGTGGCTAAGTCTAATGAAGGGGTCATGGCTAGCCCCACCTTAGCGCTTGTCCTGGTCTTCTTTGATTAGCTGGGCCTCGGTCGTTTGGGCTCTTGCCGGCTAATGTATCATGGGCCACTCGGCCTACTAACTAATCGATGTCTTGAGACACCCCGGGGTTATAACCCTGATAGTAGCCCCCGAGCATTCTTGCGATCACAGAGTGATCGTGAAAGCACTGTGTTGCGTGCATATTGAATGTGGGTTCATAATTCGTGGCTTGTTCGAGCTTCGTTGCTTGACCCCTTGCGGGCTGGTGCGTTCAATGCGGTAGGTGGCTGTTGTGCTCCACCCTATCAGGATGCCCTAACGATGTGGTACGTGACTGTTGAGCCCGGCATGTCTGTGTGCTGTGTGTCGGGGTTCGTGACCTAGGCGAGTCCGAGTGGTCTCATCGACGCTGTACCGGCCTTGCCTTTGGGAAGGTCTCGATTTCCCTGACCTTATGCGAGCGTCTGACATTGGTTGTGGCCTCCCATGGTTCGCCACGCGACATGAGGGTTTCTGGTCTTTCAGTCCTCCCTTGGGCCTATAAATATAGGCCTTCCTTCCATTTGAGGAACCCACAACCCTAACTATAAATCGTTCCTGTCTCCCTACCGAGAGAGTGAGGAAGGGAGGGAGAGAAAAGTTCGAGGGGAACCACGCGGTTCCCATTGCATGTCCTACTAGGGGTCGTTCATGATGGTCGGAGCCTGTGTCACCCCTTCCAACAATTGATGCTAGAAGGAGATTGGCGAGCAGGAGAGGGTTGGAGAGGCGCTCGGACCATTTCCTAGGCTCAGTGGTTTCAGTAGCTCCCAGACCCATTAGGCTTTGGGTCGCTGAAACACTAGTCCTAGTGGCCATGATTAGCTTCTTCGAAAAACCGTGGGTGCCTCGAAGTTTTTCTCTTGTTTTCCAAGGAGCTATGGTGGTGGTCTCCGAGACTTCCAACCCCACCCTCTTCTATGTGCTTTGGACCGGAGGTGCAGCGAGGGGGCTTCTTGTTGCCCTTTTCGTTCACGGCGCTCACCTCTAGGCGTTTTTGTGGTATCACCTTCGAGGTGATACCTGCTCTTGACACCTTGCGGGCAACGCGTCTGCTCCTATATTCGAAGGTGCCAAGCCAGGAGAGATTTCCCACAAGTTCTAGGCTTCCCCTGTGGTGGTAGCGAGGCCCCGAGCCTCGAGGCTAGGGTCGCAACTTTGTTTGGGGTCGCCGGAAGGGCTGGTTTGGCCTAATGATGCGAGGAATTATCTCCCCGACCTCTTTATGCGTGGTCGCGAGGTTTTCTGCGATCGTGCATTGGCTCGTAGGTCTTGGACCTCTTTGCTTTTTCCACATGACCGAGCCGTGATCATGCTTTGAGCCCCACATCGCTTCATGAGGAAGACTCTGCTATGTTGCCCCGACCATCTGCTTCGTCGATCTCTCCCAGAGAGGTCGCAGACCTCTGACGGTTTGTGAGCCTCCAAAGCTAGCCTTATGTCTGAGACCTGGGACACTAGGAGGAGTCGGTCGAGGCTTGGCCTTGACTTCTTATAGGGTTCGCGGGACCCGACTCCACTTTTCCCTAATGTCCTTGCCAATCTCGAGAGGTCGTGTTGCCTTGTTACAGACAGGTTTGATTTCACCCGACGCGGGAAGAGGCATGTCCACCGTAACCACATGGTCGGAGCGGTGCACCTCGTTGGGGTCGATGGGTAGTTCGAGCAGGATCTGATATCCTCCCCTAATCAACATGGAGTTTGGCTATACCTCATCGAGAGATGTCCCATAAATCATCGGCCGTCAAGCCCATCGGTCCCTGATCGCCTCTGCAGCGGTCAGAGGGCAAGATGCCTCCCCTAGAGGGGGTCAACCCAGTGACTTCAAAGCGGATGACTTGAACACAGAGAGAGATGGTTGTGTGGCTTTGCACCACCGATTAGAGCTGCAGGGGCCCATCTCCCTGCCCTATCCCTTTTGTGGCCTCGAGTCCTTCTAAGGATCGGCCTAAGAGAAGGTTTCCTAAGCACGATGTGGGGTCATGGAGGCAGTGGGTCGCTCGACGTGTGAATCTGGGGGGCTGTTGGCCTCCCTTAGCCACATCGCGTCCAAGCAGAGCCCACTCATGAGCAGTTGTGTGCCATAAAATGCGAGCGCGTGAATTGAAAAATACGGAACGAAAAAAATACAATGCTTACTTGGGATTTGTTTCACGGTGGCATCTGTCGCTTAGCCTTTTGATCGACTGCCTCCCCTACACCATGGGGCCATAGGAATAGTTAGTAAATGCTAAGGAGAACGTACGCATCTAATATACCTCCCATGATTGTTCTTGAGCCTCGTGACGCCTAGGAGACTAGACCGCTGCATCTTTCGTCGCTCGGGTTGCGAGTGCGTCTTGGTGTCTGCACCCGTCTTGAGTGCCAACCACCATCTTCTCCGCCTTCATCTTCACACTGTCTATTTATGTCAAGGGGGAGAAGGGTAGCGAGCCTCACCCCCTCCTTCTTCCTAGCTTTCGAGTTTCTTAGGCATCCAATCTGAGAGAGTGGCTGCTTTCTCTAAGTCCCATGGCTCGTGGCTTTGCCCTGCGACTTCGCCATCGCTAGGAAGGGTCTTTCAAGATCAGGTTCTGCTGTGTCATGTCAGTGTCCGTCCTCCTTGGGTGTTAGAGGAAGTTCCATGAAGATGGGGAGGAACAATATCATGGGTAGCCTAGGCCGCTCGGCTCCCCCATGGTTGGCGCGGACGTGGCTCCTTGGTCTAGACATCTATGGAGGACCTTCAAGGGTGGAAAGGCATCCCGTAACTTGCTGTGCAGGGGGAGACCTTTCGCCCCGCAGATCTCGACTTGGGAGCACTTGAGCATTGACTCAGTGGCTCGCGATCATCAGCTCGTCGCCAGGCGTTCCTCTATAGCTCCAATGGAAGTGGCGTCGGGTGGTTTCCTCATGGGGCTCCTCTTCTTCAGGTGTTAGAGGAAGCTTCGCGAGTGAAAGGTCCTAATGGCTAGAGGGGGGTGAATAGCCTAATAAAAATTTCTACAACAACACTTAACAAACCGGTTAGACAATAATGAGGCGAAGCAAGTGTTGCGCTAGCCTACTAAAAATACAAGCCACCTACCATAATTTTAGTTTCTATTGTCTGTAACCACACAATAGCTATGACACTCCACTAAGTTAGTGTGCTCTCAAAGACTAACTAAAGAGCCACACTAACCAAACTAACAAGTTCTCACAACTAGCTACACTAAAGAGCTTGATAACTAGTTTGCGGTAAAGTAAAAAGAGAGAGCAAGATAGTTATACCGCCATGTCGATGAGTGAACCAATCAATCACAAGAATCAATATCAATGAAGACCAATCACCTCGGAATCAAATGATGAACACAATGATTTTTTACCGAGGTTCACTTGCTTGCCGGCAAGCTACTCCTCATTGTGGCGATTCACTCACTTGGAGGTTCACGCGCTAATTAGCATCACACGCCAAACCCTCAATAGGGTGCCGCACAACCAACATAAGATGAGGATCACACAAGCCACGAGCAATTCACTAGAGTACCTTTTGGCTCTCCGCCGGGGAAAGGTCAAGAACCCCTCACAATCATCACGCTCGGAGCCAGAGACAATCACCACCCTCCGCTCGATGATCCTCGATGCTCCAAGCCATCTAGGTGGCGGCAACCACCAAGAGTAACAAGCAAATCCCACAGTGAAACACGAACACCAAGTGCCTCTAGATGCAAACACTCAAGCAATGCACTTGGATTCACTCCCAATCTCACAAAGATGTTGAATCTATGATGAAGATGAGTGGGAGGGCTTTGGCTAAGCTCACAAGGTTGCTATGTCAATGCAAATGGCCAAGAGAGTGAGCTAGAGCTGGCCATAGGGCTTAAATAGAATGCCCCCATGAATAGAGCCGTTGTACCCCTTCACTGGGCACAACGCGGGGTAACCGAACGCTCCGGTCATATCGACCGGACGTTGGACCTTAGTGTCCGGTCACACGATGCGTGCCACGTGTCCCCTCTCTTTAAATGTCGATCACTTGATCTCAACGGTCAAGTGATGACCGGACACAGCTGCTCAAAGTGACCGGACGCTGAACCCCAGCGTCCGATCATTTCTAGTAAGCATCTAGAGACGACTTTTCATGACCGGACGTGTCCGGTCATGCTCGACCGGACTCACCCAGTGTCCGGTCACTCGACATCTCCTATGTGCATTGCCACATCAGCAGGACCGGACGTAACCCTCCAGCGTCCGGTCACTAAGTGACCTAGCATCCGGTCAGAGATCGACACCAGCGTCTTTGCAGGTTCTACTGATCGGACGTGCCGGTCCTACCAAGACCAGCGTCCGGTCACTTACAGTGACCTCCGTCTTTTCTGTATAGGGCGTCGGTGGCACCGTCGGACTGTCCGCACTCTGCGGTCGGACACTCCGCCGATGAAGTTTCTTACCCTTGCTCCCAAGTGCTAAACACAATGTGTATCACCTTTGTGCATGTGTGTTAGCATATTTTCACAAACATTTTCAAGGGTGTTAGCACTCCACTAGATCCTAAATGCATATGCAATGAGTTAGAGCATCTAATGGCACTTTGATAACCGCATTTCGATACGAGTTTCACCCATCTTAATAGTACGACTATCGATTCTAAATGTGATCACACTCACTAAGTGTCTCAATCACCAAAACAAAATGGCTCCTACCATTTATACCTTTACCTTGAGCCTTTTGTTTTTCTCTTTCTTCTTTTCAAGTCCAAGCACTTGATCATCACCATGGCATCACCATCATCATGTCATGATCTTCATTTGTTTCATCACTTGGAATGTGCTACCTATCTCATTATCACTTGATAAACTAGGTTAGCACTTAGGGTTTCATCAATTCACCAAAACCAAACTAGAGCTTTCAATCTCCCCCTTTTTGGTAATTGATGACAACCCTTTCACGAAGATATGAATTGAAATTCAATTGAATCCATGTTGCTTGCCCAAGCATATTTACCATGTGTAAATGATATGGACAAGTTTCATGAACCCCAAATGGTAGCAATTGCTCCCCCTACATATGTGCTAAGAGTTTGGATTGTAGCTTGCACATATACTTAGATAGAAAATATAAGAGACAATGTCTACCAAATGATGCTAAGGTATAAGAGATGGACCTTTGAAGCGTGATACCAATTGGAGTGCACCATTATACCATCCTTAGCACCATGGTTAGCTTGATACCACTTGGAAACACTTGGAAATGAAATCACTAGATAACCTATACATGCTAGATTTTCATTTTATCATTCAAACCTATAACTAGCATACACCACACAAGCATGAATATTTACATTTAAAACTTGTGCCATGAAAGCAAACATATGAAATGCACATTCAAATGCATCATACAAGTTCATGAGCTTGCTCCCCCTACTTGTGTGCTCAAAATTTTAATTGATCCCTTTACTTTGTCATATCTCTCTCCCTATGTCAAATTCTTCCCTTTGTTGTCTTTTCACTATCTTAGTACACTAATATCTTTGTTTTTCTCCCCCATGTACTAATATCTTTGTTTTTCTCCCCCTTTGTCATCAATGACCACAAATGTTCAAAATGTGGATAGGTTGAGATTTATCAATGTCAATCAATTGGGTGAGGATCAATTTCCCAAATTTGGTCCAATCTAGATCATTTGCCAAAGATACTTAACTCGGTTTGATCCAAAGACAAGCTTCTTCACACCTCCAAATAAGGGTTATCTTGTACCATGTTGAGTTAAACACTTAGAGCTCATTTTCTAAATTAAACACTAGGTTTACAAAGCCCACAAACATGTCATATGCTACCACTAGCCCAAAAACAAGCATAGAAGCAATAGTGGTACCATACAATCATCAAATTCATTTGATTTTCATGAATGAGCCTATTAAATATGAAAGATATCTAGATGCACTAAACATGTCCTTAGCAAGGATGTATGCCATGTCAATCAACTTTTACCTTGGATTGCTTGAAGGAGAGGCATCTCATATAAGTGGGGGGGTGCATCAACACATATTTGAGAAATCCAATATGCTCAACTCATTCTTTAGCTTGCAAAACCTTTTCTCATCCAATGGCTTGGTGAATATATCGGCAAGTTGATCTTCAGTGCCCACACTCTCAATGCAAATGTCCCCTTTTTGTTGGTGATCTCTTATAAAATGGTGGCGGATATCAATGTGCTTTGTTCTTGCATGTTGAACCGGATTGTTGGTTAACTTGATTGCACTCTCATTGTCACATAGCAATGGCACTTTCTTGAACTTGATTCCAAAGTCATTCAAGGTGGCCTTCATCCAAAGTATTTGTGCACAACAACTACCGGTGGATATGTATTCGACTTTGGCGGTTGATAATGCAACACTATTTTGCTTCTTTGATGACCATTAAATAAGTGATCTTCCCAACAATTGACATATGCTCGAAGTGCTCTTCCTTTCAACCTTGCATCCCGCATAATCCGAGTCAGAGTAACCAACTAGCTCAAACTTTGCTCCTTTGGGATACCACAAACCAACATTTGGTGTATGCTTCAAGTACCTCAATATTCTCTTTGTAGCCTTCAAATAACTTTCTCTTGGTGAGGCTTAAAATCTTGCATACATGCATACACTAAACATGACATCCGACCTTGATGCGGTCACATAGAGTAGGCTTCCAATCATAGACCGATACAAATTTTGATCCACCATATTTCCACTTGCATCACTATCCAAGTTGCCATTTGTTCCTATTGGTGTACTAATGGCTTTGCTATCATTCATGCCAAATTTTTTGATCATGTCCTTGATATACTTTCCTTGACTCACAAATATACCATTCTTTAATTGCTTGATTTGAAGACCAAGGAAGTAACTTAACTCGCCAATCATGGACATCTCAAACTCATTAGCCATCATCTTTCCAAACTCATCATAAAAGTCTTGATTGGTTGATCCAAATATGATGTCATCAACATAGATTTGCAACACAAATAAATTTTTTACAATCTTCTTGATGAAAAGAGTGGTGTCAACCTTGCCCATCATGAACCCTTTAGAGAGTAGGAAGTCCCTCAATCTCTTATACCATGCTCTAGGTGCTTGCTTCAAGCCATACAACGCCTTCTTTAACTTGTACACATGGTCGGGCTTCTTGTCATCTTCAAAACTAGGAGGTTGCTCAACATATACTTCTTCATTGATGTAACCATTGAGAAATACACTCTTAACATCCATTTGATAGAGCTTGATGTTGTGGGCACAAGCATAGGCTAGCAAGATCCTAATTGCTTCCAATCTAGCAATCCAGGGCATATGTTTCTCCAAAGTAAAGACCTTCAACTTGTGTATAGCCTTGTGCTACCAATCTTGCTTTGTTCCTTACTACTATCCCATCTTGATCTTGTTTGTTTCTAAAGACCCATTTGGTTCCAATCACATTGTGTCCCTTTGGTCTTTCTACTAATTCCCATACTTGATTTCTTATGAAGTTATTCAATTTTTCATGCATAACATTCACCTAATTAACACCCTTCAATGCTTCATCTATCTTCTTTGGTTCAATGGATGACACAAATGAGAAGTGCTCACAAAATAAAGCTAATCTTGATCTAGTTTGCACATCTCTTGAAATATCACCAATAATAGTGTCCAATAGATGATTCCTTGTAATATTGGTTGGTTGGAGGATTGCAACTTGATTGCTTGCACTTGCTTGATCATTTGGTTGAGATGATGTACTAGCCACTTGAACTTGTTCATTGTCATGAGAACCACTTATACTAGCTTGATTTGTATCATCTTGCATATTTGAGTTAGAGAGCACTTGTACTTGATCATCTTCATCATCATTCACTTGCCTAGGCCTCAATTCACCAACATCCATGTTCATCATGGCATTTGAAAGTTGAATGCCTCTAACATCTTTCAAGTTCTCATTCTCTACTTGTGAACCCTTGGTTTCATCAAATTCAACATCATGAATTTCCTCAAGAGTACTACTATCCAAATTCCAAACTCTATATGCTTTGCTTGTAGTGGAATAGCCAAGTAGGAATCCTTCATCACATTTTTTTGTCAAACTTGCCCAATCTAGTGCCTTTCTTCAAGATATAGCATTTGCAACCAAAGACCCGAAAATATGCAATGTTGGGCTTTCTACCATTCAAGAGCTCATATGGTGTCTTCTCTTTCAATGGGTGACAATAGAGGCAGTTGCTACAATAGCAAGCCGTGTTGATAGCTTTGGCCCAAAAAGATTGACTCACATTGTACTCACTAAGCATAGACCTTACCATATCAATGGGTGTTCTATTCTTCCTCTCAACAAGCCAATTTGATTGTGGAGTGTACTTGGCCAAGAATTGATGTCTAATTCCAAATTCATCACACAACTTATCAATTCTAGTATTCTTGAACTCACTACCATTGTCACTTCTAACTCTCTTGATGGTTGTTTCAAATTCATTGTGAATGCCCTTGACAAATGATTTGAATGTTGCAAACACATCACTTTTATCCACTAGAAAGAATACCCATATGTATCTCGTATAATCATCCAATTATCATAAAGCCATATTTATTTCCATCAATGCTAGTGTATTGTGTTGGCCCAAACAAGTCTATGTGCAATAACTCAAATGTTTTACTAGTGCTCATCATGCTTTTCTTAGGATGGGTGTTTCCAACTTGTTTACCGGCTTGACAAGAGCTATAAAGCTTATCCTTCTCAAACACAATATCTTTCAAGCCTCTAACCAAGTCATGCTTAACAAATCTATTCAATTGTTTCATTCCAACATGACCAAGCCTTCTATGCCATAACCAACCCATGCTAGACTTAGTGAACAAGCATGTAGATAATTTAGCTTCACTAGCATTGAAATCAACTAAGTATAGATTCTCATATCTAAAGCCTTTGAAGATCAAGTTAGAGCCATCTACACTTATGATCTCTACATCATCTACCCTAAATATGCATTTGAATCCAAGATCACACAATTGAGCCACGGATAGCAAGTTGAAGTTCAAGCTCTCTACTAGCAACACATTGAAAATGCTTATGTCATTGGATATTGCAATCTTACCAAGCCCTTTGACCTTGCCTTTGCCATTGTCACCAAATGTGATACTATCATAACCATCATTGCTATTGGTGTTGATTGAGTTGAACATTCTTGCATCACCGATCATGTGTTGAGTGCACCCACTATCAAGAACCCAGTGCCTTTCTCCGACTTTGTAATTGACCTATAAAAGAAGATCAATTCTTTTTAGGTACTCAAACTTGCTTGGGTACTTGAAGGTTAGTCACTAAGCTCTTTGGTACCCAAATGGCTTTCTTCTTTGAGCCCATCCATGGTTTACCAATGAACTTGGCCTTTACACCATTTGCACCCTTTGTAAGCATATAAAAAGAATCAAGCTTAATGGAGGATACATTAGCCTTTTTGCTCTTATTTTTGCATTCATGATATTTGTGACCAACTTGCTTGCAACTAGTGCAAAATTGACCATTGTTCTTCACAAAACTGGTCTTGTGAGGAGCAAAAGCCGCCTTGCCTTTCTTGGGGGTATAGCCCAACCCTTCTTTATAGAGAGAAGCTCTTTGACTACCCAAGCACATAAGCAAGCGGTCCTCACCACCATAGACCTTAGCCAAGGTGTGAGTGAGCTTATTGACCTCCTTCTTGAGGTTCTCATTCTCAACCATTAGTAAGGCATCACAAGTGAAACCATCACTACTAGATGAGGTAGAAGTAGAAGTAGTACAAGAAGGGTTAGCGGGAGCAACAATCATAGGCATAGATAATGAATCATCAATTATATCACAAGTTAGCCTACATCACAAGTCTCAACATGCTTCTTTTTATTTTGCTCATTAAGCAAAGAGGAATGAGCTTTTTCAAGCTTCTTATGAGCCTTGCCAAGCTTCTCATGGGCTTCCTCTAGCCTCTCATGAGTTGCTTTGAGCTCATCAAGGGCTTGCTTAAGGGCTTTTACCTCCTTATTCAAGCTCTTGCATTCCCTTCTCTTAATATCAAAGTGTTCTTTAGCATCTTCTAGCATGTCAAATAATTCATCTTTAGTAGGTTCATCATCATCACTATCGCTATCATTTTCATTATCATGTTCATCATCACTTCCATCATCACAAAATTATACCTTAGTGGCCTTAGCCATGAAGCATGATGGAGTGTCGAAGAGAGAAGGCTTCTCATTGATTGCAATGCTTGCAAGTGCCTTCTTCTTGGTGGTCTTGTCATCATCACTATCATCATCATCACTTGAGGAAGCATCACTATCCTAAATGACCACATATGAACCACCCTTCTTCTTCTTGAAGGTCATTTTGTCATTCTTCTCTTTCTTTTCCTTCTTGTCCTTCTTCTTGTTCTTCTTGTTGTCATCGTTATTGTCGCTATTGCATGGACATTGAGCAACAAGATGATCTTTGCTTCCACATTCGAAGCACCTTCTTGACTCTTCCTTGTTCTTGGATGAAGATTTCTTTCTTCTAGCATGGTACCCTTTCTTCATCATGAACTTGCCAAATTTCTAGACAAAGAGAGCCATCTTCTCATCATCATCATCATCCCATGAGCCATCATCTTCACTTGATGTATCTTGCTTTGCCTTGCCCTTGGATGATGTCGCCTTGAATGCCATGCTCTTCTTCTTCCCATCCTTCTTCTAATCTTTCTTCTCCTTCTTTTCTTCCTTCTCATCGTCATCTCTATATGTATCATCGGTCATTATATCTCTCAACACTTGGTTTGGTGTCATGGTGTCCAAACCACTCCTCACTAGAATAGTGACCAATGTGCCAAATCTTAAAGGTAAGCATATCAAGAACTTGTGGGAGAAGTCCTTGTCCTTCACCTCTTTTCTAAGTGCTTTGAGATCATTGACAAGCAATTGAAGCCTATGGAACATCTCCGGCACACTCTCATCCTCCTTCATCTTGAAGCTTGCAAACTTCTCTTTGAGAATGTATGCCTTTGCACCCTTCACGGCTTGAGTGCCCTCAAATGATTCTTCCAAATTCTTCCAAGCCTCATGAGCCATCTCAATATTCTTGATCTGCTCAAATGTTCTTTCATCAATTGCATCATGAATGGCACTTAGAGCAATGTCATTGTTTTGGAGAAGCACTTCTTCGGCCATGTTGGGATTCTCCGGATCATCAATCTCAATTTTGGTTTCTACCACCTTCTACACTTTTCTATTGATTGACTTGATATGTGTGGTCATCTTTGATTTCCAATACGGATAATTTGTGCCATCAAATTGGGGTGGCTTCTTGGTGTTGTTGATTTGAGCCATTTTTACACCGAAGGTTGTTAAGCCTCAAATCACGGTGACCTCGACTCTAATACCACTTGAAAGGTCCTAATGACTAGAGGGGGGGTGAATAGCCTAATAAAAATTTCTACAATAACACTTAACAAACCGGTTAGACAATAATGAGGCGAAACAAGTGTTGCGCTAGCCTACTAAAAATGCAAGCCACCTACCACAATTTTAGTTTCTATTGTCTCTAAACACACAATAGCTATGGCACTCCACTAAGTTAGTGTGCTCTCAAAGACTAACTAAAGAGCCACACTAACCAAACTAACAAGCTCTCACAACTAGCTACACTAAAGAGCTTGATAACTAGTTTGCGGTAAAGTAAAGAGAGAGAGCAAGATAGTTATACCGCCGTGTCGAGGAGTGAACCAATCAATCACAAGAATCAATATCAATGAAGACCAATCACCTCGGAATCAAATGATGAACACAATGATTTTTACCGAGGTTCACTTGCTTGCCGGCAAGCTACTCCTCGTTGTGGCGATTCACTCACTTGGAGGTTCACGTGCTAATTGGCATCACACGCCAAACCCTCAATAGGGTGCTGCACAACCAACACAAGATGAGGATCACACAAGCCACGAGCAATTCATTAGAGTACCTTTTGGCTCTCCGTCGGGGAAAGGTCAAGAACCCCTCACAATCACCACGATCGGAGCTGGAGACAATCACCACCCTTCGTTCGACGATCCTCGCTGCTCCAAGCCATCTAGGTGGTGGCAACCACCAAGAGTAACAAGCGAATCCCACAGTGAAACACGAACACCAAGTGCCTCTAGATGCAAACACTCAAGCAATGCACTTGGATTCACTCCCAATCTCACAAAGATGTTGAATCTATGATGGAGATGAGTGGGAGGGCTTTGGCTAAGCTCATAAGGTTGCTATGTCAATGTAAATGGCCAAGAGAGTGAGCTAGAGCCGGCCATGGGGCTTAAATAGAAAGCCCCCATGAATAGAGCCATTGTACCCCTTCACTGGGCACAACACGGGGTGACCGGACGCTCTGGTCATATCAACCGCACGCTAGACCTCAGCGTTCGATCACGCGATGCGTGCCACGTGTCCCCTCTCTTCAAATGTCGATCGCTCGATCTCAACGGTCAAGTGATGACCGGACGCAGCAGCTCAAAGTGACCGGACGCTGAACCCTGGCGTCCGATCGTTTCCAGTAAGCATCCAGAGATGACTTTTCATGACTGGACGCGTCCAGTCATGCTCGACCGGACTCACCCAACGTCCGGTCACTCGGTGTCTCCTCTGTGCATTGCCATGTTAGCAGGACCGGACGCAACCCTCCAGCGTCCGATCACTAAGTGACCTAGCATCCGGTCAGAGACTAACGCCAGCATCTTTGTAGCTTCTACTGACCGGACGCGCCGGTCCTACCGAGACCAGCGTCCGGTCACTTACAGTGACCTCTGTCTTTTCTGTATAGGGCACCGGTGGCACCGTCGGACTGTCTGCACTCTACGGTCGAACACTCCACCGGTGAAGTTTCTAACCCTTGCTCAAATGTGCCAACCACCAAGTGTATCACCTTGTGGACATGTGTTAGCATATTTTCACAAACATTTTCAAGGGTGTTAGCACTCCACTAGATCCTAAATGCATATGCAATGAGTTAGAGCATCTAGTGGCACTTTGATAACCGCATTTCGATACGAGTTTCACCCCTCTTAATAGTATGGCTATCAATCTTAAATGTGATCACACTCACTAAGTGTCTCGATCACCAAAACAAAATGGCTCCTACCATTTATACCTTTGCCTTGAGCCTTTTGTTTTTCTCTTTCTTCTTTTCAAGTCCAAGCACTTGATCATCACCATGGCATCACCATCATCAATGTCATGATCTTCATTTGCTTCATCACTTGGAATGCGCTACCTATCTCACGATCACTTGATAAACTAGGTTGGCACTTAGGGTTTCATCAATTCACCAAAACCAAACTAGAGCTTTCAGCGAGGCGGGTCTCCCTGAGGCTGCTTTCAACAGTCCTCTCCTGCTCGCGGTGTAGATCTAAAGACTAGGGACGCCTTGTGCTGGTCTCTCTACTTTATGAGATGTTTGTCATGAGCGGGATGGGATCCGATGATCAGTGTAACCTCGGGTTGTGTTGACATCTGGTCTTGTAGTTTGTTCGACCAGATGTATTTGCCCGTGGCTGAAAAGCCGATGGTCCTAAATGTTTATGATTATAACATTTAGCGAACGCGTAAGCCTTTGCGACTTCGATGTGTGCATTGTTGAAAGGTCATAATGGCTAGAGGAGGGGCGAATAGCCTATTAAAAATTTCTACAACAACACTTAAGACAAATGATTAGTCAATAAGATGGCGAAGCGAATTTTGCGCTAGCTCTATACTTGGGGTTGCAAGCTTCCTACCTAGTCCTATTTTCTATGATCTGTAGTATATCACAACAAAGCTATGTCACTAATATACACCTAGATGATCAACCTAGTGAGAGTGATACAATTAAATGATACATTATCTAGTCTTAGCTATCACTAGCTCTATCCAAGTGTATGTATAATGAAATACAAGAGAATGGTAGAGAGTTATACCGCCGTGGCAAGTGACCAATGAGTGAATACCAATGAATACCAAGGAGACAATCAAGACATAATGATTTTTCTTTTGAAGTTAACTTGCTTGCCGGCAAGCTAGTCCCCATTGTGGTGATTCACTTACTAGGAGGTTCACGCGCTAATTGGCATCGCACGCTAAACCCTCAATAGGGGGCCGCACAAGATAAGGATCACACAAGCCACGAGCAATTCACTAGAGTACCTTTTGGCTCTCTATCGGGGAAAGGTCAAGAACCCCTCACAATCACCATGATCAGAGTCGGAGACAATCACCAACCTCCGTTCGACGATCCTCGCTACTCCAAGCCATCTAGGTGGCGACAACCACCAAGAGTAACAAGCGAATCCCGCAGCGAAACACGAACACCAAGTGCCTCTAGATGCAAACACTCAAGCAATGCACTTGTATTAACTCCCAATCTCACAAAGATGATGAATCAATGATGGAGATAAGTGGGAGGGCTTTGGCTAAGCTCACAAGGTTGCTATGTCAATGCAAATGGCTAAGAGAGCGAGCTAGAGCTGGCCTACACACCTTTAAATAGAGTCCCCAATGAATAGAGCCATTGGACTCATAGAGCAGCCCACTACGCACCGACCAGACACGCCGGTCATACTGACTGGACTCAGGACCCCAGCGTCCAGTCCATGGATGTCTGTCACATGTCCCCTCCTTTGATTTTCCACCGTGCGATCTCAATGGTCGAATCACAGTGTCTTTTGCGATTAAGTGGTGATCGGACACGCTGCTCAGAGATGATCGAACGCACCCTGCCTGGAGTCCGGTCACTTCTAGTAAGCATCCAGAGATGATTTTTTAGCTCCACGTCATTAGCACCGGACTCGCCAGAGTAGCGTCCGGTCGGTTTTATTAGCTAGCGTCCTATGCAACTCAGAGAGAGTCTAGAGAGCTCTCTGAGCGATCGGACACGTCCGGCCACACATGACCGGACTCGCTTAGGGTTCGATCAGTCTCTGTTGACTGACCGACGCCTAGGTTTAGCCACCAGACGTGTCCGGTCCCACGAGGACAACGTCCGACGCACTCTGTGAAACCCTGTCTTTTCTATATAGGGCACCAGTGGCACCGTCGGACACTTCGCCGGTGAAGTTTCGAACCCTTGCTCCCAAGTGCTAAACACAATGTGTATCACCTTTGTGCATGTGTGTTAGCATATTTTCACAAACATTTTCAAGGGTGTTTGCACTCCACCAGATCCTAAATGCATATGCAATGAGTTAGAGCATCTAGTGGCACTTTGATAACCATATTTTGATATGAGTTTCACCCCTCTTAATATATGGCTATCGAACCTAAATGTGATCACACTCACTAAGTGTCTTGATCACTGAAACGAAATGGCTCCTACCACTTATACCTTTGCCTTGAGCCTTTTGTTTTTCTCTTTCTTCTTTTTAAGTCCAAGCACCTGATCATCACCATGGCATCACCATCATCATGTCATGATCTTCATTTGCTCCACCACTTGGAATGTGCCACCTATCTCATAATCACTTTGATAAACTAGGTTAGCACTTAGGGTTTCATCAATTCACCAAAACCAAACTAGAGCTTTCAATTGTTCTTTTGATTTTTTTTTTTGTTGTTGCCGTTGTTGGCTGTTCGACTGATTTGCCTCGGTGAATCTCGGCATGAGAAACTTTGCCTGAGTTTTGTGGCTTCTGGGTTATTGACGGTTCTCATGAATCACCCCACCCGGTAGGGCCCATCATCGAGTTGTTGCTGGGCTACGATGCGAGTTCGCATTCATGTGCCACGGCGCATTCCGCCATAGTCAAGGATACTTTGGTCGTGGGCTGGTTCGGCATGGCTGCCGCCCTAGGGGAAGCGGCGTACTCATCATTTTGCCGTTGGTCCTCCCTTTAGAGGGATGATTGGTGATAGCCTGGATGAAGCATCCTCATCATCTTGCTGGTGTTGTCGTTTGGGTGCGCGCCGAGGTGCGCGGTGTGTGAGACCATCTGTCATGTCGCCTAAAAGCCCTAGTTTGGTTTTGGGTAATTGATGAAACCTAGGACTAACCTTTGATCTAAGTGTGTAAATTAGAAAAGGTGGTCCAATCCAAGTGATTGAGCAAGATGAGGTCCATGGTAATGGAGGTGGACATGAAATGAAGATGATCAAGCTCAACTTAGAAAAGAAGAAAGAGAAAAACAAAAACTAAGAAGATCAAGGCAAAGGTATAAGATAGGATTTTGTTTTACACTCAAGACACCATAGAGGGTGTGAGTGACTTAGAATCGATAGCCGTACTATAAAGAGGGGAAATCTTTGGCTAAACGGCTTATCGAGTGCCCCTAGGTGACATGACTTTTGCATATGCATTTAGGAACCTAGTGTGCTAACCTTGACCCTTGTAAAATGCTTTGAAAATGCTAACACTCATGCACGCAAGTTCTATAGTTTGTGGTTAGCAACTTGGAATCAAGGGTGAAGTGGTTGTGGACTTAGAAAAAGAAAGGAGGAAGAAGTCCACGATCGGACGCTGGCCGCCGGGTGACCAGACTCACCCCGGGCGCGTCTGATCAATTATAGCGCATAGTGGTGTTCTGGCCAAGAATGAGGAGGATCGAACGGACGCTGCCCTGGCTCGATCGGTGCATCTGGTCACTTGTTGGCTGGTGGCGATCGAGCACGATAGAACACGCAGGGCACGAGTTAGGTCACGCTGATGTACAGTGACGTCGGCTTCGCAGGCGCGCGGTGAGAAGAAGAAAGGTGACCGAATGCACGGGTGCTTTAGGTCATCTCTGACCTGACACGTCCGATCAGCTAAAAGTGGCTCGGGAACCTCTCTAGAAATGATCTGACGCCAGGATGCCCTGAGTCCGGTTATCACAGAAGCGAGTCCGGTCTCAACTTAGTGCACAAGCGATCAAAGTTTTGACCATTGGAGATCAACGAACGACATTCAAAGCGGGGACACGTGGACGCATCCCTGTGACTGGATGTAGGGTCCTAAGCGTCAGGTCATCTTGACTAGCGTGTCCGATCCCTGTGCAGTGAGCCCACTGCTAAGCCTAACGGCTCTATTCGTTTGGGGACGTCTATAAATAGTGTTTGGTCAGCTCCAAGACATTTGTCTTGGCACTTTGACATACTTGACATCCTTATGAGCCTAAGCAAACACCTCCTACTCATCTCCATCATTCATTCATCATCATAGTGAGATTGGGAGTGATTTCAAGTGCATTTGCTTGAGTGATTGTATCTAGTGGCACTTGGAGATCGTTGTGGCTATGGATTTCTTGTTCCTCTTGGTGGTTGTCGCCACCTAGATGGCTTGGATGTAACACCCTTGGTGTTACCGCTTAAACAACTTGCTAAACTATGTCATGAGCATCATGTTTATGTGTCAATGCATGTGATAAAGTGTGTAGATCAATTTCCATAACTCAAAACGATCAACAAAAATGCTAAATGAAAGTTGATTCAATATTCATGTTATATCACTTAGGGCTTAAAACCAATTTTTATTAAGCAAAAATACTATAGAACATATATGTGACACTTAAATAAAGTTGGAAGTACAAACTTTGTAGATAACAATGCAACTTTAACTTTTGGAAAGTAGATGTTGTTAACTAGTGTTTTAGGAGCTCAAAAATCAAACTTGACGTTAAGATAAGCTCTTTTCGTTAAGTTGGCAAGCACTTGAACGATTGTTAAAATACCATTTTTAGCGATTTATATTGAGTGAATTAGTTAAATGGTGCTTAAATATTTTGCTCCCATGGGTTAGTATAAGGTATGGACTATGGCATGAAGTATTTGTTGGTTGAGGTTAGCAAGGTTTAAATCTATTAAAAATTATGATAAAAGAGTTAATGATTACTTAGTCCTAACTAAAAATCTTAACATTTCTAAGTATGAAGGGTGGTAGACAATGCTATTTTGGCATTTAATTTTTAACAAAAATGTTTAAACACTAGTTGCATGTTTTGGTATTATTGATTGCATCAAAATGAGTGCTTGAGCATGGCATAGGTCGACATTGTGTTGGATGTCACGTTGTCCGCTCTAAAATTGCCCTAACTTCACTAGAACACGCTGTCGGTGTTGTGTCGGGCTTCGTTCGTGAACTAGCATTCGGTGCGATGAGCTCATATTGGCATCCATCTATCTCCTTCCCTGGTTGCTCTTTAGTCATGGTGATGGCGTTGCTAGGATGTTGGCAATGTGGACTTCACGATAGGAGAGTTAGTTGGACCTTAACTATGATCATTAGCAACTTTTGCTATGCTTTAAAACATGTGCACATCACCTAGGGCATCCGTTCGGACGGTGTTTGCGGTCACTGCATGCGTGGGTGCCGCTGGCGCTAGGCTTAGGCCATGGCTAGGCTACTACCGCTGGCCAGCTCACGTGCTAGGGTGATGACGCCAAGCGCCTATGGCCTAGCATTGGCCGATCCTAGCTGGCTGCTGGCTGGTCCCGCCACTGCACACACGCCGCGCTCGCACGACTGGCCGCTGCACCATGTAGTGGTTGTGACTATATCGCGTGATGGACGTGGTGCTTGCCTTGCCCCTCATCTTACCTACCCCTACCTGGTCCTTGAGCTGGAGCCTTGCTGACATGGCGAGTCGAGGGTCGGACGCAGCGGCGATGGACGTTTCCCTGCCTCGCCTTGTTCCGCTAGCCGACGTCGGTGAGCCACTTGGGTTTTGCCACTTCATTCAAGCGCATCATGATAGGCTGCCTAGTCACGTCACCCGTGCGCATGTGCTCTTACTACAGCTATCGATCGAAGCCACCATCTTAATCCACTTGAGCTCACTCATGTGCCTCTCCACGACATGGCCACAGCGGGAGCACCGCGCGCTCTACCTCTCGATTCGCTTAGCTCAGAGCTCTATAGTTCAATCCCTTGCTCCAGCAAGTGGCCTAGGGAGTCGACTAGTCAGGCGACTCCTATCGAGGTTTTGTCGCGCCTCAGCGCTGGATGAATTTAGCGTTTCTACGGCCGCCGGTCATCACGCTCCGAAGCAGAGCATGACTTGGGGGTAAGGTCCTACCCCTAGGTAGGGGTTCAACTAGTTGTTCCTATGAGCTCACCTTGGTTCCCTCGAGCTGTTGCTCACCTTTGTTTGACCAGGAATGATGCGAGTGAGGACCTGACGCGTCGGTGTCAACCTTGGAGCACCGCCGCCCCGTTTGGTCGCACGTGGCTAGACCGCCACAGCGCTTTCCGACTTCATCCATCAGTAGGGGGTGCACCACAATGAGCTACGGATGCTTCTCCATCATCTCTACCTTGCCATAAGGGTGTAGGCTCGTTGGAATAGTCATGCCGCCACCGCGGATAGCCGCTCATCGCTGTAGCTTGCACTAGCGTGTCTTCGAGTCCCTAACCGCCACCCATCCTTACGCGTTTAGCTGTAGATGGTGGTCGGCCCCTTAATGCCATCGTAGCGAGCCTAGTTTGCCCGGCATAACTGCCTTGTGCCGTCGGCCACCGTGTCGGCACGTGCGGGGATCTCAGGGACCTCCCCGTGGTTAAGGCGAAGACATACGAGGGTACAATTGCTAGATTACTGACGGTAGGAATAGTGCTCATAGTAGTTATGTTATTATGTAGGAGCACGGGGGTTTTTCTGCAAGTCGTCGTCGCGCGCAGGCCCCTTGGCCTTGGGCCGTTGCTGGGCCACCACGGCGCGTGCAGCCGCGCCGTGCTGGACTGTCGGGCCAAAAGGGTTGTTGCCGGCCCTTTCCTTTTTCTAATGTATTTTTCTAATTTAGTTTTTAAGGTAAACTTGTAAATTCAATATAAAATTATGTAGTTAACCAAAAATTGTGAAACCAATTTTGTTGGGTTCCTAAATCATGATCTATCTATTAGTATATTTTGTTCACATAGTTTTATAATATTTTCAGGGGTTATCTAATCAATTTGAAATGCTTAATATTGTAAGATATAAACTTGTAGGAATTATTGTGATAAATTGGTGATAGTGTTGGCTTTGAAACTTTCATAGTAAATTCCTCATATTATTAGGTGCTCGCTGTAATTTTTGTAGCTCCATAGAAATTAGTTTGTTAAGGTAACTAAATGAGCCCTAGTACAAAAATATATATTTAATCAATCAAATGTCAACAATAATTGGGGGTTTGTAGAACGAAAGCATTTTTCGGAAACAAGGCTTACTTGACGACGTGGATACATAGATTAGTACATTAGTCATTAAGCTAGCTCGTTTGCTCACGGAGGGTAATCGTTTTATAGAGTTGCAGTTATCATTGATTAATTACGTCTCTGCGATGCATCCACGTATATCATAATAGGAAAAACGATGGATCATGGAAATGATCGAAGGAGCAGAAAAGATGGTGCCTTGATGATCGTGTCACCATGATGGAATGCTAACTTTTAGTTATATCTTACACAGGCAAGCCCCGATGTATAACCCCTAGTATTCTGCACTTTATCTTATGCTTGTGCATTAAGTTTTAAGGAGTTGAATGAAAACCACTTGCATATATATATATATATCCTTATCCTATGAGTCTTACTAGTATGATAGGATCATGTAGATTGCTATGCTGTAGGACTCCAGTAGAAATCAAGTGATTGCCTGTCACTCATGAGAGATAGGAATGATATTATTGTTGTTATTATATTACTATCACATGGAATACATATGAATTATAATTGAAGACCGGGCGGAATGGTACTTTGGATATGGACTTTGTTTGGTATTCGAGCGAGGCTCGGATTACACTTGTTTTGCCTATGTCAGTTAAGGACCGACCATTGCATTAGATTCTAGTCAGGTCATAGACTTATTACCTTGAGCACATACTTTCTTATGGGAACGGGAAGGCTCGTTGCTCTCTTGTCATGGGTTTTGGCTCTTTTTAGACAGACTGATTAGAGACGAAGATGGTGGAGGTCTAAGCACCACACTGAGTCCGGGACTCAGGTGTGGGGGCTTAGAGTCCAAGTTTGGACGGGAGCTAGATCCCTTGATAGGAGAGTGATGGGTTGGTCCTACTTGTGCCTAGGGTACAAGCGGGCGTGTGTTTCGGGGTACCCAGTTGGGATATATTGGTTCGTGAATCGCCGTGTAATACGGTATGACTTGTCTATGATCTAGCACCGTAGTAAGAACTGGAATAGGAAAGATGATAAAATGGTTCTGATTGCTTACCACCTGCTTGAAAGTAGCATAGGTGCTTACCTAGAATGGTTAGATAATGAACTAATGATGACTGCTAATAAAATTGAATATAAGGATGCACGTTTAGTAATACTCCTGCAGATGCAATAAGCCCACAAGCCAGATAGCCTTGCATATCCTTAGAGTCTTTCCTTTCCTCCTAACGGGTAAGCCTTACGGAGTACAATTGAGTACTCAGGGTTTGATCTACCCTGTTGCAGGTGACAGGAACATGTGGATGCTAACACTTGTGTGTGGAAACCTCCTGGTGGGCTCAGCGAGGATTTTCCTCAACATTGAGGACATAGAGTTTATTTGAAACATCCACCCAAAATATTTTACAATGGAAAAACTTATAACTTGTTATGATGTATATAACGGATCATCATGTTAATGTTTGACTTATCATTAAATGATTTTATTTCTGCTAAAACTCTGATAACATGGTTATATTCCGCTGTTATAAATAATAAATATTATAATCTAATGTTGCATGAAAAGTGATGTAAGAAATGGCTAAAATGTTGTAAGCTTCATTCTCCCATTTATGATCCTATTGAAAAATGTGGATTTTTGGGTTCTCCCATGGGGTGTGCTCGATAGAACTGCCTAATGTAGCTCAACTTCAGGGTGCTTAGTGTCTAGTGGAAGACAAGCACCTCCGTAAGTGTGTTATTTTGGACAGTTCTGCCACATTGGAGCAGCGGAGGAGGATTGGCATGAGTTGGTGATTGTTCGTGGCCATCTCCCGGTGATTGTGAGGGGTCTTGTGCCTTTCCCGGCGAAGAGCCGAAAGGTAACTCTAGTGGATTGCTTGTGTCATTGAATTACCTCACTTGTGGATAGGTTCTTGCAATGTCCAATTGTGTGGACGAGGTTCATGCAACACCTCTTAGCCATCGAACCACCAAGTGTTGGTCGACACAACAGGGACTAGTGTGCTAGCAAGCACGTGAACCTCGGGAGAAAAATCGGTTGTCTCTTGCCTCTTGGTATTCGCCCGGTGATTGAATTGGTATTCATCTTGTGATTAGTTCACTCCTCTATGTGGCGATATAATCATCTTACTCACTTATTTATATCCCCGCAAACTAGTTGTAGCAAGCTATTTAGTGTAGCTAGAATTGAGAGCTTGTTTTATAGCTTAAGTTCATCTAGTAGAGCTCTTTAGTGTAGCAAGTTTGAGAGCTCTTTGTGAGTAGCAACTTAGCTCTTGTGTGTGCCTAGTGATTATATCAACTAGAATTGTTTGGATAGGTGGCTTACAACCCTAGTAGAGCTAGAGCAAAATTGCATTATGCCATTTGTCATACTAATCAAATTGCTCTAGTGATCTTGTAGATTTTGAAATAGGCTTTTCACCCCCCTCTAGCCATATTAGGACCTTTCAAGTCATATCAAAGCCGTGGTCACCATTTGATTCAAGGCTTAACAACCTTCGGTGCAAAATATGGCTCAAATAGTGTTCAATCATGTTGGGGGCAAACCACCGTTCTTTGATGGCACATCTTTTGATTATTGGAAGAGAAAGATGAAGATGTACCTTGATTCAATCAATGACAAGGTGTGGGATGTGGTAGAGAATGAGTTTGTGATCCTTGACCCTACCAATCTCACCAACAATGACAAGATCAACAAGCAATGCAACACTATGGCACTTAACACAATATACAATGGCATTGATTCAAAAGTGTTTGAGCAAATCAAAGATCTTGAGAAGACAAATGAAGTTTGGGTGATACTAGAGGAAACATATGAGGGCACTTCAATGGTAAAAAGTGCCAAGCTCTACATGCTCAAAGACATGCTATCAAACTTCAAGATGAAGGATGATGAGTCCATTCCAAAGATGTTCTATAGGCTACAAGTCATCATCAATGATCTCAAGAGTTTAGGTGAGAAGGTGAAGGATGAGGACTTCTCTCACAAGTTCTTGATGTGTTTGCCGAAGAGATTCAAGGCATTGAGAACTATCATCTTTAGAGGTGGATTTAAGGATGTCACTCCAAATGAGGTGCTTAGTGATGTGATGACCAAGGACCAATACAATAGTGATGGTGAAGAGCTTGTGAAGGAGGAAGACAAGAAGAAGAGTGTGGCATTCAAGGCTAGCTCATCATCCAAGAACAAGGGCAAATCTAAGAAAGAATCAAGTGATGATGAAGATCTTAGTGACATTGATGATGAAGCTATGGCTCTCTTTGTGCAAGATGGAAAAATTCATGAAGAAGAAGGGCTATGGTCCAAGAAAGAGAAGAGATCACACCAAAAGCAAATAATATGTGAGAAGATACTACAATTGCAAGAGCCCGATCACATTGTAGTGGATTGTCCCTACAATATTGACAATGATGAGGATGAGAAGAAGAAACATAAGAAGGACAAGAAGAAGAAGAAGAAGAAGATGATGACCTTCCAAAAGAAAAAGAATGGTGGAGGCTATGTGGTCACTTGGGATAGTGATGGCTCTTCGAATAGTGATGGCTCTAGTGATGATGACAAGAAATCCATCAAGAAAGCACTAGCAAGCATCGTCATCAACAACAAGCCTTCCATCTTCAATACTCCATCAACATGCCTCATGGTAAAGCCTACCAAGGTAAAATATGATGTGAGTGATGATGATGAATGTGAAAGTGATGCTTGTAGGAGTGATGATGATGATGATGATGAGTACACCAAGGTGAAGCTCTTGGCCATGTGTGAGCAAGTGCACACTTGCTTTGAGATGAAGAGAAAGGAGTACAAAGAATTGCACAAGAAAGTCAAATTTCTTGAGCAATCCTTTGATGAGCTCAATGCCACTCATGAGAGGCTAATGGAAGCCCATGAGAAGCTTGGCAAAGCTCACTCTAAGCTTGAAAAGGCTCACTCCTCTCTCATCGAGCAAGCCAAGAAGGAGGAAGCCAAGAAGGAGCAAGTGATTGTGTCTTGTGATGTGGGACTAACATGTGATATTATTGATGAATCCTTTTATAAGCCCATTGTTGTTGCTCCCACTAACCCTTCTTATAGCACTACCTGATGAGTACAGGCCCAATCTTCCGAGAGGTAGCCGGTAAGTTCGATTTGTGGAGATCTCGACGTTGGCGATCCGACTTCAAATCAGAAGCGATTCGAACCCTGCAACCGTTACACCACTGCTCCGTTGGTTATCAACCAAGCACAACTTGATTGACCTCGCCAAGAAGGCTTTTCCTGCAAGCGAATCGAAGAGCACAAGCAAGAAGGTAAAACACGCAATCTGATATTGCAAATATAAATGACGCGAATATCAATAGAGGGTTCTAGAACTCGGTTCCAAAGGACTAATCGACACAGTGGAGGAGATCAAGAACGGGGGCTCTAGATCACTGTAAAAGGATTTGTCACCACAGTTACAATGAACGATTCAGTTTCTCGATGGAAAACTAAACTCTAAACAAAACCCAATTGTGTAGCAGCGGCGACGGCTGTGTTTATAGTCTAAGACTCGACCTAGGGTTGGGGACGGCCAGGGGTTGGGCACCCACAACTTGGGCTTAATGTCCGACACGATACATGGCCAAGTTGGCCCAAATAGGTGATGCAGCACCTTGCCGTGGTCACACAGAATGATCCACAAACCTTCTGGAGCTAGGACCAGATCCAAAACGACGGCGTCGTCGTCCCCTTTCCAACGCATCCAAGAACAGCCCGTTTCGATGTCGTATGAGAAAGTTATGACCGAAACAGTGACGACGTGTCTGCTGAATCCGAGGGCGACGTGGCAGCTGAGTTGGGAACGAATTGCAACTTGGGGAAGACCATGGCGTCGGTGTGTCCAGCATGGCGATGTCCTCATCATCCTCCCCTTCTCGAATTGGAGTCGTCCTCGACTCCATCTTGGCGATGTCCTCATCACTACCACTTCTATTTCACCTTTGAGTGATGGTTTCACTTGTGATGCCTCACTAATGGTGGAAAATGAGACCCCCAAGAAGGAGGTGAATGAGCTCACTCATGCCTTAGGCAATGCCTATGGTGGAGATATCGGCTTGCTAAAGTGCTTGGGTAGCCAAAGGTTCTCTCTCAACAAAGAGGGATTAGGCTATAACCCTAAGAAAGGCAAGGTGACCTTTGTCACTCCCAAAGCTAGCTTTGTGAAGGGCAATGGTCGGTTTTGCAATAAATGCAAGCAAGTTGGGCATATAGAGCAATATTGCAAGATTAACAAGAACAAGCAACCTAATGTATCCTCAATTAGATTTGATTCTTGTTACATGCTTGTTAAGGGTGCCAATGATGTGAGGGCTAAGTTCGTTGGTATACCAATTGTGGGCCCAAAGAAGAAAGCCATTTGGGTACCAAAGACCTTGGTGACTAACCTTCAAGGACCCAAGCAAATTTGGGTACCTAAAAAGAATTGATCTTTTATAGGTCAATTATAAAGCCAGAGAAAGGCATTGGGTTCTTGATAGTGGGTGCACACAACACATGACCGGTGATTCAAGAATGTTCAATTTAATCAATAAAGATGAGAGCAATGGGATTGATAGTATCACATTTGGTGACAATAGCAAAGGCAAGGTCAAGGGTCTTGGTAAGATTACAATATCAATGACTTGAGCATTTCCAATATGCTACTAGTAGAAAGCTTGAACTTCAACATATTGTCGGTAGCTCAATTGTGTAATCTTAGTTTCAAGTGCATATTTGGTGTGGATGATGTAGAGATCATTAGTGTAGATGGCTCTAACTTGATCTTCAAAGGATTTAGATATGAGAATCTATACTTAGTTGATTTCAATGCTAAAGAAGCTCAATTGTCAACATGTTTGCTCACTAAGTCTAGTATGGGTTGGTTATGGCATAGAAGGCTTGGTCATGTTGGAATGAAACAATTGAACAAGTTGATAAGTATGACCTAGTTAGAGGCTTGAAAGATGTCACATTTGAGAAGGATAAGCTTTGTAGTGCATGTCAAGCCAGAAAGCAAGTTGGAAACACACATCCTAAGAAGAGCATGATGAGCACATCTAAGGCATTTGAGTTGTTGCACATGGACTTATTTGGACCAATCACTTACACTAGCATTGGTAGAAACAAATATGGATTTGTGATTGTGGATGATTTCACTAGATATACATGGGTGTTCTTTCTTGTTGACAAGAGTGATGTGTTTACAACATTCAAGACATTCATCAAGAGAATTCAAAATGAGTTTGAAACAACCATCAAGAAAGTAAAAGTGATAATGGAAGTGAGTTCAATGATACAATAATTGATGAGCTTTGTGATGAGTTTGGAATTAGGCATCAATTATTGGCCAAGTATGCTCCTCAATCAAATGGTCTAGTTGGGAGGAAGAATAGAACTTTGATTGACATGGAAAGATCAATATTGAGTGAGTACAATGTGAGTCATTCATTTTGGGCCGAAGCAATCAACACGGCTTGCTACTATAGCAACTGACTCTATTGTCATCCATTGAAGGAGAAGACCCCATATGAGCTCTTGAATGATAGAAAACCCAATATTGCATACTTTCGGGTCTTTGGTTGCAAATGCTATATATTGAAGAAAGGCATAAGATTGAGCAAGTTTGAGAAGAAATGTGATGAAGGTTTCTTACTTGGTTACTCCACTACTAGCAAGGCTTATAGAGTTTGGAATTTGGCTAGTGGTACTCTTGAGGAAGTGCATGATGTTTAATTTGATTAAACCAAGGGTTCCTAAGAGGGAGATGAGAATCTAGATGATGTGAGAGGCACTCAATTGGTCAATGCAATGAAGAACATGGATGTTGGTGATATAAGGCCTAGAGAGGTGATTGAAGTTGAAGATGACAAAGATCAAGTGCTCTCTAATTCAAATGTGCAAGTTGATGCAAATCAAGCTAGTTCATCATCTCAAGCGCAAAATCAACAAGTGGCTAGTACATCATCTCAACCAAATGACCAATCAAATGCAAGCAATCAAGTGCAAGTGATCCAACCAACCAATGTTGCAAGAGATCATCCATTGGATTCTATCATTAGTGATATTTCTAGAGGTGTGCAAACAAGATTAAGATTGACATCATTTTGTGAACACTTCTCATTTGTGTCATCCATTGAACCGAAAAAGATAGATGAAGCTTTGAAGGATGTTGATTGGGTGAATGCCATGCATGAAGAGTTAAACAACTTCACAAGGAATCAAGTATGGGAGTTAGTTGAGAGGCCTAAGGATCATAATATGATTGGAACCAAATGGGTCTTTAGGAACAAGCAAGATCAACATGGGATAGTTGTAAGGAACAAAGCAAGATTGGTAGCTCAAGGTTACACTCAAGTTGAAGGTCTTGACTTTAGAGAAACATATGCCCCGGTTGCAAGATTAAAAGCAATTAGGATCTTGTTAGCCTATGCTTGTGCTCATAACATCAAGTTGTACCAAATGGATGTGAAGAGTGCATTTCTCAATGGGTACATCAATGAGCTTGTGTATGTTGAGCAACCTCCCAGTTTTGAAGATGAGAAAAAGTCCAACTATGTTTACAAGTTGAGAAAAAGCTTTGTATGGATTGAAGCAAGCACTAAGAGCATGGTATGAGAGATTGAGGGATTTCCCACTCTCTAAAGGATTTAAGATGGGAAAGGTCGACACCACTCTCTTTACCAAGAAGTTAGGCAATGACTTGTTTGTGTTGCAAATCTATGTTGATGACATTATATTTGGATCAATCAATCAAGATTTTTATGAAGAGTTTAGAAAGATGATGGCAAGTGAGTTTGAGATGTCCATGATTGGAGAGCTTAGTTACTTCTTTGGTCTTCAAATCAAGCAAATGAAGAATAGCATATTTGTGAGTCAAGGCAAGTACATCAAAGACATGCTCAAGAAGTTTGGAATAGATGATGCTAAAGCTATTAGTACACCAATAGGGACAAATGGAAGCTTGGATAGTGATGGTAGTGGCAACATGGTGGATCAAAAGATGTATCGGTCTATGATTAGAAGCCTACTCTATGTGACCGCATCAAGGCCGGATGTGATGTTTAGTGTATGCATATGTGCTAGATTTCAAGCCTCACCAAGAGAAAGTCATTTGAAGGCAACAAAGAGAATATTGAGGTACTTGAAGCATCCACAAAATGTTGGATTATGGTATCCCAAAGGAGCAAGATTTGAGTTGATTGGATATTCGGACTCCGATTATGCGGGGTGCAAAGTTGAGAGAAAGAGCACATTGGGCACATGTCAACTATTGGGAAGATCACTTGTATCTTGGTCATCAATGAAGCAAAATAGTGTAGCACTTTCAACCCCCGAAGCAGAGTACATTTCGGCTGGTAGTTGTTGTGCTCAATTACTTTGAGTGAAGGCAAATTTGAGTGACTTTGGAATCAAATTCAAACAAGTGTCATTGCTTTGTGACAATGAGAGTGTCGTGAATCTCACTAACAACCCTGTTCAACATTTAAGAACAAAGCATATAGATGTCGGCCATCATTTCATAAGAGATCACCAACAAAAAGGGGACATTTGCATTAAGAGTGTGGGCACCGATGATCGCTGTCACAGAACTGATCAATTTATAAGAGCACAAGTACAAAAACAATCGTCGGAACGATCAAATTCTCGAACTTGAGCCCATATAAACCCGGTAGTCAACTGAAATCTCGAAGGATTTCAAACCAACTTGCATACAACCAAGATCATAGTAATTCAACATAACATATCGTACGTTACAACATTTTGCAGACGTTCGCAAATAGATTACATCATCACAAAGTCATCGTTATTACAAAACAAGTCTTGTAAAACATGCGGAAGCAAATAGTTTAACTTACACACCTGAGTTCAAATACACATACTGGTTCACTGATCACAGCCCGCAAAAGCATTCAGATAAGAAAACAGAGATCGTGCCCATGATCTAGTCTTCGTCACCCGCCGGGTGGAGACAATACTTACAGAATCCCTGATATAGAAGGTCATCTGCAACAAGAGGTAATGAACCCTGAGTACGAGAATGTACTCAGCTAGACTTACCTGTCGGAAACCAAAATAAATGACACCAAGGATTATGCATAGCTTAATGTAGTGGATCTGGCTGACACTTTCTTTTTGCAGAAAAGCATAAGTAATAATGATCAACTCTTAGCCTGAACTAGCAGTGACTTTTTAGCCATTAACTTGTCATCTATATTAGCACCTATACTAAGCAATCATTTTATTAGGGTGCAAACATTAATAACCATATCAGGTATTCATTGTGGCAACCTTATCATCATCATCCATTTAACCATATCGTTAAATTAATTGAATCTATGTTGCATTTGCTCGGTCAAGTTCTCACTATCCGGAGAGACAACGATTCAATCGATTCCTATCCAAATTGGAGGGGTATTCCTAAACACAAACCCCGCTTCCCCCATCGGGTCGCAAAACAAGTCACCTTTGGTATGATTCAGAGTCACGAGTCCGAACAGATTGACATTCTCGTGAGAACCACTCGCCAAGGTTGTTCGGGACTCTAACCCGCCTTGGACTTATGCCAATGGTTCTCCATACATCCTTACTACCTCCGAATGCACGCCATTTGCTTTCGCGTCCCGGCCGAGTCGAGCTACTAGGCTTCACGCAGTCGAACGACTTATCCGCCAGCTAAGTGTTAGGCTGCGTTCAACATGACATGATGACGCGTCTGACGTATCGGTCCTTAAACGACTCAGACGGAGTCACTATGTTCAAACCTACACAAGACCCTGCCCGGTCTTAATTCATTATTCACATGGTTCTTTTCCACGATAGCAAATATAGCCAACCATGATCCACCTCATCCTAAAGCTCGCAGGTGACAGGAAATCACCTGACTTCTACCGCACTAAGCATGGCTAAGCATTTAACCCATTCCTGAACTTAATTAGGATTCCAGTACGATATCTAGACTAGGAAGGATATATAATGCAGCAATTGGTTCCAACCAATTCCTATAGTTAATGCATCATCAACAATAAAAGATACTCAATGTATTTGTAAAAACATGGGAGGCTTAATATGATCCGGGGCTTGCCTTTCAGGAATGAGGAAGGCTGGTGGTCAGGGCACTCGGGCAATTCCTCCGCGGCGACTACTCCGTCGGCTTCCTGCACCTCGGGCTCCTCCTCCTGGTTGGCTCCCTCAAACTCCAGCAATGTCACTCCCTCCAACACACCTATTGCATGAATGTGCAAGATAAATATCATGGATGCACATGAACGAATGTCAGGGATGCTCGGGGAATGCGCATATTCGCTGTAGTTTGCATATTTTAACTTAAGCCCTATTCAAATCACTTTACTTACCAAGTTTATACAACCTAATGTATAATTGCTCATCTTCAGTTAATGACCTAGCACCTGCACCTAAGCATATTCTCAAGTTAGGCTAACCCCTAAACAATCAACGAGAACATTGCATCAAGCATACACTCAAGCATTTGTATTTCAGTAAAATGAAGACTATGTAGCGGTACAGTAAACTAGCCATAACTGGAGATTTATAAATCCAATTGACATGCAACAAGACAATTTGGAAAGCTTATAAAAATTGTCTACAATTCATTTTCAGACCTCCAAGCATGATTCAACACTTTACCAAGTCGAATTCATAAATCAACAGAACTCTGTCCTCACAAGGCAGAGAGTAAGTAAAACTAGAACCTAACTTTAAACAGCTGTAGTTTCTAAACTACTTGGCCAAATGCCCTCAAATTTTGATAGGAGCTAGATACATAAATTATCTACAACTTTTGTATTCATCACATTCACAGCAAATCAAAATATCATGAGGAACTTTATAAAGTCCCCAGATCTGTCCAGAAGGACATAATGCAAATAAATAATTATTAACTTATGATATAAACAAATAATTGGACAAAACTAACTCTACTCACATATCACTCATATCACAAGAACACCAGAAAGTAGGGTGTTCATCCTCAAAATATTTCTTTTAATACCTTTCTTAATTTATTTAATTAATTAGAGGAAATAGTAAACATATATGAAAACTACACCATTAAATCTACAAAAATTACAGTAGACACTACATGCTCTAAGTAGACTACCATAAAAATTTCACACCATTTGAGAAAGTATAACAGCCTACACAAAAATGATAAGGCATAATGGCTTAAAATGGCATAATTAGGAAACCTTAGTGAAAAGTGTCAAGCAACAGTTTTCATATTTTTTCTAGCATCCTTAAGGTACTAAGATACTACCTACCAAGTTTCATGGCCATAGGATTCCTAGATAATTTTCAAAAATTCACTCAAGTATCCCCCAATGATAAAAGGAAAATCTATAACTCAAAAACTACACATGCAATGACTCGCAAATTTTAACCAGAGCTTCTACTAAGCAATACTAGCTTATACACAAAATTTCACAATTTTTGGATCACAGAAACTCAAGATATGATTTAAATAAGTTTGCATGCATTCAAAAACACTTTTCAAGTTCCTATTTAATTCATCCAAAATTTCTACATAATGTGCTCAAGACATATTTTTCTTAAATACTAGACCTCACTGTGAGTCTAACAAAATTTGAATCATATCATTTGGATATATACTTTTGGAATTACAAAATTCACAAACAACATTCAAAATCTACATAAATGAGCTATCCTATTGAATAAATAGCCACTGACGCGTGGGACCCGGGTGTCACCGAGCCCACCCGTCATCGAGACGAAAACAGGGGAGGCGCATGCGATGGCACGGTGGCGGTGGAACTCGCCGACGACGACTCTTCCGGCGACGACAGAGGTACCAACACGCCCACCTCGAACTCCCGAGTCTATAGACCTACTTGGCTTGACCAATTGCCGACGACCAAGACGGTGGCGGCGGCCATGGCGGTGCGGTGGTTCGACCCAATGGAGAGGCATCGACGGCGACCGAAATAGCGCAATTGCTGGTTACACCGAGCTTCCCCAACCCAATGTGACTCTAACGCACCCTCTAGAAGGACCCGTGGTGGTCGAAGATGGGCCGGCCACGGTGAGCGCCAACTCCGGCGAAGCTCAGCCATGGCGGCGGTGGCTGGAATGGTCACGGCGACCTTACCTAAACTCGAATGGCTCGGCTAAGTGGTGGAGGACGTAGAGGCGAACACGGCGAGCTACGGTGAAGGTGTAGTGTGCATTTTTACGGCGGTGAGCAAGCTCTGCGACGGCGCAGTTGGAGCAGCAATGGCGGAGCGGCTTGAGCTCGCTTGCTGCGCGTGGTGGAGGCGAAGAAATGAGAAATGGGCTGACGAGCTGGTCGGGCAGGCGCGCGGAGTGTTCACGTCGTGGCCAGCAACGCCAGGACGGCCGTGGCACGTGGCTTGCGCGTTAGGCGACCAGCGATGAGTGTCACCCACATGTCGGACATTTTCTAAAACAGTGATCACTGTAGCTAGCCTGAACTCTGATTCAGTGATCCATCACCCGACTGACAGGCGATGTTTGACAGTGATTAGCTCCTAAACCGTGATGTATTAGAGGAAACAATGAACATGAAAGTTGTAGAGCTATAGTAGGGATAAAACTTTGATTTAGAAATCAACAGATAACTCTCAACGGATCATGAGTTATATCAAGCCAAAGTTGGCCCATTCAAACTGAAATGGCATTTAGGACTTAGCAAATTTTTCAAGTGTTGAATCCACCTTCAAAGCTGACTTGTGGGTCCTTTTGGAGCATGTTGTGCACATTTTCATGAATTGACTTCTAAACAAAGTTTGTTCCTTATAAAATTTGCTACAACTTTTCTTTAGGTTGCTCAGACATGCAAATATCCTAAGCTGTACTTTTTAAACAGTCAAACACAAGAGCTCTAGGGGTCCATTATGGTCAAACCATGACTTGGGAACCTAATTAGGCAAAATGATCAACATGAACATTGTTCCTAATGACATTCTAAGTATAACTAAGGTTCTTAGGAGAATAATTAGCCACACCACACATTGGTCACACAAGAATCAAGCATGGTATGTACTGAAACAATGAAAAACACATGAAATGTTACACTTGTTTCATAGTCATGTTTCACATGTTTCATGATCTTGTTGCATGGTACTAACTAACCATGTTTCACTAAAGTGTGTTGCATATGTTGCACTTGAGTGTTGCACACTATTCATTTCCTAAAACAATCACACATGAAATATGACAATATGTTGCAATGTTTCACAAGCATGTTTCGTGCAATATAAGCTCATGAATGGATGAATGATGCTCATGTTTATGAAATGCAAGTGCAAATGTGGAAGCCAAACACCGAGGGTGTTACAACCCTCCCCCCTTATAAAAATCTCGTCCCAAGATTTGAAAAGCGTACCATTGTTGATAGAATACCTTATAACCATCCCTCAAATAATCTTCCCTTTCTCACGTTGCATCGCGTTCACTACCTTGATTACTCCACATGACTTTGTAGAACTTGACCACCCGACTTCGAGTCACTCGCTCACGAGTGTCAATCACTTGGACCGGCTTTTCTTCAAAGGTCAAATCAGATTTTAACTCGATATCCCCGAATGGAACTCTCTCTTCAGGGACGCGAAGACATTTCTTCAGTTGGGATACATGAAAGACATTGAAGATAGCACTCATCTCTGGAGGTAATTGAATCTTGTACGCCACCTTACCACTTTGTCCAATGATTTCAAATGGACCAACATATCTCGGCGCAAGCTTTCGCTTCACACCAAAGTGTTGGACACTCTTCATAGGTGAGATTTTCAGATAAACGAAGTCTCCAACTTCGAACTCAATAGGTTTTCTACATCGATCAGCATAACTTTTCTGCCTAGCTTGAGCTGCGGCCATGTGGGTTTGGATAGTACGGACTTGTTCTTCGGCTTCTTGAACAAAATCAATTCCATAATATCTCCTTTCATCGGCTTCCACCCAGTTCAACGGGGTTCTACACTTCCGGCCATACAAAGCTTCAAACGGTGCCATCTTTATACTCTCTTGATAACTGTTATTGTACGAGAATTCAGCTAGGGGTAACCATTTTTCCCATGAGCCCTTAGCCGAGATGACACATGCTCTCAATATATCTTCTAAGATTTGATTCACTCGCTCAGTTTGCCCATTAGTTTGCGGATGATAGGCAGAACTTCTTACTAGCTTAGTTCCTAATAATCCTTGTAAGTGCTCCCAAAAGCAAGTAGTGAACTGTGGTCCTCTATCCGAGACAATAGTATGAGGAATCCCATGAAGTCGGACTATCTGATTGAAGTACAACTCCGCGTAGTCGGTTGGACAGAAATCTATGTGGATAGGAATGAAGTGTGCAGACTTGGTCAGTCGGTCTACAATCACCCAAATAGAGTTAAAATTCCTCTAAGTGGTAGGGAGTCCAACAATAAAATCCATACTGATCTCCTCCCATTTCCAACCTAAAATAGAGAGTGGCTGAAGTAATCCAGCTTTCATGTGCACAGCCTTGACTCGACAACAAGTGTCACACCTAGCCACATAAGCGGCTATCTCTTTCTTCATTTTGGTCCACCAAAATCAAGGCTTCAAATCATGATATATTTTACTACTACCAGGATGAATAGATAATTTAGAAGAATGAGCTTTGGATATGATTTGATTTCTAAGCTCTCTATCCTTCGGAACTACCAACCTATCCTTGAACCATAACACGCCTTCCTCATCAACTCAAAAATGTTTGGTTTCTTGCTCTTTCATCTTGCGCTTGATGTGAAACACACCTGCATCTGTCTTCTGTAGCTCGATAATTCGACTCTGTAGAGTACAACTGACAGTGATGTTGTGAAGGACTGCAGGATGAAGGAGCTTTGACAAATGGACATCACTCTCAATCAATGAGTGGCAATGAGACTTCCTGCTTAAGGCATCCGCTACGACGTTTGCCTTGCCAGGGTGATAGTGCACTTAGAGGTTATAATCCTTGATCAACTCGAGCCATCTTCTCTGACGCATATTCAACTCAGGTTGAGTGAAGATGTACTTGAGACTTTTATGATCAGTGTAGATGTTGCACACATTGCCAAGTAAATAATGTCTCTAGGCCTTCAAAGCATGAACAACGGCAGCGAGTTCTAAGTCATGCGTTGGATAATTCACTTCATGCTTCTGAAGTTGGCGAGAGGTATAAGCAATGACTCTACCTTCCTGCATAAGAACACCTCCTACCCAATACCTGATGCATCGCAGAACACATCAAAAGGTTTCTCGATATCCGGTTGTGCCAAAACCGGAGCCGAAGTGAGAAGAGTTCGCAGGGTATGGAAAGCCACATCACACTCAGGAGTCCAGACAAACTTCATGTCTTTTTGCAGCAACCGAGTCATAGGCTTGGCTATTTTAGAGAAATCCAGGATGAAGCGACGAGAATAGCCAGCCAACCCTAGAAAACTCCAGACCTCGTGCACCGAGATTGGAGCCTTCCAGTTCAACACTTCTTGCACCTTGGTGGGATCAACCATAATTCCACCATCGGACAACACGTGTCCAAGAAAAGGTACCTCACGAAGCCAGAATTCACATTTGCTAAACTTTGCATACAACTGGTGTTCTCGCAATCTAGTGAGAACCACCCGTAAATGTTCAACATGATCTTCTTCATTCTCAAAATAGACCAGGATATCATCTATAAATACCACCACAAATTTGTCCAACTCAGGCATAAACACTGAATTCATCAGATACATAAAATGTGCGGGGGCATTGGTCAATCCAAAAAACATAACCAGGTACTCATATAGACCATATCTTGTAGAGAATGCGGTTTTTGGGACATCCTCAGGCCAAATTTTGATTTGATGATATCCAGATCTCAAATCAATCTTGGAAAAGACTTTTGCTTTAGACAACTGATCAAATAAGATATCTATGCGTGGCAGAGGGTACTTATTCTTGATTGTAACTGCATTCAAGGGTCTATAATCTACACACATGCATAGGGATTGATCCTTCTTCTTCACAAAGATAGCTGGGCACCCCCACGGAGATGAACTAGGATGGATAAGGCCTTTCTTTAGAAGTTCATTCAACTAGGTCTTAAGTTCAGCTAGTTCATTAGGAGGCATTCTATATGGCCTTCTAGAGATAGGAGCTGTGCCAGGAAGCAACTCTATCTTGAACTCCACTTCCCGATCTGGGGGCAATCCAGGCAAATTATCGAGAAAAACATCCGAAAAGTCACACACTACAGGGATATCTACAATAGCCTTTGCTTGCACCGCATTCGCCGCACAAGAAAGATTGATGTCCCTGGGTAGTTGCACCAGAAAACCTTCCTGATTACTAGGATCTCTGAGCATGACTACTCTAGTCGATGTATCAATAAGCACCCCGTGACTGCTCATCCAATTCATTCCCAATATCACATCGATACCCAGCCCCGGTAAAACTACCAGATCAACCTGATAACTTTGCCCCTCTATCTGAAATTGTACGTCCCCAACTACCAGCTTGGTTGGGATAATACCACTGGCAGCCCTAATACAATAACCCTCACCCTCAACAGTATATGTTTTCTGCATAAACTTGGATGCAAATGCCGTACTAATAAAGGAATGCGAAGCACCTAAATCAAATAGTACAACTGCGGGGTGTTGATCAATCAGAAACTTACCAGCAGTCACTACCTCTCCTGAAGGAATCTCAGTAATATTAGTGTGGTTCACCTGCCCCTGACGGCCACCTTGGTAGTTATTCTTCTTAGGGTAAGGGCATTCCCTTGCCCAGTGGCCTGTCTTGTTGCAGTTCCAGCATGGCATGTTGCTTGGAGGAGCCCTAGAACTACCCTGACTGGTAGTGCCCTTGGGAGGAGCAACTGTAAATGCCTTGCGAAACCCAGTCTTGGCAGGATTCTTCTTCTGCGGTGGGCGAAACTTAGCGGCTGACGCTGGAGGACGGAATGGAGCCCTCTGTGTGATGAGAGCCTTGGATTGTGAGGCACCCGCCTCATAGGCCCTCTTATGACTTTTTGAAGCAGCATACACATCATTGTTGTTCTCTTGCGATAAAGCATCACTCACAAACTCATTAAAATGAGCACACTTGCAATTTCCCATAGTCTTCATCAATTTGGGGCTGAGTCCCCGCTTGAAGCTAGCAATCTTCTTGGCATCGGTGTCCACAAACTCGGTAGCATACCTTGCAAGGTTGTTGAAAGCTTGCAGGTATTCATTCAGGCTCTTGTTCCCCTGGGTCAGCTTCATGAACTCTGTATGCTTGATCGCCATGAGACCAGGAGGAATGTAATTTCCCCTAAAAGCAGACTTGAACTGATCCCAAGTGATTTGAGCATTAGCAGGCAAAGTGGACCGATGATGACTCCACCAAATGCCAGCTGGCCCATGCAGTTGGTGAGATGCGTACTCAGTCTTCAATACCTCAGTCAAGCGGAGCAGATGGAACTTCTGCTCGAGAGTATTCAACCACTCATCAGCTTGTAGAGGCTCCTCAGCCTCCTTGAAGATCAGGGGTTTCGTGTCAAGGAAATCCTTGAAATCACTGTATTGATTTGGTTCCGATCCTTGGCATGGACCACGGCCATCACGATTCGCAATCGTACGGAGGGCCTCGGCCATAGTGCGTTGTCCTTCCGCAAGCATTGCTATCAATTCCGTTGGTGTGGGTGGTGGTGGCGGTGGAAGATCATCATCATCATCACCCGCACCGGCGGAACGAGTACGAGGCATCTGCACAATGCACAACCAGTAATTATTGATGATGTCAGCACATTAGAGAGGAATAATGTAATTGTGCCAAACTGAATTTACTTCGAGAATGAAAACTTCATACAATAAACAAAGGCAATAATTCATTCTCCAATCACCACATCATCAAGTAGATTACTAGCGCCATACGTAATGCATTCCAACATGACAAGTTTTAAACTTAACCATTATGATACGCATCCCGAAGGGAGCGAATTAAAGTACATTACATGCCAAGTTCGAATTAAAAAGCTACATCCAACATCAGTCATCGTACTTAAGTCCATTACATCAATGACTGCAAAAGCTTAAACTAGCGAGACTTGCTAACGAACTACTCATCGAAGTCATCATTGTCCACATCGGAGACACCTTGGACTTCTTCTGGGTCTTCCTCTTCTTTTTCATCTGCCGGCTCAGCTGCATTGTCAACCATCTGCACGTCCTCTTCTTCCTCATTGGCCTCAATCACTTGAGGTCCACCCATATTTGGATACCTTGGTATGGGGCGAGGAATAGGAAACAGACGGTTGTGCAGTTGATGGTGCTCAACCTGAAGCTCTTCAAGCTGTTCTTGTAGTGCTTGCTCCCTTTGAAAGGCGTTGTGGTTGGCCAAAATCCAACCCCGATGTCTTTCTTCTGCTAACTCTAAAGCTGCATCCCGGTGACGTGTCACACGATCCAACTCTTGTGTAGCCTCATCTCTCTCAATAGTGAGGTTCATCAGCTGGTTATGAAGCTCGTCTCTCTCACGTGCGGTTTGACCCCACTGTTGCAATCGATAATTTGCAATACCACGAATCTCATCAACTTCTTGCTGAGCTCTCCCACATGCATTTGCCTTACGGCGATACTTGCAGGCACGCAACCTAAACTTGTGCTGAGCTTCCATTGCCTGGCCGGCTTCATCAAGCACACTAGAAAGGGTGTTTTGCCTGACTCTACAAAGCTTCAAGACTGCCATCATAGCACTCATTCCAGCATTGTCGCTCTGCACCCGTTCGCCACGGCCTCGAACCAAGGCCTGACCAACGTCCTGAGTCCACTCAGCCTCAGTAGGAGACACTCGGGGAATGGATGAAGCAGGTCCACCCACTAACTCATCCCCGAAGCTCTATGCTATATCTATCAGCACATCAAGGGCAGCAACCTGAGCGGCTTCCCATGGGCTACGCCCATCAGTCTCAATGCTCCACCCATGCCACAACGGTCTTGTGGGGTTTTGCGACACTACAAAGGTCACGACGTACCATGGTACATCTCCCAATGGTACCGCCTGCCTCCACGTGTAGCTGGGTGCCTCCAGGTACCCAACTGAACTGAGCACCCTCCAGAGCAAAGTGGGAGTACCGAATTGATCCAAAAAGGTGCTGCTACCAGTAGGAAACACGGGCGCGGCCATCTGTATCAAAAAGGGATGCAATTCACGTGAGAGGATTACTTTGCTGAGAGATTACACTTTACACTTGGGATAAGCAATTATAAGGGAGGGGGTAATGCAATATGAATGACATGAGTGAATATGATGCATGTGCGTTCCGTACGTCCTCACAAACCTAAGAAAATTTAAGCTTTAGCAGAATATACGGTGGCATACATACATTCTCTCAATTAGCGGTAACTAGTCGATCTACACGGTGCGTTGTTAGCGTACCTACAGAAAACTTCATTGCAGCCCAACCCAACAAGATATAATGCTAATTACACAAGCAGTAACTAAGATACTCTCCATATATACATCCCCCGATATATATACTTCGATATCCAAACTACCCGACAAATGTACCCACAATCAAGTACCTTCATATATACATGTATGCAACATGTAAATACTCCAGTAACCACAACTAGCTCTCCCCTAGACTGACGGTTGGACGGTCATGCTCTCACAACTCACACTTACCTTAGTGTAGAGGCAATTAATCCATACATTAGCATTCAAACGAATGGCATCCATGCAATATCACGCCGCATGGACGACGAAATAGAAACAATCAATTCCCCCAAGTTAGTAATTATATATAAGCCACCTAGAAGTCCTTAAGTGGGCTATAAAGGATGTGATCACCAGTATACCATAAAAATTTTGATTTTTGAACACTTATATATAACTATAAGTTGGAAAACCGTTTTTACAACAAAAGCTTTTGTTTTAAATAGCCATAAGACATGTTTAATGTTGAATCTAGCTCTGATACCAGCTGTCATAGAACCGACCAATTTATAAGAGCACAAGTACAAAAACAATCGCCGGAACGATCAAATTCTCGAACTTGAGCCCATATAAACCCGGTAGTCAACTGAAATCTCGAAGGATTTCAAACCAACTTGCATACAACCAAGATCACAGTAATTCAACAAAACATATCGTACGTTATAACATTTTGCAGACGTTCGCAAATAGATTACATCATCACAGAGTCATCGTTATTACAAAACAAGTCTTGTAAAACATGCGGAAGTAAATAGTTTAACTTACACACCCGAGTTCAAATACACATACTGGTTCGCTGATCACAGCCCGCAAAAGCATTCAGATAAGAAAACAGAGATCATGCCCATGATCTAGTCTTCGTCACTCGCCGGGTGGAGACAATACTTACAGAATCCCTGATATAGAAGGTCATCTGCAACAAGAGGGAATGAACCCTGAGTACGAGAATGTACTCAGCTAGACTTACCCATCGGAAACCAAAATAAATGACACCAAGGATTATGCATAGCTTAATGTAGTGGATCTGGCTGACACTTTCTTTTTGCAGAAAAGCATAAGTAATAATGATCAACTCTTAGCCTGAACTAGCAGTGACTTTATTGCCATTAACTTGTCATCTATATTAGCACCTATACTAAGCAATCATTTTATTAGGGTGCAAACATTAATAACCATATCAGATATTCATTGTGGCAACCTTATCATCATCATCCATTTAACCATATCGTTAAATTAATTGAATCTACGTTGCCACTGCTCAGTCAAGTTCTCACTATCCAGGAGAGACGGCGATTCGAATCGATTCCTATCCAGCTGGAGGGGTATTCCTAAACACAAACCCTGCTTCCCCCGTCAAGGTCGCAAACAAGTCACCTTTGGTACGATTTAGGAGTCACGAGTCCAAACATATCAACATTCTCAGAGAACCACTCTACCAAGGTTGTTTGGGACTCTAACCCGCCTTGGACTTATGCCAATGGTTCTCCGTACATCCTTACTACCTCCAGAATGCACGCCACTGCTCGCGTCCCCGGCCTGAGTCGAGCTACTAGGCTTCACGGTCGAAACGACTTATCCGGCCAGCTAAGTGTTAGGCTGCGTTCAACATGACATGAGGACGTACAATGTATCGGTCCTTAAACGACTCAGACGGAGTCACTATGTTCAAACCTACACAAGACCCTGCCCGGTCTTAATTCATTACTCACATGGTTCTTTTCCACGATAGCAAATATAGCCAACCGTGATCCACCTCATCCTAAAGCTCGCAGGTGACAGGAAATCACCTGACTTCTACCGCACTAAGCATGGCTAAGCATTTAACCCGTTCCTGAACTTAATTAGGATTCCAGTACGATATCTAGACTAGGAAGGATATATAATGCAGCAATTGGTTCCAACCAATTCCTATACTTAATGCATCATCAACAATAAAAGATACTCAATGTATTTGTAAAAACATAGGAGGCTTAATATGCTCTGGGGCTTACCTTTCAGGAACGAGGAAGGCTGGTGGTCAGGGCACTTGGGCAATTCCTCCGCGGTGACTGCTCCGTCGGCTTCCTACACCTCGGGCTCCTCCTCCTGGTTGGCTCCCTCGAACTCCAGCAACGTCACTCCCTCCGGCACACCTATTGCATGAATGTGCAAGATAAATATCATGGATGCACATGAACGAATGTCAGGGATGCTCGAGGAATGCGCATGTTCGCTGTAGTTTGCATATTTCAACTTAAGCCCTATTCAAATCACTTTACTTACCAAGTTTATACAACCTAATGTATAATTGCTCATCTTCAGTTAATGACCTAGCGCCTGCACCTAAGCATATTCTCAAGTTAGGCTAACCCCTAAACAATCAACGAGAACATTGCATCAAGCATGCACTCAAGCATTTGTATTTCAGTAAAATAAAGACTATGTAGCGGTACAGTAAACTAGCCATAACTGGAGATTTATAAATCCAATTGACATGCAACAAGACAATTTGGAAAGCTTATAAAAATTGTCTACAATTCATTTTCAGACCTCCAAGCATGATTCAACACTTTACCAAGTCGAATTCATAAATCAACAGAACTCTGTCCTCACAAGGCAGAGAGTAAGCAAAACTGGAACCTAACTTTAAACAGCTATAGTTTCTAAACTACTGGGCCAAATGCCCTCAAATTTTGACAAGAGCTTGATACATAAATTATCTACAACTTTTGTATTTGTCACATTCACAGCAAATCAAAATATCATGGGAAACTTTCCAAAGTCTCCAGATCTGTCTAGAAGGACATAATGCAAATAAATAATTATTAACTTATGATATAAACAAATAATTGGACAAAACTAACTCTACTCACATATCACTCATATCACAAGAACACCAGAAAGTAGGGTGTTCATCCTCAAAACATTTCTTTTAATACCTTTCTTAATTTATTTAATTAATTAGAGGAAATAGTAAACATATATGAAAACTACACCATTAAATCTACAAAAATTACAGTAGACACTACATGCTCTAAGTAGACTACCATAAAAATTTCACACCATTTGAGTAAGTATAACAGCCTACACAAAAATGATAAGGCATAATGGCTTAAAATGACATAATTAGGAAACCTTAGTGAAAAGTGTCAAGCAACAGCTTTCATATTTTTTCTAGCATCCTTAAGGTACTAAGATACTACCTACCAAGTTTCATGGCCATAGGATTCCTAGATAATTTTCAAAAATTCACTCAAGTATCCCCCAATGATAAAAGGAAAATCTATAACTCAAAAACTACACATGCAATGACTCTCAAATTTTAACCAGAGCTTCTACTAAGCAATACTAGCTTACCCACAAAATTTCACAATTTTTGGATCACAGAAACTCAAGATATGATTTAAACAAGTTTGCATGCATTCAAAAACACTTTTCAAGTTCCTATTTAATTCATTCAAAATTTCTACATAATGTGCTCAAGACATATTTTTCTTAAATACTAGACCTCACTGTGAGTCTAACAAAATTTGAATCATATCATTTGGATCTATACTTTTGGAATTACAAAATTCACAAACATCATTCAAAATCTGCATAAATGAGCTATCCTATTGAATAAATAGCCACTAACGCGTGGGACCCAGGTGTCAGCCGAGCCCACCCATCATCGAGACGAAAATAGGGGAGGCGCACGCGATGGCATGGCGGCGGTGGAACTTGCCGACGACGACTCTTCCGGCGACGGCAGTGGTACCAACACGTCCACCTTGAACTCCCGAGTCTATAGACCTACTTGGCTTGGCCTATTGCCGACGACCAAGACTGTTGCGGCGGCCATGGTGGTGCGGTGGTTCGGCCCGACGGCGAGGCGTCGACGGCGACCGAAATAGCGCAATTGCTGGTTACACCGAGCTTCCCCAACCCAACGTGACTCTAACGCACCCTCTAGAAGGACCTGTGGTGGTCGGAGATGGGCCGACCACGGTGAGCGCCAACTCCGGCGAAGCTCAGCCATGGCGGTGGTGGCTAGAATGGTCACAGCGAACCTTACCTAAACTCGAATGGCTCGGCTAAGTGGTGGAGGACGTAGAGGCGAACACGGCGGAGCTACGGTGAAGGTGTAGTGTGCGTTTTTGCGGCGGTGAGCAAGCTCTGACGACGGCGCAGTTGGAGCGGCAATGGCGGAGCGGCTTGAGCTCACTTGCTGCGCGTGGTGGAGGCAAAGAAATGAGAAATGGGCTGACGAGCTGGTCGGGCAGGCGCGCGGAGTGTTCACGTCGTGGCTAGCAACGCTAGGACGACCGCGGCACATGGCCTGCGCGTCAGGCGACCAGCGACGAGTGTCACCCACGCGTCGGACGTTTTCTGAAACGGTGATCACTGTAGCTAGCCTGAACTCTGATTCAGTGATCCATCACCCGACTGACAGGCGATGTTTGACAGTGATTAGCTCCTAAACCATGACGTATTAGAGGAAACAGTGAACATGAAAGTTGTAGAGCTATAGTAGGGCTACAACTTTGATTTAGAAATCAATAGCTAACTCTCAACGGATCATGAGTTATATCAAGCCAAAGTTAGCTCATTCAAACTGAAATGGCATTTAGGACTTAGCAAATTTTTCAAGTGTTGAATCCACCTTCAAAGCTGACTTGTGGATCCTTTTTGAGCATGTTCTGCACATTTTCATGAATTGACTTCTAAACAAAGTTTGTTCCTTATAAAATTTGCTACAACTTTGCTTTAGGTTGCTCAGACATGCAAACATCCTAAGCTATACTTTTTAAACAGTCAAACACAAGAGCTCTAGGGGTCCATTATGGTCAAACCATGACTTGGGAACCTAATTAGGCAAAATGATCAACATGAACATTGTTCCTAATGACATTCTAAGTATAACTAAGGTTCTTAGGAGAATAATTAGCCACACCACACATTGGTCACACAAGAATCAAGCATGGTATGTACTGAAACAATGAAAAACACATGAAATGTTACACTTGTTTCATAGTCATGTTTCACATGTTTCATGATCTTGTTGCATGGTACTAACTAACCATGTTTTCACTAAAGTGTGTTGCATATGTTGCACTTAAGTGTTGCACACTATTCATTTCCTAAAACAATCACACATGAAATATGACAATATGTTGCAATGTTTCACAAGCATGTTTCATGCAATATAAGCTCATGAATGGATGAATGATGCTCATGTTTATGAAATGCAAGTGCAAATGTGGAAGCCAAACACCGAGGGTGTTACAATCAACTTACCAATATCTTTACCAAGCCACTTGATGAGAAGAGGTTTTGCAAGCTAAGGAATGAATTGAACATACTTGACTTCTCAAATATGTGTTGATGCACCCCCATTATATGTCTTGCCTCTCCTTTGAGCAAAGCAAGGTAAAGTTGATCGACATATCTTTCATCCATTGCTAAGGACTTGTTTAGTGCATCTAGTCATTCCTCACATGCCTTAGACTCATTCATGAAAATCAAATGAATTTGATGCTTTTATGATACCACTATTGCTTGTATGCTTGAAATAATCTAGTGGTAGTATATGGCATGTTTGTGGCCTTGTGAACCTAGCGTTTGATCTAGAAAATGAGCAATAAGTGTTTAACTCAATATGGTGCATGATAACACTCACTTGGAGGTGTGAAGAAGCTTGCCCTTGGATCAAATCGAGTTAAGTATCTTTTGCAAGTGGTCTAGATTGAACCAAATTGGGAAAATAATCCTCACTTCACATGGTTTCACCCCAACCTATCTAAAATTTGAGCTCACCTTTTGTGCTAATTGTTGACAAAGGGTGTGAGAAAGTCACAAAGATAGTAAGAGATAGGGGGAGCAAACAATTGAAATGACATTGTAAGGGGATCAATTAAATTCACAAATATAGTTAGAGATCAGGGGAGCAAACAATTGAAATGGCATTGTAAGGGGATCAATTAAAAATTGAAGCACACAAGTAGGGGAGCAAGCTCATAAACTTGTATGTGCATTACATATGTTTGTTTGCATAGCACAAGTTTTAAATTCCATATCCATGCTTGTGTGGTGTATGCTAGATTGTAGAAAATGATTGATGAAATGAAAACTAGTATGCATGGGAAGAGTAACTAGACTTGTGCTTATCATGTAAAAACTAGACCCTTTCATATAATGTTGATCTCACGAGGTTTTCTAGTTTTTGTGAATGTCTAGTTACAAATGGTGCTAAGGATGGTGTATATTGGCAACTCCGATTGGTATCACGCTTCAAAGGTCCATTCTTTACACCTTAGCATCATTTGGTAGCTATTACTCTCCCAAATTTCTAATCCATACATATGTGCAAGCTTTCAAATCTAAACTCTTAGCACATATGTAGGGGGAGCTAATGCTTCTAATTTGGGTTTATGTAACTTGTCCATATCCTTTTACATATGGTAAAATGCTTGGGCAAGCAACATGAATCCAAAAAGATTTTATTGAATATCTTTGTGAAAAGGTTGTTATCAATTACCAAAAAGGGGGAGATTGAAAGACCTAATTTGGTTTTGGATAATTGATGAAACCTAGGACTAACCTTTGATCTAAGTGTGTAAATTAGAAAAGGTGGTCCAATCCAAGTGATTGAGCAAGATGAGGTCCATGGTGATGGAGGTGGACAAGAAATGAAGATGATCAAGCTCAACTTGGAAAAGAAGAAAGAGAAAAACAAAAACCGAGAAGATTAAGGAAAAGGTATAAGATAGGTTTTTGTTTTGCACTCAAGACACCATAGAGGGTGTGAGTGACTTAGGATCAATAGATGTACTATAAAGTGGGGAAATCTTTGGTTAAACAACTTATCGAGTGCCACTAGGTGACATGACTTTTGCATATGCATTTAGGAACCTAGTGTGCTAACCTTGACCCTTGTAAAATGCTTTGAAAAATGCTAACACACATGCACACAAGTTCTACACTTTGTGGTTAGCAACTTGGAAGCAAGGGTGAAGTGGTTGTGGACTTAGAAAAAGAAAAGGAGGAAGAAGTCCACGACCGGACGCTAGCTGCGGGGTGACCGGACTCACCCCGGGCGTGTCCGGTCAATTATAGCGCGCAGTGGTGTTCTGGCCGAGAACAAGGAGGATCGACTGGATGTTGCCCTGGCTCGACCGGCATGTCTGGTCACTTGTTCTCTGGTGGCAATCGAGCACGATCGGACACATAGGGCATGAGTCAGGTCACGCTGACATACGGTGACGTCGACTTCGTAGGCACGTGGAGAGAAGAAGAAAGGTGACCGGACACAGAGGCATGTCAGGTCGTCTCTGACCTGATGCGTCTAGTCAGCTAAAAGTGGCTTAGGAACCTCTCTGGAAATGATCTAATGCCAAGATGCCCTGAGTCCGGTTATCACAGAAGCTAGTCCAGTCTCAACTTAGTGCACGAGCGATCAAAGTTTTGACCATTGGAGATCAACGAATGACATTCAATGCAGGGACACGTGGATGCATCCCTATGACCGGACAAAGGGGGTCGAGCGTTCGGTCATCTTGACCGGCACGTCTGGTCCCTGCGCAGTGAGCCCACTGATAAGCCTAATGGCTCTATTCGTTTAGGGACATTTATAAATAGTGTTTGGTCGGCTCCAAGGCATTTCTCTTGGCACTTTGACATACTTGACATCCTTATGAGCCTAAGCAAACACCTCCCACTCATCTCCATCATTCATTCATCATCATAGTGAGATTGGGAGTGATTACAAGTGCATTTGCTTGAGTGATTGCATCTAGTGGCACTTGGGGATCGTTGTGGCTGTGGATTTCTGGTTTCTCTTGGTGGTTGCCGCCACCTAGATGGCTTGGAGCAGCGGAGGAGGATTGGCAAGAAGTTGGTGATTGTTCATGGCCATCTCCCGATGATTGTGAGGTGTCTTGTGCCTTCCCCGACAGAGATCCGAAAGGTAACTCTAGTGGATTGCTTGTGTCATTGAGTTATCTCACTTGTGGGTTGGTTCTTGCGGTGTCCAATTGTGTGGACAAGGTTCATGCAACACCTCTTAGCCGTGAAACCACCAATTGTTGGTCAACACAACAGGGACTAGCATGCCGGCAAGCACGTGAACCTCAGGAGAAAAATCAGTTGTCTCTTGCCCCTTGGTATTCTCCCTGTGATTGAATTGGTATTCATCTTGTGATTGGATCACTCCTCTACGCGGCGGTATAATCATCTTACTCATTTACATTCCCGTAAACTAGTTGTAGCAATCTCTTTAGTGTAGCTAGAATTGAGAGCTTGCTTTGTAGCTTAAGTTCATCTAGTGGAGCTCTTTAGTGTAGCAAGTTTGAGAGCTCTTAGTGAGTAGCAACTTAGCTCTTATATGTGCCTAGTGATTATAGCAACTAGAATTGTTTGGATAAGTGACTTGTAACCCTAGTAGAGCTAGAGCAAAATTGCATTACGCCGTTTATCATACTAATCAAATTGCTATAGTGATCTTGTAGATTTTTAAATAGGCTATTCAGCCCCCTCTAGCCATATTAGGACCTTTCATCGCCACCTGCGTTCCTCTTGTCTAGGCTAGAATGTGCTCCATCCCCTCTGGCCTTGTGCGTGTGGGTGCGTATTCTAGCTTGGGGGCTGACCCTTAGGGCTGAACATTGCGCGGCCTAGCGACATGGTCAAAGCATTGGGAACTAGTTGCAGATCTATTTCGATGCAAGAGGTAAACGAGTGGAGCATTCATGCTTTGTCTTTCCCTATTCCGTGTAAGGAAAATGGACCCTAGGCCCATTTACTTTGGATTTTGGTGTTTGATGACTAACACAACCAAATTGGACTAATGAATTTGCAAGTAATTGTTTTGTAGTTCAATAGGGTGCAAGACGTGACTTGGACAAAGGCGACATGATGATCCCACGATCAAACAGCATAAGCAAGACCCTAGAAGCACAAGAGAAGACCCAAGATATCAAGCAAAGTCCAAGTACGAAGATGGGAACCAAGCCGGACGCAAGATCATGAAGAAACGAGCTCGGTAGAGGTGACTAGACGTGGCCCTATGAGGACCAGACATGTCGCTGCTCGGCAACAATAGGTGTCAGCAGTTGTGATCGGACGCTAAGCGAAGCAGTGACCGAACGCACCGATGACACTGTTCTTTGTCATGGCAATGTTTTCAGCGTGACCGGACGTAGTGGCACTAGATGACCGGGCGCACAAAGTGCAGCGTCCGATCATGTCTAGAGAGGTTCTAGAGCGGCGGAATTGTGACCAGACGTGTTCGGTCGATGATGACTAGACTCGGCAGTGCGTCCGATCTCTACGCGCGCGCTCAACGGTCGAGACGACCGGACGCATCCGGTTAGGACTACAGCAGCGTCCGGTCAGTAACAGAAAGCTGGGTTTCGTCCCCAACAGCTACTTTCTCCATCGGGCTTATAAATAGACCCCCCAACCGGCCATTTGATAGTGTGGAGAAGTGAGGAAACATACCAAGGGTGTTGATACACCATTTTAGTGATCTCCACTTGCATAGTGCTTAGTGATTTATTAGGTGATTAGTGTAGGTACTTTGCGAAGTGCTTAGGTTGATTAGACCACCGCTTATGCGCTTGCTCTAGGTTTAGGCCTAGTGTTTAGTGAGGTTTGCATACTTCTTACCACTCAGTGCTTGCACACACCATTGTTGTATATTGGAGGGGCTTGTAGTCTTGCGAGATCACACCAACCGCGTTTGTGGTGTGGCCGCCATCGTGTACCGGAGGGAACAAGGCCCCCGGCGTTTTGGCTAGAAGCTTGATAGTGAAGACGGCGGGGAGTGGTCCGGAAGAGTCTTGCCGGAAGGCACACCGGAGACCCACTTGCGCATGGGGAAGGACCAGGCTATCCATGGAGTTACCCGACTAGGAGCTTGGCCCTTGTGAGGGATTCCTTGCGAGGGGCTCCAACGAGGACTAGGGGGAAGCTTGCATGCTTCTCGATACCTCAATAAAAATACCGGAGTCATCGACGGGAGTTTGCATATCTCTACCTTACTCTTTAGCTTCTGCATTTACATTGTTTGCATAACTCCTTTTTACGGTAGAGATAGCAACACACCAGCAAAACCGTAGTTGCACATTTAGATAGTTTATCTTTTTGCATAGGTTTTGCTAAGGTTAGAGAAAGAGGCCATAGATTAGACTTAGATTTTTAAGTTGCCTAATTCACCCCCCCCCTCTTAGGTGTCATGGTCCCTTTCATTCCGCCTATTCAAGCGAAGCGACGTTCTATTTCCCTTCACTCCCGCGCGTGAGTGCCCGACTTTGCCCTAGAGCTAGTCCATGAGGCTTGGTCTAAATGGTGCTTTGGTGTGTTCGAGAGATCAGGAATGAGTTCGCCAATCTGTTCTGCCATGAGTATGGATGGAGAGGCTTGAAACAAGTCCTTTGTTCGGCGACAGATGGTGTTCAGGATTTACATATATATGATGTGTGTTTGGCATATTCATTTGTCATTGCGCCGTACTTTCGCTTACTTTTCGTCCAAATTAGAATGTGCTTCATCCCCTTAGTCCTGTGTTCATGAATGCGTGTTTCAGCCTAGGGGCTAGCCCGCAGGGCTAAAATGTGCACAATCCGTCAAAGTGATAGGACGTAAAGGGTAGGTCGTAGATCCGGCACGATGCGGAAAGAAAGTGAGAGGACGACGAGCGCTCTTATTTTCCTTCGTTCCCTTCATCTTGAGTGTACAAGTTCCCCATTTCCTTTCAATCTTGTGCACAGGTGCCTTGCCTTGCCGAGGAGCTGGTCCATGAGGTTTGGCCAGGGCGACCTTGGCGTGAGCGAGAGATCAGGACACGGGTCACCTGCTCGTCGCGACGCAGGGAGCGGTCAGCAGAGACTTAGGAATGGGTCGCTAGGACAATGATAAATAGTGCTACGCTGTGGATCACATGCATGTGCCTATGTGTGCAACCTCCACGAGTGAGTCATGCCCGGCTGCTCGCGCAAGTCAGATCGCTTTACTCGGGGATCCATGCGATACTAGGAGTAGATGTATGGACGCTATGGTCTTTGGTCCGCTCTTCATGTTGGCTCTGGTTCTAGCTCTCTGGTACTTATGGGTGAGCTACATGTGTATGTGGATGTGCTTGGGTAGAGTGACTAGAGTCAAAGCTAATGTAACTGATCGATGTGTTGGAAGCCATCACGGATCTGGCCGTCTTTGCTCGGAGCGCGATGAGCCCCCAAGCGCTTGTCCATGGCAAAGTTGTTGCGATCTCTGGGCTGCGAGCTGATGATGATGCTTCCTTAGTGCTTGGAATGGTTGCAGCTAGCGTGGATCGACTTCTCGGATGGTTTTGGGTCGATTTTTCCTGGCTTGACGTCTTTAGTGGGTTTTCGAGCCCCCGAGGGTGACTTCTTCGAGTTTGGTTCGATGTAGCTTCTGACCGAGGAGGCTCTTGCATTCTGGTGCTTGAGCCTTCATGGCACGTCGACGTTGCAGTCATTGCGTCCCTGCCTCTAGGTGCGGTTGCCTCTCTCGGTGAGGAGCTGGTGCGACCCACTACTATAGATTGACTTATCACTATCGCCACTTTCACTGTCGTAGCGATAAAAGCGTCGGTGTGATACTTCCACCGTTGGTTGGACCGATAGGGAGGCCTCATAAGGATAGAAACTGGTAGTTGAAAACCATCAATGCAGCAGTGGTAGTGGGGTTGAATTCCCCCATCGTTTAGAACGCCGAGCCAACTAGGATGGGCATTATGGCCACTGGACCTACACGACCATTTGGTGTACCGACGGTAGTAAATTTAGCGTGAGTTATTTCCCCATTTTCCAACTACCCACAACACAGTTGCATCACCATTACTTTTGTCTTCCCTGATGCTTATATTAACTGCTCCTCTCTGCTTCTCCATCTTCAAGGTTGGCCTATTTAAGCCGGGGCTGGATGCGCTTCTTGGCAATCCACACACTCCTTCCTCCTTAGATACAGATAGATACAGACAAAGCTCTTGTGACAACCATCTATATTTTCTTCATCGCCATGGCGGCAGCAGCGACGTTGATAGAAGGCCTTCAAGATTGGGTACTACCGACATCTAGGCATAGTGGGGGCTGCTCGATCTAGGTGCTAGTGGAAGATTTGCGATTAAGGGGGTTTGCTTATTTGGGCAAGCCAAGGGGTACTCAATGCACTTTGGTATCCCTGGTCTGCCCTGCATATTTCTTGTGCCGATTCACCATCCCGACGCCCTGCGTGATCCTCCTTCCTCTGGAGCAGCAGTGATGATGGCGGCGCTTCTCTTCCACACCCTCCTTGAGACCATGAGACGTGAGCACCACCATATCCTAATCAACAAGGAAGTTACTACACAAAAAGGTGGACAAAAAATGGTTTCCTTCATTTTTTCCTACTGCTAAACTTACATGTTGACAATTAGTCATCCTATGCAGGAATGCACATGCTCGCGACTATGAGAGGTGGAGATGCTCCTTTTGCTCTCTCTCTCAACCATGAGAGGTGCAGCAGGGAAGGTAAAGCACCTCACTGAGATGCTCCTCTTCTTGCTCTCTCTCTCAACCATGAGAGGTGCAGATGCTAGTGGAAGTTTTGTGAGGTGCCGCCTCGTCCTTAGCTTGCACTGCCTGTCTCTAGACTCGACTATGGGTTGTACCAGTACTCGATAGGTCTTTGTTATTGTACACCCAGTAGTCTTTGATAGGTCTTTGTTATTGTACAACTGGAATGTAACTGAAGTTATCAATGAAATTGCTATGATGATTGTTACTGTATTGTTTATATATAGTTTTTGCCTTAAAAACAATTAATAACTGAATGGCTGTGATGCTTGTTACTCCATTTTTTGAAGTGTCATAGTATTTGCCTTGGCTACATAGATGTGAGCTAAAGCACCTCACTGAGATGGTGCTGGGGTGGAAGTATTTGCCTTGGTTTATTTGCAAATTGTCATTATTGCAGCTCCTGTCGTCGTTTCATATGGTGATTCAGCGTTAGTGTTAGATCGCAAAGTGCAGGGAATCAAATGGTCCATGTCGTGTTACCTGCTCCGTCACTCGCGACTCGCGTGGGTGGCCATGGATGTCACAGACCTTGACTGTTGCCTTCCCCGCTCATGTTTATTAGTGGAGATGACTTGAATAACTTGTATTAAGAAATTGGAAACATGTGCAAGGGAATCTAAACCGCATCATAAAGAAAGGAAACTATAATGAGTTTAGAAAGGAATTGTACTTGCGTATCATTGTATTAAGGAGAATGAAGAGTTTATCATACAAAAAAGAGTTTATCATACAAATCCCTATCATCCAAATATATACATATCAACATTGATCTGCACAGAATCTACCACATTGATCTGAAGAACCTATCACACTCATAGTGGATCCTACACTCCTCACTGCAGAACGTAACCCACTCCTCCCAACCTTCTCATCCTGCATGGACACCATAGCCTCTGCCTCTACACTGATGTCCGTCGTGGCGACGCACCGGCATGTCTAGAGGAGGCAGAGGACTAGACTGACCCAGCGCCGGCCGCCCAGCAAAGTCCTCCAACACGAACATGACCTATTGGAGGCACCATGTACATATCTCATTCGTCTTGGATGTTAGAGGAAGTTCCACGAAGAGATGGGGAAGAACAATACCATCTTCGGTGGTCCGGGTCGCCGATGACATGACAGCTAGGCTCGTTGATGGTTGGCGTGCGGGAGACTTTCAGGTTAGAATATCTATAGGAAATCCTAGAGGGCAGAGGGTGCCTTGCTGTTGCCAGGAAACCTTTTGAGCCCACAGATCTTGATCTGGGATCTCTCAACGCCATGGCATGCGTTCCTCCCTGACATTGATGAAGATGGCGCGGGCAAGGCTCCTCATGGGGCTCCTCATCCTCTCGGATGTTAGAGGGAGTTCTATGAGGTGGTTATTCCCTAGGCTTCTTCCAGGCATCTTCCCTGCTCGTGGCAAAGATTTGGAGGCACGGTGAAGGTCAGTTAGGCCTTCATCCGGCTTCTACATTTCATGAGATGTCCATCGCTTAGTGTGGGGATAAACCTACGATCATCGCTAAATTTTGGCTTATGCTGATGCTTATGTCGATTTGTTGTGAGAGAAAAACACTGTTTGTTCGCTAAAAAGTACTACTAAAGTAGTGCTAAAGAATAGGGCTAAGGTTTTTGTCATCATAACTGTAGTTGCTAATAGATCCTTGTTATTGTATGCCTGGTGAATGAAAAGTGTAATAGAGTTAATCGAAAAAGAATATCTTTTGTTGATTTTGAACACTGTTACCTCACTGTGATGCTGGTGCGGTGTTGCTTTGTGTATGTGAAAACCGCCGTATGGTACGTCTTTGTAATCGCGTCCATTGTTATTGTAGAGATCAGTAACTTTATTATGCAACATCAGCTGACGAACTTTGTCATGTTAGCGTCCATTTTTATTGTGAAAAGTACGCTGTGTGTTCAATACACTACTAAGGCCTAGTTGAATTAGTATCAGCATTGTATAATTCTGTCTCCATCAGATATAAGCGTTGTTGAAAAAATTGTATTGCCGCCAGTAGCCTTCACCGTCGATATCGTCAAAATTAGCAAGCCAACGCGAGACTTCGGCGCATTTTTTGATTTTTTGGCGTGTTTGTAGTTAGCTTACAAAGACCACTACCCACCCAGCCACCACCTCTGTCCATCGCCTCCTCAAGTGCTACTATCGGCGTACAAGCCACCACTCAACGCCGACAAGCTAGTGCTCCACGCCGGTACGCCTCACCGACATGCCCGCACAGATCCACTGGTGATCAGGCTAGTACTCATCACCATCATGGCCGCTCGAGCTCACTGCCGCAAGATCCAAAGGAAAGGGTAATGGTTTATCGCACTTCCCTTATCCATGTTTCTTGGCTTTTTATTCTTATTCCCCTCCTATCTCATCTGAGTTTGAATCAAGCTTCCATCTGATCATTAAGGAGCTCACGAGCACATCCCGTAGGTGCTCCTACTCTGATTCAGGCAACAACGTTGCTGCTTCCATCGTCGACCCCTCTCCACCACATCCTAGTCAAGATGGAGGAGGAGGCCACCAACAAGAGGAACAAAGTAGACATCCTCATAGACGATGTCTTGGTCCTTATCCTCCGCCGCCTCACCACCCGCACCTTGTGCAGCTGCAAGTGTGTGTGTCGCTCCTGGTACCGCCTCATCTCCGAATCCGAGCACCGTAAGGAGCTACCCTAGTTTGTCACTGGATTCATGTATGGCAACTAGAAAGGCAAACGCCGATTCGCCAGCTTCACCGGTGAATACCCCTCCTTTTCCTTCTTGTCCTTCCCCATTTAGGATTTAGTCATCTCAGATTGCTGCAGAGGCCTCTTCCTCTGCTTGTGTGTTGGGCTTTGCTATGTTGTCTGCAATCCGGTGACTAAAAAATCAGTGGTACTACCGCATAGCAACCTTTGTTATGGTTCTGCTCGCTTGGGATTCGATCCCACAATCTCCTTGCACTTCCATGTGGTAGAATTGTGGGTAAGGTCACCTAGGGTGTTAGTTGTTAGCAGCTACTCATCCAAAACTAGAGCATGGATGTGTAAAGAATCTGAATGGGTAGAGGATATTCTAGTATGCAAATTTTTAGGAACTGTGTTTCTTAATGGTTTTATGCACATGCTGGAGGTGTCCCACATAGTTGCTGTTGATATGGAGGAAAAGACATGGAGGAAAATTCTTAGGCCACTAGGTCCTGCAATGTCCATCCATGGAGATCAGGGTCAGTTGTTTGCTGATATTTTCAATATGTCTGACCTTTCAATCTAGATCCTTGAAGACTATGGTACTAGTAAATGGACATTGAAGCATACGGTGAACACGCTGCAGCTATTTGGACTGAACAATATTGGAATCAGTTCTGAGGCTGCCAATGCGGACTACAGAGTGATTGAAGTTCACCTAGAATGGAATTTGATTTTCCTTGTTGGGGAGGACAGAACACTGATGGCATATGACATGGGCTATAGAAAAGTTTATGTCCTTTTTGCCTGGGTCGTCAGCTATCCTAAAAGTACCTAGAGTATTTATTTGAACTGACATCACTATCTACCTTATGTGTTCCCTTGTTCATGGAGTCATTAATAGAGCAGTAAAGGTGCATATGCTATATTTTGTTGTTAGGACATGTCTTTGTTCAGGTAGGGAGTTATTTTGAGTCTATATATAGTCCAATTTTGGCTTGCTAACTAAACCAATGGTATGTTGAATATTATTAATTCTGCTGGTTTGCATTGTGTAGGTTTTGGAGTCTCTGTGCTTTTGAACGATTTTCCTGCAATGGCTATGGGAAGAAGAAGAGGGGTTCCATGCTGCATTGGCTGCCAAGCTGATCAAGGAGTGCCAATCTAAAGGAGCAGAGTATATCTAGCTCATTTTAGTTATGTAAGTCTGTAGGGAGCATAACCTTTATTATGCTATGTTAATTCATCAGTTGACACAGTTGTTATGTTAGTGTCGAGCATTGTTATTATAACAAGTACTCTTAATTGTGGACATGATGAATGATGTGTAATGATTATATCTGTATGGTGTGTGTTCAGTAAGTTATTAAGGCCTAGCTGAATTTAGTAAATACAATATGAAAACCGGATGCAATTTTGTCACTGGCGGATGTAAAGGCCGTTGGTTGTTTTGTCATCACCGCCGTACCACTCGCCTTTGGTGAAGCAGATTGCCATCACCACCGCTATTTATCTGATGTGGCAGGGGTCAATAGTGCATCACTGCCGAATCATTTAGTAACCCGACATCGACTAAAGGATCATCATAGGCAGATCGTACTACAACACGACGGTGACCATGCCCTATGACCTGACGGTTCATACGCTAAAGCAACGGTGATGTTTGCCTCGATACAGGCGGGTCACGCTCTAATGCAATGGAATAATGATCTGATCATGGACGGATCATAAGCCATGCGGTGATGTTAGTGCATACCCACATACACGGGTTGTTCTCTAATGCGATGGAAGTAAGGACCTTATCACGAATGGATGATAAGCCAATACGGTGGTGTAGTGTACACCCCAGTCGGTCCTAGATACCGATGGTGATGGCTATGAGTATCACTACCGACAGCTTACTACCGAGGCCGAAATTGACTACGATGTGAGTTACAATGCGGTTGTGAAAGGTGCGAGTGTAGAGTGACCTATCGCTGTGAAAGTGGGTTCTGAGTGCAACACGGTTCGCTTCACTTAGTGTGGCACCCGGTGCACTCAGGGAGCCCACTTTCTCAAATGCACGCGCCTCCGAGTGACAGCTGACAGTCCGCTGGGATGTGTTGGGCGGCTTGTCTATTTTGAGGATTGGATCCTGGTTCCAGGCTTGACCATGTGAGGCATGGCGCCGGGTAGCCACCTAATTGTTAACGATAACACCACGTGGCGGTGCGTGGTTTTGTCGTTTGTTGATGCCTCGACATGTCGTGCTCTCTGGTTGTGGAGGTGCTATCTTGGGCATGGCTCCACTGCCAAACTCAGGCTTCCCACGTGGTTGGCCTGGATGGTGCAGAAGCTAGTGATGGGCATTGACCCATTAGTGTGGATAACCGCATGGTTCCCCAAAAGGATATGGTCGGTTGAGGCCATTCCCTGGGTGAGTTCATCACGAGCCATGGCCTTCTGGCCTCCTGGGTGGAGGACTTGGCCATGACCGGTGACGAGAGAGGGTATTGGCCCCCTATGTAGGTAAACTCTGGGATGCTGCCGCTTAGGCATTTCCAAGAGTGTGTCCCCCACGGGCCACGGGGCCCTAATCTCCATGGCGGAGGTTTGGGTCGTGGCTATAGGCAGACGCGGGCGCTGGCCCTTTGACGTAGGTGAACTCATTGTTTTCACGGTGGATGTGGCCACCGTGGGCCATTCCACCAGTGAGTCCTCCAACGGTGCGAGGAGCCATCGCTTCTTGCTCAACAATCAAGAGTGCGCGACTGTCCCCTACTTGGCATGTCAATTATCGATGTTTTGTAAACCAGACTAGTGAACTTAAACGATTGCACAGTGCTCTAGGAAGATGATGGTAGCATCCAAAAGACATGAGGATTTATACTGGTTCAGACCAGAGCCCTACGTCTAGTCTCAGAGATGATCGAGTGCATGTTCTCCTTGCTGGAATGCTCTAAAGTTCTTACAATGGGGGGTGCAAGAATGGTGGAAGAGGTAGAAGATCTAGAGCTAGGAACGGGCTGTCTGAAGGGAAGATTTAGGAGCCCTTCTATGGTGTAAGAATGGGTGAATGAGAGATGGATTCCCTAGATAGGTGCCATGGCTGCCCTTATATAGAGTTCGGGGCTAGGGCATATACAAAGAAGAAGGTTCTCCCGACTGAAGGGTCGTGAGCCTGAGGGAGGTCCTAGCTAACTTGGCTTGCAAGCTACGCCATCTTGTGGAGCACATCTGGGCGTGGTTGTCATCATGGTCTTGTGGCCACATCATGGCATGGTGTGACATGGTGCTACTGTGCGGCCGTTGCGACACTGTAGGCACGGTGGTGGTTCACCAGCCATCCTGTGCGACATGGTCCTCATCACCGCCTCCTGGTTTCCTGGGGCATCGTATAGGAGTTGGTAGCCGCTGAAAGCTCTAGTTTGGTTTTGGTGAATTGATGAAACCCTAAGTGCTAACCTAGTTTATCAAAGTGATTATGAGATAGGTGGCACATTCCAAGTGGTGAAGCAAATGGTGATGATCAAGATGATGGCGTGACCATGGTGATGATCAAATGCTTGGACTTGAAGAGAAGAAAGAGAAAAACAAAAAGCTCAAGGTAAAGGTGATATCCATAGGAGCTTTTGTGTTTTGGTGATTGAGACACTTAGCGAGTGTGATCATATTTAGGATCGATAGCCGTACTATTAAGAGGGGTGAAACTCGTATCGAAATGTGGTTATCAAAGTGTTACTAGATATTCTAGCTCATTGCATATGCATTTAGATCAAGTGGAGTGCTAACACCCTTGCAAATATTTGTGAAAATATGCTAACACACGTGCACAAGGTGATACACTTGGTGGTTGGCACATTTGATCAAGGGTGGCAAAGTTGGTGAAGTGAAGGAGGTGATTGTCACTGTCTTTCAGTGAACGAACGCTGAGCTCGGTGTAACCGGACTCAATCGGTGCGTCCAGTCAGTTTAGAACAGTGAAGGGCTCAGCCACGGTGAGTGACCGAACTCTAGGTCAAAATGTGACCTGACGTGACGCTTGTGCGTCTGGTCGAGGATGACGTATGCTGACGCCAGCGACTGAGTGAGCGTGGTGGAGACCTTATGCGGTGGCGCATCTGGTCGCGTGCACCTGACGTGTTCGGTCATGATTTTAGCGCTCAGGGAGCTCTTTGGAGTCGACCTAACGCTGCATAGTGGCAGTGAGCTGCGTGTTCGGTCGCAGGGTGAAGGCTTGGGCGTGCGCGGGATGAAGTGAGCATCGGCGCATCCGGTCTTGGTCTGTGGCGCATCCGATCATCAATTAACTGCATAGGAACTCGACCATTTGAGATCAGCGGCAGAGGTTTGAAAACGGGGACACATGGCGTTTATCGTGTGACCGGACACTGGGCTAGCTACGTTCGGTCAGCCCGATCAGTGCGTCCGGTCGCCCCGTTTTTTAGTGGACAGTGGAGCCAACGGCTCTATTTCATGGGGGCTTCTATTTAAGCCCCATGGCCACCTCAAGCTCACTCTCTTGGCCATTTGCATTGACATAGCAACCTTGTGAGCTTAGCCAAAGTCCTCCCACTCATCTCCATCATTGATTCATCATCTTTGTGATATTGGGAGAGAATCCAAGTGCATTGCTTGAGTGATTGCATCTAGAGGCACTTGGTGTTTGTGTTTCACTGTGGGATTCACTTGTTACTCTTGGTGGTTGCCGCCACCTAGATGGCTTGGGGCAGCGAGGATCATTGAGCAGAGGAAGGTGCTTGTCTCCGGCTCCGATCATGGTGATTGTGAGGGGTTCTTGACCTTTCCCCGGAAAAGAGCCAAAAGATACTCTAGTGGATTGCTCGTGGCTTGTGTGATCCTCATCTTGTGTTGGTTGGGCGGCACCCGGTTGTAGGTTTGGCGTGTGATACCAATTAGCGCGTGAATCTCTAAGTGAGTGAATCGCCACAAAGAGGACTAGCTTGCCGACGAGCAAGTGAACCTCGGTAAAAAATCATGTGTCATCATTGTTCGAGGATTTCTTGGTATTCATTGTGATTGATTGTGATCATCTTGTAATTGGCTCACTCCTTGACATGTCCATATAATCATCACCATCCCCTCTTGTATTTACATTCCTAGTGTGTAAGCTAAGCTCTTTAGTGTAATTAGTTTTAAGAGCTAACTTGCGTCGGGTCTAGTGGTTAGTGAGGCTCTTTAGTTAGTCTTTGAGAGCTCACTAACTTAGTATAGTTACATAGCCATTGTGTGGATAAAGACTATAGCAACTAGAATTGTGGTAGGTGGCTTGCATTTTTAGTAGGCTAGCACAACACTCGCTTCGTCGTTTATTTGACTAACCACATTGCTTAAGTGTTGTTGTAGAAATTTTTATAGGCTATTCACCCCCTCTAGCCATTAGGACCTTTCAAGTGGTATCAGAGTCATGGTCACCGTGATTTGAGGCTTAACAACCTTCGGTGTTAAAATGGCTCAAATCAACAACACCAAGAAGCCACCCCAATTTGATGGCACAAATTATCCATATTGGAAGTCAAAGATGACCACACATATCAAGTGAATCAATAGAAGGGTGTGGAAGGTGGCAGAAACCAAAATTGAGATTGCTGATCCGGAGAATCCCACCACGGCCGAAGAAGTGCTTCTCCAAAACAATGACATTGCTCTAAGTGCCATTCATGATGCAATTGATGAGAGAATATTTGAGCAAATCAAGAACATTGAGATGGCTCATGAGGCTTGGAAGAAGTTGGAAGAATCATTCGAGGGCACTAAGGCAATAAAGGGTGCAAAGGCATACATTCTCAAGGAGAAATTTGTTAGCTTCAAGATGAAGGAAGATGAGAGTGTGCCGGACATGTTCCATCGGATGGAAGTGCTTGTCAATGATCTCAAAGCACTTGGTGAGAAGGCGGACGACAAGGACTTCTCTCATAAGTTCTTGAGATGCTTACCCACAAGATTTGGCATGTTGGTCACCTTGCTAGTGAGGACCGGTTTGGACACAATGACACCAAACCAAATCTTGGGAGATATCATAACCGATAATGCCTATAGAGATAATGATGAGAAGAAAGAAAAGTGGGAGAAGAAAGATGACAAGAAGGATGACAAGAAGAAAAGTGTGGCATTCAAGGCCACATCATCCAAGGGTGTCGGCGCAAAAACGTGGTAGCCGCGCTGGGTGGACTCGCAGCAAGCTAGAACGATCTGGAGATCTGCCTGGCTCAACACAGGACTAGTCGACCCTATGAATTCCCAAGGGCGTGCCAGCCAATTTTACCTGCAATTGACAAGGAGAGAAAGTTTATCAGTAATTTAGGGTTGAACATGTTGGTTTTGCCCAGACAGTTCTAAGTGTGCCGCTTTGAGAGCAGCTAGATGGAAAAATGGACTAAATAGACGATACGAGAAGAAATCGACTGTTAAGGACTGTAACGCTCGCGGGTCATGATTGATTTTATAGTAACAAATACAATGCACCCAGTTTTAATGATCCTTTCCCTTAAGCTATTAACATGTATGCGTCAAAGATACATCACTGGCTAAATTAGATTTGATCAGTACGTGGTGTAGAGCCAATGAATCCAGTGAAAAGGGATATGCCACGCAAACAATCGATTGTTTGATATAGATAGATCTACGAACCGTCTAGATCTAATCTATTATCGTCAATAGTGAGGTTCGATCGGATTGATGTAGCTATGGTGATGATGATAGTCTAGAACCAGAAAATCCATAGAACTGACCATACTTCAACAGGTTCATGAAAGCGTGCCATATCTGTGAAAGCACAGGCAAATCATATAAAACTATCGATTCAGGTAGAAAAAGGGATTATAGCTTGTGAACAATCGACTGTTTAATATGGACAGATCTATAAACTCATCAAATCTAACATGTTATCCTTAATAGTGGGGTTCGATCGGATTGATGGCAGTCATGATAAAGATAACAGGTTAAACCTTTAAAATAAACAGATCTAGTCACATCTAACAGAATCATGAAGACACACTATAAGCATTAAAGTACTGGCAATCGGCTATTTAGCCAATGCAGGCATAGCAAACAGCTAAGGTCATGCCTGGTCGAAAGCAAATCTACCAACTAGCATACTTCGATTTAAAGTGCTATCAGTGGGGATCGACCGGATCGTTACAGCCATAATAGCGAGCTATAAACTAGATTCAACTAGCTAGTAAGCCTTCTCAAGATCATACATGCCTTAGCCGCGTACTATGCATGATCAAGATTGAAGTAGAATGGCCGATAAAACATAATCCGTCGTCTAAAGTAAGAACCATCGTAATGTGACAAAATAAACGATGGACTAAAAGGATGTGAGGCCGATCTAGATCGATCTCTATCGGGTAGGTTGATATTGCTAAAAACTAATGACAACAAGAACATCAGCAAGATCGGTAACTTAATGAATCTACCCAAAGGATGCCACCCTTAGGTAGAGCCGATAACTTGACCTTAATCTAATTCGAGCAGTGGAGGTCGAACTTAACCGATACAGCCATACTTGAACTAGATAAGGATCGATAACTAACTTATACTAGAGCTCGTAAGAGGTCAGCCGGACCGATGTAGCCTTACAAACAAGAGTATAAGCCATGACGGTACTTACAGACAAGCTAGAGGTCGACCGGATCGATGCAGCCCTGCTTGTTGAAGAACTCGTCGAGATCTACAGTACTCCTACTCCTAAGGGTTGGCATGAAGCTGAAAAAAGTAATTGGTATTGATTGATTGGATATCTTTTTACAATAGCCGGGGTCTAATATTTATACCCGGAACCTAAACATGAATCCTACTCAAGTAGGACTCATTACAATCTTTGGTATAAGAGAAAACATTCCTAACTTAAGATAACTTGGACCCTAATCTTTCCCTTTTTGTAGAGTCTGACATGTTTCCCCCCTCGACGCCATCCATACATAGTCCGTTGATATTGTCTGCTGACGTCATCTATAAAGTAGTCTATCCTGACACTGCATCAAAACCAGCTGACCTCGATTCACACCCTATCGATCCCTTGATGATACAATTTTATAAGCCTTGAGTTTCTGTGTTCTTTGTTCCCAAATTTTGGTGTAAACAAAGGGCAAGGCAAAGCAAGAATCATCAAGAAGGAGGTAAATGAGCTCACTCGTGCCTTAGGGAAAGCCTATGGTGGTGAGGACCGCTTGCTTATATGCTTGGGTAGCCAAAGAGCTTCTCTCTACAAAGAGGGATTGGGCTATAGCCCCAAGAAAGGCAAGGCGGCCTTTGCTCCTCACAATACTAGCTTTGTGAAGAACAATGGTCAGTTTTGCACTAGTTGCAAGCAAGTTGGTCATGTAGAGCAAAAGTGCATGAACAAGAAGTCACAAGGTAATGTATCATCCATTAAGCTTGATTCTTTCTATGTGCTTACCAAGGGTGCAAATGGTGTAAAGGCTAAGTTCATTGGTGCACCATGGATGGGCTCAAAGAAGAAAGCCATTTGGGTATCAAAGAGCTTAGTGACTAATCTTCAAGGACCCAAGCAAGTTTGGGTACCTAAAAAGAGTTGATCTTCTTTTGTAGGTCAATTACAAAGCCGGAGGAAGGCATTGGGCTCTTGATAGTGGGTGCACTCAACACATGACCGGTGATGCAAGAATGTTCAACTCAATCAACACCAATGGCAATGATGGTTATGATAGTATTACATTTGGTGACAATGGCAAAGGCAAGGTCAAAGGGCTTGGTAAGATTACAATATTCAATGACATGAGCATTTCCAATGTGTTGCTAGTTGAGAGCTTGAACTTCAATTTGCTATCCGTGGCTCAATTATGTGATCTTGGATTTAAATGCATATTTGGGGTAGATGATGTAGAGATCATAAGTGTAGATGGCTCTAACTTGTTCTTCAAAGGCTTTAGATATGAGAATCTATACTTGGTTGATTTCAATGCTAGTGAAGCTCAATTGTCAACATGCTTGTTCACTAAGTCTAGTATGGGTTGGTTATGGCATAGAAGGCTTGGTCATGTTGGAATGAAACAATTGAATAGATTGGTTAAGCATGACTTGGTTAGAGGCTTGAAAGATGTTGTGTTTGAGAAGGATAAGCTTTGTAGCTCTTGTCAAGCCGGCAAACAAGTTGGAAACACCCATCCTAAGAAAAGCATGATGAGCACTAGTAAAGCATTTGAGTTGTTGCATATGGATTTGTTTGGGCCAACACAATACACTAGCATCGGTGGAAACAAATATGGCTTTATGATAATGGATGACTATACAAGATACACTTGGGTATTCTTTCTAGTGGACAAGAGTGATGTGTTTTCAACTTTCAAATCATTTGTCAAGGGCATACACAATGAGTGTGAAGCAACCATCGAGAGAGTTAGAAGTAACAATGGTAGTGAGTTCAAGAACACTAGAATTGATGAGTTGTGTGATGAATTTAGAATTAGACATCAATTCTCGGCCAAGTACACTCCACAATTAAATGGCCTTATTGAGAGAAAGAATAGAACACTCATTGATATGGCAAGATCTATGCTTAGTGAATATAATGTGGGCTAAAGCTATCAACATGGCTTGCTATTGTAGCAACCGTCTATATTGTCACCCATTGAAAGAGAAGACACCATATGAGCTCTTGAATGGTAGAAAGCCCAATATTGCATATTTTCAGGAATTTAGTTGCAAATGCTACATATTGAAGAAAGGCACTAGATTGAGCAAGTTTGACAAGAAATGTGATGAATGATTCTTGCTTGGATACCCAACCACTAGCAAAGCATATAGAGTTTGGAATTTGGCAAATGGTACTCTTGAAGAGGTGCATGATGTTGAATTTGATGAAACCAAGGGTTCCTAAGATGAGAATGAGAATCTTGATGATGTTAGAGGCATTCAACTTTTAAATGCCATGAAGAACATGGATGTTGGTGAATTGAGGCCTAGACAAGTGAATGATGATGAAGATGATCAAGTGTAAGTGCTCTCTAACTCAAATGTGCAAGTTGACACTAATCAAGCTAGTACAAGTGGCTCTCATGACAATGTGCAAGATAAGTGGCTAGTACATCATCTCAACCCAATGATCAAGCAAGTGCAAGCAATCAAGTTCCTATTCTCCAACCAACTCATATTGCAAGGGATCATCCATTGGATACTATAATTGGAGATATTTCTAGAGGTGTGCAAAATAGATCAAGATTGGCATCATTTTATGAGCATTTCTAATTTGTGTCATCCATTAAACCAAAGAAGATGAAGAAGCATTGGAGGATGTTGACTGGGTGAATGCTATGCATGAAGAATTGAACAACTTCACAAGAAATCAAGTATGGGAGTTAGTTGAGAGACCAAAGAACCACAATATGATTGGAACCAAATGGGTCTATAGAAACAAGCAAGATCAAGATGGGATAGTAGTAAGGAATAAAGCAAGATTGGTAGCACAAGGATACACTCAAGTGGAAGGTCTTGACTTTGAAGAAACATATGCCCCGATTGCTAGATTGGAAGCAATTAGAATCTTGCTAGCCTATGCTTGTGCCCACAACATCAAGCTCTATCAAATGGATGTCAAAAGTGCATTTCTTAATGGCTATATCAATGAAGAAGTATATGTTGAGCAACCTCCCAGTTTTGAAGATGACAAGAAGCCCGACCATGTGTACAAGTTGAAAAAGACATTATATGGTTTGAAGCAAGCACCTAGAGCATGGTATGAGAGGTTGAGGGACTTCCTACTTTCAAAGGAGTTCATAATGGGCAAGGTTGATACCACTCTTTTCACCAAGAAGATTGGCAAGGACTTGTTTGTGTTGCAAATCTATGTTGATGACATTATCTTTGGATCAACCAATCAAGACTTTTGTGAAGAGTTTGGGAAGATGATGGCTAATGAGTTTGAGATATCCATGATTGGAGAATTGAGTTACTTCCTTGGTCTTCAAATCAAGAAATTGAAGAATGGTACATTTGTGAGTCAAGGCAAGTACATCAAAGACATGCTCAAGAAGTTTGGCATGAATGAAGCAAAGGCCATTAGTACACCAATGGGAACAAATGGCAATTTAGATAGTGATGCAAGTGGCAACATGGTGGATCAAAAGTTGTATCGGTCTATGATTGGAAGCCTACTCTATGTGGCCGCATCAAGGCCGGATGTTATGTTTAGTGTATACATGTGTGCAAGATTTCAAGCCTCACCAAGAGAAAGTCATTTGAAGGCTACAAAGAGAATCTTGAGGTACTTGAAGCATACAGAAAATGTTGGTTTGTGGTATCCCAAAGGAGCAAAGTTTGAGCTAGTTGGTTATTCTGACTCGGATTATGCAGGATGCAAGGTTGAAAGGAAGAGCACCTCAGGCACATGTCAACTATTGGGAAGATCACTTGTTTCATGGTCATCAAAGAAGTAAAATAGTGTTGCATTATCAACCGCCGAAGCCAAATACCTATCCGTCAGTAGTTGTTGTGCCTAAATTTTTTGGATGAAGGCCACTTTGAATGACTTTGGGATCAAGTTCAAGAAAGTGCCATTGCTATGTGACAATGAGAGTGCAATCTAGCTCACCAACAATCTGGTTCAACATGCAAGAACAAAGCACATTGATGTCCGCCACCATTTCATTAGAGATCACCAACAAAAAGGGGACATTTGTATTGAGAGTGTGGGCACCGAAAACCAACTTGCTGACATATTCACCAAGCCATTGGATGAGAAAAGGTTTTGCAAGCTAAGGAATGAGTTGAACATATTGGATTTCTCAAATATGTGTTGATGCACCCCCACTTATATGACAAGCCTCTCCTTCGAGCAACCAAGGTAAAAGTTGATTGGCATGCATACATCCTTTGCTAAGGACTTGTTTAGTGCATCTAGGCATTCCTCATGTCTTGTAGGCTCATTTATGAAAATCAAATGAATTTGATGCTTGTATGGTACCACTATTGCTTCTATGCTTGATTTGATCTAGTGGTAGCATATGACATGTTTGTGGGCTTGTTGTTGATGCTAGTTAACAACCATTATAAGCTATCAATAAAACATGTATAAGGGCACAATTGAGATCACCAACAAAGGTCTAGGGGTTTAAACTAACAAATTCTACGAGTTTTGGTGAATTTGTGATTTCTGCAGGGTTTATCTAGAAAACCGTCAAGGTGGACCTACATGTCAGAATTAATTGCGCTTATCCACCGCGAAACGAACACTAGAAGGTTCTAAAAGACTCAAGAGGACTCCACACCGAAGCGGGAGCCGAGACACCGCCAGGTGGGGCCACCCAGCCCCACCTAGAGGCCGCTTGGCCCCCCAGGGTCCCACCTGTTGGCCTCGTCGCAATGTCGGTTCTCCACCACCTCCTAGGTTGCATCTACACCGCTCCTTAAGTCGGTTTGATCCAAGGGCTCACGTTGGACGCTCCGGCCTATATATATCAGCCCTGCCCCCCTGAAGGCATCAAGTCATTTGAGAAGACAGAAACCCTAATCATCCTTAGAACTGCAGCATATTCCAGGGCATAGCTAGTTAGGTTAGGTCTAGAGGGAGGCAAGCAGGCTTCGCTTGGATTTCCGATCATGTCAAGAGCGTGGTTCGGTATAATCTTTGTACCCCCTCTCTCTTTTGTATCTCCATTATTTCTATATGCTTGCTACAATTGTTATGACAACATTAGTATTCATCTTATTCATGTTCTTCATTATAATGTTCATTGTCTACTTTGATTATATGCTTAGTATAGTTGGATTATCATCATGTTCATGCATAAGTTCGTATAGCGCTCACTCTAAGGTACCATGGGTGGGTGGTCGACATTGTGTAAGCATGGTGCTTATACATTGTTTACCTATGAATACACCCTATATTCTGGGTCATGTGGTAGATCACGGACGTGACACTCCCGTTGAGTCCTTTGTAGTCCACTCCCCAATGTAGGTAGCACGTAGGATCTGATTACGAAGGAAGATAAGCTATGTTCTTATTCTTCCCTAGTAATATCCCTTATGTGTAGATATGAAGATGATCTTAGCCATGATTACTAGGTGTAATTGCACTAATCAATGTATGCTTTGACTTGTAATTAAGGATAACTTAGGAATTATTCCTCTAATATTCTACCTGACCATGCTAATGCCATATAAAGGAGTACTCTGAGTGATTTATCATTATCATTATCATTGATCAATACTTATTATATATATCTTATCCTATGACTTACCCCTGTTATGAGTAGAATATTGGTTATGGTTTACTTCTCCATCAATAGTACAAGCTATCAATACTTGTCCATGCTAGACCTTCCCTGTGGTAAAAATATAAATAACGATATCTGGAATACTCTCGGGTGAAGTGCTACAATAGTATATTACCTGTGCACTTGCAGATCCTTTTTCATTCATATCTATATATTCTTTCTAGTCACATAAGATGATAAAGATCCACTTAGTATTATTCTAGTAGTGATGCTAGGCAGCACCAACAAGCATCTCTGGCACCATCACTAGGGATGATAACCTAGTAAAGTAATGTTAGGAGATGTAGGTAATTAATAGGTGGCTATTAAAACAAGTGACAAGTTAATAAATACCAACACTTGTGAACCTAGTGTTTGATCTAGAAAATGAGCTATAAGTGTTTAACTCAATATGGTACAAGATAACCCTTGAAATGAGGTATGAAGAAGCTTGTCCTTGGATCAAACCGAGTTAAATGTCTTAGGCAAGTATCTAGATTGAACCGAATTTGGGAAAACGATCCTCACCCCATTGATTGACATTGATAATCTTAACCTATCTAAATTGAACCTTTGTGGTCATTGATGACAGAGGCGGAGAAATTCCACAAAGATATGGTTAAAAGGAAGAACTTTGACAAAGGGGGAGACACATGACAAAGGAAAGGGATCAATTAAAATTTTGAGCACACAAGTAGGGGGAGCAAGCTCATAAACTTGATTGGTGCATTTGAATGTGCATTTCATATGTTTGCTTGCATGGCACAAGTTTTAAATTAAAATTCCATGCTTGTGTGGTGTATGCTAGTTGTTGGTTTGATTGATGAAATGAAAAACTAGCATGCATAGGTTGAGTAACTAGATGTTTGTTTATATTGTGAAAACTAGACCCTTGCTTCTAATGTTGATCTCATGGGGTATTCTAGTTTTTGTGAATGTCTAGTTACTAATGGTGCTAAGGATGGTATAATGGCGCACTCTGATTGGTATCATGCTTCAAAGGTCCATCTCTTATACCTTAGCATCATTTGGTAGACATTACTTCCCAACATTTCCAATCCATGCATATGTGCAAGCTTCAATCCAAACTCTTAGAACATATGTAGGGGGGGCTAATGCTACCATTTGGGGTTTATGAAACTTGTCCACATCCTTTTACACATGGTAAATATGCTTGGGCAAGCAACATGAATTCAATTGAATTTCAATTCATATCTTTGTGAAAGTGTTGTCATCAATTATCAAAAAGGGGGAGATTGAAAGCTCTAGTTTGATTTTGGTGAATTGATGAAACCCTAAGTGCTAACCTAGTTTATCAAAGTGATTATGAGATAGATGGCACATTCCAAGTGGTGAAGCAAATGGTGATGATCATGATGATGGTGTGACCATGGTGATGATCAAATGCTTGGACTTGAAGAGAAGAAAGAGAAAAACAAAAAGCTCAAGGCAAAGGTGATATCCATAGGAGCTTTTGTGTTTTGGTGATTGAGACACTTAGCAAGTGTGATCACATTCAGGATCGATAGTCGTACTATTAAGAGGGGTGAAACTCATATCGAAATGCGATTACCAAAGTGCCACTAGATGTTCTAGCTCATTGCATATGCATTTAGATCTAGTGGAGTGCAAACACCCTTTAAAATATTTGTGAAAATATGCTAACACACGTGCACAAGGTGATACACTTGGTGGTTGGCACATTTGATCAAGGGTGGTGAAGTTGGTGAAGTGAAGGAGGTGATTGTCACTGTCTTTCAGTGAATGGACATTGAGCTCGGCATGATCGAACTCAGCCAGTGCGTCCGATCAGTTCAGAACAGTGAAGGGCCCAGCCACGGTGAGCGACTGGTCGCTAGGTCAAAATGTGACCTAACATGATGCTTGTGCATTCGGTCAAGGATGACATACGCTGACGCTAGTGACTGAGTGAGCGTGGTGGAGACCTGACGTGGTGGCACGTTTGGTCGCGTGCACCTGATGCGTCTGGTCATGGTTTTAGTGCTCAGGTGCTCTCTGGAGTTGACCTGACGCTGCACAGTGGTGGTGAGCTGCGCGTCCGGTCACAGGGTGAAGGCTTGGGCATGCGCAGGCTAAAGTGAGCACCGGCACGTCCAGTCTTGGTCTATGGCGCGTCCGATCATCAATTAACTATGTGGGAACTCGACCGTTCAAGATCAGCGGTAGAGGTTTGAAGGCGGGGACACGTGGCGTTGATCGCGTGACCAAACGCTGGGCTAGTTGCGTCCGGTCAGTCCGACCAGCACGTCTGGTCGCCTTGTTTTTTAGTGGACAGTGGAGCCAACGACTCTATTTTATGGGGGCTTCTATTTAAGCCCCATGGCCGGCTCAAGCTCACTCTCTTGGCTATTAGCATTGACATAGCAACCTTGTGAGCTTAGCCAAAGTCCTCCCACTCATCTTCATCATTGATTCATCATCTTTGTGAGATTGGGAGAGATTCCAAGTGCATTGCTTGAGTGATTGCATCTAGAGGCACTTGGTGTTCGTGTTTCGCTGCGGTATTCGCTTGTTACTCTTGGTGGTTGCCACCACCTAGATGGCTTGGAGCAATGAGGATCGTCGAGCGGAGGAAGGTGCTTGTCTCTGACTCCAATCGTGGCGATTGTGAGGGGTTCTTGACCTTTCCCCAAAGGAGAGCCAAAAGGTACTTGTGGGGGACCAAATACTGGGGTACTCAAAGAGGAGGAGCTAATAACCATCAAACGTTAATGCTTCCGAACAGACAAGAGCGTGACTACACCTCTTGCTTAATGACCAAGGGCAGACTCCGCCTTGCCTGATGTTCAAGGGCTAGCACAGCCTCGCCCAATGTCTGAGGGTAGACTCCACCTTGCCCGACGTCTAAGGGCAGACTCCGCCTCGCCCGATGTTTGGGGGTTGGCTTCGCCTCGTCCGATGTTTGAGGGCAGACTCCGCCTCACCCGATGTCTAAGGGAAGACTTCGCCTCACCCGATGTCTGAGCTTGACTACACCTCTTGCCTAATGACCAAGGGTAGACTCCACCTAGCCTGACATCCGAGGGCTGGCTCTGCCTTGCCCGACATCTGAGGGCAGGCTCTGCCTCACCCGACGTCCGGGGCTGGCTCTGCCTTGCCTGACGTCTGAGGGCAGGCTTTGCCTCGCCTGACGTTTGGGGGCTAGCTCCACCTCGCCTAACATCTAAGGGCAGGCTCTACCTTGTTCGACGTCCGAGGGCTGGCTCTGCCTCACCCGGCGTCTGAGGGGCTGGCTCCGCCTTGCCCGATGTCTGAGGGTAGGCTCTACCTCACCCGAGGTCTGAGGGCGGCTCTGCCTCACCCGATGTCTGTGGGCCGGGCTCCACCTTGCCCGATGTCCGAGGGCTATCTCCACCTCACCCAACGTCTGAGGGCAGGCTCCGCCTTGCCCGACGTCCGGTGGTTGGCTCCGTCTCACCCGACGTCTAAGGGCAGACTCCGCCTCGCTCGATGTCTACACGCTGCTCCTTCATAACCACGCGCGCAGATAAGGTAGGACACTCAAGTCAACCGCAATACCGATGATCACACCCTGCATGCCCGTAGGAAAGTACCATCAGGATATGACAAGACGGGCGCTTTAAGGCCCTTCTGGGTATGTTAGAGCCCAAACAGTGTTGTAGGCGCCGACATTTGTTTTATAGTGTTGTGGGCGCCGCCACTAGCCCTTGGGCACGGATCCTGATGGAACCATACGACAACCACTATGGACCAAGAGGAGACTCATGTCCTCTATAGTGACAGACGTGTAGTCACTGCGCCGTCCGCTCCCCGTGAGGTTGCGGATCAACACCTCGGTTTGTCGCGCTGCCCGCTAGGGCGGGATGGGACGTGACCACTTGTTGATCAAGTCAGAGTGTGGCATCATCAATGGATAGATGCCCAACATGGAGCTATCCCTGGCACCGTCTGCCATGTTAGCAAAGATGGCTTACAGGAAAAGCAAGACCCGGCGGCCTTCGAAGGACCTTCTTTGCCTCTAGTTTTTCTTCTTTCTCCCATCTGTAATCCCTGCTCTCCCTTGATCTATAAAAGGAAAGGCAGGGCACCCCACTAGAGGGATGGATCAATTCAACACACATCACACCACATAGCTAAGCAGCATCTAAGCTCTCAACATCCGTTCGACCTTTCCATCAGAGACTTGGGACCTATCCTTCTCTTGTCCATTTGTACCCTCTACTATGAACCTTTTAGTGCAAATAATATGAGCAGCAAACACGAACTGGACGTAGGGACATTTTGTCTAAACCAGTATAAACCTTGTGTCTTTTTAGCACACCATTTGGGCCTAACGTGCAATAATACAAATTTACTAGTTGGTGTTTACTCGAAACACCGACAGTTGGCACGCCAGGTAGGGGACCTTTGCACATTCTGATGTTAACATCAAGCAATGGATGGCTAGCAACGAAATCAGTTGGGTCCTAGGCGCAGACGTGCGTTTTGGTGACCTGGACTTCATCGTCATGGTGGGAGGAGAGTTGGCACTGGCTCACACAGCCGTCCAACCTCTCCCCTGCATTGGCCTAAACTACGGGAGGCTTGAGCGCTGGCTTGGCACCCCCCTAGGACCCCAGCTGTCTAGGGAGGACCCGCGCTGCCTCACCTTCTCTAACGCCACCAACATGGCATGGCTCACCGGAGCGGAATCCCTTTCTCTAGAACACCCCACACGGAGCGCCCTGACAGTGCTTCCGTTCGGTCTCTGCAATGCCACGGCGACCGTTGGCCACCTTGTGGCCTAGCGCAAGATCCCGTCCCCTATGGACAACGAGTTTGTGGGGGTGATCAAACACATCACAGAATCTCTCCATGACCTCCTCTTAGAGGAGCCGGGGACGCCCTCTAGCTCTAACTCTAGTAGGGGGAGCCATCACCCCTCTTGAGAATGCTTCATGATCGGTACCCCCGAGGGACACGTCGAAAGCATCCCCGAGGAGGAGGCTACCCCAGCAAACAACCTCAATGACAAGGCTGAGGGGGAAACAGTGGCCCCACCCTACATAAGGGTGGAGCATCTGAAAGCCAGACACCGAGAGATCGAGGAAGCGCGACTCCAGCTTGAGAAGGAATGCATGGAGCTCGATCGGGAGATCGAACGCCATGGAGACGGTGGGCGTGCACGCGCCATGGCCCACGACATGAACCAAAGGATCATCGCCGATGAAGAAGCCCTCCCTCCCTTCGCTCGGGCAAGCTAGAACATTGCCGCTGCAGCAGCCCTACTCCACGGTCTTCTAGAGGCTGCAATGCCTGAGGATGGTCGGGCTCACCATGAGATTCGCACGCTGCTCGAGCGTGCGGCGACACAGCAAGCAGAAAGCTCATTGTCTCGGTGACGCAAGCTTGACGCCAGCCAACGCACACTCTCCAAGCATCCCACCAGGGATGCGTCGGTCCACCAGGCACCACAGGGCGGTAAATAGTGCGCTGCGGTCTCGGTGCATCGGCGTCTCGTCGTAACCACGACGCACATAGCACTCTCGATGCTCGTAGGTGTACCCTCGATGATCCAATAGAGGGAACTAGCCGTGGCTATCATCCTCATCATGGCAGACGCTACGACAGCGGCGAGGACCGAAGCCCGAGCCCAGGCCTGCCGGACCCTCAGGCCTTTGGCCGGCACATCCTCAATGCTACCTTCCCGCCAAGGTACTGGCCACCAACCAACATCCCGAAGTACTCTGGGGAAACAAACCCTAGACTATGGCTCGAAGACTATCGACTTGCCTACCAAGCCGGTGGTGTGGATAATGATGACTTCATTATCCGCAATCTTCCACTGTTCTTGGCCGATTCGGCACGAGCGTGGTTAGAACACCTGCCGTCCAACAAAATCTAGAGTTGGGCAGACCTAAAGGAGATCTTTGTGAGGAACTTCCAGGGCACATACAAGTGCCCTAGGAACCCATGGGATCTCAAAAACTACCGACAGAAGGCCGGTGTAACCCTCCATGGGTACATCCGGCGCTTCTCTCAATAGTGCAACAAGCTACCTAACGTCGCCGACGCCGACGTTATAGGAGCTTTCCTATCTGGGACTACCTACAAGTCTTTGGTTCACAAGCTAGGACGCAAGGGCCCGTGAACCACGAAGGAACTCCTGGACATCGCCATCAGCCATGCCTCAAGAGAAGAAGCGGTCGAAGCGATCATCGATCGTCTCGATGGCAAGGCAAGGCTAGACGAGGGCCCCGGCGAAGGCACCTCCAATCATTCTGCCAAAAGGAAAAACAAGAAGCAACAGTGTGAGGGCTCGCTCGTGGCCGCTGCTGACCGCAAGGGTGGTTGGAAGCCCGCAGAGGGCACTCCGAACCATTTCGAAAAATTACTCAAAAGGCCATGCCTAAACCATGCCTTCCCGGTTAAACATCTGTACAAGGACTACAGCCTAATGAGGTGGTTCTTGTTTGGTGGCTCCAACAAAGGGGAGCACAGGAAGGACCTTGACCCCACCATGGATGACACCGAGGGGAAGGATGGTAGCTTTCCAACACTAGACGGTTGCCTCAAGAGCTTTGGAGGATCGGCAACCTATGACTCCAAACGCCATCAGAAGGTCGCGTGCCTGAGGTCTATATGACCGAACCAGCCACACATGCCTTCCTCTAGTGGTCAAAGTCCGCCATAACCTTCCATCAGACTGACCACCTAGAGAGCGTCCCACATCTAGGGAGATATCCGCTCGTAGTTGACCCAATCATCGACATGAAGCGGCTCACCAAAATACTGATGGATGGAGGCAGCGGCCTCAACATCATGTATGCCAAGACGCTCGATGAAATGGGCATCGACCGGACACACGTCTGCCCAACCGGAGCACCTTTCCACGGCATGGCATCGTGCCTAGAAAGCAGGCCATGCCACTTGGGCAGATTGATCTACCTGTTATCTTCAGGGATCCGTCCAATTATAGGATGGAGACCCTCACCTTCGAGGTGGTCGGGTTCCCTGAAACCTACCACGCCATCTTGGGACGTCCATGCTACGCGAAATTCATGGCCGTCACCAACTATACCTACCCCAAGATAAAGATACCGGGCCCCGGCAGGGTCATCACCGTTGGCACCTCCTTCTAGCGCGCCTATAAGTGCGAGGTCGAGCGCTGCGATCATGCCACAGCAATTGTCGCCTTCGGAGAGCTCGCCGCCATCAAGAAGGAGGTCATCAAAGAAGCACCCAACCCCAAGAAGTTGACTGGGTCTTTCGAGCCTACGGAGGGCTCTAAACAAGTCCTCATAGACCCTAGGAGCATAGAGGGAAAATGGTGCGCATCGGTACCACGCTCTCCTCCAAATAGGAAAGCGCGCTCGTCGGCTTCCTCCGTGCCAACAGAGACATCTTCGCGTGGAAACCCTTAGACATGGTAGGCATTCTGAGGGAAGTCACCGAGCACACCTTGAAGATCCGCCTAGGCTCTAAGTCTATGAAACAATGCCTACGTTGCTTCAATGAGGGAAAATGTAGGACCATCGGCGAGGAGATCACAAAGCTTTTGACGGCTAGATTCATCAAGGAAGTGTACCACCGTCTGGACTAAGGAAGCTCGGTAGGCTCTAGAGAGCCTCAAAGCATCCCTGATGTCAGCCCCAATCAACGTCGCTCCTGAACGGGGAGAACCCCTCCTCCTCTATGTCGCAGCAAGCAACCATGTGGTCATCGAAAGGGAGGAGCCAGGACACCACCTTAAGGTCCAGTGACCCATATACTTTGTCAGGGAGGTACTCACAGACCCCAAGGTCTGGTTCCCCCAGGTGCAGAAACTCCTATACGCCGTGCTGATGGCGACCCAAAAACTCCTGCACTACTTCACCGACCATGAAGTCGCGGTCGTCACTTCATACCCGCTCGGAGACATCGTCCGCAATTGCGATGCCGCGGGATGGACCTCCAAGTGGGCACTCGAACTCATGGGCCATGACATCAGGTATATCCCCCATACCGCTATTAGGTCTCAGGCTCTCACGAATTTTGTTGCCGAATGGACAGAGGTCCAACTACCAACCCCAAACGTCACCCACGAGTACTAGACAATGTACGTCGATGGGTCCGTCATGGCGCCTGGCTCAGGGGCTAGAGTGGTTCTGATCTCCCTAGATGGGAGTAGGCTCTGCTAGGCCATCCACCTCCACTTTTCAGCCTCAAACAATGCCACGGAGTACGAGGCCCTTATCAACGGACTACGCATCGCCATCGAGCTTGGCGCTACGTGACTCTACGTTCGCGGTGACTCAGAGCTAGTCGTCGATCAGGTCATGAAGGAGTCCTCCTGCAAAAGCCCCCTCAAGGCAGCATACTGCCAAGAGGTGCCCAAGCTCGAGGACAAATTCTAGGGGATCAAGCTGCATCACGTCCCCCGAAAGGACAATGATGCCGCTGATTTTTTTTGCAAAATTGGCCACCAGGCGGGGTCCGTCTCCAAGCGGGGTCTTCATCAACGACGTCCACGAGCCATCCACCCACATCCTGGAAGGTCCAATCTAGACACACCCTAACGCCAACCCGGCGCTCAGGGGCTCCAACCCGGACGCCAAACCGGCGCTCGGGGGCTCCGACCCTGGTGCCTCCATGACGACGTCGCCCGCTGACGTCGCCGTGTTGGCACTCGATCAAACCGACTTGCGAGCATTGCTACTCGCCTACCTCCTCGAGGAAGTTCTCCCACCCAAAAGGACTGAAGCTTGATGGATTGCTCAACGCGCCAAGACTTTCGTCACGCTCGGTGATGAACTCTACAAACAGAGTCCATTGGGGGTGCTCATGAAGTGCATCCCTACCAACCAGGGGAAGCAGCTCCTCCTCGAGGTCCATGCTGCGATCTGCGGACATCATGCGGCCCTGAGGTCGCTGGTCGAAAAAGCCTTTTGCCAAGGTTTTTATTGGCCCACCGCACTATGAGATGGAGAGGAGGTCATCCACAGGTGTGAGGGATGCCAATTCTTTGCTCGGCAAACTCTTTTGACGGCATAGGAGCTTCAAACCATCCCCATCACCTGGCCATTCATGGTCCGGGGCCACGACATGGTAGGACCCCTCAAAAAGGGCCTGGGCGGCTTCACTCACCTGCTCATAGCGGTCGACAAGTTCACCAAATGGATAGAGGCCAAGCCCATCACCAACATCTACTCAGAAGAGGCAGTCAAATTCTTCCTCGACATCATCTATCGGTTCAGCATTCCTAACTGTATCATCACTGACCACGGGACTAACTTCACCGGAAAGAAGTTCCTAGACTTCAGTGATGGATATGGCATTAGGATCGACTGGGCCTCGGTCGGACATCCACGTACTAATGGCCAGGTCGAGCGTGCCAATGGCATGGTCCTCCAAGGACTTAAGCCACGCATCTTCGACCGACTCAACAAGTACACCGGGCGATGGGTTGCAGAGGTCCCAGCAATCCTCTGGAGCCTGAGAACGACCCCAAACCGATACACAGGGTTCACACCCTTCTTCCTGGCCTACGGAGCTGAAGCACTGCTGCCCTCCGACCTCGACCACGGTGCCCCAAGAGTGAAGGTTTTCGACCACAACCAAGCCGCGGAGGCTAAGCAAGACACAGTCGACCTGCTCGAGGAGGCCCATGAGATGACCGTCATCCGCTCTGTAACAGAACCGACCAAATCATAAGAACGTAAGTACAAAAACAATCACCGAAGCGATCAAATTCCTGTACTTAAGCTCCCATAATCCCGGTAGTTCAGAAATCACAAAGGATTTCAACCAACTCTCGACATACAACCAAGACCGTAGTGATTCAACACAACACATCATTCGTTACAACATTTCACAAGTAGCATTCGGATTACACCCATCAGAGTTCAAATAAAATATTACAAACCAAGTTCAAACGTGTGGAAGCAACATAGTTTAGTACATAACTTCATAGTTCCAAATACATTGCCAGATCTTAGTCATGTCCCACAAAAGCATCATTAGGTACGAGAACTAGTAGAGACCACGCCCAACGGTCTAGTCTTCATCTCCAGCCGGGAGAAGGCAATACTTGCAGCAACCAAAGTAGAACTGGTCATCTGCAACAGGTGGGAGATAAACCCTGAGTACGAGAAGGTACTCAGCTAGACTTACCCGTCAAAACTAGAAATAAAAGACACCAAGGATCATGCAAGGCTTATGAGGTGGGCTAGCTTGACACAGTTGCATAAAAGAGCTTATGATTATAGTAACCAATTTAAACTTAGCATCAAGCTTATCATCATTTACCTGTCCACTAGATTAGCACCTGTACTAGAGCACTCACTTATTAGGAGCAAACAATATTAACCATAGCAAGTATAATAAGGTTGTCATCATCATATCATTCTTTCTGAACCATTATGTTATTTAGTGCGTCTACATTGAAGATAAGCCCGTCAAGTTCTCACTAACCGGGAGAGACGGCGACTCGAATCGAATTACAACTCAGCTGAGGGGGTATTCCTAACTCTCACCCTGGCATACTTAGCAAGGGTAGCCGTGGGTCACCTTTGGAACAACTCAGGAACCAAATTCACGGGTTCGATCAGCGCCAGCACTCTCAGGGATTACCCTTCTGCCAGGACGATCAGGACTTTCAAATCACCTGCCCTTGGACTCACGCCTACGGCTCCCTTTCGAGGCGCACTTTATACTTATTGACTCCCGGCCTGAGGTGAGCTACTCGGCTTCGTGGTCGGTCATCGGACACGGCCAACTAAGAGAGAGGCATGCGTTCAACATGAATAGGAAAGGCTCCAAGATTCAGTCCTTAATCGACACAGACGGAGTCACTGCAATCCGACAAGCCTCCGTCCGGTCTCCATTTCAAATTAAGACTGGTTCTTTTCCACGATAGCAAATATAGCCAACCGTGCCATATGTATCTTCCTATATATCGCAGGTGACAGGAAATCACCTGACTTCTACCGTGTTTAAGCAGGGCTAAGCACTACATGAGCCTGAGCTACATAGGATTTAGGGTAACAATATCTGGACAAGGATTGGTTAACCAATGCAACAAGTGTTTGCATCCAACACCTAAACTTAATGCAACAATATATATATGTAACAATAATACCATAATTGCATTTCAGAAATTAGGAGGCTTAATATGCTCCGGGGCTTGTCTTTCACAAAGTTGCACGGATGGTGATCCGGGCACTCAACGGCGACCTCGTCTGGCACTTCTCCTGAGGGGTTGCACCTCCCCAACCTCCGTGTCGTCATTCTTTGCTCACGCGCTCGGTTCCTCAATTCTAGCGAGGTCACTCCTTCCGGTACACCTATTGCATGCCGATGCACAAGATAAATATCATGGATGCATAAGGAATGACATGATGCTCATGATGAATGAATCACAGTAAGTGTTTAACGAAAACATCACTGGACACTCGTTTACCGATTAAGAATAGCTCTATTCAAATCACTTTAAAACAAGTATCTAACTTAACTTGAAGAACAAGATCAACTTACCTAACTTGCATAACCTAAGATAAAGATGCTCATCTTCCATTAAAGGCCTAACACCTAGGAACATTACCACAACTTAGAAATAGTAAAGGCATACTTTAAACAACAGTTAAAGTTTCATATGCACACGGGTAGTTCCTTAATTCAACCACAACAAGAGTTCTACAAATCCAAATGACTTACATGAGGACATTCTGGAAATCTTATAAAATTCTCTACAAATCATTTGTAAACATCAAAGCATGATTCTTACGTTAACCAAATTGAATTCCAGTAAACCTAGAATCTATCCAGAAATGACAGGGTTACTAAATTAATTATTTAATGATGATGCAAAAGCATAATTGGACCAAACCAAGTTTACCAACATGTTTTGCATACTAAAGAAACATCAGAAAGTCTAGTGCCAACTTCTAAACAATTTATTTAATGCCCTTTTCTAATTTCTTTAGTTAATTAGGTGATTAAAGCAATATATAGTAAAACTATTCAGAAAAATCTACAAAAATTACAGTAGCTATCTCATGCTTCACATAGACTACCATAAAAATTTCAAAGCCATTGGGTAAGCATAACTTGTTGTATCCAAAATAACAGGTAGCATGTCTATTTTTAGCATAATTAGGAAACCCTATTGAAAAGTGTCAAGCAACAGATTTCTAATTTTTCCTAGCATCATTCTAGCATAAGAACAGTACTCACCAATTTTTACCCTAACTGGATCTATAGAAAAATATGAAAATTCACACAAGATCCATCCATGCAAACAAGATAATTTTCTATGTCCTACAAACAGTGTCCAAAATTTATGAAAATTTAACTACAAGCTATTCATGATATGAGAAGTACACCATAAAAATTTCATGCCATTTGGAGCTACCTAGTAAAAGATATAATTACCCCTATTTCTTGCATGATTAAAAGAGATAAATAGAAACTCCCATTTTCATAACAGAACATGACATGGATTATATTTTTAATAGAAACTAGACATTGTCATGAACTCAACAAAATTGGAATCACATCATTTGGATCTACCATCTGAGAGATACATATTTTTGAATCTATATCCAAATCTATGAAAATAATAAAACAAAACAAATTAAGGAAACCAATTCAACTACTGGTGGGCCGGCCCGAAGAAACGGCGGCCCGCGAAGCAAGCGCTGGCGTGGCCCAAAAGTGGCGCGGCCCAGCCAGACTCCCGCCTGCGTGCGTCAGCGACTGACGTGCGGGTCCCATGCGACAGAGAGACAGGCAGGGGAGGAGAACAAGGCGGCGGCGAAGCTCATCGCCGGTGACTCTTCCGGGGAACCCGACGGTGCTACGGCGTTCACCACATCAGTGCGCATCTAGCAGTGCCCTCAATCGAAGCTATTGTCACAGCTAGAGGGGGTGGCGACGGCCACGGCGGCGCGCGGCCATGGCATGGCCGGCTCCGGTGAGACGACGGCGTCGCAGACCTAAAGGATGACCCTACGAGCATCAGTGGTATTCACTGGACCTAGCGCAAGGGAGAGAAGATGATGGGAGGGTCACGGTGGTGGTTGTCCGCGTGAAGCAACAACGCCGGCGAGGTCAGCCATGGCGGCGGTGGAAGGAAACGACGATTTCGCCCTTACCAAGGCATAATTGGATCTACGGTGTGGTGGAGGAGGTAGAGGAGATCACTGTGAAGCTACTAATGAGCTGAGCAACGCATTTTTGCGGTGGCGAGCGTGCACAACGATGGCGACACTCGGTCGGAAACAGGGAAGCTGCTGTGGCTCGGCGCTGCGCGCGGTGGACGCGAGAGAGAAGCAATGGAGCGGCGAGTGCGTTCGGGCAGGCGCTGGCCTTCTTCTGGAGCTCGGACGAGCGACGTGGAGACCTCGACAGCGCATGCACGCCACGCGGCGATCCTCTCCTGAGCCGGTCGGCCATGGCGACACTGACCATTTTCTGAAAATGGCGATTCAGTGTTCGATGACTATGACTGATAGCGAGTATTCATCGTGTCAACATGGCTAATCCAATGCTCCTTTGCAAAAACTGTGTACATGAAAAATGTAGGTCAACCATCCATCTACAACTTCTTTTCAAGGACCATGATCTAATTTGCCATGGATCAGCAGTTACATCAAGCCAAAGTGGGCTTGATCCAACTGAAAATGTAGTTATGACTTAGAATATTTTCTAAGTGTGAAATCAGCATGGAATTTTGACTTGTGGGCCATGTTTGAGGCTGTTCCACACATTTTCATGAGTTGATCATAAAACAACTTTTGTTCCTTGATAAATTAGCTACAACTTTGGTAAAGAGTGCACAGCCATGCAAAGTCTCTAAGTTGGTCTTTTGAATCAGTCAAACGGTGCCACTCTAGGGTAATTTAAAGTCAAACCTCCACTTGAGGGCATTTTGGTCATTTTGATCTACATGAACAATGTCCCAACAATTACCCTAAGTGTAGTTAAGGTGAAATAGACCATGATCAACCACTTTACACAATTGTTATACCAATTTTCTAATGATCACATGTGATGAAGTAACAAAACAAGCAATTCACCCAAATGTTGCAATGCAATGTTTCACATGTTTCATGACTTTGTTGTCATTTTATACTTGTCACATTACTACCATATTGCCATGTTTCAAAGTATGAGAAATTCATGTTACATTCACATGTTGCACTACTACCATTCTAAGCAATCAAGTTTGAAACACACACAGTTGAAAATGTTGCATATGCATGTTTCAGTAACAATGGCATGATGAGATAGATGATGCACATGTTTATGAAATGAAATGCAATTAGTGGAAGCCAAACACCCAGGGTGTTACAGCCCTCCCCCCTTAGAAAAATCTCGTCCCAAAATTTGGAAAGCATACCAATCAGTGTAGAAAGCCAGATAGTTTTCCTTTAAATAATCTTCCCGCTCCCAGGTTGCATCCCGTTCACTATGATTACTCCAAACTACCTTGTATAACTTAACTACTCGCGTACGAGTCACTCTTTCTTGAGTATCCAGAACTTGCACGGGCTTCTCCTCATAAGAAAGATCAGATTTCAAGTTGACTTTCCTTGTTGCTATTCTTTCCTCAGGAATACGGAGACACTTCTTCAGCTGGGACACATGGAATACCGGGAATATAGCTCACATTTCACGTGGTAGATCGAGTTTATAGGCTACTCTTCCACTTTTCTCGATAATGCGGAAAGGTCCAACATATCGAGGCTCAAGCTTCCTTTTGATTCCAAAACGTTTTACTCCTTTCATAGGGGATACCTTCAGATAAACATGATCACCTACTTCAAACTCAATAGGTTTTCTTCTCTTGTCAGCATAGCTCTTTTGTCTAGCCTGAGCGGCAGTCATATTCTTCTGTATAGTTCAGACTTGCTCTTCGGCTTCTTTTACAAAATCAATACCATAGAATGTTCTTTCTCCAGGTTCCACCCAGTTCAAAGGAGTTCTACACTTGCGGCCATAAAGAGCTTCAAAAGGAGCCATTTTGATACTCTCTTGATAACTGTTGTTATAAGAGAATTCAGCGAGAGGCAACCAGTCCTCCCAAGAGCCTTTGTAAGAGATAAGACAAGCTCTAAGCATGTCTTCAAGAATTTGATTAACACGCTCAGTCTGTCCTGATGTTTGCGGATGATAAGCAGAACTGCGGATTAGATGAGTGCCAAGATTCTGATGTAAGCACTCCCAAAATTGAGCCGTGAATTGCGGTCCTCTATCTGAAACAATGGATTTGGGTACACCATGGAGACGTACCACTTGTTGAAAATAAATCTCAGCATAATTGTGCGGGTGATAGGTAGACTTGACCGGAATAAAGTGAGCGGATTTAGTTAGACGATCTACGATAACCCAGATGGAATCACAACCCTTTTTGGTAGTGGGTAATCCAACAATGAAATCCATAGACCGCAAAGATGGAATACATCAAAGGCTCACATACGTGGAGCATAATACGTTCAATAGGTTACATCCAAGCCATAGTGGTTCCAAACTTTCATCCGAAATAACAGAGGGTCCGATATTACATTCCAACGATTAACTTATTACAAAGCTACTCGTTCATGCATGAGGATCAACAATAGACTAGCTCTTGCGCATTAGCTAAGTAGTAAGCTAAACTACGCATCGTCCTCGGAGTCAGTGTCGAAGATCTCTCCTCCATCTTCATCACTAGTAGGCTCTAACTCCTCATCTTCCTCCTCATCAGGTGGAACGTCCTCAGGTCCATTGACCTCAATGCCATCATCACCTTCAGCCATGATGACACCAGAGCCCATCTCATCCTCATCATCAGGTGGCAGGAGAGGGTGAAACTGATTGTGTAACAAGTGAACCTCCTCATGCAGATGATCATTGTACTCTTCGGCAACTGCCAACTGCTGCTCTAGCTCAACCTGTCGCGCTCTCAACACATCCTCTTCGTGCCAGGCTTCATTCCGTTGGTTCAGCACATGAATCAACATACGTTCACAGTTGCGGTGAGCAACTGTCAACCTCTAAACCTCTAGAGTCTCTTGGTCCCATTCCTATGTTACTTGCTCCAAACGCTGTTGAGCCGCATTCCTCTCAGCAGTCACCTGGGCTAGCTCTGTCCTCAGCCTTTCCGCCTCAGTAGGCTCAGGACGGGGCTCACGAGGAGCTAACCGGTGACGAGGCGCCCTGCCCCTAGTGGACTTGCGAGCAGTGAGTTTTGTGCGCGCCATCTGTAGCAAAAAGTTGCAATGTAAGGGGAGAATCATTTAAGGGATACGAAATTTAATTAGTCGGGACCATCAATTTTAAAGGAGGGAGTCATGCAAGAAATGCCATGTATGCTTGCACATGATGCATGCACGATCCGTACGTCCTCACAAACCTAGAACAATTTAAAGGCTAACGAGATATACGGTGGCACACATACGTTCTCTCGTATACGATAGCTAGTCGATCTACAACGATACGTTGTTAGTGTACCTGCAGAAAATTTCATTTCAGCCCAGTAATTTCCCAAAATGCATAAAAAGCAAGCAGTAAACTAAATACTTTCATACATACATCCCCCGATGCATATACTCTAGTATCACAGCTACCCGTCAGAGATACCCACATTTAAGTACTCTCATAGATACATGATTGAACATGTAAGTATGCGAGCAACCACAACTACTCTCCCCTAGATCGACGGTTGGACGGTCATGCTCTCACAACTCCCACTTACCAGAGCGTAGAGGTATTTTGATCCATACATTACCACCCAAGCGGATGGCATCCATACTATAGCACGCCGTATGGACGACGAAACAGAAACAAGCAGGAACCCCCAAGTTAGTACATTAATAAGCCACCTAAGAGTCCTTATTTGGGCATAAGGGATATGACCACTGGCAATACTTAGTATTTAATTTAGGATTTTCACAATTACTTTTGTTTTAAATACACAAATGACATGTTTAGTGTTGAATCTTGCTCTGATGCCAGCTATAACAGAACCGACCAAATCATAAGAACGTAAGTACAAAAACAATCACCGAAGCGATCAAATTCCTGTACTTAAGCTCCCATAATCCCGGTAGTCCGGAAATCACGAAGGATTTCAACCAACTCTCGACATACAACCAAGACCATAGTGATTGAACACAACACATCATTCGTTACAACATTTCACAAGTAGCATTCGGATTACACCCATCAGAGTTCAAATAAAATATTACAAACCAAGTTCAAACGTGCGGAAGCAACATAGTTTAGTACATAACTTCATAGTTCCAAATACATTGCTAGATCTTAGTCATGTCCCACAAAAGCATCATTAGGTACGAGAACTAGTAGAGACCGCGCCCAACGGTCTAGTCTTCATCCCCAGCCGGGAGAAGGCAATACTTGCAGCAAACAAAGTAGAACTGGTCATCTACAACAGGTGGGAGATAAACCCTGAGTACGAGAAGGTACTCAGCTAGACTTACCCGTCAAAACCAGAAATAAAAGACACCAAGGATCATGCAAGGCTTATGAGGTGGGCTAGCTTGACACAGTTGCATAAAATAGCTTATGATTATAGTAACCAATTTAAACTTAGCATCAAGCTTATCATCATTTACCTGTCCACTAGATTAGCACCTGTACTAGAGCACTCACTTATTAGGAGCAAAGAATATTAACCATAGCAGGTATAATAAAGGTTGTCATCATCATATCATTCTTTTTGAACCATTATGTTATTTAGTGCGTCTACATTGGAGATAAGCCCGTCAAGTTCTCACTAACCGGGAGAGACGGCGACTCGAATCGAATTACAACTCAGCTAAGGGGGTATTCCTAACTCACACCCTAGCATACTTAGCAAGGGTAGCCGTGGGTCACCTTTGGAACAACTCAGGAACCAAATTCGCGGGTTCGATCAGCGCCAGCACTCTCAGGGATTACCCTTCTGCCAGGACGATCAGGACTTTTAAATCACCTGCCCTTGGACTCACGCCTACGGCTCCCTTCCGAGGCGCACTTTATACTTATCGACTCCCGACCTGAGGTGAGCTACTCGGCTTCGTGGTCGGTCATCGGACACGGCCAACTAAGAGAGAGGCATGCGTTCAACATGAATAGGAAAGGCTCCAAGATTCAGTCCTTAATCGACACAGACGGAGTCACTGCAATCCGACAAGCCTCCGTCCGGTCTCCATTTCAAATTAAGACTGGTTCTTTTCCACGATAGCAAATATAGCCAACCGTGCCACATGTATCTTCCTATATATCGCAGGTGATAGGAAATCACCTGACTTCTACCGTGTTTAAGCAGGGCTAAGCACTACACGAGCCTGAGCTACATAGGATTCAGGGTAACAATATCTGGACAAGGATTGGTTAACCAATGCAACAAGTGTTTGCATCCAACACCTAAACTTAATGCAACAATATATATATGTAACAATAATACCGTAACTGCATTTCAGAAATTAGGAGGCTTAATATGCTCCGGGGCTTGTCTTTCACAAAGTTGCACGGACGGTGATCCGGGCACTCAACGGCGACCTCGTCTGGCATTTCTCCTGAAGGCTGCACCTCCTGAACCTCCGGTGTCGGCTGCTGCTGCTCGCTCGGTTCCTCGAATTCCAGCAGGGTCACTCCTTCCGGTACACCTATTGCATGCCGATGCACAAGATAAATATCATGGATGCATAAGGAATGACATGATGCTCATGATGAATGAATCACAGTAAGTGTTTAACGAAAACATCACTGGACACTCGTTTACCGATTAAGAATAGCTCTATTCAAATCACTTTAAAACAAGTATCTAACTTAACTTGAAGAACAAGATCAACTTACCTAACTTGCATAACCTAAGATAAAGATGCTCATCTTCCGTTAAAGGCCTAACACCTAGGAACATTACCACAACTTAGAAATAGTAAAGGCATACTTTAAACAACAGTTAAAGTTTCATATGCACACGGGTAGTTCCTTAATTCAACCACAACAAGAGTTCTACAAATCCAAATGACTTGCATGAGGACATTCTGGAAAGCTTATGAAATTCTCCACAAATCATTTGTAAACATCAAAGCATGATTCTTAAGTTAACCAAATCGAATTCCAGTAAACCTAGAATCTCTCCAGAAATGACAGGGTTACTAAATTAATTATTTAATGATGATGCAAAAGCATAATTGGACCAAACCAAGTTTACCAGCATGTTTTGCATACTAAAGAAACATCAGAAAGTCTAGTGCCAACTTCTAAACAATTTATTGAATGACCTTTTCTAATTTCTTTAGTTAATTAGGTGATTAAAGCAATATATAGTAAAACTATTCAGAAAAATCTACAAAAATTACAGTAGCTATCTCATGTTTCACATAGACTACCATAAAAATTTCAAAGCCAGTGGGTATGCAGAACTTGTTGTATCCAAAATAACAGGTAGCATGTCTATTTTTAGCATAATTAGGAAACCCTATTGAAAAGTGTCAAGCAACAGATTTCTAATTTTTCCTAGCATCATTCTAGCATAAGAATAGTACTCACCAATTTTTACCCTAACTGGATCTATAGAAAAATTATGAAAATTCACACAAAATCCATCCATGCAAACAAGATAATTTTCTATCTCCTACAAACAGTGTCCAAAATTTATGAAAATTTAACTACAAGCTATTCATGATATGAGAAGTACAGCATAAAAATTTCATGCCATTTTGAGCTACCTAGTAAAAGATATAATTACCCCTATTTCTTGCATGATTAAAAGAGATAAATAGAAACTCCCATTTTCATAACAGAACATGACATGGATTATATTTTTAATAGAAACTAGACATTGTCATGAACTCAACAAAATTAGAATCACATCATTTGGATCTACCATCTAAGAGATACATATTTTTGAATCTATATCCAAATCTGTGAAAATAATAAAACAAAACAAATTAAGGAAACCAATTCAACTACTGGTGGGCCGGCCCGAAGAAACGGCGGCCCACGAAGCAAGCGCTGGCGCGGCCCAGAAGCGGCGCGGCCCAGCCAGGCTCCCGCCTGCGTGCGTCAGCGACTGACCTGCGGGTCCCACGCGACAGAGAGACAGGCAGGGGAGGAGAATAGGGTGGCGGCGAAGCTCATCGCCGGTGACTCTTCCAGCGAACCCGGCGGTGCTAGGGCATTCACCACATCAGTGCGCATCTTGCAGTGCCCTCAATCAAAGCTATTGTCACAGCTAGAGGGGGTGGCGACGGCCATGGCGGCGTGCGGCCACGGCATGGCCGGCTCCGGTGAGACGACGGCATCGCAGACCTAAAGGATGACCCTACGAGCATCAGTGGTATTCACTTGACCTAGCGCAAGGGAGAGAAGAGGATGGGAGGGTCACGATGGCGGTTGTCCACGTGGAGCAACAACGCCGGCGAGGTCAGCCATGGCGGCGGTGGAAGGAAACGACGATTTCACCCTTACCAAGGCACAATTGGATCGACGGTGAGGTGGAGGAGGTAGAGGAGATCACTGCGAAGCTACTAACGAGCTGAGCAACGCGTTTTTGCGGTGGCGAGCGCGCACGACGACGGTGACACTCGGTCGGAAAATGGGGAAGCTGCTGCGGCTCGGCGCTGCGCGCGGTGGAGGCGAGAGAGAAGCAATGGAGCGGCGAGTGCGTTCGGGCAGGCGTTGGCCTTCTTCTGGAGCTCGAACGCGCGACGTGGAGACCTCGGCAGCGCATGCACGCCACATGGTGATCCTCTCTTGAGCCGTCCGGCCATGGCGACACTGACCGTTTTCTGAAAATGGCGATTCAGTGTTCGATGACTATGACTGATAGCGAGTATTCATCATGTCAACACGGCTAATCCAATGCTCCTTTGCAAAAACTGTGTACATGAAAAATGTAGGTCAACCATCCATCTACAACTTCTTTTCAAGGACCATGATCTAATTCACCATGGATCAGCAGTTACATCAAGCCAAAGTGGGTTTGATCCAACTGAAAATGTAGTTATGACTTAGAATATTTTCTAAGTGTGAAATCAGCATGGAATTTTGACTTGTGGGCCATGTTTGAGGCTGTTCCACACATTTTCATGAGTTGATCATAAAACAACTTTTGTTCCTTGATAAATTAGCTACAACTTTGGTAAAGAGTGCACAGCCATGCAAAGTCTCTAAGTTGGTCTTTTGAATCAGTCAAACAGTACCACTCTAGGGTAATTTAAAGTCAAACCTCCACTTGAGGGCATTTTGGTCATTTTGATCTACATGAACAATGTCCCAACAATTACCCTAAGTGTAGTTAAGGTGAAATAGACCATGATCAACCACTTTACACAATTGTTATACCAATTTTCTAATGATCACATGTGATGAAGTAACAAAACAAGCAATTCACCCAAATGTTGCATTGCAATGTTTCACATGTTTCATGACTTTGTTGTCATTTTATACTTGTCACATTACTACCATATTGCCATGTTTCAAAGTATGAGAAATTCATGTTACATTCACATGTTGCACTACTACCATTCTAAGCAATCAAGTTTGAAACACACACAGTTGAAAATGTTGCATATGCATGTTTCAGTAACAATGGCATGATGAGATAGATGATGCACATGTTTATGAAATGAAATGCAATTAGTGGAAGCCAAACACCTAGGGTGTTACACGCTCCGCTCGCTACTAGTAAACTCTCCGCAGGTACCACGAAAGGAAGATCAGGGGGAGGATCCTCGAAGTCAGTGATCTCGTACTCTAGAGGACCCAATCAACGAAGGAGAAACACAAACTCTCTCCACCATAGAATGGTCCCTATACGGTGACCGAAGTGATCCGACCGAGAGCCTACCGACTGAAGGACGACAACGGCAACGTTCTCACCAACATTTGGAACATTGAACAACTATGTTGTTTTTCCCCTAAATTCGGTATTACCGCTCTTATTCAACATTTGCTCCTGTAAAGCACCCCAGCCTAAACACTTTTAGTCCGGGTCGCTCGGGGGCTCCATGAGGGTACAATACTAAGTACTACCTCTCTTTTTTACCAGCACATGGTAAAAACTTTTTGCCCGAATGAAAGGGCATTCCATTCCTTTGATTATCCTATGTGACTTTGTTTTTACTCCCGACTGAGAGCACCCCGACCACGACCTACGGTTACGAGCAGCCAAGCCTCACAGGCCATGCCCGGGTTCTTAAAAGTTGCAGCCTATGGAATGAACGGGCAGGTGTGAAAAAGAAAGGATAAAAACAAAGCTATGCTAGGATAAAAAACAAGAAACGGATAGTGATTCTATCACAAAGCAGAACTAATGTATTCATTGATACAGAAACTGTTCACATGGGGGCTCCCCCATGAACTTAATGATTACATTTGCTGACTACTTCTACACCAAATGCTACTGTGGCCGCTCGGTGGCATCAGCTAATGCCAAAGGTAAGGCCACGGCACATGCCGCTAGAAATAAACACCACAGCAAGGGCCCCACCTGGTTCCGCTCCCTCGACTTTGGCGAGCGCAACGGGTACCTCAAGGGCGTCGCATCCGTAGATGCTCAACAGAAGAGCATGGAGCTCCGGACCTTCTCATGCAGCTAAGGCAGCTCCTGGACAGGGACACTACCCACTGAGGTATGGCCTCCATGACTGGAGGATGTCATCAAACTCTATGAACTGGCTGACCTGAGCAGCTATAGGCACGAAACCCTCCACCAGCGTGGTCTTGGGCGACTTCCCCTCCGACAAGGCTCGCTCGGTGAAGATCCACTAGAAAGAGTCCACGTACGGCTCCATCCCGAAGAAAGCCTCGTAGACGGTAACAAAACCAGCGACGTGCGGCGCCCCAGTCGGATTGAGGTGCCGCAGCTCTAGGCCCCACTCATCAAGGAGTCCGCATAGGATCCAGCACGCCACTTCCTTCGGTGGAAGCCGCCCCTTCTCGGTGAAGGCGACCAGCACCACCTTTGGCGGCCTCCAGCTCGACATTACACTCCGGATTCACGAATGGATATATGAGTTCTCCCCCTCGCTTACCCTCTCTCTCACTTAGGAACCGCCACGGCACACAGGCACTCTTGGTGAGAAGGAAGGAGGAGAAGAGGCAACAAATGGACAATAGGCAAAGGATTGCGGCGAGAAGCCCTCTCCCTTCCCCTATTTAAGGAGAAAGGCACAGCAGTTCGGGAAACACGAGGGATTAGGACAAAAAACCCTCTCCCTTCCCCCATTCAATGCAGATGGGAAACGATGAGACGCGCCCTGACCGATGGGACGCACCCTGCTCGATGGAACAGTGCTTGGTTAGATGGGACATGGCTTGGGTATGGCCCACCACTACCACACACCGAGCATGAGAAACAAAGCGCCACCACGCATAGGCGGCCCTCCGCCTTCCCAGGTGGGACTTGGAAAGGCCCAACTACGGGATCTCCGCCCAAGAGAGACCATCGGGCTTCCTGAGTCAAATGGATGGCTCAGACAAACATCGAGAGACAGGTAAGGAGCAGAGGGACACTCCATGTGGGCCATGCCGACTCCGTCACGAACGACGAGTGCAGATCCCGGTCGAACATTTTTGATTGGAGCTACTCAAACCCCGTCACTCGAGTCATCAAGGTAACATTACCAACCCTTACTATTTCTTTATATAATCATTCATTCATCTATACCTGCATTCATTCATTCCATACATCTGAGGCATCGCATGTGCAGTTAAATGCATCACAACACTCCGTGTTGCATCACGAAGCGACAGTTGCCTCATTCAACATGAGCAACGACCGACCGGGGTTTGAAGGTTGGCCCACGAAGGGCTTGAGGCCGCCTCACGTCAAACAGAGCCAGGGGAGAAAACACAGATGAGCCCCGAGTGGCCCTCGCCCAGTCTGCCCCAAAGGAGACAGGGTCATCTCAACCTTCTCGTTCGATCCTAACCTCGAGCCAAACCCATAGAATCTCCACCGAGGGGAGGCTAGCGGGCCACCCAGGTCGGTCTCTGGAATGACCCAGGCATCTATCGGGTTGTAGGTTAAGGAGCAGTGGAATGTCACATGAGGGCTATGCCGACCTCGTCATGAACGATGGACCCGAATTTCACTCGAACGTGCCCGTTAGCGAGCTCACCGAGTGCGTCACTCGAGCCATCGAGGCAAGCGATGTTAGCTTAGCCCTCCAGTTGCTAAAACCATGGATAGGGTAACGCACGAAACTCAACCAACCCCTTCCGAGCCCAATGGGGCTCAGGGGCTCGAGACGCCCAAACACCCCGATGCTAGGATCCACAAGTCTGTCTCGTCCGATCCCTAAAACTACCTCGGCTGCGCCCAGACGCTAGGATCTGCAAGTCCGTCTGTCTCGTCCGATCCCTAAAACTGCCTCGATTGTGCACGACGGGTCCGCGAGTCTGTCTCACCCGATCCCTCGGCTACGCCCAATGCCTAGGTCCGCGAGCTCGTCTCGCCCGATCTCTAAAACCGCCTCGGCTACGCACGATGGGTTTGCGAGTCCATCTTGCCTGATCCCTTGGCTGCGCTTGATGCCTGGGTCCATGAGCTCCTCTCGCCCGATCCCTAAAAATGGCCTCGCTCCGCACGATGGGTCCACGAGTCCGTCTTGCCCGATCCCTCGGCTACGCCCGACGCCTGGGTCCACGAGCTCGTCTTGCCTGATCCCTAAAACTGCCTTGGCTGCGCACGATGGGTCCACGAGTCTGTCTCGCCCGATCCCTCGGCTACGCCCGACACCAGGATCCGCAAGTCCATCCATCTTGTCCGATCCCTAAAACCGCCTCGGCTACGCACGACGGGTCCATGAGTCCATCTTGCCCGATCCCTCAGCTGCGCCCAATGCCTGGGTGTGCGAGCTCGTCTCGTCGGATCCCTAAAAACCGACCTCGGTTGTGCACAATGGGTCCGCGAGTCCGTCTCGCCCGATCCCTCATCTGCGGCCGACGCTTGGGTCCACGAGCTCATCTCGCCCGATCCCTAAAACTACCTCGGCTGGGCACGATGGGTCCACGAGTCCGCCTCGCTCGATTCCTCGGCTGCGCCTGACGCCAGGATCTATGAGTCCATCTGTCTCGTCCGATCCCTAAAACCGCCTCAGCTACGCACGATGGGACCATGAGTCTGTCTCGCCCGATCCCTCGACTATGCCCGACGCTTGGGTCCGTGAGCTCATCTCACCCAATCCCTAAAAACTACCTCGGCTAGGCACGATGGGTCCATGAGTCTGTCTCACCTGATCCCTTGGCTGCACCCAATGCCTGGGTCCACAAGTTCATCTTGCCCGATCCCTAAAACTAGCTTAGCTACGCACGACGGGTCCGTAAGTCCATCTCGCCTGATCCCTTGGCTGCGCCCGATGCCTAGTTCCATGAGCTCATCTCACTCGATCCCTAAAAACGCCTCGGCTACGCACGACGGGTCCGCTAGTCCATCTCGCCTGATCCCTCGGCTGCGCCCGCCGCCTAGGTCCGCGAGCTTGTCTCGCCCGATCCCTAAAACTGCCTTGGCTGCGCATGATGGGTCCATGAGTCTGTCTCACCTGATCCTCGACTGCGCGCGATGCCTGGGTCCGCGAGCTCATCTCGCTCGATCCCTAAAACCGCCTCGGCTACGCACGATGGGTCCACGAGTCTGTCTCGCCTGATCACTCGGCTGCGTCCGATGCCTGGGTCACCGAGCTTGTCTCGCCCGATCCCTAAAACCGCCTCGGCTACGCACGATGGGTCCGCCAATCCGTCTCGCCCGATCCCTCGGCTGCGCCCGATGCCTAGGTCCACGAGATCCTCTCGCCCGATCCCTAAAACCGCCTCGCACGACGTGGTTGATGACTCTATCTCAACCAAAGTACACAGGCACACGCCCGCTAACAAAAAACCCCAGGCGATTCTACCGAAATCACCCGGGGGCTCGGGGGCCACACCCATGGGTGCGCTCGCGCACCCGCTGTCAAACAAACAAAAAATTCCCCCGCTAGCAAAAACAAAAAACCCCTAGACGATTCTACCCGAATCGCCCAGGGGCTCAGGGGCTACACCCACGGGTGCGCTCGCGCGCACCCACCGTCAAGACAAAAATCCCCCAAACGATTCTACTCGAATCACCTGAGGGATCGGTGGCTCCTGTCGGGTTCATAAACCCGGGGTCCCTCATGGACCGGCTTCCTAGCAAAGGCTCGGCCTAGCAGATGACATTGTGAATGACATGCAATCCTAAGCCAGCCCAAATAGCTAAACGATAGGTTAGAAGGGCAATCCAATCTCCAACCGGAAGGCCTAGCCAAGGAGGAACAGCACTCGCTTTCGACTCTGGCCCACCTCTCCGACCGGAAAGCCAGGCCAAACACCGCCACCAACTCCGACCCACGTCTCTGACTGAGGATGCACCGAACCCTTGCTTATAGCTCTTCTCCGACTGGCATAGTCAGAGCTGACTAGAACCAACTGACCGGGGACACCCACTTGGTGAGGACCAGGAAATGGACGGAGCAAGTAAGGCAGGGCACTCAAGTCAACAGCGATACCGAGGACCGTACCCTACACACCTACAGGATAGTAACTGATAGGACATGTCAGAAGGGTGCCCTGCAACCTTCCAGGCATGCCAGAACCCAAGCAGTGTTGTGGGTGCCATCAACTCCCATATCTGACAAACGCTCTAAGGCTCCCCCACATGCCTCTGGACATCAACAGTGTTGTGGACGCTGTCATCTACCATACATGGTGAATACGATAAAACCTTCCACATGTGTCTGACAACAACAGTGTTATGGCGCCTACCATCATCTTGTACTCGACGCGTGGGCAACAAGACTTAGTAGCATACATACTCTCTCTCTCTCGCTTGTAAGGTCATCCCCTTTATCTATAAAAGGGGATGCGCTCTCTCCCAACCGATAGATCCATCAGTCCACAACAACTCGAACAACACACAATAGCATAACCACTAGATTCAAACCTCGAGCACACGCTAAAACACTCAGCGCACGTAGGAGCTCCCGTCACTCTCGGCCCTTCAGACCAGAGTCCGACCGGGCCTCTAGCACTCCCCATCTTTCTCCCTTCCATTTGTAACCCCACAGCAAACTTCGAGCACCTAGGCTCAGGAATAAAGTCACCGACCGACTCAAACTGGACGTAGGGCATGTTGCCTGAACCAGTATAAACCCTATGTCATTGAGTGCTAGGCCACATCCGATCACAACGTATAGCAAAACTACAAATATTTACGTGTTGGTCACTTTCTGCACCGACACTTGGTGAACTTCGGCAAGGGGGCGGCTGCATTGTTCCTAACATAGAACCAATGCGAATGCCACCCCTTGTTAGAGGTCGACAGATGCATCGGTGGGTATTCATTGACCCGGTTGTTGTGGAGCTAGATGCCGGCGCATCCCATCGGCATGTTCAGCTCTTACCTCTTCTCCCGCTTCTTTAGGAGGGTGATGGCGAAGAAATACCGCCACAGGTCGAAGTGGGGACTAATCCCCAGGAACCCCTCACATAGGGCGACGAATGCCACAATGTGCTGGATCCCATTGGGATTAAGGTGCTGCAGCTCCACCTTGTAATAATGCAGCAACCCCTGAAGGAACTTGTGGGCAGGAGCGGTGAATCCCCGCTCATGGAAGTGAGCGAAGGACACAACATAGCCATCGGGTGGCGACAACGCGTCCTCCTTGTCGGGTAACCGCCACTCCTCGGTGGTGGTCTACGCGCCGAGAAGGCCGCGGCGAACGAGGCCCTCCAGGCGCTGAAGGGTGATATCGGATCTACACCATGGCTCCATTGAACAATTGGGGTGGGTGGATGTGAACTTGACGGCGGCTGAGATGCGGATGCGGGAGGCTTAGGCGATTGGCGGCGGAGGTTGTAGATGCAAAGGCAAGGAGGCAATGTACGAAACCCTAGGGGCAAACCCTTTGGTTTTATAGGGGCGACGGATGCGAGGAAGGCAACCATCCACTTGGATCTCCACGCCTGCCACGATTCGCCACTACGTCACCACACGGGATATGCACCCTCAATCCCTATCCTTTCCCTCCAAAGTCGCGCCGGACGTTTCGCCTTCTTGGGCAGACTAGGACTCTTTACCAGCAAAAGGATATGAGTCAAAAAGCGTTCCTCCAGCACGGTTGGGCCCAGGAGTTTTAGGACTGGCCCATCAATGGTTTCGACGGTCGTCCCAAGGTACCCTTACGACAAAAGGATGGGCCCATGATTGGCCAAAACTCAGGCGCAAAAGCTTCGCGTGAGTCTCGGTCCACGATCGAGTCTCAGACAGGCTGACTCTGACCGGGTCCCCGCGAATGGGATGTCAGGATCCCAATTGAGCTATCAGGCTAAACAAACCACCGAACCTCACAGCCATACCCACGAAGGGTCTGAATCACCCCTGGGCAATTCTATCCGAATCACCCAGGGGCTCGGGGGCTACACCCGACAGGTGCGCTCACGCGCACCCTCTGGCAAGTCGAATCACCCCCGAGCGATTCTATACGAATCACCCGGGGGCTCAGGGGCGACACCAGTCGGTTGTGCTCACGCGCACCCTCTGGCAAGTTAGAACACCCCCCGGCAATTCTATCCAAATCACCTAGGGGCTTGGGGGCTACTGTTGGGGACCAAATACTGGGGTACCCAAAGAGGAGGAGCTAATAACCATCAAACATTGATGCTTTTGAATAGACAAGAGCGCGACTACACCTCTTGCCTAATGACCAAGGGCAGACCCTACCTCACCTGACGTCCGAGGGTTGGCTCTGCCTCGTCCGACGTCTGAGGGCAGACTCTGCCTCGCCCGACGTCTAAGGGTAGACTCCGCCTGGCCTGACGTCCGGGGGTTGGCTCCACCTCATCCGACGTCTGAGGGCAGACCCCGCCTCACCCGACGTCTGAGGGCAGACTCTGCCTTGCCCGACGTATGAGCGTGACTACACCTCTTGCCTAACGACCAAGGGTAGACTCCACCTCCCCTGATGTATGGGGGTTGGCTCTGCCTCGCCTGACGTCTGAGGGCAGACTCCACCTCGCCCAACATTCGGGGGCTGGCTTCGCCTCGCCCAACGTCTGAGGGCGGGCTCTGCCTCGCCCAATGTCTGAGGGCTGGCTCTGCCTCACCCAACATCTAATTGCAGGCTTCGCCTCGCTCGATGTCCGAGGGCTGGCTCCACCTCACCCGATGTCTAAGGGCTGGCTCCGCCTCACCCAACATCTAAGGGCAGGCTTTGCCTCGCCCGATGTCCGAGGGCTGGCTCCATCTCGCCCGATGTTCGAGGACTGGCTCTTCCTTGCCCGATGTCTGAGGGCAGACTCCGCCTCGCCCGACGTCTGCACGCTGCTCCTTCGTAACCACGCACGTAGATAAGGCATGACACTCAAGTCAACCACAATACCAAGGTTCACACCTTGCACGCCTGCAGGAAAGTACCATCATGATATGACAAGACGGGCGCTTTAAGGCCCTTCCGGGCATGCCAGAGCCCAAACAGTGTTGTAGGCGCCGACTTTTGTTTTACAATGTTATGGGCGCCGCCACTGGCCCTCGGGTGTGGATCTTGATGGAACCATATGACAACCACTACGATCCAAGAGGAGACTCACATCCTCTACAGTGACGAACATGCAATCACTGTGCCGTCCGCTCCCCGTGAGGTTGTGGATCAACACCCCGATCCATCGCGCCGCCCGTCGAGGTGGGATGGGACGTGACCACTTGCTGATCAAGTCAGAGCGTGGCATCATCAATGGACAGACACCCAACATGGAGCTATCCCTGGCACCGTCTGTTGTGTCAGCAGGGATGGCTCAAAGGAAAAGGAAGACCCGGCACCTTCGAAGGACCTTCTTTGCCTCTGGTTTTTCTTCTTTCTCCCATCTGTAATCCCTGCTCCCCTTGATCTATAAAAGGGAAGGTAGGGCACCCCACTAGAGGGACGGATCAATTCCACATACATCACACCACATAGCTAAGCAGCATCCAAACTCTCATCACCCGTTCGACCTTTCCATCAGAGACTTGGGATCTATCCCTCTCTCGTCCATTTGTACCCCCTACTACGAACCTTTCAGTGCAAATAACACGAGCAGCAACCATGAACTGGACATAGGGACATTCTGCCTGAACCAGTATAAACCTTATGTCTTTTTAGCACACCATCCGGGACTAACGCGCAATAATACAAATTTACTAGTTGGTGTTTACTCGAAACACCGACAGTACTCTAATGGATTGCTCATGGCTTGTGTGATCCTCATCTTGTGTTGGCTGTGCGGCATCTGGTTGTGGGTTTGGCATGTGATGCCAATTAGCGCATGAACCTCCAAGTGAGTGAATCGCCACATCGAGGACTAGCTTGCCGGCGAGCAAGTGAACCTCGGTAAAAAATCGTGTGTCATCATTGTCCGAGGATTTCTTGGTATTCATTGTGATTGATTGTGATCATCTTGTGATTGGCTCACTCCTCAACATGTCCGTATAATCATCACCATCCCCTCTTGTATTTACATTCCTAGTGTGTAAGCTAAGCTCTTTAGGGTAATTAGTTTTGAGAGCTAGCTTGCGTTGGGTCTAGTGGTTAGTCTTTAAGAGCTCACTGACTTAGTGTAGTGACATAGCCATTGTGTGGATAAAGACTATAACAACTAGAATTATGGTAGGTGGCTTGCATTTTTAGTAGGCTAGCGTAACACTCGCTTCGCTGTTTATTTGACTAACCACATTGCTTAAGTGTTGTAGAAATTTTTATAGTCTATTCACCCCCCTCTAGCCATTAGGACCTTCAGCCGCCCCTGGGTCTTCAATCGCCTTGTCGGTTTGAGGAGATGAGGGCCATAATACCGATCGTTGAGGTCGTGGCTCCCGCTGGTCTGGTTGTCCTCTAAGTCAAGGCCTTCGTCGTGGACCCCATACCATAGCAGGTGGAGTCATGCATGCATCTTGCCAGGCCATATTTGGCCGGTGGTTATCGTACCGGTCGTCACCGCCTTGGGCGGTGTTGTCTTATCTGAACTACGTGGCGTGGGGATGGCATCTGACCAGACCAAGGTGACCGCTGTCCCCTCGGTCCTTGCGGGGTCAGAGTGGCATGCCTACCCTTGTCAGAACGGGCGTGCCTAGCTATGCTCAACCTCTCTCTATTCCTCCTAGGGGTCAGGACGGAGGTGAGGTCGTGCGTCTCTCATGCATTGTGTGGCTAAGTCTGATGAAGGGGTCGTGGCCAGCCCCCGCCTTAGCGCTTGGCCTGGTCTTCTTTGATCAGCTGGGCCTCAGTCGTTCGGGCTCTTGCTGGCTGATGTATCATGGGCTGCTCGGCCTGCTAACTAATCAATGCCTTGAGACACCCCGGGGTTATAACCCCGACACATTCCCTCCCAATCCCCCACCCCTCACGCACCCCACCAGTCCACCACTCATAGCTCTTCCTTCCATACATCCAACCACATGCTAGAGCACACCACTCATCAAAGAACCTTCCGCACCTTTTCACTATTGGTGGGTATAGGTGAACTGCTGGGTTTAGTTTTACCTAGTTGGGTATGGTTCTGGGGAAATTCCCCACCCACAGTCGAGGATGGGGATTCAAGTGGTATTAGATTTTTCTAGTGGGTATGGGTATGGGGTGTCAATACCCAATGGGGATTTATCCATTGCCATCCCTAAATGAGACTTTTAGGTGTCATGACTCGCGGGCAAAGGAGAGTGGCGACTTGGAGGTGGTTGCAAGGTGTAAAACTAGAGAAAAATCAAAACTGACATCAAAATTCATTCTTGTTTCCTATATACCACTTGTGTGAGGTTGATATCGTAGTTTGTCACCTAAACTTAGACAAACTATAATGACCACAAAAAATGTAACAAGTAAAGTAGGTTGGTGCCGTAGTTTGCCATGTCTCACCTTCGGTAAACTATGGCCGCCACAAAAAGTGTAGTGAACAAAATCTAAGCCACACTTGCGGTAAAGTTTGTCACAAGAATATGTCTATGACTTGTGAGACAGCGTGCTAAGAAAGCACTATAGTTGTGGCAGTGAACCAAACAGCTGCCGCAAAAATTATGGCATAACTAACCTTTTTGTCATGGCAAGATTTTTATAATGAACCAAACAAGCCTTAAAATAAAAGCCACACTTATAGCAAATTTTGGCAAGAAAATGAGACTATGACGTATGGGGCAGAGTGCTAAGAAAATATGGCATGCTATAGCTGTGACACTAAATCAAACAACTGCCATAAACTGACCTATGGCATGGCGACTTATGGTCACAAATCAAACAAACCATAAAATTTGAGTGCTCTCTGTCATTCAACTTAACTTTTCTACCCTTTTCTGCCACTTCTGTCATGCTCACCGTTAGATGATGTTAAGTGCGACCGGAAGTCGAGCTTACTATTAGTTGATGTTAAGTGCGATCGAAAAAGATCTTGCCCCTACATACTTCTTGTTGTAAAATTTGACATTTTTCCTTTCTTACCACTCAGATGCAAATACATAATAATTTATTACTTGTCCATGATTTATTTTTAGAAGTGTACATAAGTATTGTTTAAAAGGAGTATAGTTTTTCTGTCATCGTTGGTTGTATAAAAATCAATGGTGATAAGGATGTTGGGATGACCACTTCTGTGGTAGTGTGTGGATTGAGTGGCCCACTTCTTCACAACCCGCTCCACTTTATAAATAGGAGCTCTACATTCACTTGTGAGACAACAACACAACATTCCAAGAGCTCTCTTCCACTTATCATTATTAGTGGTATAGTTTTTTTTAAGTTAAGGATATTCATTACTTATTAGAGTACAGAGATGGGCACAATATTCCCCATTGAAAGTTTTCAATTGCCATTTGCACATTACATCGAGGAGAATGCGCTAGCACCTGGCAAGAGTAATGACCTCATAATAGTTGACTTCGGTGTTGCACATGGGTTTACAACTTGAACTAATGTCGTCTTTGTTAGGCTCAATGTCATCCATCTCTAGGGCATTATACTGAAGATTATTGGTAGCATCTTCCACCACAGCAAGATTGGTAGCATTTTCCACCAAAAGATTGGTAGTATCTTCCACCACAACAAGATTGGTAGCATTTTCCACCAAAAGACCTAGTAGCATTTTCCACCACAACATTGTTTGCAGTTTTAAACTTAAGTCCCCTAAACTTGGTTAGCTCACGTCTCATATCTTCATGTGGAAAACAAATCTTGAACTCTTTATCATTAGCCATTTGTTTAATTTTATAACCTCTCTTTACTTCAAAAAGATTATTCATCTCTTTATACATGATATAAGTGAAGCATGACCCTTCTCAATTTTCATTAATCCCAAAACTTCCTTCTTATCCTCTATACACCTAGATATGGGGATGTTCATGCTATAAAATTGGATATGGGGATGTTCATGCTATAAAATTGTTGGCCCTGAAAACCATAACCACACACTAAGCCTTTCTTTTCAGAACACATAGTTGCCCTATGCATGGACCTTTTACAACTGTAGCAAAATGGTGGGTTGGTACAAACTGCTCTCAAATGGACAAACTGATTGCAATTAAAGCAGTTGCTCTCTAGGTGTTGTGCCATCTCCTCAAAAGAACCACCAAATCCGACATCAACCCCTTCCGATGGAGAGAATACTGCCCTCTATTGGACTCCATAGATTCATGTGAAGTTCCCACTACATTAGCATCCAATAGTTCCCACTCCACCCTCTATCTCTAGAACGACGATTATCATCATCATCCCAGTAATGCTGCGGGATCCACCTCTCTTGCAGAGCTCATCTTGCTAAAACGTCTCTCCACAACTGTAAATATCCGAGTAATGTTGGGATCCACCTTATTGGTTTATTTTACCTTAATATCTCTCCATAACTGCAATTATCATCCTGTTGATCTCTCCCTCTAGAACCGTGTAATATATCTCCACTGCAATTATCATGTTGTCGACCCCTCCGTTTAGAACTATGTAATCTCTCTCGATTATCATCCCGTAGATCTCTCTTACTAAAACCGTGATACTCCAAAGGTACTCTCCCTCTAGAATTGTGTACTCCAAAGATACTCTCCCTCTAGAACTATGTAATATCTTATCATCCCATGGATCTCTCTCTAGGACTGTGATACTCCAAAGGTCCTCTCCCTCTAGAATTGTGTAATATCTCTCGATTATCATCTTGTGGATCTCTCTCTAGATCTGTGATACTCCAAAGGTCCTCTCCCTCTAAAACTGGGTAATACCTCTCGATTATCATCATGTGGATCTCTCTCTAGAACAATGATGCTTCAAAGGTGCAAAACTATTTCCTTGGAGAGATGAAAGCCCAGGTGCGACCGCATCATCTCCTCTCCATAGTTCGATGACCTAGAATCAACCCTGACCCGCACTATGCTCCTCCTATGCAGCCCCATGACATAGACATCGGTAGCTCCTACCGTCTGTGGCACACACGCGCTACCAGATGGGGTCCCAACTCCCAAGCTAGAGGGCGAGGAGCGCGTCCACCGCTAGTCATCGGGGTTAGCCACGTCGTGTGGTAGCCACCAGCCGGCTGCCGCTGGACCTGGCCGCCGAGCGCTTAGCAACAACCCACAAATAGGATTGTGGGAGCAACAACAGCCGATCTGCTATGCTTTGGGCGCTGATGGTGCTATCCTAGGGAAGGGTTGGGGAGGGCGTGGAGGTCCAGAGCTAGGGGCGGAGTGCACCGACGAAGAAGATGAAGAGACGATGCTGAAATAATATAATTGGGGAATTAGCATGAATGTGAGCTTAGCCTCCTTAGTCTTTAAGGTGAAGCTTGCATCCTTTACTTGATTTGTAGTGACTTTGAGTATTTAATATATAACTCTTCTCTACTTTACTTTATGCCTTAGTAGTGTTGATACTCCCTCTTGTTAGTAGTAATACTTTGGTTGTGTAGCATAGATTTAGTTGTATAATTTGTTTGCTTAGTACTAGTATTACACCATTTGTATCATTTCTTTGCTCTTTATTTGAGTGCTCCAACATGTGTCGTGCGAGGTTGGAGTAGTATACATAGCATAAACGTGGTGTTTAGGCTATCGGGTATCTTGGTTTGCAACTAACCACATGGATGATTGTGGTCCTAGAGATGGAAATGGGACGCACCCAATCCCGGGTTCCCCGCGGGGAATTCCGCTATCGGGGGATAGGGAAGGGTCCAAATTCATCCTGACGGGGATAAACGAGGCAAAACATTCACAATCAGGTCTAGCATGGGCGGGTATGGGACACTATTTGTAACAACCCTAAAAATCCCAAAGCCAAAAATCCTAGTTTTTCAAAACTTTTCCGAAAATCTTGCATGGTGAGTGAACATGTAGGAAACCATCCCTAAATGCACTAGGTGCATCCCAACTAGTTGGATGAGCATGTGCATTAATTATCCAACATGTGATTTGCTTCTTGCTTTTCAAGTTTGATTAACAATTAACTGATCAACTACAACTTGAGTTGTCTAGTGTGTGTGCTTGAAACCCTAGGGCAACTAACCTTATAAGGTTCACCTAGTGGACCCACCCTAGTGGTATGTACATGTATAATATACATGAATGCAAGTATAGAGCTTGGGCAATAGAAATAGAAATAGAACAGGGATTAGAAATAGGGAGGGGAATTAGAAAAGAAGAAAGCGGCCCAGCAGGCAGCAGTTGGCCCAGCCAGGCCTGCCCCGCGCGCGCTGCTGCTCGAGCCGCTGCAGCAGAGAGTCACCCGCCGCTGACAGGTGGACCTCAAGGGCCCCAACTGTCATCCCCTCTCTCACCCGCCGCTGAAATTATAGTGGTCAACCCAGCTTCTGTACACCTTGGGCAAAATTAGCCAAACCCTTCGTCCCATCCTTGCCATTTGCTTGCTACGGAATAGTACTATCTAGCCATCAACAGTGCAGCATCAACGAGACATTTACATCTAGCCATCACCATCGTTGCATCACAGCGATCATCTGTCTTTTCTCCCGCGGAAACGGGCCAAACGGCACCAGCTGCGAGGATGGCGTGCGATGCGAAGCAATTAGCAGTGTGGCTTGTCGACCATGCTCCTGGCGAAGGCATAGCGGAATCTGGCGGTGTACGGCAGCCACTCGACGGCCTGCACGGCCTTGCGCCGGCGCTGAACAGCCACCTGCTGTGGCCGGTCGTCGGCGGTGACGACGCTGACGCTGACGCTGACGCCCCCCTCCCGCTGCGCCCACGGGAGGACGTCGTCGGGGCCCACGCACGCTTCCCTCGCGTACCGCTCCACCAGGCGCGGCAGGAACACCTTCTTCTTGGACTTGCGCACCACCACCGTCGCCTGCAGAAACTCTCGCTTGGCACGCTCCAGCTCCTCCATCACGTTCTTCGCCGTGTAGACCCGCAGCTGCAAACATATTGTGAGATCAGATCACGGAGTATCAGATAGAGCAGAGCGAATCAATCGTGTTTTTTTCTCACAGCATTTCAGCGAAACAAACAGGGCCAACATGTGCTGCAGTGTAGAATGTGAGTAGAGTACATACCATGGGGTCAGACGAAGCACCGGTGCACAGGGCGAAAAGGGCCAGAGGCTGGCAGTCCTGCAGGCCGAACTTGAGCTGGACCAGCTGCTTCTCGTCCGGGCATTTCTTCCGCATAGCCGTCGAGAGAATGGACTCGAACCACTGCAGATGGATTCGTTGGATTCTCAGTCAGTTTAGTAGGCTGTCATGTATCCTATGTCATTTAAATTTTTTTCTTTTTTTCATAGTGATGAAAGTGTTCTTTGGGTTGTTTCAGTAAACTGATAGCCATATTCAGTAAACTGATAGCCATATTCTGTTCGCTTGGTCGTATTTGGCTTATAAGCCATGGCTTTATCAGCCAACGAACAGTATTTTTCTCTCACACTAAGGGCGCGTTTAGTTTGAGAAAATTTTTGGGTTTGGCTACTGTAGCATTTCGTTTGTATTTGTCAATTAATGTCTAATTAAGGACTAATTAGGTTCGAAAGTTTCGTCTCACGATTTATCACCCAACTGTGCAATTAGTTTTTTTTCGGTCTACATTTAGTACTCCATACATATGCCGCAAGATTCGATGTGACATTTAGGGTGAAAATTTTTGGAACTAAACAGAGCCTAAAACAATCAACGGTACTTTCAGTCATGGCTTATAAGTCAAACCAGCCCAAACGAACAGGGCGCATAATTAAGTGATCTAGTTGAGGTGCTAACATAATTTTATTCTATTTTCCCAGCTTAGAATTTTAAACTCAACTTTCCAACTTTGCATCAATAACCAAACAAAAAATGAACTTCGGGATGAAATTGCTGATCTACATACACGACCGATCCGTGGAGATCTGAAGCACAGCAAGGCGTGTTCAATGGAATTGGCGGTAATGGCATGTCCTCCAATATTGTAGGCAGCCTGCAATAGGGTGAGTTACTGGTTACTAACATCTACAGAAAAAGAGTGTGACAAGCTATTCACAGCATGGTGTGTCAAAGCAGATCAGAACATTTCAGGATTCGTGGCCAATCACAAATCTACTCAGGGAAACATCTCACCTTGTGAAATAGGGCCATTCTTTTCAGAGAGCTGTTTGGAATCCCGTATGCCAAATACGCCTGCAAGTGAATAACACACAGGTTAATAAGGTTAAAAAAAAGCATAAAACATAAATTTCTTAAGTCACCGTAGAATATCTAGCATTACATGCATGATAAGAGAATTGTACACGTTAATCCAGAAGGCCAACTTAATACTGTTCTCCGACATGCTCAGATCAACTCTTTCAAGCTGTTCCACAAGCAATCTAAAATCCAAGAGAGAAGGAATCTGTTACTTGCGATTTTCAGGAGAAATTTGAGGGCATAATTTGCAGTATTTTATTTTTGGACCAACCTGTAGTGGGTAATCGCATAAGAGACATCTGGCATCTGATTCTTGTCAACTGATATGGAAGCTATTTCCACTGTATATTTGTTGTTTGATGTGCTATTTTCCTCTCCATTCACCCTCCGAGGAAGTATGACATTTGTTGATGATCTTGACAAGAATGGTGAACGGGCCTTTTCAGGCTTTTCTGGTACCTCCGTGCGCAGAAGATAATATATGGATGCCATGCATCTAACCATTTCTTCAGATATTTTGCTTGGGCATTGATAAAGGTGATCTTTCAGAGTGCGAGCAAGAGAGCCACTCCCAGAATAAGGTAGCTTTTCATAAGGAGAGAAGTCAAAATCAATCTACTGCATGATTTATCCATTCTGGTTCGAAACCATTCGTATTATATAGAAGTGCAAATTTTGGATGAGATGTATCAATAGTGCATTTTTCTGAAACTAGTGTGATGAGCACGAAACGTGCATGATAATCATAAAACTATTATATATCTCCCCTCAAAAGTGCATACAGAAGGACTACTTTAAATTTTGGTTGAGCACATATCAGCACAGTAAAGTCATATGATTTGTAGTTAATATTGTTTGCAGTAAGTTAGATGAGCTTGTTGGGAGAATTCTTTGCTTGTCTGTCTTACCTTTTTTGGATCCGGCGGGAAGGAAGTAGGATGAATATCCAATGTTTCACTTGAAAAAGATTGGTGCTTGATCTTAGCCTTGAGCATATTCTTGGTTCTTCCTGATTCAGAGAGTGACTCCATGATGTGGAAGGGCTGAAGTGGGAGCTTCTTGGATGAGCAGAATGTACTTGATATTATGCTTGGCTGCCTTCTTGTCCTAGTAGTGATACTTTTGGTGTGCGCAGGGGATGAAATACCAGAACTCTGACCAGACGACGGCCCAGACATGCACTGATCGAAGATGCTTCTGTAGAGAGTAAGAACGTGCTGCTCACGGTTGGCGATTTCCTCTTCGAGCAATTCAATCTCAGCTATCAGTTCCTTTGTCTGTAGGGAATAGCAATCATGGTCATGTACAGTACAACACTACAACATAAGCAGCTATACAATCTCTTATAAGAACAACATTAACAGTAGTATTGAGTTGCAGGGATGTAACGTGTTCCCTTGCATGGTCTGTTGACTTGGGCAACTGTTCTTAACTAGCTGTGGACAATAATGCTAAACAGAAAAAAAAAATAGATGTCTGGATTTGGATACCAGTGGTTTCACAGCTGTTTTGTTAGACAACTGAATTTCCATGCCCAATCCAGACGAAATAAATTACTGAATGCTTGCAAACTTGAAACTTGCAAGCTGCCACGGCAGTGCTGAGAGCACTCTACATGGAAATGAACAATTCTACAGCTAACTTGAGTGTCACGTGAGATGCACGAGTCAGCTGCAACTCGCAGGAGGAAAATTCTCGAGTTGGTAACAAATGGACGATCAGTCATACCTGGGCTGGGAAATGCCTATGGCCAGGAGACAATGTGCTGGACGCCCGGCCAATGGCCCGATCAAGCATGACCCGGATAGACCTCTCCTGATGCAAATGCAGCTGCAGCTGCCTAACCTGCCACAATTCATAATAAACAGCCTAAGTTATTCAGACGAACAGACCTACTAGATCAGAAACGGCGGCTTTTCTTCAGGTCCTCACATCATTCTCCAGGGACACGCGATGGTTTGGTGACGCGTTCGGCCTTTGATCTCGCGGCCCCTGGTGAACTGAGCATGCCCCCGGAGGAATCGCGTAAGACTTCCTCGCGTCCGGCGGGTTCTGACAGAGAATTCAGAAATAAAGCCTGTCAGTAATTAGAAATCCTCATCCTCCCGTTGTGCGTGGTGCGGTGAAGAGTTGAGTAATCAGCAACGAACCTTGGACGAGCAGGGAGTGATGATGGCAAGCTGTGCTTGGCCGCAGCATTGCTCCATGGCGCCACGCGACGGTCCATGCTTGCATGCCTCCGCGTTCCTGTCGGAAGATGCACTGAAACACAAACAGAGACGGCGGCAAAGTTGAACTTAAGCACCGAAGCTTTGAACTCCATATGTGAAGGAGACCAGGTCGAGGGGGGAGTATCGTCGAGGGCGGCAGCACGTGGAGACAGACCTCTTGGACCGCCGGTGGCGCGGCATCGGCAAGGCAGCAGCCGCCTTGGGCGCACACGCCGCCTCGGGTGCGCCGTCGTTGTTGGCGTCGTTGTTCTCGCTCGATCCTTGCCGCCGTCCGGCAACCGCCCCGCCCTTCTGCTCCACCGTTCCTTCCTGACCCGTCATGGATGATGGTTCCCGGCGCCGGCGGCGTGCCTAGCGTGTAGCTAGCACTGTTTGCCAACTAGCTGGCTAGCCACTGCTACATCGCACGCGTGGATCCAGAAGCTGCTCTGCTAGCCGCGCGCTATATGAGCAGAGGTGAACAGTAGCAGGCAGGCAAAGAGCATCCTGCGCACAGGGCCGCGTCGCCGACGATTATAAATTCGGTGTGGTGGCAAATGCTTCTGCGGGGCCGTATGGTGTGGACTTCAAACGGGAGTGGCATGCACTGCACAGCGAACTGTGGAGTGGAGGAGGATGGACGGCGAGGGAGAGGAGGGGAGTAACTGCGCTGCCGGCGTGGGGGGCCGGAGGGTCGGACGAAGGATCCGAAGGGGAAGCAACAAATGGGTTGAGCGAGCTGGTGGGTGAGCCGCGTTTAATGCCTGCACTGCCCCCGCGCGCACTCATCAGGTCTGAGTCACAGTAACGGAGCAAGGCCTTGTTTAGATTGTAAATTTTTGCAATCTGGACATCTGTAGCACATTTTATTTGTATTTGATAAATTTTATTTGATCATGGACTAACTAGGCTTAAAAGATTTATCTCGTGATTTATAACCAAACTGTGTAATTAGTTATTTTTTTAATATACATTTAATGTTCTATACATGTGTCAAAAATTAATATGACAGAGAAAGTGAAAAAACTTAGAATTTTAAGTCAATCTAAACAAGGTCCAAGAATGCCCTGTTCGCCATCACGTCACACTTACCTCTACTACGGCTGTGTTTAGTTTCAAAAATTTTCCCAAAAAATACTACGGTAGTCATCACATCGAATTTTATAATACATGTATGGAGCATTAAATATAGATGAAAAAAAACTAATTACACAGTTTGGTTGGAAATCACGAGACGAACGTTTTGAACCTAATTAGTCCATGATTGAACAGTAAGGCCCCATTTAGTTCCAAGCCAAAAACCAAAAATTTTCAAGATTCCCCGTCACATCAAATCTTGTGGCACATGTATGGAGTACTGAACGTAGACGAAAAAAAAACTAATTACACAGTTAGCCGAGAAATCGTGAGACGAATCTTTTAAGCCTAAATAGTCCATAATTGGACAACTTTTGCCAAATAAAAACGAAAGTGCTACGGATATCCAAAATCAAAAATTTCGGAACTAAACGGGTCCTAATTATCAAATAAAAATTTCGTGCCCTAAACACAGCCTACCTCTCTGAAAAGTGAAAACTGGGCGATGTTCTACTAACGTGGTAGCGGTACTGGTACGGTTGACTAGGGACGAAAGAGTTGCCGCTACTGGTTGTGCGAGTGCCACTGCCCACTGTACCTAACATCCTTGACGCATCGAGAGAGTCTCCAAAAGTCCAAAGGCCTGTTTAGTTTCCTCCAAAACATCAATTTTTTCAAAATTCTTCATCACATCGAATCTTTAGACGCATGTATGAAGCATTAAATATAAATAAAAAATAAAACTAATTACATAGTTTAGACGAAATCTACGAGACTACTCTTTTAAGCCTAATTAAACTATGATTGGATATTAATTGTCAAATAACAACGAAAACGTTACAGTAACGTTTTGCCAAAAATTTTAGCAACTAAAGTGGGCCCAAACCAGAAATCAATAGGGAGGGATGAACTCCATAGCTATCTATGGCTATGCAGTATGCACATGCACATGGGCATGATGTAGCCCTGGAGAAGTGGCACTCGTCGTCAATCAAACTCGCCTAACTCTTCTTTCTTCCGATGTCTTACTCTTGACCGAGCCCAGCTTGTGTTTTTCTAGTTTGGAGCTGCCTAGTGGATTCTTCGCCGCCAAGCTCTGCTTCTACTGGCAAAGTGGCAACTGGCACGGGATCACGACTCACGCAGGAGGTAGGTGACGGTATGAATGTCCAAGTTAATGCGCCCCTCGCCAACTTGTGTGGCCTGCCTGCCTCTGGTGACTGACTGCTACATGTTGACTTTGGTGGAGCATACTGTACGTACGCGCATCGATCTCATATTTTTTTTTCCTACCTGGTGATCCATCTGTGAATCTGCGATCTACCGCTGTTGTTGTTGTCTACTAGGAGTATACTGCTACCGAGTACCGATTGCCCCCATGTGGAACAGCCAGGACGAGAGCTACTGACCATCCACTGCCTTGTTGTCTCATGAAACTGATTTATGGCAAGGATTAAAGACGTGCCAGCACGGCCGGAAACCATTTCTGAATAATGATAGTACACAACCAATTGCGGGTATGGCAGTCTTGCAGAGGCGTCAATGAAACGATGAGGCGAGCCCAGCAGAACGATCAAGCCTATGCTCGGCGAGTCTATAAACCGTTTCTGCTGATTTATACAGTTGATTTGTTGGAAAGAAAAATACTATAATATAGCTGATAAGCCGGCTTATAATGACAGCCGAACAGAGCTTAAACTCCTTGTGATTGCAGCTACAGGAGGGGGTGGAGGGGTGAGCTCGGAAACAGTGGCACGATCCGGTGGCGCCGTTGATGCGGCCGTCTAACCAACGCATTGATGGGTTTGATTCTTCTTGGACGGGACGGTCACGGGGAGCAAGGGCTCGGCCGTTGTGTTATCTTCTGTTTGGTTTGGGTCCGCACGTTCATCGAGCCTCCCACGTTCCTGTTGCGCCGAGAGCAACGCGATTCGTCGCGCACTCGCCTGTCACTCTCAAGCGCTGACGATGTGTTCCACTGTGGACTGAGGTCGTGGGACGACCGATCTTTTTTATTTTTCAACCTTTTTCTAAATCATATTTATACCTTGGACGTCTTTTTGCGGCGCGCGTGTGCAATCGGCGCCCACAACTGTGCTGGGGAGCAAGCTCCACAGTTTTCCTTTCAAAAAAAAAAAACGGCGCCCACAACTGTCAAGTGTCAGCCTCCTCGGGGCCTCGATCGACCGGAAGAAATAGCACATCTCCTATCGTTTCTAGGCAAATAATCATCATGATCAGCTCATGCTCATCAACTCATCATTGTATTGTTGTAACAGTTCGGTTCTTATCTCTTCATGTGCATGTTTCCTCATTTTTCAGCAGGTGTACTCAGATATAGCTTCTGAAAGGCTCTTGTAAGTTTTCAGAGATCAAGAAGAGGATCAATATCTAAAACCGTGAGATGAAAATTGAATCTGAATAAAAAATACGAGATGATAAAGAGTTTGATGCTAACAGTTGAGTACATCTTAAAGCCACCCTTCATGCACTTTCACAGTGAAAAAACACCCGCCAAATTGTTAAGCATACCATATCTTCTAGCAATAACGCTAGTTTGGACCACATTTGTAATTTATCGTTTCTGTTTAATGCAAGTGATATCGAGGGCGGGCATGGGCCTCAGGCTGGGGGCTGCATCCGGAACGCGGCCCAGGTTCTATAGGAGCAGGTCTTCAGCAGACAGTAGCCCAAGAATGGAAAGGTAGCTTTCACCCAGCCAGCCCAAGGCAGCCCTGCTCCACGTGTCCATGCCCAGCTGAGGCAAACCCTAGCCCTGGCGCTGGCGGCGGCCTGGCCTGCTCAGGTGCTAGCGGCAGCCGCCTCACCGAACGCGGAACACTCACTGCCCCTCGACCGACGACCGCGATTCCATGGCGAGTCCGCGTCGGGCGTTGGCGACGGCGAGAGCTCTCCACGCGTGGACCACGGCTCCAAAGCCCCAGCTGGCTGGCGGCCGCCCCTTGGCCCCTTCTACAGGCTGCAGCCTTGCCCAGCGGCCGCGCCCGGCAGACGTCCGGCCCTTCTGCAGCAGGCAGCCCGCCCTAGGCTGAGGCAGTGAGGCTCCATGCTCCAGCTCCAGAAATCATGGTGAGAAAACAGACGAACACTTGAAGAGCAGAACGGCACCGCATTTTAGGCCGTGTTTGATTGACCTAGCACCTCTTAAATTTAGTAGCTTTTAGTCTATTTTAGTAATTTTTTTACCAAACACCTTTACTAAAAGAGACTAAACAACCTTTAGTCAGATAGTCACACAAACCTTACTAGCAACTCCTAAAACCACATCTGGACAGGGCTTGCCCTTCATCAATGCGTCCTGTCCGAGCGCACTGGTACCCCCTCACTCATAGCTCACTCTCTCAGCTCGCTCACTCTCTCCCTCTCGTGCTCGCTCTTCTCTGCTTTCCCCGCCGCCGCCACCACTTCGCTCCACGCCGCTGTCGCTGCCGCTCCTCCCAACCCCTTCGCCGACGTAGCAGCTCCTCCGCTCAGATGGGACACATGTACTTGTCACTGAGCCAACTGAGAAGGTAGTCCAGTACACAGGAAGGAAAGGAATCACCACACAGAATGTGTTAGCCGTATGCGACTTTGATATGAGATTTATTTTTGTTCTAGCTGGATGGCCAGTCTCAGTTCATGATATGAGGATGTTCAATGATGCACTTGAGAAATTTGGTGACAAGTTTCCACATCCACCTGTAGGTATGTATGGGCTTTTACATTTCTTCATTGTCTTTGTCATAGTATTTGTCATGTTACTTACACAAGTATTGTGTTATGTAGACAAATTTTATCTTGTTGACTCGGGGTACCCAAATCGACTGGGTTTTCTTGCACCGTACAGAGGTACAAAATACCATGTCCCCGAATGGAGAGAAGGGCCTGCACCTAGAGGTAAAAAAGAGTTGTTCAATTACACACATTCTTCACTTAGAAATGTTATAGAGAGATCTTTTGGAGTCCTAAAGATGAAGTGGAGATTTTTGTTGGATCTGTCTAGTTTTCCCATGGCAAAGTAAAGCAAAATAATAATGGCATGTATGGCACTGCACAATTTTCATTAGATAGAGTGGTATGATGGATGACCTTTTTGACTTGTGTGATCAAGATGAAAACTATATACCAATAGAGGAAGGAACTTCAACTCAAGCAACTAGAGGCACCACACGTTTTGGAGATGAAGATGAAAACATGAATCAATTTCGTGATTGGATAGTGAATGGTTTGTTTGCTCATAGCAGGGCCATGGTTTGTAATAATGAAGTTTTTTTTAAACCATTTGAACATTATTTGTGAGAATGTACATTGTGGCAAATAGCTACCATAGCAGTCAAGCAGAGCTACAAGGAATGGCGCTAGCGTGCAGCCAAGCAGAGCAGCCAAGCATCTAGCAGAGCAGCCAAGCAAAGCAGCAAGCCAAGCGTGCATTTGGCGCCAAGACCGCACACGGGAGGTAGCGGCGCTAGCGGGAGCCAGCAGCGCGGCACCGTTGGCGCCAAATGCCAGGGACACCAACTTAGCATTAACGAGGGGTGTTTTGGTCTTTATAAACATATATATGTCAGGTTTAGTCACCTAACCAAACATAGACTTACTAAAATTTAGGAGGCAGTTTAGCTGCCTAGATTTCGGAGCTGAGAACCAAACAGGGCATTAATTTCGATTTCAATGTATAGTCCACTTCCACAGGCGGAGGCCAGTGGAGTCCAAACTGGGCCCCGGCCCCTTGTCTAAAACAAAATTCCTAAATAGAAAAAAGTCCATGTTACCTCTCTTAATTTTTGTGAAAGTCTGTTTTTCCTTCGTGAACTCTAAAACCGGGTAAACCACCTCCCTGAACTTTTAAAACCGTTCGTTTTACCTTCCTGACCGGTTATAAGCAGTTTTCAAAGGCGATTTTGTCTTTTTTTTATTTATTTTGGCTGAATCTTTGAAAAATCATAGTAAATCACAGAAAAATCATAAAATAGAAAATCTAGTTTTGTTAGACTCCGCATGAGTAGATCTACACAATGAATACATAATATGGTATGCTTTAGTACAATATTTTTTGCTATATCTTTAGATCTATATTTTTCTATAATTAATTCATAACTGCAGTTTCTAAAGTCCAATTGTGGTGAAATTTTTATGTTAGGCTAATTATTATATGCTTGAACCGTGGTAAAAAAATTCATACTTATTCGATCATCTATAGCTTAGTTATAGAAATTTTTACTATAGTTCAAACATACAATAATTATCCCATCATAAAAATTTCATCACAATTGGACCATAGAAACTATAGCTATGAATTAATTACAAAAGGCATAGATCTAAAACTACAACAAAATATTTGTAGTAAAACATACCATATTATATGTTCACTGTGTAGATCTACTTACGTGGAGTACAATAAAATTGGATTTCCCATTTTATGATTTTTTGTGATTTAGTATGATTTTTAAAAAATTCAGCTTATATAAATAAAAAAGATAAAGATAAAAACCGCTTATAACCGGTCAGTAAAATGAATGTTTTAAAAGTTTAGAGAGGTTGTTTACTCGGTTTTTGAGTTCAGGGTAAGAGTTGAGGGAGGTAATGTGGACCTTTTTGGTTCAGCCCACGAAGCCCAATAGCCACACAGCCCAGCAACGAGAGCAGAACAGCTGAGCGAGGGAGCAGTCATGCCCGACTCGGCGACTCCTCCGCGGCTCCGCCGCTTCGTCGACCCGCCACGACGCCGCGCCGTGCCGCCGCCAGCCCCCAGCCGAGCAGACAGCGGCACACCGCAGCTCCTCCCCCTCGCGACTCGTCGTCCTCCCTCCGTCCCGTGGTGGTCCTGCAGCGCAACAGCGGTGGTCGCCGGCTCCTCCACGTCGGGAGGTCCCAGGTTATTTCTTCTTCTCCAATCTTCAACTCCAATCTTTTGCTCTATTTCATTTCCAGGTGGTTTTGGTAGATGCTAGATTCAGATCCAGATTAACTGGATGCAATTGTTTAATTAGGTAGCAAAACAATGGTTCGCATGAAAACTGTCCCTCCATTCTTTTTACAAAAGAAAACGAGATGAATCAGATGTTGGGGAATTCAGGCTCCTCCAATACTTCAGCTAGGTGATTTGGAACCCCAAAGGAAAGAAGGAAATGAGGAAGAAGCAGCAGCTCAGTTAGATGAATTGGATCACCTAAGGCAACAGAACAACAAGCTGCAGCTGCAAGTGAGTTAGATGATCCGGAGCCGCAAAGACAAGAAGTCCAGGAAGAAGCAATTGGAATAGCAGAAGAAGAAGATACAGATACGGAAGGAGCCAGAGCTGAGGAAGAAGATCAAACAAATGAACACATCATGTTTCTAGGCATTGAATTCTTGGAGAGAGATCCTGCATTGCGTCCACAAATTTGGCAATATCCAAATTGCGGCGAGCATACTTGCAGTTAGGTCCCATGAAGAAATACAAGCCTTCTGGACCCCAAGGGCATCACTAGTGTTCTGTCAAGTTGCAAACCAACCACCCCCCCCCCTATATTTTTGTTCACCCTCTGCCACTGTCCACTTCTAGTTCTAACAGTAGCATTTTAATTAGCAATATTTCATATTGGAGGCTAGAATGGAAATGTATTTTAGTCAGAAAGATGTGTCTAAGATTAGTACCGGAACCAAAAGGAGCCGGGTTGAGCAAAAAAAAAAGGCCATGGCTTGATCTGGGTTGAAGATTAGCATTTTAAATCGATATCATCATGCTATTCTTTGTTATATCTATTAGTGTGCGGTGTGCCGCTAGTAAGATTTCTAGTTTTCTATTATTTAGCGCCCCCACCACGGCATTGTTTCGGGTCCGCCACTGCTTATATGCCATTTTTTTTGCAATGAATGTAGTGAGAAATAGTACGGCTAAGAGGTTGTTGGATGATTGTTTTGTCAACTTTAGGCACCATGGTTTCGCTGAAATTTGGCTTATGCTAATGCTTATGTTGATTTGTTGTGAGAGGAAAACACTGTTCGTTTGCTGAAAAGTACTGCTGAAGAATAGGACGGTTTTATCTAATTTAAGCGAGGATAACATAGTTCACGCTTTCATGGCCATCAAGAAGCGTAAAGCAATAGCCCTCAAGCCGCCGCTGTTTCCTTCCCTGCTGCAACCATATCCGTTACCCGCACCTGCCGCTGGTGGATCCTTTCGTCTAGGTGCCACCACCGGCTTTCTTCCACAAGCTCTGGCCTGCTGCTGGTCAATTGTTGGTTGATGCTCTGCTCTCAGTAGTTTATACATCATGGGTACCAGGGTATGTAGGCAAGATGACTATACTGCTGACTAGGCTCGATTGTACGATTTGGAAACATTGCTTGATCTGTATCAATTCCACATCCACAACCACATTCTACTAATTAGGATTCTGCATGCAAATTGAACAAACCAAATTCAGTTATAGAAGGTCAAATGTGTGTTAAAGTTTCTGGGCTATAATACACTTTTGTTCTTACACAGATTGACTGGCATTGGTATTTATTGAGCACTGCAAGCGGTTGAGGTAAACATGCTGAAGAGCATCTTGAGCCAGTCATGGAAGAGAGGAGCACATATACTACGTGAAGGAAAATCAGCACCGGCTCTATTAACTTGCTGGAGTCAATTTCACAGCGGTCAGGTAACACAGATCATTGTCTGACAGCAATAAGTTTAACCCTCAGAGTTTTGTCGTTACAATGATTAAATGAGAAGATTTTTTTTAACTCAGCAACTTACACACCATGAAAGTAGGTTAAGATGCTTAATGGATGATGTGAATATGCAAATGCTGATAGGATTGTTTCTCTTTTCATTTTTTACAAGTTTTTAGGATGAAACATCCTGGTTGGATTAGTGCTAAGTTTTCTTTTATCAGTTCCTATCTGGATTGTGAATTACTGCTTGCAATTGGGTTTAGAACATGAATGATTAAAGTTTGACATATATTGTATGATTGTATCACTATCACTCATGTCTCAAGTGACAGGTATCTCTCCTAGGTCAAGTGACTGTACAATAGCTTGTCTCATAATCCATTCTAGTCCTAAAAAACTAAGCAAATCTATGATGGCTTGTTTGATGATAAGTAGACTCATATACATTAGCTTGGAAAGGTCCATGTTACTCCCATAAAGTATAGCCATAATTTGTTTAACCCCCTAAAGCGTTTAATTAACCCTCTGTTTTCACCTTTTGCTGCTAACAGTTCCCGGTGTTCCCTACCTGTGCACTAGATTAGACGATTTTGCCAAGTAGGAAGACCACTGGTGATTGACCTAGCCAATTAGGTTATTTTGTTCCACGGAAAGATTAAATAGCTCATGGTTGACTAAACATAATGATACAATGTCCACCTTTTGCTTCATGCCAAGAATTTGAGGTCATTTGACAGCTGCGCGCTGATGTAGCCGGCGTTTCCTAAAGGCCTTGTTAATGTGGTACCAACACAACAGAAGCAATCAAGCGCCAGTAGGATGGGAATGATCGTCGCTGTGCCACCCCAAGATTTGCATGGACGTGTGCCTTGCAACACAGCTTCACGTTGAGGAACAGTAGACGTTGACCGTATAAGCAGCACTACAAACTTCATTCGTTCTGGCATATCCTTGCGAATGTTATCAATATTGCCCGCAACATTGAGGGACCCACCAACTTTGGCATTTGCCTCAACGCTGAGTATGCAGATTGGCTGGCTCCTTTCGCGGCGTGGTTAGCTGTGACATGGCAAGCACGCTGGAGGGTTTGCCTTTATTCTGGCACTGTGAAGTCTCGTGGTTCTTCAATTTCATGGTGAGATGAGGCCGTTACAATAACATAACACAAATAGTAAATCTCTTGATATAAGTTATTCTGGTTGGCAAGACCAAGCAGACTTAGGGCGCGTTTGGATGATGTCCATAAGATGCTGCGCCGAGTCCGTGGCATGCCAAAGATGCGGCGTAGAAAACAGCCGCCGCAACTGCGGCAGGATTTGGCATGCAAAATGAACTAGCGGAGTACGGCAAGTTTGCGGCATGCCGCAGCTTGGGGAAACGCAAACAAGCGCATCACGGCAATAAGCTATGCGCTGGCGGGAAGCGGCGCGGCGTGGCGTACTTTGTGTTGGAACTACAGGTTCCGGACAGAGTGAGGGAGACAGGGGGGCCTCCGCCCGCCAGGAGTCGCCCTCGGGCGGAGGCTCGGGAAAGGCACGATAGGTGAACTTGTGGGAAGCTGGCACGAGAAAGTAGGGTTTCATTCATTCATTCACCATCCTCCCGCACGGTTACAAGTGTTCCCTATTTATAGGGCTCAACTACTTCCTGACGAAATTTATTACAATGCCCCTCAACTGCTTTCTGATACATTCCTCGAATATTCCGCCACTAGTTTCTCGTTTGCGGGCAATCACCGCCACGCCGTCTCCAAAGTAACGGGCCTCCATAAGCGGCGCCCACCGTGCCTCGATCTTTGGCCCAAAGGCCGGGTTCCCGATCTTGGCCTCCGTCTTGAAGCGCCGCTGTCGCCTTTGGCGGGTCCGCCGATCGATCGGAGGCGTCAACCGTGGGTCTCCGCCCGGCCCAGGAGAGCCATCTTGGCGCCTCTCGAGCGGACCACGGGTGCCTGCGCTTGAGTACCTGCACACAGTTAGGCAAGATTGTTTGTTTAATACGTTCAGAGGTAAGGCGGCCTCCGCCCTCATCGCCGGAGGCGCCCGTGAGCCAAAGCGGGGCGGCGTCCGCCTGAGCATAGGTCGGAGGTCTCAGCGCCTGGCCTGGGCGGAATTCGCAACAAGCCCACCAAGCCTCGTGTAGTGCCCTACGAGCATAGCCAGGAAAGTTCCTTTAGTCAGCGCTAGGTCTCCGCCCCAAGACGGTCGAAGACGCCTTGGCGACACCGTGCTGTCGGAGGCCTTCGTCACCCGCCGAAGCCGTGTTACAACAGTTCCCCCCTTTTGAGACCATGGTTTGCCGGAGCGTGCCGTGAGCTCAAAACGCCTTGGCCAAAGGCGTCCGCGGGGGCGGAGGCCATATTCATCGGCGTCTTTGAGCGAGGCCCTCTATTTCCCCCCTGGCCCGCTCTGGCGTGGCCGCTGGTCTCGTTGAGAGTAGCCGTTGGGCAGCAAATCTAGCTGTTGTCCTATGGCGCGGCCGTTTATGCCGTGTCAGTTTCCATTGCATACCTTGCGACTTTTTCGGAGATGACCGTTGTGCGGCAGGCGAATTTTCCGGAGGTGACCGTTGTATGGCGGGAGCCGGACCGCCTGCCCGCTGCCTATATAAGGGTGTTGTTGGTGGTGGGGTCCCCCCCACATTGCTCATTCGGTTTCATTGCATTTGAGACATCGCTCTCTGCTCTCTTCGCTTTCGCCTTTCGACTGCCCTCGTGCGTTCCGTCTTTCTGCTTGCGTCTCGCGCTTAGGCTGCTGTCGTGGTGGCTTTCCTTTCCGCCTCCGCCCAAACTCGCTGGCCCGCCTTTTTCGGACCCTACCGCCACCTTCTTGGCATTAGGGCCGTCGGCTGGGGTGCGCGCTTTGAGGAGTGCATGCTTGCCTCTGCCTCCGCGTTGGAGTTTGAAAAGCTGGTGGAGGAGGATTTGGGGAGTGTCTCTGCGTCTGTCAGAGACCTGATCGCCGCGGATTCCATAGATATGGTGATAAAGTCTTGGGATTTTGGCCCCTTCTCTATTACTGAAGAGGCAATCGCGAAGATGTTGAAGGAGTCATGTTTTCCTTCTTCTAGGGTAAAAATCCCTCCGCCGGGCCAGATTATTCCGGAACCGGAGGAGGGATATGAGGTGGTCTTTCGGGACTTCTTCACCTACGGCCTCCGCCTTCCTTACATCCCCTTCCTTCGCCGGGTGTTGGAGACCTTCAATGTCCAGCTCCACCATCTGACTCCTACTGCCTTCCTCACGCTTAGCAAATTTTGCTGGGCGTGCGTTTCTTATGGTGCCAAGCCAGATGTGGATACCTTCTGCGCGTACTACGAGCTGCAGAAGCAGCCGAAGAAGAAGGAGGTGCGAGAGGGCAAGGAGGTGGAGGTGACCTACCAGTACGGTAGTTGCACCTTTATGTCTAAGAGGAACCAAGGCGCGGACCGCCTGGAGATCTCTTTCTGTCAGAAGGGCAAATGGGACCGCGGCTGGCTTGAGCAATGGTTCTACGTGAAGACCTACGGGGTCCGTAGCACTACTCGAGGATGGCGCGGAGTTTTCGGAGTATCCATTGACTTCAAGGATGGAGGAGATGGCTCCGCTCACGCGCGTGGATCCGCCGGAGGAGGTGTCTCCGACGAGGGAGGCTTGTGATCAGGGTTTTGCGGCAGCGTGCCGCTACTCCGGTGGCCGCGACCTGGTGGAGGAGATTATGGCCTCCAACTACTGGCCCCTGGGCAAAAACAACCTAGCCTTTCGGCTGGAACAGGTGAAGGTTCCCGTTTTTGGACCGGAGGCCGGGATTCCATTCCCCCGCTTCGGTCAGTCTTTGGGGGAGGGGGTGACGGAGGACAGTTTTGTCTCCGAGGTTGAGGAAGCCACTGTAGGGTTGGTTGGCAAGATTTCCGAGCGTGAGTACATGTCTCGGATGGCCGTGGCAGGCACCATGCCGCGGCTCAATCGAGTTTTTGAGGAGGTCGGGATCGTCTACCGGGAGCGCGAGGTTCCCACTGAGGTCCTGGCTTCGATTGAGAAGAAGAAGAGGGCCTTCACGAAGAATGTTACGGCGGAGGCTGAGTCTAAGAAGAGGAAGGGCACCGTTGTTGCTCGGGTGTCCACAAAAAAGAAGAAGAGCGGTGCTCCATTGATCGCGCCGGCCATGTCTTCTACCGGTAGTGCGGGCGTTGCCTCCGTCGGCAGTGAAGACGTTGAGAGTTCTTCGTCCCATCAGCGGACGCACGGGTTGCGAGCGGAGGGGATCGCGGCTCTCCCGTAGCTCTGGTGTGCCCTACGAGCGGAGCTGTGAGCGGTGCTGGGCGTCCAGAAACCAGCGCTGCCTCGGCGCGCTCCTCACATGGTGCCATGAGCGTCGGCGAACAGCCGGAAGGTAGTGCCATCGAGCCCATGCCCGACATCCTTGGCGGGCTGTGCTCAAGCTCTGAAGAGGACACGAAGGCCGTCCTGCGGCACGTTCTTTCGTCCCCTACCATTGTCGCGCCTTCGCCTGTGCCGGCGGTCGACGTGGGGCAGCCGGAGGCCGTGCTTGCTGAGCAGGCCCCGGTGACTCGGCCTTCTTCGAGTCCTCCGCCCGCGAGGCCGCTGGCTGAGGAGATCCGACCCTTTGGGCCTTCGCCGCATGATATGGCAGAGACTTCTGCCCAGGGGGCGCGGCAAGCTGACCAACCTAGGCTTTTTATGAGTAAGTTTGTTTGGTGCACCTTTTGTGTTTACTGTCTTCGCCCGGTTCATTTCTTTACGTATTGTGCCAAGTGGTAATACTATGTATCTGTTGCTGTGCAGGTGATGTCATGGCTGGACTCCTCACGCCGGAGGAGCGAGCAGCCGCTGCCAGTGCTAGGTTTGGTCCGGGGCAGCCGATGCTGACGGCGCCGGGTCCGAGTGAGTATAGAATGTTTTTATTTTGATCATCATTTGGCCTGTTGTTATTGCCTGTTTCTGATCTGCCCTCTGACCTGAGCTGTTGTTGTTGTTGTGTGTTTTTTTATGTAGGCTCCTCCAACACCTCTATCTCGGGTTGGGAGGAGTGTTATCTTGTTGTTCTTGGAGACGTCGGAGGTGGTCTTTGGCTGTTGGTGTGTTTAACGTGATTTGTTCTTGTTTGTTCTTCTTTGAGCAGATCGCTTCAAACAACGTCTGAGGGACATGGATTTCTTCCAACTTCTCCGTGTTCATCTAGAACACCAGAGCCTGGTGCGTCTTCGGTGGTTTGCCCCTTTCCTTTTTCTTTGTGTATGCTCGCTTCTAGACTTGTTTTTGATTCCGTTGCTGATCGCTTTGGCTTTTCTATCTCTGGTCGTAGGGGTATCACATGGACGTTGTTATGGAAGAGCGCTGTACTCACGAGGTCTCCGACCGAAACGCTGCGATTGAAGTGCTGAAGGTGGAAATCGAGCGCCTGGAAGGTGAAAAAGGGGGGTTGTCCGACTCCCTTGCAGCTCTCCGCCTGTCTCTGTCGGAGAAGGAGCGAGAAAAGGATGGTTTGAGGGTCGATCTCGCCAAGGCCCGGGATGCAGAGGTTTTGTCCGTCGAGCAGGCCCGTAGGGCGAACGAGCTGGCCAAGGGTCTCCGGTGAGAGCTTGCCTCTGAGAAGGAATCCGCAGCAGCGTTGAGGGAGCAACTGTCTTTGACGATGAGGCGCTTGGACTCGGTCAAGGGAGTCCTTGCTACAACCGTTGGCCACTACCGGGCCACCGTCGCCGAGCTCGGAGGCGAGACCTCCGCTCCTCCGGAGGAAGACAACGTGTACGCCCTCGCCTCCTGGCTAAAGCGTCACCTTGCGAAGCTCCCCTGTCTGATCAACGGCTGCACGGACTACGGGGCGCTAGCGGGAGTAGCGAATTATGCCAAACTTTTGGCACGTGGCGGGTGTACGCATACCGAAAGTATTCCGGAAGGAGCGCTGCCTAGTCCAGAGGAGCTCGGTGAGACTTCTCTTGGTTTGCGAAAAACCTTGAGAAATTTCATTGGGCACTTTTGGGCTCCATTTGGGAGATCTGCTGCCCAGAAACTGGCGGAGGACAAAAGGGCGAAGGTATTTGTAGTCTTTGTAGCCGCCCCCTTTTCTTTTTGTTTTTTGCAAGGCTGCGAAGGCTTTCGTCGCTTTTGCCCCTAATACTCTAGCCTATGATGCAGGATGCGCAGAAGAGTCCTGCGGGCAGGCCTCCGTCAGTTCCGCCCTCGGCAACTGCGGTCGGTGCCTCCGCCGGAGTTGGCGCTCTGGGGGGATCTACGATCGGCGGTGGTGGTGGTCGGAGGCCGCAGGCGCCGTGCCCGCCCACAGTTGATGCGGGCTCCATTCCAGGGACTTTCGCTGCGGCCGATGCGTCGGAGGTCTAGGCTCTTTGTAGCACTTAGTTGTTTTGGCGTGTATATTGTAGTCCAGTTGGACTTTTGTGAATAAAGTTTATTTTATTCTGAATGGTTTTGTGGGAAATTTTAACCTTGCGCAGGTTCCGAATCGGGAGCCTGCGCAAGATGTTGCGCCTTTGACTCTCTACAACGACGGTATTTACGTGAGTGGAGAGCTTTGGGAGTATTGGCGTTCGGCCTTTCCCTGTAGCGTTGCGTGTGACGTATTCGAGTCAGTTAAGTTTGACATAGACGACGAGTGCGCTGGGTTTACTCACGTGCTCGCTTGGCGCGGACCTCCGCCACAATAGTTAGGATTTTATTGCAAGTTGGTGTCCTGTAAGAATGCTTCTCGATGTTTTATGGAATACAAGACAGGTTCACTTTCTTGATTGTTTGTGCGGTGGCTTAAGCTTGTCATGCTGGTTTACATATCTCGTCTAGTCCTGAGCTTGCACACCATTGTCCTTTGCTTGGGCGAACGTGCGCGATACAGAGGTGGTGGCCGGGACCTTCGCCCCATTTTTTCTCCTTCTCTGTGCTCGCTTGATGGCCGGGGTAGAAGTCTCCGCAGTTTTTCGACCGGCGGAGGCGTACTTGAAGTTCGCCTGGCGAGGCTTGCCGAATCGGTGTTTGATCCGACTTGAGGTTTGGCGCAGCTTGTGTAGATGGCGGAGACTTTTGATATTTCTTTAGCTGGTTGTTTTAGCTGTCTAGAGGTATTGGTCTCCGACGCTGCACACCCGTGGGACATGGTTGATCTTTGGAGATGGCAGGTTAGGTCTCCGGCATCAGGGGGATGTTACGAGATTTCGTGCGATATCCCCCTTCTTCCGTAGGCCTTTGCTGTTCATCACCGTGCCGTAGGTCCTATCTCTTTCCCCACAACCTCCGACTGTCTACTGTTGCCTCCGATTTTACTATTTTTCATACAATATCTACGGCCGACTTGGATATCTAAGGAGACCCCTGCCTCCATGGCTGTCGCTGTGGCTTTTGCCTGTGCTATGCCTTGCTCCCCCCTTGCGCCTTTGCGCCCTATGCTGACTGAGTTTTTAAGGGCATGGGGGGAGTCCGTTTTTATAGTGGGGTGGTGGCTTTCGGGTGTTAACATTTTTGTACGTTGTTAGTTGGAACGTATCTTGGCTTTAATAGCCTGTATCTTTCTTGTATTATTCGTTCCCCTTGAGATCTTTTGAAGTAAAGAGGTTTGGCGCCGCAGTGGTTGCAGTGTTTTGTCAGGCACTTTCTGTTTTTCCTGTTTTCGATGGTGGAGACCTTCTTCCTGGTGCTAGCGCCACAAATTTGTTGCCCCTGATGCTAGGGGTGTTTTTTTTGTTAAGGTCGGAGGCCTGTTTTCCCGAGGTTGTTTTTTTCCTTGGCGCCTGAATTTGTTCAGGTCTTCTTCTAGGATTGGAGGCCTGTTTGGCCAATTTTTTTTTTACCTTGCTGCCTGACTTTGTTCAGGTCTTCTTCAAGGGTCGGAGGCCTATTTGGCCAATTTTTTTTTGACCTTGCTGCCTGACTTTGTTCAGGTCTTCGTCAAGGGTCGGAGGCCTGTTTGGCCAAATTTTTTTTTGCCTTGATGTCTGACTTTGGACAGGTCTTTGTCAAGGTCGAAGGCCTGTTTTGGCTGTTTTTTGCTGCCTTGATGCCTGACTTTGGACAGGTCTTTGTCAAGGTTGAAGGTCTGTTTGGCCATAAAGGTCGTTTCAAATTGCCCGTGCCTATGGCTGGCGCTTTGAAAGGACCTGTACTTTTTGTGTATCGAATATTGCGGCGCTAAAGCTGTCCGCTTTCGGTTTTGGGTTTTTGGAGCGTTCTTTTGGGGATTTACCTCTTTATACTTGTAGAGGATTTTTACATTGAGCCTGCCTCGTTAAAAACCTCACCTCCGCTTGGAGTCCCCTGTGAGGAAAAGAGTGCAGGCTCTTTTACATTTTGTTTTGATTGAAGTAAAAAAAACTTAAAGGTAAATAGATGGAGGGGCCTCCGCTTATATTTTGCGGAGGTTGCCCTTTGGTACATTGCCTAGATGTAGTATCTGCGAAGGCTATCAATATTCCATGTGTGGGTTGTCGTGACACCTTCACTGTCGGTCAAGTGGAAAGAGCCAGGTCGGCCTGCTGCCGTTGCTGTGTATGGGCCTTCCCATTTCGGTTGCAACTTGCCGACAAGTTGTGCGTTGGGTTTTCTTCTGAGTACGAGGTCTCCGTGTTTTATGTCTTTCCTTACCACCTGGGAGTCTCTCCACTTTTTGGTTTGGGACTGATATTTTGCAATGTTTTCGACTGCTTCCAGTCTTATTGCTTCTGTTGTTTCTTTTGCATATTCTTCATCTTGCAACATCAGCTGACTCGTTGTGCGGAAGCTTTCATGCTTTATTTCTTCTGGCATCATGGCCTCTTCTCCATAAAGCAGTTTGAATGGTGTGAATCCTGTTGTTCTTGAGACGGATGTATTGTGTGACCAAATAACTCTAGGTAATTCATCTACCCATTTTCCTTTGCGTAGGCCCAGCAATGTTTTTGATATTGCTGAAAACACTATTATGTTTGCTCTTTCCACAACACCATTGGACTCTGGGTGGTATACTGAGGCAAAGGCTAGTTTAGTCCCTATGCTTTTGCAGAATTCTTTGAAGTTCTCTGAATCGAATTGTTTTCCATTGTCTATTGTCAAAACCCTCGGTACACCGAATCTGCAAATGATGTTTTGCCAGAAGAATTTTCTGATAGTTTCTGAGGTTATCTTCGCCAGCGGCTTTGCCTCTCCATCTTGTCAAATATTCCACTGCTACTACTATGAATCTGTTTCCACCTTGGGATGGCGGTAATGGGCCGACCAGGTCCATACCCCATCTTTGCAGTGGCCATGTCGGAGGTATAAGCTGGGTCTTCAACGATGGTTTTGACTGCCCTGGAGAGAATGTTTGGCATGCTTTGCATGTTCTGACTGTCTGCTCTGCGTCTTTTATGTGTGTTGGACAATAAAGCCTTGTCTTATTGCCTTTGCTGATAATGCTCTTGAGCCAATGTGTGACCCGCAAATTCCTGATTGTATTTCTTGAAGCAACTCTATGCCTTCACTCTGCGATATGCACTTGAGGAGAGGCTGGACTACTCCTTTCTTGTACAGTACACCATCTAAGATTGTGTAATTCCTTGCTCTGGCCTGTATTCTTGCTGCTTTTGCTTCATCTTCTTCGCTGGTTTTGCCTTCTAGGAATTCTGTTATCGTCTTTCTCCAATCTTTATTTTGCAGGTTTAGTATTGCCTTTGGTGGCTTAGGTGTCTCCGCAATTGCCGGAGACTTCAAGATCTGGTAAAAAGTGTTTGGTGGCAGTGGCAGGTTGTTTGTCGCAGCCTTTGCCAATTCATCTGCCTCTACATTTTCTGCTCTTGGTATGTGCTTGAGGGTGAAGCCCTCGAATCTCCGCTCCAAATTTCGACAACGGATAGGTATTTGATGAGTTCCGCTCTCTTCTTTGTGTATTCTTTCTCTACTTGGCGGTGACCACTTGAGAATCTATTTTGATTGTCAATGTTTTTTTTGCCCTAGGGCCTTTGCTTTGCTTAGCGCTAAGATCGAGCCTTCGTGATACGCAATGTTGTTTGTTGATTTGAACTCTAGCCTTGCTGCGTATTTCATTCGACACCGGAGGGTGCCGTTAGAGACGACGGAGGCTCCTGCTCCGCTTGGCCCCGTGCTCCATCCATGAATCTTTATCCGCCCTTGGATGGTTGGTTGTACCTTGGTCTCTATCGGAGGTGTCCAATCTGCTACAAAATCAGCTAGTGCTTGTGATTTGATTGCTGTTCTGGGGACATACGAGATACCAAATTGTGATAGCTCTATAACCCATTTGCCTATTCTGGAGAGACTTCTTTGTTTACGAAAGGTGTCTTGCAATGGCGATGATGTTGGGCCCCGAGATTTCATGGGCTTAGAAATAATGCTTTAGTTTTCTTGATGCCATCAGTACTGCGTAGGCGACTTTTTCCACCTCCGTGTAGTTTAGCTTGGCTCTGGACAGTGCTTCTGAGATAAAATAAACTGGCCTTTGAGTTTTGCCTGATTCTTTTTCAAGCTCGTGAATTAGGACTGCGCCGACTGCATGGTCTGAGGCCGCCACGTACATCAGTAGGTGGCTTTCTGCTTCTAGGACGGAGACCACCAGTGAGCTTGCCAGGTACTCTTTCAAGTTATGAAATGCTTCCGACTGCTTGGGCCCCCATTCGAAGTTGTCTCCGCCCCTCAGGGCTTGGAAGAAGGGTAGGCTGCGTTCTGCTGATTTTGAGATGAATCTATTGAGCGCTGCTATTCTTCCCGTCAGCTTTTGCACTTCTTTCTTGTTTTTGGGTTCTACCATTGTCATTATTGCTCTGGTTTTGTCCGGGTTCGCTTTGATGCCTTCGCTGCTTATGATATATCCAAGCATCTTCCCTTTTGTGACTCCAAATATGCATTTTTCTGGGTTGAGGTGGAGGCCGGCTGTCCTGAGGTTGGCGAAGGTCTCCTGTAAGTCGGAGACATGATCATCCTTGCTCTTGCTCATGACCACTATGTCGTCGACGTAAGCTATGATGTTTCTATCTAGTTGTGAGCCCAAAACTTCCTTTGTCATTCTGGCAAAGGTCGCGCCAGCATTTTTGAGGCCTTCCGACATTCTGGTGTAGCAATATGTCCTAAATGGAGTTGTGAAACTTGTCTTGTCTTTGTCTTCTTTTTTCATCCAGATTTGGTGGTACCCAGAGAAACAGTCGAGTAGAGAGAACCTCTGGCATCTGGCTGCCTTGTCGACGGAGGCATCTATTCTTGGCAATGGGAAAGGGTCTTTTTTGCAAGCTTTATTCAGATCTGTGAAATGCACATTCTCATTTTGCCATTCTTCTTTGGTACCAGTACTACGTTTGCAAGCCATTCTGAATACTTGACTTCCCTGATCACTTTTGCATCTAGCAATCTTTGCACCTCCACCTTTGCTGCCAGGATTCTGTCCTCCGACATTTTTCTCTGTTTCTGCTTTCTTGGTCTCATGTTTTCATTGATATCTAGTTCATGCTGTATGATGTCCCTGCTGACTCCTTGGAGGTCGGAGGCTGACCAGGCGAAGATATCCTTGTTTTTTACTAGAGTTTCCATGAGCTCTTCCTCCTCTGCCTTGCTCAATTCTGAGCTGATTGTTACTTTTCTATCTGGTAACTCCTTTTCTAGAGGGATCAGCTTTGTCTGTTCTTGACCTGCCATATCTATTTTTCCTCTGGGCATATCCAGAGACTCTTGTTCTTTGTCTACCGACTCGACTGCATTGATGTTTCTTTGGGCTCTGTAGATAGCTTTTTCTATGTTTCTTGCTTCTTTTTGGCTGCCTCGGACTGTGATAATACCATGGAGTGCTGGTATTTTCATGCACAGGTAGGCCATATGCAGTGCTGCATTGAATTTGGTTGTGAATCCTTTGCCCAAGATGGCATTGTACGGGTAATACAAATCGACGATGTCGAAGGTTATGTACTCGGTTCTAGCATTTGCTTGGGTTCCGAACGACACTGGGAGTGATATTTTTCCTAGTGCTTGTATCTGCTTGCCTCCGAATCCTATTAAAGGGGATTCGGAGGGCTGTAATTGATTTCTGCTGAGCTTCATTTGGTCGAAGGTATTTGCGAAGATGATATCTGCTGAACTGCCAGTGTCAATCAACACTCTGCTTATCTCCCATGCTGCTATGTTTGTTTTGATCACCATTGCGTCTGTGTGAGGGTAGCTTTCTAGCTGGAGATCTTCTTCTGTGAAGGTGATTGGGACTCTGGACTAATCTGTGTATTTTGCTGTGCCTTGGACTGCTACATTGTTTACCAGGTGGAGGTGATTCTTTTTCTGCTTTTTCGTTTGAAACTCCATTGATGATCCTCCGGCGATTGGCAGTATCATGCCTATTGTTGGCAGTGCTCCATGAGGGTTGACTTGGTTTTCTAGGTTTGGCTCGTTTTTTGGTGTTGGGGGTTGGTTGTGAGGTGGTGGCTGAGGCAGTTGTTGCATTTGCTGCTGTTGCGGTGGATACTCGAACCTGCTTTGGTTTTGTGGCGGTTGGTTTGTTTTGAGGTAGGTTATGTGGGGAGTTTTTGGGTTTATGTAGGTCAGGCTTGCCTCCGACCTATAGTTGCCCGCCGGGGGCTGCTGCGAGGGCGCTGACCGCCATGCTGGTAGGAATTCTGGGTAATAGGCGGAGGCCAGTGTGGAGGGATGTATTTGGTTTGCGTTTAGCGCTGGGTACATCGGGCAGTACTGCTGGTGGCCAGTTGTGTAGGTGGTGTTGACCTCTCTTGCGTTCTGCTATGCCGGAGGTTGGGCGGTCTGCTTGTTCTTCATTCTTTCCTGTGTCTCCTTTGTCTCCGGACAATCTTTGGTGCTGTGCCCTGCGCTTTCGCCGTGAAAAACACAATATGGCCTGCGTTGTTTGTGGTTGTGGTTTTTGTTCTAGTTTTTGCCTTGGTAGCCTTGCCTACCTTGGTTCCTGGTCTGGGTCTCTGGCCCTGCTGGCCCTGGCAGTTGCCCTTGTTCGGGGTGAGGTTGACCCTCGATGCTGAGCACCTGCCCCTGGCCTGGTTTCTGATTTGATGCGTTCTGGTTCGCATAGCTCTTCTGTGAGTTTTTGCTGTTGTTTTGATGTCTGTTTTGATCCTGCTCCTCCAGCCTTTTCTGGAGGTCATTGTCTGATCTGCAGTACTTCTCGAACTCGTCGTACAACTTGTGTATGGAAGTTGGTTTCTTTCTTGCTAGGTGTGCTGCGAACGGCCCGATTCGGAGCCCTTTGATCGCTGCTTCAATGGCGATCTCTTCTGGGACGTCTGGTGCCTTCGCCTTTAGTTGCACGAATTTCTAAAAGTAGTCGTGTAGTGTCTCTCCCTGCATTTGTCTGCATTGGAACAGATCTGTGGATGTCAGCGACTGTGCTGCTAGCCCCTTGAAGTTTGCCAATATCTTGTCCCGGAGATTTTCCCAGGAATAGACTGTGCTGGGTTTGAGCATGGAATACCAAGCCAACGCGTCACCTTCAGCAACAATAACAAATGACTTTGCCAGGACGGCGTCGTCTCCGCCGGTGGAGGCTACTGCTGCCTCGTAACTCATAATAAACTGATGGGGGTCTGTCTTTCCGTTGAACTTTGGTAGTGTGATTGACTTGTACGCCGTTGGCCATGGCGATTGTTGTATGCCTTCAGAGAGTGGGGACTTGGGGTCGATAGGCCTCCGCATCGCCTAAGATGGCGTCGTGGTTGGGCTGGTCACTGGCGGAGGCATGTTTGCGGTTGGTATTGCCGCGGAGGCTGGGATTGCGGAGGTTGACGCTGGTACTGCATGCTGCATACTTAGCATCTCAGCATGTAGGACTGCCAACTGCTGCCTTATTTCTGTTGCTTGTGCTGACGCTTGAGTGGCTTGCTGATTAGCTGCGAATGCTGCTGCCATTCTGTCCCTCTCTTGCTGCGCTCTTTGCAACTATGCTTGTAGCTGTTGCAGTTCTTGCTCGAGTGTTGTACCTGAGTTTGGTTGGGCCTCCGGATCTTGGATCTCTGGATGTTGGGGGTCCGGTTGTTGGCCTGGGCATCTGGTCTGGTGCCATCCTCCACTGGCGAGGTTGCGTAGGTGCTACTGGTGGTGCGCCTAGGCCTCCCTCTCTGACCCGTGGTCGTTGCTGCTCTGGTGGTGGTTTTTCTTTTCCCTGCCATCGTTGGTTTGTCTTGGCCAAACCACGGTGGGCGCCAATGTTGGAACTAGAGGTTCCGGACAGAGTGAGGGAGACAGGGGGCCTTCGCCCGCCAGGAGTCACCCTCGGGCGGAGGCTCGGGAAAGGCACGATAGGTGAACTTGTGGGAAGCTGGCACGAGAAAGTAGGGTTTCATTCATTCATTCACCATCCTCCCGCACGGTTACAAGTGTTCCCTATTTATAGGGCTCAACTACTTCCTAACGGAATTTATTACAATGCCCCTCAACTGCTATAGTACATTCCTGGAATATTCCGCCACTGGTCTCTCGTTTGCGGGGCAATCCTGCCACGCCGTCTCCAAGTAACGGGCCTTCATAAGCGGCCGGCCCACCGTGTTTCGATCTTCGGCCCAAAGGCTCGGGTTCCCGATGCTGACCTCCGTCTTCGGGGGCGCGCTGTCGCCTTGGCGGTTCTCCGCCGGTCCGGTCGGAGACGTCAACTGTGGGTCTCCGCCCGGCCGCGCGGGGGCCATGCTGGCGCACTCGCGTGGACCACGGGCGCCTGCGCTTGAGTACCTGCACACACTTAGGCAAGATTATTTGTTTAATTAGTTCAGAGGTAAGGCGGCCTCTGCCCTCATCGCCGGGCGCCCGTGAGCCGAAGCGGGGCGGCGTCCGCCTGAGCATAGGTCGGAGGTCTCAGCGCCCGGCCTGGGCGGAATTCGCGACAAGCCCGCCGAGCCTTGTGTAGTGCCCTACGAGCATAGCCAGGAAAGTTCCTTTAGTCAGCGCCAGGTCTCCGCCCCAAGACGGTCGAAGACGCCTTGGCGACACCGTGCTGTCGGAGGCCTTCGTCACCCGCCGAAGCAGTGTTACAACACTTTGGTCGCCATCCAAACGCTCCCTTACATACATGTTGCAAAACCAAGAATGGTTAGAAGGAAAAAGTGAAAATGATCTGGTTTAACAAAGAGAGAGGATTGATTAAATCAAACTATACGTTAGGGGGGCTAAGCAGACATCAGACATACTTCCAGGGAGTAAAATTAACTTATTCCTATAATGTTCTTGCAAAATCCAGATAAATCTTTTCCCTCTGTGGCAGTGCCTGGAAGAAATCACATGCCGGAACAGGGTTTTAGTCTTGTGGCCTTGTGGGCATGGAAAGCTGTAAGATGTACTTAGATGAGCTATGTAATGTGTTGAACCATTCATTGACCAAAGATGCAATAACACTTAAGTTCAATGTACTATTTAATGAGTCAGAATACCATGGCTCCTGCAATTTGTTTCTAGAATTTGTTATAACTGAATGCAATGTAACCTGCTAGTCTACATACTTTTCAGATTCATCAGTTGCTGACAGGTATTGGATTATGTGTTTCCTTTCCAGGCCTTAAGTTCTTCCAGGAGCTTCATTGGCGTGGAGGACTTTGTGGATGAAGACAACAGCAGGCCATACACATACAAGAAGGAGAAGAGATCTAAGAACCCCACAAGCACATTTCTTTCAAGCAGCGCACCATTGCCTACATGGAGCCCTTCACGCTCGACGTCTTCATTTCCAAGCGCTTCGTCTCGGCATCCCTTACACACCGATCGACTTGCAGGCAGGTCGCAGTTGCTGGGACCAACTCAAAGGACATCAAAGCGGAGCTCAAGTTGAGGTCCGACATCCCGGCCTGCCTGGCTGTGGGCCGTTTCCTGGTGGAGCGGGCGAAGGAGGCTGACGTGTATACCTGCACGTACACACCAAGGGAACGGGACAAGTTTAAGGGGAAGATTAGGGCGGTTGTTCAGTCACTGATTGATAACGGGATCAATGTGAAACTTTATCTTGATTGAGTTTGTGTTGTATGGGTAGATCTGTTGAAACTTGCAAATGAGTTATCTGTTGCTAGGGATGCAGGCTCGAATTATTTTTGTGTCATTAAGTCGATCCAAAAACTTGATCAAATGAAATGGAATGACATTTAAGGTAATTTGAGTGAGGGGAGAAATGAACTAGAATGATATTTGACTGTAATTAGTTAGCTGAGCTAAGACACATCATTGGATACCCACTTGCATCCCTGTTACCTTGTCTGTCGCATCCTTGTGACCTTGTCTGTTAGCGTGACCATAAATATACTTCGAGCTTTATTTATGGTGCCAAATAAGCTATCGTTCTCATTTTTCTTGTACTGTGTATTGTGATCGCCTAGAACTCTAGAAGCTGAGGCACTTGTCTATCAGAGCATTCTTTTTTGTGTGCAAGCAAGGACCAGCGCACCTGATTCTTTTTTTGCGTGCAAGCAAGGACCAGTGCACCTGAGGCAGGTTGGTGGGAATTGAGATTGTTTTATTTATGAAAAAATGGTAGCGTTTGACGCGAAGGCAATTGGTAATGGTCCTTCGAAACTTGAGAAATTCGCTGCCATTCCCCCTGGGCACGCCGGGCTGTCGCCGCCGGACTTGGCAGGTTTAGGTGGCATGCGTTTGGCAGCGCGCGTGACGTTGTGAGTGTGAGGTCTCGGATCTCGACCAGCGCCTCCCCTGCGGTGCCTCTCGCCGTCCTCCCTCGCTATCATCGTCAGTAGTCGTATTCGCAGTTCGCTGCACTTGCCACTTGCCCTACGCGCTCTGCCTATGCCTAGCATCAGCGTGCGCCCCGCGCCCAACACGAGATGTATGAATACTAGTACAGAGCGCGCGCCCCTGCGCGCGTGGGTTAGTAGAGTGCAGGCTATGTATGTAGAAAACACATGCTTCGTACACACACAGGCAAATTTTAGTGCAACATATCCATGAATGAGTCATAGTTGTTACATTATATTTAAAAAATCTGTAATATGCCCTCCATGTTGACAGCAAGAGGTAGGCAACCAACTGACAATAATTGTTGCATCCAAGGCTTATCGTGTTACAACAACAAGGACAATAAAAACTAAAAAAACATCCATCAATGACAGATTAACTGGACACAGTAAGCAGGTAACCAATGTACATGCTCAGATTTGTACTGGAAGATCATACATGGAGAGAGTGGTCCAAAGCTGTAGTATGAATGTACCTGCAGGCTGCAGCTCACATGGGAGAAGAGAAGCTCAGTACGACAGTCAGTTTCTAATGAAAACAAAAATTCTCTACTCCTTACTACAATGAAACTGGGCCACGCAACAAGCAGATAGAGGACACTGCAAAATTTGGGTCACGCAAAGTCAAAGAGATAATGCAGCTACGTTCCTAGAATAAACCAATTTTGTCCATTAAAGAAAACAGAAACGAAATGCAAGAACCAATAAATTCTCAAGATTTATTTATTTCCATTTTTCTATTTCATTTTGCGAATTGGATCCATGGCGTCCCTCCTCCAAGGGGACTGCAATCTATCATGCTCCAGCCTCTCAGCATAGGCCACTTGAGGTTTGTGGTCCATTTTCTCCACCAGCAGTCCAGCACCATCGCTGCCGTGTGGCGACGCCTCTGCTCGTCGCTGTTGCTCCCAGTGTCAATCTCGCACCGTTCGAGCTGCATAAACTATATTCCCATACATAGAAATACTACCAGAATTCCTCTAACAAATTATGCCTATTTACTGGGATCGAAGAAATACTGCATTCAACAACCAAAGACTTGTGTTGCTGATATGAAATTAGGGAACAAAGCAAGCATATGAGATAGGTTGACAGCATATAGCTCAAACAGCACACAAGAAATTCCAAACAGTGACAAGCATGCCAGGTCTCATAGTAAACTGAGAACTACCCAGCAGGCTCGTCACCATGGACATTACAGGAGGCTGGGTACTGGTAAAATGCAGGCAAGTAATAATAGAGGAATGTTGCTTACCAATGGATCCTTTAGATAGTTACCACATAGCCCAATTTCCAAGATGCATAAGTACCTCTCTCCCAATAGGCTCGTCACCATGAATATTTGTAATGAACTGGATGTGTAGCACAAATTAAATCAAAAATAAATTCGTGGTACCTTTAATACTAATAATATCAGGATAAAGAGCCTAGACAGTTCAACATCGATTGTAGCTGAATAAGAAAATAAGGTATTATTAACTCAGCAGAGTAGTTGTCAATGCTTTGTTGCAGGAAAGCCATCTGTAAGTATGGATCTAGTATAGTTAATTCAGCTGAGTAATTGCCATGGCACATTGGCATTATACAGTTTCATTTCACCTTTGTCACCGCAGAGAAATGTGTTAAGTGTGAACATGTGTACCTAGCCTTTTATATATATATAAAAGCGGCTACTGAATAAACTCAGAACTATGTAGTCCATTAGAAAGAGGCAGATTGCACCGTCTCAGAGCAGGCAACAATCCAGGCAACAATTAATGCCTGCTGTATCTAAATAGAATATCATACCGACAACCAAATGGAGGAATTAGTAACACAAGATGCTGCATCTTGACTGAATGAAGCGATTATATACAATACTCGATGTCACAGATTGTCCAGGTTGGTAAATAATTTCAACACTGACTTGTTTTTGGTTCATGGTAGTGTATTTATATGCTGAGCATCATCTATGCTGACACTACAGCCTCTCAGTCTATGACATAAAGCATCAAAGAGTGTACACTGATGAATTAACGTAAAAAAAGGCAGGGGGAATGGGAACAAAGAACGAGGTAGGATCTTTTATAAGTAAGATATACCACACTTCAGAAGTAAGAAAGTTTAAATCAAAATGCCTAATCCTGTAAAATGCCTAATCCTGTAAGATATACATAGCAAAAGGAAGAGATTCGTCGAATCTGTAAGCATAACACGAAACGCAGATGAACCACTTGCTCCTAATATTTGTCCACTGGGATGAGGAACCCATGGTTGAAATGGTCTAGTAATGTTCAGACAGCAGAAATAACTTGCTTTTGTTTGAATAATTCTCTTAGGACCATGAGGCAATTACTACCTTATTTAGGCAGCCAAGGCCTGTAACAAAAAGGTTGATGATAGTATTGGCATAGAAATATAAAGATAAGATAGCAGGGATAATAAAGGTAATTATTTTTATTCATAGAACTGCTATTCATTTTTCTTTGATGAAATAGAACTGCTATTCGAGTGCGGGTAAGGTAGCGTGTAAGATTGATGGGATAGGCATCAGAGTGAATTTTTATCTATGAGTCTAATTAGGCACCATGAATATTCTTTGAAATGCATGGAACTACATAAATTTGCAAATAAGAAAGCAAAGAAGGATCTCATGAAGATTTTGGCCAAGCACATGCGGATTGGCAGATGTTGGTCTAGGTATCCATGAATAGAAAAATATGTGTAAATGTACAAATTATTAACCAAAAAGTAAATACGACATCTACCAGAATGGTACAATGACTATAGATTAGCTACATATTCAGTGTGAGCTTACTGGCAGATGATGCAGTGATGATTTGGTGCTCAAGAAATTTCATTTCATAGCCTAGCAGGTGAGGTATCCTTTTTCTCATTTTAACAAACGGAGAAGAATGTTGAATGTAGCCATGTAAAGCAAAGATAAAGATTCGTTGGTTAGCCTATGGAGGGTACCTTTTTTCATGTTGCTATAGACCAATAGGTACTTAGCAATAACCAGGTCATCATCCCCATTTTATGACTCAGGAAGGCAAACCTAAAAAAGTGGCACCAATTCTTGTACTGAATGTTATGTTTCTTGGCATGCCATACTATAGAACCTATGGATATCAGATTCAGATTCGTGAACTCAGAAGTTAGAATACAAATGAGGGAAAAAAACTGAATTAATAATGCTGTTCTGCAAATGAAACTATGACGCAACTAAATATTAAATGAATTGGAACATACGGATATAGATCTAAAGGTTACTGATTGCTAAATGTCCACTATTTTTGAGAAGCATACATGGAAATCAAATAGTTAGCAGAGCAATTAAGGAGATTTAAGTAAACAAATCAGAACCATGAGTTCCGTGTACTCAAGGTAATGTACATTAGTACGTCTAACTGTGATAGTAAGGGAAATTAGGTGACACGCCTTGCCTTCGGCAGTGCATGTTGAGGATGAAAATTAAGGGGGGTAATATTATTTTGAAAGACAGTTGCATATTCAGTAACTATAGGTTGCACACGTCGCTTTGTGATGCTTCTGTAATTGTAGATATAATATACCGATAATTCAAGCTGATCCCAACAACTGAACAATTATTTTAGAATTCCCAAGCTGATTCTGGTAATATAGTACACAGTGTATGTATAGTAATTTGAAAACAGAGATTGGAGATTGGCTCATGCGAAATGTTGAGAAATAATTTTAAATTAGCAGGCGCCGCACCAACTTAATGGCGGAACTCTAAATAGTGGAAATTAAATTCAAATATCCGCTTAGAACTAATCTTGACAGATGTGTACTGAGAGGAAATCTACCTGTAAATCAGGAAACTCAAGAGAATAGAACCAAGCAGGCAAGAAGGAGAGGAGGAGAAGGCTTACCTGACGACGCAAATAATGACGTAGGGGTGCCTAGGTTGCTCTGGGATCCTAAATGAAAGAGCTGATGCTGGATACACAGGCGGTGCAAACTCTGAACATTTCTATAGAGCCATGATGGCCCAACATTGTTAAAAGAAGCACACTGGACCAGAAAAAATTCAGATGTAGACATGTGTCGAACAAGGAGAAGGTAAAAGTATAGAACATATTGCACTCGGTCTAAAGACTGCATGAGAAAACAAACAGAACTGGCACTTTGGAAGCTAAAAAATCAACAATTCAAATGGGAAAAATGGCGCCTACAGGCACATTGTTATGATATTTCCACCGTCGGTTAGACCGATAGAGAGGCCTCATAAGAAATGAAACAGGCAGTTGAAAACCATCAATGTTGCGGTGGTAGGGGTTGAATTCCACCATCGTTTGGAACGCCGAGCCGATTGGGATAGACGTTATGTCCGCCGGCCCTACACGACCGTTTGGTTTACTGGTGGTAGTAAATTTAGCATGAGTTATTTTCCCATTTCTCAACTCCCCACAACACAGTTGCATCACCATTACTTTCCTACGGAGTATGCCTCGTCTTCCCTGATGCTTATATTAACTGTTCCTCTCTACTTCTCCATCTTTAAGGTTGACCTATTTAAGCCGCGGCTGGATGCACTTTGTAACACCCCAGCTGTTTGTCACCAGTTAAGCAATGGGTTTGAGTTCAAACATGGCATGTTAAGTGATGATGAAGGTGTCAAGATCAAATCTACAAGAGTGAGCTCCAACTTAAACTTAGACAACACACCCTACTTCCATGTGGACCCTTGTTAAGATTATGCCCGAGTAATGTTAAACATGCTTATTTCATGTATATTACATCAACTTGCATCCATCTTAATCAGTGGAAAAGTTTCATGAAGTTTGGAATCAAGAAGTCATATGAAATGATAAGTTATAATCTTTCTTGGATTGCTTTATTAAGTGAATGGAATTATAGATCATCAACCAAACCTTGCTCAAATGACTCTAATTGAACTCTATAACAAAAGTCATGAAGGGTTAGTGTCAAGCAAAGGTAAAGAAAATGCCTCAATTGGTCTAAAACTCTAATTTAAGCTTTACCGTGATGCTATTTTGACCTGTGTTGACCAATTGCTTATAATGCTTGCATGGAGTTGCACCTTAAATAAAATTTAAAGTTTGAGTGGAGTAGAACAAACTTTGTTTTTGGACCAAGAGCTAGATCATCTTGGAACTAAGTCAAACAGAGGCTTGAAGATTGAATCAGCGTCTGTCTTAGGCTCAGAAAAATAGTCCCCGATTGACAACAGCAAGTTGACATGTTTGTGAATTTTTATCTTCCAAATTCATGGGTAGCTCAATTGGATTTCCTAAGACGAGTTGAAGTACTTTTCATGTTGAAAACAATAGATAAAGTCTCATCAAGTTTGGCGTTCATTTGAATCTTTAAAAATAGTTTTCAAAACAGCGAAGGTTTACTTTGTCACTTAACTGACATCGACATTAGCATTCCGCGTTCTCTAGTTTTGGTTAAACAACTTGATTTGGTACCAAAATAAAAGTTGGAGTATACATGATGGAGAAGAGCGTATAAAAAGTTGGACTAAGTTTTACTCTGTTTTGGTCCTCAATCTTGGGTTTACTTAACCGCTGTCAACACACTGGCACTGGCACTTTGGGGCTTAATTAGTCACTAACCTGCAGCCCTAATGGCCAGTTAACCTTAACGAAAGTTGGAGAGGACTTAGAGAGCAACAACTTTGGTACAGGCACCCAGGTCTGGATCCAAGTGGAATATGCCAAAAACAGGATCCAAAGCAGGCTAGTTTTGCGCACACCAGGTGTCCGATGATTTGCCTTCGTGGCGACCATGCACCGAGCGCGCCCCCACCATTACCGTTGCCGCGTGGTCTGCCTCCTTGTCGCGTCCCTGTGCCCTCCTGAAGTGGACGCCGTGTTTCCCTCTCTCCCTCACTCGCTCTGCCACTCCCATCCTCGCTCTCTGGCATCGCGCGCGCTCCAGGACGCGGCCGCCATTGATGCCGCTGGCCAGCTCCCGCTGTCGCTCGCGCAGGCTACGGCCGGGCCACTGCTACCTGCGACTGGCCGAGCTAGGGCCCCAGCGCGGCCACGACCCTCCTTCGTAGCCAGCCGGCCAAGCCCCAGCGCTCGCCCTCGCCTGCTGCCACCGGTGCCCCGCCCTGCCGCCGCCTCTGTCCGCTGCCACCGTAGCTACATCACTACTGGCTCTAGACGGCCGAGCTAAAGCCACAGCCGGCCACGGCAGAGCCGGCCAGCCCTTTTCCCTGCCACCGCTGGCCTCCAGCCGGCTAGTCCGGCCACCTCCCTAGCACATCTGCTCTCTTCCCGTGTTGAAGAGGAGGAGAGGGACCGCGGGCTTGAATAAGGGAAAATGAAGGGGTCTAAGTGCGAAGCCATGACTCAGTTGAATAGTGCCGGAAAGGATCTTTTTATTCGAGTTTAATTTATGAAAACTGCAGGGTCCCCGATGCAAAATCTACATCCCTTTTCTTTGGATTTTGCAGATTTGGATGATCAACTTTGCAAATTCATAGTAATTAGTATAAAAATCGTAAAATAGTAAATGAGGACTTTTTGGAATCCTTGTGAAATTATATATGCTTTAGATCTATAATATGGCATGATTTAGTTTAAAGTTTTTGCTGTAAAAATCAATTTATGCAGTTAGGTTTTTAATACCAGTTGTGTCTTGTCTTTTTCATAACTACAGTTGTTGTGCTCAAATAAATGTGAAATTTTTATGGAGTGCTACTCAGGTGGTGGTTGTTGTCTGGTAAAAATTTTAAGAGCTTAGGCTTGATAGTTCAAAAAGATATAAAAATAACAAATGCCCTGTGTTGCTTTGCTCCTATTCTGAATAGGCCTGCATGCTTGTTTTAATTGGCTAAGTTAAGTTATGAATCATGCCTTGATGACAATACATGAGTTGTAGTACTTTTCTTAAGATTTTCAAAAAGCTAAATATCATAATGTTTGGTTAAGTAGATTTCTAGTGATAGTTGCTTAAAGTTCTGTGGCTGTTTTTGCCCAAACACAGACATGGTTGCTTGTTGGTACTGTGGGGCCTTTTTAATAATAGAATTAGCTTTATGTGTTTATAACAAAGTTGCTTAGAATTTTCTAATATTTCTAAAAAGTCTAGAACCATATTTATTAGACATGTAGAACTCTAGTTATAGCTGTTTAAAGTGGCATGTCAGTTTCTGTCCATGTTTTGGATAGAGATGCATTTATTGGATTAATTGACCTTGTTAACTGTAGAATAATCTTAAGATGAGAATAATAAAGTTGTAGGTAACTTCATAAGTTTTTCAAAAAGTTATGATTCATGTTCGTTGGAGGTCTAGAACTCCAGTTATGCTTCTCTGAAGTTCCTATCAGTTTTCTGTACCACTGCTGTTTGGGCTGCATGTGCAGTTTTGCTTGTGTAATTATTTTCATGGTGTAGATGATGTTTTCTGTGGTTGTAGTGAATACCAAAGTTGTAGCTAATCTCATAATCTTGCTTTTGTTCAAATTTCATGACCATAGTCCTGATAGTTTACGAGTTATGAATTTGACATTATCTATCATGTTTGGTCTATGCTATGTGCAGATTTGAAGGATTTCATTGTTTGATCTAGCTAAGTATGAAACCATGTCTTAGTTATAATATAAGAGTTATAGTACTTTCCTTAAGCTCTCTAAATTATCATAGATCACCCCTTTTGGGGTTGTAGAGCTCCAGTTATAAGCTTGTGAAGTTGCATGGCAGAATCTGTCCAAGTATGGACAGAGGGACTCAATTGTGCTTGATTGACTTTATTAATTGTGGAATCACCTTGTGATGACAATAAATATGTTTTAGATAATTTAATAAGCTTTATATAAAGTTAAGGTTTATGCTTGTTTGATGTCTGTAACTCTAGTTTACATTTTTGAAAGTACTACTGTTTTTCTATCCTAGTTCTGTGCAGATCTGAAACATTGGCATGGTTGACCTGGTTAGATTTGGAATAAGCTTTTGGTGATAATAACAATGTTGTAGGCAATTTTATTAGCTTTCCATAAAGTCTAGGATCACCTTTTTTGGAGGTCTGGATCTCTAGTTATGGTTAAAATAAGTGACTGTTGTGCTGCTGTCCAGATTTCTATACATGTGCTAGGTGATTGCTTTAGCTTGCTCTTGTTTTAGCTAAACATGTTGGTTAGTTCTTAATCGATGCATGTGTGCAATATCTGAATTTAAGTTCACTTGTGTGGCATGCCTAATATGCTTGCTATCCCTCTATAATAGGTTGAGTGATGTTTAGTTAAATAACTCTAGGTGCCTATGTCTTGCATGGTCTTATGTTTGCCTTGAATACTATTATATGATGCATCTCATGTTACCATTCTTCATATTTTTGCACTTGCATCTTGCATCTCATCTATGTACGCTAGATGAATCACGTGAAGGATGTGATGTTGGAACCGAACCCGAAGACGGTGTATGGTGGACCTATCCCGAAGATGGAAGGACCCCTGGAGTACATGCCTGAATGGGAGATGGTCACCAAGCGAGTGTCATCTAACAAACACTAACCTAGTGTTGGATCACAGACAAGCCCCGGAGCATTATAAGTCTCCCTACTTTATTAATGTCACCTAAAGTAATTCGTATTGATGCATTATGTGACAGGAGTTGTTTGGAAACACTTACTGCATATTACCTTTTCTTGACCAGAAATATCTACTATGAATCCTATTTAAGTCTAGGAACCCTTATTATGCTTAGCTATGCTTAGACTGGTAGAAGTCGGGTGATTTCCTGTCACCTGCGAGCTATAGGCGATAACTTCATCACGGTTGGCTATATTGTGCTATCGTGGAACATAACCTGCTACTTTTGAATAAATGGAGACCGGGCAGAGTCTTATGTTGTGGTATCATAGTGATTCCGTCTGTGTCGTTTAAGGACCAGTCGTTGGAGGTCATCTTGTCATGTTGAACGCATGCTTCTCACATAGTTGGCCGGATAAGTCGTTCCGACCGCGAAGCCGAGTAGCTCAACTCAGGCCGGGGACACAAGCAGTTAAAGTGCGCACTCTGGAGGTAGTAAGGATATGCGGAGAGCCAATGGCGTAAGTGTAACACCTCGGGTGTTTAAAATACTAAAACTTGACATGTCATCATATGCATTGCAAAGCATTTGGCATTTGGTGAAAACTTTGTGATGCATACACTAAAACAAGTTTATATTCGTGTGGTATGTGTTGAATTGTATTGTTTGACTTAAATTCAAAGTTTGTTTGGAATTTGAATTTTCGAAAAACCCTGATTTCTAGCAATTAATTTTATCCCGGGAAAACCCATTTCAAAATCAAAGCACATTTTGGGGTTGGGCCTTAAAGCAAAAGTGTAGAGCTTGTCGAGTTGTACAAAGTTTGTTTTTGGAGTTTTCAAAGTTGTTTAGTAAAATTTGAAGTAATTTGAAAAGGCGTAATTCTTTAAATGTCCCCGTTTTGAATTCAAATGTGCATTTCAAAATGTAGGCCAAATAGGAGATGGTTATAGAAGCAAAGTTGTAGAACTTTCGATTTTTGAACAACTTTTGTTTTTGGAGATTTTTAAGTTGTTATGAAGATTTGAGAGTAATTTGTGAATTTTGGCGTATGGCAATTTTGTAATTTCTGTGAACAGTGTTCACCGCCTAAGCTGCATTGCCGTCGGACCTTCTTCGGCGTTCCAGGCGTGTCGTGGCCGTCTTTGATGTCGCGCTGGCACGGAAATAGCTCCGTCGTGGCTTCCTTGAGCTTCTGCGCCGCGCTATAAGTACCAAGACGTCGTCATCGTCGTTTTTCTTCCTTTGTTTTCACCACCGCTGTTGCCATCTCGGTAAAGGCCGTCCTAGTTCCGTCTTTTCCTTGCGAATCCAGCCAGCTAGCCTTGATCGCCTGAAATTGCCGAGAACTCGATGTCCACGTTTTTCTTCCTCGAGGTCAGCAACTTCACCGCTGCGGGCGTGTCATCGTGGGCGAGCTTTTTCGGTGAGCCGTTATCCATGTCGATGTGCTTACGGTTTCGCTTTGATCTTTGTAGTCTTTAGTCGGTTTGTTGTTTACTCATTTTGATCACTTAGCGTTGAGGTTCTCCCTCACCGACGATCTTTGCTTCGCATAGTTCACCATAGTGGTCGGATAATTCACCATAGTGGTCGGATAGTTCACCGTAGTGGTCGGAGGGTTCACCGTAGTGGTCGGATGGTTCACCATAGTGGTCGGATAGCTCACCATAGTGGTCGGAGAGTTCACCAAAGTGATCGGTGCTAGCGTGGTCACATCAGTTACGAATATGGTTTGGTTAGTTTGGTTTGTAATCAGATCTTTGAAGAAAAATTGTATCAATTTATTAATTTTTGCATCCATCATCGAGCATCATGTTTCATATTCCACATCATGTTAAACATGGCAATGTTACTACGTGTAGTAAACGAAGGTGAGCGCGTGGTAGTTAATCAAGTTGCGGAGGAGGTTGATCTGTCTTGAAGTCGGATCGAAGACTTGTGAAACGTCGCGGGGCCGGACTTTTCCGTCAACGAAGGCAAGCCCCGGATGCATATAACCCTACCTTGTATTTTACAAATTGATTTCGCTTTTGCTTTTCAATACTGCATTAAGTGATTAGAAGTCAAGTGGAAACCTAATTGTTGCATTATCAACCTTGTTGTTCCATATCTACCTTGTTACCCGTTTAAAATCGTATATGCCTAGTTATGCTTAGCTCTGCTTAGACCGATCGAGAGTTGGGTGATTACCCATCACCGCAAGTTTTAAATGGAACATTGGTTAATTATGTTAGCATGTGATATGGGAATGTGGAGTAATAAATCTAGACCCAAGCGGACTTTCGGTGTGTGTGAGCCACAAGACATGGAGGTCTTGTGAGCGGGTTCTTCCTTCCACTTTGTGTCGATTAAGGCACGTCCGTTGTTGAATTGCATGAGGTGAGAATTTGTAGTACTAACCACATACTCCGTAGCTTTGAACTTGGCGATTCTATTACGAGAATGGCTACTCACGACCGGGAGTGGAGAGATGGCGGAATAGCGTGTACCCACGTGGCCATGGGTGGAATGGTGGAGTCTTGTATTCTCGGGTGGCGCGGACCCGTTCTTGTTTCGAGAGGATCCAAGGGTAGGTTGGTATATGTAGGTCGTGGACCGCATATGTCGTGTGGTCTGGAAGTCCCAATTTGGGTTTATAATCGGTTCGAATCGTCGTTGCTCCTCGGTTATGGAGACTCAACTCACTTTATTCATCATCGTAGTATTAATAACCGGAACTCAAAATGGTTCGAGAAAGTGTTGGATATGAAGTTTCATGATCTTAATACGGATCGTGTCGACTTTGTATATGATCTTATGAGATTTTGAATATTGATACAAAGAATTTTGTTAAAGTGCTTTTAAGCAAAAGAACTTTGATTATTGCTAAAGCCATACCTTGAATCCACGAGCCTTGCATTCCCGAGTCTTATCGGTTTTTATTTCGGTTAAGTCTTGTTGAGTACTTTCGTACTCGTGGTTTGTTGACCCTTGTTGCGGTGAGAGCTCATGAGCGGTCTGTTTTGGATCGTCTTTGCATATTTACCGTTGTTCGATCGATGATGATGATAAGTAATGTGTGGCCCTTAGGCGAGGCAAATGATATTTGTGTGTTTTGTATATATATTATAATGCCACTCCCTACTTTGGTTTGTATTAATAATCGAACTTAGTTTGTAAGGTTTGAAATAAATGTTTTGTAAACTAAGTTATTGTAAGACTTCCATTGAATTACTCGGTGTAGATATTTGAATAAATGTTGTAATCTTCGCAATAACTCAGTAATGTGATCCTGCTTTCGGAAATCGTGGATGATTCGGGGTTCTCCGAGGACACCCGACAGTCTTCTTAAGTTATCGGTAACATATGCATAAATGTCAATGGTCGTTGGACAGTGACAGGTGCATGTGGGCCCTATAATTTAGGAGGTTCTGCCACAGTAAGCCCAAGGGAGGGTTAGAGTCCCGAGCCCCCTTGGCAGATTGGTTGTATCTTTGAGGGTGCGGCGCTGGTCCTACCCGCGATTGTACTTGAGTTGTACCAAAGGTGACCTAAGACTACCTTGGCGCAGGTATGTCTGGGTGTGTGTTAGGAATAATTCCCCAGCTGGGTAGGAATCGATTCGAATCGCCATCTCTCCCGGATAGTGAGAACTTGACTTGAGTTCCTTCATCATAGTAAACGATGGAAATGTTGGTTATGAGATTATGAAAGAACTCCACTGGATATGGTTATTATTGTGATGACATGGTACCAACAGGTTTGGCATAGGATAGTGCTAATGTAGTATGAGATAGGATTAATAATTGGTGATTCACAATTAAAGAGATATTGGATAACTTATGCTTTTTTATGCAAATAATGTCTACCAGCTCTACTTATAAAGCCTTGCATACTCCTTGGTGTCTTAGTATTTTAGTTGGACAGGTAAGTCTAGCTGAGTACATTCGAGTACTCAGGGTTTATCCCACCATGTTGCAGGTGAAGTTCTCGGCCTGCTGAAGAGGGTGGCTAACCGCCGGTGGGCTCGGTGACTCTATATTTATGTCTCATCTATATGCTTTTGTCTGATGATGTCACCTATGCTAGCAATATATTTGGAACTTATATTAATGTAATCATTTGAAAGCTACGTTGTTTTCACTAATCGGTTTTGAAACCCAAACTTGTACTATTATTTGTGAACGCATTTGTAATATTATTTCCACTGTAACTCTACGTATGTGATGTGTATTTGCTTAATCACACGATCTTGGTTGTGATATTGATTTATTGAGGTCCTTCGTGACACTCGGCGGACTACCGGGTTTATATAAGTGAAAGTATGCGCGTGTCAACGTGTTAGCGGGGACAGTCGTACTTGATCTTGTATAAATTGGGCAGTTCTGTCACACGTTTCTTGGCAATCCACACACTCCTTCCTCCTTAGATACAGATAGATACAGACAAAACTCTTGAGCTAACCATCTATATTTTCTTCATTGTCATGGCGCTCCTTCTCCAACTCCTCTGGCGGCAGCAGCATCGTTGGGAGAAGGCCTTCAAGATTGGGTACTACCGGCATCTAGGCGCAGCGGGGGCTGCTCGATCTAGGCGCTAGTAGAAGTTTTGCGATTAAGGGGTTTGCTTATTTGGGCAAGTCAAGGGGTACTCAATGCACTTTGGTATCACTGGTTTGCCCTGCGCATTTCTTGTGCCAATTCACCATCCCAGCGCCCTAGCGATCCTCCTTCCTCTGGAGCAGCATCGACGATGGCGGCGCTTCTCTTCCATGCCCTCCTCACAACCATGAGACGTGAGCACCACCATATCCTAATCGACAAGGAGGTTACTACACAAGAAATGTGGACATAAAATGGTTTCCTTCATTTTTTCCTACCGCTAAACTTACATGTTGACAATTAGTCATCCTATGTAGGAATGCACATGCTCGTGACCATGAGAGGTGGAGATGCTCCTCTTGCTCTCTCTCTTGACTCTGAGAGGTGCAGTAGGGAAGGTAAAGCACCTCACTGAGATGCTCCTCTTCTTGCTCTCTCTCTCGATCATGAGCGGTGCAGATGCTAGTGGAAGTTTTGCGAGGTGCTGCCTCGTCCTTAGCTGGCACTGCCTGTCTCCAGACTCGACTATGGGATGTACCGGTACTCAACAGATCTTTGTTATTATACACCTAGTAGTCTTCGATAGGTCTTTATTATTGTACAACTATGGAATGTAACTAAAGTTATGAATGAAGTTGCTATGATGATTGTTACTGTGTCGTTTATATATAATTTTTGCCTTAAAAACAATTAATAACTAAATGGCGATGCTTGTTACTCTATTTTTTTAAGTGTCATAGTATTTGCCTTGGCTACATAGATGTGAGATAAAGCACCTCACTGAGATGGTGCTGGGGTGGAAGTATTTTCCTTGGTTAATTTGCAAATTAGTTTACTGTGTTTGCAAATTGTCATTATTGTAGCTCCCATCATTGTTTCATACGGTGATTCAGTGTTAGTGTTAGATCGCAAAGTGCAGGGAATCAAATGGTCCATGTAGTCTTCCCTGCTCCATCACCCACGACTCATGTGGGTGACCATGGATGTCACAGACCTTGACTATTGCCTTCCCCGCTCATGTTTATTAGTGGAGATGACTTGAATAACTTGTATTAAGAAATTGGAAACATGTGCAAGGGAATCTGAACCGCATCATACGAGAAGTAAGGTAACTGTAATGATTTTATAAAGGAATCGCACTTGTGTATCATTGTATTAAGGAGAATGAAGAGTTTATCATACAAATCCCCGTCATCAAGATATATACATATCAATATTGATCTACACAGAATCTACCACATTGATCTGAAGAACCTATCACACTTATTACGGATCCTACACTCCTCGCTGTAGAATATAGCCCACTCCTCCCAACCTTCTCATCCTACGTGGATGCCGCAGCCTCTGCCTCCGCACTGATGCCCATCCTGGCGATGCACCAGCATGGCCAGAGGAGGCAGAGGACTAGACTCACCCGGCGCCGGCCGCCTAGCCAAGTCCTGCAACATGAACATGGCCTGTTGGAGGCGCTGTGTACATATCTCGTTCTTCCACATCACTAGGCCTACTTCATCACCTTTGACCTTCCTCAACCACCGCCGAGCAATGTTGTCATTGTTGGCACTGCTATTGGACCTGTGGAGCACAAGGGAGAGAACAAATGCAGCAACATCATTGCCTGCCGCAGCGAAGCGCTCAAGCATGTCGAGCCACGGCATGAGCATGCTATGGTCTTCCATGAAGATGGCGCACATCCCTGCGTAGAAGTAGGCCTTCGAGTTGCTGACACTAGCAAGCCTGACGATGAGCTTGGTACGGTACTCATGGTTGTAGAACTAGTTCTAGGTCCCAAGCTGTATCCCACGTAGTAGCACCCACCGCAGTGGTATACTCCATCCCACTACGGCATCGCCGCACACCCTACGCATCTGTGAATAGGTTGCCCATAGGCTGCCAAGATCTTCCATGGGATCCGCTGCAGCCGCAGCGACGCGGCTAGCAATCTCAGTAGCCACATCCGCCGGGAGCTTCTCCATGGAACGAGGACACTCGTGGCGGCTACAAAAGATGGATCCTCGGGGCGAGGAGCGACGTCATGGTAGAGTGGAGCACTGGGAGGGGGATCAGAGCGGAGCAAGGTGAGTTCCAAAAAACCCTCTTGGGATTTTATGATCGCTCTGTTCTCAAATGTTCCACGGCGTGGGGATGTCGAACGTCTTAGGGAAGTCAAGTGTCATCCTCCGTGTGAATCGCGTAAACCATGTATGAAAGTGAAAAAAAATCAGAATGAAAGAATTTTTTATCTTACTATCTTACGATTACTAATTAGAGGCCCCAACGGTGTAAACCATGTGAACTGCGTAAACTATGTATGTAAATCGTGTGAACCCCCTAATTTTGCATGTAAATTACCCACCTCTGCCATTACAAAAGATAATTCAAAGCAGTCGATAAGAATAAAATAGGCTAGCGGTTCGTCACTTAGTCTCCCCTAAGATCATGGTTAGCGCTAGAGGGGCCGAGCCGCGTGGTCGAGTCAATTTTCTCCATCCAACTTCTAACACTGTTCCATCACCATTACTTCTACCTAGAGAAGCGTGCTCCACTAAGATCGTGCGAGACGTGGTGACGAGATCCTAACATACAGGTATGTTAAGCCTCGGGTCCAATGATTCCCGAACAAAGAAGACCCTTCGACCGACCCCTTCAGGATCGCCCAGAGGCTCGGGGGCTATGCCCATCGGGTACGCTCGCGCGCACCCTCTGGCAAAGAGATTCGGCCAAGCTTGACTCAACCATAGCCTCCTCTTGGGGCTCGGGGACTTCCCCGAGCCTTGGGCTCCTGATCTACGGCACGACCAAGCCCGGTCCTTGGCTCCTGCCCAGCTCACGACGCTAGCCAAGGTGAAAGGTCCTTGTGTGGTTTTGGTAATTGAGTGACAACCCTAGGTGGACTAATTATGTTTATGTGAGATACACAGGTGATTAGTCCACAAGTACATATATGTGAGCAACATATGCCGTGAAGGTGAAAATGGTTTGGAGATGTTGCAAAGCTCACACATGTGATGATGAAGGAGCTTATTGCACATGAGACATGACATTAAGTCATGTGATCAAGGTGGAGAAGATCAAGACAAGACTTGGCTTGATGGACCGGTTGCAAGCGTGAAGGGCAAGTCGGAGGCTTTGGAGCGATGGACCGCGTGGCGGTGAAGCTTGAGCAAGACTTGGCGCCGATGGACGAAGGCAATGGTGAAAAGCAAGTGGAGTCAAGATCGATGAACCAATATGATCACATGATGATATGAAGTGGATCATATCATTGTCGATCATGCTGGTGCATGTGTTGCATCGACATTAGAGGAGATGGAATGGAATGCGCAAGGCAAAGGTATAATCTAGGGCATTTTATTTCACCAGTCATAGGTGTGTAGAGAAGTTGATGACCGGGTTTAGGATAGATAGCCGTACTATTAAGAGGGGCAAACTTGTTTGCATATCGGTCATCTAGTGCCACTCGAGTGATCTAACTTTGCATCATCGCTAGGATCGAGTGGCGTGGCAAGTTGAGTGACTAATCCTTTGGAAAATGTTTGTGAAAAGCTAACACACATACACATGGTGGTGCGTACTTGGTGGTGTTGGCACATTTGCAAAGGAGAAGAAGTTAGAGTTGTTGTAAATCAACTTAGAGAAAGAGAAAAAGGTTTTTCGGTGTACTCCAAACTATAGGATGGTCCTTGGATTGGAATAATGCTTTGATCCATTGTGATTTGGATCAAGTATGCATGTGGGATGTGTAGCCCTCTGAGTAAGCTTTCCAAAATGTCCAAGATCATCAAAATCGGAGTTCGGAGCTAAGAGTTATAGCCGTTTTAGCACTGAAAGGTCTATGACCGGACTCTACGACCTCAGCGTCCGGTCAGCACCTGCGAGTCCGGTCACAGAGTCCGGTCAGTGATGACCAGACATGTTCGGTCACTGAAAAACATATCTGGAACCTCTCTGTAAGTGACCGGACTCTGCGACCTATGCGTCCGGTCGTTATGACCTGCGTGTCTGAGTCAGTACGCGCTTTGCCCAGTGAAGGGGTAACGGCTATTTTAGCCCTTGGGGCTATAAAAGGAGTGGGTGGCCGGCCTTGGGTTGGTTGCTGAGCACCCTCATGCCTATGTGTCTTGTGTAGGAGTGCTTGGATGCCCTCTAACTCACTTGTGCTTGCAAGAGTGCGAATCGATTGCGAGTGAGTGTGATTCTAGTGCGTTGCATTATGAGATTGCATCGAGTGGCACTAGGTGATCGAGTTGCAAGCCGGTAGTGCTTGTTACTCTTGGAGGTTGCCACCTCCTAGATGGCTTGGTGGTGGTCTCGATCGAAGCCCTCAAGAAGCTTGTGCGGTGCTCTGGAGAAGAGCTTTGTGAGGGGCATTATGCTCGCCCCGCGGGAGCCGTGAATATCAACTCTAGTTAAGCGTGTCATTGAGCTACCCTCACTTTTAGGGTAGGTTCTTGTGGTGCCCGATGTGTGGGCTTGGCGGGTGATGCCAATTAGCCGCCGAACCACCAAGTGAGCGGTCGACACAACGGGGACATAGCATGTTGGCAAGCATGTGAACCTCGGAAGAAAATCACTGTGTCAACCTTGTTCTTCCCGGTGGTTTGCAATCCCCTTACACAAGCTTGTGATTACTTTTATATACATTGTGCTTGTGTAGTTGCTCTTGTGATTAGTTAGCTTATGTATCTCACTAGTTGCCTTCTTGCTTGTGTAGCATAGAAGTAGCTCCCTTGCGTGGCTAATTTGGTTTATGTAACCTTGTTAGTCACTTTGCTTAGTTTGTGTAGCTAAGTATTTACGCTCTCTAATTTGGCATTGGTTGCCTTGTTATTGAGCATTGCTAGTGAGCTTAGTTTGTTTTGTGTTTTTGCTTACTAGCATGTGTAGGAGCTCCCTCATTGCTTGAAATACTAGTGGCATAGGTTTGTGTGACCTTGCTCCTAAAATTGGTTAGGTGAGCTCTAGTTAGCCTGTCATCTTTGTTGCTTAATTAGGATCTTTGCAAGGTGCTAGAGAACATAGATAGAGGGGTGTAGTCTTGGCTAGACCGATAGTTTAATTCCGTACTTGTTTCGGTTAGCCGATGCGATTAAGTTTTAGAAATGACTATTCACCCCCCCCTCTAGTCGCCATCTCGACCTTACAAGTGGTATCAGAGCTAGGTCTCTCTTTTGTGGTCTTCACCGATCCGAGAGGATGGCGTCTAGTGGGCTAGATGTTTATGAGACACATTTTTTATGGCACAAACTTTGCACTTTGGAAAAATCACATGCTTGATCATTTTCGTGCAAAGGGACCTAAGTTTTGGTGGATTGTCATAGTGGTCTCACCCATGTTTTGGATCATAGAAATCTCACCAAAGCTCAAAGAGTTCTCTATAAACTTGATGCACATGCTTGTTGTTTTCTAATGGATGCTTTGAGTTTTGATTTGATAAAACAAGTAAATATCACGGGAACCGCTCGTGAGATATGGGAGTCCATCAAGCGCACCTTCGGTGATTCCTCCACATGGGATGATGGCAAATTCAAGAAGGAGGATGAACCCAAGAAGGAGGCGCATGAGTGTGTTGAGCATGATCACAATTTGGTGATTGTGAAAGATTGTTCCACCTCATGGTCAAGTGATGATGATGATCGGTCCACCACAAGTTCACTTGACAAGGTTGATGATGACGCCATAAGTGTTGCACATGAAGGTTCTACCTCAAGCACACTTGATGGTGATCTTGATGATGATGGTTCATGCTCGGGCCATGATTGTGGAGCTACTACAATCTCTTCTCCATCACCACATTGCTTCATGTCACAAGGTTACACCAAGGTATCAAATGATAATGTGGTTGATCATGTTAATTCATATGATGAGCTTGTTAGTAGACTTGCTAGCATGACCATGTCTTTAGAAAATGAGAAAGTTAAAACAATGAAATTAGAAAATGAAAACTCATTTCTAAAGAACTCTTGTGAAGAACATAAGAAATTACTTGATGCTTTTAAATCTTCACATGATGAGCTAAAATTGAATCATGAGACACTACTTGCATCTCATGATAAATTATTAGAACAACATGCTTATCTCATTAAAGTGTTTATAAAGAAACTTAAAAATAATGAGAGCTCATCACATGGATCAAATGATAAATTGCAAAATGTTGCTAACCCTTATGATGTAGGCAAGAAGCATATATCCACCTCTTGTGATGATTTATTAGAAATGCCATGTTCTTCACAAATAGATGCTTGTTCTACTTCTATGTCTTGTGAGACTAACCTTTTGAAGGAGAACAATGAGCTCAAAAATGAAGTGAAGAAATTGAGCAACAAGTTAGAGAGGTGCTACAACTCAAAAGTCACCTTTGAGCACATGTTGAAGACTCAAAGAAACTATGGTGACAAGTGTGGCCTTGGCTTCAAGAAGAAGATGACAAAGGGCGAAATAAAGAGAGAAAGAAAGATGAAGAAGCAACAACAAAGAAAGTTCTCTCATACCATGTGCTACTGGTGTCATGAAGTGGGATACCTTGCAAATGGTTGCCCTAACATTGAGAAGCTCAAGAAGATAAAAGAAGAAGAGAGACTCAGGCATGTGAAGTGCTTCAAGTGCCGCACTTGGGGTCACCTTACCTCAATGTGCCAAACCAAGCAATTGGTGAAGCAACTAGAAGAGCCTCAACCAAAGCCACAAGTTGAGCAAGAAAAGACACCTCAAGTTCAAATCAAGATCAACCATGAAGATGGTGGTGACTTGATGAAGAAGAAGAAGAAAACAAGAAGGGGTGGAAAAGCAAGGCATCCAATGCAAACTCAAGATGCCAAGATGATGAGCAAGATTGAAGATGAGAAGAAAGTTTATGCTCATATCAAGTGCTTCAAGTGTAGAAATATGGGACACTTTGCCTCTAAGTGTCCTACCAAGCTTGAGAAGAAGGTCCAAGCAATCTATGAGAGGCAAGGCAATGAGAAGCACCACATGAGTAAGGAAGAGAAGGCTCAATCAAAGAGAAAGTGCTACTCATACCGGGAAAGGGGACACATGGCACATTCATGTCCCGTAGGTAACACTCCTAAGCCTATTTCAATTGATGATGATTCTATACTTAGGAAGTATGATAATGGTACCTCTATAGTTGCTATTGAAAAACATCCCGCTACTCATACTAAGGCTATGCCTAAGTATGTTGCTCCTAACTTGAGAGGACCCAAACTTGTTTGGGTACCATCAAAAAGTGGATGATTGATTGTAGGTACCATCGGCATTGGAGACTTGATTCAATTGATTTCATATTGATCAACATATGTTGAGTCAAGATATGAAGCCTAGTGCACATCCAAACCCAATGCCAAGTGAAAATTGAGTGAAGTCCAAGTGCTATCAACATACAAGTGTCATATTCAAGTTGTTGGTAATTCATTAGATATATTTGATGACTTGCAAATAATTGAGTTAAAGCTTGTTAGTTGGATGATCATGAGCTAGCCAAGGTATATATCTTGTTGATCATTCCATTTGGGTGTATATGAGTTGATTGAATTGGATAAATATGCAATGTTGCTTGCTATAAGATGTTTGAATGGATAAATTGATTAGTAGTCAAGTTTGGATTGATTTGTTGGATAAATTCATGAGATGACTTTTAGTGAGTGATTGAATGGATATATGTCTTGTGAAAGTATTCAAACAAGTTAGTTTCAAGTTTGATTCATATTTGATGAAGTATAGCTCAATTGTTGAAATCTGTCCTATATTGCAAAATCTGAGCTAGCTGTGATCTTAGCCATGTTTGAGTGATCAAAACTTATTGTATTGGCATAAAAATTGGTTGCTGTAGACTTATGTTATAAGTTGCTGTACAAATTTCATGAGAATTGGATAAGAAATGCTTCGGTTTTGGAGTGGATCTTGTCAGCTATAGTGCAACAGTTTTTAGCATGTAGCAGTAGTGGAATAATTGAAATCTGGTAGCAATTGAGAAGTCAAATGAAGCTCAAATTTTTACAGCTGCTAGATAACTTAGTGAAGCACATCTTCACCGAATTTAGTGGTATTTGGATATGTACATTGTGAGATATTCATTTTTCTTTGAAGAGTATAGAATCTGCCAGAAAAGTGACAAATGTTGGATTAATCTAGAGTCACTTTGATTGAAATGTCCTCAAGTTGAAAACATGTTTACAAGTGTTTGAGGTACCTAAGTTTGGTTTTGAGATAATCTAGAAGCATGACAAGCAAAGAGTACAAGGTCATTTGATTGTGGAGTGTACTTTGCACATATTTGGTACTCAAATTGAAGATCAAGACTAAGCTCAAGATGAAGATGAAGTTTGAGTTCTAGTGACTATTGGAAATCATTTGGTGGAAAGAAAATGACTTAAAAAAAGTAGAAAGAAAAGGACTTAAAGAAGGAATCAAGGTTACTCATCAAGTTAAGTCCATCAGTTGGATCAATCAATCAAGCTATTTCAAGTGAGTATCAAGAATGGTTCTTTGGAAAGAGATCACTTCTCCCTAGTGTAGGGGCTTGCCGCTTATGTATAGGTAAACCAAGTGTGGTACTTGGAAGGCTAACATATAAGTGGTGATCCGAGGGACATTTGAGATGCTTAGTTGAAGAAATCAAAAGGATTGATCAAGAAAAGCAAGCAACACCCAAAAGAGAGCTAGTCATGATATTTCAAGTGGTATTCCAAATAGTTCTGTCATGCAAGCATTGATCAAAAGATGAAGCAAGCCAACCACAACAAGAAAGTGCACTTGATCATAAGTGTTATTCATTTCATATGGGTGAAGAATGGAATTCAAAATGGTGTCTATTGGTCTTCACCAAGCTTATAATTGGACTTCACATTGCTATTGGAGTAATGAATTGGAATCTATGTGACTATCCTCTACTCCAACATAGCAAAGGTATCATTGTAATATGCATGATCATTTTATCCCTTACTAGTATGCGGTTAGTGCATATAGTACATGCTTCATAGGATCATGCATAACAAATGAATATTTACATTCATAGCCTACCACTATTGCTTGAATGATTAATTGATCTAGTGGTTAGTATATGAATTTATCCATAAGCTAGTAAACCCAAGTACTTGACTTAATTTGGATTGCTAACAAGTGACAAGTACAACATTGGCAAGATAACCCTTACAACCCTTGCAAGAGGTGTGAAGAAGCTTGTCATTGGTTCAAACCGGACTTGGAAGCTTAGGCAAATCAATTTAGTTCAAGTCAATATTAGAAGCTCATGATAATGATAAGAGTACAAGCACAAGACAACAATGCAAATGGATATCTAGTTTGGTTGTTTCAAGTGGTATCTAGACTCAAGTATTTCATCAAGAATTCACAAGTGATGTCTAGATCAACTCACAAGTGATATCCTATAAGTGGTACTCATGAAGATAACAAAGGTTCAAGAAATGGTTTTTATTGATAAATCCAACAAGTGGTTCCATACTAGAAAATTCTTTCAAGTGGTATCACATCTACACATGGTATCAATCATATGAGATGATGGTTCCACAAGTGATCATCAAATGAAGAATACATCCCTCACCTGTAGGAGCTCAGGTGTATCAAATGGATGACCCATGCTATAACATAGGGGGAGATGTCCCACTAATTGATATCAAGATCAAAGATCCTATGTGTGGTATCTCAAGAAACCCTACACAAGATACAAGTGGCACAAGTTACAAGTGGTATCTACAAGTGGTGTCATTCCAACAATCAAGTGATGTCCATAAAAATGCAAGATTCAAGCCTCAACCATCTACCCCAAATGCATACCTTTGCATCAATGAGAAGCATATCTTTTATGGAAATTGATGACAAAGGGGGAGAGATTGTACAAAGATACGAAAGCCTTGAGATTGAGATTGTACAAGGGGGATAGATAAGGAGAGATAAGATATGAAAGCTTTGGGAGAGATGGAGACAAAGAAGTAGAGGTTGGACATGGACATGGACAAAGAGGTACAAAGATATGAAAGCCTTGAGATTGAGATTGTACAAGGGGGAGAGATAAGGAGATAAGATATGAAAGCTTTGGGAGAGATTGAGACAAATAAGTAGAGGTTGGATATGGACATGGACAAAGAGGGAGCAACATTGAAGAAAAGAGATGGATCAAAATTCTTGGACAAGAGAAGCACACAAAATAGGGGGAGCAAGCTCATAAACTTTGATTGATTGCATTTGATAGGTGCATATTCATGTGCTTGCTTGCATTGCATAAGTTCTTAAATTCAATATGCATGCTTATGTGAGGTATGCTAGTTGTAGTGTTTGATTGATGAAATGAAAACTAGCATGCATAGTATGATAGCTAGACACTTGGTATGCTTTTCAAGTAATGCTAGTACCTTGCTTTTAATGTTGATCTCATGAGGTATCTAGTGATTTTATTTCCAAGTGATATCTAGCTAACCATGGTGCTAAGGATGAACTTAAAGGTGCAACTCTGATTGGTATCACGCTTCAAAGGTTTACTTTATACACCTTAGCATCATTTAGTAGTAATTACTCTCCCATAATTTCAATCTATGCATATGTGCGAGCTTCAAAACAAACACTCTAGCACATATGTAGGGGGAGCTAATACTACCATTTCGGGTTTGTGGTACTTGTCCAAAACCATTTACACATGGTAAAATTGCTTGGGCAAGCAACATGAATCCAAAAGAGCTTAATTTCCATATCTTTGTAGAGTTGTCAGCAATTACCAAAAAGGGGGAGATTGAAAGGTCCTTGTGTGGTTTTGGTAATTGAGTGACAACCCTAGGTGGACTAATTGTGTTTATGTGAGATACACAGGTGATTAGTCCACAAGTACATGTGTGTGAGCAACATATGCCGTGAAGGTGAAAATGGTTTGGAGATGTTGCAAAGCTCACACATGTGATGATGAAGGAGCTTATTGCACATGAGACATGACATTGAGTCATGTGATCAAGGTGGAGAAGATCAAGACAAGACTTGGCTTTATGGACTCCTCGGTGCTACTCCCCAGGCATGGCCCTGGCAACTGCTCCTTCAACAGGGTCACATCCGGGGTGTGACACAAGAAGAGAAAGCTTCCCATAGCCTCTGGTGGCTCACGGGCTTCCGGGCCTACACGCCAGCCCCTAGAACTGACCTCCTCCGCCACCAAGAAAACTCCAGAAGGTCTCACCCGGGGGAGGCTGATCCAAGCTGACACCGCCTGACACGTAGAGTGTTAGAACAGAGTAGCCAGACGACGCCCAAGGCTTCTTCGACTCCAAGACACCACAACAGTCCACGGCGCACTGCTGCAAGACCCTCCTAGACTCTGGCGCATGTAGACCATAGACTGAACCTCCAAACCACCATGTACCCGACCTATCTTGTTATATAAGGGATAAGGTTGGACCTAGAGGAGAGGGGATCCCATTTTCGATCACCAGACACTCCGTTCCATCGGCCTCCGCCCGACATAGAGGGTAAGGCAACTTGGAGAGGGGCACCGAGAGCCTCTCCTCCACCGCATCCCATCATCTTCCTCCTCTCCGACGAGGGGAAGGCTCAACTGGTGGCGAGGCAACCTTAGGATTAGCATCGAGCTAATCCCCCTACTAAATCTTCTTCCTTTACACTCTGTTGTAACCCCCCGATTTTGGGTGCTCTTGAGTATAAGGATCATCGGCTACTGGATGTAGGGACCGAATTGGCCCGAACCAAGATAAATCATTGTATCTCCCCTGCATGACTCTTGTGTTCCTGAGTCTATCCGAGCCATCGGAGACCCATACTCTAACACCGACTCGAACAACATGCTTGCCGTGATTTCGACCCCGCGACAGCTAGCGCGCCAGGTAGGGGGCAGCGTTAAGTGTGATTCTAGCTCTACGGTGGCTGGAGCCACCCGCCTCATCACTAGAGGAGGCGGCACCACCCTAAATGGTGGTGTCCGCTTCCCCAGTGAGCTCTTCATCATGGCCAGCACCTTCGCTCTAGGCTAGGTCCTCAACTTTGGGACCCTGTCCTATGTCGCCGACTGCTATGGCGAGCTTCATCCACTCCACGAGGTAGCGTCGGCGGGTAACGAGTCCCCAGCGCCACCTCCTCTGCTAGGACTCATGGGAGCAGATCTCGAGGTTTTGGTCCACCAGATCTAGCACGGTCTGGGCCCGAACCCCACCATGTCAGACCATCGCTAGATGTTCTACATGCTGACCAACGTCTAACACCAGATCGCTACCGGTGAGGTGCTCTCGCCGCTTGACCGCTTTTGATATTACCTCATGGAGCTACCTTTTGGGATACAGAACGCAACAATGTCCTTCCACCTGGAGCTAGAGCACCTCATCACTTGCGAGGTGCTGCGAAGCGCCATACTTTCCGATGTGGGGGACCGACGTCCCCTCACTCCGCACCTTCCTTGAGATCCTCTCGGGGAATAGCTCGGAGTACCACTCTGATGACATTGACTACAGTGCCCCTCCATGCATGTGCTACCACATCGATGGTGAGGTTCTGCCTGAGGAGGCACCTGGGCTCATGCCACTGGACCAGAGTCCCCGCAGCCACGCGGCCTACCTTCAGGACAAGGCAGACTGTTTGCGAGCTCGGCAGGTGGACTTGGAGGTCGCCGAGGCTGAGCTCGAGCGCCAAAGGCGGGACCTTGCACGGCAGCAAGCCGCACACCCTCTCAGTGATGATGATGATGCCCGCACGGGGGCTCTTAGAGGCCTCTGCTTCCCTCATGTGGCGTACAACATGGCGGCCACCACCTGCCACCTAGAAGACATCTCCGACATGCCAGACCCGAAGACCAACAAGTGGCTTAACGGCAAAAGCGGCTCCTCCATGTCGCTCTCGAGCAGCAGGCAGAGAGTTCGACCTCCCAACGCCACGCCATATTCTCCTGGCCATCCTAGACGATGTCCACCACCAGCGGGGACCACTCCGACTCTCATGCCCCATCGGTGGGGGAAAGCAGTGGCGACACCTCTGGCAATAGCTCCGATCGGCCACAGACTCAGGGCGCCAAGCCTTGGCAGGAGCAAAGGCATGACCTTTCTCCTCGTCGTCCCCCTGCGCCACCGGATCGGCGATGACCGCGATGTCTGTGACACCCTTGAGGCTAGGTGCCACGCTTAGGCGTAGTCCCGTACCCCTAAGCGACAGAGCGAGGGCCTCACCTCAGATCACTTTAGCCCCCTAGCATTTGGGGTAGCGATCCAGGCGGCCCCCTCCCTAGGTGTTTCTGGCCGTAGATGCACATCTCCATGTAAGATGGCAAGACCAACCCAGACCATTGGCTAGAGGACTACCACCTCACCATGAAGGCCAAGGGGTCAGATGAAGACTTCGCCATCCAGTACCTTCCTCTGCTTCTATCAAGCTAGACCAGAGCTTGGCTCAAGCAGCTCAAGCCTGGTAGCATCCGCTGCTAGGGCGATCTCCGTTTGGTCTTCATCAGCCACTTCTAGGGCACCTACACCCGCCCAAGGAACTCCTAGGATCTCTGCAACTATAGGCAGAGGTCCAACGAGACCCTCCGAGAGTACATTCAGCGCTTCTCCAAGAAGCGCAATGAGCTCCCCAACATCACTGACGCCGATGTCATCAATGCCTTCATCTACGGCATGACTTGAGAGGCCCTCGTCCACATGCTCGGTCGTGAGACCCTGCGCACAACACAGGAGCTCCTAGATGTCACCACCCAGTACGCCACCAGTGAGGAGGCAGTCCATGCCAACTTCAGTGGGAAAGTCAAGGCCGCCAACCACCTCAGTGGTGGCGACGACGGCGATAATCCTACCTCATCCCAACAATGCCGTGACAAGCGAAATAAGGATCGAAAGCACCGTGGGGAGGAGATGGTGGCCACGGTCGATAGTGCCACCAGACCTCAGCCCCACTGGCGCGGTGCAAGCCTAAAAACACTTCGAGAAGGCGCTTGGGTCCCCCTGCCCGTTCCACGGGGGGCAAGCCAGGCACCTCCTCAAGGACTACGCTACCATGAAGGGCTATGTCCATAGCACCCTTGACCAAGAGGGCAAGGCCCAGAAGCCTGCCCCGAAGGCCAGCGACCCTCTGAATGGTGCCTTGGAGTAAGACAATGAGTTCCCCGAGGCCAAGCGCTGCCTCATGATCTTCAGGGGCTCTAAGGCATATGAGTCCCACCAACAGCACCGCATCACCGAGCAGGAGATGAACGCCCTCCACACCCTTGCCGCCTCAATGCGGCTCCAATGGTCTTAGATGGCCATCACCTTCGACCAAGAAGATCACCCCGACTGCGTCCCTCATTCGAGGTGCTACCCGCTCATGGTCAACCCGATCTTGGGTACCACATGCCTCTCCAAGGTGCTGATGGATGGGCGAGCAGCCTCAACATACTCTACGCCAGCACCCTTGACAAGATGGGCATCCCTCGGAATAGCTTATGCCCCAGCAAGGCGTCGTTCTATGGGATCATGTAAGGGAAGGAAGCCGTGCCCCTTGGGAAAATCTGGCTCAACGTCACCTTCGGTCAGCCAGACAACTTCCGCAACGAGCCGCTCACCTTCGAGGTCGTTGATTTCCTCGGCATCTACCACACCCTCCTTCACCAAGTTCATGGCCACCTCCAACTATACCTTCCTGAAGCTCAAGATGCCTGGCCCGAAGGAGGTCATCCCCATCGAGGGCAGCTTCGAGCAAGCCTACTACTACGAGCAAGACTACATCGCCCAAGCAGCCACACTCATCACCCCCCTGTGCCCCCGATGGCTTAGGCCATGACAGAGAAGGGTCACCGATAGAGGAAGCAACCAAGGCAGCGGCGGTGCTCGATTGCCCGAGCCTAGGCGAGGCGCCCAAGGCTTCCGGCAGTAGTGGTGGCTCGGCTGGCCCCTCCATCCAGGCGCTCGGTCCCCCAGAAGGGGCTGACCTGATCGAGGTGAGTTCCAACCTTTCCCCATGAGGGGAGGCTATCGCCGAGCCATCTGTGCAGTAGAACCGACCAATTTATAAGAGCACAAGTACAATGGCAGCCCGCAAGTGGTCGCACTATCATACTTGAATCCATATAAACCGGTAGTCTGTCGAGTACCGCAAAGGGTATCAATTCAACCAACTTCCAGCCAAGATCGTACATGATTCAACATATCTGTCACACGCTACATAAAGTTCACAAATATAGTTCATCCATCAGAGTATGAATTAAAGTTATTACAAACCATGTTCAGGTAAGATAGTAGCGGAAGCAAATTAAAAGTTTGAAACTAACATCTGCAACATTGTTTAAATATAGTGCCAGCTCATGATCACACTTCTACAAAAGCATAAGAGGGGGATTAATAAGAGATGCCTGCCTAGGGCTTACTCCTCGTCCATGGCGGGACAGATGCAGTTCTTGCAATAGCCATGATAAACTGTACCATCTGCAACAATGGGAATAAAACCCTGAGTATGAGAAGGTACTCAGCTAGACTTATCCATCATAAACCAAAAATAAAATGACTCCAAGGATCATGCAAGGCTTTATAAGTAGAGCTAGCTTGACAACATTTTGCATAAAAAACGACTAATTCAGTTGTACATTTATAATTCGGTCATCAAGTTAATTATAGCTATTCATCTCTAGATTAGCAACTAACCTGTGCCAAACATGTGGTATATCATTTAGTAGCATACAATAGTAACCATAGCCAGTGTAGTAATTCTATGTTCATCATAACCATCATTCCATAATATAGTTACTATGATATTGGGGCTAGCCAAGTTTCTCACTGTCCGGGAGAGACGGCGATTCGAATCGATTTCAACTAGCTTAGAATTTATTCCTAAACAAAACCAGGCAGACCAGATCAACGGTCACCTTAAGTCACCTTTGGTACAACTTAAGTCCACATTTTGCTGGTTCGCCTAGTGTCGCACAATCAGGGACAACCAGTTACCAGGATGTTCAGGCCTGGCCTGCCCTTGGGCTCACATCTGGCTCCCCACACATCCTTACTTCCATCTAGAGTGTGCACTCTAACAGAATGGGGCCTGGCCTAAGTTGAGCTACTCAGCTTCGCAGTCGGAACGAGTTATCCGGCCAGCTAAGTGAGAGACATGCGTTTAATCTCGACAGAAGTGCCAACAACGGTAAGGTCCTTAATCGGCATAGATGGATTCACATGAGTGAACCTACACATAGACTCCACCCGACCTCTATTTACATTACCCTATGGTTTTTTTCCATGATAGCAAATATAGCCAACCGTGCTCCGGTATCCACCTATATCTCGCAGGTGACAGGAAATCACTCGACTTCTACTGGTCTAAGTATGGCTAAGCATATATTCGATCCTAGATCTACACAGGGTTAAAGGTATATGTATCTAGACAAGGTAGTTCTATACATCAAGTGTTTCCAATTCAACTCTTATAACCTAATGCATCAAACATAAAGGACTCAAGTGATATTTTGTAAAGCATGGGAGGCTTAAAATGCTCTAGGGCTTGCCTTTGAGGAAAGAGGTTGGCCTATGATCCAGACACTCAGGGAGGTCCTCAAGAGTTTGCTCCTCTCCTTCTAGAGCTATGGCCTAAGGTGTCTCCTGTTGTTCCTCCTCTTCTTCTTTGTTGAACTCCAAAAGAGTTATCCCCTCGGACTATCCTATATGCATGAGCAGAAAATAAGATATCATGGATGCATATATAACGACATGTATAATATGATATGATATGATGAATGCATCCTCATAAGTGTTCTCAGCAACATTGTATTAAGGTGATAACAAGTTACATTTTCTTTTACTGAGTAGGTGCATATCTCTTCTCTAGTAACTTAAACAAACACTTATGTAACTCATCTTCTGGACTACAAGATAACAGCCATTATTTTGATCATAACTAGAGTTATACACATCTAACTAATATGGTTATGGACTTTCTGGAAAGCTTATGAAATTGTCTACAACTCTCCTTTAATTATCTTAAGGTGATTTAGTAGTTATCTAGGTCAAACAGTTTAATCTTTCATATCTATCTAGAGAGCAAGCATTTCAGATAGAAAACTTCTAACAGCCAAAATTCTTAAACCATAAGACCTATGACTATGAAAATTTAACACAAGGTTTGTAAGTAAGTTATCTACAACTTTGTTATTAACAAGTTTTACAGAAAAGACCATTATTATCAAGAAATTATCATCACAACAGAAACTATACATGCAGCCATCTAATTGAATTATAAAGCAATAATTAACTAGTTGTATACAATCAATTACTTCTAAGCCTAACTAATAATATCAACATATCATATGCATCACAAGCACCATAGAAAACATCATGGTTGAACATAACTAATTTATTTATATTTATTTATCAATTTCCTTATATAATAAGGTGATTTAAAGGATAAATATTTATAGTGCTTAATAAATTTTTAGAAAATTACAGTAGCCTACAAATGACTCTAATAGTTTACTATATAAATTTCATGCCATTTGGATAAGTATAGCCATCTCTACAAAAATAACAAGTTACATATGCTTATTTTAGCAAAAATTGTTTAGCATAGTGAAAAGTGTCGAGCAACAGATTTAATATTTTTCTTACTTTCCTCCTAGCATGAGAATACTGTGTAAAAATTTGTATGATCATATGTTACGTATTTTTACCCCAATTAATTTCACTAGAATCTAGCAATTAATTAAGATTAAATAGGAAGACCATATGACAAGTATGTTTACTGTACGTTTAATATTTTTCCTAGTTAGAGCATGTCAACACAAGGGCAGCAAAATTGGAATCACCTTCCTAGCTCAAGTTATGCAATTTACAAGATAGAAACTATTTCAAAAGTACTTATCTTGCTCAATTTGATTCTCCCAAAAAAATACCCTAAACAGTAGATTTCATATTTTTATCAAATAGTATACTTCAAGATGAATCTAACAAAATTTGGTTCACCTCATTTGGATACTCCTAGCTCTAGATATGAATTTTTGAAGTTTGTAACTAAATCTATAAAAAAATTAATAAAGAAAATCAAATTTCAAATCGAGCGCTATAGCTAGGTGTACCCGGTGTATACACCCCGCTGCGACTGATGACTAGGCCCTACGGGTCAACTGACACCACGCGTCAGCAAGGCCGAGGCAGAGGCATTGGTTGACCGGCAAAAAGCTCACCGACGGTGAGGTCATCGGCGGTAGCGTCACCACCGACGTGTTCCTCATACTATTCCGCACCTACAGGTACCCTTGGTTTGCTCGGAGGATCACCGGAGCTAGCTCACCGGTGAGCATGGCGGCTCGGCGGTGGCGCGCTGCAGGGAGCCCGTCGTCTTCAGCAATGGTGAGCCTAGGCAAGCACTACTACGGCATCTACAAACCCTAGCGAAGCTCTATGGCATGGATTAGGTCAAGGTGGTGCGGCGGCGAAGCTTGCCTCGAGCTAGACCTTGCTCTATCCTAACCCTAACGTCTAGAAGCACGTGAGGAAGAGAACCGGACATGCATAGCCATGGCGGTGTGCATGGTGGCGGCGCTCTCAGCGATGGCGCGACGACGTCGATGGCCCGTAGGCCTTTACCTTGGCTCACGTTAAGGCAATGGGTGGTCGGCGAGGTGGAGGAGGTGATGGCCGAGCGGTGAGCGCGAGCAATCATACAATGGCACGGTGGTGGTGGCGCGCTAGCTTGGCGGAAGTCGGTGGCAATGGCGTGGTGCGCGGCGAGAGAGAAGCGAAGTGAGGCAGAGGAGCGCGAATGCGGGCGAGCGAGGGAGGGCAGCGGCATCGCACGGCTTTGTCGCCCACGTTGGCCTGACCGGTGGGGCCAGTGCTGGCCTATGGCCACCACGTGGTACGTGCGGCCTGCGCCGGTCGGCCACGACGCGCGCGGCTCCGATTCAGACGTCGTTGAACCCGATTAATAGTGCGAGTTGATGACTCTATAACTCCTAATCCGTGGTGAATTTTTGAAAACTTACTTAATAAAAATTATAGAGCTACGTGAGTACTACAAGATTGCTTAAAGGACTTTGGCCTAATTCCCAACGGTTTTCAAACTACAAAGCTCTAAAGTGAGGTACTTTGAAACTGAAAACAGCTTCAACACTTAAAAAAATTTCAAGTTTTGAAAACAACATTTTGTTGATACTTGTGAGCTCTATTTGACCATGTTGGACACTAAATTAGCTCATGACCCTTAAATAAAGTTTGTTACCCTTGATGTGAACTACAACTTTTATTTAGGCCACATAGGCATGCAAACAATCTAAGATACTATTCAACTTTGGTCAAACTAGCATCATGAAAATGGCATTTCAAACGAAACCAACACTTAGAAGCAAATTTGGTCTATGTCATGAATATAAACATTGTTCCAATTACCATCCTATATGTGTCTAAGGTGTTTTCATGACCTCACAACCATCTCATGCATTGGTCACATATGATCACAAGCATAATTAAGTATATGAGCAACATCCCATGTGATATAGAGAGGGTAAATGAAATGAAACTTTATATGCTCATGCTCATGAATGAATGGATGATGCTTGTGCTCATGAAATGCAAATACCAAATGTAATGTTTAACACTAGGGTGTTGCAATCCGCCCAGAAGTGATGCTCCCTGAGCCAAGGCCCGCCTGCCGACCTCCTTCGCCAGCCTACCTCTACAACAACAAAAACCAAGATAAGTCCCGTCCTTCCAACCCTCTTGCTTCGCTTGCTTTAGTCATTGTCTCTTTTAACCCAAGCGACCCCAGCGGAAGCTCAAATGCACCACAAGATAGACTAAACTAACCATCTACTGACCCTTCTGAAGGAGAACTGCTGCAGAAGGCCCCCGAGTGAGGCAAGGATGGGCGGGCAGAGTAGGAGGAGCAGGCAAACGATCGGCAAGGTGTTAACGGAGCGGCCCTAGCCATCATGTTACCAGCTATGTCCTCTTTCCCCTCTCTTGTGTCCATTCCATTTTCTTTGCAAGTATCTGCCTATCTCCCGATCCTTCATCAGATCGTTCCACCCCACTGCACGTCGGTCCGGGCCCCCCTAGAAGCATCCCGACCATCTGGACATCGCTCAAAGCAACTAAAAGTGCGAGGGACACTCAGGAGACGAGCCCACACGGCTGTAGCTGGGGCACCCAGAAGCGCCCTGACCGTCTGGACGAGTGATGTACAAATACTGACCAAGAGCTACTCATGGTGACCCAACGAGGGAGGTAGCGAGCCCCCAAGTACCGACAGACAGGCTCGAGAACTATACTAGTGGATCGGTCGGCAAGCCAAGGATCTCCCCTCTTAGGGACATGACCGGGGCATGGAACGACCATAAACCTAGGGTTCTCATGGACTTACCAGTTCACAGCATAGGCGTGGCAATCTTGACTAACGAGGCCATCATTGTAATAGCCCAGCCCAATGAGGGATTAAGTCTTTGAGCACGACTCAAGAGGAAAATGGGATTACAAACGAATGTAATTTCATTTCATCAATTGGGAACGACCCGATTACAATATACGTTGGCAAGAATTGCTACCCCAAAACCGCCAACACCACTACCCTGACCTTAGACTAGGTCTTAGTCGAGGCCGTGCAGTTCGAAGACAAGCGCGGGGAAGCTTGGGCACCACTCTCCTGACCCAGAAGTCAGGAACTCCTCCACAGTAGTAGCGACGATGAAGGAAGGGTTGGAGGAGGAGAGCTGGGCCACGGCCATGTCCTCTCCCTCTTTGGGCCCTAGCTCTACATTAGGTAGTGGCCCCCATGGCGGACAAGGTGCTCTTCCGCTGATAAAAGAGGGGAGCCCCAGCGATCTACATCACTAGGGTTCTTTGACCCTCCAGAAGAAGACGGCGGGGAAGAGGCGCGGCGACACATGTGAATGGGGAAGTACCAAGGGAGCCAGCGCTTGAGGAAAGGACCACATCCCTTGGTGCTGACCCTCACCCCCCTCCATGCACCACCATGGCCTTCCCCTCGCTGGAGTCCTTCCACCCTCAAAGAAGCAGTCGCTGGTGGACTTCACCAAGCTCACTCGGAGGGAAGCGTCGCACTTCATCGCTACCGCCATCACCACCAAAGAAGATGGATCTGATAAAGAAGAAGAGAGGGGGCCATTGCCACCAAAGACATCATGTCCCCCAAGGGCTCCCCTTTATAGCCCATACGATGCACTGTGAGCGGCCCTAGCCCCTCCGATCAGCCATCAATGGTCAAAAAGGGCCTTAGGGAACCGGCTAGGCATCCCTTCAATCCCCACAGCACGCCTCTGGGTGGTTGCATAAGGATGGCCATGTAGTAAAGACAGAGTTAGGGAACTACTGACAATGAGTCAAGTCCCCACTCCGCTTTCCACCACACCCACTCCGCGCACGCCTCCTCGTCGGACTTGGGGGGATCTGGCTCGTCCCGGGCCCATCGGCTATCATCAACGGCTTGGATCCATGCGCAACAAGTGCCATGGCTCCTCCTCCACTAGATTTGCTCCATGTGGCCTCGACATCCAATCTCCTAGATGAGGCAGGATAGCGCAGGGGCTGCACACAATAAGTCCTCCACCAGGCACGTATGCCTAGACGCCATCAACCACCTGCACAAGGCATCAGCATATGCGACGCGCCTAGAAGCCACCCCTTTCGCTAGCAAGGAGATCCCACAATGGCCTCAGGGGCTACACCAGCTACCCAGACAGAGCATCCCGACCCCCCGATCGACGAGCACTCAGGTGGCGCATCCCCCAAAAGACCAACCAACTCCCCGGAGTTGGGTCAGGAGCCACTGAGCAGTGGGCCCAACGAGGGTCTCCATCCAAGCCTCGGCGTGCTCCCATCTCCCCGACCTATGGCCACAAAGGGTCAGCCTCAGAAGGCTAGCTCGAGAAGATTGGGACCTATTACCGTAGCACCCAAAAGGGTGTGGTGCTCCGAATGATCAGACGGCCCCGAGCTAGAGCCTAGCGCTCTTGATCACCCAGCCCACGGCAGGCTCCGATGAAAATTGAGGGTGCCCCTAGGCCTACAGTTGGCAACTCCTAGATGAGTTCGCTGAGCTCCTGCTTGAGTCGAAGACCCATGTGACATAGTCTCACGATGGGATCAACACCATCTTCACTCAACCCCAACAGCCGAGCAACGCCCATCACTTTGTAGAAGGAGGCCCCAAGCAGGGCACGACGCTCTCGCCAATGAAAGACGTCCCCACCAAGGTGGGTTTGGTCACCAGATGATCGAATTTAGCCCTTCATCGCCATCACGCCAGGTAAGGCCACGAAGGGCTTAGGGGCTCTTGACGAGATCCTAACATACATATATGTTAAGCCTCGGGTCCAATGGTTCCCGAACAAAGAAGACCCAACGACCGACCCCTTCAGGATAGCTCGGGGGCTATGCCCATCGGGCATGCTCGTGTGCACCCTCTGGCAAAGAGATCCGACCGAGCTTGACTCGACCGCAGCCTCCACCTGGGGCTTGGGGGCTTCCCTGAGCCTTGGGCTCTGATCTATGGCATGACCAAGCCTGGTCCTTGGCTCTTGCCCGGCTCACGACGTAGCCAATGCCCGGGCATAAGAAGACAGGCCCCATGCTATCAATGCTCGGGGGCTCCTCGGTGCTGCTGCCAAGGCGCGGCCCTACCAACTGCTCCTCCAACAGGGTCACATCCGGGGCGTGACACAAGAAGACAAAGCCTCCCACAACCTCCGAGGGCTCTTGGGCTTCCGGGCCCATGCACCAGCCCCTAGAGCCGACCTCCTCCGCCACCAAGAAGACTCTAGAAGGTCTCACCTAGGGGAGGCCGGTCCAAGCTGACACCGCCTAACACGTAGAGTGTCAGAACAGAGCAGCCATACAACGCCCACCCCTCTACCAAATCTTCTTCCTTTACACTCTGTTGTAACCCCCAATTTTCGGTGCTCTTGAGTATAAGGATCATTAGCTACTAGACATAGGGACTGAATTGGCCTGAACCAGGATAAACCGTTGTCTCCCCTGTGTGATTCTTGTGTTCCTGAGTCCACCCGAGCCACTAGAGACCTATACTCTAACACTGACTCGAGCAACATGCTTGCCGTGGTTTTGACCCCGGAACACGTGGCCTCGCCTTAACTCCTGCTCTCGCTCAGTGCAATCGAAGGGAACTCCAACTGGCGCCTATCTCGCCCATCCTTCTATAAAAATGGAGGCTAAGGCAGGGAAGCATGTACACGATTCCTTTTCTCTCAAACTCATTACACTTACCTATCTTCTTCATCCGATGCTCCACCTCGACACCCCATCTTTCACATCTCATCCAATGGCAGATTAGGCAATGAAGCGCCCAATGGAAGAGTCACCGAAGGTTGTCCCTGCCCGTCCCCACTTTCGTGTGATGCCATGATGGGATGGGGAGGGCAGCTCGGCGGCGCCGCCATCGAAGAGCCGATCCCCGCTTTTGGCTATCTCCTATGATGACAACGGGGCGAGGGGGTGGATGATGTCCTCACGTTGGTTGAGCAGCTAGACGTGGCCACCTCCACCCTCCGCGAGGAGAGCCAGGAGGCAGACCGGCTACGCCTCTTCGTTGTCGCCGCGAAGTAGGAAACAGCCATGGTGGAGCTTGCCGCCACCGAGGCCTAGGCGCGCCTCGCTGGTAAGGCATCCAGCACGATATGATCTTGCTCTTTCACTACGTGCGACGTTGTGTCTTCAATTGTAGTGTTTTCTTGTCTCCTTTTCAGCCATCCAGGAGCAACTGATCGAAGAGTAGGGTGAGGCAGCGGAGGTGATCCGCCTTTGCCAGGTAGTCGAGGACAACGCCCGTGTCTGCTCCCGAATGGCGGCTAAGAGCAACAGGAGCTACCAAGACTTCCACACGGTAGCAGGCAATGCCGTCTGCATGCTTTCACCTCCTGCGCCTACGGGGATGACCCTGGTGGATCGCCTCCGCACCGTGCTGCCATGGGTCATGGAGGTGGACACATACTGCATTCGCCTTGGGGCCGTCGCCCAGCTTCGGCTAGGTTAGTACCTGACCATGGTGGAGCCAGGGTTCCTAGGAGAGACGAGCTATAGGCAGCGCCAGAACCTGATGGGCGAGTTCTCCGCCATGGGCGATGGTGTCTTGGGCATGGTGGATGTAGAGGACATCATTCGTAATGCTCCCCACGAGTAGTTCGATTGTAACATGCCTCTACATTCTGAATAAAAATGTTCATAATATTTAGTAGTTATTACTTTGAGTTCATCTCTGTTCGCTATGACTTGAATGTTCCATTTGTGTGCCTTAGAGTTTACAGACCGTATGACACGTCCGTCGTTAGTAGGTGCTAACATCTCCCAATCACCACCACCGGTAGCCTTCACCGCTGCTTTCGTCAATTTCCAAGCCCACGCGTGAGTCCTACACATCACTCCTGCACGTATTTACAAACATTTGTAGAAATTTGCATTCCCACATCTGATATAGTTGCTTACAAAGGATGCTCCCCACCATATCTTTTTCCTCCTTAGTGCTGCTATTCCTCATCATCGGCCCTACTCAGCGGCGTGCAAGCCGCCAGTCACCGCCGATAGGCTAGTGCTTCGTGTCGGTACGCCTCACCGGCAGGTAGACAACACAAATCCACTAGTGACTAGGCTGGTACTCATCACTGCCGTCGCCGCTCGAGCTCAATGCCGCAAGATCCAAAGGCAATGGTAATGCTTTCGCACTTCCATTATGCATTGTTCTTGGATTTTTATTCCCATCTTCTCTCATCTGAGTACGAATGAAGCTTCCATCTAATTATTAACGAGCTCACTAACACATCCCCGCAGTCACTCCTTCTCTGATTCAGGCGACAGCACCACCGCTTCCATCACTGTCACCGCTCCACTAGATCCTCGTCAAGCTGGAGGAGGAGCCCCCCAACAAGAGGAACGAAGTGTCCATCCTCATAGACCATGTCTTAGTCCTCATCCTTAGCCGCTTCACCGCTTGCTCCTTGTGCAGCTACAAGTGTGTCTATCACTCCTGGAATAGCCTAATCTCAGGATCCAAGTACCGTAAGGAGCTGCCCTAGATTCTCGCTGGATTCTTCTACTGTAGCTGGAAATGCAAACGTAACTTCACCAGTGTCAATGGTGAATACCCCTCTTTGTCCTTCTTGCCCTTCCCCATTTAGGATGTCATGATCTCAGATTGCTCTCAGGGCCTCATCCTCTTCTGGTACTCTGAGTTTCACTATGCTGTCTACAATCTGGTGAATTTGTCCTAGGAATTGGAGGTGAATTTGTCTTGATCCTATGTAGATGATCGCGTTGGTAGTGTTGAGGAATGGTCTTCCAAGGATGATAGGTGTGTCTTCTTCTTCTTCTCCCATATCAATGATCATGAAGTCAGCAGGGACATAGTAATCTTGTATCTTTACCATGATGTCTATTGCTATTCCCTCAAAAAATCAGATTGATTGGTCTGCCATCTGCAATTGCATATATGTAGGAAACAAAGGTTTGTTACCAAATAAATAGTCGTATGTTACCTTGGACATTATGTTGACACCCGACCCAATGTCATAGAAGGTGTTGTGGAAGATTCTTTATCCAATTGTGCACTCGATCGTCGGTACTCTAGGGTCTTCCTTCTTGGTAAGGATTGGTGAAGCGAGGAGGTGGTCGTACTCTGATCGGAGTGTGTTGATCATTTTGACTGATTCTTCTTGTGGCTGCCTGGCCCTGTTCTTCTTCCTTCGGTTGTTTCTCTTCTTGGCCACTGTTGTTTCTTCGGGCAAATACGCCTTTTGTGGATGAATAGGAGAATGGTGTATACGATTCTCGAAAGTGAATTTGTTGTTTCTATCCTTGATGGTGAAGCAAATCTTGGCACTGTCCATGTAGATGATGGCTTTTGCGGTGCTCAGGAAAGGTCAGCCCAAGATGATGGGTGCCCTTTCATCTCCACTTGTTTCCAAAACCACAAAGTCTACGGGTACATATGATTGTCCCACTTGAACAATGGCTTCTTCAAGAATTCCCTTAGGGTAGCAGAGTGACTGATCTGCAAGCTGCAAACGCATATTTGTGTACAACAGAGTATCTCCATTGATTTTATCATAAATTACCTTCAGCATGATGTTAACACTTGCTCCAAAGTCACAGACAGCTTCTGGGAAAATATGAGGTCCAATGGCGATAGGGATGACATGTCTCCCTGGATCACCTTTCTTGATAGGTAAAGAATAATCCTCCCATCTTCATGTCGATTGTTCTATGTAGCATCCTGCAACATTATGAATATCAACAAGATTTGCAGTTTTGAGATCTTCTGGTTGCCCCAGAATCTTACCTTTGTCGGTCGAAGGAACAGCAGCCGCCAGCTGAGCTATTTGTGATTCTATAATTTTATTAAAGCTATGCTAGTTTTTAATAGCTGAGGAGAAACTATCCATTCTATTATTCATGTTTTCTAAGATTTTGTCATTGGAAGCTAGTTTTCTAGATAAGCCCTCCATAATTTTAACTTGGCCAGAAATTAATTCTCTCAAGGTTGGTTGGTTATTGAAATTATTGTAATTATTACATTGATAATTACCTTGGTAGTTGGGCCTTTGTAGGTTCCATCCTTGATTCTGTTGAGGATGATAGTTGTTGTTGTTGATGAAGTTCACATCCTCGTGGGTTTCAGGACAGTTGTTCTTTAAATGCCTGGTTTTGCCACATTCTTCATACGTCATGCGAGAATCATGAATGTGCATGACTTCTTTCTTCTCATTGGCTCGCACTTCAAGCCTCTTCATCAGCAGATCCATCTTGGCAGACAACATATGTACCTCCTTGAGTTGATGCATACCTCCATCTCTCTTGTAGGTCTGAAGACGTTCTTCATTCTAACCTTGGTTAGAGAGTATCTTCTCCACGAGAGCTGTTGCTTGTGCGATTGTGAGTGACAAAAATGCACCTCCAGCAGCGGCATCTGTAACACCTCGATGTTAAGCATGCACTAACATTCCATCCCATGAACATAATCATCATCACCTCATGCATAAGCATCATTCATGCATTCCATTTCGAAAGAAATGAAGTATCATTTCATGTGATGCTTAAGTTGATTGAAAATTTATTCATGTTTCAAACGATGTGAAATGCCATGCTCATGTTTGGATGCCATGGTTCTTGTTTTGATCACTAAGATAGCTTATAAATGTTTAGGATACAAATTGGAGCCAAGTTCATATTCAAAGTTTTGCCAAATTTTGCTTTTAAACAATTCTTCAAAATTAGGGTTTTGAATTAATATTGATGTTTATTTTGTAATTCAAAATCTATTTGGACTTGGACTTTGGTCATAAAAGCAAAGTTGTAGATCTTGAAAAATGGAACAACTTTCATTTTTACACCAACTTTTAAAACTGCTTTGAAATTGCTCAAAATTTTGCATTGAAGGAAATGGGGATAGAAAATAAATTTAAAAAAAATCACATTTCACTTGAATGGGCCGCAGCCTCGCTTTCGGCCCAGCCGCTCATGCCGGCCCGGCCTGCCTTAGCGCCGCGCCGCGCCTGTTCCCACGCGCCGCGCCCGACCGCGTTAGGGCGCGCTCGCCGCGTGGCCGCCATGCGCCGGCGACGCACGCAGCGCGGCAGCCCCAGCCTGCCCCGCGCCCTCCTGTCGCGCCTTCACCTTCCCGGCCGCGCTGCGCTCCTTCTCACTCCCCACTCCACTCTCTCGCTCGCTCAGCAGCAGCAACAGCCGCAGCAGCGCTCGCTCCGCCGCGCGCCATCGCCGGCGTAGCCGTTCCGGCCACGCCTGACCACCGGAGCCCGCTACATCTTCGCTACGCCTTCGCCCCGGTCTCGCGCAGCTCGTGCTCATCATAGTTCGGTGTGGTAAGGCCCAAGCTGGCCACTATTGCTCGCTGGAGCACCGCCGAGATCACCGGTGAGCTCCGCTCCCGTGGACTTCCCCGCTCCGCTTCCTTGCCCGCCTTTCTTTCTCTCGCACGAGCACCGCACTGCACTGTTGAGTCTCTCGAGCACCTCCTCTCGCCCTGCCATGGCCGGAGACGCTCCACCAGCGACGACCCGCGCCGCCGCTCCGCCATGCAAGGCAGCGGTCGGCTTCCCGTGCTCTTTGGCCCATGCCACGAGCACCGTGGGGTTCGCGCGGGTGTGGGGAGCACGCCGGTCACCTTCACCGGACCAAAGACCTCACCGTCGGTGAGCTCTCGCCGCCGACGATCTCCTCTATTTTGGTTCGGCTGGCAGGTGGGGTCCCGCTGAACCCTGGGCCCGTTTGTCTGTCCCTGTGTGTGCACACGCGTGTTCAGATCCGGGTGCACCTAGCATTTTCGTCGGTTGGTTTTAAAAAGGATTTAACAAATGCTTTTTCAGAATTCTGTTAAATGCTTTGGAAATTATAACTTGCTCAAATTTGCTCCAAATGTGTTGAAACAAATTTTGTTGTGTTCCTTGTCACCAGATCTACATGATAAAAATATTGCATGTCATTTTTGAGATACTTTTCTGTAGAGCTTTATTTAATCCTTGATATTGCTGATATCTTGTAAAATGTGTAGTAAAACCTATATATATCAGAAAATATGCTTCCAAGTTTGTTACTCATCTTGTGTAATGTACTTCCTACGAAAAATATATGCCATGCATGTCCTGTAGAAAAATTGTGAAAAGTAGTTCAAGTGCCTTTAATGGCTAATTTTTGTTATTTTTGCTAGAGAGCAAAATTTGTATAAAACATGCATGTGATAATTTTTGTACAGTGATTATTTGCTGTGTAGAACATAGAAAAAATATTACATCTGTTGTTTGACACTTTTCATAATACAAAGTATTTTCATGCTCATAATTAGGTCCAAGCTTGTCATTTTTGTGTAGGCTATTCCACTTATCCAAATGCCATAAAAATCTGATGGTAGACTACTTAGGGTAGTACTGTGTTATGGTAATTTTCTAAGATTTTTCTAAGCTATAAAAATAGATGTTGCTATTCAAACCTATTATTAATTAGGGTTTAATCAAATGTTGCTTTATGCATGATGAAGGAATTAGTGAAGCTTTTGTGTATCTTTGAAGCATTTAATGAGATGTGTTGACTTAGCATATTAGTAGTAGAAGATAATGCAGTAGATGACATGTGCTTGTAGTACATGTTCTTGGATGATCTTGACTACCTCGCATTCAAGCATATCCATTGTGCTCATTTCATCCGATGCACCTTTTGCATAAGCACTTACGCACATGCATCATACAGGATCGCAAACCGAGAACCCAGTCGTCATACCCGAGGAGCCCGAGGAACAGCTTAAGGTGCAGCCGCAGGAAGTGACCGAAGCAGACGAGGAGGATGTTGAGGAACTTCCGGAGTGCCCCGATCACCGCCCGAGCTCCTTCGAGAGAGGCAAGCCCCGGAGCATTTTTCTCCCCGGTTTGCAATTATTAATTAAATGCTTTACGTTAATTGATGCATTACGTTCAGGAGTTGTTTGCAACCGTTGCTGCATTAAACCTTGTCTACCTTTGTTATACTATATCCTTATTACCCTGGTATCCGCAGTCGAGTCAATGCTTAGCTGGCTTAGACCGGTAGAAGTCAGGTGATTTCCTGTCACCTACGAGCTATAGGTGGTTACCTGGATCTGCTTGAAGAACTATGTAGTCATGGTATAACTAAGTGTTAAATGAAGTTGAGACCGGACGGAGACTTATAGAGTTTTGGACTGTAGTGCTTTCCGTCTGTGTCGATTAAGGACCGACCGTTGTTGGGCCTCAGGTCATGTTGAACGCATGCCTTACATTTAGCTGGCCGAATAAAGTACCTTTCGACTGCGAAGCTGGGAGATTATTCGGGCCGAGTAGATTGCCCACAGCGCACTGTGCCGGAGCAGGTGTGGTAGGACACGGGGGCGCGATGATAAGACCAAAGGGCAGTCGGTCGGCCCCCAGGTACATGTGGTTCCTAGCAAACTCGAGATTCCTGGATAGTTGACTCGGTGACCGATACCTCACTTTAGCGGGTGAGTGAGGTTTGTGTAAGGAATAAATCACTAGCTGGTTAGGAATCGATTCGAATCGCCATCGCTCCTGGATAGTGAGCACTTGACTTGAGTGACTTCATCGTAGTAATGTTGATGGAACACTTGGACAGTTATAATGAATATGACATTATGAAAGTTGTTAATGATTATTGGTTATCATTATTTGTTTAATCACATGTTTGCTCTAGTATAGGTGCAAATGTAGTCGACAGGTTAATAATAATTAACTTGACAATAATGCTTTTGGAAAGGTTCTTGAAATACTAAAAATGCCACTTTCTGCAAATGAGTCAGCTACCCTACTATAAAGCCCTTAATAATCCTTGGTGTCACTTTATTTTCGGTTATGTCGGGTAAGTCTAGCAGAGTACCTTCTCGTAATCAGGGTTTTATTCCCACTTGTTGCAGATGGGCAGATGTATTACGGCTACTGTATCAACTGCCTTTATCCTGCGATGGGTGATGCTTAGGACCATGGGCATGGTCATTCCTTATGTCTCGTCTGATGTTTTTGATGGAGATGATCATTAGCTGGCACTGTATTTGAACTCCATGTGAGTGTGTGTGGTTTTGAACAAATAGCTTCCGCTACTTCTATTTGAACTCGTTTTGTAAAAACTATGTTTAAACTCTGAAGTATCTGAGATGCAAACTTTTATGTAATATGTGATGGTGACCGCTAAACTTATTACGATCTTGGCTGGTATGTGAGTTGGTTTGAAATCATTCATGATTTCACGGACTACCAGGTTATACGGGCTTAAGTTTGCTAAATCGTCTGCTCTGGCGGATGATTTTCTTACTTAATTTCGTATAATTGGTCGGTTCTGTTACAGCATCCATGTTCTCATGAGTGCTGTTTGTCAACCCATGGTAGAAAGTCTGCATGAGTAGCCAATCCTCTATCCCATGATGAGGACATTCTGATATGTAGTCTTGAAAGTGTTCCAATGCCTCAAGGACAGATTCATCATGTTGCTGTTAAAAACTTGAGATTCTCCCACACAGAGCATTGGTCTTGCCCGTGGGAAAGAACTTCGCTAGGAAGGCAATGGAACAATTCTCCCATGTAGTATTTCTATCTTTGTTGGTGTAGAACCATTGCTTCGCCTTCCCCAAAAGTGAAAATGGGAAGAGGCAAAGTAATATGGCATCTCTGGTTACTCCTTTGATGGTGAAAGTGCTGCAGATCTCTAGGAAGTGTTGGAGATGAGCACTCGCATCTTCATGCGCCTTTCCACAAAATTGGCTAGCTTGCACCATGTTGATGAGAGATGGCTTGAGCTCAAAAGCATTGTCTCTAATCTTGATCGCCGGTCCATTACGGATGTTGGCCATAGTTGGAGCAGAGAATTCATGGAGAGTCTTGTCAATCATGGCTATGAAAACTAGTGTTAAGCTCTTCCTTGTCTAGTTGTGTTCCGATTCTAAAGCTGAAACTTTCTTAAGTTTAGCCTTAGTCCTCCTGAGTAGTGCTTCTGGATTTTCAACGTAATTTGTCGGAGGGTCAAAACCGGTCATACATTACCCTGCATAAGATATAAAAATAGATAGGACAAGGGTAAGCCTATTTGAGCAGGGATCAATGGTTTTCTCGATCACATCAATAAGTAAAAATTTATCAATATTCTATAATTGCCTAGCTACCTTCCTCAACATCGGCGCTAGAAATGCTTGTTGGTATTTATTAACATGTCACTTGTTTGCATAGCCACCTAATGTTTGTTGACATTTCTTAACATCACTTTTGGTAGGTTGTCATCCCTAACTATGATGCCAGAAATGCTTGTTGACATTCCTTAGCGTCACTTCTAGAATGACTCTAAGGAGTACTTGAGTATTTCATTGTGACTAGAAAGAATATAAATATGTATATGAAGGGATCTATAAGCGCACAGATAATTTACTATTGTAGCATTTCACCCGGGAGTATTTCAGGTATCGTTATTTATATTTTTATCATAGAAAAGGACTAGCGGATGGAATATATTGATAACTTATACATATGATGGAGAAATAAACCATAACCTTTACTCTACTCATAACGGGGGTAAGTCAAGAGATAAATATATATAAATGGTACATGATATTGATCACTCAGAGTACTCCTTTCTATGATATTAGCATGGCTAAGTAGAAATTAGAGGAATAATTCCTAAGTCATTCTTAATTACAAGTCAAAGCATACATTGATTAGTGCAATTACACTTAGTAGTCATGGCTAAGATCAACTGCACATCTACACATAAGGGATATTACTAAGGAAGATTAAAAACAAAGCTTGTCTTCCTTCATAATTAGATCCTACCTGTCCTATATTCGGGGAGTGGACTACAAAGGACTTAATGGGAGTGTCATATCCACAATCAACCACATGGCCCAGAATATAGGGTGTATCCACAGGTGGACAACGTATAAGCACCACACTTATACAATGTCGACAACTCACCCCGTGTACTTTGGGGTGAGCGCTATACGAACTTATACTTGAACATGATGATAATCTAGCTATACTAAGCATATAATCAAATTAGACAATGAACATGATAACTATGAACATGAATAATATTAAAAACAACGTCAAATCAATTATAGCAAATATATGAATAATGAAAGACACAAAAAGAGGATACAAGGGACTATACCAAGCTACGCTCTTGACAAGATCAGGAATCAAAGTGAAGCTTGCCTCCCTCTAGATCTAGCCTAGCTAGCTATGCCCTAAAATATGGTAGAGCTCTGAGGATGATCAGGGTTTCTTGATCTCTTGAATGATTAGAGTTCTGCCCTAGGAGGGTGGCAGGGGCTGATATATATATAGGGGGTGCGTTAATCCTGAGCCCTCGGATCAAACCGACTTGAAAGAATGGCGTAGATGCAAACCCTAAGACAGTGGAGAACCGACATTCGAAGGAGGGGGCTGATAGGTGGGCCCAGGGGCCGGACAGCCCCACTTGGCTACCTCTCGTAGTCTTCTTTGGTGTGGAGTCCTCTGATGTCCTCTGGAACCTTCTGGAGCTATTTTCATCGTGGATAAGCGCAATTAATTCTGACGTTTGGGTCCACCTTGATGGTTTTCTAGATAAACTCTGCTGAAAACACAGATTCCCCAAAACTTGTGGAATTTGTTAGCTTAAACTCCTAAACCTATGTAGGAGATCATATCCAAGCCCTTATACAAGTTATATTGAGGATTTATAATAGTTGCGGCCCCACTTGGCTGCATCTCGCAGTCTTCTTCGGTGTGGAGTCCTCTGGTGTTCTTTGGAACCTTCTGGAGCTATTTTCATCGCGGATAAGCGCAATTAATTCTGACGTTTGGGTCCACCTTGACGGTTTTCTGGATAAACCCTACTGAAAACACAGATTCACCAAAACTTGTGGAATTTATTAGCTTAAACTCCTAAACCTATGTAGATGATCATATCCATGCCCTTATACAAATTATATTGATGAATTATAATAGTTGTTAACTACCACAACCGTCTCTGTTTGTCGTGCATAGGTTTCAGGTTGGGGGCATCGATCTATGCCGTCATACGTGAGCAGCACCTCATCGCTGTAGCTCTCGGTCTAGGACCGATCGATGCTTGTGGCCATGCCCATTGTTCTACGTCGTGGTTTTCTTTCTTCTCTCTGCGTTGCATCTTGGTTGTAGGAGTCAGACTCCAGGGGCTCTCAGTTCGGTTCGTCTCCTGCTTGTTCTGCGTCGGTGAGCAGCCCCATCGTCATAGCTCTCTCCCTCCGTTTGGTATTTTGTAGGTTGCGTGTGAGCTCGGCTAGCACTGAGCGGTGCCCGTCTGCTCCCAGGCAGAGCCTAACTCGTTCCTTGCCGTGCGGTCTCCTCTCTCCCTCCCTTCTTTTCTTTTGGCTGTCACTGGCAGGGACGGTGTACACCGCCTCAGAACGAGTGGTGCACTGCCCCAAGTGTACGGTGCCCTCCAGTCCATTCTGTTAGCTTTATCTCTCTGTCCAGAAATTGCTGGTTCGAATTACTGGTTCAGCAGCTTGCAATTTCTAGTCAGTTCTATTGTTTCGCTTGTATCTTCTGCGTTTGTTCTCCGAATTGAGTTCCTTTTTTGCGTTGGCTTTCCTACCGCTCCAAGGAATTTATCTAGGTACTCTCATCACCAGTTGGCTAGGGTATTTTAGATTCGAGAACATTCGTCGTGTCTTGATCTTGGTGGTGAATTTGGGACAGTGGCTGAATATTTCGAAAGAAATTTGAGGCTCCTATTCACCCCCTTCTGGTCGTCATTTTTGGTCCTTCAATTGGTATAGGAGCCGGTTAAGGATCATTCCACCTTAATCGGTCCGTGGTACATGAAGATGACATAGAGCGTGGTTCCGGCAAGCCATCGTTCTTCGGTGGAACAAACGACCCCTACTGGAAGATCCGCATGTCTGCACATCTTCAGGGCATTGATTGGTGAGTTTGGGAGATTTGCGAGGATCCTAACTTCGAGGTGCTTGCTGCTCATGTTGGTCAGGAGCATATCAGCCAACACAACGCAAATACCAAGGCTCGTAGTGTTCTCTTTTCGAGTCTTTCGCTTTCTTAGTTTGAGAGTCCCTGATTGTACTACTGCTCGACAGATCTGGGTGAGGCTTCAGAGCTATCATGAGGGAACTGCACATGTCAAAACTAGACTCTTTGAGACATACAAGCGTGAGTATGAGAACTTCTCTCAGTTGGATGGAGAGTCTGTCGAAGCCATGTTTTCTTGTTTTCTGTCGATTGTGAACAAGATGCGGGCAAACAAGCCGCAACTGCCTTATGATGATCATGAGAGGGCTCTCAAGCTACTATATGCCCTAGATTGGAAGGTTTGGGATGTGAAGGTGTCCGCGATCATGGAGTCCGCTAACTACGACACCCTTACCATGGATGAGCTTTTCAGCAAGCTCAAGTCCATCGAGATCGATTACCAAACCCAAGCCAAAATTAAGAATCCCTCTGCACTGACTTTTGGCTTTGGTCTCAGGTAATGGTTCAACTTCTTTAGGTAACCCTTCATAGATCTCCTTTGCCTTGTCTTCTTTGGTGTCTGTTATAGAGGAGCAGATGCTTGGGGACGAAGAGCTGGCACTGGTCATCAACCGGTTCTCACGGTTTCACAACAACCGCTTGAACCGCCGGCGCTGTGGTGGTCCAAAGGATGGTTGCCATGGCTATGGAGATCCCGACCACTTCATCGCCCACTACCCCAAGAAGAACAAGAACTTCTCCGGCAAGCGCAAGGATAAGTGTGAGTACACCTCTGGCAAGCACAAGTCAAAGGGAGGATTCAACAAGGAGGCACTCAAGAAGATGTACTTCAAGAAGGCCAAGGCCCAGGAGCGCACCTTCCTCGCCTCCCTCAGCGACCTCGACAATGACTCTAACAATGATCGCACTTCTTCCCGCTCGAGCGATGATGAGTCCGAAAGGAAGCACGAGGACAAGCTAACCAGGCTCTGCTTCATCACCGGTACCACACATGGAGGGTTTTGCACCATGGCTGTCGATGTCGAGGTGAAGGCCAACAAGGATGAGGTTCCCATCGACGACAACACTTCTGAGGTAACCCCTTCCATCGATGATCTTGTTGCTGAGCTTTATATCATGAACGACACCTTGATTAGCCAAGATAAGCTGCTAAAGCATGCTGCCCGTGAGAGGAAAGAATATAAGGACAAGCTAGAAATTGCACTAAAGGAGCTTGAGGCTGCTAAGAAGTGTGCTATGGTAGTGTCTGACGAGGTTGAGTGTGATGAGTGTGCTATTCACATGTCTAGTCTTACTTCCTTGCAATCCAAGTATGTTGCTTTGCTTGATGAGAACGATGAGTTGAAGTCTAGGTCTGGCTTGTTGGGTGCGTGCAAGTCCTGCTTGGGCTTACAATCTAAGCTGGCAGAGAAGGTTGCTAGGATCTCTTTGCTTGAGAAGGCCAGTTCAGATAGCATTGCTACTAAGTGTGTACGTTGTGAGGGTTTGGAGCTTGAGATTGAGTCCTACAGGTACGACAAGATGAGAATTGAGGAAGTGCTATCTTGAGTTGGGTGTCCTGTAGTGAGCCATAGTTGGGCATGATGATGAGCCAGTTCAGATGGGGAACTGGTGCATTAGGTGTAGGTTTTGCTTTAGGTGGGAAGGGTGAAAATATCTATGGCAAGGTGGTTTGAACCTAAGTGAGAAACTTTCCGCTACTCCCAAGTTGATCAAAATCACTCCACCTAAGCCCACTGAGCCCATTATCAAAGATGGGGTGTTTGAAGAACCTCCAAAAGCTCCACCCCAGAAACAAGTTTGGGTTCCAAAACCTAACCATCTCAAGAATCCACTTGACACTCTATCAAACATCTCAGAGGATCCCCTTCCTAAAGCCAAACAACCACCAAGAGTGAACCATACCCACAAGAGAGTGAACCAACAACCACTCAAGAAAGAGGTAAGGTATCACTATGACTATTGCCATAGGGATGGTCACCTTGCTGAGTTCTGCTTTAGGAGGAAGAGAGATGAGCGGTGAGAATACGAGTTGAACAACCAGAACATGTACCGCCCGTCCCCATGGCATACATGTGCCGCCTATTCAAAGGCCCAGCGCTAGGCCTAGAGGTGCAATGCCTCAAGGTGCTAGGCCTTAGGTTGCGATACCACGAGGTGGTCGTGCTCGGCATGGTTCAGGTCATGATCAATATGACTTTGGACCTCACGGCAGTGGCTTTTAGTCCTATAGCACTAGTGGACCACGTTTTCCCCCATGTGGTGATCCCATTCCTCAAATGGGACATGGTATGTTTGGTGTTTTTCCTAACACTTTTTCAGGGGAAATGAGCCAACATTGGTATCCTTCACAGTTTACTAACCCTAGTGTTGTGCCATTTGCTCATCCTATGCCTTTCTATTGATGCAGGTTGGAGGCCTGGAGAACACGTGGCTTGTTGATTCTGGCTGTTCGTGCCACATGAACGAAAGTTCAAAATGGTTCTCCAGCCTTGACCCTATGCAATGTAAGGAGTACATCACATTCGGGGACAATAGCAGAGGTAAGGTGTGGCAGAACCACCCAAAATAACACACTTTCAGAGGCGTTCGTCTTCCACTAGACACTAAGCACCCTGAAAGTTAGCTACAACGGACAGTTCCATCGAGAACACCCCAAGGGAGAACTCGAAACATTCCACATTTTACATCTAGAATCCGATAATGAGTACAAGTTTACAATACTTAGTCCATTTCATACAACAAGGGTTCTTGGAAATTATTTATTACAATACCAGAGTTCAGAGTGCGATAATTAAACAGCGGAATGAAAATAAACATCTAGCAGAAACGATACAAGGATCCATCTGTGCCCACCAGAAGAATCCTCCACACAAGAGCTACTCCTCAAGCTGCACCTACAACAGGGGTAAAATAAACCCTGAGTACACAATGTACTCGCAAGACTTATCCAACTAGTGGGAATAGTTTTCCGACTCCAAGGAGTATGATAGGCAATATGGGTTTGTTATTTTCTTTTTGTTTTGAGAAGCATTACTAATAGTTCATCCTTACAGTTAAGTTTTATTAGCAGTCATGATTACTTCATTAGCTAACCACTCTAGGTAAGCACCTATTCTACTTTCGAGCAAAGGTTGAGCAATCAGAACCATTTCACCATCTTTCATCTTTCAGTTCTTACTATGGTGCTAGACCATAGCCAAGTCGTACTGTCTCATAGAAATGGTGATTCATGAACCAATGTATCCCAGCTAGGTACCCCAAAACACATGCCCCATTTGTACCCCAGGCACAAACAAGACCAACCCATTCCACTCCTGTCAAGGGGTCCAGATCCCTATCCAAACTTGGACTCCAAGCCCCACACTTGAGACCCGGTCTCAGTATGGTGCTTAGACCTCCACCTTTCCCTACCTCCAATCAGTCGATTCGGAAAGAGCCAGAACCCACGACAAGAGCGTAATGAGCCTTCCCGCTCCCATAAGCAAGTATGTGCTCAGGATAATAAGTCTGTGATCTGACTATCATCCACAGCAACAGATGGTCATCAATCGACACGGACAGGGAAACAGTGTAACCTAGCTAAGCCCCATTGGCCATGGGACCCAACTCGTCACACCCATCAATACCCATACCATATCCCTGCCCGGTCTCAATTTTTCCTTTCATCATTTTATCATGAGAGTAAATATAATAATCACCTATTGTGAGTAACGGTAGGTTACTCACGCTACCAAAAACCTAAGCATAGTAGCTACTCGAACCTACACTAGTAAGACTCATAGGACAAATATATCTATACATGTGGTTTTCATAAAATTCTTGTAACGTAAATGCACATCACATATATATATTTAGTGATTATAAAAAATAAGGGTCATGCACCGGTGCTTGCCTTGGGCAGGCACGGTGTTAGCTGAGCCAGTCAATGGTGGCTCCGGGACCTCCTCCTGCACGAGAATCTCCTCCACGTACTCCTCGACGATCTGCTCAAACTCGTGATCGCTGATGGTCACGATCTCCGCCAACTAGTATGCGTATTCACGCATGGCCCACGCGACACAGCGTGCGGCCCACACGCATAATAATTCACCCGCGCGGCCCACACGCATGGCCCACGCGACACAGCGTGCGGGCGGCGGCCTACAGGCGCGGCCCACGTGAGATGGCCCACACGAAGATGGCCCGCGTCGGGGAATCCCGCGCGCATCGACGACTTTGCAAAAGAGACCACGAACTCCTCCCAATTTACAATTAAGTACCAACACTATTTTCTCCTCTCTCAGAACTTCTCACTTAACCCCCTGACCTTTCCCTAATTCATCCGCGCACACCCCCGGCGACCCAGCGCACGGCGGCGCGATGGCCTATGACACAGCGCGGCTGCGCCGGCCACCAGGTACCTGCGACAGACCACCTAACAAGCCGGTCACCATCTCCAACCTGAGCGTCTATGCTAAGTGGCGGTGTAGGGTGACATGACTTGTTGGGGGAGGCTGCAGCGGCGCATGGCCATCCGCGATAGCAGCGCCTCGGTTCTAGTGAGCTTGGTAGCTACATGCCTAATTGGTTAGTGCATGAGCATCAGGAGGCTACCATGGACCAGGCCGAGGTGATGGTTAGGGCGGAGGATGATGGAAGAGGGCTGACCACATGCGGCCGAGCCGTGCGGCGGTGCACCGCAGCGGCATGGTCGCATCAGCAACGACAGGGAGGCAGTAGCGGTTCCACTGATGTGCGCAAGGTGGAGAGGGAGGCAAGGCTATGCTAGTGGTGCAGGTGAATTGGCTCGAGAGGGACGGTAGGAGGACTGCCCACATCCATGGCCAGACGCAGCCTTATCGGCACAGCGGTGGGGAAACTCCAAAATTGGAGCTTCGCAGTGCCTTCTTCATGATTGGGTGGGGTCGGGCAGTGAGAGCACCTGATGGTGAAGATGTGGATGCTCTGAATTGAATGGAGGTGCTCACTCGGTGGCCAATTGATGGCGTGGCCTAACGGCGGCATCAGAGGGAGAAGAGAGAAAGAGAGAGATGAGGCAGTAGGTGGCACAGCACGGCCTCGCCTTGGTGGGACGTGCTCAGCGCGACCAGGAAGGCATGCGCGCAGACGCAAAGGACAAGCGCGTGTTTCCTCGACCGTCCATGGCCCGTGTGGTGCAGCGCCCTAAATGGCAAGGCGATGGTGAGCATGGCCACATGCGCGCGGTAGTGGTGGCCGTGAATTGGGCCGACAACGACGCAGAGGGTACAGCGGACAGCCGTGGACACGACGATGATGCGATGACAGTGATAGCGTCTGCGTCGCGGTATGAGGTGGGTCGGTAGTGCGGCGAGGCAACAGTGCGGACGCGACGACGAGGTGATGACGCCGGCAGTGGTAGGGCCAGCGGTGGCCGGACCGTAGCCAGGCTAGAGGCAGCCATGGTCAGCCATGCGTGGCAGCGCACGCACGCATGACCAGTGCGGTGACACCGAGCGCCTAAGCCTGGTGACCGCGTCCACCTGACGAGCCAGCCCGAGAACATGCCGTGCACGAATTTTAAAGCGTTGATAGCAATTAAACGGTTGAAGTTGACACTAAACCGCCTTCACTATGCTAAAGATGGCCTATTAGGCTACCAATCCGAGCTAAAACATGACACCACCTCTTAACTCAATTTCTCAAAATAATTTGCTAAACATAACAATGTCTAGCTATTGACAAACTTTGAAATTTTCTAAGTTTTTGAGCTGAACTTGATTTCAATTTGCAATTTCTAGGCTAATAGAAATATTATCTAGTAATATCATTTTTTGACAGCAAGTATTTCATTGCCATCTACAAAATTCATATTCCAAACTTTATTTAAGCGCTACACATATGTTCTATAGTGTTTTTATTCCATAAAAAATAGTTTTCAACCCTACTTGATATACATGAGCTATTGAATCAACTTTCATTTAGCATTTTTATTGATCATTTTAAGTTACAAGAAATTTATCTACATATTCTGTCACATGCAGTAACACATAAACATGATGCTCATGGCATATTTTAGTAAATGATTTAGGGTGTAACACCGAGGGTGTTACATAAGGTGCTTTCTCGTGGGACCATTCGGGTCAATGAGAGTTTTGTTCTGAAGGTTGTTGCTTTGGTTTCGAATTTGTATTTCAATTTGCTTTCAGTTTCACAACTGCTTTAGGATGGCTTTGAAGTGCATTTGAAGACCGGCTTGTCTCGAGTTCTTGATTCTTAGGGAAATCCTGTTTGTCAGATTATCCCTTTTGGCCGTGTCTTTCGAACTGATTTTTGTCACTCCTTTGGCTCTTCTCGATGTTTGGAGGCCGGATCCTCCTCTTAGCTTTGGAAGTGGCATAGGAGACTGGGTCACTTGAGCTTTGACTTACTAGCTAGGTTGAGCTCACTTGATCTAATCCGACGATTGCCCAAGTTGAAATTTGAGAAGGATTTGGTTTGCCACCCTTGTCGTCACAGGAAGATGGTTGCCGCTTCTCACCCACCTGTGAATCAAGTCATGACCAAGGAGCCCGGAGAGCTACTTCACATGGACACAGTTGGTCCAGCTTGGGTTTGGTCAGATGGTGGGAAGTGGTACGTTCTAGTGATCGTGGATGATTTTTCTCGCTGCTCTTGGGTGTTTTTCATGGAGAGTAAGGATAAGGCTTTTTCACATGCTCGAGATTTAATTCTTTGGTTAGAAAATGAGTTCCCTAAGAATGCCATGAGAGCGATTGACAGTGATAATAGCACAGAATTCAAGAATACTCATTTTGAAACCTTTTGTGCTTCTTTGGGCCTCGAGCATTAGTTTTTCTCTCCTTATGTCCCTCGGCAAAATGGTGTTGTTGAGCACAAATATCGGACTTTGGTTGTGTAAGGAAAATGGACCCTAGGTCCATTTACTTTGGATTTTGGTGTTTGATGACCAACACAACCAAATTGGACTAATGAATTTGTAAGTAATTGTTTTGTAGTTCAATAGGGTGCAAGACGTGACTTGGACAAAGGCAACATGTTGATCCCATGATCAACACCATAAGCAAGACCCTAGAAGCACAAGAGAAGACCCAAGATATCAAGCAAAGTCCAAGCATGAAGATGGGAACCAAGCCGGACGCAAGATCATGAAGAAACGAGCTCGGCAGAGGTGATCGGACGCGGCCCTTATAGGGACCGAACGCGTCCGATCAGTTGCTCGCCAACAGCAGGTGTCAGCAGTTATGATAGGATGCTGAGCGGAGCAGTGACCAAACGCACCGATGACACTGTTCTTTGTCACAGCAATGTTTTCAGCGTGACCGGATGCAGCGGCACTGGACGACCGGATGCACAAACTACAGCGTCCAATCGAGTCCAGAGAGGTTCCAGAGCGGCGCCAGCCCGACCGGACGCGTCCGATCGAGTGAGACCAGATTCAGCCCAGAGTCCGATCAACGCGCGTGCTCTAACGGTCGGGACGACCGGACGCGTCTGGTCAGTAGCAGAAAGCTGGGTTTCGTCCCCAATGGCTACTTTCTCCATGGGGCTTATAAATAGACCCCCCAACCGGCCATTTGAGATGTGGAGAGTAGAGGAAACATACTAAGGTTGTTGATACACCATTTTAGTGATCTCCACTTGCATAGTGCTTAGTGATTCATTAGGTGATTAGCGTACGTGCTTTGCAAAGTGCTTAGGTTGATTAGACCACCGCTTATGCGCTTGCTCTGGGTTTAGGCCTAGTGTTTACTGAGGTTTGCACACCTCTTACCACTCGGTGCTTGCGTGCACCATTGTTGTACATCGGAGGGGCTTGTAGTCTTACGAGATCACACCAACCGCATTTATGGTGTGGCCGCCACCGTGAACCGAAGGGAACAAGGCCCGTGGCGGTTCGCTGGAAGCTTGATAGTGAAGACGACGGGGAGTGGTCCGGGAGAGGCTTGCCGAAAGGCACACCAGAGACCCACTTGCATGTGGGGAAGGCCTAGGGCTATCCACGGAGTTACCTGACTGGGATCTTGGCCCTTGCGAGGAATTCCTTGTGAGGGGCTCCAACGAGGACTAGGGGGAAGCTTGCGCGCTTCTTGATACCTCGATAAAAATACCGGAGTCGTCGATGAGAGTTGGCATATCTCTACCTTACTCTTTAGCTTCCACATTTACATTGCAATCTTGGTGTGTGCTTTACTTTCCTAGGTTAGTAATAGGCTAGTTGATAGGTTTGAAACCTAGGTTGCAGAACTCCTTTTGTGGTAGAGATAGCATCACACCTAGCAAAACCATAGTTGCACGTTTAGATAGTTTATCTTTTTCATAGGTTTTGACTAGGTGAAATTAGAGGCCTTAGTTAGAGTTAGAGTTTTAAGTTGCCTAATTCACCCGCCTCTTAGGCGTCACGGTCCCTTACAAGTGGTATCAGAGCCGGTTGGCTCAATTTGGACCTTTGGCTTTACCGTCGTTGAGCCGATGCTATTTAGAGTGGTTAGGTGAGATACCTCTAGGCCTCCGCGCTTTGATAGCACTAACTTCCCCTACTATAAAGCTAGAATGGCTTGTCACCTTGAGGCGGTAGATTTGGGTGTTTGGAGAGTCACTCGTGACGGGATGAAACCCATTAAGAATCCCGATAAACCCACAAAGAGTGAAGAACAGGAAATTCATTTCAATGCTAGAGCTAAAAATTGCTTGTTTGAATCTTTTAGCATGGATGTGTTTAACCAAGTGTTCACTTTAAATATGGCACATGAAATTTGGTTAAAACTCCAAGAGCTCCATGACGGCACAACTAATGTCCATGAGCAAAAACATTGTCTAGCTAAACAAAATTATGATTCTTTTAAAATGAATGATGATGAGCTTGTTCATGATATGTATTCTCATTTGAATCTAATTATCAATGAGCTCCATTCAATAGGATTAACGAAGCTAGATGATGCGGACATCATGAGGAAGATCATCTCCATGCTACCACAAAAGAAATATGGAAGCATCATCACCATCCTTCACAACATGGAGGACTTGAGCACCATGACTTCGGCCATAGTCATTAGCAAGATAGTGGCTTTTGAAATGTCATGGAAGATGGGTTGAGAAGAAGCCTCGTTATCAAGCAAAGGCAAAGCTCTCGCATGTAGTGAGAAAAAGAAGATGAAGGGCAAGCAAGTTCAGACAAGCTCAAGCTCAGGCTCCTCAAGTGAATTTGCAAGTAATTGTTTTGTAGTTCAATAGGGTGCAAGACGTGACTTGGACGAAGGCAACACGATGATCCCATGATCAACACCATTAGCAAGACCCTAGAAGCACAAGAGAAGACCCAAGATATCAAGCAAAGTCCAAGCACGAAGATGGGAACCAAGCCGAACGCATGATTGTGAAGAAACGAGCTTGGCAGAGGTGACCGGACGCGGCCTTTATAGGGACCAGATGCATCTGATCAGTTGCTCGGCAATAGCAGGCATCACCAGCTATGCCCGGACGCTGAGCGAAGCAGTGACCGGATGCACCGATGACACGGTTCTTCGTCACGGCAATGTTTTCAGCGTGATCGGACGCAGCGGCACTGGACGACTGGACATACAAAGTATAGCATCCGATCGAGTCTAGAGAGGTTCTAGAGCGGCGCCAGCCCGACCGGACGCGTCCGATCGAGTGAGACCGGACTTGGCCCAGAGTCCGATCAACGCGCATGCTCTAATGGTTGGGATGACCGAACACGTCCGGTCAGGACAAAAGCAGCATCCGGTCAGTAGCAGAAAGCCAGGTTTCGTCCCCAACGACTACTTTCTCCATGGGGCTTATAAATAGACCCCCCCCAATCGGCCATTTGAGATGTGGAGAGTTGAGGAAACATACCAAGGGTGTTGATACACCATTTTAGTGATCTCCACTTGCATAGTGCTTAGTGATTCATTAGGTGATTAGCGTAGGTGCTTTGTAAAGTGCTTAGGTTGATTAGACCACCGCTTATACGCTTGCTCTAGGTTTAGACCTAGTGTTTAGTGAGGTTTGCACACCTCTTACCACTCAGTGCTTTCACGCACCATTTGTCGGGGACCAATACTAGGGTACCCGAAGAGGAGGGGCTAATGGTCGCTATACGTTAATCCATCCAGGCAGTCAAAGGTGTGACTATAGCTCCAACCGAGGTCACGGGTTCTGCCTTACCCGACCTCTGGCCGTGGGCTCTACCTCACTTGACCCCAAGGTCATGCGATCCGCCTTGCTCGACCTCTAGGGGTGGGCTCTACCTCGTTCGACACCAAGGCCATGGGCTCTGCCTCGCCCGACCTCTGGCCGTGGGCTCCACCTCGCCCAACCTCTGGGGGTGGGCTCCGCATCGTCCGACACCAAGGCCATGGGCTCCGCCTAGCCCGACCTTTGGCCGCAGGGCCCATCTTGCCCGACCCCAAGGTCATGCGATCCGCCTCGCCTGATCTCTGGGGGCGGGCTCCGCCTTGTCCGACACCGAGGCTGTGGGCTCTGCCTCGCCCAATGTATGAGGGCTGGCTCTGCCTCACCCAATGTCTGAGGGCAGGCTCAGCCTCGCCCGACTCCCGAGGGTGGGCTCCACCTCACCCGATGTCTGAGGCTAGCTCCGCCTCGCCCGATGTCTGAGGGTGGGCTCCGCCTCGCTCGACCCCCGAGGGTGGGCTCCGCCTCGCCCAACATCTAAGGGCGGGTTTCGCCTCGCCCGAGCCCTTCAGCATGGCTCCTAATGGGGAATCACACCACCGCCAACCACTACAGGATAGAAAGTACAACCCAAGGTCAAACTTCTGGCATCGTGTAGGGAGCGGTCAAGTCTCAACATGACCCATCCCCACAACATGTTATTCCAGGGAACTCACATCGCCCACTGTGACGAACGCCTGGTCACTATGCTGCCTACTCCATGTACGGCCATTGATCAGCATGCTGGTTGCCACGTCGCCCATCGGGGTGGAGTGGGACATTATGACCCGCTGACAACGGTAGAGCATGGCATCACAGGTGGACATGCACCCAACGTGGAGCTGTCCCTATCACCACCTGCCATGTTAGCGTGGCCCGCACAGAGGAAAGGAAAGGACCGGCGACCCTGAAGGACTTCCTCTCCCTCTTGTTCTCCTTTTTTCTCCCATTGTAACCCGTGCTTTCCCTTGGCCTATACAAGGGAAAGCAAGGCACCCCACTAAGGGGGCATCACACGAGAAGAGATGGCACCACATCACATCAGAACCACTAACATCGAACCTCAAACACATAGCCGAGCAGCGATCGAGCTCTTGGCACCTATTCGTTCATTCCACTAGATACTTGGGACCTGTCCCTCTCTCGACCGTTTGTAACCCCTACTATGAACTTTTAGTGCTAGTAACATGAGCAGCAGCAACAAACTAGACGTAGGGACATTCTGCCCGAACCAGTATAAACCTTGTGTCCTCTTAGTACACCATCTAGGCCGGACGCACGATATTAGAAATTTACTCATTGGTGTTTACTCGAAACACCGATAGTTGGTGTGCCAGGTAGGGGTATTTTACGCATCTCGACATCAACACCAGGCCTCGGATGGCTAGTCACGACATCACCTGGGTTCCGGGCGTGCACGTGCATTTCGGGGACCTAGACTTCATCATCACGACGAAGGGAGAGCTGGCACGGGCACCTATCGTCATTCAGCCTCTCCACTCCGCCAGCCTCGATGCGGTCGCCGAGGCGCTTGAGGAGCTATGGCTTCACTCACCGGAGGCCCATGCCCCCGGGAGCAGCCAGCTCCTCGACTTTGACTACGGAAGGCTAGAGCGCCAGCTCGGCACCTTCTTGGGACCCCAACCGTCCTGGGAGGACCTGCGCCACCTCACCTTCTCATTCGCCAATGTCATGGCATAGTTCACCGGGGGAGAGCCCCTCTCCCCGGAATACCTCATCCGGAGTGCCCCGATAGTGCTCTAGTTCGGTCTCTGCAACACTGCAGAGACCGTAGGCCACCTTGTGGCACCACACACGCCTCCATCCCCCATGAACGATGAGTTCATGGGGGTGATTGAATATGTCATGGAGTCTTTCCATGACCTCCTCATAGGAGAAACGGAGTCACCCTCCACCTCTGACTCTAGCAGGGAAAGCCATCACCCCTCTCAAGAATGTTTCATGGCAGGTACCTCCGATGGACACGTCGAAAGCAACCACAAGGAGGAGGCTACCCCAATGAATGGCCTTGAAGATGAGGTCGAGGGAGATGTAGGGGCCCTACCCCACCTATGGATGGAGCAACTGAAGGCCCATCATCAAGAGCTCGAGGAAGCGTGACTCCAGCTCGAGCAGGAACATTCGGAGCTTGATCGCGAGATTGAGTGCCATAGAGACGGTGGACGCGCATGTGCCATGGCCCACGACGTGAATTGGAGGATCATCGAGGATGATGAAGCCCTCCCACACTTCGCCCAGGTGAGCCAGAACATTGCTGCTGTGGCGGCCTTGCTCCGTGGGCTTCTAGGGGCTACGACGCCCGATGAGCATCGGGCCCATCACGAGATTCGCACGCTGCTCGAGCGTGCGGCGGCGCAGCAGACCGAGAGCTCGTTGTCTTAGCGACGTGAGCTCGACGCCAGCCAGCGCACGCCGTTAGAGCCACCAAACAAGGATGCATCAGTCCACCAAGCGCCACAAAGTTGTAGGCCACGCATCACGGTTCTGGTGCATGTGCGCCTCAGCCGCAACCGTGACACATGTGACACCCTCAACACCCATAGGCGTACCCGTAGTGACATGGGGGAGGGGGCCAGCCATGGCTACCACCCTCGACGTGGTGAATGCTACGATAGCGGTGAGGACCGAAGCCCAAGCCTTGGCCTGCCAGGACCTCAGGCCTTCGACCGACACATCCTCAACACCGCCTTCCTGCCAAGGTACCGACCACCAACCAACATCTCAAAATACTCTGGGGAAACAAACCCCAAACTATGGCTTGAGGATTATCGGCTTGCCTACCAAGCAGGTGGGGCAGATAATGATGATTTCATTATCCACAACCTTTCATTGTTCCTGGCCGATTCAGCGCATACATGGTTGGAACACCTTCTGCCCAACAGAATCCAAAGTTGGGCGGACCTGAAAGAGATCTTCGTGGGGAACTTCTAGGGCACGTATAAGCATCTTGGGAACCCATGGGATCTCAAGAACTATCGGCAGAAGCCCAGAGAGACCCTTCGTGGGTACATCTGGCGCTTCTCCCGGTAGTGCAATGAGCTACCTAATGTCGTCGACACTGATATTATAGGAGCTTTCCTGTCTAGGACCACCTGCGAGTCCCTGGATTCACAAGCTAGAATGTAAGGGCCCACAAACCACCAAGGAACTCCTTGACATTGCCACCAGCCACGCCTCAGGTGAGGAAGCAGTCGGAGCGATCTTCAACCACCTCAAGGGCAAGGCAAAGTGGGACGAGGACACCGGGGAGGGTGCCTCCAACCATCCTGTCAAAAAGAAGAACAAACAGCGGCACGAGGGCTCACTCGTAGCTGCCGCTGACCGTAGAGGGGGTCGAAGCCCACAGAGGGTACTCCGAACCACTTTGAGAAGCTACTCGAGGGGCCATGCTTGAATCATGCCTTCCCCGTCAAGTATTTGTACAAGGACTGCGGCCTCATGAAGCAGTTCTTGTCCGGAGGCTCCAACAAGGGGGAGCACGGGAAGGACCCCGACCCGACCGCGGATGACGCCGAGGGGAAGGACAGTGGCTTTCCAATGCTGGATGGCTGCCTCATGATCTTCAGGGGGTCGGCATCCTATGACTCTAAGCACCGTCAGAAGCTCGCGTGCCGCAAGGTCTATACGGCCGAGACGGCGATGCCTACTTTCCTCCAGTGGTCGGAGTCCACCATAACCTTTGATCGGACCAACCACCCGGAGAGCGTCCCACAGCCGGGGAGATATCCGCTCATGGTCGACCCGATCATCGGCACGAAGTGGCTCTCCAAGGTACTGATGGATGAAGGCAGCGGCCTCAACATCATGTATGTTGAGACCCTCGACGCCATGGGCATCGACCGATCGAGCATCCGACCGACCAGAGCGCCTTTCCACGGCATCGTACCTAGAAAGTAGGCCATGCCACTTGGGCAGATCGATCTACCCATCACCTTTGGGAATCCATCCAATTATAGGACGGAGACCCTCACCTTCGAGGTGGCAGGGTTCCATGGAACCTACCACGCCATCCTAGGACTACCATGTTACGTGAACTTCATGGCCATCCCCAACTACACCTACCTAAAGCTAAAGATGTTGGGCCTAGGCGGGGTCATCACCGTCGGCTCCTCCTTCCAGCGTGCCTATGAGTGCGAGGTCGAGTGCTGCGATCATGCCACGGCAATCATCGCCTCCAAGGAGCTAGCGGCCATCAGGAAGGAGGTCACCGAAGAAATGCTCGACCACCAGAGGTCGGTCGGGTCTTTTGAGCCGGCGGAGGGTGCTAAGGAGGTCCTGATAGACCCTAGCGGCTCTAAGAGCAAGGTGGTGCGCATTGGAACTGCACTTTCCTCCAAATAGGAAAGCACGCTCATTGACTTCCTCCGCGCCAACAAAGACATATTTGCGTGGAAGCCCTCGGACATGCCATGCATTCCAAGGGAAGTCGCCGAGCATACCCTGAAGATCAAGCTAGGCTCCAAGCCAGTGAAACAACGCCTACATCGCTTCGATGAGGGAAAGTGCAGGGCCGATCGGCGAGGAGATCGCAAAGCTTTTGGCGGTCGGGTTCATCAGGGAAGTGTACCACCCCGAGTGGTTAGCAAATCCCATTCTTATATAAAAGAAGAGTGGTAAATGGAGGAGGTGTGTTGACTATATAGGTCTCAACAAAGCATGCCCAAATGATCCGTTCCCTTTGCCACGCATAGACCAAGTAGTCGACTCCACCTTAGGGTGCGAAACCCTTTGCTTCCTTGATGCATACTCTGGGTACCATCAGATGGCAATGAAAGAGTCTAACCAGCTTGCAACATCTTTCAACACCCTATTCGGATTGTTTTGCTATGTCACGATGCCGTTCGGTCTAAAGAACGTTGGGGCTACATACCAGCGTTGTATGCTCAAATGTTTCGGGGACCTCATCGGGTGGACCATTGAGGCCAACGTGGACGACATCATGGTCAAGTCCAAATGGGCTGACCAACTCATAGTCAACCTAGAACAGACCTTCTCAAGACTCCAAGCAAACGACATTAAGCTCAACCCCGAGAAATGTGTTTTCGGGGTCCTAAGGGGTATGCTGCTTGGTTTCATCGTCTCTGAGTGTGGCATCGAAGCCAACCAGGAGAAGATCTCGGCCATCACAAGGATGGGCCCGATTCAAAATGTAAAGGGGGTACAGCAAATTACCGGGTGCCTCGCCACGCTCAGCCACTTCATCTCACGCCTCGGCAAATGAGGCCTAGGAGGCACTTGACATGGTCAAGCAGCTTCTGATGAGGCCCCAATCCTGGTCCCTTCGACCAACGAAGAACCGCTTCTACTCTACATTACGGCCACCACGCAAGTGGTCAGCGCCACCCTAGTAGTGGAGCGAGAGGAAGAGGGCCACGCCGTCAAAATACAGCATTCTGTGTACTTCATTAGCGAGGTCATGTCCGATTCCAAGACCCGCTACCCCCAAATCCAGAAGCTCATGTACGCCATCCTCATCGCCAAAAGAAAGCTGCGCCACTACTTCAAGTCACATCCGGTGATGGTCATGACGTCCCTCCCCCTCGGCGAGGTCGTCCAAAACCAAGATGCCACGGGAAGGATTGCGAAGTGGGCGCTCGAGCTAATGGGTCAAGGCATTGCGTATGTCTCCCGAACAGCCATCAAGTCCCAAGTGTTGGCTGATTTTGTTGCAGAGTGGACCGAGGTCCAAATATCACCAGCAGTCATCGACCTGGAGTATTGGACGATGTACTTCGAAGGATCGCTGATGAAGAAAGGTGCCAGCAGGGCTGGTCTTCGTTTCACCTCACGGAGTACGCATGAGGTACATGGTTCGCATCCATTTCCCCTCCTCTAATAATGTGGCCGAGTATAAGGAACTCATCAATGGCCTGCGCATCGACATCGACCTCAGAATCCGACGCCTAGATGTCCGGGGTGACTCCTAGCTGGTCATCGACCAAGTCATGAAGGAGTCAAGCTACCACAATGCCAAGATGGCTGCATACTACCGAGAAGTCCGCTAGCTAGAAGATAAGTTCGACGGCCTTGAGCTCAATCATATTCCAAGGCGTCTCAATGAGGCGGCCGATGCACTAGCAAAAGTGGTGTCTGGCCGAGAGTCGGTGCCAATGGGCGTCTTCACCCGTGATCAGCACAAGCCCTCGGTTTGCTATGAGGGGCCGAAACAAGCCAGTGATGGACCACCTACCCTAGGCTTGGGAGCTAACCAGTCATCAGCTCCATCCGACCCCAAAGTCATAGAGCTCGATGAGGATCCAGCGATAGAGCTCGACCCTCTAGTCGACTGGAGGGCGCCTTACCTCGACTACCTCCTTCGTGAGGCGCTGCCGACGGACAAGATAGAGGCTCGGCGGCTCACGCGTCACGCCAAGTCCTTTGTCCTTATTGAGGGCGAACTCTACAAGCGGAGCCACACCGGGATCCTATAGCGCTACATCGCCATCGAACAGGGGAAGCGTTTGCTGAGCGATATCCACGGTGGGGTTTGCAGTCACCATGTCGCGCCTAGAACCCTGGTCGGAAACACGTTCCGACAAGGCTTCTACTGGACGACCACAGTAGCCGACGCCGAGCAGATTGTGCGCACCTATGAAGGGTGTCAGTACTACGCTCGGTAGACTCACCTACCAGCCCAAGCGCTCCAGACAATCCCCATCATGTGGCCATTCACGTGGTCTGGGGGCTCAATCTGGTCAAACCCCTCAAAATGGCGCTGAGGGGCTACACCCACATGCTTGTCACTGTAGACAAGTTTACAAAGTAGATAGACGCTCGGCCGATATCCGAGATCAAGTCCGAGCAGGCCATGCTGTTCTTCCTTGACATCATCCATCGCTTTAGAGTCCTGAACTCCATCATCACGGACAACGACACGTAGTTCACTAGAAAGAAGTTCCTCCGATTCTACGATGAATATAACATCCACGTCGATTGGGCCACCGTAGCGCACCCCCGCACGAATGGGAAGGTCGAGTGCGCAAATGACATGGTCCTACAGGGTCTCAAGCCTAGGATCTTCAACTGGTTGAACAAGTTTGGTGCACGATGGGTCGCAGAACTTCCCGTGGTGCTTTGGAGCCTGAGGATGACCCCTAGTCGGGCCACCGGCTACACGTTGTTCTTCATTGTCTATGATTCCAAGGCCGTCCTCCCTACCAACCTCGACTATGGAGCATCAAGGGTCAGGGCGTACGACAAACAGGGGGGCGAGGCGTCTCTCGAGGATGATATGGACCAGCTGGATGAAGCACGCGACGTTGCCCTCCTCTGCTCGGCCAAGTACCAGCAAGTGTTGTGCCGGTACCACAGCCATCGAGTGTGGGGTCAGGCCTTCAATGTCGGTGACCTGGTGCTCTGCCTCGTCCAGAGCAACAGGGAACGCCACAAGCTTTCTCCGCTGTGGGAGGGACCGTACGTCGTCGTGGAGGTGCTCCGACCAGTTGCCTACAAGCTCAAAACCATCGACGGCGAGGTCTTCATCAATGCCTAGAACATTGAGCAGCTATGTCGCTTTTACCCTTAATAAACGCACACTCTCTCTTATCAGCTTCATCATTGAACTCCCCGATCTTTAGTGATGCCCGACCCCAGCAATGGCAAAGGGTCGGGCCTCACTCGGGGTCTAATAAGAGCATACCTATCCAGTAGACATTCTCTACGCCTGGCCCTCTCTCATGTTAAGACCTAGAAGCGAGGTTTGCGGAAACGAACCCTGAGTATAACTGGTCAGACTGCGAGCAACCTACACCCCCGACGGCTATGATGCCTTTGCTCACCAGCGTGATCAGAGTTTTTCTCCGCATCCTGGGCTTTTTGGCCTTAGCTATGGCAAGAGTCGGAGCGCATCTAAGAGTATATCCACCTGGCAAATGTTTCTCTGTGTCCGACCCCCTCTCACGTTAAGACCTAGGAGCTAGGGTTGCAGGATCAGACTCTGAGTATAACTGGTTGGACTACGAGAAACCTATGCCCCAGTGGCTATGGTGCCTTTTCTCACCAGCATGATCAGAGTTCGTTCACCCACACCCCAAGCTTCACGGCCTCAACGACGGAAAGGGTCGGAACACACTAACCTTTTTATACGAAAAGGGGGAGAAAGGCTAAAAAGCTGTTTGGCCATAACGAGATTTAAGAGCTTGTCCATTTATTACAAGTTCGTCGCTGGACTTATCTGCCTAATTAAATTCTTGGATGGGGTGTTCTCATCCTCTATTTCCGCAAGTAAGTTCAGTCCCAAGCGGATCATACAAGTCGACCGAACTGCTTGGCCGCTGCCGAGGGACGGGTAGGGAGTAGTAGGATGCCCCACGAGGGTTATGCCAACCCCATCATGTACGACAGGCCCGGTTTCCACTCGAGCATAGCCGGTAAGAGCTCCCCGAACCCATCATTCATGCCATCGAGGTAAGTCTTGTGCCAGCGGGTCGCCCAAGTCGATCGAACGATTCGGGTCGCTTCTGAGAGATGGGTCACTCTTACTTTACGCGCATTCTCTCTAGTTAATTTCGCTATCGAACCCCTGACCCCAGCAACGGCAAGGGGTCAGGCCTCGCTCGTGGGCTGGTAGGAATGTCTATTCGGTAGACACTCTCTATGCCCGACCCCTCCTCATGTTAAAAAACTAGAGGCAAGGTATGCGGAGACAAACTCTAAGAAAAACCGGTCGGACCGCTAGAAACCTATGGCCCAGCGACTATGGCATTTCTGCTCACCAACATGATCAGAGCCTTTGTCCCCGCACCCCAAGCTTTAGCCTCCACCTTCCCCGGAAGGATTTGGAGAGGCCCACCTATGGAGTCTCCATCGAGGAGCGGTCGGCAGGTCACCCGAGGCCGATCGGACGGCTCAAGCCATGGCCGAGATACGGGCAAAGGGTAGTGGGATACCTCATGCAGGTTACGCCAACTCCGTCATGAACGACAGGCCTAGACCCCACACGGACATATCCGGTAATAGCTCCCCAAACCCATCACTCAAGCTGTCGAGGTAACTTTACCAACCCCCACTTTTCTTTTCCAATGCATGAACATTCATTCATCCATTCATTCATACATTCATTCATTCATCCATTCATCCCATACATTCAAGCATTGCATAGCAATTGCTGCATCACAACACTTCATGTCGCGTCACGAAGCGGTAGTCATCTCATTCGACATGAGCGGTAATCGACCGAGGTTCGAAGCCAGCCCGTGAAGGGCTCGAGGCCGCCTCGCGTCAAACAAAGATAGGGGAGAAAAACTTAGATGAGCCCCAGTGGCCTTGCTCGACCCTGCTCAGAAGTGGACAGGGACTTCTAGACCTCTATCGTTCGATCCTAACCTCAAGCCAAGCCCACAGAATCTCTATCGAGGAGAGACCAGTGGGCCACCTGAGTCGCTCTGAAGCAACACGGGCTATGCCACATGAGGGCTATGCCGACCCCGTCAGCGGATGATGGACCCGGATTCCACTCGGACGTGCCCGTTAACGAGCTCATCGAGCGTGACACTCAAGCCAACGAGGCCAGTGTCGTTAGCTCAGCCCCTCTGGTTGCGGAAACCGAGGATGGGTGACGCATGAAATCTGGCTGACCCCTACCGACCCCCACGGGGCTCGGGGGCTCGAGCCGCCCAACCCGAAATCAGGAGACCGGGGTTCGAAGGCCGCCCGCAAAGGACCCGAGGCCGCCTCGCGTCGAACAGAGCCAGGGAAGAAAACATAGATGAGCCCAGCGGCCTTCACCCAACCCGCTTAGAAGCAGACAGGGTCATCTCAACCTTCTCATTTGATCCTAACCTCGAGCCAACCCCACAGAATCCCCATTGTAGGGTGGCCATCGAGCCACCTGAGTCACTCCTCGGAATGGCTCGGGCATCTGCCGGGAGGCAGGTTAAGGAGCAGTGGAATGCCATATAAGGGCTATGCCGACCCTGTCACCAACGACAGATCCGGATTCCACTCGAATATGCCCGTTAGCAAGCTCACCGAGCGCGTCACTCGAGCCATCGAGGCAGGTGACGTTAGCTCAACCCCTCTAGTTGCGGAAACCACGCACAGGGCGACGACCACAAAGACAAGCCAACCCTCGACTGGACCCCTGCTACGCGTGGGGGCTCAAGGAAAGATTGGACTCATAAGGAGACCGAACGCACAGTCATAGAACGATGGCTCAGATCCTAGGGAGGGGGTACACACGAAAATAAGATATGCTTTCTCCTACTAGTTTCGCTATACTCTACTCGATCTTTAGTGACACCCGACCCCAGCAACGACAAGGGGTCAGGTCTCACTCGGGGGCTGATAAGGGTACATATACACCCTTTCTGAAACAGTTGCCCCGCCCGACCTCTTCCTCATGTTAAACCTAGTGGCAAGGTCTACGGAAACGAACAACTGAGCAAGGCTGGTCGAACTGCGAGAGACCTACGCCTCGGCGGCTATGGCATCTTTGCTCACCAGCATGATCAGAGTTTCCGTCCTATACCTCGAGCTCTACGGTCTTAACAAACGGAAGGGTTGGAATGCATTGGCCCCTTTTCACACATAAAATGGTAGGAAAAACAATTCAATCAAACAAAACGAAATGACGAGTTCATTTTTACGATACACAAAGGTCAGCACTTGTCCGCTGATTACAATAATGATCATCCGACCTATCTGACTAACTAGCCCCTATAGGGGAGAACTATGTCTTCTATCCCGTCCGCCAGGTCCTATGAACGGGGAGCCACCGCCACTTCCATCTCCTCTAGCTCGTGGACTTCATAGCTAGGTGCGAAGCCATGGCTCATTGCCTCCTGGTCGATGCTGTCCCCGTAATGAGAACGAGCAATCGCGAAGGATTGCTTAACCCCGGCCCAAAGGGCATTCCTCTCGAGCTGGTGCACCCGAGCCATGATCTCAACAGCATGTGCAGCGAGTGAGCTGGTCCCCTCCAACCGCACCACCTCAAGGTCATCGCAGACCACTCTGAGGGCGACGCTCAGGATACCGAGCTCGTCGCTCTCCACCTGAAGATTCCTCCTCGTCTCGACGAGGTCCATGGCCAGCCCGGCTGAAATGCTCTTGGACTCTAGCTTTTGGGACATCGCCATTTTGAGCTTGGCCTGGAGGGAGCCGACCTTCTGCTGCACGTCGTCGTGCATTTGGCAAGCCTGGTCCCGCTCTCGGAAGGCTTGGTTGCGCTCCTCGCGAGCCGCGCCATGTTCCACGCGAAGCCTCTCCAAGGCTTGGAGTAGCTCATCACGCTCCTTGCGCAACCCGGCAACCGCCGCAGCATCTAGGTTCACCCTCTTCTCTAGGGCCATGAGCTTCTCCTCGGCTCCCAGCTTCAGCTCCCTCTCCTTCTCAACCTCAGCCAGAAGGTCGAGGATCCACTGGCGAGTCTCGGCGTCCTTCTAGAGCAGCTCGTCCCTCTCCTTCCTGACCTTGACGGCCTCCTCATCGTCCCTCCGTGACCTCGCCGACAGGGCCTCGAATGCCCTCTCGGCCTCGTCAGCATGCTGACGGGCCTCGGTCACCCGTAATCGAAGACTGCTCGCCTCCTCAGCAAGGGGAGTCAGCTCAGCCACCTTATGTTGGGCAGCAACAAGCTGAGCCGTCACCTCCCCACGCATCCGCGCCTCCTCGATGAGGCGGTCCCAGGTTCCCCTCTGCTCATGAAGGAACCGTGACTTCCCCCGGCTACGAGCGATGAGGGACTGAAAGAAGATGATGGTCAGAATACAAAAAATGCGGAGAAAGGAAAGAGTGAGAAGCAGGATCAAGCAAATACCCGGCCAGCGGGAACAACAATGTCGGCCAAGGCACCCCGGGCATGGTCCAGGCTTCGAGCACGGACGCAACCCCCACATCGAGGCTCTCCCGCTCCATGCTCTCAGCGTCGTCGTCGAGAGTGAAGAGCGTCGATGCTAGGTCCTGTGGATTTGTCCACTGGAGCAGGGGCTCGCCCCATGCAGGCGAGTCACTGCCCACCGATGTCAGGGCCAGAGATGACTCCCCGCCGGCTCCAAGTGCCGCCGAGCCCTCTCGCCGGGACTCCCCCGTCGGGACGCCTCCTCCGGCGACGGAAGGGGTCAGCGGTACGGATACCGACCTCTCCCCCAGCACCATGATGCCCGAGGACCCCTCAGACGCATCCCCCTTCGTCCGGCCCACGCCAGACTCTGTCACCTGGGCCACCGATGGCACGGGTCACGCTGGTACCTCAGGCGCCACCACGATAGTGCCCGGCTGTGACCAGCCTTTCACAGCCGCCGACACCTCCACCTGCGCTGGCAGGGTCATGACTGGTTGTGTTGTGCCCACCGTGGTCGGCGCCACAAGCGTGGCCGGCAGTCCTGTCTGTCCCATCGACGGCAGCAGTATTGTCGCCATCACCGGCTGCTCTGCGACCTCCGAAGGCGCCCCTTGGGCCCCCACGTCCGCCTGTCCCGCTGAAGGCACGGGCGCTGCAACGGGCAGCGCCTGTCCGGTGGAGACACGGTCACACTGGCGATGATTTCTTGGGAATAGATCCGTGCCTCGTTGAATTCTATCTGTGCAAACTTTGGGAATGAATCATGGAGCTTTGATTCGGATTTCGTTGTTTTTGGAGCCCACCTTTTCACTGTTCATGGCGGTCGGGTGCCCTTGGTCTCTGTTCGTCGTGCACAGGTTTCAGGTTGGGGGCATCGATGTGTGCAGCCATGCGCGAGCAAGATCCTCACCCCTGTAGCTCTCGGTCCAGGACCGATCGATGCTCGTGCCCGTGCCCGCTGTTCTACGTCGTGGTTTTCTTTCTTCTCTCTGCGTTGCATCTTGGCAGCAGGAGTCGGACTCCAGGGTGCTCTCAGTTCGGTCCGTCTCCTGCTTGTTCTGCGTCGGTGAGCAGCCCCACCGTCGCGGCTCTCTCCCTCCGGTCGGTCTTTGTGCAGGTCGCGTGTGAGCTCGCCCAGCACCGAGCGGTGCCCGTCCGCTCCCAGGCAGAGCCGGACTCGTTCCTTGCCGTGCGGTCTCCTCTCTCCCTCCCTTCTTTTCTTTCGGCTGTCACTGGCAGGGATGGTGTACACCGCCTCAGAACGAGCGGTGCACCGCCCCCAAGTGTCCGGTGCCCTCCAGTCCATCCGTCAGCTTTATCTCTCTGTCCAGAAATTGCTGGTTCGAATTACCGGTTCAGCAGCTTGCAATTTCTAGTCAGTTCTATTGTTTCGCTTGTATCTTCGAATTGAGTTCCGGTTATACGTTGGCTTCTAACCGCTCTATCTACTCTCGTCACCTGTTGGTTTGGGTATTTTAGATTCGAGAATATTCGTCGTGTCTTGATCTTGGTGGTGAATATGGGACAGTAGCTGAATATTTCGAAAGAAATTTGAGCCTCTTGTTCACCCCATTTGTTCGCCGTTTTGGGTCTTCACATTCATTTATGGTATAATTGTCGCACTGGCCCTGACAACACATTGGTCGATCTGGATGTGCTAGTGGTAGAGCTTAGCAGCATCTGCGTTAGATATTTTGTGAATTTCCCTAAAGAAAAAAGAGAGATATTTTGTGAATTTGTACTCTCTCGCTCTCCCTCTCGCAGACGTTTGCCCCTGTCATGTTCCATTCCATTCATGATGCGTCGGCTAAACAAAGGCAAGTCTACGAGAGGAAAACAGGGAAGTGAAGGTGTTTTTCGCTTGCGGCAGGATGGATGGACCATGGACCATGGACGCAGGAGGCGTCGCTTCCACAAGAAGCAAGCAAGACAAGGAAGAAAGCGCAGGGCGACCGGGGACAAAAAGAGACGCGGTGCTTATGCTTATCCATGGAGGGGAGGTGATCATCACCACGTACTTCCGGAGTAATTAACCACGCACTACACTAGAGTAGTACACTTTGAGATACCACTGCTTAATAAGCGAGACAAAAAGAAGGCCATCTTGAAACAGAGAGTATGTGCATACATTAGGACGACAATTTTAAAAGTTTAGTGTGGTATCAGTAAGCAACCTAAGTACGTACACCCCTTTCAGCCGCTCGCAAAAAAGGCACCCGAAGTAAAGCAAATGATGAGGAGAATTGGGGTAGGAACTACCGTATGGTTGTGGTATGTAACACTAGCTAGCAGAGTGTCTGCTCTCTCTCTCTCTCTCTCTCTCTCTCTCCCAACGAACTTACATAGTTAGGTGTTCGATAAAACTGAGCCATGGCTTGGATCACGCGCGCAAAGAGGACATGGTCCAGACGGTGCAAATAAAAGAGACGGAAATGAGGAGTAGCATGCATAGAGCAAAGTTTTTAGTGGAAAAGAAATGTAAAAAGTAAAAGAAGCTAGCTGACACGTCCAAATCTCCCAGGACCAGAAATGCTGCCCCAGCCAAATTTTACCGGGATACTTTCTTAAGCCTAGGCCTCGTTCTCTTTGCAAATTTTTGCAACCCGATGAATAGTACCACTTTTGTCTTATTTGACAAATATTGTCCAATCGTAGACCAACTAGGCTCAAAAGATTCATCTCGTGATTTCCAACTAAACTGTGTAATTAGTTATTTTTTTTATCCATTCCATCAGCATTATGGTGTACCGTACGAGAGTCCCCCACCTCAGTGCCAAGGCCCTGATGTTCTCAAGCAGGCCCAGATGTCGCCGGCTCGTCGCACTTGCCATCCTCTGATGGATTCCTAATACCCATCACTTGCCCACCAGGAACGGCCGTGGCAGCACTAGAAAGCGACGACCCCACGCGTGCGGTTCCGCTCGGCAGGAGGCACCGATCATTGTCCGCCGGCCGGCCTCTCGACAGTGGCCTGATGAAGTGATGAGGACGGGATTGGGGTGGGGTGTGGCGGTGTGGGCCACCAGCTGACACCTAACAGCCTGTGCTGTTGTTTATTTTTTTGTTTCGGTCGTAGCTAGTGCTCAAGTCCACCAGTAGTTGAGCTGAAGGCCTGAAGCTGAGCCAGGCCAGAGAACTGGAGAAAGCGAAGCGAAGAAAAAGGCACAAGCCCCGGGCTCACAATGACGGAAATTCCTAGGAGCGCTACGGGGTCGCTTCGCTTTGCTTGACTGCTCCACTAAGTTTGAACTGACCAGCTGCTAGCTAGCCTTGACATTGTTATTAATAATTTCTAGTGTACTATGTACTAGGAGGTCATTGGAGATCGATTTGGACCCCCACTAGGATGGAAGTACACATGACACAGCAAAAGGTGAAGAGTAGCCATCCCATCCTCAGCATGGCAATTGCCAATTGGCACCGATTCCAGGCGCATGCGTGCGTAGCCATTTTCTGTCCGTCCACAAGTGGTGTCTACCGTTGGTTTCATCTAGAGCTTATCAGTTATGGTATAGTGTTTTTCTCTCATAATAAATCAGTATCAGCTGAGCTTATCAGCTCAGAAACGAACCAACTAACTGTCTGTATGATGATGGTTTCCATTTTCTCAGCTAACCTGGCAGGCTACAACGGCGTGACCGTTCCGTTGCTGTGGTGACCTGACCTGCTCCGAGGCTCCTCCCTTCGGTAGAGATAAAAGCGATGGGCCCTGGCTCTGCACGAGACAAACACATCGAGAGGCAGGCAGGTATCAAGCCCCACGCCTGCTTCTGCTTGGAGAATGGTCGAATGGAGGGAGAGGCAATCAAGATCAAGCCACGGGAATAACAAGACGAGCTGGCTGGATAAACAAAACCAATGAACACAGACAAGCGGCCGCGAGATACCAGGGGACAGTGTCCTATCGCTACCGGGGAACAGTCGAACAGATGCAGCAGTGAACGGACACTGTCCAGCTTCCATGGGTCTCTTGTCAGTCATCGACGACGTCTGCTGACTACTGACCGGTCTCCAGATGCAGACCATATAAAAATATATGCATGACTGCATGAGAAAAAGGAGGGAATGGTCCTTATAATCTGTTTTTTTCAAATCGTTTTTTTAGCCGGACTAGTGGTTTTGTCTCGCAACAAATCAGTTGGAACAATGTTTTATTTTGTTTTTTCAACGAAACGAACGGGCCCCAATAGACATCGTCCAATGCAACAACACTAATGTTAACTCCAAGCAGTGTCCACATTGCTGCAACCGCAAACAATAATTCAACAATTCTGAATTTCTAATGATGATATTGCTTGAACGCAAGAGGAGTATGTAATTCACCTGGAGACATTGTTAATATACAAATACAGTTGCTACAGCTGCACAGTGCGGTACCTTCCGTGAGGCTGGGACCCGTGCAGTACAGGGCTCCTCCAACAACCGCCGAAATGCCAATCCAAACAACCAATCCTTCCTGTCTCCTTCATCAGACGGGAGCTAGCTTCAGCATCAGAGGTCCGAGATAGCTCACCTGCTGGAGAACGGCGACACGGGTGGAGTATTATACTGGCATTGCCACCCCCAGCTACTGGACAGAGTCGTCGATCGACAGGGTAGAAAAGGAGGCTAGGCCTGTCAGCCTCGTGTTCCCCCTCTCGTTCCTTCTGCCTGCTTGCCTGCCATAGCACGGCGGCTCCACACCCCTGGCCTTGTGCTTCGTGCGTGCCTCCCTCCCTATAAGTACACACGGCACCGTCTCGGGGACACTTGCAGAACAGAACCATCACTAGTGACCTGCAAAGACACGCGAGGCGCGCGACCACAGCAGCTTGTCTGAATTAGGAATTAGGATGGCGATGGAGAAGAAGGGCTGGAAGGCGAGAGATGTTGCTGCCGGTGCTTTCAGCATGGACTTGGAGTTGGTGGTGGGCGAGGACGACGACGACGACGCGGTGCCGGCGATACCGCCACCGCAGACGCCGCTGGAGCCCATGGAGTACCTCTCTCGGTCGTGGAGCGTGTCGGCGTCGGAGATCTCCAAGATTCTCGTCGGTGGAGGAGGCAAGAAGAGCAGCGCTGTTGCCTCGGCGAGCCGGCTTCCGGAGGTGACTATACCGGAGCAGTCCGTGCTCGCCGCCACGTCCTCCTCCATCGTTCCTCTTCCGTGTCATCAGCAGCAGCACGTAATTAATGCACATCTCACTTCATCCTCTTTGTGATTTTATTTGGTTATTATCTCTTTTTTTTTCATCTGATTCTTGCCTTCTTGGTGCTACGGCAACATACATACAAACAGAGGGATGCAAGAAGATATTCCATGAGCAGCGGCCACCACAACCACCAATCGATCGGCAAATGGTTCCAGGTTCACCAAAGGGAGACATGCCGGGCGAAGCAGAGCGGCAAGGAGAAGCAGCGCGCCGACAAGGCGCACGTGCATGCCATGGTGTCCGTGGCCCGGGTCGCGGCCGCGGTGGCCGCCGTCGCGGCTGCCACGACCACGAGCTCCGACACGCAGGCGGCTACCAAGATGGCCACGGCCATGGCGTCGGCCACCGAGCTGTTAGCCTCCCACTGCGTCGAGGCAGCTCAGCATGCGGGGGCGCGCCACGATCAGGTGGCTGCCGCCGTGCAGGCCGCGGTTGGCGTCAGAAGCCCCGGTGATCTGATGACGCTCACGGCGGCCGCAGCAACCGGTACGCAATCTGACGGTGTCTTTGTGTCATCGGCTCATCGCATTGAAGGTTGAACTGAGTCCATGTGCTGGTTCTTGAACAAGATGCTAAGTTTTCTATGCACTTTGGCTGTGTCCATCACATCAGCTTTGCGAGGAGCAGCGACACTGAAGCAGAGAGTGCAGAGAGAGACTAGGAGCAATGCGAGTGTCCTCCCGTATGAGAAAGGGAACTCGTGGAGCCCGGACATCTGGTGCAAAGAGGGGGAGCTGTTGAAACGCACAAGGAAAGGTAAATTCAGATTTCACAACATGCATTCATCCAGCTACAAAAATCAGGATCGAGATGCATAAAACCTTCGAAGCATGGCCGAAAAAGCTAAGGTGCAGAGTTTCGTTCTTGATGCAGGGGGTTTGCACAAAATAAGAGTATCTATCTACATCAACAAGAGGTCACAGGTAAGAAGATTTCCATCGTTCAGTTCCAAATACTGGTCAGACTAGAGACAGATGCACAGTTACTGACAACATATACATATGTAACAACAGGTGATACTGAAGCTGAAAAGCAAACACATAGGAGGTGCGCTGTCAAAGAACAACAAGAGTAAGTTCCGATATCTACTACCGAAACATTGAGTCCAACAGACCAGTAGTTTATGAAATTCAAGTTCAGTACCAACCCTTTCGCTTGTAACTGGTACAGGCGTGGTTCACGGCGTGTACAGCGAGCTGCCAACGTGGGCTGAGCCAGGGAAGGACTGTACGGAGGAGACATGCTGCTTCGGCCTTAGCACGGCGCAAGGTCTAGTGGAGTTCGAGTGTGACGGCAACGCGAGCAAGCAGAGGTGGGTTGACGATGTGCAGAACCTGCTTCGTCAGGCGGCTCTGCATGATCAAGTAGGAAATAAACTGGGATTAGTAAAACTCAGCTAGTGCAGCCTCAGTATATCCACTCTTATGGTAGCGGATTGCTGTGTCCTGCATCAGCGACGTGAGGGGTACATAACATATTGGTCGTACTCTTGTCACTGACTTACATGCTATACCACATACGGAATATATTGTATGTTTTGTAAAGGACCGGAGCAGACAATCAAAATCTTCGGAAGGATGCTGATCGCTGGTTTTCTGAAAAACCAGCTATATGCCGAGTTTTAAGGTCGGTTAGGTCCAAGGGTGGACGTTCGGTCTACAGGAATCAAACTGATCAGCGTTCTAAAAACAGAGACAGGTCGATTAGGTTTTAAACCCGGAATCGGGCAACTTCGGTCTCGATCACGACTGAACTACCCGGACTAGACTAACAGCCATAAAATGGCAAAATTTGTAGCAAATTTCATCAATATTTTTTTCTATTTCATGGCAAAAATGACAAGACAACATATAGATAGAACAAAATGATAAAAAGAGTCATAGTTGATACAAACCCACCAAAAGTAATATTACATCATTAATAACAGTCCAAATTATGCATTATGACAACAAAGTCCAAATGTTCGGTTAGTTCGGTTATCCGAGGCATATAATCGAACCAATCATAAAAAGTTTGGTTAGTATGGACTCAAGACTGAACTAGTGACCGGAAATTTCGATCTCATTCTCCGTCAGTTTGGTTTGGCTTTCGGTTAATTGTGCCCAGCCCTAGTTAGGCGGGGTTTGGTAAGGTTGTCATAATGTAGAATAGATTTCACCATTTCATTCCTCTCTTTGAGACGATCGAAAAGCATATATAGAACATCTAATTTGAAGTCTAAGAAAGTTGTGGCCTGGGAAGATTCACCCTGTAGAAATCGATTAGGCGGGGTATAGGCTAGGCTGGGTTGATAATTACATTGTTCTGCTTGATCAACTGTGCCTGTGCAAATGAAAAGTGCCTCTATATGCAACGTTGGGACAAAGTGAACCGTGCCTTGTCCTCTGCAGGTCATCTCTATGTCTATGTAACATCAAGATGGAACATACTGTCTCTAGAACTAAATGACCATCTCTACATGCAACTTTTAGATGAGTTGAATTGTGTCTATTATATGCAAGGAATTAGCGTAGAGACACACCAACCATGTCTAGCTAGCCCGATGTAAATTGTCATCTCTAAGAGATCAAGGTGAGAAGTGTCTTAGTCTCATCCATGTGTGATGAATGATTGACATGAGAGTTGAGAGGTTTGAGGTTTTTTTAGTTCAATCAATTTTCATATGTACTTGATTATGCAAATGGCTGACCGGAGATGTCGTGTATGCATTAAGTATGTTCGTGCAACATGTCTCTTGACTTGTAAGTGTGTAGGTGTTGGGTGCGCCAAGATAGTCGCAGTAACGGAGAAGGTCAAGTGCAAAGTCCGTACGCAATGGACTGGAAGTGGCGAGGGGCGAATGAGAAAGCTTGAACCTAGGGACCGGGAACCAGAGAACAGACTGTTTGCAGCTCACATTGGCATAGGAAGAGCAAGAGTACATGGGTGATGATACGATGTCAGCCAAGTCAAGGAGGAGGGAGATGGCGTTGTGGCACTTGGCGGAGGCTGGACAAACATCTTCATGGGTGATGAAGACGACGTCGATCAAGTCAAGAAGGAAGGTGAAGGCGTCAACCTTGGCGTAGGTTGGACACTCCTCGACATCGATGAGTCACTCTTGGTGAGGCATGCATGAAGATTTGTTGGTTTAGTTCTCAAAATGAGCAAGAATGGTTTGGTGGATTGGGCCTTAATACCATCGGCGACAGGTTTGACCATTTTAGGTCTCAAAATCAGGGGAGACGGATCGACAGACACGTGGTGAAATATCGGAGCTTACGTCGACGTGAAGTAGAGTCGAAAAGGCACCGAGTCTATTGGATCATTGAAGAAAAACTTGGGCGCTTTTACTCCTAGGTGGTATTTGGGCTAAGCTCAGAGATTGGACTTTCATTTGTTAGGTTGTGATTTTTTGAGTTAGGGTTAGAGAGAGGGAGAGAGAAGACCTTTGATTGAGCCTTTTGTCATCCTAAGCTTTGATGTGCTAGGAGTGACTCATGACGTTGTTCAAAGATCAATTTCGAGCTCCACTTGATCCCCTCCACAAATCTGAAGTTTAATTTCCTGTGATTCTAGGAGTTACTTTTTACTTTTTACGATTTTTCATTCTTATTATTTGGATACAATTTGAGGCAAATCAGTGCTAGGACACATGTGAGTAAGGCTAGGGTGATTCTCCATCTAATCTCTCACTTGAGCACCTCGAATTTGAGTTTTTCATAAATTTCTCCTGTCACTTAAGGTTCTTTGGTTTTCTGAAAGTCTGAATCCTTTTAAGATGTTTTTGTTGGAATGAATCATTTGTGATGTGGTGAGGCTACTGTGAAAATTCCATGTCCTGAGTCATGTTGAGTTGGATTTAGTAAATGAATGTGGCGTTTGATTGTTGTTTAGTCTGCAGGCTGTTCTCAGTTCTACTTGTTTCGGTCAATAGCAGCAGCTGCTGTGCAGCTTGGCGGCAGTAGTGCAGCCACCAATCAGCTCATGGCAACACCATCCCAGCAGCTCGAGGCTTTATTTTCCTCAGGTGAGTAGCAGGTTAACGGACTTACATTCATCTGTGCATTATCTTTGTTCAGTCTGACAGGAACAATGGTGCCGAAGGACTGCAGTGCTCTGTTTTCTTGTTTGCAAGATGCAGTTCGGTTCTGTAGGCTGTAATAACACTTTGCTTTGTCTTAATTGATCTACGATGCTAGCAAACAATCAGTTTAATTGTCACTTGAGCATTAGTGCATAGCATTAGTTTATCTGTTGAGTCCTGTGTGATCTGGAGCTTGATCTTTCTCGTGAATTTTGTGAGCTCTTGAACTGACATGCCATCTTGTTTGTAGATGCTCTGTCCTAGTAGCTCTACATGCTCTAAAGTACAAGATTTTTTTTTTCGCGACCGGGGAATATAGCCCGTTTATCATTAAGACGAAGAGAATTACACGACGCAGCTATGAGAGAGCCCTCGTAGCACAGATTACAAACCACCAAGCAAGCAGTAAGTGACCTGGAATACAACTTAGAGGAACAAGAAAAAAGAACAAAAGAAAGAGCGACTGCCCTCAAAACCCGAAACCTACCAACTGAGCCTGCAAACAAGATACAACAACACAATGGTCGCCTACAAGCAAGACAATGCCATGGTGGCAAAGTATCCACCCCAAGTAGCAACGGCGACAAAGCATCCGCAGGGAACGGTCATGACACACTCGGCAGCAAAGCATCTGCCAGAGCAGAGGCCAACGACAGCAACGGCGGCAAAGCATCCACCAACGAAGAAGACGCCCACTGCGGCAAAGCATCCGCAGAGGGAGTGGCCATGATACACTCGTCAGTAAAGCATCTGCCAGAGGGAGGCCAACAACCAATAGCGGCAAAGCATTCGCTATGAAAGCCCAGCGACGAAAGCAAGGACAATTGCTGCAGGACAAACCATCGCGAGCAGAGCAAAGGCACAGACAGGCACAACGAGGAACTCCACCACAAACCAACAGAAAGAACCATGGAAGCCGGCGACCACACGGAGCCAAGCGACAGAATCTTCAGCAACGCCTTCAGGTAGGGGGTGACGTCCAAGGGTAGAACCGTAGACGCCATCGCCGCTGGCCATACAACATGTAAGGCAGGGCTTTCGCCCAGAATCCGTCGCTGCCGTCGGGGAGCATGGGTTCATCAACGACGCCTCCAAGAAGGTATGTGGCGCCCGAGGCGTCACCGTCGCCGGCCCGGCCAAAGCCGAGCTGAACTTTCGCCCAGAACTCCATGCAGATCCCACCGACGCCCAAGAGCAACAGCAGGGGCGCCGACTCTGTTCCGCGGTTCCGGCACCGGTCGCCGTGAGCGCGAGCCAGCCAGCCACAGAAGGCCGCTGCCCCTAGCCGCCAAGAAGCCCGCCGCCGGTGCGGGCGTGCAGCACCAGTTGCAGCGCCTACCGTCCACTAGATCCGGTCCCGGCGCGCCCACATTGTTTCCCGCTGTCGTGGTGTGCCACGAGGAGCAGGCCGCAAGCACGAAGACCTCGGAGGCGCGGATCCAGGGGGCGCCCATGGGCTGGCTCAGCGGGTCGACGCCACCGCAGCCCCCGGCCACGAGCGAGTGCGGGAAGTGGCCACCTGGCGACCTGGTCGCCGGATCCGGCCGCCACCTGCTTGGAGCGCGCGGCCACCGGCTCGCCATGGCCCGGCCCAAGCCAGATCCGGCCACGAGAGAGGGGCGCCGCCACCACAGAGCCGCAACAAGCCAAATCCGGTGCCTAGACCTAGGAGCGCCGCCGGCCACTGAGCTCCTGCCACTGGATGAGGAAGAGGTCGGGGAGGGCGAGGGGGAGGAGAGGAAACAGTGGGAGATGGGGAGGAAGGCGCAACTGCGGCCATTTTGAGCAGCAGTACCGCAGGCCGCCGCCACCGCACGCCGGATGGGGCGGCGACGGCGGCCGGAAGGGTGGCCCGGAAGGTTCCCTCGGCGGCGGCTGCAGATGCCCCCCGAGTCACCACGGGAGGGACGACGCGGGGGTCAGCAGGATTTGTTTTTTTTTCTTTCAAAAGTACAAGATTTGACATTTCTGCTTGCTCATAGCTTGTCACAGTAGTGTGCATCATCCCGAATGCTTTTCAATTTCTTTCCTATGGTTTCTTTAGTCAAGCCTTTCATGCACAGTGTACTTGGTTTATTTAATTCCAGCATGAGCATGTCTCTTCTGAATTGGCACTTGGTTTAATATTTCACATTTCTTGGGTGCTGTTGTTAGCTTGTTGGGTTAGAGCTATTTTTAATGGATTAATTGAACCGCAGCCGCAGTACCTTAAGAAATACTTAATTATTTCTAGGGTGAGCACATCAGTAGTTGGCTTGTGTCACTTTGGTGATTAGGAGAGAGTGATATTGGGTCATAATTAGACTTGAGTATTTTTCGGCCGAGCCAGGCAAAAAAAAATCCTGTTTATTTTGGGCCAAAAAAAACTTGACCACAACCGTCCCATGGAGGAGTTGGTCCAGCATTTTTCAGGCCGTGCCCAGGTCTAAGCGGGCCGTCTGCTGTTTTTTAGTTGGAAAACAAATAAAAGAAATACTTCAGGACGTACTTCGGCCAAGAAATTTTTCTCAGCAGCTAGACCTGTGCCCAGGTCCTACCCACTAAGGCTCATGGGCGGGCCAAAACCCATTGGGCTCGAGCTGGGCCAAGCCAAGCCGGGCTCAATTTGTTCAAGTCTAGTCATAATTGGGACACAGACCAGGGATGCCCTCGGTAAAGAATTTTTAGTGGCTCTCATTCACCCTCTCTTTGGTCGATATTTTGGTCCTCTCCACATGTTTGATTTTAAATTTTATATTTAAAATTAGAGATGGGTAATTTAAAATAAAGAGAGACATTCAGTCACCTACAAATTTCATTCAAAATTTGATTTTATATTATAGCCACAGTTTGGACCATGTTGAAGGACCATTTCATGCTAATAGACACGGTCTTTACAACTGTTTCTAAATCTAATGCTTTGAGATATGGTTATAGTTAGCCATAGCAACATTAGCTAAAAAACGTAGCTATTTCTTTTGTAGTGATCTCTTACTATAAGTATGTCTATATATATTAATAGATATGTTGTATAGATGCATAAGTGTTCAGATTTTTATTATGACATAATAAAACATGACTATAAAACATGTTTGTATCAGTAGACAAAAATATAAACGTACATATAATTGTATCTACATTTTTTTTGATACACAAAATGGTGTTGGTATACAATGTATCTATATTGGTATTTGGTAGACAAGATATATATGTATCTACTAAACTGTCTCTATACTTCTTCATACATAATTTAGCGTTACACAATATAACTACATTAGTACATACACAATATATTAATCTATGAGAACGTTTCTACATTTATAATTATATCTACGAGAACGTATTTATAAGCGTTGCCGTACAACAGAACTACACAAATAGACATGATATGCTTTGAGAATTCATCTCTACAAGTCTTGACAGTCCATGCGAAATCAATTTTAACACACTTTATGAAAATATGCCTATATTCTTGTAGAGATGAAATAAAGTGTATCTAATATATAAATAAAATGTCACTAAGGGGGATTTTTCTAGTATGGCTAGTAGGGACTTGTTGGGCGCACACCTTGGGTGTTTGAAGGGAGTTGGATTTCATTGAAGGGAGAAAATTGTTGCTACAATTGAGAGTGTTCTACGCCCCCATTTTGTGCTAACATTGTTGATTCTTTTTAGTTAAAACTTTTTTTGTGAGATCATTCTCCATATGTGGTAGAGTTGCATGGGTTGCAATACTGGCATTAGCGGCTCACTGGTTTCAGTAATAGTTCTATAGTTTGTCTACGAAGGCTTGGTATGCCGATGGATGTTGGCTTAACGACCTGGCCGACCTAGCGGCTACTTCAAGTAGCAATGGCTTGAGCAGACAAAGAGAAACATTGTGACGAATCCAGCATGTTTAGAAAAAATAAAAGCAACTATAGATACACAGGAGAATTATAGGAACAAAACGATGTATAGGAGACTTGGACAGTGGTTTTTATTGAGGGATATGGAGCTCACCAAGAGAGAATTAAGGCTCAAAAAACCCAAAAATTAAGTCCTTTTCATGAGTCTATCCCAAAAAAAAAGTCCTTTTCACGAGTCAAACCTAAAACCTACTGCTCAACTATAATAACTCCTTACCACTGCACCACACATTTACTGTGAATGTAAAACAATATTTTGGGACTCTAAAATGTTACAAATAGAGAACTTCTCAACTATAAAGTTGTTGATCGCGTCGAGAGCTACAATTTTGATATAAAATTTATCTTTATCTAAGTTCGTATGAAAAAGTTATGGATGATTTTTAGATAATTGATTTTTAGTGATGGACACTTAGGATGGTTGTCTCTATTAATAGACAATTTTCAAAGATAAGCATCTTAATATATCTGTTTTGAAAATCGATTTACAGACAAGGGTGTTATCTATTAGATTTTCGGAGACAGCCATGTGCTGGCCTCAGCTAATCAGATGGTTTGTCAAAAATCGTTTTTTCTGGTAGTGACAAAAAGACTAGCTACCAGTGCGATACCTTGATATTGCTAGTATTAATGTAGTATACTGCTAGTATCAATACCAGCAGTGTGTGTACGTATATATATTCTTCAGGGCTAGCTAGTCGTGCATCGATCGCATATACATTTAATATTTCGTGCGTATTATCTCGATCGTACCCTTAATTAACCAATGGCCTATATATGCTAGCTAATGCTCTGACCAACATAGGTCTTTGCTATGAACGGAACCATCCGAGGTCCAGCCGGCCTGGTTCGTAGCCTGCTGCTGCGGCCGGCGCTGGTGGCGCCGGAGCCTCACCGTCGGGCACCTTGGCGAACCGGCCCCTGACGCGCGGCCGCATCTCTGCGTAGGCCTTGCGGGAGGCGTACCGAATCTGCTTCTCGTAGCGCCTCCTCTTCCGCTTCTCCTTGTATCGCATCACCTTCGCCTCCCGGTCCACCGCCGGGTCGGCACCACCGCTTGCGCTGCCGTTGGCCGCTGCAGCCGCGTCGCCCGGCACGGCGCTCGCCGCGTCAGTGAACGTGCTCCCGCAGAAGGACATCTGAAAAAGGACGTGTCGAACATAATAAGGCACTGATGCATGTAGGGATGTATGTCCAACATGCATGTAGCCATCATATAGGGGAAGAAAGGAACTAGACAAGACTAGCTGACCCACAAAACATCTTTAGATACCCACTTACACGACATTATTACTAGATGCATGTAAGCAGCTCCATCCTAATTTGATCATAAATAATGGAATAAAAATGCATGGACCCGAATCCAACTCTCTCTCACATGGATCCCGGACCCTGATGGACAACACGTGACATCCAAAAAAAAATCATACGATCAACTATTCTATCAATTACAAGTCCAACAGAGTATTACTTTATCTAGATCAGTTGATCATCTGTGTGATTAATTTTAGATACACACGTGTCATCAATCAAAAGTAGATCTAGTCCCGGCATTTTTTGCGCCTGGGACTAGAGAGACCTTTAGTCCCGGTTGGTGTCTCCAACCGGGACTAAAGGTCCCCGCCAACGGCTATCAAGGCCGCACACGATGGCGAGAGGAGGACCTTAGTCCGGTTGAGACACCAACCGAGACTAAAGGTGGACCTTTACTCCCGGTTGGAGCCACCAACCGGGACTAAAAGTCCTCAACCTTTAGTTCAAAAGGGAAGCATCCCATCCATTGTTAGATGTGTTGTGTAGGTGGGGTGGTAAGCTACGCGCGAGGCAATGTATGGGGTCTTGGGTTCGAATCTCACGAGACGCAGCGGTGGGAGGCATTTTTTTTAAAGCTGGGAGGACCTTTAGTTCCGGTTGGTGTTACCCACGTCCCGGTTCCTGACCCGGGACTAAAGGACCCCCTTTAGTCCCGGATGCTTACTCCCGGGTGAGGAACCAGGACTAGAGGAGGTTCCACCAGAAGTAAAACTCTGTTCTCTACCAGTGAGAGGACCCCCGATAAATGTAACCTTAGGTGCTGTAAAAAATTTACTCCTATTGGACAAGAGCTAGGTGCGATGCATAACATCGCTTCGGATTTATGTTCGGAAAACGGATACACTATGTCAGCACTCAGTAACCTAACACTACTCAACAGAAATAATGAGAAGTTGGGATCAATATTGTAGAACCACATGAAATGAGAATTGAGTTGCGTGTTGGCTAGGGTTATCATCTTCACGAACCGTCGTGAGCTTGTTGATAGACAGATAGCGATAGCAAGCAAGCAAGAAAGAAAGAAAGAAAATTGCGTTTGGCAAGGTCTTGTGGAGTTGTGGTTATCATGTTGTCAGAAATACAGCGATGCTGAAGGGTGAAGGGAAAAGAAAAACCTTGCATTTGGGCAGGGACCATGTTCCAGTTCATTGTGCATCATTGTAAACCCAATCAAAATTTTGTTATGTTTGTTGGCCCGAGATCTCCCGCACGGGTGAGCCGATCATTCACCGGCGTTCTCGCACACACACTACGGCTGGAGGTAGAAGAGGGAGGGAGAATAGAGCGCGCACACACACAGCACAAGCACCAGCATTGGCCGGAGCTCTGCAGAGGAGATGACAAAACTGAACTCTCTCTTCACTGAGTTGCAGTGGGAAGCTATATATACAACTCTACCCATCTAATCCTAATACACAGACATGCCAGACTGTCATGCTGCTACAGTGACTAGATATGACAGCAGGGCTGACTTTGACGCCTGCCACTGCTTTGGCTACAGTGCGGCACGGGAGCCTTTCGGTGCCTGCCCCTGCTGCGGCTACAGTGCAGCAGCAGGGGAGCCCTTTCAGCGCCTATCCCTGCCACGTGTATAGAGGGAGAGCAGCATATTACTTTACAATTCTTTCCCTAATCCTGTTATTAACCCTAGAACCTCCACCATGCCGATCATCTTCTTCAGCTCCGTGAGCCGAAGACGGCCGAGCGGCTTGGTGAGGACGTACGCGAGTTGCCGACCAGTTTCGACGAGCTCGATGATGATCTGCCCTCTATCGACATAGTCCCTGAGGAAGTGGAACTTGACGTTGATGTGTTTGCTCCGGTCATGGAGAACCGAATTCTTTGCGAGGGCGATGGCGGGCTGGTTGTCCACCATCAATGCTAGTGGGTGAGCTTCCACACCGGTCAGCTCGCCCAGCAGCCGGCGTAGCCACACAGCTTGGCACGCCGCTGTGGCCACCGCCACGTACTCTGCCTCGCACATGGACATCGCCACCACCTTCTGTTTCAGTGACAACCATGAGATTGGAGCTGACCCGAGGAAGACGAGCACGCTAGAGGTGCTCTGCCGTCCGTCGATGTCGCCCGCCATGTTTGCATCGCTGAACACAGTGAGCTACAACCCACTTTAGCCGGTCTTGGGGAAGATGATCACCTAATCCACTGTCCCCTTGATGTAGCGCAGCAGCTGCTTCACCGTGGCCCAGTGATCCTCTCGGGGATCCTCCATGAAGCGGCTGACGTAGCCCACGGCGAACGCAATGTCCGGCCTCATGTGGACTAGGTAGCGCAGACCATCGACAATGCTCTGGTAGAGTGTTGCATCTACCTTCGCCGCGGTACTGGCTTTCGTCAGCTTCAGCCGCTCCTCCATCGAAGTCATGCACGGCTTGCACTTAGCCATGCTGCTCCGCTCCAACAGCTGCAAGGCGTACGCACTCTGACCGAGCGTGAGCGCCTCCTTCCCATGTCTCACCTCGATGCCGAGGTAGTAGGAGAGCGTGCCGAGATCGCTCATTCGAAAATAAGCCGCCATCTCGTGCTTGAAGCTATTGATGTCCTCCGCACGCGCGCCGGTGACGATCAAGTCATCCACATACACACCGACGACGAGCTCCTCCTTCCCCCATCGCCGCGTGTAGAGCGCGTGCTCGGTTGCGCACCGTGTGAACCCAAGCTCGCCCAGCATGGCGTCAAGCTTGGCGTCCCATGCTCGCGGGGCCTGCCGCAGCCCGTATAGCGCCTTGCGCTGTCGAAGCACCTTGTGCTCCGCTCCCTTGACGGCGAAACCCGGAGGTTGCCTGACGAAGACCGTCTCCCCCAGCTCGCCATTGAGGAAAGCCAATTTTATGTCCAGGTGATGGACGCGCCAGTCCTTCGCTGCTGCCAAAGCCAGCAGCAGTCGAATAGACTCCATGCGCGCTACCGGCGCAAAGACTTCCTCGAAGTCGATGCCCTCGCACTAGACAAAGCCTCGGGCGATGAGGCACGCCTTGTGCTTGACAATGGCGCCGTGCTCATCCCACTTGATCTTGTACACCCACTTTAGGTCGATCGGATGGCATCCTGGAGGTGGATCGACGAGCTCCCAAGTCTCATTTTCCTCGATCGCCTTCATCTCCTCCAGCATCGCCCGTCGCCAATTTGCATTGTGCTTGGCTAGCGCAAACGTGGGTGGTTCCTCTGCACTGATAAGAAGCAGCTCGGGGTCATTGAGCAGCCGAACCCACCAGGCCTGAGGACCCTATGCCGTCGATGATGTCATCCAGCCTGTGGAACCGCACCTCCTCACCATCGTGGAAGGTATCCACAAACTCGGTGATATCGCTTGGAGGTGAGGCAAACTTGATCGGCGTCGATGGAGTCCCCTGTTCCACCGGAGTGGTCGGCACAGCACCTGGAGTGCTTAGCACCCCTGCTGTAGCGCTTGGCACTACTACTAGGACCGCTCGTCACCACTCCTGGAGTGGTTGGCACCACTGCAGGAGTGCTCAACACCAGTCTGAGAGTGGGCGGCACCACTGCAAGACCTCTCAGCTCTGCTACGGGAGCGTTCAGCACCTGTCTTGGAGTGATTGGCACCACTATAGGACCGCTCGGCACCGCCCCAAGAGTGCTCGGCTCTGTTGTTGGAGTGGTCGGCACCTCCTCTCTAGCGTCTCCACCACCGTGGATGACCAAGTGCTCGACGAGAAGGTGTTGGTGAAGCTGCCAGCTTCCCCCGTGCTCGGACTATCCCAGTCCCAGGCTGCCTTCTCGTCGAACACGACGTTGCGCGAGACAACTATCTTGCCTCCGTGTGGGTCATAGAGCTGGTATGCCTTGGTGCCCTCCTCGTAGCCTAGGAGTACCATCGGCGTGCTCCTATCTTCCAGCTTGTCGATGTGAGGCTTAGTGTTCTTCACATGGCCGATGCAACCAAATGTCATGAGGAAGGAAACATTTGGCTTGCGTCCATGCCAAGCCTCGAACGACATCTTGCCCTTCAGGGCTTTGGTGGGAGCACGGTTGAGGATGAACATCGCCATGGTCACCGCCTCTTCCTAGAACTTTACCATCATGCTTTTGGCCTTCATCATGCATCGAGCCATGCCGACCACCGTCTGGTTCCACCGCTCCACCATGCCATTCTGCTGTGGCGAGTACAGCACGGTGTGGTGTCGCACCACACCCTGATCCGCGCAGTACGCAGCGAACTCCACTGAAGTGAATTCGTCGCCGCGATCAGTCCGCAGCACGCATAGCTTCTTACCGCTCTCCGCCTCCGCACGCGCTTTGAACTTCTAGACCGCTTCCGCTGCTTCGGTCTTGCTGGTCAGAAGCTGCAGCCACATGAACCGGCTGTAGTCATCCACCAGCAAGATGAAGTACTTGTGCCCACTGTGCATCATCGGCGTGATCGGCCCACAACCATGGCTCCTCCGTGTGCCATGCAGCCAAGTAGATGGGCTGCTCCACCTTCAAGTCGAGTAGGTACAGCCGGTTCCGGGACCTCTTCACCTTTGCAAGAAGCCGCTGCTCCTGGTCCCTAATCCTAATGATGCCGTCCTTGATCAGTACCTCGCTGCCGTGCTCATACAGCTGGACAATGCTGATGATGCTTGAACGCAGCTGCGGGATGTAATATACATCTATCAGCGCGCGGTGCACGCCGTTCTGGCACCTAAAGATGATGGTGCCGCGCCCTCGGATCGCTACCCTTGAGCCATCACTGAACTTCACCGTGCCAATCGCGTTGCCGTCTAGCTCAGAGAAGGCTTCCTTGAAGCCCGTCATGTGGTTGCTGGCATCGGAGTCCAGATACCACCGCTGCTCCTGCTCGTCGCCCACACGTCCGAGGTGGACTTGGGTGCGCGGTTCATCGAGGTTGACAGCCTTCAGAGCCTTGCTGTGCCCTTCCACCGCCATCACCTCTCCATTCTCCTTGGCCTCAACGTCGTGGAGTGCATAGAACGTTGCCATCAGGAGAGTGGCTTCATCATTCTCATCGGCCAGCGTTAAATGAGCCTTAGTCTTTTTCTTTTGCTTGCGATTTTGGGCACTCCTTTGCCCAATGGCCCGTCTTCCCGTAGCGTCGGCAGGTGTTGGGGTCGACCTTCTTCTTCTTCTTCTTCTCCGAAGAAGCCTTGCCGCGGCGCTTGCCATTGCCACCGCGGCTGGAGGAGGCTTCCCCTGACTTCTTCTCCTTCATCCGGACAGCACACTCCTCTGTCAGCAGCAGCTTGCCGCTATCCGTCGTCGCTGTGGCCTGCTCCATGTGCTCATCCACCACTCGTAGACGGTCTGTCACATCCTCAATGGTGAGGGTGGACAAGTTCAGCATCGTCTCTATGGAGAGAGCGATCTGGATGTACTTCACCGGCATGGAGTGGAGATACATGGAGACTGCCTCTTCTTCGTCGATGGTGACGCCGTGGCTCCTCAGCTTGCTGATGAGCGACTGCAGGCGGAGGGAGAAGTCCTCCACCGACTCACCATCCTTGAACTTGAGGTTGGCGTACTCCTGCTTCAGCAGCTGGGCCTTCGCCTTCTTTGCACGGTCGGAGCCGACGCGCATCGCTGCAATGGTCTCTCATGCCTCCTTAGCAGAGTTCTTTGCCCCAACGGCTCCCTGTACTCCGCTGGCACAACAGCGAGGATAGCCTCCAACGCTGACATGTCATCTTCTTCGTTGTCGGTGCCCTTGTCAATGGTATTCCAGAGCCGTTGGGCTCTAAGCTTGACTTTCATGGTCACCGCTCACTCGCCATAGTTAGTGAGTCAGCGTCGGCCAACTGGTGTCGCTGACTTCCCGCACCGTGCGCACGACGACCTCCTGTCGTGGCTGGGCAGCCACAGCAACGCCGCTGCTGTCGGTCCGGCGACGGCGTTTGTACGGCTTTGATACCATTTGTTGGCCTGAGATCTCCCGCACGGGTGAGCTGACCGCTCACCGGCGTTCTCGCACACACACTACGACTGGAGGTATAAGAGGGAGGGAGAACAGGACGCGCACACACAGCACGAGCACCAGCGTTGGTCGGAGCTCTGCAGAGGAGATGACTAAACTAAACTCTCTCTCCTCACTAAGTTGTAGTGGGAAGCTATATATACAACTCTAACCATCTAATCCTAGTACACAGACATGGCAGGTTGCCATACTGCTACACTGACTGGATGTGATAACAGGGCTGACTTTTGCGTCTGTCCCTGCGGTGGCTACAATGCGGCAGGGGAGCCTTTCGGCGTCTGTCCCTACCGTAGCTATAGTGCAGCAGCAGGGAAGCCATTTCGACGCCAGCCCCTGACGCGCGTATAGAGGGATAGCAACATATTACTTTACAATGTTGTCATACTACCTTTTAGTGTTCCCACTAGCCACTGAACAAATAAATCAACTGTAAATCTGCAATTAAGTGATGTTCTCCATGATTATTCTCCCTTCGATGTGCCTATACTATAAACTAGTGTGTATGCATGGTTTGCAATTTCTGTACCTTCTTCTTAGCATAGATAGATAGAGCTGTCCGATCTAATAAGCGTTCATGCAGATCTTAGGATTTTCAGTAATTTCGGGGATATTTTTTTTTGAACTGTCACGAGGGGGGGGTTATTGATAAACCATCAATTTCGGGGATATATACAACAAAGTAATGCTTTGATAATGTGACTTTATCCTATTGGAAAGGTAGAGACGGAGAAGAAAACACACAAGACGGACTTAACTTATTAATCATGATGGTGCACTGTTCTGGACTAGTTAGCTCCTTAGTAGTCCTTACTAGTTGGAGCGTTGGACCACAAATTGACAGCGGCTTTTGACGTTTTCCATCACTTTTATTCGGCCAAACAGCTAGATATATAAAGATACAGATATGTACCAATGCAAATTAAGCTAGCGAAATCAGGTGTATAGCTCCTTTCTTTCTCAAGCATCAAGCAATTAACAAGAAGCGCGATAGATTGCACCAAGATGCATGTATTTCGAAACTGAAATGGCCGAGCAGTATGCTCTATGCTGCAAGCCTGAAAGGACATTCAGCGGTTCAGCGTGCACATACAGCGTATATTATTGCCCCGTTCGTTTGGCTGATAAGTCATGGTTGAAAATACCGTTGGCTGATTTATTATGAAAGAAAAATACTATTCGTTCACTGGAAAAGTATTGCCAAGCGAACGGGGCATGATTCAGGAGAGACATGGAACCGAACCACTCACGATTGTGGCGCTGGACGTCGTCACCGGATTGCTGCTGCCGCCGCCGCCTAGCCCCAGCCCTGCCTCCAGCACCGCCGCGGAGGCCACCTCGCCGCCCCGGCTCAGCGGCACGTCGAACGTGAGCCCGTGACCCGGCAGCTGTCCGTACTGCGCGTGCGCGTACCCGTTGTCGAACAACGGCGGCGGCGGCGCTCTCCGCTGCTCAGCCTCGGCGGCCACCGCCGGGGCCGGGCCGCGGTGCAGGTGGGGCGCGGGGTCATTGAACAGCCACGTCACGCTGTCGTGGTCCTCGTCGTGGCCGAAGAACTGGAACTCATGCAGCCCCGCCGCCGCCGCGCTACTGCCGACGACGCTGCTGGGTTCCTCCTCTGGCTGCTGGTGCCACATCCCGGGAAACCCGCGGTTGAGGTCGGCGACAGCGACCCCGCACCGCGCGCCACCGCCGATCCCATGGCCGTGGTGGCACGCGCACTCCCCTACGCCACCGCCGCATACGCGGCACGCGGCGCTCGACGCCGACGCCGACATCCTACGTACGACGACGTCGCCGCCGCACGTATGAATATATGAACTCACTACTCCCTTGACCCGGCCCTCTTCCTCCTCCGGCCAGCTTCCACCACACCTCCCTGTGTGGTTTGTGAGCTCTCCTCTCTCCCCCCCACTTGCTTGTTTGCTTGCCCGGCCGGCCGCTCTCTCGCTTCGCTCGTACGCGTGCGTTGCGAGAGAATGATGATGTGCTCGATCAGCCGGCAGGCTTGGTGTGTGTGTGGAGGAGAAGAGAGGGAGAGGGGCGGGGGAGGAATAAGTACGCGCGCGCCGTGATGCGGATGCGGCCAATGAGAGCGGGGCAAGAGATATGAGATGGGAGCGATTCTTACGTGGAGGATCCGGAGCCACCTTTCTCGTCCCTCCAAAGGCTAGATCATTTGGCGATTCTGTGCAAACATGCTTTTACTTTCTTCTGTATGGTGGATCGATTTTGGTTGTTTGTGCTGTACTGGCTGATCGTCAGTAAATTACTAGTGCGTGCGTGTAGTCTTCTTTTAACTAACTTTTGCATCACAGAAGCTACATAAGTTCCTTTTTGAGTGCTTTTCATATAGTCTGCTACAAAATGCAAAAATAATGGAACATTTTTCGTATTATATTTCGTTTTGCTCATTGTTACTTACAAATTTCCTCTGGTTGAATTTTGTTGGTGCGCGAAGAATAATCATGTGAATCATGCTGCGACAAGGGTTGCTTTCTTGAATGTTCCCAAAAGGTGAAAACGGAAATACGGGTCCATTTCATCCACTCAAGGACGAAGGCTTGGACGCAGGAGATCCACGTTTGACTGCAAGGATATGAGGCTTCATGTGTGATGGGCATTCTTCCTCGCTCCACGCACTCCAGCACCTCTGGGGCTGCGACAACATCACATAATTAGTACACTATTGTTCATAGCATAACAGATCGATGCAAGGCACATGTTAACCCGCAAACTGCAAACTCTTGTATCGATCGAACAAAAATACATACTAATTTGTGGTCAACTATAAATAACCGGTTCTATGGTCACTTTGAGTTATCATAACCACTATTTATAAAATTATTATAGCTCCTCCTAAGTGATTTGGGCTTTTGGGAGCAGCTTTTTACTTCTAAAAAAGTCAAAAGTCAACCAAAGGGGTGAAAACCCCGGAAGCTGTTTTTCCAGAAGCAACTACTTTTAGGTAGTACAGTTTTGAAAGCATCTTAGACCTTGCTTTCGGCTTTTACCTTTTTGCTTTTTGAAATAGTGAAAATAGAGAGCCATTTCACAGTTGTTTCAAAGAAAGTAGAGAAAGGAGGTAATTTTTATACTTGTTTGAACCAAACAGGTCACAACTTTTCCACATGCCACAACCTGCTATAGCTTTTCCACAATCCACATCTCGCAACAGCTTTTTCCAAAAGACATAGATGAACCAAACACACCCTTAAATGTAGACTTGTTCGCTTGCGCTGGCTACAGTTCAAGTTACAATACCTAGCAGTTCAAAAACTGCAGCTGAAGCGAAATCATTATGATAAACATGCATTCACATTATTGTAAAGTAGTACTCCCTCTTCCTGGAGAAGTCAAACAATTTCAATTTTAAACACCTCTATAAAAAAAGTACTAATATTTTCTATTTCAAAAGATAGATTGATTATGAAGTATATATTCATAGTATCTATTGGTGACATAAATGTTGATACATTTTTGCTATAAATAGGTCAAATTTTAGAGAATTTGAGTAAACTTAAACCTAGAATATCAGAATCAATATCAAAATAAAAAAATATGCACAATGCAATTTCACTTGCATTTTTTAAACATTATCGTAAGTTGATATAGTCATAAAATAAATTATTCTGTAATCAATCACATATTAGCTGGCGTACCACCATGCTACGTACTCCTATCTACTAAGACAGTGACCGTCACTGGCGTCACTGACCACTTACATAGGGACGGACACAGGAGCATGTAATGTTCAGTAAGTCATACCAATACCAGTTGGTAGTACATGTGTGGCTGTCAATAGGTCAAGAGCCTACCTCCGCGAGCTCTCTTTTCAATATTATATTAAAAAGTAGATAAATATAAGCGTCGTCATCTAGGGCCATCCGGGATTGCACGAAAAGACTAATCTAATGCGCTAAAAGTAAACGTGTTTAATGCATGATGTAAAAGAAATAGGTCGGCGAATTGAACGTTCCTTAAGTGGCTAGGTTTCTTGCAGTGAGCTCTACCCACCAGCGTCGATTTGAGGTGGGTGTTCATGTTTTCTAGATTTTTCTAGGATTTTAATTATGATGTTATTCTTTTACCTGGATGTATTGTAAAATTTAGACGACTTGCACTTGCTTCTCGACAACGAAGCATATGTAATTGTTTATAAGGGTAGGATGTGTATCTTTATATGTAGGTGCATATAGAGGTAGGATATGTATCTTTAAGTGGTTTACGAGTAGTTTTTTCACTGGATTTATTCTAGGATTTTACCACATTGTTCTTTCAGTGGTAGAGTAGGATGTGCATTGCGGTCCAGTCCTAGGGTCTCTTTGGTTCAATTGTGAGCTGTGAAAAAACTGATGTGAGCTACGTGTTATGAAAAAACTACAAGTTGTTTGCTTAGAACAACTTTCAAACCTACCCCCACTCTTTATCTTCCTTAAAACAACTATAAAACATCTCTCTATTTTCATCCATTTGAAAAAACAGAAAGCTGGAAGCAAAAAGGTGCTACGAAAATTATACCACGTGAAAGCAGTTGCTTTTGAAAAAAGCAACTTCTGCTTCTACTCGTTTGGTTAGTGGTATGCTTTTTGGCAGCAGAAGCACTTTTCAAAAGTTGAACCAAACATAGCCTTAGTCTTTAAAACTACTTATGTGCTTATTAGCTGAGCATTCCATTTTTGCTAAGCCATGCCAGTGGATGCAAGTATGTTTATACTTACTCATTGTGAAGAAAAATTCGCAAATAGCAAGAATCGGTGTGACCAGCCTTAGGGCCCCTTTGGTAGGGCTTCTTGAGTAGCTCCTGAAGCTGTTTTTCAGCTCCTTGTACCAAACGCCTCATTTGCTAGGTGCTGTATAAAATGTGCTCTCTCACAGCGTACTGGCAGGTCGTGAAGCCAAAAAAACTAGCTTTCTATATGGTTGTGTGGGCCGTCCCCGAACTGTCCTACTTTGTGCGGGTAAGGTGTGGGGCGGGCAGATGGGACGGAGGAGCTGAAGTGGGCAGGGACACAAGGGTGCCCAAAGCACCGGGATGGCGCACGCGGCCGAGCGGATGCAGGAAGCGGGCAAGGTGGAGGCGCTCGAGCAAGTGCGGTGGCGAATACATTCAAGTAGACGCGCTAGAGGTGGGCGAGCAAATGGATGAGAGGAGCCTGAGTGAATAAAGAGAGAGAGAAGAAGAAATAGGAGAACAAATGGATGAGATAGGCGCCCAAGTGGATAAGGAGAGAAGAAAATATAGGAGGTGAAGGAAAAGGTGAAAAAATACGATGTTATGGTCATTTTATTCGTTTGTCTACTGTGAGAAGCTATTTTACTAAACATTTTATCAAAAATAGTTTTGGCTTCACTAGAGGAGCCACTCTTGGAGTTGAAGTAAAAAACAACAACTTCACTACTGAAACTGTACCGATCGGGCCCTCAAGCTTTTCATTAGTGACTCTTTTGGTAAAGCTGTGAAAAATATCATGTTTGTACTTTAATAGGTATCTAACTTGGAAAAATTAGTTCCAATATGTCAAAAATGGGCATAACTATCTTAGGCATGAATGTTGAGGTGATTTTTGCAACAAAACAAATAGGGGTCTGCTTTTGTAACCAAAGGTCATATCAAACTCAGAGTAACACCGGAAAAAACCGCCACATATGTTTTTTTAGACTTAAGCCATAAGATGTATTGTCTCAAATGCCCACCCAACTCGATTTTGTTGCAAAAACCACTCCACCAAGAATGACCTAACCCATTTCTATTGGGTTTTTTCCAATTTAGAGCATGTGACATGGCATTTATCAAAGCTGTATATTATAAATACAATTTCAACATTTTTCAAAACTTCTACTATCTGCAAGACTTCTTCCGTTGTAACACGATTAATAAGCACAATCCAAGCACTAAAGTAATCTTGACTTGCCTAGAATAGCATGTAGTGGCTCCATGGTAGAGATGGCAATGGGCACGAACCCATTGGCTTTTGCCAATCCAAAACCATGCCCATGAACATAAAATGTGCTCGTTAAAAAACCCATGACCCATCATGGGTTTAATTTTGCGCCCCGATCCATGCCCACTCAGGTCATCAGTAACCAATCAGTCGTTCATGCCCGCAACAGCAACCACACCACGTCACCACCAGTAAGCAGATAGTAGTATAATACATATTTAGAGGTGTTATATACTCATGTATGGGTACTGCATAGTATAATGAAAGATAACATAGATAATAAATCACATCTCACCAATTATACAACAGCCAACCACATAGTTCATATACTAATGATATGCTCCCTCTGTCCTAGAAAGAGTGTCATTGTCACTTACCGAGAAGTAAAACATTTCTAACTTTGACTAAATATATATAAGAAAATATTAATATTTATGATGCATAATCGCTGAATATATTTTCATTATAAAGTTAATTGGATATATAAATGTTGAAAATATTTTCTAAAAATCTAGTCAAACTTAAGAAAGTTTGACCAGCACAAATTCCATAGTGACCTTTTTGGGATAGAGCATCAGTCAATCAGGATCTTAGTCTTTCGAATGTGGCATGACGTGCAAGCTCAAGCGTGAATGTGTGATCTAGATACGTGTTGCCGCCGCCGTAGTATGGTCAGGTGCGTGAGAGGGTGAGCTAGGATAGGGTTTGGGTGAGAAGCTTGTCTAATATGTGACTCTAAATGGATCAATATAGTCGAGAAAATTGGAGTATTGTGGACTGATACGAGCTACTCTTCTATGATGGACTAGGTTTAAAACACTCATGGGTTTGCGGGTTTGGGTACTACGGCCCTAGACCCATGTTCACCAACCCGTGGATTTGGCTTTTTGCCCACTAACAAACCCATGGGTAGAGAAATCAACCCATGCCCTTGCCCTGATAATAGGATACCCGTTGGGTTTCGGGTACCCATTGTCATCTCTAGTCCATGGGTAGAATTGGCCAGGCAAGTGCTCCCATGGAGTGCTTTTGCAATAGAGTTTCACTACTCTAGGTCCATGGATCACTACCAGATCCAAACCCAGCATCATTGCTATGATCTCATAGACGGTTGGTATGATGGGCTGGCCTACCACTGTCAGTTCCTAGACCCAGCAATAATGATTGGAAGATATATCACCATTGGGTCAAGACTTGACCCAACAATGATATGATAAGGGTCAGTGTCCTCGGGTCAAGCCTCTACCTAATAGTGAGAGTATGATACTCACTGTCAGGTCAATTTCTTCAACCTGGCAATGACCTTGATTTCCCAATTTTTTGGTGATACATTTTATTATTGCATTTAAATAGAGGTTATTTCCAATATTTTATATTTGATTTTATTAATGCATCACATATCTCACTGCCATCAAGATTTTACTAGAATTATAGTGTGTTTGAATCTCCATCACATGATTCAATAATGAATATATCATAATAGAAAACCATACATAGTAGGTAGAGATCAAGTTAATACAAACCTGGTGTCATGAAGTACAAACCAAAGTCCATACAAATATAATTACACATGATATTTATATTCTCATTAATTCAAACCAAGTGGAGCACACCCACTACTACTAGTTATTACATTGCATGTATAGTCCGTGTGGTGAATACCTTTGATTGTGTAACTGAGCACTTTATTTAAATAAATCAACTTATGAATTAGTGCACTCACTTGCTTCATACAGCTGAGCACATGGACTAGCAGAGATGTAACATATTTGTCTAAATTTTCATGACCCAAAAACAACCCAAATAAAAACTTTGCTAAGCCTCCTTGTTAAGCCTAATTTGAGCCTTTACTCTAATCCCTTTGAGCTATAATCCTAGGTCTAGAGGAAGCCTTCTTTATCTTAGAAGTCTAGATCAGATGTGTCCTCTAGTCTGATCCCTAGAAGCATATTTATCAACCATCCCCTTCTCCCAACTTGTTACCCTTAGTCGTTTTACTCGAATCTTCTCTAGGACAATAATCGATCTTCGAACATAGGAACGACAAATAGAACCATGTCCGCCCCAAGGTGCTTAGTACCCCACAGTTCAGGCCACAAGGGAGCAGTGTATCATCGATAGATCTCACCAACGTCGGAGCAATACAAGGCCTAAATGATGGATGCAACCTAGAGTGAAGCCCTCAAGGAACGCACCAAGGATCATCAGCCCAACTAAAACTTGTCAAAGAAGGGCAATGGGCTAGGCTTTGACTAGGAACTGGTCATGAAACTTACTTGTGAGGAAAGAACTTGGTGAGGGGTAGGGCCACCACGAGTGTAGGATCTCATGTGGTATAGCTCGCTTGAGTGCCAAGGATCATCGCATCTATCATAGTGAGTTGGAGTAAGCCCCATACAGACCACATGCCATAGTATGGGCATGGTAAGCCTAGTATCATGTGTTGAGTAGATAACCACATGTATTCAGCGTGAGGTAGAGTGTGGGGTAGCAAGGAGGGCTAGTACCACTACTCACCATCAACCATTTATGGGCAATTCAGCCATACTTGAAAAAGGTTGGGGCCCTGAGTCAACCCTTATCCGGGCATGGATATTCAGGTTCTACCTTGCTTCCCGTGTGGGTACAATTCTACACCCCTGCATAGTTTTGACTTATGCGCCCATTCTTGGAATGATTAGCATTGTTTTGGCTTCTAGCTTCAGAGTAGGGAGAGCAATATGGTTATGGTTAACTATGGTTGTTCAATCATGTAATGTTTAATTAGTTGTTTATCACTAAATAATTAGCAACATGAACATAGCATGTCATTTTAACCTATGTCATGATTTTATGAAAATATTTAAAAATGAACTATAACCCCCTTTGCATCCACCAAATATACTTATGTTGGAATAAGCCTTCTGAGTATCTTTGGGGGTGTTTGGTTGGGCTATGGCTTTTGGAAAAGTAGTTGTGAGCTGCGACTTTTGAAAAAGCTGATGTAGAATGGGGGTTGTGAGAAAAGCCAAAAGCCCTTTGTTTGAGCAACGGTGGCTTATGTTCCATCCTCGCTCACTTACAAATGGACCCCGCTCGTCAGTCTCATGCACATCTTCTTTCTCTCGTAGGTCAACTATAGGCCCGCAGCCGAGCACGCGCCCACGGCGGAGCTCATGCGCGGCCGAGATCTCGCCCGCGTCCGTTCGCATCGGCATCTGCATCGGGGTCCACATCGGGGTCCGTCCACATCCGCGTCCATCCGCATCGGGGGGTCCGCATTGGCGTCCATCCGCATCGGGGCAGGGGCTGCTGGGGCTAGAGACAGGACAGGGGCCACGGCCGCCTTTGGCTGCTCACACGGAGATCGCAACGGCTGCTCGCCAGGGTCATGGAAGCCACGTCCCGAGCTCGCAGAGCCAGGGGAGAGGATGGGAGCTCGCGAGCGCCCCATGGCTCTGGTGCCGCGGGATAGGAGCGGGTCAAGCGCACATGGCGGCTCTGGTAACATGGAGGCGCGGTGGCCTAGCGTGGCGGCCGGGGCTCACCGGCCGAGGGCACGACAGTCTGTGCTCGCCGTGCTAGGGCGCGGCGGCCTAGCTCACCGGTGTGGGTCACAGCGGTCGGGGATGTGGGCACCAGGTTGGGGCATCGGGCGCTGGGCATGGGGCTGCCAGAATCGAAGAGGATGACTAGAGAAGCATTGCGGCCTGTGAGCGATAAGCGGATGGGGAAAAGAACAGAAGGCAAAATCGAATCGGTACCTACATAACCAGTGGCAGGTGGGTAATTTTCGTGACCAAAAGCAGGTGAAAGCAGAGGTGGTGGTGCTGTGAAATTTGTACTAGACAAAAGCTGCTTTTGGCTATGGCTTTAGGTGGAAGCCAACCCCTTTGGTTGGCTTTTGGCTTTTGGGGAGCAAAAGCCAAAAGCCAAATTAAACAGGGCCTTTGTACCCATGGTACTACCATTTAATTATTTCTGGTAGCCAAAGATTGTGATGGCCACGAGCGAATCTCAAGTTTGGTCAGAGGCATAGGATTGAACAAGGTGGGTGCCCTACTCCACTCTGTGTAATCTCTAGAAGAGCGATAACAACACAAGAACCAAAAGGTGTCTAGTTGTGTATCTTTCGAGTAGTGCTAAACACCTTAGTTAGATCTCCACCTACTACTTCGTCTTGTAATTAAACTTCTAGTATATCATAGTGGGTCTTTCTTGGATACGAATTCAAGTAAGTTGGTTGAATATGTGTGGATACCATGTCTGTACCCTTGTGATTTGATTCTATGGTTTTGCACTAGTGGAGCTTGCAAATTGCAAAGGGGCTCCTATGATTAGTTGGCTTAAATTGAGTTGGTCGAGAGGACGACACAAGGTTTAGGTCGGTGAAAGCCCTAGTTTGGTTTTGGATAATTGATGAAACCTAGGACTAACCTTTGATCTAAGAGTGTGAATTAGATAAGGTGGTCCAATCCAAGTGGTGGAGCAAATTAGAGGTCAATGGTGATGAAGGTGGACATAAAATGAAGATGATCAAGCTCCAACTTGGAAAAGAAGAAAGAGATAAACAAAACCAAGGTGATCAAGGCAAAGGTATAAGATAGGTTGTATTTTTGGTGATCAAGACACTATAGAGAGTGTGATCATGTTTAGGATTGATAGTCGTACTATAAAGAGGGGAAATATTTGGCTAAACGGTTATCGAGTGCCACTAGGTGACATTGTTCTTGCATATGCATTTAGGAACCTAGTGTGCTAACTTTGACCCTTATAAAATGCTTTGAAAAATGCTAACACATGTGCACATCAGTTCTACACTTTGTGGTTAGCAATATAGAAGCAAGGGTGAAGTGGTTGTGGACTTAGAAAAAGAAAAAGAAGAGAAAGTCCATGACTAGATGCTGTAGTCAGGGTAATCTGCGCGTCCAATCAATTATAAGTGGCGATGCTGTGCTAGCCAAGAAGGCCGAGGAAGGACCGGACGCTGGCCCTGGCTTCACCGGCACATCCGGTCACTTTTCCTAGAGGAGGCGAGTTGGGCGATCGGACGTGCAGGGTCCGCGTCAGGTCGTTGGTGACGTACGCTGATGTCAGCACCTAGGGAGCGCGCTATAGAGAAGAGTGAGGACCGGACGCTAGGGCATGTCAGTTCGACGTTGACCTGATGCACTTAGTCGGTGTTTTCCGGCTCTGGATGCTTACTAGACTCGATCAGACCCTGCCTTGAGTCGCGTTAGGTCGGTTTGAGCAGCGTGTCCAGTCATTTCTTAACCGCGCGAGTGGAATCATTTTGACCGTTGAGATCCGATGGCTGAGGTTTGAACTGTGGACACGTGATAGCCATCGGATCGATCGGACGCTGGTGACCGGACGTAGGGCTAAGTCCGGTCAGTGCGTAGAGCCCTCTCTCTTGACCCTAATGGCTCTATTCGTTTGAGGGGCTCTATAAATGGTGTTTGGCTAGCTTGGTGAAAGGTTCTTGTTTGGTTTTGGTAATTGAGTGACAACCTTAGGTGGACTAATATGTGTTTGAGTGAGATACATAGGTGATTAGTCTACAAGTACATGTGTGTGAGCAACATATGCTATGACGGTGAAGATGGCTTGGAGATGTTCCAAGCTCACACATGTGATGGAGGAGCTCATTGCACATGAAACATGACATTGAATCATGTGATCAAGGTGGAGAAGATCAAGACATGACTTGGCTCGATGGATCGGTTGCAAGTGTGAAGGGCAAGTTGAGTGATGACTTGGTGCCGATGGACCAAAGCAATGGTGAAGAGCAAGTGAAGTCAAGATTGATGAACCAATATGGTCACATGATGATATAGAGTGGATTATATCATTGTTGATCATATTGGTGCATGTGTTGCATCGATATTGGAGGAGATGGAATGGAATGCGCAAGGCAAAAGTATAACCTAGGGCATTTCATTTCACCGGTCATAGGTGTGTAGAGAAGTTGATGACCGGGTTTAGGATAGATGGTCGTACTATTAAGAGGAGAAAACTTGTTTGATATTGGTCATCTAGTGCCACTCGAGTGATCTAACTTTGCATCATTGCTAGGATCGAGTGGCGTGGCAAGTTGAATGGCTAACTCCTTAAAAATGATTGTGAAAATGCTAACACACATACACATGGTGGTGTACACTTGGTTATGTTGGCACCTTTGCAAAGGAGAAAGAAGTTGGAGTTGAAATGGATCAACTCGGTGAAGAAACAGAGGCAAAAAGAGGTCACTGGAGGTGACCGGACGCTGGCCTCGGCTGGACCTATGCGTCCGGTCATGCTCTGCAGTGAAGGTGCAGGCATCGGTCTTCGACTGGACACTGGGCAAAGAAGTGATCTAACACGTAGGGGCCGTGTCCGGTCATCTCTGACGCATGCTGACGCAATGGCATGGGCGTAGCGATGACACATGGCAGGCGGTGAAGGACTGGACGTAGGTGCTGAGTCCAGTCAGGTTGGACCTGACGCGTTCGGTCATCGTTTGGCCCTCTCTGGACCTCTCTAGAAACGATCAAACACTGGCAGCGGCATGTTCGGTCATCGGTTCGGTGGGGGGGCGTGCATAGGATCTGACATAGCGTGGGTGCGTCCGGTCAGTGTCTGGTGAGTTCGATCATTACTTGACTGTTGAGGAGGTGTCAATGACCGTTGAGATCAGGTGTCTCAAGTTGAACGCTAGCACCATGTGGACGATGATCTACGACCGGACGCAGGGCCTGGCACATCCGGTCATCACGACCTGCGCATCCGGTCGATGCACAGCAAGCCCAGTGAATGGGTAATGGCTCTATTCGAGGATGGGGCCATAAATAGAAGTGTTGGTCAGCCTTGGGCCAGTTGCTGAGCACACTAAAGCCTTGGTGGCTAATGTGGTGGTGCTTGGGAGCCCTCTAACTCACTTGTGCTTGATAGTGATCATCCAATCGAGTGAGTGAGCGATTCTAGTGCGATTGTATCGTGAGGTTGCATCGAGTGGCACTAGGTGATCGTGTTGCAAGCTGGTGGTGCTTGTTACTCTTGGAGGTTGCCACCTCCTAGATGGCTTGGTGGCTTGTGACTCCGTTGAAGCATGCGAGAAGATTGTGTGGTGCTCCAGAGGAGGATTTGTGAGGGGGATTGTGCTCACCCCGTGGGGATTGTAAAGAGCAACTCTAGTTGAGCGTGTCATTGAGCTACCCTCACTTTTGGGGTAGGTTCTTGCGGTGCCCGACGTGCGGGCTTGGTGGGTGATGCCAATTAGCCGCTGAACCACCAAGTGAGCGTGCCGACAAGCATGTGAACCTCGAGAGAAAAATTGGTGTGTCACTTGTCTCTTGGATTTCTCCCGGTGATTGATTGGTATTCATCTTGTGATTGGTTCATTCCTCGGTGTGGCGGTATAATCATCTTACTTACTCAATTACTTTCCCGCAAACTAGTTGTAGCAAGCTCTTTAGTGTAGCTAGAATTGAGAGCTTGTATTGTAGCTTAAGTTCATCTAGTGAAGCTCTTTAGTGTAGCCTTGTTGAGAGCTCTTAGTGAGTAGCAACCTAGCCTTATTGTGTGCCTAGTGATCATAGCAACTAGAATTGTTGGGATAGGTGGCTTGCAACCCTTGTAGAGCTAGAGCAAAATTGCATTACGCCATTTGTTGTACTAATCAATTGCTCTAGTGGTTTTGTAGAGTTTTAAATAGGCTATTCACCTCACTCTAGCCATATTAGGACCTTTCAGTCGGCTAACCCGTGGGGTCCTCACATAAATTGTAACAAGCCTGAGTTGCTCTATGGATTGATGTAGAATTGATTGGTTGCTACAAGCAGCATAAGTAAAATCATGATCCAGAATATGCAAGTAGTGTCAACTTGGCCTGGGCAAAAAATACCGAGAACCGAAACCGAACCTAAAATACCAAGAACAACTGAACCAAAATACTAAAACTAAAGTTTTTGTACCCTATTCGGTTCCTAATTCCTAGGAACCGAACTTATATCGGTAAATTCGGTTCTTTACCTCGGTAAACCAAATTTCCTAAACCATGTGTAGTGTATTGAGTGCGAGTGTTGTTATATTATTTATTGTATTATTGTAGACCATTATATTGTGTATTTGTGGTACTCTACTCTTCATCTTGTGCACTTTTATATGTATGTATTTGACACTATCATTCTCTATGAAATCATGTCAAAATTATGTTTTGAACCTACTGTTACATTCCTGTATGAACTGTTTGTTATTTTTTGGTAAATATCGAACCGAGCCAAAGTTCCTTGGTACCAATTTTTGGAAGGACCTAATTGGTACCTATTTTCCAAGGAACCATTTTGTGTGGAAAGAACCGAACCTATCGGTTCGGTAATACCGAATGCTCTAGCCTAGTGTCAACAAATAGAATATGAGAATGACGAATGGTAAATAATAATAATAATAATAATAATAATAATAATAATAATAATAATAATCATCATCATCATCATCATCATCATCACTTTGACTATACCACATCATTGCAATCCTTTCATATATTGCTGCAACATTTGGATTACCCTCGTATAAAGCTTGTAATAGGACCGCAAGCGCTTTAAAACAAGCTTTCACAATATTTCTCTCTATAATGGATATTTGTATAGCACCTATTTCAATATCGATACAACATCATCATAACTGCCCATTATAGGATGTGTTTGCCACGTCATTGATCGTATCAACTCCATGGAACCATAGTGAATCTTGAAGCCAACTGTTGACGGTAATTTCGTCATAGTTTTGTATCATCAAACCATCAATGAAGTGTCACCCTTGTAAGGAAATGAGCATAACATGATCTCATTTTGTACAAATAATATGGTTACACATGCACATCTTAGTATTTAAATGCAGGAGGAAGAGTGGAGGAAATGAGTGGGTGTTGACGGTAGTTAACAACCATTATAAACCATCAATATAATGCATTAAAATGATCACCAATATAGGTTTAGGGGTTTAAACTAACAAATTCCATGAGTTTTGGTGAATCTGTGTTTTTAGTAGGGTTTATTCAGAAAATTGTCAAGGTGGACCCAAATATCAGAATTAATCGTGTTTATCCGTGACGAGAACAACTCTAGAAGATTCCAGAGGACACCAGAGGGTGAACCACCAAAGAAAGGAGGAGGTAGCCGCCAGGTAGGGCTATCCGGCCCCACCTACAGGCCGGCCGACCATGTGGGGCCCCCTGTCAGCCTCTCGTTTCAATCGGTACTCCACCGCCTTAGGATTTGCATCTACATCGTTCTTTCAAGTCGGTTTGATCCGAGAGCTCAGGATTGACGCTCCCCCTATATATACCAGCCCCTGCCACCCTCCCAGGGTAAAATCCTCCATCATTCAAGAACTCAGAAACCCAGATCATCCTCAGAGCTCCACCATATTCTAGGGCATAGCTAGCTAGGCTAGATCTAGAGGGAGGCAAGCTTCACTTGGATTCCTGATCTTATCAAGAGCGTGGCTTGGTATAGCCCCCTGTATCCTCTTTTGTATCTTTTATTATTCATATGTTTGCTACAATTGATTTGACATTGTTCTTAATATTATTCATGTTTCTAGTTATCATGTTCATCGTCTACTTTGATTATATGCTTAGTATAGCTAGATTATCATAATGTTCAAGCATAAATTTGTATAACACTCGCTCCAAAGTACAAGGGGTGAGTGGTCGACATTGTGTAAGCATGGTACTTATATGTTGTTTACCTGCGGATGCACCCTATATTTCGGGCCATGTGGTAGATCGTGGATGTGACACTCCCATTGAATCCTTTGTAGTCCACTCCCCGAATATAGGTCAAGTAGGATCTAATTATGAAGGAAGTCATGCTTTATTCTTGATCTTCCTTAGTAATATCCTTTGTGTAGATATGGAGTTAATCTTAGCCATGATTATTAAGTATAATTGCACTAATCATAGTATGCTTTGACTTGTAATTAAGAATGACTTAGGAATTATTTCTCTAATATCTACTTAGTCATGTTAATGACATAGAAAGGAGTACTCTGAGTGATTAATATCATTTATCATTTACCATTCATGTATATTTATCTCTTGACTTACCCCTGTTGTGAGTAGAGTAATGGTTATGGTTTATCTCTCCATCATATGTATAAGTTATCAATATATTCCATCTGCTCGTCCTTCCCAGTGGTAAAAATATAAATAACGATACCTAGAATACTCCCGGGTGAAATGCTACAATGGTAAATTATCTGTACGCTTACAGATCCCTTCATATATATATTTGCATTCTTTCTAATCACAATAAAATACTTAAGTACTTATTAGTGTCATTCTAGAGGTGACGCTAGAATGTATCAACTAGCATTTCTGGCATCATAGCTAGGGATGACAACTTAGCAAAAGTAATGTTAAGAAATGTCAACAGCATTAGGTGGCTACACAAACAAGTGACAAGTTAATAAATACCAACAAGCATTTCTGGCGCCGATGCCGGGGACTAGATTTAAAACTCTATTCTTAGTAGCGATGCTAAGAAATATCAACAGTGGGTGTGAACCAACATAGGGGGTTCGATCGACCACCCTATGGGCCCACTGCCCCCTCACAAGCCTTGGTGATCCTTCCCAACATACTCACAAGCAATGCTAACCTTTGGATCCAAAGTGTGTTTTCTCTGGAAGGCTCAAAGATCAAATCACATGGATTGAATGGCCCACAAGTGAACAAAATAATGTGATCAGTGGCCCCACCAAGTGAGTACCTGCTCAAGACGAAGGCAAGAGGGATCCCACCAGAGGGGGTGGCCCCACCTGGCAGAGGGACGGGGGTCGATTGACCCCCTATGTAGGTCGATCATCCTGCCCACTTATTCCAATGCCTTCCACCTCACTTGCATGCAAAGAAACAAAACTCCCCTTGATCTCTACCATAGATTAAAGGTCAGTTTGATTCATTGGATGACATTTGGAGCACATGGGTCCATAGGGCCACACCAAAAGTACTATAAATATACCCCCTATCCCCTCACTCTTATCCATGACCACAATAGAGGAGCTACATATTCTATTGTTACGTGAAGCCCTACTCTAGTTGTAGTATACAAAACAGGGAGAAAGTGAGTAAAGTGTGGAGAAAGGTTTAGGTCTGTTGGTGTCTTCTCCGAGCTGTTCCTGGCATATGCGATCTTCTTATAAGTAAACATTCAAGATTCTTTATGGTATTTGACCTCTGATTCTGTTAAGTGATATATGACTTTTTCTCATTGGTACACCAATTTACTTTAGTAGAGTTCGCTAGCTTCCCTAAGGGAACTTAGTGGGCCAAGGTTAGAGTAGTGAGTTATAGTGTAGACATTGTGTCTAGACTATATATTGCCTATGTATGTTGCTTGTCGCACGGACTGTTATTGGTAAGCAGTAGGTGGTGACAGCCCTATTTGGTCTTTGTAATCCACCACATGTTTTTAGGCAAGTTATTAAAATAATAGGGCCACCCGGCTTGTTGTTTCATTTTTCGTCCTCGCGAACAAGGGTGAGGTCATTGCCTTTATATCTTACTTTACTAGTTATAATAACCATAGAAATCCTCTCTACCAAAGTTATCATAAACCCCTTATGTCATCATAGGTTTCAAATGAATGTTAAGAAGGATTATGTAGCGAAGTCTAAAAACATAAATTAAGTGAAAGATAAGATTCCTTACTATGGACGGATACAAGAACTGTGAATGCTCCAGAGTTGGATTGAACGACATATATCCAAGGGAAAATCCTAGTGGCACTGGTATAGGTGGAGGAGGTCCCTAAATACCAATGTAATAGAATAAAGAAATATTTACATGTTTAGGACTTGTAGTCTATCATACTATTAACAATTTTTTGTTTAGATTTTATTAATATTAATAATATGCCTTTAATTTTTTCCATTTTTAATAATTCTTTCCAACAAGAATACACTAATTTACACTTGAAAGAAAGATGTTTGACATTTACAATGCTTTTATATGTACCATTTACAACAAGAGTATGTCATTTACAATGCTTTTGTATATACCATTTATAATAGGAGTACGTCATTTACAATGCTTTTATATATACCTCGTACATATTTGCAAGAGTAGGAAGTTGTATATATATTGATAGAAACAATATATGTCAAAACTAGTAAGTCAAGCAAGTGGAGTTAAGTTGCCATGAAAAAAAGATACTTAATTATTATTGCAAATGTTTTGGCTGGAAAAGATACACTACTAGAGGGAGAGAGCATATGACATGAGCTCACTGGCATACTTCTTGTACAAAGGTATAATAAATTTCAAGCTCTTTATTCATCAAGTCTATATATGGTTGTTTGCGAAGGAAGGAGAAGGGAGGGGGGCCTCGGGGTGGTAGTGCATGGTGATGATAACGGTCCTTATTAGGGTGGTGGCTGTCCTCGACAGCGATCCTCGAAGCGATAGTCCTCAACAATGACACTCCTAAGGTGGCGGACATGGGAGAAGCAAGGATAATGGAGCAAAAGTAGAAGAAACAATAGGGGAGCGTGAAGGAAGAATGAAATGTTGGGGTGAGAAGATGAAATTTTGGTTATATAGGGGACATGGCTTCACTGTTAGGTTAATACACAACTCGGCAGGGGTCATCCATGGCCATCACTCCTAGGTTCTAGCTCAACCCGGTAGTGATTTATGTCCATCACTGTTGGATTATCCTTGACCAGACATAGATTCATCAGGTTTCTAGAAACTTTGTTTTAATCCTTGCATCCGTTCAGTTGACTTTTGTCGTTGGGTGCACCTAGCCGGAGTAGATGAGTCGTCAACCATCAGATCCAACCTCCTTCAGTCACATATAAATAGGGCACACCGGTGAAGCTCGACTTCGATGAAGCCTAAGACAGTGGGATAGGATCTAGGTTCAGTGATATACAACCGTATTTGTTATGTTTTCATCCCTAATCAAATCTAGTTTCATTAAATCCATTATCAAATATGTCCTAATAATGCATTTATGCGGTATTGTAGATGTCAATATATAAACTTGGTAAAAGTTAGAGATATGTTTTTTTTTCAAAAAAGGGAAATTTTAACATATAAGACAACTAAAACACCTTATATTGGATGGAAGATATGGAAGGGGTACTCCCTTATATGGCTTATGAGTCTCATTATTTGTAATGCCTAATAATGTGGGAACGCTGGGATCATGCAAAGCAGCGCATGAAAATGAAACAGAAGCATGCATGCGCAAAAGTTTATATGCGTTGTCGTTACATGCACAGCAAGAGCTAGCAGAGCGTGCACACGCACAGTTGTACGTACGTTTCCTGGACGCATAGCGACAAGTGTCTGCAGTGTGGTCCATGGAGTCGCTACGGGAAACAGTATATATACATAGTGGCTGGTGATTGGCCGAGTGCGTTACTTCGGGCACTCGACAACAATATTTTTATCGAGTGCCTACAGATAAACACTCGGTAAAATAATTGCACTCGACATAAAACTTATTTGCCGAGTGCAGGAAATAAAACACTCGGCAAACAACAATAAGACACTCGGCAAAGAATAGGCACTCGGTAAAAGACCGCCACATGTGACGCCGTCAACCAGGGTGCCGGCGGTTAGAACTTTGTCGAGTGTCGGTTAGTGACACTCGGCAAAGAGAAGCTTTGCCGAGTGTTTTTAACTGGCACTCGGTAAATCGGTTCGTTTGCCGAGTGTTTTATTTTGGCACTCGGCAAATTAAAAAAGTTTTTTTTCTCTTCTCGCCTTGAAATTTTTTCTACTCTCTACATACAACATGTGATACTCCATGTTAAGATTTTGTATATTTCTGGATCCGTTTGCTATATTTTATAAATTTATTGCTTTTCAAGGATTTTTTTGGTATAAGTCAAATTTAAACTGCAAGTGATTCAAATAATAGAATAAAATGAGTAGAAAAATAATATTCATGTTATGGAGTCCGGTACCCAGGACATGAAAAGAAATTTTGAACATCTTGTTCAGGAAACACGACCACGAACGTGTGGCCGAATGGTTTTTAAATTCTAAAAAAAGCAAACGAAGTCTGAAAATCATAAGATTTGTCAAGATCTCGTGATATCATACATGGAGGCCGTGGTAAAAATTGAGAAGGTTTCAGACAATCTGTCACGTACGATGTTTACAAACCGAAGTATCTCAGAAGAAGAATCGTAGCGTTCAGAAGAATTCGGTAAGATTTTGAGTCAAAGTAACGGTCGAATTGGGGTTTGACTTCAAAACTTTTTGTATAGGCAATAGAGAACATAGATTGATTAATATGTAATTTTGGTAATTTTTTGGATCCGTTTGATAATTTTAATTTATTAAGTGCAATTATAGAATTTTAATTAATATACATTGAATTTGAGCTACAACTGCATGAAATAATAAGTTCTTTTCACTTCTGGCATTGAAACTTTTTCTACTTTCTACATACAACATCTGGTACTCCATGTTAAGATTTGGTATATTATAATGGAATAATATTCGTAGAAAAATCAAATGAAAAAAAAAGAAGCAAAGGAAAATGAAAAAAAGTGGGTTTGCCGAGTGCACCTGGTTTGGCACTCGGCAAACTCCCCTCACCCAGCCCTACGCACAGTATTTTAGGGTTTAGGAAAAGGAGGATATGAAGGAAAATGAAGAAAAAAACTTGGTTTACCGAGTGTCCCTAATCTGTCACTCGGCAAAGATGGGGTTTGCCGAGTGTCAAATCTGGGACACTCGGCAAACAGCTTTACGGGCCCCACACACGCAGTAGTTTAGGTATTGAAAATGAAAAAAAACAAAACGAGGGTTTGCCGAGTATTAGATCGCGGTCACTCGGCAAACCTCCCTCGTAACCACCCCAATCCCGCACCCGGACGCACACACACGCACACACTCAAACACACAGCCGCGCGCCCGCGGCCGCCCACACCGCCGTTCGGCCTCGTCGCCCGCCCACACCAATCCCGGCGCCGCCCGCCCACACCCGTCCACACCATGCCACCGGCCCCGCGCCCGTGCCCGCCCACACCAGCCCTCGGCGCCGTTTCGCCGCCCCAGGCGCCCACCCACACCGCCGCCCACCCATACCCGCCCACACCGCGCCGCCGGCCCCACCACCGGCCCCGCGCCCGCCCACACCAGCCCCCGGTGCTCGACCTCCTACACTCGGAGCCACCTTGTCGTCACCACGAACGTCGGCGCGCGCACCTTTGCACCAGCCCTGCCTGCTGAGCTGAGCTGAGCTGAGCTCTTCCGGCGGCTCGACGTTGCCTGCGAGGCACGCCGCGTCGAACAGTCATCTCCCCCGCATTTCGCCCGGTCTCCTCCCCCGCAGCGGCCGCTTGAGCCTCCCGAGGACGACGACCAACCCATTTGGCCGCCCCGTAGTCGCCACTAGGAGCGCTACAAGTATAAGCTCTATCCTCCTCGTCTTCTATTTTGCGATCGTTGGTGTCTTGATTTCATTTCGCGTGTGGTGCTCACAGAAGAACTGAATAAAAGCTTGTTCGTGTGGTTAGAATTCCGGTGATTTCTTGCTGGTCGAGATTCGTGTTAGCATTGCCTGATATCGAATGTTAGATGGAGTATGTGCTGATGTATGTGCGGTTTGGCGATTTTGTCGTTTTCACATTCCAGACGTAGGAGTCAGAGAGTGGCTTCTCTTGTTGCTAACAAGAAGGCCACAGATTTGTGCTTGGCATGTTTACGTGCTTAAATCCTTGGATTTCGGTGAGATTCTTGATTTTGGTTTAGGATATTTTAGGGATAGACAACACCTACGCTTCATGTCTTGCAAGCCTGCGAACACATACGGCTGGAGTATCACGATTTCTATTGTTGGTTGGATTAGGCCTGTGCTGTTTGGAGTCCAGAGGCTTGTGTTATGCTATTGGAATACTGACTTTTTTTGGACGAGGGGAAACTATCCTGTTTCGTCTTTTACAGAAAAAGCTCCATAAAAAGTTTGTGGTAAAAACATTAATAGTTGGCCCTGCCATTTTGAACATAGCTACTGGACAAAATGTGTTTTGTGTCTGAGACACATTAAGTTCAGACAAGTTCAAGTCTGAAGAAAGTGGTTCACAGGCTTGCAAGAAGCAAGAAGCAAGAAATGTTTTGTGACATTCATAATTATTCCATGACTTATAGTTGGTGAATGTGGGTGGACATAACTGTGACACACCATGAAACTAATAAGTTCTTACTGACTTGGTTTATGCTACTGCTTAGTTCGATGCCTACTTATTAATTTACATCTAGGTGGTACTTATGCCTACTTATTAATTTTAGGTTTCAGTCATGATTAGTTCCAAGGCTATGGGATGCTCGCACTTTCATGTAAACTCTGTTAGCTCTGCAACAAGTTGTTTCTGCATTATTTCTTGGGCTCTGTATGTGGTTGTCGGTCATCGTGCCATTAGTTTGTTGTAGGTTTTGGTTACCTCACCGTGAAGGGGAGGTGCTGGCGAAATTTACAATTGACACTATTATGTTCATTTGTTGCAGGAGAGGCTATTGCAAGGATTATTCTCCACCGTCCTCGACTCATCACTTTGCAGGACAGCAAAGTGAGGCATCCTACACCCCTCTTTCCATATCATGTTCGTATATTACGTAACCTAGCTAGGCGTCTCCCGTTCAAAAGAGATACGGTTAGAAATATGTAGATCTTTGCATATCTATAACCGTATCTGTTTCGAATTGTCCACGTTTTTTGGACAGCCCGAGGATGTGTAGATGGAGTTAGTTTCCATACTCTATTCAGATCTGAGATAGAGTTTCAACAGCATCTCCCTGTTGTTCTCCGGATACACAATCTCCCTGCCAGGACATGTATTTGGAGAACAGCCGGGAGGTCCTACCGAAATTCTATCTCGAATAGGAGTAGAGCATGGAAACTAACCCCATCTACACATCCTCGGGTGGGATTATGACCTATCTTCACCTATTAGACAGTATAGGAACTTGTAGATGCAATTGATTTTTATATTACTTGCTGATATGTAAGAGGATGGATGACCGTGAGTGGATGTACACGGGCCGCTCTAGTCAGGGTTCATTGACCGATGAATGGATTGAGAAGACCGATGCTTTCTTGGAACTAGCATTTGCAAGGGTTAAAGGAGCGCATGCCACTTGGTGTCCCTACAGCATTTGTGCAAACACGCGTCAACAAACAAAGGTGGTCATGGGTAAACATCTTTGCAAGAATGGATTTACGGCGGACTATACCCAGTGGATCTACCATGGTGAATCCGATCGTGTGAGAGACGAGGTCGTGAGACAACGCATCGAGGATTATGATGCTGATGTCGGGGTAGGAGACATGTTAAATGACTATCATGAAGCATACTTCGATGAAGGACGTAGGGAGGAGGAGCTAGAGCCACACGGTAAACTATCTGTCCCAAACAATCAAGATTATAACATAGACCCCAACACATATGGCAGAGAGTTCTTTCAAGAAGATGGGCTCGAAGGTAGTTTTGAGATAGACTTAACCGAAGCTTAGGGTATGGAAGTAGACAATGAAAGTGGTGCTGACGAGGACGCCGGAGACGAGGTTCAGAATGTGAAGGACTTAGAATTACTTCAGTGATTACATCTAAGCAACGACGGTGATGATGACATTCCTCCTTCGGAGCACGGGGATGATTATATCGACATGCGTGATAGTGATGATAAGACCTATGATCTAGCTAATCCCGATGATTATTATTATTTCTAATACATGTATGATCCGTTCTAATTAATTTATTATTTGTCATACCATGTTATTTTCTAAGTATGTTTTGTTTATTTTGCATCTATTTTGATATATTATCTATGCTAATTGGTTTACTCTTTTTAATTGCAGGTGATTGAACAATGGTGGGCGGTATGAGGAGGATAACGTCGCTTTACTCAGAAGCGACAGCGACGCGTAAAGGGTCCGATGCAGCTGAGGGGTCCGAAAAGAAACCTCGGGGTAGACCCAAGGGTCAAGGGAAGGGTGGAGGCAAGATGAGGCCATCATTGCCTGTACCTTCGTCGTCGTCTAAGTTACCTTCCGCTCACTCATCCTCTGAGGAGGAGGAGGTACAGGTGGAGGAGGAGGCAGGGGTGGAGGAGGAGGCAGGGGGTACCTCTTTCTCTACTTCATCGTGTGTGTGGTTGCGAGGTCCCTTGACCCTCCCGAGGCGACCGATACCTCTTGAGAGACGCTCGCTGATTCGACCTGATGGAGCAAGTAAGTAACTTTATATGTTATCACTAATTTTTCATTTGATATGTTCAAAATTACAATAGAAACTAATAATTTATCTTAATCACTTGGGCAGGGGTTGGAGGAAGGTCGGTGGGGGTGATCACGCATGCCATATGAATGGCATCCTTGGTCTTTTGATCAAGGAAAAGTTCCCTGGCCTAGTGCAGTTTGGCGGAACTGTCGAGCCGGCCTACACGTGGGCCCACTATGCCGCCGTCCTCGACACCCCTGATCGGGATGGCAGGGTATTCGTCGACAAGGCGCAGCGTGTCAAGGCCGAGCTTTGGGTAAGTCTTTCTCACACTATATTGCTCAATACATCGCATTGATTGGACATTCTTGAAATAATGACTGGATACATCGCGTCTATATGTAGGATTTCTTTATATGCGAGGAGGGATACGAGGCCAAGGCGGATGTTGTGGCTGACAAAGCCACCAAGAAACTCGTCAAGGACATGCACTACGAGGCGCGCATCCAGGCCGTGATCCAATACCACGTGGAATTTCTTAGAGAGAGGATCCCTAAAAGGGCGGCAAGAACCATGAGCCTGACCCCGGAACAATACCTGAAGGTAAATATAGAACATTAATACTAATTTTTTCTGAGATTAATTACGCTTAATTTCATCTTCTTATATGTCATATACTTGATGACATAGGTGCCTCCGTGGTGATACGCCTACGATCTGTAGTGCTGGGCCTGGATGGTGGACAGGTGGTGCGACTCCGCGTGGGAGGAGAATCACAACGCTTGTCGGGAGCGGAGTTTGCTGATGCCGGGTGCACCACACCATCAAGGCAACCTCAACCTCTCAGAATTCATTTCTTTATTCTAATGCTCAACTATGCATAATTTCTAATCATATTGCTTTTTTTACAGTCAGCGGCACATGGTGGTGAGCCTTGCTCCCAGTTCATGGCATATGCTTTGGCCCACAAGGGGAAGGCGACGTCGGACGTCGCCTACAACCCGGAGGACCCGCCCTCGGCGTACAGCAACGAGTCCGTCCACAGCCGCCTCGATGTATACACATCGATGGCAAGGGTGATCCATGGCCTAGAGTATGATCCAAGCGCCCATGACCTTGATGGAGAAGTGGTTATGAGGGCGGGAGGAGGCAAGAAGCATGGCCGGTTCTGGATTGGCGACGGCACAATCGACACGACCAGTACTCCCACTCTCTCCCAGATTCGAGCACGGAGCACGGGTTCCAGTCCGGCGATACGCCCACAGCCGGACTCTACACGGTTCCAGATGAACGCACTCTAGGTTATTTCTCTTTTATCCATCATTCATTGATTTTTACATACTTTTGCATTGCATTATAACATTGGGATGAAATATTGTAGGCTCAGCTGGAACAAGAAACGAGACGCCGGGAGGAACTAAAGGCGAAGATGGAGGCAGAGCGGTAGAGGATGGAGACAGAGCGGCATAGGATGGAGGCAGAGCGGCAGAGGATGGAGCTGCAGATGTTTGAATATACGAGGGGTGTTTATGCTGCAATCGGTCAACCTTCGCCACCGATGCCAGTCCCTCCTCCTCAACCTGCTCCAAGTACTGTTTCAAGCACTGTGAGTCGCTTTACAACCTTATAATCACCGTTTCTAATTTATATAGAATCAATCTTACAAAGATGTCCAGACACTAGAAACTAAATGGCTAATGCTATATGTTTGTTACCAACTAGTACTTAAGCAATCATACTATAGCACAATGCAACTGAGAAGATATTGCTGATAGTTGCAAGAGTTATACTAGTTAGGCAGCAGAGAGACCATACGTGTTTTTCAATCTTGTCTCACACATGTAATCTTTTCTCTTTTGTGCAGCATCAATCGGCGGCATCGAATGAGCCTCATGACCCAGCGTGGTTGCAGTGGAACTCGTGGCCTAAGTGACTACTTGTGATTTTATTTGTATTTGCATTTATAGATTACCTGTGACTACTTGTGGTTGTGAATGAACCTACTTATAATTCTGAAGTTTATTTGCATTTATGTGTTGTCGATATATCTATATGAACTACATGTGATGCCTATTATGAATTATCTGTGATGGATGTGATGTTTATTTGAATGTGGTACGTGGCTGTGACTGAACCAAATAAACTGATTATATGTGGCAGCTTGGCAAAAGGGCTATTTGCCGAGTGCCATGAAAAATACACTCGGTAAAGAGGGACACGTGGCAAAAATCTGTGCATTCTGAGACTAAAATGGCTTCTTTGTCGAGTGTCTGCGCTGTGACATTCAACAAAGAAACCAACATTTGTACGTTCTGGGCCAGTGTTTGCCGAGTGTCCATTATTTGGCACTCGGCAAAGAAGGTAGGTTTGCCGAGTGTCCTAGAGTTTGACACTCGGCAAATCAGGCAGGTTTGCTGAGTGTCAGGTCCGGGACACTCGGCAAACGCGGCGTGGCCGTCTTATTTTCGTCGAGCGTCGGTTTCAGCTCTTGGCAAAGTATTTGTCGAGTGCCCGATAGAAAACACTTGGCAAAGAGACGTTTGTCGACACTGTAGATGCCGTGTGCTGTTTGTCGAGTGTTATACTCGACAAAGCCTTTGCCGAGTGTTTTATGGGCTTTGCCGATTGTCTGTGGCACACGGTAAAGCCACTGTTTTCGATAGTGAGTCGTGCAGTGGAGAAAAACCAAAGTTGGATCGCTTCTTGATCCAGCACTCCGGCCAAGCACCTTTACGGCATCACACAAGCAAGATTACTGGAGGCGGCGACGTCCGTGGCTGTGGATTCACGACGTCGACGTCGGCCAGCGCCGCGCCTCGGCGATCGATCCTGTGGTGGTGGGCGGCCGGGCGAGAGTTACAGCACTGTTCCACCCGTTCTTTTCGAAGACGATGATGCCATGCCATGCTAGCTTGCAGCAAGGTCCACAATTTCTACTAACTGTATGTATGCAGTGCAGTCAAGTCGCGAGATCCGCAGTAGCCAGCCAGCTCGATCTTTATTCCCCTGTGTTGTCTGAGCTGCAAGTATTTGCATCCACAAATCTCCCAGTGGCAAGGTAGCTACATCCACGTCGTTTTCAGCGCGGCGTTGTGTGAACCATATCGAAAGAAGAGCAGGCCGAAGGTAAAGCCAGCTAGGCTAGGCTAGCTGCTCCGACTTTTCCGGGCTCGTTCAGTTGCTGTGCGTGGTACGTGTGCCGAGGCGACCGCTGCGAGGCAGCGACGCAACGAACTGCCCCTGCCCCCTGGTGGCCAATCTGCGGTGCACGTCCACCAGGCCCTCGCATCCCCCGACCCGGGGCGAAGCAAAAGCAAAGCAAGCGCACATTCGCCTTTGGCGCCGTGGACAGCGACGAGGCTAGGGCCCGCACCGGCACCACAGAGATCGGAGAGAGGCCCCGCGGCCCGGCCGACGCCACACGCCACCGACATCGCATCGCATCGCATCGCATCGCATCGCATCAAGAGCGAGCCCATGCCGTGCCGGTCCTGCGGCGAGGGTGCGCGGGGAGCACGCGCGCGCACGTGGGGTGGGCCGGATCAGTTACCTGGTCCGTGTCGCGCCACCGCCGCGCATTGCCACTGATCGAAAGGAGAACGCCTGCACTGCTGCAGGTTAGCTAGTGAATTGACACGTGTCGCTCTTTCAACTCTCAGAGAATGGGGATGATACGCATGGGTCGGGGAACGAACGTCCGCGCATCATCATCCTGTAATCGGAACACCACGCTAGCTGTACTCGCCCTCTCTTTTCTGGTCTTGTGGATCGGAGATCGGGAGATCCCTCCTTTCCTGCCCTGAGAAGGCCACTGCTCGTTCAAGCATGAAGTTAAACCAGTTTGATCCACCGGTGGTTGAATGCCACTGGTATATTGACATCACTTGGCATGCTCCGGCCGGCCCATCGCTACGACTAGTAGTTAGCATCCAGCTGCAGTACTGAACACACTGCACACGTATTACCGGTGCCACAGGTAAACGGGACAAGGCTACCACAGCCACTAGCTCGATCCATCGACCGATCAAATCCGAACAACCAACCCCTTTGGACACAGGTGCGCCGACCTGCACGCTCCTCGTTCACTCGCTTATCAACCTTACAGTACCTAGGAATTGACTCGGCACATGTTTGTGCTACCGCCAGACCACGAGCTAATCAAAACGTTTCGTCATCGCTCTAGCTCGTTCACCGCACGCGGCCGTCGGGGATCGGCAACTAACGAGCGGCGACTGGGGCGGCACGCGGGCGCGCGCTTGCGGCGTCGTACGGGCGAAACACCGCGGCCAAAAGCGACGCCTCGCTCCCCGCGAACCACGCGCTCCTCACTCCAGAGCTGCTGAGATCGCCAGGGCAGCAGACGAAACGATCAAGCCAACGGCGCCCGCGGCTCGGCATCGGCATGGGCACGTGAACGCACTGGGCTCGGCATCACGTACAAAGCGCGCCGAGATGGACGTCCGCCCACAAGATGTTACTGGATCGAACTGATGCAATACACCCAAATAATATCCCGCTGGTCGGATGCATTGCACTTGCAAGGTTATGTTCCCACGCACGCCGAACAGATTATAGGTTTATATGAATGGATACACAAGCTGACAGCGTTAGAATGTACAAGGTGGGTCCTGCCTTTGAGCTTTCAGAGTTTGTTCACAAATGCAAACCAATCCAAGGTACGAACACAGATGCACAAATATTCAACCACAAACAGGCGATTCAGCCTTCTGTGCCTTCTGTAGGGTGCTTCGTTTCCCTGAGAAAAATGACAAAGCAAACAAGCAACTGCTATGAACGCCAGCGCACAAACAGGGTGGAAAATCGTACAAATTTTAACTAGTATTACGGTCTGTAGAATGACTTGGGCTCTTTAACAAGCAAGTCTGAGCACGTTTTACTGTTATTATATATGACGTGGGAAGTAAACTGTCAGATGATAAGAGTCTCATGCTTTACCTTCAGGCTTCAACTAACCAATAATCAGCTTGTGCTGCCGAGGTCGACGTCCATTGTGTAATCATACTCGATAGTTGGTATGACTGTCGCTATGAATTTCAGAAATATGAAAAGGTACCTATTCACAAGAGGAGCCAGAAGTTAGAAACTGGTCAAAAATAAGGGTGATGCGTAAAGAAAGAATATTACTTGTCAACTTCTGGCTCCACTCCCCCCGACATTGGAACGTCGATGATCTTTTTCATCACAGCTGCATGTTTGCATGGGTGCACTGAAGCATGCTTTCCAGCCAATAAGTGAGGATGGTCCTCAATAGTCACCTGTGCAATACAGTGTAGTATCTTAGCGATTTGTCCATTGTAGAAGAGAACTTCATTGTTTCGCTGGTGTAAGAGAAGAATGGGACCTGCTCTGACACTAAATAGTCATCTTGAATGACATGACGTAGATAGTCTATCTATAAATAAATAAAGCCTTCAAATGCATGAAGCAACTATATGGTGCTATGATGGAATAACCTATCTTCTAAGGTCCTCTCCTGGCAAGAGTGGCAGAGAGTGACGTGAAAGTGGCAAGTGTTTCACTGCTTCTATTAGCTAAATTAAGTTCCAACTCACAATCGCTAATGTAAATGGCTTGAAAAGGAAAAGGGGCAAATAGAGGAAGGGCCTTCAATGATTCATGAGCTGTGAGCCCGTGAGCACAAGATATCGCAGTTATGGCAGTGCCCGAGCACAGCCAGTGCATGGATATCTGCATTACAGCTTCAAGCAAGACGAACTACTTATGTAGTTTTTTAAAGAAGGGAGAAGAGATTTGCACGTTTGGCAGGAACCTAGATCATTACGTGGCAGCTCATGTCACAGGATTTTACTGCAGCGTGACATGATTCAGTCATTTGGCACTGGAGTTTGCTCCCGGCAACGAACCTTCATCACAATCCTAGAATGGGCTAGTAGTAATGGACTGGACTCCATACAGAGCCATGTGGTGAGCGCCCTTATCAGTGAGGAAACAAAAAGGCAACACATGTTCATCCATATATGTTTGCAAGAACATAGTCCTGCAGTGCCCCCTTCAAATTTTCTTGGCGAGAAAGGGAGGATGCAGAAACCAGGATGGCTATAATGTGGCGGATTCCACCACCGTCTAACAACTATAAGGCCGGTTGGCGTGCTTCGCTGCGCCTGCTGTGCACGTGCTCCAACACACATCTTTTTTGACGAAACTCCAACACACATCTTGACTATTGTGCACAAGGATGAAGTGGTGGTTTGCATTCACGCTGCTGTAGATCGCAAGTCAAGCAGAGACGATTTGTTGTGGCCAGGAACAACGCCCATATTACATTTCACAGCGCGTAGATCGTACGCAGGCAGCCAGCAGAAGGCCGGCATGTGGACGGTGGTGAAGTGCTTGGCATAATGGGCCAGCCAACCAGAACGTGCAAAACTACGTCGAGATATCGCCAACGGCATGCAGCGAGTCCATGCAAGAGAAGAGAACGGGAAGCGCAGGCCACCCTCAAGGCGTCAACACGCGTCACTGGGACATTAGCAGGCAGGGATAGAGGTGCTCTGTGAACGTGAATCCTCCCGCGGATATAAATTTTAATATGACACATTGCAAAATGAAAAGATGAACTACATTTAGTTCCAAAATATATACAGTTGTATATCCTGTAACCCGTGACACCAAATTGTTCCCTTTTTCTGATCAATATATATAGCTCAACTCTCAACACGAAACGTATGTCGTAAGGTTTAATTCTACCAATTTTAAGCATGTTGACTCAATATATGGTAAAATTTGTCCTATCCGTGCATTCCGTTGGGTATATCAGAGAATCAAAAGAATAAATGGAAACCAAAATGAAATTACCGTTTTTCGCGCGTGGTCTTGGCTGATATCTTCAAACACAAGTTCAGGCTTTAGTGGCATTCTTGACTACAATGGCAAAAAAAAAAAAAAAACAATCAAGTCAGGCTGCAAGAAGACCACAGTAACTATATGCAAGAAGCACTTGTTATGTTCAAAATTACCTCATCATATCCAGTCAGCCAGACGCGTGGGGTTTGGTAGTATTTGTCATACCTGCAATAGGATCATTAATTACATGTTTTCTAATTCAAGTGTGGTTCACAAGAAGTAAGAACTGCTTTTCACACAATGTATTAATTAGCTAATCTTATCTTAGAAATAACAACTGCACTTTCAGGAAGCAGCAACTAACTAGTTAGAACTTAGAAACTTTTGGTTGCAAATCAGCTGAGCGTCATGCTTGCCAATCAACTCATCATGCAATAAGCATGCAGTTTGTATAATGTATGTAGGCATCAAGAGACAGTTATTCAAAACACAAAACTTGGCTGGTACAGAACAGAACAATAGGCAAGATGTCTGCCACAATACACCAATCAGAAAACTAGTTTATGGTTGGACCCAACCCTGAAAAGGAGAATTGACCCTATCCTGTAGGCAATAAAAGATCTTACGTTATGCTAACATCATATGTTCTGGTATGAAGGATGTTGTCATCTTCTGGTTCTTCTGCGACAAAGTATGATGGCTCAGCAGCAGCCTGCAATTAGAACAGAAAGGCAAAGCTGGTATCAGTAACTTTGTCAGCTTCTCTTAGCCCTGTTTTAGAGAATTGTGATCTTTCCTACCAAATTATTCCCTGTGTCTTCATAAGTGTCCATGTCAGGTATATCTTCCTCTTCCTCTTCCTCCTTACCACCACTAAAGTAAGAGGGGATAGACTTTATTCCATCAGATCTCCCTATATCCAATGTATCCATAGAGGGAATGTCTTCCTCCTCTTCTGGCTTTGATGCTAACATGATCAATGGATCCAAAAAAACAGTTAAGATCGTATATTTCAGTGAGTGGAAAACAAAGCAGCACTTATAAGGATATTACCTTGCACCCCATGTGTTGCAAGCCAGCCTTCGCCATCCTCATCGTCATCGAGAACCACCTCGGCTCCAGCTGCATCATACTCTTCCTCAACCGAGATGGCACGTCTTAAACAGGGCACTGGGAATTCACGAATTTCCAATGGGTGAGATATTCGAAAGCTACAAGCTTTAAACAGTAAAGTAGTAAATTCAGTAGTCCGATGGCATGAATGAATTCCGCCTAATTTTCTCTGTTTCCCGGTGTTTATGCTTCAACTACTCAAGGAATTTTGCTAAACTAGCATGTTTGATCTCATCCACTACATCAGGTTTGGGAAAAGAAACCTAACAATTGTCCAATTCTACCCACCAATAATGCAGCATTCACAATACTCAAGTTGCGCAGACAGGAAAATAGATAGGAGCTTGACTCAGTTCGGTAGCAGCATACCATTACGGGTGACGAGGAACTGCTTATCGGCGGGGAGATACGGCTTCCTCTTGCTTGGATCGCCCGCTTCCCTGCGAGCGCACGACACACACCAGATCAATCAGTCAACCAACCAATCAGCAACCACCCAAATCAGTAGGGAGGCAGAGCGAGGGGTGAGGAGCGGAGAACGCACCAGGACCAGGTGGGGCACTTGGCGACGAGGTTGTCGCCGGCGAGGATGAACTCGGGGACGGAGAGGACGCCCTTCTCGAGGAACGCGGAGACGGTGCGCGGGGCCGTGACCCGCTCCACCGTGCCCTTGTAGAGCTCGTAGACCTTCTGCTTCACCTGCATCGTCTCCCCCTTCTCCTTCCGCTAGCGGCGCGGCGCGGCGCCCTGACCAGCTCTGGCTTCCTACCTCTCGACGGAGACGAACGGGAAAGCGGAGAGAAGTCAGATGAGTTTGCTTGCGAGCCCTACGGTTACGCCACCGGGGATGCTATGTTGTACGCTACGCCACCGGAATTGGAACACGCAATGGACTCCTCCTGGCCTCCTGGGTCCTGGGTTTCGATTTCATAGTTCTCTGTTGTGGGCTTGTGGCAGGTGGCTGGGCCGTACATGGCTGGAAAGGGCCACGGCCCAGACATCCTTCTTGGTATCTTCTATTGCTATTGCAAAGTCCCCTCAAAAAAAAAAACTGCTATTGCAAATTTATTATGCACATGTCAAAACGTATATTTGATTCGGTGATTCACTGATTCAGTTGAGGTTGAGGATAGTGATTGGCTAGACCAAGTTGATATTTGATTTACTGATTCAGTTAATTTCTTATTTACAGTCTTCGAATACAACTTTTTTTTTTAGTAAAATGCACCCTGGGTCCTTAAACTTTTAGGTCATTCCCATCTGGGTCCTCAAACTAAAAAAATCGACTATCTAGGTCCCTCATCTATTGCCGCCGTGCACCAGAGGTCCAAAACCAGCCACGCAAGCACCAACATCCGACATGGCACGCCACGGTGGCAGTTGAACACTGTGCCCGTGCCACATTCTAAAAAAAACCCTCACACTTTTGGAGGACGCCGTTTCAGAGAGAGGAAGGGGAACGGAGGGCGAAGGTGATGCGACTGTGGCACCCGATGCAGCGGGAAAGCAGAGCACCGACCGTGACCTCGCCGGGAAGGGATTCGCCAGCGGCGTCCTGGCTGTGAGATTAGCAGCACCGTGCTCCGCGAGCTCCGGCCATCACGGATCGAGGTGGATCCCAGCACCGTGCTCCGCGAGCTCCGATCGTCATGAATCGCGGTGGATCCCAGCACCGTGCTCCGTGAGCTCTGGCCGAGCCTGAACGACGACAGAAGCCGTTGGAACCGGCCGCTCATCTCGCTAGCACCGCGGTCAGCGACGTTACTGCTACCGTCATTGCCTCCTTGGTCAGCGCCCTCCCCCGAGCTGCCAGCAGCAGTAGCCTCCTTGGTCTACAGCTTTCGACCGATGCCGTGATGGGCTCCTGCGCGGCCATGGAGAAGGAGCGCGTGATGGGCTCCTGCACGGCGGCGCCGGTCTTGGTAGGGAACCTATAGGAGCTCACGTACCCGACCCTCGCCGTGGCCACACCGCGCATCGCCGCCGAGCAGCAGGAGGTCCCGTCCCCGGGCGTGAACTCGCGCTCCGTTTCCACGGCGTGGAGGGCCTACGTGGCCTCATGCGTGGCCACGTGCACATGCCCGCCACGTTCGAGGCCTTGGTTGGAGCCTCTTGTCGTCACTTCCTCCGTGCCCTTGAGCCATCGATCTCCTCATTGGCGCCATGTGCAGAGAGGTGGCTGCCTCCTGGCCCATCGCCGTCTCCTGGCTTGTTAGCTTGCACGTGAGCATGTACGTGCAAATACACATGCACCTGCATGCATGGAGCTCAACACAATTCGGTGTCGTGGTGACGGGTTGATGGCGTGCGTGTTGACAGTTGAGCCGGTCGACCCCGCACCCCCTGTGCATTCCTGTTGCAGGCCTCGAGTAGATGCATCTTGCATCTCCAGTGCTCCCTCGGTGCAGATCAACTTTCCGGTGTGACGACGTCCATTCCTTCTCCTTGCTCCTAGATAGATGGCGCCGAAGCATGAGCTTCACGTGTGGCCATGGCAGCCTCGACTTGGATGTTTTGCCGAACGGAACGAAAGGAGCCACGGCGGCGCTGGCAGACGACGGGAAGCTCTTGTCCGACCAGCACACTCTCTTGCGTCGAAACATGCCCGTGCTCGACTGAGGCAGCACCGGAGCCAGAATCGAGCGCGCGGCACAGTTGAGGCACCACGGCACCAGCCTCCTGCGCCTGGTTAGGACGCGCGACATCCGAGGACGCGAGGTCAGCCAGCATGGCCATGGCCCGTTCACGGATGTCCCCGTCACCACCAGCGGCGGAGTCGAGCAGCACCGCCACCACGAAGGCAGCCGCGGTTGTGGAGGACGCCGGCAGCGTCGACGCGGCGAGCGTGACAGCAATCTAGGCAGCGACGTTGAAGCCGGGGGTGTCGGGGAGGAGATTGGGTAGAGAGAGGATGGACTTGGGAGTGAGAAAGAAAAAGAAAGCGGGGGTTTTTTAGAATGTGGCACGGGCCCTAGTGTTCAGCTGCCATCGTGGTGTGCCACGTCGGATGTTGGTGCTTGCGTGGCTAGTTTGGACCTCTTGTGCACGGCGGCAATAGATGAGGGACCTCGATAGTCACTTTTTTTGTTTGAGGACGCAGATGGGAATGCCCTAAAAGTTTAAGGACCCAGGGTGCATTTTACTCACTTTTTTTATGTCTCTCGTCTACAACAGCACTTGCATGCAAACAAACCTACAATTACATCTAAATATGTAGACCACGCCCGTAGAGGTTATTGGGACCATGGTAGTATGGCACTATAGGCGATGGGCACATGCATTCCCTTTGTGGCTCCACGCATGAGAAGGCTGCATAAAATTATTTAGGGGACAAACCATGATGAGAGACACGAGTGCGATTCCTAAGAATCGAACTCACGCTGGCCAAGGCGTGGATCTACGGAGCCCGCGGCCTTGAGATCGGGTGATACCTTTTAATACATCTCGAGCCATCTGGAGAAGTCAGCGTGGGTGCTAACTTCCTTACTTTGGGTATCCCTAATATCAATACCTGACACATTCAGATAAAAAAGATTGCAACTGACGTTTGGAAACAGATGAAAATTTTGAACAAACGCTTGCAACATGTCTCTGAAACACTTGCAACATATGCAACATGTGCAACATCCCTCGATCTACTTTTCAACATCAAGATAAAATAATTGTAATATACATCTGAAATGTCCGAAACACTCGAAAGATATATATATGCAACATAGGGGAGGGAAGACCGGGCCAGTCGATTCCAGTCGATTCCTGCGGCGAGCCGCGGCGCGCGAGCACCACTAGCCCCGGCCACGCTCGTGGGTGCCTTGGCTCGACCGGGGAAGACCTGAGGCGCCACGGCACGTGTGCCCCAGCGACCATGGTGGGGCCACTGGCGCGCCCAACGGCGATGGGCTACGGACGAACGACGAGGGAGCGAGCGACACAAGTGACTGACACGCAAGTGAGCGACGTAGGAGTGAGGGCGCGCGGCGTGGCCGGTGATGGAGGGAAGGGCACGGCACGGCGGCCCGATGAATGTGCGCTGGAGAAGGGAGCAGACGGATGAGCAGCCACGCTACTTTTAGGCCGGACGAATAAGCACGAAGGAGTAAGGTATGGGCTCACGAGGAACAGACAGATAAGCACAAGAAAATGAGGATTTTTTTAGGGCCCGCTTCTGGGCAGCCGCATCTGGACATATTAGCATGTTCGCTTAGTCGTAAACGATCGTGGATTATAAGTTAGAACAGTATTTTTCTCTCTCACCAAACCAGCCAGCAGTAATAATCCATTAGCCGAAACGACGGATGCCCCGGAGAAAGTATTTCGAATGTAAAAAACTCACGACACCTGGCTCTGCTCCGTGCGTTGCGAAGTCGCAATCCCAAGCGTCGCCGCCGCCTCGCCTCTTCGTCTCTGATCCTCTGTCTCAGGAACTCGCGATCCACCGATCCCATCCCAGCACGCCCGCACCTAGTTTCTCAGTCTCCATGACTTGCTATATCTTAATTCAGAAATTCCAAGTGCCGCAGCTGGTCCTGAAAGAGAAGCCAGGATGTGGTTATGCCGTTCTGGTTCTGGTTCTGAAAAAGAACCTGGCATCGGCTGCTAGCGCTCTGGTTGCCCGGGCACTGCTGCTGCCGGTGTTTTGGTCCTGAAGGAGAAACCAGCATGTAGCAGCAACCTGGGCAACTGCCGCCGGCCTTCCCCGCTGTATTTGTGAAGTACACACAGACGTCTTCAAGAGTCTAAGACCTCACCAGGTTTGCCGGTCTTAATTATTTATTATCATTTTTCCCTAAAAACTCACAACTTAATTACTTATCATTAGTTTAATTATTCATTGAGTGACATATTGTCTCATGAAAATAATATAATTTATACATTTATGTCACTTAGAAAGCATCACCTAAAAAACCAAACAATCAACATTGTAAGTCTCTTGCTATCTTTTATGCCTATATTTTGAATTATATCATACTGGTGTTTGAATTATTGTAATTCATGAAACTTTCCAGCTTATTTTTTGAATTTAAGACCTATATATCATTATTTAGTACATGTATACAGAATTATATTACAAATTTTATGACTTTTTACCAAATTGATAAATGATTTTTACCGAATTGTATATAAAATTTTTTGTATGGCATACCTTGAGATAAAATTCTAGATCCGTCGTTGGCGCTGGCTGCATGTGCACCCGCACCGCTAGCCACCTATTCTCGGTTCTCTTCGAAATACAGCTTGGTCACGTTTATTAAGCGGGAATACTGAGTGACATCATCCACCACTTCCAAGCTATAAAGGATCACGTGTTCGGCTGGTCACATTACAGCTCGTTTCAGCTTATTCTCTCTCACAGAATACTATTGAATCAGCCAAAATCAGCCACAACTGGATCAGCCGAACAGGGTGCACATAGTTAAAAGCAAAATTGTAGCTCTGTTTAAGTATTTTATAAGTTCCCTATGAACTATATTTTTGAATCTTGGATTAGACTTTTTTTAGGTGAGAATACCCAAGTTGAAAATCCTGACTCCATCACCGTCTGTTTGGAGCCTCAAGAACTAAAATGGTCTAAAGTTTAATAGCTAAATTTTAGACCATGGGATCCAAATATGACCATAGATGATGAAAAAGTATAAAGTAACTAATAAATTCATCAGAACCGGACATAGATGCATAGGTATCGTGTTAGAAAATAAATAAAAAAGAATATGCAAAAGGATAAATAATTTTAATTAGTTGTAAGTGCTAAACACGAACTTCTAACGTTGTAGCCCGTAAAAGACCACCCACCGGTTATAAATAGACCAAGCGTTTCATTAATTCGGTGTATATATATATTCATTTGGTGGCGCCACCACATACGCGCGTAGCCGCTTGCTTCTCAATTTCTTGGGTGGACCAGCTGCAGCCGGCCGGTCGTCTCTTGCCCAGTTTCTAGTTGCGTTTGTAATGGTACAGGGATAAAAACGGATCGGATATGAACGGATATCATTCATATTATATTTGTTTTCATATTTCTGTTCGGATTCGGATTCGGACACGGATAGCGTTCGGATACATATACGAATACGGATTGACTCGGTTACGGATACGAATAATGAGTATCGAATACGGTATGAATCGGATTCGGAGAAGGTCGGATACAAATATCTATTCGGATATTGAGTAAAAGCAGCATATTATATATATATATATATATATATATATATATATATATATATATATATATATATATATATATATATATATATATCATAATCATAAAACCATTACACCACTCTATGAGTCCATAATCCATCTAGATTAAGCCGAAAGACTAAAGAGTAAAGCAACAAATAAGATAAAGATACAGATACATCATACATCAAACATCATACAAGCACCAATCTTCGCGGCATGAGTAGAAATAGCCAAGCTCATGGCTTCATGGGTCTCATGGAGTCATGGTCATGGATTCAAGATCTACAATCCTTATATAGGTCATTTTTTTCATTTGAGAAAGTTTGAACAAAATGTAGTTTAAATTTCACAAGTGTGTGACATAGTTTTAGAAAGTCTATATGAGATTCAAGAATTTGTGACTAGTGTTTGATAAAACTTTCTCAAATGGGAAAATGAGCTATGTAACAATTGTAGATCTTGCTGAGATGATCAAACTTGGTATTCAGAGTTTTTTCATCTGAGGTCATTTAGTGTCTCATTTGAGCAAGTTTGACCAAGTCAAATTTGGTCAAATGAAAAAACAACACTTTGACTATAGTATTATGAACTCTAAATGACTTCAAATTGAAAAGTTTTGAATACCAAGTTTGTTCAACTCATCAAGATCTACAATTCTTGTTTTGGTCAACTTTCCATTTGAGATAGTTTGGACGGTTCAAATTTGTGATTTTTAAATTTCGATGCTTACAAACTAGTTTTCGGAACCCTAAATTGTCTCAAATTGAAAAGTTTTGAATACCAAGTTTGTTCAGCTCATCAAGATCTACAATCCTTATATAGGCTATTTTTTCATTTGAGAAAATTTGAACAAAATGTAGTTCAAATTTCACAAGTGTGTGACATAGTTTCAGAAAGTCTATATAAGATTCAAGAATTTGTGACTAGTGTTTGATAAAACTTTCTCAAATGGGAAAATGAGCTATGTAACAATTGTAGATCTTGCTGAGATGATCAAACTTGGTATTCAGAGTTTTTTCATCTGAGGTCATTTAGTGTCTCATTTGAGCAAGTTTGACCAAGTCAAATTTGGTCAAATGAAAAAACAACACTTTGACTCTAGTATTATGAACTCTAAATGACTTCAAATTGAAAAGTTTTGAATACCAAGTTTGTTCAACTCATCAAGATCTACAATTGTTGTTTTGGTCAACTTTCCATTTGAGATAGTTTGGATGGTTCAAATTTGTGATTTTTAAATTTTGACACCTATAAACTAGTTTTCTATTTGAGAAAGTTTGGACGGTTTAAATTTTGAAGCACTAAATGATTTCAAACGAAAAAGTTGTAAACAACAAAGTTTCATAACTTTTTGAGATCTACAATTTTTATTTTGATCATTTCTCCATCCAAGGTCGTTTGAATAATATCCGGATAATATCCGTTTTTAAATATCCGGATATATCCGATACTTATCCGGATTATCCGATATCCGCCGGATATCGATGATATTACATCCGTATTTGATATCCGCCTAAGATATCCGTTTTAGTATCCGTATCCGAAAAAAATTACGGATATTCGAGTAACTATCCAGATAAGTGTTCATATTTATTCGGTCGAACGGACGGTCGAATAAATATCCGTACCGTTTTGGTCCACTGCATCGTCACGCACGTTTCGTACAGCCGGTAGGCGGCATGGCACTGTTGCCAAGGCCAGGGCAGTTCAGTGCCCTCTTGGCAACGGAACTGTCTCTCTCTTTCTCATCGTTTTCTCGTTAGGTGGGCACAGGGAACCCTACGCTGCTATATGCGCGGCTGGTTCGCTGTTTGGTATCTGGGCTGATAAGTCATGCTGATGCTAGTTTATTATAAGAGAAAAATACTGTTGGATGACTGATAAACTTTAGCTAAAACCAACAAGCGAATAGGCTAACGATGTCGAAAACAAAACGGAGTATGTTGCTAGCAGTAGCATGGTGGACAGATTTGGCAGGTAGTCAGGTACACCACGTATATACCATCAGTACCAGACAGTAAATTAAATTAATGAGGAATATATTTATTGACCTGTTCATTTCTCTTATAATTCGTTTTTTTAGCTTGTTTTTTCAGCCGGAATAATATTTTTCTCTCACGATAAATCAACCGGAACAATGTTTCGATTTTTTCGACGAAGCGAAAGGAGCCAATAAAAATCCGACCATACCACGGAAGCCAGCATGCACCCTGATCACTCTATTTAATCTACGAAAGTAATGCAACGTACTACTACTGTATTTGGAAATTTTGCTAATTGCTACTCTTGGTGCTATGTTCGTATCAGAAGCTCTTGGAAGATTTTGGAGACTAAAATACGGTACTGTATTTGGAAATGTAGAAATTTCTAACAAAAGTACAGCTAAAATTTTGTTAGAAAATCACCAACGTGAAAGCTATCTTTCACGGAAGCTAGAAAATTTTGTTAGAAAATTACTGCTAAAATTTCTAACAAAATTTCTAACGGCACTACTGTATTTGGAAATTTTGTTAAAAATTACTTTTGGAAGCTAGCTTTCACGGATGTTCGTATCAGAAGCTCTTGGAAATGTTAGAAAATCAAATACAGTACTATTGTATTTGGAAACTAAACTACGGTACTACTGTATTTGGAAATTTTGTGTCAACGAAATCTAAATTACTGCTATTATTAAAATAAACTAAAATAATACCTTAAATATTGTTATGAAAAACCGTTATAAAATACATATAAGTTCCTTCTCTAAAGGTCCCTTTGTAAAGTAGAAATTTCAAAAAATGCAGGAAACAAATTTTTTTCCGCGTTCCAAAGGGGCCTGGTCAACAGCTAAAATATCTATGTACAAGACAGGTACATTCCTATGCTCCCTCTGTACCAAAATAAGTATCATTATTACTTTATGAGAAATCAAATATTTTTACCTTGACCAAGTATATATAAGAATAATACTAATATTTATGGTGTATAATTAATATTATTCGATGGATCTTCGAATATATTTTTATAATAAACTTATTCGGAGACATAGATGTTACTAATATTTTCTACAAGCACGGTCAAACTTCATAAAGTTTGATCAGCACGTATCCCATAATGACACTTATTTTAGGATAGAATTTTAGGATAGAAAGAGTACATGGTGCATTATGAGTACCAGACTAGTAATACTATTAATTATTATTTGATCAATACTCAATCATCAGTTCAATAAACTCTAAACATCAAGAATGATAAATGGTAAAAAAATCAGGACTCATACTCGAGACCTCAATATTAACGTCCACTGCGCGTATACCAGCTGAACTACGCAACATATATGACTATATAGCTAACACTATTCTTTTAACTATATAATTTCGAATATTATATTGTATATAACGATATTTGACACCCCAAATAATCTCAGATGAGAAAGTTGTTAACTCCAGAGTTGTAGATCTTAAGCTTGAAGGCCGGTTGGTTCGCGGCCGGCCGCTAACCCGCATCGCTTGCCACAAAGTTTATTGGCGGTTTTGCGGCCAGTCACCTACTTTGCGGGACAAGCCTTCCGCGGACATAATATACTTAGCTGCAAAACCCGTAGGGCCTGCCGCACACACAGCATCCCTCAAATATCTGGTGGCCAACAAGTGAAAGAAAACTGCGAGGTACAGAAACAAGATCATAATAACGGGCACATGACCGGCACAACGACGAACCAGTTGACCTTGTCGGTGCCATCCTGGAGCGTGGCGAGCGCCGTCGACACGAAGGCGCCCATCGATCCATGCATATGCAGTTAGCTTGCTAGCTATAGCTCTCAAATGACAAATCGATCTCTTCACTGGAAAATACGTACGTGCAGGCGCATATATACATACGATACATACGTCGATGCAGGCCTTGTGGAAGCGGCTCATCGGCCGCAGGGGCAACTCGTCGCTGGTGTCGTCATCGGATTCCTCGTCAGCGTCGTCATCAGGGACCTCGAGGATGAGGCGCGCGTGGCAGTTGCGACGACGACGGCGGCCTCGAGCTGTGGGCCGCTGGTGTTCGTCGTCGTGGAGGAACAGCCGTAGAGCCTCTGCCGGATGCCAGACTATCGTGACGACACTAGCGGTAGGGTTCCGGAGATGCGGGTTCTAACGGTTTTCTCTATTGTCCAATGGGCTCGGCGGGTTGAAAGACGTTGGGCCACAAAGAAATCGTAGCTGAGCCACGATAGCCACGAAGATAAATTTTGCGGGGCAAGCGGGCGGGCTACGCTAACAACCCGCCCTGCTTGCAATCGTAGTAGATCTCGCCAAGTACTACAACTTTGATGTTGACTTCATCTGCATTCGACATTGTTAATCATCTCAAATGTGATCTGAGACCTTATATTACAAATTTAGGCTTGTAAACCATCTCAAATCAAAAAATTGTCTACTACAAAGTTTTAGATTTCTTGAAACTTTATAATTTTGATATAAAGTTTATCTTAATATGATGTTATATAAAAAATTATGATTTTTTTGTGCAAAATAGGCTATTACTAGTGGTTTGTGGCCACCAACCGGTAGTGACGGTGTATATCTGAATTTATGTAATGTATGTAGTAGCAATGGCAAATGGGTGTCAGTATAACGTGCCAGCCAGCAACACTCTAAGACCACACCTCAACTTATTATTACGGAGTAATTCACGAGAAACCATGGGCTTAATCACTTCATCGCCACCTCTTCTAAAAGATAATTTCTCGTAGTCGTAGCTCCCCAAGCTACGGCTGCATAGGCACGGAAAGGAGGCCCTGGTTTTCCAAAAGCGTCACATGTGAGAGAGATGAACTGTCACGCTGCTACGCATCTCATCATGGCAAGTGAAAGATCAGCATCTGCGAGCTGACTGCTGCGGGCGTCCATACCATGCATATGATGAGCGCCCTTTCCAAAAGTAAACGACTGTCAAGGCTGCTGCATCAGACGATCGAGCATGCATGAGCTCATGATCCATCTCTTGCGCTGCCTTGCAGAGAGGGGTTTCCGGTTTTGTTCTTCAGCACCCAGTGAACGTGCAGGCCAGCAAAGGTTGATCCATCTAGAGACACAAGTGTACGAGTTGGGGTCTGCTAACCTTAACCTGTGGTTTCCCTTTGCTTTATTCCTTGCTTGTACAAGCAGCACAGGGTACCCCCATTGCAGTAGCTTGTTCTTCTCCACGGCCACGGTCTTGTTCCTTTTTTTTTTCCTTTTTCCATGAAAGCAGCAGAGTCAAGCAAAAAAAATTGGCACCCTTTGTTTGTTGTCCAGTCATTGTTAACACCCTTTGAGTTGGCCACGGTTGCTGCTTCCTCCTTTTCCAAAGCCCTCGCTAGCTAGATCTTGACTAACTGACAGATTGTTATGCGCTTGTAGGAACATCTGGAGGATATCGATCATCAGGCTGAGATCCATACGTTTCTAAACCACCTTTGAAATCAGAGGATGGTCAGGCTAGCTAGCTAGCTACCACATGCATGCCTATCAACAGTACTAATTACCTATGCTACGTAGTATAATAAGCACTGTTAAGCTTTATTATCGAGTATATATTTCACTATTTTGCTTTTGCCAAAAGCATCCATATTCATTTAATAGCCTTCTTTCTCATGTGCAGTATTTCGTTGCATTTGTGAACATGATGAGGATGTGATAACAACTTTGCAACCAGCAATAGGAGTTCAAAGATTTGCTTTGGTTCCCCTCTCGCTTTTGCTTTAATTGCATCCATGATGAAGTTCTTTTGTGGGACTGCTCATGCAATTTCCTGTTAATCCCCATATGAAATGCAGGTTGATGTCACTTCATCATGTGCTATTATCTCGTGGAAAAGGAAATTAATTGGGAGCAGGTCAGCGTCTCACAAAGAGACGAAATCAACGTGCAGTACCACCATCACCATGGGCTGCACTGCACATATATAAATTAAAACAACATACTGTGGATGTTACTTCTGTACCCTGCAGTTTGATGGTTCTGACATAATTAGCCCCCACACAAACCAACAAAGATATGTTTGTTACTCCTACTAAATAATTGTTCTTGTTAGGTAAGCGCGTTCTTTCGACAAAATATAGCCTGTTCGTTTGGCTAGGCTTGTTCGTTGCTGGATCGTGAAGAAGTACTGCTGGCTAGTTTGGTGTGAGAGAAAAATACTGCTCCGGCTGGAAATTTATGATCGTTTACGAGGAAATAATCCCAGCCGAACAGGCTGATAACCGATTGAGGTTTGCTGTCCTTCCTTCTGAGAAGAGGACAGCACAAGTTGATCTGAATAACCGATTGAGGCTTGTTACACTAGCAAGCAAGCAAGCAGATGTTTACTAGATGGTGTAGTAAGAGGTAACCCCAGCTTCAACGGCAAGACATTTCATCTAGCTAGCCTTCAATGGAAGATTAGTAAACACATTCTGATTCTGAAAGCAAAAGGGAAATTCTGAAAACATTATTGTACATGGCTCATGCATTAAATTTCACAGCAAGTCAAAATCAACATCTGATTAGTTTACACCGCAAGATCAGTGTGGTCTGCAGAAACACTGTTTTCACGTCAACCTGTTGCAACGCATTGCAGATTCTAAAGCTAGCTACGAATATATGCAGCTGCGCGAGAACCGTCCTTGTTGAAGTATGCCTCACAACAAGAGAACATGACTCGTCTCGTCATGATCGATCTATCCATCTCCTTACCATCAACATGTGACAGACAAATCTACTGGCAGAAACATAATCGCCTACTTGCTTTTGTCACCGCAGTTACCATCCTGGACTGAATCACCGATCGCTGTCAGTGAGGTTCACGGAACGGGACGCTGAATGCAACGGAACGGGGAGACTTGTCGGACGTAGCGGCGATCTCTCACCGGCCGCGACAGTAATAAATCGATCGCTTAGGTAAACCTTTACTTTCTCCCCTGTTTTCACACCCACCGTCGAAACATGCATGAGGTGACGTGCATTCTCCCCGGAATCCAGGTGCTGCAGCCTAACCGGTCAGAATTTGAGCCGTGAACGGACGTAAAAAAATTTAGAGAAACCTGTTAGGTTGATCTCCACGGCCGACTTGGGTCTTGATCCGCGTCTTGATCGAGGACGTCCAACCCAATCATGGTTGGTGGACTTCCGTCGCACAGCGCTACATAAAGGAGGTAGGGGCCGGGGCACTCGAGACGAGGTTCACCGTGCCACCACAAACCCCACCGACACAACCCTAACCAATCCAGGCAGGCGCTGCCAGCGACGGGAAGCCCTACTGCCTCCCCACCGCCGGGACGCCACCGCCCTGCACTGCGCTCAACCCTCTTCACCGACCTCACCACTAACGCCATGGTGAGCTCCTCTGCCAAGCCTTCCGATGGTCGGTAACGCTTTCCCTCTCTCCTTATCCCCTTTTTCCTTTTAATCTACCGTTTCAAGGTTGAGTCAATGTTTTACTACTGCTAAGGAAGTTTTTACCCGCTGATCCACTCCTAAGTGATCCTAATCATTTAACAATGGTATCAGTTGCCTACCTAGTGTGTGGATCTAGTTTGGGGTAGTCTAAGTTTCAGCATTTAGAAGGAGATGAATCGAATCGAACGAATCAAGTCAAGTTAAACCCTAACATATTGAGGATGAGTAACACGGCATCTAAGCTCAAGCCAATGGATTTGGGGTTCAAAGATGAGTTCCTAATTCATTTGATTTTTGCTTCTTTGCCCAAAGAGTATGAAACTTTTGTTGTTAATTACAACTTACAGCCAGATAAGTGGGACATTGAGAAGCTCATTGCCATGTGTCGGTGTTTCGAACAAACACCGGCTAGTAAATTTATAATTGATGCGCATTAGGTCCGGATGGTGCACTAAAGGACACGAGGTTTATACTGGTTCGGGCTGAACGTTCCTACGTCCAGTCTGCTGCTGCTCGTGTTATTAGTACCGAAAATGGTTCGTAGTAGGGGGTACAAACGGTCGAGAGAGGGACGGGTCCCAAGTCTCTGATGGAATGATCGAAAAGGTCGCCGAGAGCTTGGTCGCTGCTCAGCTATGTGTGAAGTGTCGTGTGTGTTGAACTTATCCGTCAAGAGTCGATCCCCTTAGTGGGGGGCCCTGCCCTCCCTTTTATAGACCAAGGGGGGAGCAGGGGTTAGAGATGGGAGAAAAGAGAAAAACCAGAGGCTAAGAAGCCCCTCCGAAGGTGTTGGGCCCTCCTTTTCCGCTGAGCCCACCCTCGGCACACGGCAGAGACGGTGTCGAGGGATTGGCACGTTCGCGGATACACAGTGTCTTGTGACGCCATGCCCTTACCGGATCGCCAAGTGGTCACGTCCGTCCAGCCCCTCCGGGCGGCGTGTCGAATAAGGGTGTTGACACAGAGCCTGTGGGGAGCGGATGGCGTGGTGGTGTGTCGTTAAATCCTTTGTAGAGGCGCGAGTCTCTTCTTGGACCATAGTGGTTGTCGTATGTCTATGTCAGGCTCCGTGTCCGAGGGCTGAAGGCGGCGCTTACAACACTATTCAGACTCTGCCATGACTGGAATGGTCTAAAGCGCCCAACCCGTTGTACCCTGGCAGTACTTTCCTGCCACGGTGCAGGGCATGGTCCTTGGTGCTGCGTTTGACTCGAATGTCATGTCGTACCCTGTGCTCATCATTATGAAGGCGTAGTGTGTACTCGTTGGGCGAGGCGGAGTCTGCCCTCGGCCGTCGGGCAAGGCGGAGCCTGTCCTCGGCCATCGGGCGAGGCAGAAATTGCCCTCGGACGTCGGGCGAGGTGGAGCCAGCCCCCGGACGTCGGGCGCAGCGGAGCCGGCCCCCAGGGGTCGGGCGAGGCAGAGCCAGCCCCCGGGGGTCAGGTGAGGCGGAACCAGCCTTCCGTTGTTCAGACAAGAAACGCAGTAGCGTTCTCGTCTGATCGGAAGTGTCAACGTTCGATGGTCATTAGTTCCACCTCGTTAGGTACCCCGGTATTAGGTCCTCGACAGTAGCCCCCGAGCCCCTGGGTGATTCGGGCAGAATCGCTCAGGGGGTGTTTCGGTTCGCTAGAGGGTGCGCGCGAGCGCACTCGATGGGTGTAGCCCCTGAGCCCCTAGGTGATTCGGGCAGAATCGCCCGGGGGGTGTTTTAGTTCGCCAGAGGGTGCGTGCGAGCGCACCTGATGGGTGTAGCCCCCGAGCCCCCGGGTGATTCGGGCAGAATCGCCCGGGGGGTGTTTCAGACCGTTCGTGGGTAAGGCTATGAGACTCGGTTTTTATCAACTGAATAGCTTTAAGGGGACCCTGGTATCCCGTTCGTGGGGATTTCGTCCAGGGTCAGCCTGGCTAGGACCCGACCGTTGATCGAGGCCCTACTGATGTTCGCGTACCTAGGTGTTAGTCGTTCACGGGCCTGTCCCTCGTTGGGATGGTCATCGAGACTATCGGGCCGACCCTTGGGCTTTCTGGGCCCACACGGGCTGGAAAAGAGATTTTCTGGCCCGTATCCCCTCCGCGGGGGAAGAGTCCGATCCGCTCGGGAAGGCAAACCGTCCGGGGCGGTTTTATGGGGAAAGGATAGGGATCGCGGGCGCGTATCCCGCGACGTGATGTGGCGGCATGTCGTGGCGGGCTCGGAGATCGAGGCAGATGGTTCCGCTTCTCGCATCCGTCGCCCCTATAAAACCACGAGGTTCGCCCCTAGGGTTCCGTACTTCGCCTTTTCACCTTCGCATCGCCAACCTCCGCTGCCAATCGCTAGAGCCTGCCGCACCAGTACTGCTGCCGCCGTCAAGCTTGCATCCGCATTGCAGCCGCCATTGAACTCACGTCCACCCCCCTCCCAATCGTTTCAATGGAGCCATGGGGCAGATCCAACATCACCCCTCAGCGCTTGGAGGGCCTCGTTCGCCGTGGCCTCCTTCGCCCGCTGACCGCCATCGAGGAGTGGCGGCTGCCCGGTGATGAGGATGAGTCGTTGCCGCCCGAAGGTATGTCGTGTCCTTCGCTCACTTCCATGAGCGGGGATTCGCCATACCTGCTCACCCGTTCCTTCGGGGGCTGTTGGATTACTACCTGGTGGAGCTGCAACACCTTACCCCCAATGGGATCTAGCACATTGGGGCGTTCATCGCCCTGTGCGAGGGGTTCTTAGGGATTGATCCCCACTTCGACCTGTGGCGGCATATCTTCGCCGTCAACCTTCTAAAGAGGCGGGTCGGGAAGCAGGAGCTGCCCACGCCAGTGGGATGTGCCGACATTCACCTCCGCAACAACCGGGCAAATGCGTACCCATCAATGCGTCTGTCCACCTCCAACAAGGGGTGGCATTCGCAATGGTTCTATGTCAAGGATGACGCCACCGCCCCCTTGCCAGTCTTCTTCGGGTGCGTCATCAAGGAGGCCCCGGGGTCATTGAAAGGTCCTAATGGCTAGAGGGGGGGTGAATAGCCTAATAAAATTCTACAACAACACTTAACAAAATGTGTTAGACAATTTTGCGGCGAAGCGAGTGTTGCGCTAGCCTACTAAAATGCAAGCCACCTACCACAATTCTATTTTGAATAGTGTATGTCCACACAATAGCTATGATACTTAGCTAAACTAGTGTGCTCTCAAAGACTAACTAAAGAGCAACACTAATCAAACAAACAAGCTCTCACAACTAGCTACACTAAAGAGCTTGATAACTAGTTTGCGGTAATGTAAGAGTGAGCAAGAGAGTTATACCGCCGTGTAGTGGTAGGAACCAATCAATCACAATAATGAATACCAATGTAGACCAATCACCTCGGAATCAAATGATGAACACAATGATTTTTACCGAGGTTCACTTGCTTGCCGGCAAGCTAGTCCTCGTTGTGGCGATTCACTCACTTGGAGGTTCACGCGCTGATTGGCATCACTCGCCAAACCCTCAATAGGGTGCCGCACAACCAACACAAGATGAGGATCACACAAGCCCCAAGCAATTTACTAGAGTACCTTTTGGCGCTCCGCCGGGAAATGGTCAAGAACCCCTCACAATCACCATGATCGGAGTCGGAGACAATCACCTCCTCCACTCAACGATCCTTGCTGCTCCAAGCCGTCTAGGTGGCGGCAACCACCAAGAGTAACAAGCGAAATCCACAGCGAAACACAATCACCAAGTGCCTCTAGATGCAATCACTCAAGCAATGCACTTGGATTCACTCCCAATCTCACTATGATGATGAATCAATGATGTAGATGAGTGGGAGGGCTTTGGCTAAGCTCATAAGTATGCTATGTCAGTAGAAATGGCCAAAGATGTGAGCCACAGCCGGCCATGGGGCTTAAATAGAAGCCCCCACGAAATAGAGCCGTTGTACCCCTTCACTGGGTACTCTGCGCTCTGACCGGACGCTCCGGTCCACTTGACCGGACCCTGGACTCAGCGTCCGGTCCACAGATGGACGCCACGTGTCATCGGCTTCAAACGCTGTTCGTCAGATTCCAATGGCTATGACGCTGACCGGACGCTCCGGTTAAAACTGATCGGACGCTGGAACCTCAGCGTCCGGTCGAGTACAGTTAGGGTCAAAACCTGGTTTTCCTCGACCGGGCGCGTCCGGTCCACCTCGACTGGACACAGCCTAGCGTCCGGTGGTAAACCCTAGCCACTGTACCGACAGTCAACGCGATCAGACGCAGGCAGTCAGCATCCGGTGCTTCTGGATTCAACGTCCAGTCACTAGACCAATGCTGGCTTCAGCTCTATTCTCACTTCTATCTTGTCCACCCTTGCTCCAATGTGCCAACCACAAGAATTTGCATCCGACGCAATAGAAAATAGGCATTCCATTTTCCCGAAAGCGCCGAGAGGGACCCAAACCCATCTCAACCCTGCAAACACCACCTCCTTTGTAAATGTGCCAACACCACCAAGTGTATCACCTTGTGCACAAGTGTTAGCATATTTTCACAAACATTTTCAAGGGTGTTAGCACTCCACTAGATCCTAAATGCATATGCAATGAGTTAGAGCATTTAGTGGCACTTTGATAACCGCATTTCGATACGAGTTTCACCCCTCTTAATAGTATGGCTATCAATCCTAAATGTGATCACACTCTCTAAGTGTCTTGATCACTAAAACAAAATAGCTCTTACAAATTATACCTTTGCCTTGAGCTTTTTGTTTTTCTCTTTCTTCTTTCCAAGTCGAAGCACTTGATCATCACCATGCCATCATCTTTATCATGCTATGATCTTCATTTGCTTCACCACTTGGAGTGTGCTACCTATCTCATGATCACTTGATAAACTAGGTTAGCACTTAGGGTTTCATCAATTCACCAAAACCAAACTAGAGCTTTCAGTCATGGAGGTGGGGTGTCCCAGTCAAGGAGAGGAAGAACATCGATGACCTTCTTGCTGCCCTCCAAACCTTGAAGGACAGGGGCGTGAAGGGTTCGGGGATCATCGGTGCCTACCATGCGAGGAGGGTGGCGTCGCTGATGGCGCGCGTGCTTCCCCTACACCAGATGGTGCCTGGAGCACCGCTCGAAGGGATGGCACTTGTCAACGAGGCGCTCCCTCCGTCCGAGGTGGTGCAGCGCATCAAGGAGGCGATGGAGCCTTCGAAGGACATCGCTGGCGTCATCCTTGATTTTGTGTTCCCAGTGCCGGGGCATCCCCCAATGCGGCCGGAACCGGGTTTATTGACTTCGTAAGTTTTCCTTCCCTGTACTCCTTTTTTACTTGAATTTTCGACCCCTTGAAGCTGACCTTGGGGATGGCGGGATCAGCCGGGGGGACTATTCTTCAAGGATAGCTTGGCTCCGTTGTAGAAGGATCAGACCCTAGCAAAAGCAAACTGTATCGCGGCCGAGTGGGACAAAAAGACAAGGGAGCTCAGGAAGAAGAAGCTGTTATGGAAGCAGCAAGCGTGTGATCGAGGAGAGGAGATTGGCAGTGATGACGATGACGATGACGACGAGGAGGTAGCCGCCCACGTGGATTGCGACATCCTGGAGGACGACGATATGCTGACAGACGCTCACCGGCCCATGCAGGGACCCTTCCCTTTCCATGCAGAGGGAAGCGAGTCTGTGAGGTTGGTGGAGGTGGGCCGAGCCATCGGCCCGTCCTTGGGGCCGGTGGGAGCCGGAGAATCTGCCGCCCCATCCGGGGTGCCGCCGGAGGATCGGTGGATGGGGGGAGGCGGATCGGCCGCCACCCTCGAGGTGCTGATGGAGGGGGGTAGCTCTACTACCGCGCCCCACGAGCTGACGGGGTGAGCGGGTTCGCCGCCACACCCGAGGCATCGATGGAGAGGGGCGGCTCCGTTGCCGCACCCTCGGAGATAAGGGAGACGAGCCCCCCTGCCCGGGAGCAGGGGTAGGCTCGAAGCGGTCCTGTCCAGATGAGTCGGGGCAGGGGTCTAGGGGTTCATCCCTAATACGTTCCTGCCTCCTGAAGGCCCCAGAGTAGGCCACTGATTCCCCTATTCTTCTGCCTTTTTCTGTTTTGACCTTATGCCTTTTTTCCTCTTGCAGATTCTTGCGATGGGGCCACTCTCTGGGGCTGGCGTCCAAGAAGAGCCTTTCCCTTTAGGCGGGATTGACGGTGTTGCCTGATGTCGCCCCTATTTTGGGAAGGAGCGGCGCTGATGCTGCGACCTCATTGGCCGATCCGGCAGCGCCCGTGGTGGCGCCCGCGCCCTCAGTGGTTGCCGAGCAGGCGCGTCTTTCGTGGCGGGCGCGGCACCGCCAGCCGAGGGTCCGATATCGCCGGTGGAGGTGGTCATGACTGCGCCAAGCCAGGAGCAGCCGAATGCCGCCATGGTGGTGTCTGAGGGGGCGACGCAATCTGTGCGTCCGGCGGCCCAAGCGACAGCGCCCAACGCGGGCTGGACAGAGGAGGACGCGGTCGGATCATCCCCAACCCTGACGAGCCAGGCACAGCCGGACGCAGCCGCGGTGGCGTCCGAGGGAGCAGCGCAGTCCGTGCCACCGGGGGCCTAGGCGGAGGTGACCGTGACCGCAACAAGCCCAGCAGGGATGGATGTTGCCATGGTGGCGTCGGAGGGAGGGGCGCAATCCGTGCCACCGGCGGCCCAGGCTACAGCGCCCGAGGTAGGCCGGATGGAGGAGGACACGGCCGGGGGGTCTCCGGGCATCGTGGCGGTGGTGGAGAGGACCAACAGGAGGTTGCCCTCGGCCCTGTTGTTGGGGGGCAGCTGCTCCCCCGCGCGGGGCGAGCCGCCGCTCTAGTGGATGGCTGTCGGGGACCCAACGTTAGCTCTTTTCTCGCTTGATGATGCTGCCAAGAGCCTGGAGCGGGAGAATCTTGACATTGGGTTCTCGGCTATGATGGATGCCTTGAGCCAAGCCAGTGGTGTCCTACACAAGATCCTCGTTCCTACTGGTCGGGTATCCGCTTGATCTTCTCCCTCATTTTCTTCTTTCTTCACGTATTTTTGTGTTTTCGTATTTTTGATACCGGTCTTCTTTTTAGAGTATTGTTGCTCGTAGCTGGAACAAATCCTGGTTCCTCCATGAGTAAAAGGTGGACTAAGACCACCTTACTGAGGAGGCCCAGCTGCGAGGAGATGTGGGCGCGCAGCTTGCTGCCGCCCAGCAGCGGGAGGCCGAGGCACGTCGGGATGTAGAGGAGAGGCATGGGATGTTTGAGGACCTATCGGCGAGGGTGAAGCTGGACGACGAGGTGGCTCCCAGGATCCGAAAGGAGCAGGACGAGCTGCTCTAGAAGGATGCCAGGCCAGTGAGCGGGCCGTCGAGGTCCTAGCTAAGCTGGAGATAGAGCGGTATCTCAGGCGGAAGGCCAAGGAAAGGTCCATGGCCTTGCAGTAGAGGGCGAACCAGGATGCCGAGGTGATCTCCCGGCTGTGCGGGGAGCAGGACGAGCTGCGCTGGACCGAAGAAAGACTTCGCTCGGAGCGTAGCACGACCCGCGAGGAGCGTGACCGGGCCATTCGAGAGCACGACGAGGCATGTCGGGAGGTCGTGGCCCTCTGGGCGGATCTTGGAGACACAGTGGCCTAGAGGCTGGAGGCCGAGGAAATTTCTACCGGGCTAGGCATGAAACTCGCCGAGGTGCGGGGGCTTCTTCAGGTCGAAAGCGATCAGCACAATCTCCGGTGCTCTGCCATCATGGTGGCCTGCGACAACCTACAGGTGGTGCAAGAGGAGGGGACCAGTTCCCTTACGACTCGTGCCGCTGGCATAACGGCATGGGTCGGCCAGCTTGAGGAGGACGCCTTTCACGCCGAGATCACCCAAGCCTTCGTTGTTGCCCGTTCTCATTATGATCGGGAGATCAACCTGGAGGTAATGAGCCTCGGCTTCGCGCCTGTCTATGAAGACCCCGAGCTGGACGAGATCGAGAAGGCGGTGACTCCCCTTGCACGGAACCTGGCGAACAGGCTGAAAGAAACGGTTCTCCCTCCACGGAAGTAGTTAGTTGAATAAGTTTGATAAGCACGTATCTGTAATATGTGAACAAGTGTCGATACTTTTGTGTCCGAAAACGGATTTGTGACTTTGTTTCACACTTTTGTTTCGTTTGTTTGATCTTACCTTCTTCCCTTTTTGCAATGAAAAAAGATTTACGCGAATGACCCTTCCGTTTGTTAGGACCGTAGGGCCCGAGGTTTTTAGGGGAAATTTTGATTATGCTGGTGAGCAAAATTACCGTAGCCATCTGGGCGTGGGCTTTTTGCAGTCTTACCTATCTGTTCCCCCAAACCTTGCTGCCAGTATCGATGCGAGGAGAAGGTCTGATGTAATGACTGTTTCAAAAAAAGAAAGGAGGTACTTGTACCTTTATCAGCCCTCGAGTAAGATCCGATCCCTTGCGGTCGCTGGGGTCGGATGTTTCTGGAGACCGGAGCGAGGGTAGCAAACTTACATTTGTATTCACGTGTACCCCTTACTTAGGACTTTGGTGATCGTTGCGTGACCGTGCGTTTGGTCTTATCGCTGGTCCGACCTTCCCCGAGCCCCCGCACGTGGTGGGGATTCGGTCAAGGGCTGGCTCGTTTTGTGACTATCGCCCCATCAGTGGGCTTTCGCAACTAGAGGGGTTAAGGCAATGTCACTTGCCTCGATGGCTTGAGTGATGTGCTTTGTGAGCTCGCTAATGGGGATGTTCGGACAGATCTGATCCCGTTTGCTTTGCGACAGGGTCGGCAAGGCCCTCGGGTGGTGTTCCGTTGCTCCTTGGCTCACCTTCCAACGATTCCCCCTCAATGGGGATTCTATGGTCTCGGCTAGAGGCTGGATTGAACTAGAAGGTTGAGATGACCCTATCCGCCTCAATGCGGGCTGAGCAAAGGCCACTGAGGCTGATCTGCGTTTTCTCCCCTGGCTCTTGTTCGACGAGAGGTGGCCCGGGACCCTTCGCGGGTCAGCCTTTGAACCTCGGTCTCTCGATCTTGGATCGAGCGGCTCAAGCCCCCGAGCCCCTTAGGGTCTGATAGGGGTCGGCCATGTTTCACGCGTTACCCCGTCCTTGGTTTCCGCAACCGGAGGGGCTAAGTTGATGATACTTGCCTCGATGGCTCGAGTATCGCGGTCAATGAGCTCGCTAATGGGTATGTTCGTGTGGAATCTGGATCCATCATTCGCTGACGAGGTCGGTAGAGCCCTTATGTGGCATTCCACTACTTCTTAACCCGCCTCCCGGCAAATGCCCGAGCTGTTCGTTGGGCTCAGGTGGCCCGTTGGCCTCTCCTCGATGGAGATTCTATGGGTTTGGCTCGGGGTTAGAATTGAACGAGAAAGGTCGAGATGTCCCTATCCGCTTCTAAGCAGGGTCGGGCAAGGCCGCTAGGGCTTCATCTCTATTTTTCTCCCCTGGCTCTGTTTGACGTGAGGCGACCTCGAGCCCTTCGCAGGCCGGCCTTCGAACCTCGGTCGGTGGCCACTCATATTTGAATGAGGCGGCTGCCACTTTGTGACGCGACACGAAGCGTTGAGATGCAGGGATTTGCATATGCAATGTTTGGATGTATCAATTTAAAGTATAACTTAGTTGAAATGAAAGCGGGGGTCGGTAATGTTACCTTGGTCGTGTGAGCGATGGGAAGCTCCTACCGGACATATCCCTGCCGGGTTCGGGTCCGACGTTTGCGACGAGGTCGGCATCACCTGCATAAGCGTCGCCATTTTTTGGTCATGTCTCTCGGCTATGATTCGAGCCACTCGATTGATTTAGTCGACCTGATAGCTTCTCCTCGAAGGAGGTTCTACAGGGGGACCCCTCCAAACCCTTCTCGGGAAGGCGGGAGCTGAGGTTTGCGGTGCGGGGAACTGTGAGTTCGATTATGCAGGTGAACAAAAAACACCATGAACAAAAAACCCCGAGTGAACAGTCCTTTGTATTTATGAGTACATTAGTCCCTTTCGTGAAGAAGTCACTTTGTAAGCAGTGAATTTGTGCAAAAAATGAACAAATTTTCATCTTTTGTTATGGCAAACAGCTTCTCAGCTTCCTCTTTTTGTAAAAGAGGTTTTGGTGCCTTCCGACCCTTCCCATGGTTCAGGTCGCAAAAACTAGGAGTGCGGGTGAATCGATTCTGATCACGCTGGTGAGCAAGGATGTCGTAGCCGCTGGGGCGTGGGTTTCCTGTAGACCTACCAGTTGTACTCGGAATTTGTTCCCGAAATCCTAGCTCTTAGGACTTTTTTATGAGAAGAATGGAAAACTTAGAGAATGTTTGCAAAGGTAACATAGGAAGTGTTCGCAAGATAAACGTACTTATATCACTTATATCAGCCCCCGAGTGAGGTCTGACCCCTGGCAGTTTGCAATGGTCGGATGTCACTAAAGATCGGGGATTTCTGAAGACAAAAACTGATGAGGAAAAGTATGTGTTTATTTAAGGGTAGAAACGACGTAGCTGCTCAATGTTCCAGGCGTTGGTGAAGACCTCGCCGTTGATGGTTTTCAACTTGTAGGCGCCTGGCCGAAGTACTTCTGCAATGACGTACGACCCCTCCCAGGGTGGGGAGAGCTTGTGGCGGTCCTTGTTGCTCTGCACGAGGCAGAGGACAAGGTCCCCGACGTTGAAGGCTCAGTCCCGCACCCGTCGGCTGTGGTACCGTCGCAACGCCTGCTGGTACTTGGCCGAATGGAGGAGGGCGATGTCGCGGGCTTTGCCTAGTTGGTCCATGGCGTCTTGGTGGGATGCCTTGGCTCCCTATTCATCGTATGCTCTGATTCTTGGTGCTCCATAGTTGAGGTATGTTGGGAGAACGACCTTGGAACCATAGACCATGAAGAAAGGTGTGTAGCCGGTGGCCCGACTGGGAGTTGTCCTTAGGCTCCAGCGTGCGCCGAACTTGTTCAACCGGTTGAAGATCCAAGGCTTGAGGCCCTGTAGGAGCATGCCGTTTGTGCGCTCGACCTACCCGTTCGTCCGGGGGTGCACGACGGCCGCCCAATCGATCCAGATGTGTTGTTCATCGCAGAATCGAATGAATTTCTTGTCGGTGAATTGTGTGCCGTTGTCTGTGATGATGGAGTTTGGTACTCCAAAGCGATGGATGATGTCGAGGAAGAATAGCATAGCTCGCTTGGATTTGATCGTGGAGATCTGTCGAGCTTCGATCCATTTCGTAAACTTGTCTACGGTGACAAGTAGGTGGGTGAAGCCCCCGGGTGCCTTTTTGAGTGGCCCAACCAGGTCGAGCCCCTAGACCGTGAAGGGCCATATGATGGGGATCATCTGGAGTGCCTGGACTAGGAGGTGAGTCTGCCGAGCGTAGTACTGACACCCTTCACAGGTGCGTATGATTTGCTCGGCGTCGGCTACTGCAGTGGGCCAGTAGAAGCCCTATTGGAATGCGTTTCCAACCAAGGTCCTCGGTACGGCATGGTGACCGCAGACCCCACCATGGATGTCGCTCAACAAAAGTCTTCCCTATTTGCTGGGAATACAGAGCTGCAGGATCCCTGTGTGGCTCCGTCTATAGAGTTCGTCCTCTATAAGAACGAAAGACATGGCGCGACGTGCGAGCCGTCGAGCTTCCGTCTTGTCCGTCGGTAGTGTGTCGTGGAGGAGGTAGTCGAGGTAGAGCATTCTCCAGTTGTCTAGAGGGTGGGGCTCTGTTGCTGGATCCTCTTCAAGTTCCATGACACCAGGACCGGGCGGAGCCATCGGTTGGTCAGCCCCTGAGGCCGGATTAGATGGGCCATCATTGGCCCACTCTGACCCTTCATAGCACACCGAGGGTTTGTGTTGGTCGCTGGCGAAGACGCCCGTTGGCACCGGCTCTCGACCAGACGCCGCCTTCATGAGTGCTTCGGCTGCCTCGTTGAGGCGCCTCAGGATGTGATTAAGCTCGAGGCCGTCGAACTTGTCCTCCAGCCGTCGGACTTCTTGGCAGTACGCAACCATCTTAGCGTCATGGTAGCTTGACTCCTTCATGACTTGGTTAACGACCAGCTGAGAGTCACCTCGAATGTCAAGGCATCGGATGCCCAGCTCGATGGCGATGCGTAGGCCGTTGACGAGTGCCTCGTATTCAGCCACATTATTTGATGAGGGGAAATGGAGCTGAACCATGTACCTCATGCGGACCCTGAGGGGTGATACGAAGACCAGCCCCGCACCAGTGCCCTTCTTCATCAGCGACCCATTGAAGTACATCGTCCAGTACTCTTGATCGATGACCGCCGGTGGCATCTGGACCTTGGTCCATTCCGCGATGAAATCAGCCAACACCTGGGACTTGATCGCCGTTCAGGGGGCATACGTGATGCCTTGATCCATCAGCTCGAGTGCCCACTTTGTGGTTCTTCTCATGGCATCCTGGCTATGGACGACCTCGCCGAGGGGGAACAATGTTACGACAGTCGTAGGGTGTGACTCGAAGTAATGGCGTAGCTTCCTCTTGGTGATGAGGACGACGTATAGGAGCTTTTGGATTTGGGAGTAGCGGGTTTTGGAGTCGGATAGTACCTCACTGATGAAGTACACAGGGCGCTGCACCTTGAGGGCGTGCCCCTCTTCTTCCTGCTCTACTACCAGGGCGGCGCTGACTACTTGCGTGGTGGCCGCTATGTATAGCAGGAGGGATTCTCCATCGCTTGGAGGAACTAGGACCGGGGGTTTTGTCATAAGTAGTTTGACCATGTCAAGCGCCTCTTGGGCCTCGGCTGTCCATTCGAAGCGGTCGGCTTTCTTCAGGAGTCGGTAAAGGGGGAGTCCTCATTCGCCGAGGTGCGAGATGAATCAGCTGAGGGCGGCGAGGTACCCTGCGACCCGCTAAACCCCCTTTATGTTCTGGATCGGGCCCATCCTTGTGATGGCTGAGATTTTCTCTGGGTTGGCTTCGATGCCACACTCGGAGACGATGAAGCCGAGCAGCATGCCCCTTGGGACCCAAAAAACACACTTCTCGAGATTGAGTTTGATGCCATTTGCCCGGAGTTTCACAAAGGTTTGCTCAAGATCAGCGACAAGGTGGCCAGCCCATTTGGACTTAACTATGATGTCGTCGATGTAGGCCTCAATGGTCCGCCCGATGAGGTCCCCGAAGCAGTTGAGCATATAGCGCTGGTAAGTAGCCCCAACGTTCTTCAGACCGAACGACATTGAGATGTAGCAGAATGATCTAAAGGGGGTGATAAAAGACGTCGCGAGCTGGTCGGACTCTCTCATCATGATTTGGTGGTAACCAGAGTACGCATCAAGGAAGCAGAGGTTTTCGCACCCTGAGGTAGAATCGACTATTTGGTCTATGCGCGGCAAAGGAAACAGGTCCTTTGGGCATGCCTTTTTGAGACCCATGTAGTCGACACACATCCTCCATTTCCTGCTCTTCTTTCGTACAAGAACGGGATTTGCTAACCACTCTGGGTGGTGTACTTCCCTGATGAATCCGGTGGCCAACAGTTTTGCTATCTCTTCACCGATGGCCCTGCGCTTTTCCTCATCGAAGCGGCGCAGGCGTTGCTTCACCGTCTTGGAGCCTGGGTGGATTTTCAAGGTATGCTCAACAACCTCCCTCGGGATGCCTGGCATATCCAAGGGTTTCCACGCAAAGATGTCTTTGTTGTCGTGGAGGAAGTCGACGAGCGCGCTTTCCTATTTAGAGGAGAGCGCGGTACCAATGCGTACCATTTTACCCTCAGAGCTGCTGGGGTCTATGAGGACCTCCTTGGAGCTCTCTGCTGATTCGAATGACCTGGTTGATTTCTTCGCGTCGGGTGTTTCTTCGGCGACCTCCTCCTTGAGGGCGGTGAGTTCCCCAGAGGCGACGATTGCTGTGGCGTGGCCGTAGCACTCGACCTCGCACTCATAGGCCCTCTGGAAGGAGGTGCCGACGGTGATGACCCCGTGGGGGCCTGCCATCTTCAGCTTAAGGTATGTGTAGTTGGGGATGGCCATGAACTTCGCGTAGCATGGTCATCCCAAGATGGCGTGGAAGGTTCCGGGGAACTCAACCACCTCGAAGGTGAGGGTCTCGGTCCTATAATTGAACTGATCCCCAAAGGTGATGGGCAGATCGATCTATCCCAGTGGCATGGCCTGTTTCCGGGCATAATGCCGTGAAAGGGTGCTTGGGTTGGGTGGAGTTTCGTTCGGTCAACGCCCATCACGTCGAGCGTCTTGGCGTACATGATATTGAGGCCGCTGCCTCCGTCCATTAGTACTTTGGTGAGCTGCTTTGGGCCGACGATTGGGTCGAGGACAAGCGGATACCTCCCTGGGTGCGGGACGGTATTCGGATGGTCGGTCCGGTCGAAGGTTATGGCGGACTCCGACCACCGGAGGAAGGGAGGTGTGGTCGGTTGGGCCGTGTAGACCTCGCGACACGCGACCTTCTGACGACGTTTGGAGTCGTAGGCCGCCGACCCTCCGAAGATCATAAGGCAGCCGTTCGGCGTCGGAAAGCCGTCGTCCTTCTCCTCGGTGTCGTCGGCATGGGGGCAGGTTCCTTCCCCTGCTCCCCTTTGTTGGTGCTTCCGGCCAAGAACTTCTGCATGAGGCCGCAGTCTTTGAGCAGTTGTTTTACGGGAAAGGCGTGGTTCGGGCACAGCCCTTCGAGCATTTTTTTGAAGTGATTCAGAGTGCCCTCCGTAGGCTTTCGACCACCCTTGCAGTCGGTAGCGGCCACGAGCGAGTCGTCGCGTCGTTGCTTCTTATTCTTCCTTTTGGCGGAACGGTTGGAGGCGCCTTCGCTGACGCCCTCGTCCCGCCTCGCTTTGCCATCGGAACGGTCGAAGATTGCTCCAACCACCTCTTCTCTTGAGGCATGGCTGGTGGCGATGTCTAGGAGCTCCTTGGTGGTCCATGGGCCCTTGCGTCCTAGTTTGTGAACCAAAGACTCGCAGGTTGTCCCGGACAGGAAGGCTCCTATCACGTCGGCGTCTACGATGTTAGGGAGCTCGTTGCACTATCGGGAGAAGCGCTGGATGTACCCGCAGAGGGTTTCACCGGCCTTCTAGCGATAGTTCTTGAGGTCCTAGGGGTTCCCAGGACGCTTGTACGTGCCCTGGAAGTTCCCCACAAAGATCTCCCTTAGGTCCGCCCAACCTTGGATGGCGTCGGACGGAAGGTGCTCCAACCACGCTCATCCCAAATCAGCGAGGAGCAGTGGAAGGTTGCGGATAATGAAGTAGTCATTATCCGCACCACTAGCTTGACGGGCAAGCCGATAGTCTTCAAGCCAAAGGCTGGGGTTTGTCTCCCCGGAGTACTTAGGGATGTTGGTAGGTGGTTGATACCTTGGCGGGAACGCAGCGTTGAGGATGTGCTGGCCGAAGGCCTGAAGGCCTAGCAGGCTAGGGCTTGGGCTCTGGTCCTCACCGCTGTCGTAGCGTCTGCAGGGACGAGGATGATAGCCATGGTGGGCTCCTTCCCTTGGGTCATCGTAGGTGCGCCTGCGGGCGTCGATGGTGCTGCGTGCGTCGCGGTTGCGGCCGAGACGCTGATGTATCTGGGTCGCAACACGCTGCCCGCTACCTTGTGGTGCTTGGTGGATTGAGGTGTCCCTGGCGGGACATACTGAGGGCGTATGCTGGCTAGTGTCGAGCTCGCGTCGTCGAGACAACGAGCTTTCTGCCTGCTACGCCGCCGCACGCTCGAGCAGCGTGTGGATTTTGCGGTGGGCCCGGCGATCCTCGGGCGTTGTGGCCTCTAGAAGGCCATGGAGCAAGGCCGTGGCGGCGGTGATGTTCTGGCTTGCTCAAGCGAAGCGAGGAAGGGTTTCATCATCGGCGATGATCCTTCGGTTCACGTCGCGGGCTACGGCGTGTGCGTGCCCACCGTCTCCACGGCGTTCGATCTCCCGATCCACCAACGCGTATTCCCGAACAAGCTGTTGTCTAGCCTCGTTGATCTCCCATTTTCGGGCTTTTAGCTGTTGCACCCCTACATGGCACGGGGCCGCCATTCTTCCTTTGGCTCCATCGCCGAGGTTGCCTGCCGGGGACCTCCTTCTCGGAGGCGCTTTCGACGTGTCCCTCGGAGGTTTCCGCCATGAAGCATTCCCGGGAGGGATGATGGCACCCCCTGCCGGAGTCAGAGCCAGAGTCCGACCCTAGACCCTCTACGAGGAGGCTATGGAGGGATTCTGTGACGCTTTCGATCATCCCCATGAACTCATTGTTTGTGGGGGATGGGATCGCGTGCTGGGCCACAAGGTGGCTTACGGTTGTCGCGGCGTTGCGGAGACCGAACGGAAACGCCGTCGAGGCGCTCCGTGTGGAGCATTCCGGAGAGAGGGTGAGGTGGCGCAGGGCCTCCCTGGACGGTTGGGGTCTAGGGGAGACACCGGGCTAGCCCTCAAGCCTCCGGTAGCCGGAGCCGATGGAGGGGAGAGATTGGATGGTGAGATGGGCCAACGCCAACTCTCCTCCCACCATGACAATGAAGTCCAGGTCACCAAAACACATGTGTGCGCCCAGGACCCAGCTGATTGCGTGGTTAGCCATCCAAGGCCTAATTTAGAACACGCAAAGGCCCCTACCTGGTGCGCCAACTATCGGTGTTTCGAACAAACACCGGCTAGTAAATTTATAATTGATGCGCGTTAGGCCCGAATGGTGCACTAAAGGACATGAGGTTTATACTAGTTCAGGCTGAACGTTCCTACGTCTAGTCTGCTGCTGCTCGTGTTATTAGTACCGAAAATGGTTCGTAGTAGGGGTACAAACGGTCGAGAGAGGGACGGGTCCCAAGTCTCTGATGGAATGGTCGAAAAGGTCGCCGAGAGCTTGGTCGCTGCTCAGATGTGTGTGAAGTGTCATGTGTGTTGAACTTATCCATCAAGAGTCGATCCCCTTAAAGGGGGACCCTGCCCTCCCTTTTATAGACCAAGGGGGGAGCAGGGGTTACAGATGGGAGAAAACAGAAAAACCAGAGGCCAAGAAGCCCCTCCGAAGGTGTTAGACCCTCCTTTTCCGCTGAGCCAGCCTCGCTGACACGGCTAGATGGTGTCAAGGATTGGCACATTCGCCGGATGCCTGTGTGCTGACGACGCCATGCCCTTACCGGATCAGCAAGTGGTCACGTCCTGTCCCGCCCCTCCGGGTGGCGTGTAGGACAAGGGTGTTGACTTGTAGCCCTATGGGGAGCGGACGGCGCGGTGACTGTACGTTCATCACTGTAGAGGGCACGAGTCTCTTCTTGGACCATAGTGGTTGTCATATGTCTATGTCAGGTTCCGTGTCCGAGGGCTAAAGGCGGCGCCTACAACACTATTTGGACTCTGCCATGCCCGGAATGGTCTAAAGCGCCCATCCCGTCGTACCCTGGCAGTACTTTCCTGCCGCGGTGTAGGGCATGGTCCTTGGTGCTGCGTTTGACTCGAATGTTAGGTCATACCCTGTGCTCATCATTATGAAGGCGCAGGGTGTACTCGTTGGGCGAGGTGGAGTCTGCCCTCGGCTGTCGGGCAAGGCAGAGCCTGTCCTCGGCCATCGGGCGAGGCGAAAACTGCCCTCGGACGTCGGGCGAGGTGGAGCCAGCCGCCGGACCTTGGGCGTGGCGGAGCCGGCCCCCGGGGGTCGAGCGAGGCAAAGCCTAGCCCTCGATGGTCGGGCGAGGCGGAGCCAGCCCCCAGGGGTCGGGCGAGGCAAAACCAGTCTTTTGTTGTTCGGACATGAAACGTAGTAGCGTTCTTGTCTGATCGGAAGTGTCAACGTTCGATGGTAATTAGTTCCACCTCGTTAGGTACCCCAGTATTAGGTCCCCGACACCATGTGTGTGCAAAAAGAGGAGAGGCTTAAGAGCTCACATGGTGACTCCGTTAACCATGTGAAGGACAACAAAAGGAAGAACTTTAACAACAAGAAAGACAAACCATAGGGGAAACCTCAGTGGAACAACAACTCCTCTAAGTCACAAGGAAAGGCCTCATAGAAAGATCACCATCAGAAATCCAACTATGTTCAAGTAGACAAGGACACCTACAAATGGTGCAAGAAGACTGGACACTATCAGAAGGATTGTCCAGACTTCCTGAAGCACCTGATGAGAAAAGGTGAGGACATTATTACATTCATAGATGAGTCCTTATGTTTAAGTTATGCAAAATATACTTGGAGGATTGATTTAGGTGCAACTATTCATATTGCAAATTCATTACAGGGATTCCATATGAGGAGGACCCTGCAAAGAGGAGAAAGACACATTAAGGTGGCAAATGAAGTCCAAGCTGAAGTTGAAGCCATTGGAGAACTCCCATTAGAATTAAACGATGGCTTTGTACTTAAGCTTACAGATGTCTTTTATGCACTCTCTTTGCGGAGAAACTTAATAAGTGTTTCATGTTTAGACGATGATGGATTTGATTGCCATTTTGGTAATGGCAAATGTAAGATAATGTTTAATCATAAGTGTGTTGGTCTTGCCTTCCGACAAGACGAGCTTTATTTGTTATCGCTTTCTGAGAATGTGAATGCTATGAGCACTGAGAATGAGAATGCTTCCTTGTCTATGAATGCAAGAAATAAGCGAAAGAGAATTCATGATGTATCATCGAAATTATGGCATTGTCGTTTATGCCATATTTCAAAGAGGAGGATAGAACGATTGATTAAGAAATCAATTCTTCCGCCATTAGAATTTTCAGATTTAGAACAATGCATTGATTGCATTAAAGGAAAGTATGTTAAGAAAATAAAGAAAGATGCCAAACAAAGCGTAGAAATTTTAGAAATAGTTCACACAGATATATGTGCGCTATTTTCTATGAAAAGTGTTGATGGTTATGATTCATTTATAACATTCACAGATGATTATTCTCGTTATGGCTATATTTATCCAATTAAGAAAAGATCAGAAGCATTAGATAAATTTAGTATTTTTAAGGTTGAAGTAGAAAATCAGCAGAATTTAAAGATTAAGATAGTAAAATCCGACCGTGGGGGGAGTACTATGGTCGACATACCCGATATGGCCAAGTTCCTAAACCTTTTGCAAAGTTCTTACAGAAAAATAGCATAGTTGCTCGGTACTCTACACCAGGCGAGCCTCAGCAAAATGGAGTTGCTGAAAGACGCAACCGTACTTTAATGGATATGGTGAGAAGTATGATAAGTTACTCCACTTTACTGATAAGTTTGTGGATGGAGGCGTTAAAAACCGCCATTCATATTCTCAATGGAGTATTAAGCAAGTCGGTGCCCAAAACACCATATGAGTTGTGGATAGGAAGGGAACCCTCACTTAATCACTTACGTGTGTGGGGCTGTCCAGCTGAGGCTAAAGTATTTAACCCAAACATAGCTAGACTCCAAGATAGTCAGTTGCCATTTCATTGGCTATCCAGATAAGTCAAAAGGTTATCGTTTCTACTGTCCTAACAGACATACAAAGTTTGTGGAAATAAGACACATTGTTTTCTTGGAGGATGATATGGTTAGGGGGAGCATGGTAGCATGAGGAATTAACCTTGAGCAGAAGCGGGGTATATGTGCCCACTCTGATGATTCAGGAGCCATATTTCTCGCTACATGTTGCTGCTGCATCAACAGACACTGAAGTAACAGCACTTGTTGTAAGTTCCCCTGTGGCAATAATAAATGAACATGAGGAACCTATCCTTCAGGATCCTATAGAGCCTATTGTCGCACATGAAGAAGAACAACAATAGCCCCATATGGAACAAGCGCCAACTAATGAGGCCCCTAGAAGGTCTCAAAGAGCTAGAAAACCAACCATTCCTGGTGACTACGAAGTCTATGAATGTGAAGAATTTCAAATGGAGAGTGATCCCACCTCATTTGAAGAAGCCATGAAAAGCGCTCACTTGTCGAAGTGGCTTGAAGCCATGCAAGATGAAATGAGATTAATGAGCACCAACGGTGTTTGGGACTTAGAAAGAATTCCTAAAGGAGCCAAGAAAGTAGGCTGTAACTGGGTCTACAAAACTAAATATGACTCCAAAGGGAATGTGGAAAGATTTAAAGAGCGACTTGTGGCGAAAGGCTTCACGCAAAGAGAAGGAATAGATTATAATGAGACATTTTCTCCAGTCTTATGTAAGGATTCTTTTAGAATCATAATGGCATTAGTGGCACATTACGATTTAGAATTACATCAGATGTATGTAAAAACAGCTTTCCTTAACGGGGATTTAGATGAGAATGTCTACTGTGGTAGAACCGCCTAATCTAATGCCTCACAGGAGTACTTGTCTTTCATTAGACACTAAGTACTCAAGAGAGGACACTAAACTACGTAGTTCTGTCGAGCACACCCTAAGGGAGAACTCGAAAATCCATATTTTTCCATTAGGATCATAAATGAGAGAATAAAGCTTACAACATTCTTAAGCCATTTCTTACATTACTTTATTACAGTAATAGAATATTACCTCAATTGATTATAACTGTGAAATATAACAATGTTATCAGAGTTACAGAGGAAACAAAGATTAATTTAATGACATGGTGGAGCATTAACATCGTGGACATTTATATACAAGAGATGCTAGCAGATTGTACATATTTTCTTATAAAAACCTTTAGGGAGGGTTATAAATAAACACTATGGTCGTAGCATGAAAGGAATCATCTCTGAGCCCACCAGGAGGTTTCCACACACAAGAGTCAGCTCTAAGTATCCTTTGATCACCTGCAATGGGGGGAATAAAACCCTGAGTGCTCGATTGTACTCAGCAAGACTTACCCGACAGGAGGAAAATAGAAGACATCCATGGATATGCAAGGCTTATTTGGCTTGTGGGTTATTGTATTTGCGGAAGCATTACTAAACGTGCGTCCTTATATTCAATTATATTATGAGTCATCATTAGTTCATTAACTAACCATTCTATGTAAGCACCTATGCTACTTTCAAGTAGGTGGTAAGCAATCAGAACCATTTTATCACCTTTCAAGTTCTAGTTCTTACTATGGTGCTAGACCATAGCCAAGTCATACCATCTCACAGAAACGGCGATTCGTGAATCAATGTATCATAGCTGAGTACCCCAAAACACACACCCCATTTGTACCCAGGCACAAACAAGACCAACCCATTCCACTCCTATCGAGGGGTCCAGGTCCCTGTCCAAACTTGGACTCCAAGCCCCACATTTGAGACCTGGTCTCGGTATGGTGCTTAGACCTCCACCTTTCTCCGCCTTTAATCAGTCGGTCCGGAAAGAGCCGGAACAAGCGATAAGATCGTAACGAGTCTTCCCACTCCCATAAGCAAGTATGTGCTCAGTCTAATAAGTCTGTGACCTGACTACCATCCACAGCAACGGACTGTCCTCAATCGACATAGGCGGAACAAATGCAATCCGAGCCTCGCTCGAATGCCTAACCAAGTCCAGATCCAAAGTACCATTCCGCACGGTCTCCAATTATCATTCATATATATATATATTTCCATGTGATAGTAATATAATAACAACAATAATATCTTTCCTATCTCTCTTGAGTGACAGGTAATCACTCGACTTCTATCGGGTACTATAGCAGAGCAATATACACGATACTGACATACTAGTAGGACTCATAGGATAAGGATATATATATATATATATGCAAGTGGTTTCATTCAACTCCTTAAAACTTAATGCACATGCATAAAATAAAGTACATTATAATAGGGGTTATGCACCAGGGCTTGCCTGGGTAAGATATAACCAAAAGTTAGCATTCCATCATGGTGACATGATCATCGAGGCATCATCTTATCTGCTACTCCGATCATCACCATGATCCATCGTTGTTCCTATTATGATATACGTGGATGCAACGTAAAGACATAAATAATCAACAACAACCAAAACTCTTAGAAATACGATTATGCCTCTCAAGCTAACGAGCTAGCTCTAACGACTAACGTACTAGGCTACGTACCATGTTGTCGAGCAAGGCTTCGTCTCTAGAGCAATGTTTTAGTTCTAAAACCCCAAGGTGTTTCAGCATTTTATTGATTAAATATATATTTTTGAACTAGGGCTCATTTAGCTACCTTAGCAAACTAATTATTATGAAGCTACAAAAATTACAGTGAGCACCTAATAATGTTAGGAATTTACTATGAAAGTTTTAGAGCCAACACTATCACCAATTTATCACAAAATTTCTATAAGTTTATATCTTATAATATTAAGCATCTCAAATTAATTAGATAACTCCTAAAAATATTATAAAACTACATGAACAAAATATACTAGCTGATAGATCATGATTTTGGGGACATAACAAAATTGGTTTCACAAATTTTGGTTAACTGCACAATTTTATACTAAATTTATAAGTTTACCTTCGAAACTAAATTAGAAAATGCTTTAGAAAACAAAAAGGACCGGTGGCAAGCATTCGGCCCAGCAACCTAGCTTGGCCCAACACGGAACGCGCGCGCGCAGCAAGCCGGCCTAGCAAGCAGCCCAACACGGGATCCCCCGCACGCGCTGGCTATTTTGTAGAAAAGACCTTGATCTATCAATTTATTATGTGGCACTATGAGCACTATTTCTACCGTCAGTAATCTTGCAACCAAACCCTCGGATGTTTTCACCTTTACCATGGGGAGATCCCTGGGAACCCCGCGCGCACCGACGCGACGGCCGACGGCATAAGGCGGTTACGTCGGGCAAACTAGGCTCACTACGACGGAATTAAGGGGACGACCACCATCTACAACTAAACGCGCAAGGATGGGTGGAGGTTAGGGACTCGGAGGCGCACTATCGCGGGCTGCAGCGGTGAGCGGCTATCCGCGGCGGCGGCGCAACTGTTCCGGTGAGCCTACGCCCTCACAAAAAGGTAGAGATGGCGGAGAAGCATTAGTAGCTCACCATGGTGTACACCCTACTGAAGGTTGAAGTAGGGGAGCGCTGCGATGGTCTGGCCACGTGTGAGCCACTGGGGCGGCGGCGCTCCGGGATGGACACCCATGCATCACCACGTCGTCGACGAGTTTCCTGGCCAAAATAGCGTGAACACCAGATTGAGGGAGTCAAGGCAAGTTCGGGGTTACGTGCAATTGAATTGCTCGATGGCGTCTTACCCCCAAACCTATGGGCTCGATGGCACACATGACCAGCGGTGAGCAAAATGCCCAATTTCTAGTCGATAGTGCTCAGGCGGGCTTGAGGAGGAGGGGATGCCTAATTAACTTCTTGTACTACTTTACGGCACGAGGGATTGGGCTAGGAGCCCGAGTTGGGGATTTAGAAGGGGATGGTGCGCTACCGCTGCAACATCGTGGCCCGCGACATCGACTTAACGTGGACTGGCCAAGACATAACGACGGCACAACCGCGTGGGGACATGACCGTGGAGGCAGTAACAGAGACACACCGGTGAGTGTCAGGGACTAATACTAGGGTACCCAAAGAGGATGGGCTAATGGTCATCAACTTTAATTCATCCGAACAGTCAAGAGCGCGACTACAGCTCCAACTGACCCCTAGGCGTGCAGGCTCTACCTCAACCGACCTCTTGGGAGCCTCTGGGGAACAACTCCGTCTCGCCCAACCCTAAGGCCACATGCTCCAACTCGACCGACCCTTGGGTTTGCGCTCCGCCTCGCTCGACCCTTGGGTTTGCACTCTGCCTCATCCGGCCTCTGGGGGAGGGCTTTGCCTTGCTCGACCCGTGGTGCTCTAGAGCCTGAGGATGACCCCTAGCCGGGCCACCAGCTACACACCGTTCTTCATGGTCTACGGTTCTGAGGCTATCCTCCCGATCGACCTCGACTATGGAGCACCGAGGGTCAGGGCATACGATGAACAGGGAGCCAAGGTGTCCCTCGAGGATGCCATGGACCACCTAGATGAAGCGCACGACATCGCCCTCCTCCTCTTGGCCAAGTACCAGCAAGTGTTGCGCCAGTATCACAGTCATCGAGTGCGGGGTCAGGCCTTCAATGTCATGGACCTGGTGCTCCACCTCGTCCAGAGCAACAAGAACCGCCACAAGCTCTCTCCACCATGGGAGGGACCGTATGTCATCGCAGAAGTGCTCCGACTAGGCACCTACAAGCTCAAGACCATCGACGGTGAGGTCTTCATCAATGCCTAGAACATCGAGCAACTATGCCGCTTTTAGCCTTAGTATACGCGCACTTTCTCTTATCAATTTCGCTATCGACTCCCTGATCTTTAGTGACACCCAACCCCAGCAACGGCAAGGGGTCAGGCCTCACTCGGGGGCTAATAAGAGCATATCTAACTGGTAGACATTCTCTACACCCATCCCTTTCTCACATTAAGACCCAAAAGCGAGGTTTGTGGAAACGAACGCTGAGTAAAACTGGTCGGCTACGACGCCTTTGCTCACCAGCATGATCAGAGTTTTTCCACACCCTGGGCTTTTTGGCCTTAGCTACAGAAAGAGTCAGTACGTGTCTAAGAGTATATCCACCTGGCAAACATTCTCTGTGCCCAACCCTCTCTCACGTTGAGACCTGAAAGCAAGGGTTGTAGAAACTAACGCTGAGTAAAACTGGTCGGACTGCGAGAAACCTACGCCCCAGCTGCTACGACGCCTTTGATCACCAGCGTGATCTGAGTTTGTTCACCCTCACCCCAGGCTTTACGGCCTTAACGATGGAAGGGGTCAGAACGCACTAACCTTTTTATACGAAAAGGGGAGAAGGGCTAAACATCTGTTAGGCCATAACGAAATTTAAGAGCTTATCCACTTATTACAAATTCACCGCCTAGCGTATCCGCCTAACTAATTTCTTGGGGGGATGATCTCATCCTCTATCTCCATAGGAAAGCCCTGTGCCAGCGGGCACCCAAGCCGATTGAACGGCTCGGGCCGCTGTTGAGAGATGGGTAAGGAGCAGTAAGATGACCCATGCAGGTTATGCCGACTTTGTCACAAACGACGGACCTAGATTTCACTCGAACATATCCGGTAAGAGCTCCCCGAACCCGTCACTCGTGCCATCGAGGTAAGTCCTATGCCAGTGGGTCAACTTTAATTTACGCATGTTTGCTCTTATTTAATTTCATTATTGAGCCCCCAACCCCAGCAACGGCAAGGGGTCGGGCCTCAGTCAGGGTCTAGCAAGAGTGTCTATTTAGTAGACATTCTCTATGTCTGACCCTTTATTATGTTAAAAAACTAAAGGCAAGGTGTGCGGAAACAAACTCTGAGTAAAACTGGTCGGACCGCAAGAAACCTACGCCACAGCAGCTACGGCATTTTTGCTCACTAGTGTGATCAGAGTTTTTGTGCCCGCACTCCGAGCTTTAGCCTCCACCTTCCCCAGAACGGTTTAGAGGGGCCAACCTATGGAATCTCCATTGAGGAGAGGCCGATAGGTCACCCAAAGTCGATCGGACGGCTCAGGCCACTGCTGAGAGACGGTTAGGGAGCAGCAGGATGCCCCATGTAACACCCCGGCTCAGGGCTTAATAGGATTAATAGGATACTCGTACCAACAAGTTGCAACTTCTTTTCTGGAAGCCCATCTCTTAAGAACTCCAAGGTTAAGGGTGCTTGGCCTGGAGCGATGGGTGACCGACCGGGAAGTTCTTCCTGGGGGTGCATGAGAGAGGACAAAGTGCGCAGAAAAGACTGGTGTTGGTCTGTGAGGGCAGTCTATGTCCTAGGAAAGCTATCAGATGTAAGCGGGCCTGGCCTCGAGGAGGCGGGACGTGAGTATGTAACACCCCGGCTCAGGGCTTAATAGGATTAATAGGATACTCATACCAACAAGTTACAACTTCTTTTCTGGAAGCCCATCTCTTAAGAACTCCAAGGTTAAGCGTGCTTGGCCTGGAGCGATGGGTGACCGACCAGGAAGTTCTTCCCGGGGGCACATGAGTGAGGACAAAGTGCGTAGAAAAGATTGGTGTTGGTCTGTGAGGGCAGCCTATGTCCTAGGAAAGCTATCAGATATAAGCGGGCCTGGCCTCGAGGAGGCAGGATGTTACACCCCACGCGGGTTAGGCCGACTCCGTCATGAACAATGGGCCTAGATTTCACTCAAACGTATCCGGTAAGAGCTCCCCGAACCTGTCACTCAAGCCATCGAGGTAACTTTACCAACCCCCGCTTCTACTTTTCCAGTGCATGATCATTCATTCATCCATTCTCATGCGTGCATTCATACATTCATCCCATACATCCAAGCATTGCATATGTAATTGCTGCATCACAACGCTTCATGTCGCGTCATGAAGCGGTAGTTGTCTCATTCGATATGAGCAGCAATCGACCGAGGTTCGAAGGCCAGCTCGTGAAGGGCTCGAAGCCGCCTTGCGTCAAATAGAGCTTGGGGAGAAAAACGTAGATGAGCCCCAGCGACCCTTGCCCGACCCCGCTCAGAAGTGGACAGGGATATCTCAACCTTCTTATTCGATCCTAACCTCAAGCCAAGCCCACAGAATCCCCATCGAGGGGAGGCTAGTGGGCCACCTGAGTCACTCTTCGGAGTGACACGGGCATCTACCGAGAGGTAGGTTAAGGAGTAGTGGAATGCTACATGAGGGCTATGCTGACCCTGTCTATGAACGACGGACCTGGATTCCACTCGGACATGCTCGTTAGCGAGCTCGCTGAGCGCGACACTCAAGCCATCGAGGCAAGTGTCATTAGCTCAGCCCCTCTGGTTACGGAAACCACGGATGGGGTGACGCATGAAACATGGCTCGGGGGCTCGAGCCACCCAACCCTAACTTGGGAATCCAACTGACCGAGGTTCAAAGGCCGGCCCACGAAGGGCTCGAGGCCACCTTGCGTCGAACAAAGCTAGGGGAGAAAATGTAGATGAGCCCCAGCAGCCTTCGCTCGACCCGCTTAGAAGTGGATAGGGTCATCTCAACCTTCTCGTTTGATCCTAGCCTCAAGCCGATCCCACAGAATCTCCATCGAGGGGAGGCTAGTGGGCCACGTGAGTCGCTCTCCAGAGCAACACGGGCATCTGTCGGGAGGTGGGTTAAGGAGCAGTGGAATGCCACATACCTCTATGCTAACCCCGTCATGAACGACGGACCCGGATTCCACTTGAACATGCTCATTAGCAAGCTCACTGAGCGCGTCACTTGAGCCATCAAGGCAAGTGACATCAGCTCAACCCCTCCGATTGCGAAAACCACGGATGGGGTGATGATCACAAAGACGAGCCGAGCCTTGACCAGCCCACGCTATGCGCGGGGGCTCGAGGAAAGTTGAACTCGCTAGGAGACCAAGCGCGCGATTGTAGAACTATGGCTTAGATCCTAGGGAGGGGGTACGTACAAAAATAAGAGAGGCTTTCTCTTACTAGTTTTGCTATCCTCTCCTTGATCTTTAGTGACACTCGACCCCAGTAATGGCAAGGGGTTAGGTCTCACTCGGGGGCTGATAAGGGTATATATACACCTCTTTTCTGAAACAGTCGCCACGCCTAACCCCTTCTTCACGTTGAAAAACCTAGTGGCAAGGTCTGTGGAAACGAACGACTGAGTAAGGCTAGTCGGACTACAAGAGACCTACGCCCTAGCGGCTACATCACTCTTGCTTACCAGCTTGATCAGAGTTTCCCTCCTACACCTCAAACTCCACGGTCTTAATAAATGGAAGGGTCAGAATGCATTGACCCCTTTTCACACATAAAAAGGGAGGAAAAACAAATTCGTTCACACCAAAACAAAAGCAAAGATTTGATCAAACGAAATGACAAGTTTGTTTAAACGATACAGAAGGGTCAGAACTTGTCCACTTATTACAAAGATGATCGACGGACCTATCTAACTAACTAGCCCCTCCGAGGGAGAACTATGTCATATATCCTGTCCACCAGGTCCTGCAAAAGGGGAGCCACCACCGCTTCCATCTCCTCTAGCTCATGGGCTTCATAGCTAGGCACATAGCCATGGCTCATCGTCTCCAGATCAATGATGTCCCCATAATGAGAATGAGCAATCACAAAGGACTGATTGACCCTAGCACGAAGGGCACTCCTCTCAAGCTGGCACACCTAGGCCATGATCTCAATGGCACAAGCTGTGAGAGAGCTGGTCCCCTCCGACCGCACCACCTGAAGGTCATCGCCGACCACTTCAAGGGCAGCACTTAGGATACCAAGCTTGTCACTCTCCACCTAAAGATTCCTCCTCACCTCAGTGAGGTCCACGGCTAGCCCGATAGAAACGCTCTCAGCCTCTAGCTTCTGGGTCATCACACTTTCGAGCTTAGCCTAGAGTGAGCCGACCTTCTACTGTGCATTGTCACCCTCCTGACAGGCCTGGTCACGCTCTCAAAAAGCCTGGTCACGCTCCTCATGAGCCATGCCATGTTCCGAGCAGAGCCTCTCCATGGTTTGGAGTAGTTCATCCCACTCCTTGTGCAGCTGAGCGACCGCCGTGGCATCCAGACTTGCCCTCTTCTCTAGGGCCGTGAGCTTCTCCTTAGCCCCCAACTTTAGTTCCCTTTCCTTCTCAACCTTGGCCAGAAGGTCAAGGATCCACTGGCGGGTCTCAGCATTCTTCTGGAGCAACTCATCCCGCTCCTTCCTGACCCTAGCGGCTTCCTCGTTGTCCTTCCGTGACCTCGCCGATAGGGCCTCGAATGCCTTCTTGGCCTCATCAGCATCCCGACAGGCCTCGACCACCCATGACCGAAGATTGTCCACCTCCTCGGTGAGGGGAGTCATCTCGGCCACCCTTTGTTGGGCGGCGACAAGCTGAGCTGTTACCTCCCTGCGTAGCCACGCCTCCTCAACGAGGCAGTCCCAGGCCTCCTTCTATTGACGAAGGAACTGAGATTTCCCTCGGTTGCGAGCTATGTGAGACTGCAAGAAGACGATGATCAGGATACAAAAAATAGAAAAAGGAAGATAAAGGCAAGAAGCAGGATGAAGCAATACCTGGCCGGAGGGAATGACGACGTCGCGCAATGTGCCCGTGGTGTGGTTCAGGGCCTCGAGCACGGACGCGATCCCTACGTCGAGGCTCTCATGCTCCATGCTCTCGGCGGCATCATCAAGGGTGAAGAGCGTCGACGCTGGATCCTGCGGATTCGTCCAACAGAGCAGGGGCTCGCCCCGCGTGGGTGAGCTGTTGCCCACCAATGTCAGGGCCAGGGACAACTCCCCGCTGGCTCCAAGCACTGCCGACCCCTCTCGTCGTGATGTCCTTGCTAGGACGCCCCTCCGGCGATAGAAGAGAACAGCGGTGCGGATGCCAACCCCTCTCCTAGCACCACGACACTCGGGGACCCCTCGGCCGTGTCCCCTCTGTTTGGCCCACGCCAGGCGCCATCGCTTGGGCCACCAATGGCGTAGGTCGTGCCAGTGCCTCAGGCGCTGCTACAGATGTGCTCGGCTATGGCCCGTCTGTCACAGCCGCTGCCACCTCCACCTACGTTGGCGGGGTCACGGCGGGCTATGTCGCGCCCGCCACAGTCGGCACCACGAGCACGGTTGGTAGCCCCGTCCACCCCACCATCACTACTGGTATCATAGCCATCACTGGCTGCTCCGCAACCTCCAAGGGCACCCCTCGAGCGCCTGTCTGCCCATCCCGCTGAGGGCACGGGCGCCACCAAGGGTTGTGCCTGACCAGCCAGCGACGCGGTCACACTGGCACCGCTCCTACCCGAAATGGGCCATGCCCTTCTTTGGTGCCATCGCCAAAGGGTTCCACTGCCTGCCGATGCTGCAAGGGACGAGAAACATGAGTCACGATGAAATCCGACTAAAATAGGAAAAAATAGGGGAACTGATAACTCACCTCAGCGCCGTTGATCGATAGATGCATTTGGGGGGTGAACCCCTCGTCCTTTGCTCTGCCTCATTGGAGCGAGGCCATTTCGAGCCCGCCACCTGCTCCTAGGCAGAGGGGCTCGCTCCCCTTGGGTCTTGGGGCGCGTCGGCGGAGCCACCCGCCTCCATCGGCACCTTGGGTGCGATGGCAGAGCTGCCTGCCCCTGTTGACTCCTGGGGAAGGCCGATGGTACGGCCAGCCTCCACTAGCTCCCCAGACATACCCTCCCCTCCATGGAACGGGAGGGGTCCCGATGCCTACAAGGACGAACCGATACCTGTTAACGCATCCTCGTTCTCTAGGTTGTCCCACTCAATGTCGTCGGCTACCTCATCATCATCAGCATCATCATCATCACTATCAGTGTCCTCCCCTCATTCCCACGCCTGTAGCTTCCGTTGTTTCTTCCTCTTGTCCTCCTTTGCCTTCCTCAGCCACTCACTGTCGGTGTTTCGGATCGGGGGGTCCCCAACCAACCAGTGAATTTGAACTGCGTGCCCCTAATTCCAGATGGTGATGCAAAGAGACACAAGGTTTATACTAGTTTAGGCAATTGGCACCCTACGTCTAGTCTGAGAGATCGATCTTGTATTCCTTGCACCGAAGTGCTTGTGGTAGGGGGTTACAAGCTGGGTGAGAGAGGGAGCTAGTCCCAGGTCTCAGCGTGGAATGGTGCGGGCTACTTGAGACGTTGCTCTCAGGCAGCTTGGGAGAGCATGTGTTACAGAGTGTCGCTTGCACGTGTGTGAGAGCGTGGTTCTTTCGTATGTTTTTTTGCCCCCCAGAGCTATCCCTGGCTGCTTCCTTTTATAACCGCAAGGAGGGAGCCAGGAGTATATGAGTGAGCTACACGTGGAGCCTACTGTAGTTCAGTCCTGTAGCAGCATGGTGTTGGGAATGGCGATTGGTACTTGACTGGCGCGTCGTGCTGGCCAGGCCCGAGGTTGTTGAGGTCGTGGGAGTCCTTGTTGACGTCTAGTCAGTATGGCCTCCACTGTAGGAGACATGCTGTGCCTTGTGGGTTCTTGACTTGGTGGAGTGCCGAGGCCTGGCGGGTGCTGTAGCTGATCGTGCCGAGGCCTGCTTTGCCGAGGCCTCGGAGGTGACCCGTGTATGATGCGGGGGTCTCAGTGGTCAGCGTCGTACCCGGTTCAGGTGGAAAAGTGCGGAGCGTGTGTCTATAGGGCACGGTAACCCCTGCACTGTCAGTAGGGGATGGTAAAAAGGAGATTTGACCGCTATCCCATCGCCCCTGTTGCTGTACCCTGCCAGTCGTGGCTGACGTAGTAGGTGTGACCAGGCGCACTTAAACGGATGGGACGGCTCGCTAGAGGGACGGTTGAGGTGGAGGCGATGAGGATGCGGGATGAGCCTGGCCTCGGCCGAGGCGGAGAAGGAATAGTACGTCCAAGGCCCTGCCGGGGGGTCTCGGACGAGGCGGAGGACGAACAGTTGGTCTTTCATGCTGATTCTGAGACTACAGGGACCCAGACTTGACCCTCCACGCCGCTTTGTCCTTATCGTAGGAGTTAGGTAGCACAGGGCAGTACGGGTGTTAGTAGGGGGCACAGTGATGAGCACAGTGGTAGGTAACCCCTGCAGCGCCCGGTCCCCTGTCCCGTCGGTCACTCTGCCTGTACTGCACCAACGTGCGGCTGACGTGTGGGAGTAGTTGGGTGCATTAACTGGTCATGACATTTTGTCAGAGGAGTCAGTCGGGACGGAGGTGACGAGGTTGTTGCCAAGCCCAGCCTCAGGCGAATCGGAGAATTGGTATCTCATCCGAGGCCTTGTGGGGCGGGGCCTCGGTGAGAGGGCATCGGCGAGAGGGCCTCGGCGGGGCAGAGAGCTTTGGCCTTTTGCTTGAGGCCTCGGCGCAAGCCTCGGGCGAATCGGAGAATCTGCCGAGACCTCGTGGTTGTCCTTTGGCTTTGATTTTTTGCAAGGTTTAAGCAATATTTTCGGTTCTTGCTTGGGGTACCCCTTCTTGTGGTATCCAACACTCACCCTCGGCGCCATTCACCATCCTCACTGTCGAATCCCTCGGCAACGGCGTCGGGTGATCCATGAGAATGAGGTCCCTTGGCTGGTCCCACCCCTCTCAAAGTTAGTATCAAGGGGTCAGGAAATCAATTGAAGAGAAGGCAAGAGAAGGGGAAACTTACAAAGACGACGTGGCCTGGCTCCAGCCACATCGGAGGATGCCTCGGTGCTAGGTAAATGAAGTCGAGGGCGACACCCGCGTCGTCCCACAAAGGCTCCATCGCCTCCTTGATGCGCTGTGCGATCTTGGAGTTGGGGAGTGTCCCCTCGATGAGCGTTGTTCCATCAAACGACGCCTCAGATGCCATCGCATATAGTGGGAGCGCGTGCATCATCAACGGTGCCACCGTCCTTGTGTGGTAGGCCCCGATGATGCCTGACCCCTTCAGGCTGTTCTCCTTCAGGATGTGGATGGCGGCGATGTGGTCACTGATCTTCTTCTTGTCCTTCTCTAGGATGCCCCACTTCTTCCACGACTCTGGGGCCTCTTAGATCAGGCGCCCGGTGAACTTTAGCAGAGCGACAGTGGCGTCATTCTTGAGGTAGAACCACTGTGAGTGCCACCCCTTGTTGGACGTCAATAGCCACATGGATGGGTACTCATCGACCTAATTGTTCCAAAGTTGGATGCCGGCGCACCCCATCGGCATATGCAGCTCTTGCCTGTCGCTTTTCTCCCTCTTCTTCTGGAGGGTAACGGCAAAGAAGTACCTCCACAAGTCAAAGTGGGGGCTGATCCCTAGGAATCCCTTGCATAGGGCAATGAATTTCACCATGTGCTGGATCGCATTGGGATTGAGATGCTGCAGCTCGATCACGTAGTAGTGCAGCAGCCCCGAAGAAATCTGTGGGTGGGGGTCACGAACCCACGCTCGTGGAAGTGGGCGAACGACACCACATAGCCATCAGGCGGCGACGGTAAATCCTCCTTGCCAGGCAGCAGCCACTCCTCGGCCGAGGTCTACGCGACAGAGAAGACCGCAATGGACGAGGCCCTCCATGCGCTCGAAGTTGATGTCGGAAAGGCACCACGGATACATTGGAGGTGGGGGCGGATGGATGCGGGCTCAATGGCATCAGAGATGCGGAGGTAGGAAACCTAAGCGATTGGAGGCGGTGGTCGTGGCTGCGGAGGCAGGGATGCAAGGTACGGAACCCGGACGGCTAACCCTTTGGTTTTATAGGGGCGACGGGTGCGAGGAAACCAACTGCCCGCCTAAATCTCCGCGCCTACCATGATCTGCCACCACGTCTCACTGTGGGGCACGCGCACGCAACCTCTGTCTGTTCCCTCGGAAAACTCGCCGGGCATTTTGCCTCTCTAGATAGGCCACGACCCGTCATAGGTAAGAGAAATACAGAGCTAAAAATGGTACTACGACCTGTCTAGGCCCAGGAGTTCGAAGGTTGGCCCACCGACGGGTTCGACAACTGCTCCGGGCGCCTTTTAAAGTGATGGGTGGAAAGGGATGGGCCCACTAGCGGCCAGAACCTAGGCACGCGAGCGCCGTTTTGCATCCCGGCCCACGTTCGAGTCTTAGCCAAAGTCAATCCATGGTTTTTCCTCGAAGAAAGGTAGAGAGCCCTCGAGATCGGTCGAACGGACCCGAGAACTATATGGATTGACCGCTAAGAATCTAGATGCGGTCACCGACTGACCCAAGCCAGATCCCCATGAACAGGATGTTGGGGCCCCACTCGGACTAGCTCGTTAACGGCTCACCGAGCACCATGATTCGGCCATAGAGGAAAATCATGACACAGCTCGGCCCCTCCATTTTTATCAAAAAAACGCTTGAGGGAAGGCAATCGTGAAGACGTGCCGATCCTCGATCGAACACCTGCTATGGGCGGGGGCTCGAGGAAAGTTGGACTCGCACAAAGGCCAAACGCTTGGTCACAGAACGATAGACCCCCATAGGGGTTGAAATCAGGAAAGACCTTTTCTGACCTACCAGATCTCATGGCTATACCCCCGAGGGGTCTGATCTCGACGAAAGGGAATCACTGTCCCCAGGTCACACCGTGTGCGACAAAAGAAGGCCAAGGCCCTCAGAGTCCTCCCATTCAAAAAAACCTCCAAAGGACTATTCTACTCCTCCGCAGGCTCGGGGGCTACTGTCGGGGACCAATACTAGGGTACCCGAAGAGGAGGGGCTAATGGTCATCGACATTAATTCATCCAAACAGTCAAGAGCACGACTACGACTCCAACCGACCCCAGGCACGCGGGCTCCGCCTCGACCGACCCCTGGGGAGCCTCTAGGGAAGGACTCTGCCTCGCCTGACCCCTGGGTTTGTGCTCCGCCTCACCCGACCTCTAGGGGATGGCTCCGCCTCACCCAACCCCAAGGTCACGGGCTCCACCTCACTTGACCCTTGGGTTTGCGCTCCACCTCACCCAGCCTCTGGGGAGGGCTCCGCCTCGCCCGACCCCAAGGCCGCGGGCTCCGCCTCGCCTGACCCTTGGGTTTGCGCTCTGCCTCTCTCGGCCTCTAGGGGAGGGCTCGGCCTCGCCCGACCCCAAGGCCATGGGCTCTGCCTCACCTGACCCTTGGGTTTGCGCTCCGCCTCACCCGACCCCATGGGCGTAGGCTCCGTCTCGCCTAACCCTTGGGTTTATGCTCCGCCTCGCCCGACCTCTCGAGGAGGGCTCCACCTCGCCCAACCCCAAGGCCACGGGCTTCGCCTCACCCGACCCCAAGGCCGTGGGCTCCACCTCGGCCAACCCTTGGGTTTGTGCTCCGCCTCGCTCGACCCTTGGGTTTACGCTCTGCCTCGCTTGGCCTCAGGGGGAGGGCTCCACCTCGTCCGATCCCAAGGCGGCGAGCCCCGCCTCGCCCGACCCTTGGATTTGCGCTCCGCCTCACCTGACCCTTGGGTTTGTGCTCCGCCTTTCCCGACCTCTAGGGGAGGGCTCCGCCTCGCCCGACCCCGAGGCCGCAGGCTCTGACTCGCCCGACGAAGACCCATGCCGCCACCAACCACTCTAGGTCCAAGTGTATGGGCCTGGGTCAAAGCTCTGATATCAGGGAGGCAACCGACATGCCCTGATGTAATGCCACAGCCACAACGGACCATACCCGAGGATTCACATCAGGAACAGTTTCAGGCGTACCGGTGCTATTCTGCCTAACCCTCGTATGAACACTGACAGGCATGTCAGTTCACCACGATGTCCGCCAGGATGGAGTGGAGCGCCATGACTGGCAGATGACGCCTGCACATGGCGCCAGTGATGGACAGGGCCGCGACGTGGAGCCATTCCTGTTAACATCTACAGGGTCGATGGGACCCACATGAAGGATAAGAAGGACCTAGCAATCCTAAAGGCCTTTGGCTCTCTCTCTCTCTCTCGTTCTTCTCATTTTCCTCCGCTGTAACCCGTGCTTTCCCTTGGCCTATAAAAGAGAAAGTAGGGCACCCCATGAAGGGAGGGATGGATCGAACTATCAATTGAGGCCAGACCCGATTGAACCATCATGAACCCATCGAACCTTGAACCAACTAGAACACAACACAAGCACATGGCTGAGCAGCAACCGAGCTCTCAGCACCCGTTCACTCTTTCCACTAGAGACTTGGTACCTGTCCCTCTCTCGCCCATTTGTTACCCCTACTACAAACTTTCAGTGCTAGTAACACGAGCAGCAGCGACGAACTAGACGTAGGGACATTCTACCCAAACCAGTATAAACCTTGTGTCCTCTAAGCACACCATCCGAGCCAGACGCGCAATATTAGAAATTTACTTATTGGTGGTAACTCAAAACATCGACAGTGAGTGAGGGGATAACGACGAAAACGAGACAAGCAAGAGCTCTAGGCACAACGCGCCAAGGCGACAACGACGCGTGGGCAGTAGGGCAGTGCGGGCAAGATCGCCGTGCTATGAGACAGCCAAGGCAGGTAGTGACTCAGTGGGTAGGTGAATTGAGCGGCGAGACGAGCGCCACGATGGCCAGATGGTGACTGCTGCGGTGTCGGCTTGGCCCCGCGCACGGCCTGGCTGGCAGCGTGCATGCTGCAGAGACAGTGCCAACGGACAGGGCCAGGCAGCGATGCAGGATTGCAGAGAGCACAGACACAACGGCGACGCGACATCGCCGGTAACAGGGACAAGCCCACACATGTGATGGCGACAAGGACAGCAGCAGCACCATAGCGCATGGCGGGAAGGGCGGCAGTGGGGGCAGTAGCGAGGTAGCGAGGTGGGGCAACAGCGCAACGACCAGCAGCTGCAGGGCGATGACAGCGGCTCGCTGGGGCCGCCCATGGCCAACCTATGGCCAGACAGGCCGACCAGGCTCGGCACCGCGGCGCACAAAATGCGGCCAGCTGCACGACGCCGAGCGGCCACGCGAGGTGACCGTGCGCACGAGCCAGGCATATGACGTGCTTGAATTTTAAAGCGCGTCTAAAAACTAACCTAATACAGTTGAAGCTAAATTACCTTGACCATGCTAACGAGGATACATCAGTCTACCATAAGGAGCAAAAACACAGCATTGACCTTTAGTTAGATTTTCTAGAATTAATTCACCAGCATGGCATTGTCACAATGTTTTCAAACTTAAAATTTCTTCCAAGTCTTGAGCTGAATTTGACTTCAAGTTCCATTTCTAAGCCATTAGAAATACTAGCTAGTCATGTTATTTTTCTACAGTAAGGGAAGCATTGTCATCTACAAAGTTTGTACTTCAAACCTTATTTAGGTGTCACGCACATGTTCTATAATACTTTTGCTCAATAAAAATTGGTTTTCCACCCTACTTTTTTTAGCCTTCCACCCTACTTGACATAACATGAGTTATTGAATAAATTTCTATTTAACATTTTTATTGGTCATTTTAGGCTACAAGAAATTTATCAACACCTTCTATCACATGCATTATTACATAAACATGATGCTCATGACATGATTTAGTAGTTTGTTTAGGGCGTAACATCGAGGGTGTTACATCTACATGGCACAACCAAAAGGTTTTGTCATGAAAGAAAAAGAACGTATGGGATGCTACCTGAAGATATCCATTTATGGATTAAAACAAGCCTCTAGACAGTGGTATTTAAAGTTTGATGGAACGATAAGAAAGTTTAGGTTTAAAGAGAATGTGAAGGATAATTGCGTTTATTCAAAGTTCAAGAATGGAAATTCATTTTCCTAATCCTATATGTGGATGACATCTTACTCGCTAGTAGTGATGTTAACCTACTACCGGAGACGAAGAAGTTCTTGTCCTCAAATTTTGACATGAAAGATCTCGGTGAAACTTCATTCGTTTTAGGAATAGAGATTCACCGAGATAGAAGAAAGGGGGTTTTAGGATTATCGCAAAAGGCATACTTATAAAAGGTTCTAAAGAAATATAGTATGCATGCGTGTAAGCCTTCACCTGCTCCTATAGTCAAGGGCGATAGTTTTGGGGAATTCCAATGTCCCAGGAACCAATATGAGATCGATCGAATGAAAACGGTTTCATATGCTTCAGCTGTAGGAAGCTTACAGTATGCTCAAGTATGTACATGCCTTGACTTAGCTTTTGTTACCAGGATACTTGGGAGATATCAAAGTAATCTAGGAATAGATAACTAGAGAATGGTAAAGAAAGCTTTGTGTTATTTGCAAGGCACAAAAGGCCTCATGCTAACGTACATAAGATCTGATTCCCTACATATAGAGGGGTATTCAGATTCAGATTTTGTGGAAGATGTAGATGATAGAAAATCCACACCAGGCTATGTATTTACTCTCGCAGAGGGAGCTATATCATGGAAAAGCTCCAAGCAAACTGTCACTGCATCGTCCACGATGTATGCCGAGTTTGTAGCATGTTATGAGGCCACAGGGCAGGTGAACTGGCTAAAGGAATTTATGCCCGGGTTGAAAGTGGTCGACGACATTCATAGGCCACTCAAGTTGTACTGCGACAATGAGCCAGCAGTATGTTATGCTTACAATAATAAGTCAAGTGGTGTTGCCAAACACATTGACATAAAGTTTTATGTTGTGAAAGACAAAGTCCGGGATCATGCTATCAGTCTCGAGCATATAAGTACAAAGAAAATGCTTGCGGATCCGCTTACTAAAGGCTTACCGCCCAATGTGTTCAGAGAATATTTAGCCACCATGGGTTTATAGGAAAGCCTATGATCCCTAGACAATAAGGGCCTAGCTGAGAATTTGTTTCAAAAACAGTGAAGTGTATTGTAGCTGTTAATCCAATGGTACTAACTGTTGTGACGAGGCACGCTCTATGCGACAATGGGAAAAGAGATAAGTATTTTAAGTTTGAGTAATAAATGTGAGATCAAGGGAGAGAATATTAGGTTGATCTCCACCAAGTCGGCCTAACGACCAACTTGGGCCCTGATCCGTGCCCTGATCGGGGGCGCCCAACCTAATCATGGTTGGTGGGCCCCCATCCTACACGCCATATAAAGGAGGTGGGGGCCGGAGCACTCGGTATGAGGTTCACCGTGCCGCCACAAACCCCACCGACACAACCCTAACCGATCCAGGGAGGCGCTGCCAGCGACGAGAAGCCCCACTGCCTCCCCGCCACTAGGACGCCACCGCCCTGCACTGCGCTCAACCCTCTTCACTGATCTCACCACCGATGCCATGGTGAGCTCCTCTACCAAGCCTTCCGATGGTCGGTAACACTTCCCCTCTCTCCTTTTCCCCCCTTTTCCTTTTAGATCTACCATTTCAAGGTTGTGAGTCAATGTTTTACTACTGCTAAGGAAGTTTTTATCCACTGATCCACTCCTAGGTGATCCAAATCATTTAACAAAACTAGGAAAGAGTTCTCATGGATGTGTCAATAAGAGTCTGATAGGTACCCCTACATCTACTGTTCCTTGTAAAAGAAAATAAATAGTCGCAGCCGCTGCATCCATGCTAATCCTAGTGACTTGCTTAGTTTCGACACAAACATAGGTAGAAACTATTCTAGCATCTTGCAAATATATTTTCATGCAACCAAACTAAACCAAAACCTTGTTGGATGTATTTATATGCACCCTGCCTAAGGTCTTATTTGATTGCCCTAAATCCACCTCAATACACATGTGTTGGGGTGGTCGAGGTGAAAAGTTACTTAATTTTCACCTTGTATCCCGCAACAACTGTTGGTCTTATTCAAGTAGCCACTATGTGTTTGGATGCGAGTCACTACAGCTAGGATCAGTCGGCAGAAGAGAGAGTAGGAAAAGATCAGCAGGGATCACTATATTAGACATATTCATGTATGCGGGTAGGGTGGTCTAGCATAGAGGCAGCGGTGGATACTTTCTGTTGTCCTAAGCTTGCCAAGCACAATACAATGGACACTAAGCATGGCAAGTTATCCGTACCCATCCAACGATTACCCCTGTAATCTACGGGGACGGGGAGGGATGACCCGTTATGTGTGTCCAACGACATTGCTAGTGGTGGCGGGGGCGCGCGGTGGCTAGGCAGGATTAAGGGGACGAGCTACCATGGCGAAGAGGTGCTTGGAAGCAGCGTCAGTGTTGCATCTAGATGAGTGGTTTCCCATGGTGCCCTTGCCCCCTGTAGAGAGGGACGTCAGATGAACAGAGGAAGAAGGTGAATGGCACATAATAAATGGATCCAGAAGGGGAGATGGTTGAGATAAGAGATTTTTTTTAATCTATATTGGTACTTTATGTATCTTTCATTGTGAATGAGTTATAATAGCTATTGACTACTTGTGTGGGCCCCATTTTAGCTAAACATTTAAACACACTAAACAATCATCTATCGCTTGACTAAACTGACTAAACAATCATAGTTCGGGTGCCATGGTTTTAGTGACTCTAGACATTGTGGTTGCTCTAACTAGATATATGAGTTGAGTGTTTCTCAATCTCATAGAGTTGCTCCAGGTAGAAATCTACTAAAGTTTTTTTATTTATTTATCTCCCGCTGACACTCAAAATAGGATAGTAAATAGAGACCCTTCTCGGTTACCCGTGTGTTCCATTGCTATAGTACTATAAAGTACATCAATCGAAGATACTGCATTTAGATGCTCATCCTCCCTCGTTAAGTCGTTCAATGCTGCCCAATTAATGGCACAGCAGGGGTGTAGCGTGACAACTGTGTCCAGCTCGACCGCGATCCCACATCTCGAAAACGACCGCGTGGGCGCCTGACGTGTGCACGTCCGCGTACGTACGCGCTACGCAGGTAGGAGTACGTACCAGGTACAACAAAACGGCGCGTATTGTATTCGTCTACGCTACCACGTCCGCACGCGCGTCCAGGGCGGCCGTATACGTCCAAGTATTCACTGCCACGCACGTCAAAACTGCAGATGCGGTGCGGTGCGGTGCGCTGCAGCTCTTCACCAGCTCAGCCACCCAGCTGCCGACGTGGCGTGGCCATCGCCACCGTGGCACGACCAGGCGGCTGTCACGCACGCTTGGGCTTGGCCGGGCCCTTTGCCTTGCCGGGAGGGGCAGCGCCCTGTTCCAGCGAAAGGGCAGGGCAGGGCAGGGCGAGCCCAGACCAGAGACCAGAAGGCGGAAGAAGCCTTCCGCCAGCCATGGTAACTGCGGTAAGAGCGAGCATCAGCTTTCCGCGCTGCAAATGATGTCCGCGCTTAAAAATATACCGTTCGCTTTGTTTATAAGCCATATTTTTTTAGTCAGAGAATAGTATTTTTTTCTTACAACAAATCAGTTAATAGTACTTTTAGTCATGGCTTATCAACCAGACGAACAGCACAATGAGCCACGCTCCCTGTAGCATCGGCGTGGGCATCTCCGGGCCTTCCAAAGCTGCAGAGAACTGTAGATGGAAGGCGAAGATGCTGCAGCTAGCCACATGAGGAATGCAACACTTTGTCACCACTTGATCATGGGGGGCAGAACAACACGCCAATCGGGATTCAGAGACGACCCCCTGTTGCTGCTGAAGCTGAACAATAATAGCTACACTTGATGATAGAAAAATGGTAGGGAATGGAATATATAGCTGGACTTGGACTGGCCAGCTCTGGTTAACGGTAATGGGTTACTTGCATTGCAAATTATAATATACAATTGCCATTGACTGTGAGGTTAAGAACTTGAGACATCTCGTGGTCAGCAGTAAGGTTAGATTCCATACCATCTCAGGTCATTACATTCATTTCCTTTTTGTCCTTTCACTGGGGGATTTGGTACAGCACTCATGGGATAGTGGAAGCACAAGCAACTAGTAAAATCTAGCAAGGTCAACTACTGCTCGAATTCACACACTGGATCACATTATTACTAGTGTATGTAATAATTAATTAACTGGTAGGTACTACTCGTCTTACACTTATAAGTACACAACTTATATCTCTCATTTATATATGTTTATACTTATTTAACCCAATTGAAAAGAAGAAGAAAAAAGAAAAAAAGAACTAGCTGCTTTTCCAAAGTAAAAAAAAAAAAACGAGAAAAGAGGAGGAGAACGAAGACAAGCATCTCTGACTGCTACTCCCAAAGCAGCGGCTCCTCGAGGCGCAGCTCCGCATTGACCTCCTCCACGTCAGTGAGCAGGGCCCACATCGGCCGGAAGCACCCGAACCCGTCCCGGATGTCGAGGAGCAGGTCCGGCAAGTCGAACAGCTGCCGCTCTTCCTCCACGCCGCTCGACGACGGCGTCCCTGGCTGAGAGACCTCCGGCGGTGGTACCGGTGCCTCGGCGGCTGCTGCCTCCTCCTCGGGCGCGGCGCCGTTCTTGGCGGCGGAGGGCTCTTCGCGTGCGTCGCATGGCGCCACCGGCGCACCGGCGGCGTCGGGCTCCGATGATGGTGACGATGGCGACGGCGACGTGAACGCAGCGGCCAATGCGGCGGCGGCCTGGACGTCCTTGGGCGCCGCGGACGCGGCGCGCGGGAGCACGCCGGCGAGGTCCGGGAAGTTGAGGTGCGCGGCGCCGGCGCGGCCCTTGATGGCGAGCGCGGCGACGTCGTGGGCGCGCGCCGCCATCTCGGCGGTGGGGAACGTGCCCAGCCATATGCGCGACTTCTTGCGTGGCTCGCGGATCTCTGACACCCACTTGCCCCACGCCCGCATCCGCACGCCGCGGTACGTCGGGTGCTTGCCCTCGCTGCTCCGCTTCCGCTTCTTCGCCGCCGGCGCCGTCTTGCCAGCACAACCTTCTTCCTCTTCCTCCCCACCCGCCTCGGCCTCGGCCTCGGTCTCGGTCTCTGCCTCCGCCTCCGCCGCCTGCCGCTTCCGTGGCGCGGGAGCGGCATTGGCCGCCGCCGGTGACGGCGGAGAAGAAGACGAGTCCGTGACAGTGGACGAGCAGCAGGAGGTGGTACACGACGAGGTGGTCGTGGCAGAGGAAGAGGACGTTTCTTGGAGCTCTTGAGCCATGGCTAGAGCTCTGTGCACGGATGCGCAGTGGTGTGCGGGAGGATGAAGTGATGAAGCTTGTTTGGAGGACTTGTGTGCTGCCTCTGTTTGTATGTGGTGAGAGGGCCCTTTTATCATCAGTGTCAAACGAGGCTGGGGATGCCAAAAAAAAAAAAAAAAAAAAAAAAAAAAAAGAGTTACTTGCGGCTTGCGGGAAATCAAAAGAACATGTGTTGGTATATATGCTAGGCGGCCCCTTGTAGTGTCCCACAGTTTTTCCTTTTCCTTTTCTGTTTGCTTTTGGTCCTATTTGTTTTAGATTTCAGCAGACAACTCATAAATTGTAACCATCCACATGCTGGATTCTTACTGCCAACGATCTGCTTGCCCCAAGTTTGCAAATTGTAATCCACATTCGGCAAGCTATACAACACGGGCTTTTCTCTTAAAGTGCGCTAGTTTGTATTATGTGGTTTTTGGGTTGCTTGTACTACTTAAATAGTGTAATTTAAGTATTTTACTTCTTGTGCTGGGCTTCATTGTACACCCATGTTGTCATGTGGATGCTGCATGCCAGGATAATAGACTAGTGACTGTGCTCATTACTAGTTTGTCTAACTGTGCTTCGTTGTTTTAATAGTTCGTAACATGTTTTATGGATTTTTCTTGTCTTGCAATTCATGGGGCCAAATTATTATAATCCAATAGTCCATTTGCCCAGCTTGCTTGTTACCATCCACAAACTACACAAACGTGGCCTTGTGTTTAATCTGTGGTATGCGTTGATCATTTAACAGTCATTTAGCCTATTTATTAAAAACTATTTAAACACTACACATTTGTACATTATTTTCGTCTAATCGGTAGTTTATCCTAGTTAACCAGGTGCTTCCGGAAATCATGTTTGAACATTAATAATTTTTAAATTCATCTTTTTTTTCAAATGATCTCGGATAAAGAAATGACTTAACCAAAGTTGTAGTACTCGAAGTGATTTAAAACTTTCCTATTCAATTTTTTTATTTGAATTCATTTAAGGTCTGAAATATGCATTACAATATTCACTAAAGTGAATATAATAAAAGTAACGTGCCTGCCACTTTGTCATAAGTGATTCTGAGGTATAGTGATAAAGAAGCAACGTAAATATATACATGATTTAGACTAGCGGCAGCCTTAAGCCAGCCACCAGTGTAAACATTTACATAGGTGGTTCTCAAGTGATGCAAGTGGAACATCACCATCAGTTCACAAAACCGTCAGTGGAAATCCAAAAAGTGCCGACAATGGAAATGTTTTCTGTACCAGTGGCCTGATTATCAGTGTCGGGGACCAATACTAGGGTACCCGAAGAGGAGGGGCTAATGGTCATCAACATTAATTCATCCGAACAGTAAAGAGCGCGACTACGGCTCCAACCGACCCCAGGCGCGCGGGCTCCACCTCGACCGACCTCTGGGGAGCCTCTGGGGAAGGACTCTGCCTCGCCCGACCCCAAGGCCGTGGGCTCTGCCTCGCCCGACCCTTGGGTTTGCGCTCCGCCTTGCCCGGCCTCTGGGGGAGGGCTCCGCCTCGCCCGGCCTTTGGGGAGGGCTCCGCCTCGCCCGACCCCAAGGCCGCGGGCTCCGCCTCGCCCGACCCTTGGGTTTGCGCTCCGCCTCACCTGGCCTCTAGGGGAGGGCTCCGCCTCGCCCAGCCTCTGGGGAGGGCTCCGCCTCGCCTAACCCCAAGGCCGCGGGCTCTACCTCTCCCGACCCTTGGGTTTGCGCTCTGCCTCGCCCGACCCTTGGGTTTGCGCTCCGCCTCACCCGGCCTCTGGGGGAGGGCTCCGCCTTGCCCGACCCCAAAGCCGTGGGCTCCGCCTTGCCCGACCACAAGGCCATGAGCTCTGCCTCGCCCGACCCTTGGGTTTGCGCTCCGCCTCGCTCGGCCTCTAGGAGAGGGCTCCACCTCGCCCAACCCCAAGGCCGCGGGCTCCGCCTCGCCTGACCCTTGGGTTTGCGCTCCGCCTCGACCGACCCTTGGGTTTGCGCTCCGCCTCGCCCAACCTCTAGGGGAGGGCTCCGCCTCGCTCGACCCCGAGGCCGCGGGCTCCGCGTCGCCCAACGGTGACCCATGCTGCCGCCAACCACTCTAGGTCTAAGTGTATGGGCCTCGGTCAAAGCTCTGACATCATGGAGGCGATCGGCACGCCCCGATGTAACCCGCGTCCATGATGGGCCATACCTGAGGATTCACATCAGGAACAGCATCGGGCGTACCGGTGCTGTTCTGCCTATCCCTCGTATGAACACTAACAGGTGCGTTAGTTCACCACGACGTCCGCTAGGACGGAGTGGAGCGCTATGACCGACAAATGACGCCTATGCATGGCGCCAGTGACGGACAGGGCCACGATATGGAGCCATCCCTGTTGACATCTACAGGGTCGGCGGGACCCACATGAAGGATAAGAAGGACCTAGCGATGCTGAAGGCCTTCGGCTCTCTCTCGTTCTTCTCTTTCCCTCCGCTATAACCTGTGTTTTCCCTTGACCTATAAAAGGGAAAGCAGGGCGCCCCACGAAGGGGATCGATCAATTGAGGCCAGACCCAATCGAACCATCACGAACCTCGAACCGACCAAATCACAACACAAGCACACGACTGAGCAGCAACCGAGCTCCCGGCACCCGTCCACTCTTTCCACCAGAGACTTGGGACCTGTCCGTCTCTCGCCCGTTTGTAACCCCTACTACAAACTTTCAGCGCTAGCAACACGAGCAGCAACGACAAACTGGACGTTGGGATATTCTGCCCGAACCAGTATAAACCTCGTGTCCTCTAAGCACACCATCCGAGCCAGACGTGCAATAATAGAATTTTACTCGTGGGTGGTAACTCAAAACACCGACAGTTGGCGCACCAGGTAGGGGCATTTTGCGCGTCTCGACATCCACACCAGGCCTCGAATGACTAGTCACCACGTTAGCTGGGTCCTAGGCGAGCACGTTCCGTCTAATCTAATGCCTCCTAGGAGTAATTGTCTTCCATTAGACACTAAGTACTCAAGGGAGAACACCAAATTATGTAGTTCCGTCGCGCACATCCCGAGGGAGAACCTGAAAATCCACATTTTTACATCAGGATCACAAATGAGAGAATAAAGCTTACATCATTCTTAATCAATTCTTACATCACTTCTAATACAACATCAGAGTATAATAGTTATTGTATAACAGCGGAATATAATTATCTTATCCGAGTTTATGAACAATTTAATTAAAAGTGGATTATAAATATATGATCATAATTATAGCAAAAATAAATATCTATTCATTACATGATGAAACATTGATAAATGAACTATGACAACAGATTACAAAAACTTCTGTTTATAAAAACATTTGGTGAGAGTTATAAATAAAAACTATGATCGCAGCGTAAAGGAAATCCTCTCTGAGCCCACCAGGAGGAATCCACACACAAAGGTCAGCTCTAACATCCACCTGTCACCTGCCACAGGGGAAAATAAAACCCTGAGTACTCAATTGTACTCAGCAAGACTTACCCGACAGGAGAAAAGAAAAGACTCTAAGGATATGCAAGGCTATCTGGCTTGTGGGTTTATTGCATCTGTAGGAGCATTACTAAATGTGCGTCCTTATATTCGATTTTTATTAGCAGTGCATTAGTTCATTAACTAACCATTCTATGTAAGCACATGTACTACTTTCAAGCAGATGGTAAGCAATCATATTTCCTTTTTCCATCCTTCATCTTTTAGTTCTTACTATGGTGCTAGACCACAGACAAGCCGTACCGGATTGCTCGGTGATTCGCGAATCAATGCCCCCAGCTAGGTACCTCGAAAACACACGCCCCGCTTGTACCCAAGGCACAAGCAGGACCAACCCACTACCCTCCTATCACGGGGTCTAGGTCCCCATCCACACTAGGACTCCAAGCCCCCGCCCCTGAGTCCCGGACTCAGTGCGGTGCAAGGATGTCCTAACCCAAAAACCCCACCATGACAATCGGTCCGGAAAGAGTTGGAACCCATGACAAGAGAGTAACAAGTATTCCAAGCGCCCATACCCAAGTATGTGCTTAGGATAATAAGTCTGTGACTTGCCTAGAGCCTTATGCAACGACCGGTCCTTAACCGACACAGACAGGGAACGCAGTGTAACCAAGCTATGCCCTGTGGCCGCAGGACACAACCTCTCACACCCACCAATACCCAAACCATTTCCCTGCCCGGTCACCATTTTTCCTTTCCACCATTTATATTCCAAGTGATAATAATATAGTAATATATTTCCTATCTCTCGCGAGTGACAGGCAATCACTCGACTTCTACCGGAGTCTTGTAGCATAGCATTCTATACGATCCTATCATACTAGTAAGACTCATAGGATAAAGATATATATGCAAGTGGGTTTCATTCAACTCCTTGAAACTTAATGCACAAATATAATTTAAAGTGCAGAATAATATGGGTTATGCACCAGGGCTTGCCTGGGTAAGATATATACTAAAAGTTAGTATCTGCATCTTTAGATCATCCACCATCAACTGAATAGAAAGCCCATTGCATCATCTCCTAGAGAGAATACCAATACACCATCTTTGGATTCCCAATCATCCTTCAATTGATCCGTTGATCCATCATCGTACCTATATGATATGCATTGATGCAAATGCATAGATGTAATATAATCAACGACAGTCGAAATGCTTAAAAACCCGATCATGCCTCACAAGCTAACGAGATAGCTCTAACGCTGGTCTACGTATCCATGTTGTCGAATAAGGTGTTACTTCCCAACAAATGTTTTAGTTATACAATTTCCAAGGTGTTTCTTTATCTCATTCTATCGATTTAATCATTATTCGAAATAGGGCATCATTATCTATCTTAGCAAACTAATTATTCTAGAGCTACAAAAATTACAGTGAGCAGCTAATAATATTAGTAATTTACTGTAAAATTTTTAGAGTTAATATTATCACCGATTTATCACGAAAAATCCTACAAGTTTTCATTTTAGCAATATTAATCATGTTAAATTAATTAAAGCAACCCTGAAAACATTTTAAAACTAAATGAACTAATTATGCTAACAGATAGGTCATGATTAGGAGTCTAACAAAACTGGTTTTACCATTTTATGATTTTTATTTGATTTATTTTGGATTTACAAACTTCAGCCATTTTAAACAAAATAGTAAACTCCGTAGAAGAAGAAAACGAACCACGGGCCGTACTAGGCCCAGCCGGCCAAGGCAGATCAGCCCATCGATGAAACCCAGGCCGCGGATGACACCAGGGCGGCCTAGGCGGTGCGCCCGGCCGGCAGCCCAGCGGAGCACAGTGCGCTCACGGCTAGAGGCCCAGGCGAGGCGCGTGGGCAGGATGGCCCACAGGCGCGGCGAGCAACAGGCTGGCCCAAGTGGGGGCGGGCGCGAGCGGCCCAGCCAGAACAGCCGACGGCCCTATGGCCAAGCCCAACGCGACTGTAGTTTTGCAAAAATGTCCCTACGCTTCTATCTATTTGGTACTCTACTGTTCATATGAGTCATCCAATTCGCAGCAATCACCCTAGAAATATTCATTCCTTACCCCAGGGTCCCCCTCGTCATCCTCAAAGCAGAGCATGGACAGAAATCATCGGCCGGTTGCGATTCGGCACGGAGGCGGTGCACAGAGGTAGCGAGGGCACCCGCCGCTTCCGTGGGCGTCAGCGGCATGGCCATGAGCGGCCCGAGGCACCTCGGCCACGCACCCACGCGGGCGGCCACACGGCGACGTATGGCGCGGCCACGGCGGGACGAGCGACATGGTCAGCAACGGCCGCGGAGGCGGACAGCTGCGGCTGGGCGGCAGCCAGGTGGTGTGACCAGCGCGGACGATGGCGGAGGAGGCGCGTGGAGCAGTTTACCAGTGCGGCCATGGCTTCGCATGAGCGCGCGGAGAACCGAGCGACGACGGCGAGAAAAGCAGCACGGTGGCCCGGCGACAGCGTAGTAGGCGCGATAGGAGGCGGTGTGGTGCTACGGCCGTCTCGGTCGTAGACGCGGCGGTCGTGGCCCGGCCTGCGCTCAGCGGTGGTGAAGGGGAGGGGCACCGGCGCTGCACACAGAGGAGCGGAGAGCAGGGAAGAGGAGGAGCAGCGCTGCGGGCATGGGGAAGAAGCAGCGGCCCAGTGCGGCCGTGGGGGTGGCACGGCGCGAGGAGGACCGGCACTGGCGTGAACGGAGGAGGGAGGGGAGGCAACGGCGTGCGGGTGGCACGGGAGGAGCAACGCAGCGGTGGGGGAGCAGGGCCAGCGTGAGGATTCGGTCTCCACTTGAATGCGAATGCAGTGCAACACAGAGATAAAGCCGAGACAGACAGAGACAGGTCGAGGCAACAGAGGCAGCACGACAAGGTTATTAGTTCGATGGGAGAATGGAGGCATTGGTTACTCGGTGGTGCATGGCATAGAAATGCAGAGCCAGGCAAGGACAAGTAAAGCAGAGACAGACAAGGACAAGCAGAGACAGACAACAGCTTGGCCTTGGTGGGCACAAGAAGGAGCGCAGGGAGAGGGAGCAGTGAGGCGTGGACATGGCAGAGCCAGTTGCTCCCATAAAATTTTGGACATGACATACGCGAGGGAGAGAAGACAGGGGCGCAGGCAACGGACACGTCGGGGTGCAGAGCCACGACAGAAGACGAGATAGTGCATATTTGCAAAGCAAGGCGAGTACGCTGAAGCCGCGCTAGGAAAAGTAAATAAAGACTGCTAAGCTGCTGCGCTATCTCACATCTTTAACGTGTTTTCACACCAATCACTTGCATTCATGAAGCGGCCAGACGACAGCTGTCGTAGGTACGTTACCAAATTATCATAGGGACTAAAACGAGTCTATACGTAAAAACATGTCACTAGACCAAATCTTTTCAACTGAGCGTGCTTATCAAAATAGACACGTGAGCTTATATATATGTATGTATATATATATATACCTACAGATATTTCTATCGGTTTACTAATTTTGGCAATTAGCAACATTTAGGCACAAGGAGATTTTCAACAAGTTTGAATTTAAATTAGATTTGAAAGCTATATACCTATATCGTTCTATTTATTAATGGATTTTATTTTATTTATAAAAGTCGCTTTTCATGTTTAATCTAATAGAACAAACCATTCACCATTTACTTGCTAGAATTGTTATTGGACATTCCTAAATATCTTTATGTACCGAGCAATTTAACTTGGCGTTGATTCGAGTCCACAAAACTAAGTCACACATGATTCCTTTATCATGGCAAGTACATTTTAAATAAAAAAAAATCCGAGAAACCCATTTTCGGAAATTTTACTTAGGCCTAAATCGTGGTGCTAAACAAGCTCGTAACACCAGAGGTGTTACAGGGGACCTGGACTTCATCATCACGATGGAGGGAGAGCTGGTGCGGGCTCCCATCGTCGTCCAATGTCTCCACTCCGCCGGCCTCGACTCGATCGCCGAGGTGCTTGAGGAGCTACAGCTGCACGCACCGGAGGCCCGCGCACCCAGGAGTGACCACCTCCTTGGCTTCGACTACGGGAGGTTAGAGCGTCAGCTCGGTGCCTTCCTAGGACCTCGACCGTCCTGGGAGGACCTGCGCTACCTCGCCTTCTCATTTGCCAATGTCATGGCGCAGCTCGCCGAAGGAGACCCCCTCTCCCTGGAATACCTCATCCGGAGCGCCCTGACAACGCTCCTGTTCAGTCTCCGCAACGCCGCAGAGACCGTTGGCTACCTTGTGGCATAGCACATGCCTCCATCCCCACGAATGACGAGTTTGTGGGGATAACCGAATATGTCACGGAATCTTTCTACGACCTCCTCGTGAGAGAAACAGAGTCGCCCTCCACCTCTCACTCCAGCAGGGGAGCCATCACCCCTCTCGTGAATATTTCATGCCAGGTATCCCCGAGGGACACATCAAAAGCATCCATGAGGAAGGGCCTACCCCAAAGAATGACCTCGATGACGAGGTCGAGAGGGATGTAGGGACCCTACCATGCCTATGGGTGGAGCAACTGAAGGCCCGGCACCAAGAGCTCAAGGAATGCATGGTGCTCGAGCGAGAGATCGAGCGCCACAGAGACGGTGGGCGCGCGCGCCATGGCCCACGACGTGAACCGGAGGATCATCAAGGACGATGAAGCACTCCCACACTTCGCCCAGGCAAGCCAGAACATCGCTACTATGGCGACCTTGTTCTAGGGGGTTCTAGGACCCACGACGCCTGAGGATCGTCGAGCCCATCATGAGATTCGCACGCTACTCGAGCGTGCGGCAGCGCAGCAGGCCGAGAGCTCACTGTCCCGATGATGCTAGCTCGATGCCAGCCAGTGCACGCCCTCAAAGCGACCCGACAAGGACGCATCAGTCCACCTAGCATCGCAAGGTGGTAGGCCACGCACCACGGTCACGGTGCATGAGCGTCTCGGCCACCACTATGACGCATGCGACACCCTCGACGCCCACAGGCATGCTCGCAGTGATGCGAGGGAGGGGGCTAGCCGTGGCTGCCACCCTCGTTGTGGCGTACGCTATGACAGCAGCGAGGACCGAAGCCCGAGCCCCAACTTACCGAGACCTCAGGCCTTGGGCTGACACATCCTCAACTTCGTCTTCCCACCACGGTACCGACCACCAACCAACATTCCGAAATACTCTAGGGAAACGAATCCTGGACTGTGGCTCATGGATTATTGGCTTGCTTGCCAGGCCGATGGAGCGGATAATGATGTTTTCATTATCTGCAACCTTCCATTGTTCCTGGCTGATTTGGCACGAATATGGTTGGAACACCTTCCATCCAATAGAATCCAAAGTTGGGCGGACCTGAAAGAGATCTTCATGGAAAACTTCTAGGGCACATACAAGCATCCTAGGAACCCATGAGATCTCAAAAACTGCCAACAGAAGGCTAAGGAAACCCTTCGTGGGTACATTCAGCGCTTCTCCCGGTAGTGCAACGAGCTGCATAACGTCGCCGATGCCGACGTCATAGGAGCTTTCCTATCTAGGACCACCAATGAGTCCTTGGTCCATAAGCTAGGATGTAAGGGCCCGCGAACCACCAAGGAGCTCCTCAACATTGCCACCAGCCATGCCTCGAGCGAGGAGATGGTCGGAGCGATCTTCGATCACCTCAAGGACAAGGTGAAGCGGGACAAGGACCCCAGCGAAGGCGCCTCCAACCATCCCAGCAAGAAGAAGAACAAGCAGCGGCGCGAGGGCTCGCTCATGGCTACCGCCGACCGTAATGGGGGTTGGAAGCCCATAGAACCATGCCTTCCCCATCAAGCATCTCTACGAGGACTATGGCCTCATGAAGTAGTTCTTGTCCGGAGGCTCCAAAAAGGGGAGCATAGGGGGACCCCAAGCCGGCCACAGATGACGCCAAGGGGAATGACAGTGGATTTTTGACGCTTGATGGATGCCTCATGATCTTTGAAGGGTCGGTGGCCTATGACTTCAAGCACCGCCAGAAGCTTGCGCGACTGTGAGGTCTATACGGCCGAGCCTGCCTTCCTCCGATGGTCGGAGTCCAACATAACCTTTGATCGGACTGACCACCCAGAGAGCGTCCCACAACCGGGGAGATATCCGCTCGTGGTTGACCCGATCATCGGCATGAAGTGGCTCACTAAGGTACTAATGGATGGAGGCAATGACCTCAACATCATGTACGTCGAAACACTTTATGCCATGGGCATCGAACGATCACGCATTCAACCGCCCAGAGCACCTTTCCATGGCATCGTGCCTGGAAAGCAGGCCATGCCACTTCTGCAGATCGATCTATCCTTTACTTTTGGGGATCTGACCAATTACAGGATGGAGACCCTTACCTTCGAGGTGGTTGGGTTCCATGGAACCTACCACGCCATCCTAGGACGTCCATGCTACGCGAAGTTCATGGCCGTCCCCAACTACACCTATCTAAAGCTGAAGATGCCGGGACCATGTGGGGTCATCACCATCGGCACCTCCTTCCAGCGTGCCTACGAGTGCGAGGTTGAGTGGTGCGAACAAGCCATGGCAATCGTTGCCTTCGAGGAGCTTGCGGCCATCAGGAAGGAGGTCGCCGAAGAAGTGCCTGACCCCAAGCGGTTAGCCAGGTCTTTCGAGCCTATGGAGGGCACCAAGGAGGTCCTCATAGACCCTGGCGGCTCCAAGGGCAAAGCGGTGCGCATTGGCACCATGCGTTCCTCAGAATAGGAAAGCGCGCTCATCAACTTCCTCCGCGCCAACAGAGATATCTTTGCGTGGAAACCCTCAGACATGCCAGGCATTCCAAGAGAAGTCGCCGAGCATGCCTCGAAGATTAGGCCAGGATCCAAGCCAGTGAAGTAGCACCTGCGTTGCTTCGATGAGGGGAAGCGTAGGGCCATCGGCAAGGAGATTGCGAAGCTTTTGGCGGCCGGGTTCATCAAGGAAGTATACCACTCCGAGTGGTTAGCCAATCCTGTTCTTGTACGAAAGAAGAGTGGGAAAAGGAGAATGTGTGTTGACTACACAGGTCTCAACAAGGCATGTCGAAATGATCTGTTTCCTTTGCCACACATAGACCAAGTAGTCGACTCAACCTTAGGGTGCGAAACCCTTTGCTTCCTTGAAGCGTACTCTGGGTACCATCAGATCACGATGAAAGAGTTTGACTAGCTTGTGACATCTTTCATCACCCCATTTGGATCATTCTACTACATCACAATACTGTTTGGTTTGAAGAACGTCGGGGCTACATACCAGCGTTGTATGCTCAAGTGTTTCGGGGATCTCATCGGGCAAACTGTTGAGGCCTATGTGGATGACATCGTGTTCAAGTCGAAATGGGCTGAGTAAGTCATAGCCAACCTAGAGTAGACCTTCATGAAACTTCGAGCAAATGACATTAAGCTCAACCTCGAGAAGTGTGTTTTCAGGGTCCTGAGGGGCATGCTGCTGGGTTTCATCATCACCGAGCGTGGTATCGAAGTCAACCCTGAGAAGATCTCGGCCATCATAAGGATGGGCCCAATTCAGAACATAAAGGGGGTACAACAAGTTGTAGGGTGCCTCACCATGCTCAATCGCTTCATCTCGTGCCTCAGTGAACAAGGTCTCCCCCTCTATCGGCTCCTGAAGAAGGCCGACCATTTCGAATGGATACTTGAGGCCTAGAAGGCACTTGACGTGGTCAAGTAGCTTCTGATAAAGGCCCCGATCCTAGTCCCTCCAACCGATGGAGAACCGCTTCTGCTCTACAATGCAGCCACCATGCAAGTGGTCAGCGCCACCCCTATGGTGGAGCGAGAAGAAGAGGGGCACGCCCTCAAAGTGTAGCGTCTCGTGTACTTTATTAGCAAGGTCTTGTCCAATTCCAAGACCCGCTACCCCCAAATCCAGAAACTCCTTTACACCATCCTTATCGCCAAGAGGAAGCTACATCACTACATCGAGTCGCATACGGTGACGGTCGTGACGTCCTTCCCCCTCGGTGAGGTTGTCCAAAACTAGGATGCCATGGGAAGACTCGCTAAGTGGGCACTCAAGCTGATGGGTTAAGGCATTTCATATGCCCCCGGATGGCTATCAAGTCCCAAGTGCTGGTTGATTTCGTTGTAGAGTGGACCAAGGTCCAAATGACACCGGCAGTCGTCGACCAAGAGTACTAGACGATGTACTTCGATGGATCGCTAATGAAGAAAGGCGCTGGTGCGGGGCTGGTCTTTGTTTTAGCCCTATGTGTATGCATGAGGTACATGGTTCACATCCATTTCCCCTCCTCCAATAACGTGGCTGAGTATGAGGCGCTCATCAATGGCCTACGCATCACCATCGAGTTGGGTATCCGACGCCTCAACGTCCGGGGCGACTCCCAGCTGGTCATCAACCAAGTCATGAAGGAGTCAAGCTGCCACAACACCAAGATGGCTGCATATTGCTTAGAAGTCCACCAACTGGAGGACAAGTTCAATGGCCTCGAGCTCAATCACATCCTGAGGCGGCCGACACACTGGCGAAAGCGACGTCTAGCCGAGAGCCAGTGCCAACGGGTGTCTTCACCAGCGATCAGCACAATCCCTCGGTCCATTACGAGGGTCCAAAACAAGCCAATGACGGGCCACCTGCCTTGGGCTTGGGGGCTAACCATCCATCGGCTCTGTCTAATCCTGAGGTTATGGAGCTTGATGAGGATCCAGCAATAGAGCCCGACCCGCTGGTCGACTGGAGGACGCCTTACCTCGACTACCTCCTCCATGAGGCGCTGCCGACAGACAAGACAGAGGCTCAGCGGCTCGCACATCGAGCCAAGTCCTTTGCCATTATTGATGGCGAACTCTATAGGTGGGGCCACATCAGGATCTTGCAACGATGCATCCCATCGAGCAAGGGAAGCAGCTGCTAAGTGATATCTACGGTGGGGTCTGTGGTCACCATGCCGCATCTATAACCCTGGTCGGAAACACATTCCGATAAGGCTTCTACTAGCCGACCGCGGTAGCCGATGCTGAACATATTGTGCGCACCTATGAAGGGTGTTAGTACTACGCCCAATAGACCCATCTGCCGGCCTAAGCACTCTAGACGATCCCCATCACGTGGCCTTTCATGGTTTGGGGGCTCGATCTAGTTGGACCTCTCAAGAGGGCGCTCGAGGGCTATACGCACTTGCTTGTTATCATAGACAAGTTTACAAAGTGGGTAGAAGCTCGACCGATCTCTGCGATGAAGTCCGAGCAAACTGTGTTGTTCTTCCTTGACATCGTCCATCGCTTTGGGGTCCCAAACTCCATCATCTTGGATAACGGTACGTAGTTCACCGGAAAAGAAGTTCCTCTGATTCTGCGATGAATATCACATCCACGTCAATTGGGCCGCCGTGGTGCACCCCCACATGAATAGGAAGGTCGAGCGCATGAACGGCATGGTCCAACAAGGCCTCAAGCCTAGGATCTTCAACCGGTTGAACAAGTTTGGCGGACGATGGGTCGCAGAACTTCCCGTGGTGCTCTAGAGCCTAAGGACGACCCCTAGCTAGGCCACCGGCGACACACCATTCTTCATGGTCTATGGTTCTGAGGCTATCCTCCCGACCGACCTCGACTATAGAGTGCCAACGGTCAGGGCGTACGACGAACAGGGAGCCGAGGCATCCCTCGAGGATGCCAAGGACTAGCTAGATGAAGCGTGCGACGTCGCCCTCCTCCACTTGGCCAAGTACCAGCAAGCGTTGCGCTGGTATCACAACCATTGAGTGCGGGGTCAGGCCTTCAACATCGGGGGCCTAGTGCTCTGCCTCGTCCAGAGCAACAAGAACTGCCACAAGCTCTCTCCACCATGGGAGGGACCGTACGTCATCGTGCAAGTGCTCTGACCAGGCACCTACAAGCTCAAGACCATCAACGGCGAGGTCTTTGTCAATGCCTGGAACATCGAGCAGCTAGGCCGCTTTTACCCTTAATATACACACACTTTCTCTTATCAGTTTTGCTATCGACTCCCCGATCTTTAGTGACACCCGACCCTAGCAACGGCAAGGGGTCGGGCCTCACTCGGGGGTTAATAAGAGCATATTTATCCGGTAGACATTCTCTACGCCTGACCCTTTTCACGTTAAGACCTAGAAGAGAGGTTTGCGGAAACAAATGCTGAGTAAAACTGGTCGTACAGCAAGAAACCTACGCTCCAGCGGTTACGGCGTCTTTGCTCACCAGTGTGATCAGAGTTTTCTTGCGCACCTCGAGCTTTTTAGCCTTAACTACGAAAAGAGTCGGTACGCGTCTAAGAGTATGTCTGCCTGGCAAACATTCTCTGTGCCTGACCCTCTCTCACGTTGAGACCTAGAACCTAGGGTTGTGGAGACAAACGTGAGTAAAATTGGTCAGACTGCAAGAAACCTACGCCTCGGTGGCTACGTCGTTTTTCGCTCACCAGCGTGATCAGAGTTCGTTCACCCACACCCCGAGCTTTACGGCCTCAACGACAAAAAGGGTCGGAATGCACTAACCTTTTTTATACAAAAAGGGGAGAAGGGCTAAAAAGCTGTTTGGCCATGATGAAATTTAAGAACTTATCCATTTATTACAAGTTCATCGCCTGGCTTATCTGCCTAACTGATTTCTTGGGCTAGATGATCTTATTCTCTATCTCTATAGGTAAGTCCTGTACCAGCGGGTCACACAAGTCGATCAGACGGCTTGGCCGCTGCCGAGAGATGGGTAAGGAGCAGTAGGATGCCCCATGCCGGTTACTCTGACTCCGTCACGAATGACAGACCCGAATTCCACTTAAACATATCTGGTAAGAGCTCCCTGAACCCATCACCTGTGCCATCGAGGTAAGTCCTGTGCCAGCGGGTCACCCAAGTCGATTGGACAGCTCAGGCCACTGCCGAGAGGTGGGTCACCTTTAATTTATGCACGTTTGCTCTTATTTAATTTCGCTATCGAGCCCCCGACCCCAGCAACGACAAGGGGTCGGGCTTCACTCAGGGTCTCGCAAGAGTGTCTATTCAGTATACATTCTCTATGCATGACCCTTTATTACATTAAAAAACTAATGGCAAGGTGTGCAGAAAGAAACTCTGAGTAAAACTGGTCGGACCACAAGAAACCTACGCCCCAGTGGCTATGGCATTTTTGCTCACCAGCGTGATCAGAGTTTTTGTGCCCACACTCCAAGCTTTAGCCTCCACCTTCCCCAGAAAGGTTTGGAGGGTCCCACCCATGGAATCTCTATCGAGGAGAGGCCGACAGGTCGCCCAAAGTCGATCGGACGACTTGGGCCGCTGCCGAGAGATGGGTAGGGAGCAGCAGGATGCCCCACGCGGGTTAGACCAACTCCATCATGAACGATGGACCTGGATTTCACTCGAACATATCTGGTAAGAGCTCCCCAAACCCATCACTCGAGCCATCGAGGTAACTTTACCAACCCCCGCTTCTACTTTTCCAGTGCATGATCATTCATTCATCCATTCTCATGCGTGCATTCATACATTCATTCATACATTCATCCATACATTCATCCCATACATCCAAGCATTGCATATGCAATTGCTACGTCACAACGCTTCGCATCGCATCACGAAACGGTAGTCGTCTCATTCTATATGAGCAGCGACCGACCGAGGTTCGAAGGCCAGCCCACGAAGGGCTCAAGGCCGCCTCGCATCAAACTGAGCCAGGGGAGAAAAACATAGATGAGCCTAGCAGCCCTAGCTCGACCCTGCTTAGAAGCAGACAGGGACATCTCGACCTTCTTGTTCGATCCTAACCTCAAGCCAAGCCCACAGAATCCCCATCGAGGGGAGTCCAGTGGGCCACCTAAGTCGGTCTCTAGAATGACTCGGGCAACTGCCGGGAGGTGGGTTAAGGAGCAGTGAAATGCCACATGAGGGCTATACTGACCCCATCAGTCAACGACAGACCTGGATTCCACTCGGACATGCCCGTTAGCGAGCTCACCGTGCGCGACACTCGAGCCATCGAGGCAAGTGTCGTTAGCTCAACCCCTCCGGTTGCGAAAACCACGGACAGGGTGACGCATGAATTTTGGCTGACCCCTACCAAGCCCAATGGGGCTCTGGGGCTCGAGCCACCCGACCCTAACTCAGGAACCTAACTGACTGGGGTTCGAAGACCAGGCCACGAAGGGCTTGAGGTCACCTCACATCGAACAGAGCTAGGGGAGAAAACATAGATGAGCCCCAGCGGCCTTTGCCCGACCCACTTAGAAGTGGACAGGGTCATCTCAACCTTCTCGTTCGATCCTAACCTATAGCTGAGACCACAGAATCTTCGGAACAACTTGGGCATCTACCAGGAGGCGGGTTAAGGAGCAGTAGAATGCCACATAAGGGCTATGCCGAGCCTGTCATGAATGACAAACCCGGATTCCACTCAGACTTGCCCATTAGCGAGCTCACCGAGCTCATCGCTTGAGCCATCGAGGCTAGTGACGTTAGCTCAACCCCTATGGTTGTGGAAACCATGGACAAGGTAACGACCACAAAGATGAGCCGACCCTCGATCGGCCCCCACTATGCATGGGGGCTTGAGGAAAGTTGGACTCGCAAGGAGACCAAATGTGTGGTCATGGAATGCTGGCTTAGATCCTAGGGTGGGGGTACATGCGAAAACTAAGAATAACATTTCTAAAACAAGAGACACTTTCTCCTACTAGTTTCGCTATCCTCTCCTCGATCTTTAGTGACACCTGACCCCAGCAATGGCAAAGGGTCAGGTCTCACTCGGGGGCTAGTAAGGGTATATATACACCATTTCTAAAACAGTCACCATGCCCCATCCCTTCCTCATGTTAAACCTAGTGGCAAGGTTTGCAGAAACGAATGATCGAGTAAGGCTGGTCGGACTAGAAGAAACCTACGCCCTAGCGGTTATGGCATTCTTGCTTACCAACGTGATCAGAGTTTCCCTCCTACACCTCAAACTCTACGGTCTTAACAAATAGAAGGGACAGAACGCATTGACCCCTTTTCACACATAAAAATTTAGGAAAAACAAATTCGTTCACACTGAAACAAAAGAACACATTTGATCAAACGAAATGACAAGTTTTTTTAAATGATATAGAAGGGTTAGAACTTGTTTGCTTATTACAAAGATGATCGTCCGACCTATCTGACTAACTAGCCCCTCTAGGGGAGAACTACGTCTTCTATTCTATTCGCCAAGTCCTGCGAAAGGGGAGCCACCGCCGCTTTCATCTCCTCTAGCTCATGGGCTTCATAGCCAGGCATGTAGCCATGGCTCATTGTCTCTAGATCAATGCTATCCCTATAATGAGAACCAGCAATCATGAAGGACTGATTGACCTTGGTGCGAAGGGCACTCCTCTCGAGCTAGCGCACCTAGGCCATGATTTCAATAGCATGAGCCATGAGCGAGCTGGTCCCCCCTGACCACACCACCTGAAGGTCACCACAGACCACTCCGAGGGTAGCGCTCAGGATATTGAGCTCATCACTCTTTGCCTGAAGATTCCTCCTCACTTCGGTGAGGTCCACGGCTAGGCCAGCAGAAATGCTCTCATCCTCTAGCTTTTGGGTTGTCATGCTTTTGAGCTCGGCCTAGAGTGAGCCGACCTTCTCCTGTGTGTTGTTGTGCTCCTAACAGGCCTGGTCATGATCTTGGAAAGCCTGGTCATGCTCCTCATGAGCCACGCCACATTTTGAGTGGAGCCTCTCCGTAGTTTGGAGCTATTCATCTCACTCCTTGCGTAGCTGAGCGACCGCCGTGGCATCTTGGCTCTCCCTCTTCTCTAGGGCCATGAACTTCTCCTCGGCCCCCAGCTTCAGTTCCCTTTCCTTCTCAACCTCGGCTAGAAGGTCAAGGATCCGTTGGCGGGTCTCAGCGTCCTTCTAGAGCAACTCATCACACTCCTTCTTGACCCTGGTGGCTTCCTCATCGTCCTTCCATGACCTCACTGATAGGGCCTCGAACGCCTTCTTGGCCTTGTCAGCATCCCGACGGGCCTCGACCACCCGTGACCAAAGATTGTCTACCTCCTCGGCGAGGGGAGTCAGCTCGGCCACCCTCTGCTGGGCGGCGACAAGCTAAGCTGTTACCTCCCCGCATAGCCGTGCCTCCTCGACAAGGCTGTCAAAGGCCTCCTTCTATTAACGAAGGAACTGAGATTTCCCCTGGGTGCGAGCTATGAGGGACTGCAGGAAGATGATGATCAGGATACAAAAAATAGAAAAAGGAAGATAAAGGCAAGAAGCAAGATGAATCAATACTCGGCCGGAGGGAACGATGACATCGTGCAATGCGCCCATGGCATGGTTTAGGGCCTCTAGCACAGACGAGATCCCTACGTCGAGGCTCTCTCGCTCCATGCTCTCGGTGGCGTCGTCAAGGGTGAAGAGCGTCGATGGATCCTATGGATTCGTCCACTGGAGCAGGGGCTCGCTCCATGCGGGCGAGCCGTTGCCCACCGACGTCAGGGCTAGGGATAACTCCCCGTTGGATCTAAGCGCTGCCGACCCCTCTTGCCATGACATCATCGTCGGGATGCTCCCTACAGCGATGGAAGAGATTAGCGGTGCAGATGCCGACCCCTCTCCTAGCACCATGATTCCCGGGGACCCCTCGGCCGCGTCCCCCTCCGTCTGGCCCACGCCAGGCGCTGTCGCTTGGGCCGCCGATGGCGCGGGTCACACTGGTGCCTCAAGCGCCACTATGGTTGCGCCCGGCTGTGGCCTATCTATCACAGCCACCGCCACCTCCACCTGCGTCTACGGGGTCCACGACCGGCTGTGTCGCGCCCACCACGGTCGACGCCACGAGCACGGTCGGTAGCCCCGTCTGCCCCGCCGTCACCAGCGGTATCGCAGCCATCACTAGCTGCTCTGCAACCTCCAAGGGCACCCCTTGAGCGCCCGTGTCCACCCATCCCACCGAGGGCGTGGGCACCACCATGGGCGCCGCCTGACCGGCTGGCGACGCTGTCACACTGGCGCGGCACCCACCAGAAATAGGCACGATGCTTGCCGACGGCTGTCGTCTCAATTGGAGGGCGATGCTCTTATTTGGCGCCAGCGCTGAAGGGTTCTGCTGCCTGTCGATGCTGCAAGGGACAAAAAACATGAGTCACGATGAAATCCGACTAAAATAGAAAAAAGGGGAACTGATAACTCACCTCAACGCCATTGGGTGGCAGATGCGTTTGGGGGGTGAACCCCCCGACCTTTGCTCTGGCTCATCGAAGCGAGGCCATTTTGAGCCCGCCCCCTACTCCTAGGCAGAGGGGCTCGCGCCCCTATTGACTCCTGGGGAAGGCCGACGGTATGGCCCGACTCCACTGGCTCCCCTGGACGTACCCTCCCCTCCGCAGAATGGGAAGGGTCTCGACGCCTATAAGGACGAACCGATACTGTCAAGTGCGTCCTCGTTCTCCAAGTTGTCTCACTCAATGTCATCGGCTACCTCGTCATCATCATCACTATTAGTGTCCTCCCCTCCTTCCCGCGCCTGCAGCTTCCACTGCTTGTTCCTCTTCTTGTCCTCCTTCACCTTCCTCAGCCGCTCACGCTCGGCGTGATTCGTCATCCTCAAAGCCAAATCCCTTGGCAACGGCGCTGGGTGATCCATGAGGATGAGGTCCCTCAGCTAGTCCCGCCCCTCTCAAAGTTAGTATCAAGGGGTCGGAAATAAATTGAAGAGAAGGCAAGAGAAGGGGAAACTTACGAAGACGACGTGGGCTGGCTCCGGCCGCATCGGAGGATGCCCCGGCGCCAACTAAACGAAGTCGAGGGTGACACCCACATCGTCCCACAAAGGCTCCATTGCCTCCTAGATGCACTACACAATCTTGGAGTTGGGGAGTGTCCCCTCGGCGAGCGTCATTCCATCGAATGACCCCTCGGATGCCATCGCATATAGCAGGAGCGCGCGTGTCATCAATGGCACCACCCTCCTTGCGTGGTAGGCCCTGATGATGCCCAACCCCTTCAGGCCATTCTCCTTCAGGATGTGGATGGCGGCAATGTGATCCCAGATCTTCTTCTTGTCCTTCTCCGGGATGCCCCACTTCCTCCATGACTCTAGGGCCTCTTCGATCAGGCGCCCAGTGAACTCCGGTAGAGGGGCAGTGGCGTTATTCTTGAGGTAGAACCACTGCGAGTGCCACCCCTTATTGGATGTCGAGAGCCGCATGGACGAATACTCGCCGACCTGATTATTCCGAAGTTGGATGCCGGCGCACCCCATCGGCATATGTAGCTCCGGCTTGACGCTTTTCTCCCTCTTCTTCTAGAGGGTAACGGTGAAGAAGTACCTCCACAAGTTGAAGTGGAGGCTGATCCCCAAGAATCCCTCACACAGGGAACAAACACCACCATGTGCTGGATCCCGTTGGGATTGAGATGTTGTAGCTCGATCTTGTAGTAGTGCAGCAGCCCCCGAAGAAATCTATGGGCGGGGGTCGCGAACCCACGTTGGTGGAAGTGGGCGAACGACACCACATAGCCATCGGGCGGTGATGGCAAATCCTCCTCATTGGGTAGCAGCCACTCCTCGGCCGAGGTCCGCGCACGGAGAAGACCGCAATAGATGAGGTCCTCCATGCACTGGAAGGTGATGTCGGAACGGCACCATGGATCCATTGGAGGTGGGGGCGGATGGATGTGGGCTCAACGACGACGGAGATACGGAGGTAGGAAACCTAAGCGATTGGCGGTGGTGGTCGTGGCTGCAGAGGCAAGGATGCAAGGTATGGAACCAGGAGGGATAACCCTTTGGTTTTATAGGGGCGACGGGTGCGAGGAAACCAACCGCTCGCCTAAATCTCCACGCCTATCACGATCTGCCACCACGTCTCACCGTGGGGTGCGCACACGCAACCTCTGTCCATTCCTTCAGAAAACTCGCTGGACATTTCGCCTCTCCGAACGGGCCACGACCCGTCACAGGTAAGAGGAATATAGAGCTAAAAATGCTACTATGGCCTGTCTAGGCACAAGAGTTTGAAATTTGGCCCACCGACAGGTTCAACAACCACTCCGGGTGCCTTTTAAAGTGAGGGGTGGAAAGCGATGGGCCCACTAGTGTCTAGAACCTAGGCACGCGAGCGTCGTGGGCATCTCAGCCCACGTTCGAGTCTCGACCGGATTCAATCCATGTTTTTTCCTTGAAGAAAGGCAGAGAGCCCTCAGGACCAGTCCAACGGACCCGAGAACTATATGGATTAACCACTGAGAATCTAGATCCGGTCACCAGCTGACCCAAGTCGGATCCCCGCAAACGGGATGTTGGGGCCCCACTCGGACTAGCTCGTTAATGGCTCACCGAGCACCATGATTCGTCAGTAGAGGAAAATCATGACATGGCTCAGCCCCTCCATTTTTATCGAAAAAATGCTTATACAATCATGAAGATGAGCCGATCCTCGACCAAACCCCTGCTACAGGTGGGGGCTCGAGGAAAGTTGGACTCGCACAAAGGCTGAAAGCTCGGTCATAAAATGACAGACCCCCATAGGGGTTGAAATCAGAAAGACCATTTCTGACCTACTAGATCTCATGGCTATACCCCTAAGGGGTCCAATCTCGACGAAAGGGAATCACTGTCCCTGGGTCATGTCATGGGCGACAAAAGAAGGCCAAGGCCCTCAGAGTCCTCCTGTTCGAAAAAGCCTCCAAAGGAGTATTCTACTCCTCCGCAGGCTTAGGGGTGTAACACCCTAGGTGTTAAGCATGCATTTGGCATTGGCATTGCATGAGCACAAGCATCATTGATCATTCATGAGCATGAGCATCTCAAATTTTATCTCTATGATTGCTTATATCACATGTGTTTGTTACTAAATGCTTTACATATGCTAGGGTTTGCATGTGACCAATATATAAAATGTTTGTGGGACCTTAGTAGTACCTTAAACATGTTTAGAATATCACATGGAACAACTTTGGTATTCATGACTTGGACACATTTGGCCTCTAAGTCATGGTTTTAGTGTAGGCTTTCATTTTCAAGTTGTATGATTGACCAAAGTTGAACTATACTCTAGAGACTTTGCATGGTAGTGAACCCTTAAGAAAAGTTGTAGTACTTGACTAGGGTAATAACTTTTATTTTTGGGTCAAGACCTAATTCGATGCATAGCTTGCTCAAAAATAGTCCACAAGTAGCAATAGAATTACTATTTTTGACTAAAAATTTTCTAAGTCTGGGATCGCATTAAAGTCTCAAGTGCTGCACTTTGGGATGACATAACTCATGAACCATTAGGATTTAGGCCAAAGTCCTTTTAGCAATATTGTAGATCATATGTAGCTCTACAACTTTAGTTAATAGAGCTTTTTCTAAGAACAAACGGATTTGGAGTTAGATGCCCGCTAAGTTGCTTCATTAGGTGTTGTCATCGGCTCTGATGGCCGCGTCCACGCATGCGTCGGTGGCCGACCGGCCACATGCCGTGCGCACCATGTGGCGGCCATACATCGGTGTTGGCCCAGCCAATTGGGCCGCAGCGTGGTGAAGAGTGAGGCAACGTCGTGCTCAATCCATTCCTCGCTCTCTCGCTCTCGCTCGCCTTCCCTCTCGCCCGCCAAGTAGCAGCGCCACCGTCGCCATCGCCGCCGTGAGTTTCACCACGCTCGCTCGCTGCCATCGCTGCACCATTTTTCAATCGATCGTGCCAATAGCTCCACCATGTTTTGTACTTCAACCTCCACCCCTTTGCCAAGCACTTTGAGTCTAGGTAGGGGCACATTTTGCCATTTTCGCCACCGATGTTCTCGCCGGAGCACCGCTGAGCTCCATGCTCGCCATGGCCAGCCACAATCCGGGCACCTTTGCTCTCTCTCTCTCCCTCATCTGATCTTCATCGTAGGTCCTAGCATCTTAATCCATTGTTCAGTTTGACGCTACCGCTTAGTTGTGGTGGAACACGTCGCCGTTCTACGTGCGGTCGCCATGGCCGCCGTGGCACTCGAGCTCCCTGTTGCCGAGCTGGTCCATCATCTCCCTCCTCTCTCGCGCATCTTAGGTTGAGTGACCCTAGACCTTGTGTATCGCATGACAGAGACATGTCTTTCATCACCAACTAGCCGAAACATTGGGAGCACCACCGTGCTCCGTGCGCCACCGCCGCCGCGGCATGCACGCGGTCGGAGCTCACCGTCGCCTCACCGGAGCCCTAACCACCATAGATAGCTTTGTTAGGATTCTGCGTAGCCATAGCGCACCTCACTGGAGCACACGATGGCCAAAGAACGCTGGTGTACCACCGCGCTACCTCCGCCGTCCGCCATTGTCGCCAGTGAGCCATCTCCGGTGAACCCTAGGTTGCGTAGTCACCACCTATCGACGCGGCTTGATGAGAGGAACACGTTGGTGTCACAGTTGTCGCCGGTAATCTCGCTGCCAGTGAGATAGGGCTGGCCGGAGCACCTCATCTTCTCTGGAGTCACTGACGTGTGGATTCTCCTGACCAGCGGGCCCCATCTGTCAGTCTGTGTATTATTTGATTTTCTGATTTGTTTTCACAGATTTGAATGCATGTTTCAAAAATTCATATCTAGAGCTAGGAGTGTAAAAATGGGGTGAACAAAATTTTGTTGGATTCATCATGAAGTGTAGTATTTGATAAAAATATGAAATGCACTATTTCTAGTATTTTTCTAGTATAATTAAATGGAGCTAAATAAGTGCTTTTAAATTGTTTGCAATCTTGTAAAATACATAACTTGAGCTTGGGAAGTGATAAAATTGTGATTCCAATTTTTCTGGTCTTGTGTTGACATGATCTAGCTAGGAAAAATACTAAATCTATAGTAAACTTGATTGGAGTAAGGTCTTTCTATTTATCTCTTAATAATGGTGTTTTCCGAGGAAATTCATAAGGTTAAAAATAAGTAACATATTGCCATGAAAATTTTTGTACTGTGTTAATGCGTTTTAGGGAAGCTAAGAAAAATATGAAATCTATTGCTTGACACTTTTCAATAGACTAAACTATTTTTCTAAAGTAAACCTTAGCAACTTGTCATTTTTTAATAGAGGGCTATACTTATCCAGTTGGCATGAAATTTGCACAGTAGACTTTTGGGGTTGTATGTATGCTACTGTAATTTTTTCAGAATTTATGGAGCAATGTAAATATTTATCTCATAAATCACCTTATTATATAAAGAAATTAATAACGGTATCTAAATACATTAGTTTGGCATAAACATAATGTTTTCTGTAGTCCTTATGATGCATATGCTCTGCTGATAATGGTAGTTGTGCTTGAAGTTGGTTGGTTATAAGCAACTACTTAATTATTGCTTTATAATTCCGCTAGATGGCTGCAGGAATAGTTTCTGTTGTATTGATAAATTCATGATGATAATTATATTTTCTATAAAACTTGTTATTAACAAAGTTGTAGATAACTTACTGATCTTACTTGTGTCAAATTTTCATGGTAATAGGCTAAATGTTTTGGTAGTTATAGCTGTTAGAAGTCTGCTGTCAGAATTTGCTTGTCTACTAGATAGATCTGGTTGATTGAATTGTTTAACCTAGATAGCTATTAAATCATCTTGTGATGACTAAATGAACGTTGTAGGAAATTTTGTGAGATTTCTAGAAAGTCCTAGATCACAGCAATTGGTTGAGTAAAACTCTCATTATGATCTAAACTTGTAGCTGCTGTGTTGTGGTCCAGAAATGGACTCAGTGTGGATTCTTAAAAATTCTAGAGAAGAGATATGCAACTACTCAGTAAATAAGAATTTAACTTGTTTATCATCTAAGTAACTTGATATAATCATCAGCATAGAGTCATTCATGTTCTCATGTCATATCATTCACAATCCTTCTTATGCACCCATGATACTTACTTTATGCATATGCATGCAATAGGTGCAGCGGAAGAAATCACGTTGGTAGAACTCGGAGCCGATCCACAAGAGGAAAACCAAGAAGCTCAGCACCAAGAAGCTCTAGGAGAAGGCTATATTGTGCTATCGTGGAACATAACCTGGTGATGTTGAACAATTGGAGACCGGGTGGAATCTTATATGTTAGGTGTGGTGACTTATAGTGATTTTGTCTATGTCGTTTAAGGACCGGTCGTTGGAGTCCCTCTTGTCATGTTGAACGCATGCCTCTCACATAGTTGACCGGATAAGTCGTTCCGACCACGAAGCCGAGTAGCTCAACTCAGGCCAGGGACACGAGTAGTTAAAGTGCACACCTTGGAGGCAGTAAGGATGTGCGGAGAGCCAATGGCGTGAGGCCAAGGGCGGGTTCGAGTCCCGGGCCTCCTGGTAGATTGGTAGTATCTTTCAGGGTGCGGCTCTGGTCTTACTCATGATTTGGACCTGAGTTGTACCAAAGGTGTAACACCTCTGGTGTTACGAGTCGGCTAAGCACTGAGATTATGGCCTGAGAAATAGATCTATAAGTATAGTGAGTTAGTTTAATCAAATGCGATAATGAAAATTCTAACATGAAAATAAGTGAAGTAGTTTTATTTGTTTGGCACGAAAAGCAATTTCTATAAACAAAAATAAAATATAGCTTGTGTGTAGTGCTTAAGTAAAGGTGATGAGCAAATGGTGTAAATGAAAAGTGCAACTTTAATTTTTGAAAACAAAGGTTGTTAACTAGTGTTCTTGGAAGCTCAAAAATCAAATTGGAAATTAAAATTAGCCCTTTTCGTTGAATCGACAAAAAATTTGTCGCAGAACCGACCAATTTATAAGAATACAAGTACAATGGCAATCCGCAAGCGGTCGCACTGTCATACTTGAACCCATATAAACCCGGTAGTCCGTCGAGTACCACGACGGGTCTCGATAAACGATTTACAACAAGCAAGATCGTACAGGATTCAACATACATGCCACATATTACATAAAGTTCACGATACTTTTCATCATCGTAGTACTGAATAAAAGTTATTACAAAACGAGTTTGATAAATAAAGCGGAAGCAAATAAGTTCGAAGATAAAGTTTCCAACATAGTTTGATACAATTGCCAAGCTAGATCACGGTCCACAAAAGCAAGGATAGGAATTACTAAAGAAGCTTGCCCAAGGCTTACTCCTCATCCACAATGGATATAAAGCAACTCTTGCAATAACCATGATACACAATGCCATCTCGCAACAATGGGAAAAATAAACCCCGAGTACGAGAAGGTACTCACTAGACTTACCCGTCATGAACCAGAAATAAAATGACTCCAAGGAGTATGCAAGGTCAGTATAAGTGGACGTAACTTGACAACATTTTGCGAAAAAGGCAACCGATCCGATGTACAATTATGATTCCTTTACCAAGTTAATTATAACTATCCATTTCTAGATTAGCAACTATCCCCTGTACAAACATGTGGTATCATTTAGAAGCATACAATAGTAACCATAGCAGGTATTGCAATTCCATTTTCATCCGAACCATCATGTTCCATAATACTGATTACTACGATGTTGGAGCTAGCCAAGTTTCTCACTATCCGGGAGAGACGGCGATTCAATCGATTTCAACCAGCCGAATTTATTCCTAACACAAACCCAGGTCTACCGACCACGATAGCCTTAGGTCACCTTTTTGATACAACTCAGGTACACATTTCATGCGGTCCGTCTTTGCGCCGCATAATCCTGGAACACCAGATGCCGGGATGCTCGAAGCCAAGCCTCGCCCTTGGGCTCGATCGATCGTTCCCGGAAGGGCGCTAATGAAGCGATTCCCGGCCGAGTTGAATTACTCGCTTCATGGTCGGAACGAATTATCCGCCCAGCTAAGTGAGAGGCATGCGTTCAATCTTGTCGGAAGTTCCAACAACGCAGTGCGGTCCTTGATCGACACAGACGGGATAGATCCACACCCAAGACCTCCATGCCTTGTTGCTTTTCTATCGACATCCCGCCTTTGGTCTCCATTTACATTAACCATGGTTCTTTTCCACGATAGCAATTATAACCAACCGTGCTCCGGTATCCACCTATATCTCGCAGTGACAGAAATCACCCGACTTCTACCGGTCTAAGCATGGCTAAGCATATATTCGATCCTCGGACCTATACCGGGTTAAAGGTGTAATATCTGGACAAGGAATGTACATGCATCAAGTGGTTTCATTCAACTCTTATAACCTAATGCAGCAATCATAAGTACTTAAATAAACATTTATAAATTACTGGGAGACTTATAATGCTCCGGGCTTGCCTCATGAGAAGAAAAAGTAGGGCGATGGTCGGGGCACTCTAAGCTCTTCAGGGGTTCTCGCTCCACGCCTTCGGAGTCTGCGGCTTTGCGGATCCTCCTGCGGGTTCCTTCCTCTGCTTCTTCGAATTCCAGCAACGTGATCTCTTCCTCCGATCCTAGATGCATGAGTATGGTATAAGTATTACGAATGCATATATGTTAACAAGTGCATCACGTTGTTTGAGTAGGTGCATATCTCTTCTCGATTATTACTTAACTACTTCTATAATGCATCGACTATGCCACAAACAGTAGCTACTTGTTTCGCTCATAACTGGAGTTCTACAAATCCAAATCCAGTGATCCTAGACTTTCTGGAAAGCTTATCAATTTTTCTACAACTTTGTTATTAACCATTTTTACAGTACACATCAGTTTCAACATGCAAATCCTCACACTCTAGAATCAGTCCGGAAATGACTTAACATGCAACATAAAGTAAGAATACTTCTACTTCAGGTAATCATTCAAAATTTGACAACCTAGAACCTACCAATAGTTTAAGCATACCAAATACAGTTAAGATGATATAATGGTAAAGCCCAAACTATTTATTAAATTGCCTTTATTATTTTATTTAGATATCTAGGTTAAATGATAAATATATATCAGATGTGCTTAATAAATTCTCAAAAATTTACAGAGCTTTACTAATGCTATCAAGAGACTACTGTAAAAATTTCATGTCATTTTACCAAGTAGAACATTCTATACAAAAATGACAAGGCAGCAAGGCTTGAAATAGCATAAATGGAAAATCCTATTGAAAAGTGTCAAGCAATAGATTTCATATTTTTCTTAGCATCCATATGGTACTAGGATTACCTCCAACAAATTTCATGAATTTTGGACTCATACTTAATTTATGAAAATTCATGCAAGGATTAACTAGTCATAAAAGAAAAATCTATAACTTTAAATCTACCCATGCACTGGTCCTCAAATTTTTACCAGGGCTCACATATGCTAAGATTAGTTCACCACAAAAATTTCATAATTTTTGGAGCACAGGAACTCTAGATATAAAATAAACAAATTTGAATGTATTCAAAAGCACATTTCAAATCCCTATTTAAATCTCTAGAAAATTCTACTGTTGAATCCAAGAACATATTTTTACTAAATGCTACACTTCCTAAGCAACACAATCATATTTATTTCACAATTTTTGGAGCTACCAAACTGAAGATACAAATTTCACAAAACAAATCAAAAACTGGATTAAAAATGGGTTAGCCTTCACTACTGCTGTCGCTGACAGGTGGGACCCGCTGGTCAGGGGACCCCACGCGTCAGTGACACGGAGCAGAGCAGCGGCGCTGCAGGGCACTGCGCGGCTGCGGCTCGTCGACGGCGAGCTTCGCCGGCGGTGAGGTCATCACGGTATGACCTATACGACTCGGCGAACCCTCTTGAACCGCAGGATCGGGACCTATTGCCGACCCTAGAGCTATCGGCGGGCGGCCATGGCGGAACAGCGGAGGCTGGACCACGACAATACGGTGATGACCCCGTGGCCCTGATCTAAGGCTTGGGCGAGCATAAGCTACCTAAGACGCTTTTCGGCCGCACTAGCTAACGCATGGAGAGGTGGTCAGGCGCTCGGCCACCTGATGATTTGGCAGAGGCTTCTTGGCGAGCTCCCATGAGCTTAAACGCTACGCAATGGCTTACCAAGCTTGGTCGGTGAGCACGGAAGGGAGCGAAGGGTCGCCGAGAAGACGGTGAAGCTTGGTGGTGGTCTTTGGGTGGCTAAGCGCGGGCGCAGCGCAACTATGGCGACAGCGAGTGGCATCTTCGGCTTCATTCTTCGCAATGAGGAAGAAGGGGCCTTGAAGGAAAATGGGAGCGCGGGCGACTTCGGGCGGTGTCTTGGGCGGTGATGAAGGCGCGCCCAGTAGCGCGCGTGGCCTCTTGTGATCGAAGCGCCAGCGGCCTTGCGCCGTCGCCGCCGAGGACACGCTGCGCGCCTGCGAACTCTGTTCCGGTCGCCATCAAGAACGGGCGTTTGGTTAAATCGGTCGTTCGATGGCCGCTGACAAATAAGGTTTTCAAGTTGATTTATCGGCTAATCCGTGGCTCCTTCGTGCAAACATCCTGAATAGATTTCGTAGACCTATGTACCATTTACAACATCTCTTAAGAAACCTTCTTCTAATTCGCAACAGATAGGGAGGAAAAATTAGTCCAAAGTTGAGCCTGTCAACTGCCATTGTAACAAGGACTTAGAAAAATTGCTTAAGTGTTGAAAACAGTGATTCGATGATTTTTGAAATCCAAATTCAAGCAGGTTAGGAGCTGAATCAGTCAAAGACCCAAAAATCAAAGTTGTGCCTTATGTCAAACACTACAACTTTGCTTTAGTGAACTCCTCCATGCAAGGTCCCTAACACCTAGTTCAACTTTAGTCAAACATGTCACTTTGAAATCATGATACATACACAAACCATGGCTAAATGACCAAACTAGCCTTAGCACTAAATACCAAAGTTGTTCCTAATGATATCCTAAGCATGTTTACACAATTTGCAAGGTCATTTAAGCATTTCATGTAGTAGTCACTCATATAGCTATTGAAAGTAATCACATGAAATATCACTTAAGTGCTTGGTCATGAAATGTGGCCTTCATGAACAAGGTTCCTTTTGTTAACCTAGGTATAGCTAAGGTGTTTTAGTGACTAGCACTACCCACTTGCATTCAATTGCACATGATCATGTGCATGTGTTCCAAGAAACACGAGATAACAAGCAATGTTTCATATGTTTCGATCAAATGTTTCAATTGTAAATGATGATTTATGAATGCTTGATGCTCATGCTCATGTTATGCAAGTCAAGTTATGCAAGGCTAACACCCGAGGTGTTACAGCCCCTCCCCCTTATAAAAATCTCGTCCCGAGATTTGCAAGACCTACCACTCTTGGAAAAAGGCGGGATAAACTTCTCGTAGATAATCTTCTCTTTCCCACGTAGCATCTTGTTCACTATGATTGTTCCACACCACCTTATAGAACTTAATAATCTTACTCCTTGTCACTCTCTCCATCTCTTCTAATACCCGAATTGGTTTTTCTTCATAGGTCAAATCCGATTGAAGCTGCACGTTGGTGGGTGCAATAGCTTCTTTCGGTACTCGAAGACATTTCTTTAGCTGAGAAACATGGAACACATCAAAGATTGCACTCATCTCTGGCGGAAGTTGTAACTTATATGCAACCTTCCCTTTTCGTTCCAAAATTTTGTATGGCCCTACATATCTTGGTGAAAGCTTCTTTTTCATCCCAAATCTTTTCACGCCTTTCATGGGTGATACTCTCAAGTATACATAGTCACCCACTTCAAAAGTTAGTGGTCTTCTTCTTCTGTCGGCATAACTTTTCTGTCTTGATTGAGCTGCCTTCAGGTGTTGTTGGATGATACGTACTTGCTCTTCGGCTTCATTGACAAAATCAATACCAAAGTATCTCCTCTCACCGGGCTCAATCCAGGTTCAAAGGAGTTCTCGCACTTTCGCGCCATACAAGGCTTCAAATGGAGCCATTTTGATACTCGCTTGATAACTGTTGTTATAGGAGAATTCAGCTAAAGGTAACCATTTCTCCCATGAACCTTTTGAAGATATAACACAAGCTCTAAGTAAATCTTCTAGGATTTGGTTCACTCGCTCTGTCATCACGAAGTTTGCGGATGATAAGTTTGAACTTCCGATTAGCTTGGTTCCCAAGGCACGTGTAAATGCTCCCGAAACGAGCTATGAACTGTGGTCCTCGATCTGAGATTATAGTCCGAGGTACTCCATGCAATCTCACGATCTGGGAAACATATAACTCAGAGTATTTCCCCACGTGATATGTGGTGTGAACTGGTACAAAATGTGCTGATTTGGTGAGACGATCAATAATAACCCATATTGAATCATGACCTTGTGGTGTCGTTGGAAGGCACATGATAAAGTCCATGCTGATTTCCTCCCATTTCCATCCTGGAATAGGCAATGGTTTGAAGTAATCCAGCAGTTTTCATATGGACAGCTTTTACTCTCTGCGATTATCACACCTAGCAACGTAGGTGCGATCTCTTTCTTCATCTTAGTCCACCAAAAACGGGTTCTTAAATCTTGATACATTTTACTACTACCGGATGGATAGACAATTTGGACGAGTGAGCTTCTTCTAAAATTTGATTCCTTAGCTCACGGTCTTTTGGCACCACTAGTCGGTCCTCGAACCATAATACACCTCTTTTCGTCCAATCTAAAATGTTTGGTTTCTTGCTCTTGCATTTTTCTCTTGATGTGACTTATTCCCATATCATCTGCATTGTAGCTCTATGATTTTGCCCTCAAGTGAACAACTGATTGTGATATTGTGTAGTACAATGAGGATGTAACAAGTTGAATCCATCTTCCAAAGAATGCTTCTCTGATGTTTGCAATGGGATTTCCGACTAAGTGCATCGGCTACTACATTTGCTTTACCCGATGGTAATGCACTTCTAAATTATAGTCCTTAATCAATTCTAACCATCTTCGTTGTCTCATGTTCGGTTACTCGGCTGGGTAAAGATATACTTGAGACTTTTGTGGTCAAGAAAGATATGACATACATTGCCCAACAAGTAATGTCTCCATATCTTTAGTGCATGGACAACGGTACCGCAAGTTCCAAATCATGTGTAGGGTAGTTGACTTCATGTTTTCTCAATTGCCGAGAGGCATATGCAATTACTCTCCTTCTTGCATAAGCACACATCCCAAACCTATTCCCCGATGCATCACAAAATACATCAAAAGGCTTTTCAATATTGGGTTGTGCTAACACAGTCTTGTAGTCAACAAAGTTACGAGGGTGTGAAAAGTCGTTTCACATTCTGGTGTCCATTTGTATTTCTCATCTTTACGAAGTAGTCTGGTCATAGGCTTAGCTATCTTTGAGAAATCTGGAATAAACCGACGATAGTATCCTCGCTAACCCTAGAAAACTCCGAACTTCATGAACCGAAGTTGGGGCTTTCCAATCCATGACCTCTTGTACTTTGGATGGGTCTCTGAGATTCCATCTCTTGATAAAATGTGACCTAAGAAAGGTACTTTGCTCATCCAAAATTCACATTTGCTAAACTTGGCATATAGCTTATGCTCCCTCGATCTGATAGGACAATCCTCGGATGCTCTTCATGATCGACTCATTTTCCGAATAAATCAATATATCATCAATAAACACTACCACGAACTTGTCAAGTTCGGGCATGAATACTGAGTTCATCGGTACATGAAATAAATTTGGAGCATTTGTTAGTCCGAAAGACATAACCAAATACTCGTATAAGCCGTACCTAGTAGAAGAAAGCGCTTTAGGTATATCCTCCGATTCGATCTTTATCATTGATAACCTGATCTCAAATCAATTTTGGAGAATACCTTTGCCTTCGCTAACGATCGAACAAGATGTCGATGCGGGGCAATGGATATTTGTTTTGATGGTCACGACATTGAGTGGTCTCAGTAATCTACACACATTCTCGGTGACTTATCCTTCTTTTTCAAACAACAATTTGGACATCCCCACGGAGATGAGCTAGGTTGGATAAGACCTTTGTCCAACAGATCTTGCAATTGAACCTTAAGTTACGCTAACTCATTGGGTGGCATTCTATAGGGCCTTCGGATATGGGTGCGGTACGGCACTAATTCAATCTTAAATTCCACGTCCCTATCCGGTGGTAGACCTGGTAATTCCTCTGAAATACATCCGAAACTCACAAACCACTTGGGATATCACATATTGTGGTGGCTTGGGTAGCACAGGCTAAATGTTGGGGTTTGAAATCACGGAGAGTGGGACTAGAAAAGCATTCCCTCCGTGGGTTCTCTCTCAACATAATAGTGCGGTGCTAGTGTCAATAAGAGCACCATGATACTTCATCCAATTCATGCCTAAGATTACACTTATTGACAACCCCGCAATATTATCAAATCATGGTGTACTCCTCCCTTGTATCACGATGAGTACATTTTGACTATCTTTTTGGTAATAACGAGTACCCTACTTGAACTTATGTTAAAACCCCCTTTGTTTACTTCAATTATTTCTTGACCATGTCTAGATGCAAATGCTTGACTCATAAATGAATGAGAAGCTCCCGAATCAAATAAAACAACAAATGGATGCTTGTTGACAAGAAACATACCAGTAGTGACAACTTCTCCGTGGGCACTTCCTCCACAGCATATAATGCACTTGTCCTTGACGTGCCCTAGCATTCACCGCCTCTCGATTGTTACGATTTGGGTTGCCATTCCTCTTGGGGTGGGGACATTCCTTGGACCAATGACCCGGTTGGTTGCGATTGAAACATGGTTGATTACTTCGAATCTGTGGAGCTGTCCTGATTACCATTTCCTTTTGGTAAGGCAATAGTGAACGCCTTACGGAACGGTTTCTGTGGCCTGTTATTCTGAGCTTTCGGTGGTGGAGGCCTAAACTTGGGTGCAGGTGGACGGAATTGTGGCCTAGCTGCGATAGGCGCTTTTGACTGGAAAGATCCGGATGCACCGGCCTCATAGGCCCTCTTGCGACCTTTAGCAACTGCATGCATGTTGTTGTGGTTTTCTTGGGTCAAGGCATCACTAATAAACTCATTGTACGTGGTACATCGAGAATTTGCCATAGTCTTCATCAGTTTGGTACCCAACCCTCGCTTGAAACTCTCTATTTTTTTCTCTTCGGTATCCACAAAACCGGGAGCATATCTTGACAAGTTGTTGAATGCGTGCATATACTCAGTGAGTGACTTTGTTCCCTGAGTGAGCCTCATAAATTCGGCTGCTTTCATGCGCATCAGGCCCGGGGGAATATGATGTCCCCTAAAAGCCAGCTTGAATTGTTCCCAGGTCACTCGTGCATTAGCAGGCAGAGACGACAGGAAGTGTGTCCACCAGATCCCTGCTGGTCCTTGCAATTGATGGGAAGCATACTTTGCTTTCAGATGCTCCATGACCCTCAACAGACGGAATTTCTGCTCAATGGTATTCAACCACTCATCGGCCTGTAGTGGTTCCTCAGCCACCTTGAAGATTGGAGGCTTCGTGTCCAGAAACTCCTTGAATGTACTGTGCTGATTTGGCTCGGCCCCTAGTTGCTGTGGGTGGCCACGAGCGGTGTTTTTTCTTGTGATAAGGCGCAAAGCTTCTTCCATTGTCCTTTGGCTCCCCAAGAACTGAGCAAAGAACTCCTGAGCGGGGCGGGCGGCGGTGGTGGTGGTAAGTCATCACCATTGCCATCGTGGATCGCTACTACCCAAAGACGCAGCGTGCGCGTCATCTGCGAAGTTGCAACAATAAGCGATTATTGGTTGATGTCAAGAGATTGCGAGATGAATCATAATCATGCCGCACTGAAATTACGGAGAAATTCTCAAATTCACAATAAAAACAGAGGCATAACAATTCATTCTCGCAACATGGCATCCCCAATTTGACCACTTATCGCGCTCATAACGCATGCAAAGTTAAATCGTGATCACCAACAAGGAACGGAATTGCATTGATGTTCATCCAAACATGCGATTGACATTACATGAGAGTCTGGTTACTAATGCCAATTTCAAACTACAGGTCCATTACATACATAAAGGTGATACATTAGTCCTTCCACTAAGTGCTAAGCGATCTAATCCTCATTATGATCACTATCGAGGTCAGACGCAAGATCATCTCCTTCCTCAGGTTCTACTTCTTCTTCAGGATCCACTTCTTCTTCTCCTTCCTCGTACCCTTCTAGATCCATTTCTGTGGCTCCAGGTGGGACATAAGGGTGGAGCTGATTGTTTGGAAGATGAACCTCTTCATGCAGATTATCGTTGTATTCTTCCGCATTAGCCAACTGCTGTCCTAGCTCAAACTGTCGAGCTCTTAGGATATTTTCCCTTGTCCAAGCTGCATTTCGCTGGTGAGTTAACCGAGTCATCTCTTGATGAGCCTTTCAATCTCGGCGTCGTGCTCCCTCCGAAGTGGACGTCCGGTCCTCATGAGCATGACCAAGAGCACCAGACACTCGTCTGAGGCTACCTTCAACTCCATCCAACACTCTCATCATTGCGAACATGGCGCTCATGGAAGGTTATCACTGTTTTTGCCTTCTCTTTGCACCAATCTCCAAAGATTTTCCTCTTGCTCGCTGCCATGAGTCGATGGAGGGTTACCTCTTGGAAAGACTCCAACCAAAGCGGCTGCCAGCTCTGAGAGAAAACGCTCCATGATGTCTCTCAGGGATCCCAAAGGCTGCCACATAGTCGCTTCTTCAAAGATCCTGCCAGTTGACTCATAACACCAGCCTGTCCACTCAGAATCGTCACCTCGGGGACGAACAACAGCCTCCACAGTAACTAAGAGACCTTCTCCCAACTGCTCATTCGCCCAGAAGTAGCGGGGTTCCATTCCATCAGGATAGCCTACATAACTGAGCACTCTCCACAAGAGTGTAGGCATCCCAAACTCTCCAAGGAACGTGTGGCGTTGACGGGTGCGTGGAGCAAGGCGGCGGCGGGAGCTCGCCTCCGGTGGACTTGCGAAATGGTCTCGCTTTGTACGTGCCATCTGCACCATTAACATGCACCCCTTGGTGAGACAATGCCATAATGGATAAGAGTTACATAACCGAGTAAGAATTTTATAAGGGGAGGAACAATGTAATTATGTGAATGGTAATTATCATGATGCATGCTCGTTCCGTACGTCCTCACAAACTTAGGAAAAATTTGTTTCTAGCGGTAGACACGGTGGCATACATACGTTCTCTCATAAATATCGTAACTAGTCGAGCTACACGTTTCGTTGTTAGTGTACCTGCATAAAATTTCATTTCAGCCCTTAAACCCATAATGAATATGCATAATGTAATTGTAAATACTTCCATATATGTATACCCATACATATACTTCGTATCAATCAATCTACCCGACAATAATTTAAACCCACAATTAAATACGTACCATATACACATGCAAGCATGCATACATAGCCGTACCAAAGCTACTCTTCCCGACCGCATGCTCACATCTTGCGGTCATACACTCATCTTACCTTGGCGTAGAGGCATTTGATCCATACATTACCATTCAAGTGAATGGCATCCATACAATAGCACGCCGTATGGACGACGAAGTAAAAACCCCCATGTTAGTACTTAAATAGCCACCTAATAGTCCTTAATTTGGGCATAAGGAAAATGATCATTGGCACACTTTAGATTTCAAATACCTATTATATAACTATTAGTTGCTAGAGAAGGGTTTTCGGAACAAAAACTTTTGTTTTAAATACACTTGTGACAATTAACGTTGAATCTTGCTCGATACCAAATTATGTCATGAATCGACCAATTTATAAGAATACAAGTACAATGGCAATCCATAGCGGTCGTCTTGTCATACTTGAACCCATATAAACCCGGTAGTCCGTCGAGTACCACGGCGGGTCTCGATAAACGATTTACAACAACCAAGATCGTGCGAGTTCAACATACATGCCACATATTACATAAAGTTCACAGATACTTTTCATCATCGTAGTACGAATAAAAGTTATTACAAAACGAGTTTGATAAATAAAGCGGAAGCAAATAAGTTCGAAGATAAAGTTTCCAACATAGTTTGATACGATTGCCAAGCTAGATCACGGTCCACAAAAGCAAGGATAGGAATTACTAAAGAAGCCTACCCAAGGCTTACTCCTCATCCACAATGGGGATAGAAGCAACTCTTGCAATAACCATGATACACAATGCCATCTGCAACAATGGGAAAAATAAACCACGAGTACGAGAAGGTACTCACTAGACTTACCCGGCCATGAACCAGAAATAAAATGACTCCAAGGAGTATGCAAAGGTTTGTATAAGTGGACGTAGCTTGACAACATTTTGCGAAAAAGGCAACTGATCCGATGTACAATTATGATTCCTTTACCAAGTTAATTATAACTATCCATTTCTAGATTAGCAACTATCCCGTGCCAAACATGTGGTATCATTTAGAAGCATACAATAGTAACCATAGCGGTATTGCAATTCCATTTTCATCCGAACCATCATGTTCCATAATACAGATTACTACGATGTTGGAGCTAGCCAAGTTTCTCACTATCCGGAGAGAGACGGCGATTCGAATCGATTTCAACCAGGTGGGAATTTATTCCTAACACAAACCCAGTCTACCACCCACGATAGCCTTAGGTCACCTTTGATACAACTCGGTACACATTTCATGGGTCCAGATTGCGCCCGCATAACTGAACACCAGATGCCGGGATGCTCGAGCCAAGCCTCGCCCTTGGGCTCGGTCGATCGTTCCCGGAAGGGCGCACTATGAAACGATTCCCGGCCGAGTTGAATTACTCGGCCAGCGGTCGGAACGAATTATCCGCCAGCTAAGTGAGAGGCATGCGTTCAATCTTGTCGGAAGTTCCAACAACGAGACGGTCCTTGATCGACCTGACGGGGGATAGATCCACACCCAAGACCTCCATGCCTTGTTGCTTTTCTATCGACATCCCGCCCGGTCTCCATTTACATTAACCATGGTTCTTTTCCCACGATAGCAATTATAACCAACCGTGTTCCGGTATCCACCTATATCTCGCAGGTGACAGGAAATCACCCGACTTCTACCGGTCTAAGCATGGCTAAGCATATATTCGATCCTGGACCTATACCGGTTAAAGGTGTAATATCTGGACAAGGAATGTACATGCATCAAGTGGTTTCATTCAACTCTTATAACCTAATGCAGCAATCATAAGTACTTAAATAAACATTTATAAATTACTGGGAGACTTATAATGCTCCGGGGCTTGCCTCGCAGAAAGGAAGTAGGGCGATGGTCAGGGCACTCCGGAAGCTCTTCAGGGTTCTGCTCCACGCCTTCGGGAGCTGCGGCTTGCGGATCCTCCTGCGGGTTCCCTTCCTCTGCTTCTTCGAATTCCAGCAACGTGATCTCTTCCTCCGATCCTAGATGCATGAGTATGGTATAAGTATTACGAATGCATATATGTTAACAAGTGCATCACGTTGTTTGAGTAGGTGCATATCTCTTCTCGATTATTACTTAACTACTTCTATAATGCATCGACTATGCCACAAACAGTAGCTACTTGTTTCGCTCATAACTGGAGTTCTACAAATCCAAATCCAGTGATCCTGGACTTTCTGGAAAGCTTATCAAATTTTCTACAACTTTGTTATTAACCATTTTTACAGTACACATCAGTTTCAACATGCAAATCCTCACACTCTAGAATCAGTCCGGAAATGACTTAACATGCAACATAAAGTAAGAATACTTCTACTTCAGGTAATCATTCAAAATTTGACAACCTAGAACCTACCAATAGTTTAAGCATACCAAATACAGTTAAGATGATATAATGGTAAAGCCCAAACTATTTATTAAATTGCCTTTATTATTTTATTTAGATATCTAGGTTAAATGATAAATATATATCAGATGTGCTTAATAAATTCTCAAAAATTTACAGAGCTTTACTAATGCTATCAAGAGACTACTGTAAAAATTTCATGTCATTTTACCAAGTAGAACATTCTATACAAAAATGACAAGGCAGCAAGGCTTGAAATAGCATAAATGGAAAATCCTATTGAAAAGTGTCAAGCAATAGATTTCATATTTTCTTAGCATCCATATGGTACTAGGATTACCTCCAACAAATTTCATGAATTTTGGACTCATACTTAATTTATGAAAATTCATGCAAGGATTAACTAGTCATAAAAGAAAAATCTATAACTTTAAATCTACCCATGCACTGGTCCTCAAATTTTTACCAGGGCTCACATATGCTAAGATTAGTTCACCACAAAAATTTCATAAATTTTGGAGCACAGAACTCTAGATATAAAATAAACAAATTTGAATGTATTCAAAAGCACATTTCAAATCCCTATTTAAATCTCCAGAAAATTCTACTGTTGAATCCAAGAACATATTTTTTACTAAATGCTACACTTCCTAAGCAACACAATCATATTTATTTCACAATTTTTGGAGCTACCAAACTGAAGATACAAATTTCACAAAACAAATCAAAAACTGGATTAAAAATGGGTTAGCCTTCACTCTCTTTGTCGTGACAGCAGTGGGACCAGCTGGTCAGGGGACCCCACGCCGCGTCAGTGACACGGAAGAGCAGCAAGCGGCGCTGCAGGCTTCTTGGCTGCTGCGGCTCGTCGACGGCGAGCTTCGCCGGCGGTGAGGTCATCACGGTATGACCTATACGACTCGGCGAACCTACTGAACCGCAGGACTGGACCTATTGCCGACCCTAGAGCTATCGGCGGCGGCCATGGCGGAACGGCGGAGCTGGACCACGGCAATACGCCGGTGACGACCCCGGTGGCCCGATCTAAGGCTTGGACGAGCATAAGCTACCTAAGACGCTTTTCGACGCACTAGCTAACGCATGGAGAGGTGGATCAAGGCGCTCGGCCATGGTGACGGGCTTTGGGCGAGCTCGTGAAGCTTAAACGCGCGGCAATGGCTTACCAAGCTTGGTCAGTGAGCACGGAAGGGAGCAGTGGGTCGCTGAGAAGACGGTGAAGCTTGGTGGTGGTGCTGGGGTGGCTAGGCGCGGGCTGCGCGCGGCTATGGCGACGGCGGAGCTGCGGCGCTCGGCGGCTGCTGCAGCGGGGAAGAAGGGACGCCAGAGAAGGAAATGGGAGCCTTGAGGCGACTTCGGCGAGTGTCTTGGCGGTGATGAAGGCGCGCCCAGCGCGCGTGGCTTCTGTGTCGAGGCGCGCTGGCGACGCGCGGCCGTCGCCGGGGACACGCGGCGCGCGAACTCTGTTCCGGTCGGCCACTGAAGAACGGGCGTTTCAGTTCGTCAGTCGTTCGATGGCCGCCTGACAGCGCGTTTTCAAGTTGATTTATCGGCTAATCCGTGGCTCCTTCGTGCAAACATCCTGAATAGATTTCGTAGACCTATGACAAATTTACAACATCTCTTAAGAAACCTTCTTCTAATTCGCAACAGATAGGGAGGAAAAATCAGTCCAAAGTTGAGCCTGTCAACTGCCATTGTAACAAGGACTTAGAAAAATTGCTTAAGTGTTGAAAACAGTGATTCGATGATTTTTGAAATCCAAATTCAAGCAGGTTAGGAGCTGAATCAGTCAAAGACCCAAAAATCAAAGTTGTTCCTTATGTCAAACACTACAACTTTGCTTTAGTGAACTCCTCCATGCAAGGTCCCTAACACCTAGTTCAACTTTAGTCAAACATGTCACTTTGAAATCATGATACATACACAAACCATGGCTAAATGACCAAACTAGCCTTAGCACTAAATACCAAAGTTGTTCCTAATGATATCCTAAGCATGTTTACACAATTTGCAAGGTCATTTAAGCATTTCATGTAGTAGTCACTCATATAGCTATTGAAAGTAATCACATGAAATATCACTTAAGTGCTTGGTCATGAAATGTGGCCTTCATGAACAAGGTTCCTTTTGTTAACCTAGGTATAGCTAAGGTGTTTTAGTGACTAGCACTACCCACTTGCATTCAATTGCACATGATCATGTGCATGTGTTCCAAGAAACACGAGATAACAAGCAATGTTTCATATGTTTCGATCAAATGTTTCAATTGTAAATGATGATTTATGAATGCTTGATGCTCATGCTCATGTTATGCAAGTCAAGTTATGCAAGGCTAACACCCGAGGTGTTACAAAATTGAAGTTGTGTTGAAAGTACACTTTTTGGCTATTTATAAAATGCAAAATAGTTAAATAACGCCCTAATGTTTTGGTTCTATTGTTTGGTATAAAATGTGTGCTATGTCGTGAAATGGTTGTTGGTGAAGTTTGGTAAAATTTAGACCGTTTAAAAATTCAACCAAAAATGCTAGGGAGTGTTAGTTCTAACTAGAACCTTGAATTCTTTTAAGTATAAAATGATAGTAGATGATGCCATTTTGGCATTTAAATACTAACAAAAATGCCTAAACGCTAATTTCATGTTTTTGCACAGTCGATTGCAGCAAAGTGGGCATTTGGGCTTGGTGTAGAACGAGGTAGTGTTGGGTGTCGTGTTGCCTCCCTAAAAATTGCTCAAATTTCGTAAGAACACACTGTGAATTACGTCGTTGATGTTCTGTTCGTGAAATGGCGTCGATGTGATGAGCCCTTGTGGGAAGCTCTCTATCTTCCTTTATTCTCACTCTCCGCCTATGCTCATTGCTCAGATGAGAAGCTCATAGTGTCTACTAGAATCATGGACTCTTGTTCAAATCTCAACCGAGTCTTATCGGATGGGTTTCCCAGCTTTAAAACCAGTGCACGTCGTTTACAGCAGCCGTTCGGGCGGTGTTCGCGACCACCACAGACACAGTGCGCTGGGCGCCAGGACCACGTCACGATCGTGTTGTGCTGCCAGCCGCCCTTGCATGGTGCGCCAGGCCAATGCCATGCTGCGCTCAGGCCTTGTGTGGCCGGCCTAGCCGGCGGTGGTCCGGTCTCACCACCAGGGCTCACGCGCATCAAGGTCCAGTCGTTGAGCCGTGTGTGGGGCCATGGCAGAGCTATGGGTGTCCTCGCCCTACTATCCTGGCGCTCGTTCTACCCAACATCCCACCTACTGCATTGAGACGTAGGATATGTGCCGTGGCCGTAGCGCCCGGGTCGACGGTCCCGGTTCCTGCATTAACGGGATGTTTCCGTGCCCACCGATAGCCGCCATGAGAGAGCTCTGCTCATGTTCGACCACTCCAAGTTATGAACATCGCGCTAAGCCCTTCCATCACGTCAACTGTACCACGTGCTCATTTTGCCACCAATCGAAGCCGCCATCTTAATCCACTCGAGCTCCCTCGTGTGCCCTCCCCATGGCATGACCATGACGCGCACCATCTCTCCCCCCTCATTGTACTTAGCTAGGGCTTTGCAGTCTAACTCCTCTCACCTACGAGTAGTCTAAGAGGTTAGCTAGGCGCTCCTTGTCCTATCTAGCTCAGTCGCGGTCCATCAACGACCAATTTTGGTTTCCACTCACCGTCGTGGCTAGGAGTTGGGGGTAAGTCTCCATCAAAGTTTAACGATGCAATTGATGGCAAGTCCATACCTGATTTGACTCCCTACCGCTGGTGCTCACCTCCATTTGGCCAGGGACAACGTGGGTTGGGTGCTGGCGTGTCGGTGTCAGTCACGGTGCGCAGCTGCTCGATCGGTCGCATGTGGCTAGGCCACCTCGGCATGCCTCCTCCTCAACCACCACCGTAGCTTGGTTTTCGGTGAGCCACTGGTGCTCATGCACCTCTTTCTTCCCCTCTCTAGTCTTTTCGTTCACCAAAACAGCCATGCCATCACCGTGAACCATGCCTGCCGCTGCGGCGTAATCTAGGGCACCCCCCATCATCCCACCTTTGCCTAACCATCGCTGTTTGATCAGTAGGTGCCCATCAGCCCCTTCGGTGCACCGAAGGGGTCCCCAGTTAGCCGGCATACTCGCTCTATGCCGGTCTAGGCCGCGCCGGTGAGTGCGAGAGCGCCAGGGACTTCCCGATCATGAAGAAGAGTTCTTTTCAGGGCTTATATATGAAACATGTCTCTGTTGCAATAGTGCCGAGTAATAAAGGGATAGATCGGGTACTCTTCTGCAAAATCACCGACAAGTGTGTGGGCTCCCCGACTTGGGTCGTTGCTGGGTCGTCGCCTGCCCCGTCTAGGCCACTCACGGCCATGCCGTGTTGGGCCACGCTCGTCGCGCCATGGGCCATGGCCTGTGGCCGCATGCGCGCCTCGCCCCCGCCTGGGCCTCCTACCGCTGGGCCGGTGGCTGGCCGAGCGGGCAGTGCTGGGCTAGGCCAAGCCCATGGTGTTTTTCCCTTTCTGGTTTTGTGTTTTGTTCCAAAGCAGTGATCTTGTAAAATTGATAATAAAATGTAGAAAAAATCACAAAAATACCAAACCAATTTTGTTGAGTTTCTAAAATCATGATCTATCTAATAGTGTATTTTGTTCACATAGGTTCTGTATGTTTTTAGGGATGCTCTAATTATTTTAACATACTTAATATTGTTAAGACATAAACTTGTACTAATTTCCGTGATGAATCGGTGATAGTGTTAGCTCTAAAATTTTTACAGTAGGTTAGAAGTGTTATCAGGTGTTCTCTATAATTTTTGTAGCCCAATAATAATTAGTTTACTAGAGAAGTTAATGTGCCCTAGTTTCAAGTATATTAAATCATTAATAAATCAAAAAGAGACTTGATTTGGTAAGAATTAGTACTTGTTGATGAAAATGATGCTTTGTTTAGTGAAGTTAATACTTAGCTAATATATTAGTCATAGGAGTTAGCTTGTTAGCTTGGTTTGTGCACTCGTATTTTAAGAATTGTTGTTGCCTTTTGATTGATTGCGCAAACCCTACATTTGCGTCAATACATATCATAATAGGAACGACGATGGATTGCGGAGTCATCAGGAGTTGCTGGTGAGATGGTACTTTTGGAAATCGTGTCACCAAGATGGAATGCTAACTTTTGGTTATATCTTACCCAGGTAAGCCCCGGTGCATAACCCCTACTTTTTTGCACTTTATATTGTGTTGGTGCATTAAGTTTTAAGGAGTTGAATGAAACCCACTTGCATATATATATATATATATATATATATATCTTTATCCTATGAGTCTTACTAGTATGACAGGATCGTGTAGGTTGCTATGCTACAGGACTTCGGTAGAAGTCAAGTGATTTCCTGTCACTCGCAAGAGATAGGAAATATATTATTGTTGTCACTATATTACTATCACATAGAATATATATGAATGATAATTGGAGACCGGGCGGAATGGTACTTTGGATCTGTACTTGGTTTGGCAATCGAGCGAGGCTCGAATTGCACTTGTTCCGCCTGTGTCGGTTATGGACCATTAGATTCTAGGCAGGTCACAGACTTATTATCCTGAACACATACTTGTGTATGGGTGCGGGAAGACTCATTGCTCTCTTGTCATGGGTTCTGGCTCTTTTCGGAGCGACTGATTGGAGGCGGGGATGGTGGAGGTCTAAGCACCGCACTGAGTCTGGGACTCAAGAGCGGGGGCTTGGAGTCCAAGTTTGGATGGGGACCTAGACCCCATGACATGAGGGTAGTGGGTTGGTCTTGCTTGTGCCTAGGGTACAAGCGGGGCATGTGTTTCAGGGTACCCCGCTGGGATATATTGATTCACGAACCACCGGGTGATCCAGTATGACTTGTCTATAGTCTAGCATCGTAGTAAGAACTAGAAGATAAAAGATGGTAAAATAATTCTGATTGCTTACCACCTGCTTGAAAGTAGCACATGTGCTTACATAGAATGGTTAGTTAATGAACTAATGATGACTGCTAATAAAATTGAATATAAGGATGCACGTTTAGTAATGCTCCTGTAGATGCAATAAACCCACAAGCCAGATAGCCTTGTATATCCTTGGAGTCTTTTTTTTTCTCCTGACGGGTAAGTCTTGCGAAGTACAATTGAGTACTCAGGGTTTGTTCTACCCGATTGCAGCTGACAGACGGATGCTAGAGCTAACTCTTATGTGTGGCTCCCTCCTAGTGGGCTCAGAGAGCATTCCTTTACGCTGCGATCATAGTTTTTATTTATAACTCTCACTAAATGCTTTTATAAATAAAAGTTTTAGAATCTGTTGTCATAAATTATTTATCAATGCTTCATCATGTCATGAATAGATATTTATTTCCGCTGTAACTCTGATCACATGTTTATATTCCGCTGTTAAATTAAATTGTTCATAACTCTGATAACATGATCATATTCCGCTATTATAAACAATAAATATTATCCTTTGATGTTGCATAAAAAGTGATGTAAGAAATGGCTAAATATTGTAAGCTTTATTCTCTCATTTGTGATCCTGATGGAAAATGTGGATTTTCGGGTTCTCCCATGGGGTGTGCTCGACGGAACTACGTAATTTAGTGTCCTCTCTTGAGTACTTAATGTCTAATGGAAGACAAGTACTCTTGGGAGGCATTCGATTAGGCGGTTTTGCCACAAAAGGTGACCTGATGTGACCCTGATGGGGGGAGTATGGGTGTGTGTTAGGAATAATTCCCCAGCTAGGTAGGAATCGATTCGAATCGCCGTCTCTCCCGGATAGTGAGAACTTGACATGAGCCCCTTCATCGTAGTAATTGATGAAAGTAAGGGTTATGTGGATTACGGAAATGCTCAACTTGATATGGTTACTATTGTGATGATTTAATGGTACACAACATGTTTGGCATAGGATAGATGCTAATCTAGAATGGAACATGAATAATAAACTTGTTATTTCAAAGTTAACAGATACTAGGTAAATATTGGCTTGTAGGCAAAGGATGTCAACCAGCTCCACTTATAAGCATTGCATGATCCTTGGTGTCTCTTATTTTTGGTTTATGACGGGTAAGTCTAGCTGAGTACCTTCTCATACTCAGGGTTTATTTCCCTATTGTTGCAGATAACGTGATGTACCACGGCTACTGTAAGCACTACTTCGCTCCTGTAGTGGATGAGGAATAAGACCATGGGCATGGTCATTCTATATATCATCTCACCCTTGTGCTTTTGGTTGGAGATGACTATGAAAACTAGGTAGGTATCTAAACTACTGTTGATGTCATTCAGAACTGTGTTGCTTCCACTACTGTTAAACTATTGTTGTAACAACTGTGATGGAACTCTGATGTATGACAAACTATTTGTGAACTTGTAACATGTGACTTGTATGTTGAATCATGTACGATCTTGGCTTGTATGTTGGTTGATTCGAGATCCTTCGTGATACTCGATGGACTACTAGATTTATATGGGCTCAAGTGTGATGGTTTGACTGCCCCGGTGGTTGCTATTGTACTTGTGCTCTTATAAATTGGATGGTTTTATTACAACTGGCATCGAAGCAGGATTCAGCACTAAACTTGTCACATGTGTAATTAAAATAAAGGTTTTTGTTTTATAAACTTAATTTCTACAACTGTAGTAATAAGTTTAGAGTGTTGAAGATTGAACTTAAAACTATAGTGTGCCAGTGGTCATCTCCTTTATGCCCAGTTAAGGACTATTAGGTGGCTATTTAAGTACTAGCACGGGGGGGGGTTTACTTTCATCATCCATACGGCGTGCTATTGTATGGGTGCCACTCACTTGAGTGGTAATGTATGGATCGAATGCCTCTATGCCAGGTAAGAAGGTAAGTTGATGAGTGGCATGACCGCAAGAAGTGAGCGTGTGGTCGGGGAGAGCTAGCTTTGATACGGTTGTATATGCATGCTTGCATGTGTGTATGGTGCGTATTTAATTGTGAGTAGTGTAATTGATCATCGGGTAGCTTTGATACAGAAGAATATATATGGGAAATATATATGGAAGTATTTAGTTTACTACTTTCATATATATCTTGCTATCCTTGATATTCAACTTAGAGCCCAGATTTACCTTTCTGTACATATAACTGTTGGGTTGGGCTGAAATGAATCTTCTGTAGGTACACTAACAACGAAACATGTAGCTCGTTTAGTTACGATTATATTGAGAGAACATATGTATGCCACCGCGTATGTCATTAGGATTTATTTCTCTAAGTTTGTGAGGACGTACGGAACGAGCATACATCATGATACATCATTCATTCGTATCATTGCATTGCTCCTCCCCCTTGTAATATCTTATTGTTAAGTAACTCTTTTCTATAATCGTGTGTCTCACTAAATTGTAACATTTGCAACAGATGGCAGCCCTAGGAGCCCCTGTTGCAAGCGACACCTTTTTGGCACTGTTTGGGACTCCCACTTTACGGTGGAGGATATTGCACTCTGTCGGGTATGCTGAACAGCCTTGCTATTTTTGGAGCGAAGTGGTAACTGAGGGACAATGGTGGTATGATGTGCGGGTCACTGTCGCTGCCCATGTGGACAACCCTCAGTGGCAAGGATGGAGTATTGAGTCAGATGGATAGAGCCCTTGGGAGGGTGCCCAAGTGGCTGCTTTTGAAGTTCTCAGCGAAATCTATCAGGAATTCGGTGATGAGCATGCCAATGGGCCCGTTGGATCTTTCCCTCGAGTGGATGCATCACAAATCGCTTGGACCTAGCCAGGTGGTAATGCTTTGGTAAGAGACCAGGATAAAAGAGCAGGAAGTAGTAATGCTGCCATGAGTGCCATGTATGCAGTTATGAGGATGTTTTACTCTCGCTAGGATAGTTACATCAGTTGTATGCAAGAGCTCCATAGAGCATAGGCTGCACAATGCAGGATGTGAGGACGTGTGCGTAGGCACCGAAGGGTAGTTAGAGCAGCTTAGAATGAGATAGGTAATTATATGATAGCCTTAGAAGCTCGTTGGGGGCAGTTTGTCCATGTTGTTGCCGAAAGAGATGCAGCTAGGGCTGAGTTACAAGACATCCATGCTAAGAGGGATGAGGTCATTCACCTTGCTGAGACTAGGGAGGCAGCTAGGATCTGGACTGTGTTCCAGGCTACTAGGCAGGCAACGGAGTTTGATCGCAGAGAGCAGGAACTCATACGCCAGATTGAGGTGCTCAGCTGAATGTTCATCGTCTCAACAACATGGTGAACCCAATTCTTCTTCCAGCTCCAGCGGTGGAAGAAGATCCCAATGTGTTGGTTGCTGAGGTGATGGCATGGAGGTGGACACCAAGGATGAGCCTAAAGAGGAGGAGATTGAGCCTTTTGAGGACGACCACGGTGATGGTGTGTCCAACATCGACAGCGACCACCCCGAGGAGTAGCTTAGCTATAGTATCTAGCTAGATGCGATAGCTCCCTATCTTCGATCCTTATGTAATGAACTCATAATGTAGGTTTAGATTTCATGATGTACCCCTTTGATGTTATTGGAACCATGCATGTAATACGTGGGGTGATTGCACTTTTTAATGAATTCCCAGTTGTTTTTGGCAAGAAAAATTTGACATGCACGGAACACGTTGCGAGTATGATAAGTGGTCCTATTGGTGATGTTATGTTGTGGAAATGAATTATTGTGCCTCTATGTTATTATATGAATTTGAGATTCTCTCCAGTAATTATAGTATGGCATGATTATACAATTCTTCTGCAATCTCTTACATCATCCAATAATCACTTGTTGCAATTTTGCAGATGACTCGCACTCGCGGAGGGGCTGGTACCAGTCGTGAGGGTGATGATGATCTCCCACCACCACCGTACCCCATGCCAGTGGAAATGATGGCCCAGCTCCTAGAGACCCGATGATCTATGGGGGAAGTACTGCACGGGCTTGCGCAGAACACCGGTCGTGGACGGGGATGGGACCAACACCAGGGACCTGAACCAAATCAGTACATTGAATTCAAGGACTTTTTGGACACTAAACCTCCTATCTTTAAGGAGGCAGAGGAGCCATTGCAAGCCGATGAATGGCTCAATACCATTGAGGAGAAGTTTTGTCTCTTGAGAGTTAAAGAACATATGAAGGCTGAATATGCCTCACATCAGTTGCTGTCGACATAGAATTTTTGTCCCATGCCCAGGACACACGCAGCAAGCCGAAAGGGTCTGCTCGATGGAGCCGTAGATCCGCCTAACTTTAGCACAGGGGTGATCAATCCTGCGCACTCCTCCCAAGACGTGCCAGTCAATTTGACCTTATAATTGACAAGGAGAGAAAGTTCATTAGTAATTAAGGGTAGAACTTGCCGGTGTAGCCAGACAGTCCTGAATGTGCGGCTCTGAGAGTCGATATGAAAGGAGATCGACTAAACAGCTGATCCTAGCATATTCATGAGAATAAATCGGTTAAAACTCATTGAGTTGTATAAGAAGAATCGGTTATTATTCAGGGTAAAATGTCGTTATTGAACAAATATTAATCAATGGCAATAAGATGTCAACAATGATTGGTTTATACTGAGCCAATGATTACAAGTAACCGAACCCCTTTTATATAAATAAACAATTCAACACCACTTAACCGTTTAATAAAGGTAAATCTAATGAATATGTTAGATCTCATCCATCGCTATGACCAGTGGGGCATAAGGCAGAATCATGCAGGCCATAGAAATAACAATAGACTCGACGACTCTAACTCATTACTAATATCAGTGGGGCATGAGGCAGAATCATGCAGGCCGTAATACAATAATAAGATCATGGGGCTAACATATATTTCAACCTATCTTTACTTCAACGGTCTCATGATGCGAACTGTTAGTGAAAGCACTCGATATCGGCTAAAACAGACGATTCAGGCATAGCGCACAGTTAAAGTCATACCTTATTAGGAATAGATCTACTAGATAACAGTCCCCACTCCACGGTGCTAACAGTGAGGTGTGAGGCAGAATCACACAGGCCGTGATAACGGGCCATGAAACAGTTTTTGCTAGCCAATAAATCTACTCAAGATGCAACACGCTTTAACCACACGCTATGCACGATCAGGATTGACATAAAACAGCCGATAAAACATAACTCATCATTTAAGGTGTAGATTAGATCAATTTAGATTAGCAAATGATGGGCTAAACAAGATATAAGGCCGATCTAGATCAATCCCAATTGTGCAGAGTGATATTGCTGTAATTAGATAAATAATAAAAGCAATAAGCAATATCGATAACTTAATGATTCTACCAAAGATTGCCATCCTAAGGTAGAGCCGATAACTTGACCTTGATCTAGTTTATGCAGTGGGGGTCGATCGGATCGATGCAGCCATACTTGAACTAGACAAGAATCGATAACTAACTTATACCAGAGTCGCAGTGGAGGTCGACCGGATCGATGCAACAGTACGAATAGAGGTAGAAGCCATGATGGTACTTACAGCAAGCAGTGGAGGTTGACCGGATCGATACAGCCGTACTTGCTGAAGAACTTGCCAAGATCTACTCTACTCCTACTCCTAAGGGGTGGCCGAAGCCAAAAAAGTAAATAACTTGTATATTGGATTGATTGTTGTTCCCATACAATAGCCGGGGCTTGATATTTATACCCGGGACCTGCGCATGACTCCTGTCTAAGCACGACTCATCACAAATTTTGACCCTAAAGAAAACATTCCTAATTTAAGATAACTTAGACTCTAATCTTTCCCTTTTTGTAGAGTCCAACATGTTTTGTCCTGGCGCTGAACGTAGCCTTTGTCGTTATCCGCTGGAGCTATCTGAAGAAAGTCGATTCTAGTTTTTACATCCGAATCAGCTAGTTCTGATCTGCACGTAATTGATTCCTCGATGACATGATCTTGGGAGCTTTTGAGTCCCTATGACTCTTCTTCCAAATTTTGGTGTAAATAGTTGCATGGTCCAATAGGCATTTGGTGGACTCATTACCTGTCTACCCTCCCTGCTAATGCTCAGGTTACATGGAATGAGTTTAAGACTGCTTTCAGGGGGCATCATATTCCCCAGGTCTTATGAGCATGAAACATATAGAGTTTATAAGGCTTACTCAGCGCACCAAAAGTCTCACTGAGTACTTGCATGCCTTCAACAACCTCTCTAGGTATGCGCCTGATTTTTGTGAATGCCGATGCTAAGAAGATTGCAAGTTTCAAGAGAGGACTAGGTCCAAAGTTGATGAAGACTCTAGCAAATAACAAGAGTGAGACCTACAATGAATTTGTGAGTGATGCGCTCACACAAGAGAATCATAATAATATTTATGCTACATCCAAGAGCTACAAGAGGGCCTTTGAAGCCGGTGCATCTCAGCAGAGAGCTCTAGTGGTGGCAAGAACCCAATATGGGCCACCTGCTCCAAAATACAGTCCACCTCAGAAGAAGGCCTAGCCAAGCCAAGCAAATAAAGGGTATCGTCGGGCATACTCTATTGCTCTACCGCCTAAGGGTGGTGCAGGACAAGGCAACTAGAAGGCTCTGCCTAACAATCAACCATGTTTCAATTGCAACAAGACTGGTCATTAGGCGAGGGAGTGCCCTTACCCCAAGAAGAACAATCAGAAGCCAGCAGCTGCAAATGCACGCCCAGGGTATGTGCATTACACCACCATGGAAGAGATTTCCTCTGGCGAGGTTGTCATAGTTGGTATGTTTCTTGTGAACCATTACCCTGCAGTTGTTCTATTTGATTTTGGGGCTTCACATTCATTCATGAGTCCAACATTTGCATCCAAGTATGATCAGAAAATATTTGTAGTAGACAAAGGTGGTTATTATATAAGTGCAGCCGAGAGTAACATTTCTACCAATCAGATAGTTAAAGATGTACTTATCCAAATAAGTGAATGAGAGTATATTGCAAATTTAGTGATATTACCAGGATTGGGTATAGGTGTGATCTTGGGTATGCATTGGATGAACAACCATGGTGTCCTTATTGATACATCGACTAGAACCATTATGTTGAGAGACCCTAAGAATAACGATGCTTTTCTAGTACCCCTTTCTAGGGAGTTTGATCTCCAAAATGTGGCCAATGCTATCCAGCCTGTGGCCCTTGCTGATATTCCTGTAGTATGTGAATTTCCAGATGTCATTCTAGATGAATTGCCCGGGTTACCACTCGATAGGGATATAGAGTTCAAGATTGAGTTAATACCAGGTATAGCGCCCGTCTCCCGAAGACCTTATAGAATGCCACCAAATGAGTTAGCAGAATTAAAGATCCAATTGCAAGAGCTCTTAGAAAAGGGTCTCATTCACCCTAGTTCGTCACCATGGGGTTGTCCAGCCATATTTGTGAAAAAGAAGGACAAGTCTTTGTAGATGTGTGTGGACTATCAACCACTCAATGTTGTTACTATCAAGAACAAATATCCTTTGCCTCGCATTGATATCTTATTTGATCAATTGGCAAAAGCAAAAGTGTTCTCTAAGATTTATTTGAGGTCAGGTTATCACCAAATCAAGATCAGGCCTGAGAACATACCTAAGATGGCTTTTTCCACTAGGTATGGCCTTTATGAGTATTTAGTCATGTCCTTTTGGTTGACCAATACTCTTGCCTATTTCATGTATTTAATGAACTCGATATTCATGCTCGAGCTTGATAAGTTTGTAGTCGTGTTTATTGATGATATCTTGATCTATTCCGAGAATGCAGAAGATCACACAAAGCACTTTAGAGTGGTGTTGTCTAGGCTAAGAGAGCATAAGTTATATGCTAAATTTAGTAAATGTGAATTCTGGTTGAGGAAAGTACCTTTCCTAGACCATGTTTTATCTGAAGATGGAATCTTGGTGGACCCATCCAATGTGCAGGAGGTTCTTGATTGGAAAGCCCCAACCTCCCTTCATGAGGTTCGGAGTTTTCTTGGCTTAGCAGGATATTACCGCCGATTTATTCTGGATTTCTCCAAAATTGCCAAGCCCATGACTAGGTTGCTTCAGAAGGATGAGAAATTTATATGGACACCGGAGTGTGAGGTAGCTTTTCACACTTTACGAACATTGCTAACTACTGCTCCTATTTTAAAATAGCCTGACATTGAGGAACCTTTTGATGTGTTTTGCGACACATCGGGTATCGGTTTGGGGTGTGTTCTAAAGCAGGAAGGCCAAGTCATTGCTTATGCCTCATGGCAACTGAGAAAGCATGTAGTCAATTATCCAACCCATGATTTAGAATTAGCAGCAGTTGTCCATGCTCTTAAAATTTGGAGACATTACTTGCTTGATAATGTTTGCCATATCTACACCGATCACAAGAGCCTCAAGTACATTTTCACCCAACCTGAATTGAACATGAGGCAGATAAGATGGTTGGAACTGATCAAGGATTACAACCTAGAAGTACATTATCATCTGGGAAAAGCCAATGTGGTTATAGACGCCTTAAGCCAAAAGTATCAGTGTAATCCCTTGTTGGAAGATGGTTTCAACTTATTGGATCCGACAGTCTTACACAATATCACTGTTAGTTGCTCTCTTGAGTCTAAAATCATTGAACTCCAAAAGACCGATGAGGGCATATTCCATATCAAAAGAAACATGAAAGAGGAAGAAACCAAACATTTTTGGCTAGATGTGAGGGGTGTGCTGTGGTTTAAGGATTCGCTTGTAGTGCCAAAAGATAGAGAATTGAGAAACCAAATTCTAGAGGAAGCACACTCTTCCAATTTATCCATTCACCTAGGTAGTAGTAAAATGTACCAAGACCTAAAAACACACTTCTGGTGGACAAAAATGCAGAAAGAAATTGTAGCATTTGTTGCTAGATGCGATAATTGCTGTAGGGTCAAAGCAATCCATTTGAAGCTGGCTGGACTACTTCAGCCACTGTCTATCCCAAGTTGGAAATAGGATGACATCAGTATGGATTTTATAGTTGGGCTTCCAACCACTGAAAAGGGGCATGATTCCATATGGGTAATTGTTGATCGCTTGACTAAATCTACACATTTCGTCCCTATTAAGGAAAGATATCGACCCCATCAGTACGCAGAGTTGTACATTGCCCAAATCGTACGAATGCATGGTGTGCCTAAAAGCATTGTGTCAAATCGAGGACCGCAATTTGTTAATCATTTTTGGGAACATCTACATAAGCAGCTAGGTACCCAATTGATCCATAGCTCTGCTTACCACCCTCAGACAGCTGGTCAGACTAAGCGAGTGAATCAAATTCTAGAGGATATGTTGAGAGCTTGTGTGATTTCTTCTATGGGTTCATGGGAGAAATGGCTACCTTTGGCCGAATTCTCCTACAATAATAGCTATCAAGAAAGCATCAAGATAGCTCCTTTTGAAGCTTTGTATGGTCGAAAGTGTAGGACTCCTCTGAATTGGAATGAGCCTGGTGAAAGAAGGTATTATGGGATTGACTTTGTCAAAGAAGCTGAAGAACAAGTTCAAATTATTCAACAACATATTGAAGCTGCTCAATCAAGACAGAAGAGTTATGCAGATAAAAGGAGAAGCCCCATTGCATTTGAAGTTGGGGATTTTATATATCTGAAGGTGTCTCCCATGAAGAAAGTGCAAAGGTTTGGTGTGAAGCGAAAGCTTGCACCTAGATATGTAGGCCTATATAAGATCATTGGACAAAGGGTCCTAGTAGCCTACAAACTCCAGTTATCTCTAGAAATGAGAGATATATTCAATGTTCTCCATGTCTCCCAACTCAATAAATGTCTTTGTGTGCCCAAAGAAGCTATTAAACCCGCTAGTGTCAACATCCAGTCGGATTTAACCTATGAAGAAAGACCTATTCGAGTGCTTGAGACATTGGAAAGAGTGACCCATAGCAAAGTCATTAAATTCTATAAGGTGGTATGGAATAACCATAGTGACCAAAATGCTATGTGGGAGAGAGAGAGGATTATCTTTGTGAGGTCTATCCGGTTTTCTACAAGAGATGGTTAGTCGTGCAAATCTCGGGACGAGATTTCTTTAAGGGGGGAAGGGCTATAACACCCTAGGTGTTAAGCATGCATTTGGCATTGGCATTGCATGAGAACAAGCATCATTGATCATTCATGAGCATGAGCATCTCAAATTTTATCTCTATGATTGCTTATATCACATGTGTTCGTTACTAAATGCTTTACATATGCTAGGGTTTGCATGTGACCAATGTATAAAATGTTTGTGGGACCTTAGTAGTACCTTAAACATGTTTATAATGTCACATGGAACAACTTTGGTATTCATGACTTGGACACATTTGGCCTCTAAGTCATGGTTTTAGTGTAGGCTTTCATTTTCAAGTTGTATGATTGACCTAAGTTGAACTATACTCTAGAGACTTTGCATGGCAGTGAACCCTTAAGAAAAGTTGTAGTACTTGACTAGGGTAATAACTTTTATTTCTGGGTCAAGACCTAATTTGGTGCATAGCATGCTCAAAAACAGTCCACAAGTAGCAATAGAATTACTGTTTTTGACTAAAAAATTTTCTAAGTCTGGGATCGCATTACAGTCTCAAGTGCTGCACTTTGGGATGATATAACTCGAAAACCATTAGGACTTAGGCCAAAGTCCTTTTAGCAATATTGTAGATCATATGTAGCTCTACAACTTTTGTTAATAGAGCTTTTTCTAAGAACGGACGGATTTGGAGTTAGATGATCGCTAAGTTGCTTCGCTAGGCGTTGTCATCGGCTCTGATGGCCACGTCCACGCACGCGTCGGTGGCCAACCGGCCACAGGCAGCGTGTGCTGTGTGGCGGCAGTACGTCGGCGTTGGCCCATCCGATCGGGACATAGCGTGGTGAAGAGTGAGGCGACGCCGTGCTCAATCCATTCCTCGCTCTCTCGCTCTCGCTCGCCTTCCCTCTCGCCCGCCAAGCAATAGCGCCACCGTCGCCATCGCCGCCGTGAGTTTTGCCACGCCGCTTCGCTGCCATCGCCGCACCATTTTCTAATCGATCACGCCAATAGCTCTGCCTTGTTCCGCACTTCGACATTTACCCCTTTGCCAAGCACTTCGAGTCTAGGTAGGGGTGCATTTTGCCGTTTTCGCCACCAATGTTCTCGTTGGAGCACCGCCGAGCTCCATGCTCGCCGTGGCCAACCATAATCTAGGCACCTTCACTCTCTTGCTCCCTTATCTGATCTTCGTTGTAGGTCCTAGCATCTTAATCCATTGTTTAGTTTGACGCTACCGCTTGGTTGCGTCGGAACGCGTCGCTGTTCTGCGCGCGGCCGCCATGGCCGCTATGGCACTCAAGCTTGCCGTTGTCGAGCTGGTCCATCATCTCCCTCCTCTCTCATGTGTCTTAGGTTGAGTGACCCTAGACCTTGTGTATGGCATGACGGAGACCTGCCTTTCATCGCCGTCTAGCCGAAACGGTGGGAGCACCACTGTGCTCCGTGCGCCGCCACCGCGGCATGCACGTGGTCGGAGCTCATCGGAGCCCTAACCACCATAGATAGCTTTGTTAGGATTCCACATAGCCATAGCACACCTCACCAGAGCACACGATGGCCAGATAATACCGGTGTACCACCGCGCTACCTCCGCCATCCGCCATTGCCGCCAGCAAGCCATCTCCGGTGAACCCTAGGTTGCGTAGTCACCACCTATCGACACGGCTTGATAAGAGGAACACATTGGTGTCACAGTTGTCGCCGTTAATCTTGCCACCGGTGAGATAGGGCTGGCCGGAGCACCTCCTCTACTCTGGAGTCACTGACATGTGGGTCCTACTGACCAGCGGGCCCCATCTGTCAGTCTGTGTATTATTTGATTTTTTGATTTGCTTTCATAGATTTTGAATGCATGTTTCAAAAATTCATATCTAGAGCTAGGAATGTCCAAATGGGGTGAACCAAATTTTATTGGATTCATCATGAAGTGTAGTATTTGATAAAAATATGAAATGCATTGTTTCTAGTATTTTTTTGGGAGAATTAAATGGAGCTAAATAAGTACTTTGAAATTGTTTGCAATCTTGTAAAATGCATAACTTGAGCTAGGGAAGTGATCAAATTGTGATTCTAATTTTTCTGGTCTTGTGTTGACAAGCTCTAGCTAGGAAAAATAGTAAACTTGATTGCAGTAAGGTCTTTCTATTTATCTTTTAATAAATGGTGTTTTCTGAGGAAATTCATAAGGATAAAAATAAGTAACATATTGCCATCAAAATTTTTGTACAGTGTTAATGGGTTTTAGGGAAGCTAAGAAAAATATGAAATCTATTGCTTGACACTTTTCAATAGACTACACTATTTTTGCTAAATTAAACCTTAGCAACTTGTCATTTTTTAATAGAGGGCTATACTTATCCAATTGGCATGAAATTTGCATAGTAGACTTTTGGGGTCATATGTATGCTACTGTAATTTTCTCAGAATTTATGGAGCACTGGAAATATTTATCACATAAATCACCTTATTATATAAAGAAATTAATAATGGTATCAAAATACATTAGTTTGGCATAAACATAATGTTTTATGTAGTCCTTGTGATGCATATGCTCTGTTGATAATGGTAGTTGTGCTTGAAGTTTGTTGCTTATAAGCAGCTACTTAATTATTGCTTTATAATTCTGCTAGATAGCTGCAGGAGTAGTTTCTGTTGTATTGATAAATTCATGATGATAATTACATTTTCTATGAAACTTGTTATTAACAAAGTTGTAGATAACTTCCTAATCTTACTTATGTCAAATTTTCATGGTAATAGGCTAAATGGCTTGGTAGTTATAGCTGTTAGAAGTCTGCTGTCAGAATTTACTTGTCTAATGGATAGATCTGGATGATTGAATTGTTTAACCTAGATAGCTATTAAATCATCTTGTGATGACTGAATGAAAGTTGTAGGCAATTTTGTGAGATTTCTAGAAAGTCCTATATGATAGCAATTGGTTGAGTAACACTTCAGTTATGATCTAAACTTGTAGCTGTTGTGTTGTCGTCCAGAAATGGACTTAGTGTGGATTCTTGAAAATTCTAGAGAAGAGATATGCACCTACTCAGTAAATAAGAATTTAACTTGTTTATCATCTAAGTAACTTGATATAATCATCAGCATAGAGTCATTCATGTTCTCATGTCATATCATTCACAATCCTTCTTATGCACCCATGATACTTACTTTATGCATATGCATGCAATAGGTGCAGCGAAAGAAATCACGTTGGTGGAACTCGAAGCCGATCCACAAGAGGAGAACCAGGAAGCTCAGCACCAAGAAGCTCCAAGAGAAGGCGAGCCTGAAGTTGACCATCTCCAAGAGTGCCCTGACCACCAGCCGGCCACGTTTGTGAAAGGCAAGCCCCGGAGCATTCTAAGTCTCCCATGTTTTACAAGATATTACTTGAGTCCTTTATGTTTGATGCATTAGGTTATAAAAGTTGATTGGAACCACTTGTTGCATATACTTTCCTTGTCCAGAAATATCTATCTTGAATCCTATGTAGGTCGAGGATCGGACTTCATGCTTAGCCATGCTTAGACCGGTAGAAGTCGGGTGATTTCCTATCACCTACGAGCTATAGGTGGTGACTTGATCACGGTTGGCTATATTGTGCTATCGTGGAACATAACCTAGTGATGTTGAATAATTGGAGACCGAGTGGAATCTTATATGTTAGGTGTGGTGACTTATAGTGATTCCGTCTGTGTCTTTTAAGGACCGGCCGTTAGAAGCCCTCTGGTCATGTTGAACGCATGCGTCTCACATAGTTGGCCGGATAAGTCATTTCGACCGTGAAGCTGAGTAGCTCAACTTAGGCTGGGGACACGAGCAGTTAAAGTGCGCACCCTAGAGGCAGTAAGGATGTGCGGAGAGCCAATGGCGTGAGTCCAAGGGCGGGTTCGAGTCCCGAGCCTCCTATCAGATTGGTAGTATCTTTGGGGGTGCGGCGCTGGTCTTACCCATGATTTGGACCTAAGTTGTACCAAAGGTGACCCTATGCGACCTTGACAGGGGGAGTATGGGTGTGTGTTAGGAATAATTCCCCAGCTGGGTAGGAATCGAATCGAATCGCCGTCTCTCTCAGATAGTGAGAACTTGACATGAGCCCCCTTCATCATAGTAATTGATGAAAGTAATGGTTATGTGGATTATGGAAATGCTCAACTTGATATGGTTACTATTGTGATGATTTAATGGTACACAACATGTTTGGCATAGGATAGATGCTAATCTAGAATGGAACAGGAATAATAAACTTATTATTTCAAAGTTAAAAGATACTAGATATATATTGGCTTGTAGGCAAAGGATGTCAACCAGATCCACTTATAAGCCTTGCATGATCCTTGGTGTCTCTTATTTTTGGTTTATGACGGGTAAGTCTAGCTAAGTACCTTCTCATACACAGGGCTTATTTCCATATTGTTGCAGATAACGTGATGTACCATGGCTACTGTAAGCACTCCTTTGCTCCTACAGTGGATGAGGAATAAGACCATGGGCATGGTCATTCTATATATCATCTCACCCTTGTGCTTTTGGTTGGAGATGACTGTGAAAACTGGGTAGGTATCTAAACTACTGTTGATGTCGTTCAGAACTATGTTGCTTCCGCTACTGTTAAACTGTTGTTGTAACAACTGTAATGGAACTCCGATGTATGACAAACTATTTGTGAACTTGTTGTAACATGTGACTTGTATGTTGAATCATGTACGATATTGGCTTGTATGTTGGTTGATTCGAGATCCTTCGTGATACTCGATGGACTACCGGATTTATATGGGTTCAAGTGTGATGGTTTGACTGCCCCGGTGGTTGCTATTATACTTGTGCTCTTATAAATTGGACTGTTCTATTATAGGGGGCTACTATCGGGGACCAATACTAGAGTACCCAAAGAGGAGGGGTTAATGGTCGTCAACATTAATTCATCCGAACACTCAAGAGCGCGAGTACGACTCCAACCGACACTCAGGCGCACGGGCTCCGCCTCGACCGACCTCTGGGGAGCCTTTTGGGGAAGGACTTCGCCTCGCTCGACCCCAAGGCCACGGGCTCCACCTCGCCCGACCCTTGGGTTTGTGCTCCGCCTCGCCCGACCCTTGGATTTGCACTCCGCCTCGCCCGACCTCTGTGGGAGGGCTCCACATCGCTCGGCCTCTAGGGGAGAGCTTCGACTCGCCCGTCTCCAAGGCCACGACCTCCACCTCGCCCGACCCCTAGGTTTGCGCTCCGCCTTGCCCGACCCTTGGGTTTGTGCTCCGCCTCGCTCGACCTCTGGGGGAGGGCTCCGCCTCGCCCGACCCCAAGGTCGTGGGCTCTGCCTCACCCGACCCTTGGGTTTGCGCTCCGCCTCGCCCGACCCTTGGGTTTGTGCTCCGCCTCGCCTAGCCTCTAGGGGAGGACTAACCTTGCTGAACCCCAAGGCCGTGGGCTCCACCTTGCCCGACGGAGACCCATGCCGCCACCAACCACTCTAGGTCCTAGTGTATGGGCCTGGGTCAAAGCTCTAACATCAGGGAGGCAACTGGCACGCCTCGATGTAACCCACGGCCACGACGGGCCATACCCGAGGATTCACATCAGGAACTGCGTCGGGCATACCGGTGATGTTCTGCCTAACCCTCGTATGAACACTGACAGGCGCGTTAGTACACCACGACGTCCGCCAAGACGGAATGGAGTGCCATGACCAGCAGACGATGCCTGCGCATGGTGTCAGTGACGGACAGGGCCACGACATGGAGCCGTCCCTGTTGACATCTACAGGGTCGGCGAGACCTGCATGAAGGATAAGGACCTGGTGATCCTAAAGGCCTTCGGCTCTCTCTCGTTCTTCTCTTTCCCTCCGCTGTAACCCATGCTTTCCATTGGCCTATAAAAGGGAAAGCAGGGCTCCCCACGAAGGGGATTGGTCAATTGAGGCCAGAACCGATCGAACCATCATGAACCCATCGAACCTCGAACCGACCAGATCACAACAAAAGCAGACGGCTGAGCTGCAACCGAGCTCTTGGCACCCGTCCACTCTTTCCACTAGAGACTTGAGACATGTCTCTCTCTCGCCCGTTTGTAACCCCTACTACAAACTTTTAGTGCTAGTAACACGAGCAGCAGCGATGAATTGGACGTAGGGACATTCTACCCGAACCAGTATAAATCTCATATCCTCTAAACACATCATCCGAGCCAGACACGTAATACTAAAAATTTACTCGTTGGTGGTAACTCGAAACACCGACAATTAGCTTTAGTGTTTAGGAAAACATTGATATTATTGTGTGGGTTGCTTGTACCACGTAGACTGTACTCCCTCTGTTCTAAGTTATAAGTCGTTTTGCCTTTTCTAGGTAGATACGTAACAAAAACTATGTACCTAGAGATGCAAAGAATAAATTATAATTTAATACGGAGGTGAGTACAATAGAAATGTTTTAGTTGCTGTGCTGGCTTTCATGGGGTGGTGTGCTAGAACAATATACAAGTGGTGAACTGGTGATGTATTCATTATTACTTGTTTCAATTCTTCGCCAAAATGTGTGATGTCGGTTTCCTAGCAAGAGACTGAACAAGACACCTTGAAGTCAACTAATAGTGCAACAATTCCTTTAAACATACAATACTCCTTTGTCCAAAAAAATATAATTTTAGGTTTTGGATAAGTCAATCTTTTCTATTGACTAAGTTCTTAGGAAAAATATCAACATTTATGTCCCCAGTTAGATTTACTATAAAAATATATTTTATAATCAATATAATAATATTTATTTGGTATCATAAATGTTTTAATTTTTCTTTAGATTTAATCAAATTTAACATTGTTTGACTCATCGGGAAGTAAGAATTACATTCTTTCTCGGATGGAGGGAGTAAAAAATATAACATATCAGTAAAGTTTACGTGCAACATATGCTTTTGTGGATTTTTCTTGTGGATGTTATTTGTTGCATTGACAGAGAATGCCTCGAAGGATCAGTTCAAATCTTCAAACTATAAAATATAACTAAAGGCTTGAGAGTATATGTGCCTTATTAGCTTCCTAAAGACCAAAATTATAAGTGTGTTGCAGAATTATAACCCACATCATATCCTCACTACACTGGCTACAATTTAATGTTCTAGCTTGCTGTCTACCTTAGAACTTCTTTTGATGATTGTCTTAACTTCTTGTTCTATGTGTTAGATCTAACCGTGTGTTGTCAATTTGGCAGCAATAGACTAGCCTAGTCAGCTCTCATCTTTCAATCTGTAACATCATACATTTATATTCGTCTTATTTGAATCGCTAGACTTTGCATGCATTCTAAAAATAATTTCACGTCATGAACATTGGTGTTATTTCTATGAATTTAGTTAAATTTAAAATAATTTAACTTAGGACACCTAAAGAAGTTTATTTAATTTAGGACCGAGGGAATAGAACTATATGTTTTATGAGCAAATCGGAAGAAAAGGAGAACCGACAACGGAAAACAACTACGGAAAATGTCGTTTATCGAGAACAACCGAAAACTTCACTGGTCGTGCTGCCAATACTTCACTAGTTCATCACGCGCGCCCTCGCGCGCGCCGGCAAGGTAGGAAAGGAGATACCTACATTCTAAAGACCACATGGGTCTTGCAGAGAAATGTTAAATGTGCCGGTGCCTAATACTGCTGGGAAAATCACAGCACTTCATAAATTTCCTGCAGTGATGTTAATTCTCGTAGAAATTTCATTCACACATATGCATGTCATAGGAACTTTAATGATTTCAGCATATATATATTAGTGTTAGCCACACTGAGCTGATAATAGATAAAAAAATGAAGCTCCACAACTTGATAACTTGATGGTAATTGACTCAGCGAGCAAATTGCAAGCCAAAGTTATGATATTCACAAAATATATCACGGCATTGCACCAAAATGGCAAGCGACATGATAAGCATTAATTGTGACCAATTTGACCTTCCTTACAATAATAGAAGATAAGCAAACAAAACAGCTAGCAGCACCAACAAAATCAAAACGCATAACGCCATTAACAAGGCAATCACTTCACACCTCTCAAACCAAGCTGTCATACTACACAATTTGCCACCTGTAGTGAAGGTTCTAGCTAGGCATGCTTCTTAGTTCTTACTGAGTACTGAGTAACAATAAAAGTGAGAGCTATGTTGCAATCTGATATGTTTGCAGCGATAATTGGCACGACAAAAGCAGAAAGAATAGCTACTCAATATTACTAAGTACTGACGTTTAGATGCAATGCCAGACCTGAGAATCTGCTCTAGCATGAGGCGTCCACCATTCTGCTGCATCTTCGCCTGCACAGACCCGACCTAGCGATCCATGACGAAACAGAGGTGGCCGCCGACCCTCACAGCACCATGGAATGTGCACACGTTCCGACACCATGTGGAGGCGTGCCTCAACCACTTCACCTCCTCCTGAACAACCTCGAGCCCGTCCCCTACGGCCAGGGGCACCCTCTTCACTGCCACCCGGTGCTTGCACCGCTTGACCCCGCCGCTGCCACCGCCACGAGACAGCATGTCGGCCCACACCTCCTGCCCGGTGGGCCCAGGCGGGCCGCTCCCGATGCGGCGGGCGAGCTTGAGGTCCAGGTGTGAGGCGAGGTCAAAGGAGCTGCATCCCGGCCACTTGCAGGGGCCAGCGGGGGCCAGCTCGCAGACGTGTGCCACCGTGCCGCCCACGCACCAGCCATCGGTGGAGGCCATGTAGCCGGATCTAGTGGAGACGGGGAGGGCTCACGCTGGATCCGCCTGCTCGCCGTAGATCCACCGGCTCCGTTGCCTGCGCGAGGTCCACGCCGTGCTCCAGCTTCAGATTGGCCACCGGGAGGGGCCCCACGAGCGGCCGCTCTAGATCCACCGCTGAGGTTGCTGACGTGACCTCCCCGTCGTCATCCACGCCCACCACGGAGGTTCCTCCGCCGCCAGAGCCCTCCGATGCGTCAGGGCCTCCGCTGGCTAGCCGCTCAGCCGTGGGGACAACCGGTGACGGAGGGGCGAAACCCTAGGCCGCGCGACCCACTGCCTTGCGTCGCGAGGAGGAAGTGGTGTGGTGGTGGTGGTGGTGGTGGTGGTGGAGGAGGAGGAGGAGGAGGAGTTGGAGGAGGAGGAGAAGGAGGAGGGAGGCCACCGCCGTGCGGAGGGCCAGCCACCGCCGAGGTCGTCCCGCGCCGTCGCCTGAGCCGCGTCGCGAGTCGGGAGCGAGGGAGGGAGTGTATAGGAGAGAGGGAGAGGAGGGGATGAGAAGTTTCCTGAAGGAGAATCAGGAGCTGGAGTATATATTTGCTCCACCGGATTCGCACGAGAAGCCGCAGAAGCTAGCAAAATCAATATAGAGCGACGAGGAGGTAGAAGAAGTAGATTCTAAAGGAAGCGTCTACATGCAGTCAGGGCCACACGATGGCGGATCCGACGGCCTAGAACAATCGGGGCGACGTGGATGCTGCGAGAGGCGGCCAAAGTAACAGAATCCGCTTCGACTGATCTGAGCCTTCGAACACGAGATCGAACGGCGGGCGGAATTTCGGGCGACGTGGATGGCCTGGTTGGCGGCTAAACCTTCCTGCTTTGATATATAGAAATACCAGTAAACAAACAAAAAAAATCCTAACAACATGTGCGGTTTTAGATTGACCAGAGCCAGAGTAGCAGCCCGGGTCAAACGGTCAACGATTATTCACGGGCGGGGCCCACCCGGCCGGAAGCGCCGCTATAGTTGTCCCAGCAGGCGGGCTGATTTGGAGCCATGCGTCGGTGCCTTCCTAGCCACTGTATTTATTTTGGTCTCGTCGAGCAAGTCATAGGGTCGTCGACTTGTGAATCATATTCGTGCGTACTCCCTCCGGTTCTCTAAAGCAAGTCGTTTTGAGGTTGTCTTAAGTCAAACATTTTAAATTTTGACTACAAATAATTTTTTTTGGGTTGAGTTTGAAAATATGAAAGTGATGTAAGTAGATTTATCTCGAAATGTAGTTTCATAAAAGTATATATTGACTATATTTTATAAATATTTTATAGCAAAAAGGTACAGTCAAAGTCGTTTCTTAAAGACCGTGTCGATGTCCAAAACGACTTGCTTTAGAGAACCAGAGGGAGTACGTGAGTTGGCCCAGCAGGGCGGGGTACGTTTAGTCCATCAGCTTCCTTTAGAGACTAATATTCATCATATTTGTGCTGGTGGGTTGTTAACCCAGCTACAACCTACAGCCCTACAGTGTATGAATGTAATACGAGATTTGGGCAAGCTCTCCAAACTTCCAAAGCAAGAAACCAAGTATTACAAGCCAAAATCGCACTTCAAAAAACACAGTGGAAACTAAAACCACACTTGACATCATTGCTACTAAGTGCTGTGTGAAAACGTGTTACGCTCTGTTGCCCACTTCGTGGTGCAACCACCCGGGGGGGCATCTATCAGCAGGATAGCACTCATTTCATATCTGTGGTACAATGCTACAATGTGACGCGATGGGTCCATGCAAAGAAGAGAAGAAGAATAAGAAGGGGAGAACCAGTGCAGCACATCTCTATCGATCGATCGGTGCCAAACGCCTTTCGCGCTTCTTTTGTTTTCTTTCTCTGTGGTCTGTGCCTGTGGAGAAGAAATCGAAGCGCTCTCTGACCCATGAGCTCCTGGCCTTCCTCTCAGCCTCCGGACACATGGGCTCCAGCTGGTCCAATGGCACAAATGGAGCCATGATCACAGATGGACAAAAATGGGGGGCTCTCCCAGTACCGCTCCGTTGCTTTCAACTCCCTCCTGGTGTCTTGCTGGTGACGCAGCTCGCCCGGCCGGGCCGCCCGCAAGGGGCTGGGACCCGGGAGCCCCCAAAGCTGGTTGCGCTTGCGCTGGCACCACGCCGCGACGGGTCGCATGCGTGTTGCTGTCCGCCTCTGCGCCTCTCCACAGTCCACATTACTCTGAGCTGCCTTGCCGCGAAGGTGGATCGATGCGACCACGACTTGCAAAAAACCTATGCCGTGCAAGTGGCAAAGCACCGAGCGACCTGCAAAGCATATGGTTAAGGACGTTATTACCGGGGATCGTGGCACATGGATTTGCCCTGCATGCATGCCCCACTGGGATGGATGACCGGAGGATCGGAGTCGGAGGACCCATGCAGCTTTTTAGAACCAACGCCCTGCTGTCCCTGGAAAGATCAAGGGAAAACCATACGGTAGCAGCCATGGCAGTGTTGCGTTGTCTGCCCCCTTCCTTCTCCGGCTTCCTTGGCTGTTTGCGGCGAGTGAAAACCAACCGGCGAGCCCTCCATGATTGGGATGCATGGGTATCCTTGGGATTCCAGAAAGCCTATGCGCGCAGCTGGAAGGACTCCGGTCGCAGTTGTCGGCACGGTGTCGCCACATGCATGCAGGCCCGGGAGATCCTGCTCCGTTCGGGGAACGAGTTACCAGGCTGATCCGCACCCGCGGGGCCTCGTACGTTTGTCCTCGCATGTCGTATTGGGTAATTCCTGCTCAGCTCTGCCCTGCGCCACACGTCTTGGGCTTCCAGCAGTAGTCCTGTGCGTTTCAGAGACGAGGAACAGGGACATGCGCGGCGGGCAAGTCCAACGATTCCGACAACGCAACGCAACGTCGTTTCAACGGGCTGTGCGTGATGCGCGCAGGGAACGGAAGGCGGAGGAAAATATCGCCGTGCTCGTGCCCTTCCTGTTCCTGCGGCGCGGCGCAGACCCTGTGCGAAACCGAAACGGGTTGCCATCAGGGGACCGGACCGGACGTCCGGCATGCTGGGCCCCCGTTGAAATGTCGTGGCCAACGCGGTGAACGACGGTCCGGGACTGTCGCGTGCCGGTGCGGAAAACAGCTGCGTCGATGAGTCAGGGGGTGTGTGGATGCTGGATGGACGGCAGCATGGGCATGTGCCGGTTGACCATCCCTAGCTCTCGCCACGGCTCGGCTCTCCCTCCGCCCCGGCGCACGCGCTCTGCCCCATGTGCGGCCGACATGTTCCGTGTCTGCCACGCCGGCCCGCGCGCCCGCACCACCACCACCACCACCACCCCAGGCCACAGGGGTAAACGAAACGAGCCGTCGTCCCGAACAAGCCGTGGCCGCCTGGCCGGCAGTGCACGGCGCACGGCCTCTGGACTCTACTCTCTCTGCCCCAGCCCCGCGCTTCGTGCACGCTTGGCCCACGGCGGTTTCGGTCCAATCGCCTTGCGCCATATGATATGAAGCCCTGCTGCGCTCCTGGCTTGCTGGAAGCAGGCCATTGATCGGCTTCCGTATGTGTTGCCCCTCGCGCTGTGTCGCATCGATCGATGTCTGCGTCTGCTTTGCCGTCGCCCAGATTGCTTGCCGTTGTTGACTTGCGCTACTGAATTTGCCGCGTGCTAGCTGTTACTCACCGATCCCATTGCAGTTCTTTTTTTTTTCTTCTTCCACCAAATTTATACTGTATATATAATAACTAATAACTCTGGAAAGTGAAAACACAGGTGCTGTTGGCAGCAACACTGCTCTTGTGCATTACTGTCACGTACAGTGGATGGGAACTTCAGATCCAAAATGCTGCGAACTAATATCTTCCACTTTCTTCCTTTGCTCATCAGCCAAATCAGCATGGCCCAATAGAATGCAAAGAGCTTTAAGGTCCGCCAGAACCGTAAGACTCAAGAGGTTCCTGGCCGGCTGGTCGGCTGGTTCTTCCTTGACACAGTTCGTCGGTGTCACCCTTCACTTGAGTTCACAAATTTTAGGGCCATTTACCTTTGTCGTCCTTCTTCCTCTACCGGACTATTTCCATTTTCACGTAATGTGTCGACTTTTGACTGACGAATTAGATAAACTCCCACAGTGAATTTTGTCCCAGAGCTCTACACAGCATATATTGTGATTTGACATTGCTCGTCTTCGTGACAGCCACAGCTACACTAATTTTAGGCTGGATTTCCTTGATAAGTGCAACTACTGCTTCCTCCTCTTGTTCTGCAGATATAGATCACTCATGTGTGATAAGACATAATCAAGCGCCAGATTTGTCTGAGGTCTGAGGATCATCTAACCCTAAAGACGATTCATATTCAGCAGTGCCCTCAGAGTCTGGTCCTGATTATTCCTCAGACGAAGAGGCTGTTGTGGTGATCCTTGCAGTTTTTCTACGTTGACTTGGACTATTCCTCAGACTCTTTTACGGACTCTTGATGATTTCTTGGTAGTTGGTACGGTCATGGGATGATGGGAGTTATCTGAAACAACAACACAATCTGTATCTCGTTCTTGGATGTTAGAACTGATTTTGATTCCATCACAGGGAAATACTTCTCCCGCTCATCAGGGCCCGAGTATCAGAACCTTAGAACGGGCGTTCTCAATGTGCTGGAACAGCAACGAGTCATTCTCCTTTATACTAGCATGCTATGGGCATCAACAACTGCTTTCCATCCGCACTGCGGGACCATATTATTATTCATATGTTTCGAGCCCTTGTTGACTGCATAAACACTACCACCAGGGGATTATTCTATGTCAATGCTCTATTGCTCTGAGATCTCTCTGTTAGTTTGATCTCCACCAATTGACCCAACGGCCAATCGGACCCCTTGACCACGTCCTAATCGGGGACGCTTAACCGACAACTGGTCGGCGGGCCCCTGTCACACAACACTATATAAAGAGAAAGGTGGGGGCCAGGGCACACGTGACGAGGTTTACCGCCGCCACTGACCCACCGAAGTACCCCTAGAAGGCCCCTCCGATCGTGGGCAGCGCTGCAGGTGATAGGAAACGCCGTCGATCGCGTCACCGGCACCTGGACTACACCGCCACGCACTACGTAACCGCTGTCGTAGCGATTTCTTCCCCTCCACCTCCTCTGCCAAGCTCGAAGGTATGGGTCTCTACTCTGTCTCCCTCTCCCAAGTTTATCTCTCTCTCCTAGGTCATGTACTTGATCAATTTGAACCAAATAGAGATGAATCCACCCACTAATCTACACCTAAATGATCCTAAGCACTTAACAATGGTATCAGAGCCAGGTTTCTAGGCGTAGATTTGGTAGGGGTAGCAGCAATTAGAAGGAGGTGAGAGATCCGATTCGGATCTAAGCAAAGGGTTTGATGTGAACCCTAACCCTAATCGGGTGAAGAAAAGAACAACAAAGAGGGTCTTGGTTTCGAGAAAAACTCGAACCCCAATCCTAACCCGCGAAGATAGATGGGGAAGATGAATAGTAGGCCTAACCCTAACCCTAACCCTAACGCTAACCCTAAATCGGACCAGCTCCAAGAAGAAAAGAAAGAAGATCCAAATAGAGAAGATCACGAGGAAAGGGGAAGGGCTAGGGAGGCGGCTTACCTCGCCGGCCTCCACTAACCAGATCACCCAGGGAAGGGCCTCCGCGCTAGTGTACCGCGGTCGTGCTAGGGCGCCGTGGCTAGGCCGCTCGACGGCGGCGCGCTCACCCGCTGGGAGCGCGCGCGCCGACGAGGTGGCCAGTGACGGCGCCACCTTCTCTCACTCAGCACCGGGGGCCAGCGACAGCGCCACCTTCGAACGGTCTCGGTCAGTGGCTGCCGCTGAGAGAGAGAAAGGGAAGTGGAGCCGCGCAGAGTCAAGGGCACCGTCGCCCAGACCGTTCGATGGCGGCCTACGCAGCCTTGGGCGAGCGAGCTCACCGGCGAAGGGATCGGCGGTGGCTTCACTCTGCAGTCGTCTCTCCATCTTGGCACCGAAGAGAGAGAAAGGGAAGTGAAGAGAGTGAGCTAGGGTTCCGGGGAGCATCGTCGTCGCTGATTTTGATCCGCCGAGACACGCGTGTGGCCGTCCAATCTGCATCAACAACAGTAGAGGCGCGACGGGTCAAGGTCGGCCCAAAGTGGCACGAAATGGGCGAAGCTTTCTGGCCCAGCCCAGGTTGTGGCTCGGAGGGAGCCGCAGCAGCAACGCAGTCGGGTCGGTTTTCTTTGTCGGGCCAAAGAACAGTAAAGAATTGAGCCATTTTCTTTTTTCCTTTTCCAGTAAATTGTTTATTTCCTAGAAAATAATTAGTGGCTCAAAGAAAAATAGCAAATTTAATGTTGATTATCTTCTAATTAAATTCGAACCAATGAGAGAATTTAATTCAAAGAGCAGTTATTTTTGGTAAATAATGATTATGTTTATCCTCTAATTAAATTTGAACCAATGGGAAAATTTAAATTTGAGGTGTAGTCTGTTTTATTTAAGTCAAATTATGGTATTGTCATTTTCTGACCAACGTTGATGATGATAATATTATATTGAGTTCAAGTTTGAGGTTTAAATCTCTGATAAATTTCACACCAACATGGTTAATTTTTCAGAGAGTAGATAAGGACCAAGAAATGCTCCTGAACTAATAGAATATATTTTATTAACGTGTTTCCGCTGCAATGAAGTTTATTATCTTCTAATTAAATTCGAACTAATAGGAGAATTTAATTTTGAAGAATAGTTATATGAATTTCAAGTTAATTTATGAGTTTTATGGATTGATTATATTTTCTGCCCAACGGTGATATAGAATTATTGCAGAAGCATATTGTATGTTTTATTTTTAAACCAACGAGATCACTCGGCTGCATACCAACGGGCTACAATGCTAGGGTATGTGAATGAAAAGGCTTGAGTCAAACCGGTTCACGACAATTTTTTTTGTTAGTTTACAAATTTTCTGATTAAATTGAAAGCAACGGGAACGTTTAATTGGAAAATGAAGTATAAGTGGATGTTTTTCGTCATCGTGACTAAATTTTTCGTTACGGTAATTTGTATATAGATTTGTCCCACATGGGAAGAAGTTTGGCATAGTTCTTATGCTAGTCAATCCTGCATGGCGGGAGATATTTTGTGATGACTTATATATTTTTGTATCTCGCATAGCGAGAGAAGTTTGGGTGGCCCTTATACTATTCTAGTATTAACCATGGCACAATAGAAATGCACCGTCATGGTCAATACTAATCAAAGACAAGAAAAGGATGCAAGCGTGACTTGCAAAAGTACAGTTAATAAAAGACATCGATGAGTTCTTGAAGTGGAATGAAGAAAGTGTACTCCTATACGGATCAACAAATAACTTTGTTTGCATGACGTAATCATGTGAATGAAGTAAGTAATAAATGTCTCCTCGGTTACAGTTTTCCTAAATAGTTCTCGAAATTATGGTAGTATAGTTCATGCCATATTTCGAGGAGGAAAATTATGAGATGAATTAAGAGTAAGAATTAAGATCAAATAAGAAACTACTCTTCATTAAGAGTGAGATAAAGATGTTGATGAATTTGTACTCTTCATTAAGAGTGAGATACAGATTTTGTAAGAAACTGAGTAAGATAAAGATTTTGATGAATGTGACCATCTGTCATAACAATGATACCCCTAAGCAGAGAAACAGCTAAATTCCTGAATTTTTTAAAGTTCCAAGAGTAAGATAGCGTAGTCACCATCAAAGATATTAAAGCGGTGCTTAAAACGCCATATAAGCTTTTAACATATTAAACCCAAATAAGAAATTAGAAGATACACTATCTTTATAAAAGATAGGAAGATCTGGGGGAGCATGATATGTAGAGGTATATAGAGACCTAAAACTTGAAGAGAAGCGGGACTGCGTGCCCACTTCAGTGATTCAAAACAACGAATTTCTGAATACCTGTTGATGTTGTATGACTTATACAACACCTTGTGGTAGAACCGTCCGAAATAATGTACTTACGGAGGCGCTCGTCTTCCACCAGACACTAAGCACCCCCGAAGCAAGCTACAGCGGGCGGTATCCGTTGGGCACACCCCAAGAGAGAGCCCGAAAGATCCACATTTTTTTCCAAGGATCCAATAATGAGAACGAGTTACAATACTTGGTACATTTCATACATCCAGAGTTCGTACAAAGTATATTATTACATTTCCAAAGTCAGAGTGCATTATTACATTTCCAAAGTTAGAGTGCGGAATATTAAACAGCGGAATTAAAAATAAACATCTATCGATAATGAACAAGGATCCGTCTGTGCCCACCAGAAGAATCCTTCACACAACGATACTCCTCAAGCATTACCTGCAACAGGAGTAAATAAAGCCTGAGTAAACAATGTACTCACAATGTACTCGCTCAGCTCCGGGGGCCAGCGACGGCGCCACCTTCGAACGGTCTCGGTCAGTGGCTGCCGCTGAGAGAGAGAAAGGGAAGTGGAGCCGCGCAGAGTCAAGGGCACCGTCGCCCAGACCGTTCGACGGCGGCCTGCGCAGCCTTGGGCGAGCGAGCTCACCGACGAAGGGATCGGCGGTGGCTCCACTCTGTAGTCGTCTCTCCATCTTGGCACCGAAGAGAAAGGGAAGTGAAGAGAGTGAGCTAGGGTTCCAGGGGAGCATCGTCGTCGCCGGTTTTGATCCGCCGAGACGCGCGTGTGGCCGTCCAATCTGCATCAACAGCGCAGAGGCGACGGGCCGAAGGCTGGCCCAGGCGGGCGCGAGCGGGCGAGCTGCTTTCCTGGCCCAAGCCTAGGTTGCGGCCTGGGAGGGAGCCGCGCGCGCAACGCAGGCTGGGTCGGTTTTGCTGTCGGGCCAAAGAACAGTAAAGAATTGAGCCATTTTCTTTTTTCCTTTTCCAGTAAATTGTTTATTTCCTAGAAAATAATTAGTGGCTCAAAGAAAAATAGCAAATTTAATATTGATTATCTTCTAATTAAATTCGAACCAATGAGAGAATTTAATTCAAAGAGTAGTTATTTTTGGTAAATAATGATTATGTTTATCCTCTAATTAAATTTGAACCAATGGGAAAATTTAAATTTGAGGTGTAGTCTGTTTTATTTAAGTCAAATTATGGTATTGTCATTTTCTGACCAACGTTGATGATGATAATATTATAATGAGTTCAAGTTTGAGGTTTAAATCTCTGATAAATTTCACACCAACATGGTTAATTTTTCAGAGAGTAGATAAGGACCAAGAAATGCTCCTGAACTAATAGAATATATTTTATTAACGTGTTTCCGCTGCAATGAAGTTGATTATCTTCTAATTAAATTCATACTAACAGGAGAATTTAATTTTGAAGAATAGTTATATGAATTTCAAGTTAATTTATGAGTTTTATGGATTGATTATATTTTCTGCCCAACGGTGATGTAGAATTATTGCAGAAGCATATTGTATATTTTATTTTTAAACCAACGAGATCACTCGGCTACATACCAATGGGCTACAATGCTAGGGTATGTGAATAAAAAGGCTTGAGTCAAGCCGGTTCAGGACATTTTTTTTGTTAGTTTACTAATTTTCTGATTAAATTGAAAGCAACGGGAAGGTTTAATTGGAAAATAAAGTATAAGTGGATGTTTTTGGTCATCGTGACTAAATTTTTCGTTACGGTAATTTGTATATAGATTTGTCCCGCATGGGAAGAAGTTTGGCATAGTTCTTATGCTAGTCAATCCTGCATGGAGGGAGATGTTTTGTGATGACTTATATATTTTTGTATCTCGCATAGCGAGAGAAGTTTGGGTGGCCCTTATACTATCCTAGTATTAACCATGGCACAATAGAAATGCACCGTCATGGTCAATACTAATCAAAAGACAAGGAAAGGATGCAAGCGTGACTTGCAAAAGTACAGTTAATAAAAGACCTCGATGAGTTCTTGAAGTGGAATGAAGAAAGTGTACTCCTATATGGATCAACAAATAACTTTGTTTGCATGACGTAATCTTGTGAATGAAGTAAGTAATAAGTGTCTCCTCGGTCACAGTTTTCCTAAATAGTTCTCGAAATTATGGTAGTATAGTTCATGCCATATTTCGAGGATGAAAATTATGAGTTGAATTAAGAGTAAGAATTAAGATCAAATAAGAAACTACTCTTCATTAAGAGTGAGATAAAGATGTTGATGAATGTGTACTCTTCATTAAGAGTGAGATACAGATTTTGTAAGAAACTGAGTAAGATAAAGATTTTGATGAATGTGACCGTCCGTCATAACAATGATACCCCTAAGCAGAGAAACAGCTAAATTCCTGAATTTTTTAAAGTTCCGAGAGTAAGATAGCGTAGTCACCATCAAAGATATTAAAGCGGAGCTTAAAGCGCCATATAAGGTTTTAACATATTAAACCCAAATAAAAAATTGGAAGATACACTATCTTTATAAAAGATAGGAAGATCTGGGGGAGCATGATATGTAAAGGTATGTAGAGACCTAAAACTTGAAGAGAAGCGGGACTGCGTGCCCACTTCAGTGATTCAAAACAACGAATTTCTAAATACATGTTGATGTTGTATGACTTATACAACACCTTGTAGTAGAACCGCCCGAAATAATGCACTTACGGAGGCGCTCGTCTTCCACCAGACACTAAGCACCCCCGAAGCAAGCTACAGCGGGCGGTATTCGTCGGGCACACCCCAAGGGAGAGCCCGAAAGATCCACATTTTTTCCCAAGGATCCAATAATGAGAACGAGTTACAATACTTGGTACATTTCATACATCCAGAGTTCGTACAAAGTATATTATTACATTTCCAAAGTCAGAGTGCATTATTACATTTCTAAAGTTAGAGTGCGGAATATTAAACAGCGGAATTAAAAATAAACATCTATCGATAATGAACAAGGATCCGTCTGTGCCTACCAGAAGAATCCTTCACACAACGATACTCCTCAATCATTACCTGCAACAGGGGTAAATAAAGCCTGAGTACACAATGTACTCACAATGTACTCGCTCAGCTCCGGGGGCCAGCGACGGTGGCACATTCAAACGGTCTCGGTCAGTGGCTGCCGCTGAGAGAGAGAAAGGGAAGTGGAGCCGCGCAGAGTCAAGGGCACCGTCGCCCAGACCGTTCGACGGCGGCCTGCGCAGCCTTGGGCGAGCGATCTCACCGGCGAAGGGATCAGCGGCGGCTCCACTCTACAGTCGTCTCTCCATCTTGGCACCGAAGAGAGAGAAAGGGAAGTGAAGAGAGTGAGCTTGGGTTCCGGGGGAGCATCGTCGTCGCTGATTTTGATCCGCCGAGACGCGCGTGTGGCCGTCCAATCTGCATCAACAGCGCAGAGGCGACGGGCCAAAAGGTCGCCCAAAGGGCGAGCGAGCGAAAGAAGCAGCTTCTCTCTGGTCGAGCACTCCAGTTGCGGCCTAGGAGGGAGCCAGCAGCAACACACAAAGTGGGTCGGTTTCTTTGTTTGGGCCAAAGAACAGTAAAGAATTGAGCCATTTTCTTTTTTTCTTTTCCAGTAAATTGTTTATTTCCTAGAAAATAATTAGTGGCTCAAAGAAAAATAGCAAATTTAATGTTGATTATCTTCTAATTAAATTCGAACCAATGAGAGAATTTAATTCAAAGAGCAGTTATATTTAGTAAATTATGATTATGTTTATCCTCTAATTAAATTTGAACCAACGGGAAAATTTAAATTTGAGGTGTAGTCTGTTTTATTTAAGTTAGATTATGGTATTGTCATTTTCTGACCAACGTTGATGATGATAATATTATAATGAGTTCAAGTTTGAGGTTTAAATCTCTGATAAATTTCACACCAACATAGTTAATTTTTCAGAGAGTAGATAAGGACCAAGAAATGCTCCTGAACTAATAGAATATATTTTATTAACGTGTTTCCGCTGCAATGAAGTTGATTATCTTCTAATTAAATTCGAACTAACAGGAGAATTTAATTTTGAAGAATAGTTATATGAATTTCAAGTTAATTTATGAGTTTTATGGATTGATTATATTTTCTACCCAACGGTGATGTAGAATTATTGCAGAAGCATATTGTATGTTTTATTTTTAAACCAACGAGATCACTCGGCTACATACCAACGGGCTACAATGCTAGGGTATGTGAATAAAAAGGCTTGAGTCAAGCCGGTTCAGAACATTTTTTTGTTAGTTTACTAATTTTCTGATTAAATTGAAAGCAACGGGAAGGTTTAATTGGAAAATAAAGTATAAGTGGATGTTTTTGGTCATCGTGACTAAATTTTTCGTTACGGTAATTTGTATATAGATTTGTCCCGCATGGGAAGAAGTTTGGCATAGTTCTTATGCTAGTCAATCCTGCATGGAGGGAGATGTTTTGCGATGACTTATATATTTTTGTATCTCGCATAGCGAGAGAAGTTTGGGTGGCCCTTATACTATCCTAGTATTAACCATGGCACAATAGAAATGCACCGTCATGGTCAATACTAATCAAAAGACAAGAAAAGGATGCAAGCGTGACTTGCAAAAGTACAGTTAATAAAAGACCTCGATGAGTTCTTGAAGTGGAATGAAGAAAGTGTACTCCTATACGGATCAACAAATAACTTTGTTTGCATGACGTAATCATGTGAATGAAGTAAGTAATAAGTGTTTCCTCGATCACAGTTTTCCTAAATAGTTCTCAAAATTATGGTAGTATAGTTCATGCCATATTTCGAGGAGGAAAATTATGAGATGAATTAAGAGTAAGAATTAAGATCAAATAAGAAACTACTCTTCATTAAGAGTGAGATAAAGATGTTGATGAATGTGTACTCTTCATTAAGAGTGAGATACAGATTTTGTAAGAAACTGAGTAAGATAAAGATTTTGATGAATGTGACCGTCCGTCATAACAATGATACCCCTAAGCAGAGAAATAGCTAAATTCCTGAATTTTTTAAAGTTCCGAGAGTAAGATAACGTAGTCACCATCAAAGATATTAAAGCGGTGCCAAATAAGAAATTGAAGATACACTATCTTTATAAAAGATAGGAATATCTAGGGGAGCATGATATGTAGAGGTATGTAGAGACCTAAAACTTGAAGAGAAGCGGGACTGCGTGCCCACTTCAGTGATTCAAAACAACGAATTTCTGAATACCTGTTGATGTTGTATGACTTATACAACACCTTGTGGTAGAACCGCCTGAAATAATGCACTTACGGAGGCGCTCGTCTTCCACCAGACACTAAGCACCCCCGAAGCAAGCTACAGCGGGCGGTATCCGTTGGGCACACCCCAAGGGAGAGCCCGAAAGATCCACATTTTTTCCCAAGGATCCAATAATGAGAACGAGTTGCAATACTTGGTACATTTCATACATCCAGAGTTCGTACAAAGTATATTATTACATTTCCAAAGTCATAGTGCATTATTACATTTCCAAAGTTAGAGTGCGGAATATTAAACAGCGGAATTAAAAATAAACATCTATCGATAATGAACAAGGATCCGTCTGTGCCCACCAGAAGAATCCTTCACACAACGATACTCCTCAAGCATTACCTACAATAGGGGTAAATAAAGTCTGAGTACACAATGTACTCACAATGTACTCGGTCAGCTCCGGGGGCCAGCGACGGCGCCACCTTCGAACGGTCTTGGTCAGTGGCTGCCGCTGAGAGAGAGAAAGGGAAGTGGAGCCGCGCAGAGTCAAGGGCACCGTCGCCCAGACCATTCGACCGCTGAGAGAGAGAAAGGGTACGGTCTCACACAATGTACTCGCAAGACTTATCCGACTAGTGGGAATAATTTCCCAACTCCAAGGGATATGCAAAGCATTATGGTTTGCTAGGGTTTCTTTTGCAGAAAGCAATACTAATAGTGAGTCCTTATTTATGTTATTATTAGCAGCCATGATTAATTTATTATCTAGCCATTCTATGTAAGCACATATTCTACTTCAAGCAAGAGTTGAGCAATCAGTTTCATTTCATCACCATCCATCTTTCAGTTCTTGCTACGGTGCTAGACCCAAAATTAGTCGTACTTGATTGTCCGGCGATTCATGAATCAATGCCCCCAGCTGGGTACCCTAAAAACACACGCACCGCTTGTACCCTAGGCACAAGCAGGACCAACCTATCACCCTCCTATCATGGGGTCTAGGTCCCCATCCAAACTTGGACTCCAAGCCCCTGCTCCTAAGTCCTGGACATAGTGCGGTGCAAGGACCTCCACCATCCTCGCCTCCAATCAGTCGGTCCGAAAAGAGCCGAACCCATGACAGGAGAGCAACAAGTCTTCCCTGCACCCATACCCAAGTATGTGCTCGGGATAATAAATCTATGACTTGCCTCGAGACTTATGCAACGGTCGGTCCTGAACCGTCATAGATAGGGAAAAAGTGTAACCAAGCTATGCCCTGTTGGCCACATGACACAACCTCTTAAACCCACCAGTACCCAAACCACATCCCTGCCTGGTCACCATTTTTCCTTTCCACCACTTTATCATGAGTGATCATAATTATCACCTATTCTGAGTAACGACAGGTTACTCACGCTACCGATACCCTGAGCATAGCAGTTACTCGACCTTTACTAGTAGGACTCATAGCTAGATATATTTATGCATGTAGTTTCCATAAAATGCCTGTAACATAACTGCACATCATATATATTCAGTGATCGTTTAAAATAAGGGTTATGCACCGGGGCTTGCCTTGGGCAGGCGGTGGGTCAACAAAGTCAGCACCGAATGGCTATGAGGCTCCCTCCTGTATGAGAATCTCCTCCTCGTACTCCTCAATGACCTCTTCATAGTCATGTTTGTCCACAGGCATGAACTCTACCAACTCGTGATCTACATGCATGAAATGATGGTGCAACACTTAGAAATACGACAACAGCAACTCTTAAAATATAAATACATCTATCAAGCTACTATGCTAATTCTACTGACTAAGGTGCTAAGTTACCTATTGTTACCACTAACAAGTATGAAAGCATGACATGTACTATCTTAGTAACTAAAGGTATTCCTACTCTTAATTCCGATTTACTCTATATATGATAAAACGAGGAGTACTAGCTACTCTACTTATCAACATACTCTAGTGCTACAAAATTTACAGTAAGTACATAATATTCTAATGAACCTTCTGTAAAAATTTCATGGCTAAAGCCATCATCAATTTGCCACAAAAATTCCTACCAATATTAATCTACATAATACTAAACTCTCTAATTTGAATTTATGAACCTATCATTATCATAGCTAAGTGTAAACTAACTACACCAACAGATAGATAGCATTTTTGTGAACCTAACAAATTTTGTTTCACTATTTTTGGACATCTATAAGATTTACTACAAATTATCAAAGTTCAGCTCAAAACTAAATTGAATAAACATTTATTACCTTACTGGAAAATGGAAAACCTAATTCTACCGCGTAGCCCAGAACGCGAGCGGCCTAGCCGAGTTTGGCACGACGCGCGCGTGCACGTGACGCACGGCGTGGCCCACATCGGGGTGTGGCCTAGTCGAGCGACGACGGCCCACGACGGGGAGGCCCGCGCGTGTCGGTCATCTTGCAAAAATGCCCTCGGACTACCCAGTAATAGCGTGAGCACTAAGCGCACTATTCTAACAGTCAGCTAACTTACAATTCCACCCCTCCCCCTTTTCTTCTTTACCACGGCCATACCCTTGGCCTCCCGCATGCACACCGGCACGGCGGCACTGGCACCGAGGCGGTTATGCCAGCCACACCAGTCCCTCCCCGCCCTATCTATAGAGCCGATACCTTACTAGGCTTGAACACAAAGCACTGGGCGAATGAAGCGCGAGCTAGGACGTCGTAGTAAGGCCGGTCCACAGCGGTGGAGCTCCTACACAGAAACGATGATGTTCCGGTGAGCTACAACAACGCAGGAGAACTTGGGGTAGCGAGTGAGCTCAAGGAACTCACCACAAACACAGACGACGTAGTGGTTCGGCTAGAGATAGCTCGAGCCGAGCTGGCCGCGTGCGCGCAGATGGTGCGACGGTGCATGGCGGTGGCAAGGCTGCATTAGGGACGGCTAGGAGGTGGTAGCGATTGGGCAAAGGTGCGCAGGGTGATTAGCAGGTGGAGGCGAAGCTGGCAGTGCAACGATTTGGACGTGAGCAGCACTAAAGTGGGGCTTTGCTGTCGACACGTGCCATGGCGGTCTTATCGACCCGACGGGAGGAAAACTCCAAATTGGAGCATGGCATAGTTTGGATCACGGCGCGATGGGGTTGGGCCACTGGCTGACTACACCACGAAGCTATGGATGGAGTTAATTGGGCCGAGGTGGCTTCACCAGGTTAAATTGCAAGCGCGGGACCGGCGACCAAGGCGACAGAGTCACAGGGGACGGCCGTCATGGCTTGGCATGATGTGATGTTGCCATGGTGGGACGCAGCTATCCATCGGTTCACAAACATGAATGGCTACAGGACGATGAGGAAACAGCCAACGTGCTCAGGATGATGGGCCCGCACGGCCATAAACCGCAAACCAACGACGGCGGCTCAACCCTACGTGTCGTAGTGGATGGCACCGGTCTGAGGAGGCAGCAGCGCAGCATCATCGAGCACCAATGTGACAGCAAGGTAGGTGGGGCAAGGTGACGTATAGGCAATGCCAAATGTGGCCATGCACGCACGGTACCACGGGGTGAGCACGAGACGGTAGAGCTACCAGGCGGACGCGACGGTGGTGCAAAGCGCACGCGGCGACTGCGCACAAGCAACCACAGCTAGTAGCAGCGCAGTGACGCGACACGCAGGGTCAGCGACACGGCAAAGCGGTGGTAGCTGGCTAGCCAGAGCAGCGGGCCCGTGACAACGGCGGTGGTGGCCAAGCGGCCAGGTTGCTAGGTGCGGCATGCTCGTGCGTGTGCGTGCGTGGCATGCCAGGGCGCAGCAACGGCAGCGCGGTCTGCAGCGTTGAGCTAGCGGCAGGACCGACCAGCACGGTGGCCCACATGTGGCGGGCGCGTTGGGCAGCAGGCGCAGCGACACCGAGTGCTGGCGCGGTGATCGCGCCCAGACACTGAAACCGTGTCATGCACGCTTTTTAAAGCTACTCAGAAATCCAACTCGACGAGCCAGTAGCTAAACTAACTATTTAACGCTCGAGATGGGGTGTCAAGCTACTAAAATAAACCCTAAAACCATGCTACTACTTAAACCGATTCTCCTATAAAAATTCCCAAATGTAGCCTCATCAACCCGCTTTCTAACTTAAGAAACTTAACCACATCTTGATCGGTTTTGCGTCGAATACGATTTCCATGCTATTAAGTAAGCTAGCTAGTGAATCCTGTTCTCGACCATAGGTATTTCACCATCACCTATGGAGTTTGTACTACAAACTTTATTAAAGTCCCGCATGCGTGTTCTATAGTATTCTTGCTCAATAAAAATTAGTTTAGAACCTTAAGTGATAAAACGCGACATGAAATATAACATTCATTTCGCGTTTCCGATGAACATTTCAAGTTACGTGTATTGCTTTACACCCTATATTACACACATTTACACATAAGTGTGATGCTCATGCAATGTTTTAGTAAAAGATTGTATAGTGTAACACCGAGGGTGTTACAAATCTACCCCCCTAAAACAAAATCTTGACCCGAGATTTCATGTGCCTAGTGTGGGAAAGAAGATAGGAATTACATTTCAATGTAACAACTACTCATCAGAACTAGAGAGAAGGTGGGGGTAATGCTTCAATATATAGCTCTCTTGTTCCCACGTGGCCTCATCCTCAGAGTGGTTTTGCCACTGCACCTTGTAGAACTTCATCACACTATTCCTTGTCACTCTTTCCTTTTCATCCAGGATTTTGACTGGGTGCTCAATATAAGTCAGATCAGGCTAGAGTGGAAGTCCTTCAATTTCCATAGTTTCATCAGGAACCCGCAAATATTTCTTCAACTATGAGACGTGAAACACATCGTGTATCGCCGATAAAATATCGAGAAGCTAGATATGATAAGCAACTAGGCCACACTGTGCCAAAACCTTGTAAGGACCCACATATCGAGGGGCTAGCTTGCCATGGATACCAAACCGATGCACCCCTCTTATAGGAGACACCTTGAGATATACATAATCCCCAACTACAAACTACAAGGGCCTTCTTCGCTTGTCTGTATAAGCTTTCTGTCAGCTCTGAGCTGCCTTTAAGTGACTCTGAATAATGGTGACTTGCTCTCGAGCCTCTTTGATGAAATTTGGCCCAAAGTATCCATGGTCTCCCACTTCAGCCTAGTTAAGTGGTGTCCTACACTTTCTTCCATATAGAGCTTCAAATGGTGCCATACGAATACTCTCTTGGTAGCTATTATTGTAAGAAAATTCAGCTAACTTCAGGCATCCATCCCACATCTTAGGGAAAAGAAATGGCACAAGCTCTCAACATATCCTCGAGCACCTGGTCACCCTCTCCGTTTGGCCATCAGTTTGTGGATGATATGCTGAGCTTCTGAGGAGACGAGTACCATGACATTGCTGTAGTTGCTCCTAGAAACAAGAGACAAAAACTGACCCTCTATCAGAGATGATAGTAAGGGGAACTCCGTGTAGGGTCACAATCCGATCAAAATATATCTCAACATACTTCTTGGCTGTATATTTAGTGTCCACTGGGATAAAATGAGCAGACTTAGTGAGACAGTCCACAATGACCCAAATGGAATCATAGCCCTTGGATGTGCGGGGCAAACCCACCACAAAGTCCATGGAGAGATCTTCCCATTTCCAAACAGAAATGGGCAAGGGCTGCAAATATCCCAGAGTACGAATATGATCTGCTTTAACTCTCCCACAAGTGTCGCACTCCGTGACGTACCGGGTGTTGTCCTGCCTCATGTTGGACCACCAGTATAAGTGGCGCAAATCATGGTACATCTTGTTGCTGCCAGGATGGATAGACAGCTTTGAATGATGGGCTTCATTCAAAATCTTCCTTCTCAGATCCTCATTTGATCGAACCACCAATCTGTCTTTGTATCTCACTACTCCTTGCTCATCAATACTAAAGTGAGACCACACCCTTTGGCAATTAATTTCTAGGATGGGAGGAATTTCTTCAGTGTCTTGCCTTTGCTCTAGAATAATCTGCTCCAGCAATTCTGAGGTCAAGGCAATGTGAGCCAACACCTCTACATGGTTGAGAGACAAAGGTGTTTCTTCAACCTGATGTGACTTTTGGCTCAAAGCATCGGCTACTACATTGGCCTTTCCTGGGTGGTAATGTACCTCCAAGTTATAATCCTTGATCAACTCCAACCATCTCCTTTGCCTCATATTCAACTCAAACTGAGTGAAAATATACTTGAGGCTCTTGTGGTCTATAAAGATGTGTACTTTGTTGCCCAACAAGTAATGCCTCCAAATTTTTACAGCGTAGACCACAGCAGCAAGCTCTAAATCATGAGTGGGGTAATTCACTTCGTGCTTTTTCAGTTGGCGTGAAGCATAAGCTATCACACGCCCCTCCTGCATAAGCACACATCCCAACCCCGTCTTCGAGGCATCACAATATACATCAAAAGGTCTGTCAATATCTAGTTGGGCCAACATAGGAGTAGTGGTCAGAAATATCTTTAAAGCTTGGAAGGCTTCTTCACAGGCAGGGCTCCAATCAAACTTGGCTTCTTTTTGGAGCAGCTTGGTCATCGGTTGAGCTATCTTGGAGAAATCTGGGATGAAACGCCGATAATATCCAGCTAGATCAAGGAACTGACGAATCTGGTGCATAGACTTGGGAGACTTCCAATTCAGCACATCTTGCACCTTGCTAGGGTCAACAGAGATACCATCAGGTGTCAAAACATGCCCCAAAAACTGCACTCGATCTAACCAGAATTCACACTTGCTGAATTTAGCATACAACTTGTGTTCCCTCAATCGAGCCAGTACTATCCGAAGGTGTTGGGCATGCTCTTCATTGTTCTTGGAATATATCAGGATATCATCAATGAATACCACAACAAACTTGTCCAGCTTCGGCATAAAAACTGAATTCATCAGGTACATGAAGAATGTAGGAGCGTTGGTGAGACCAAAAGACATTACTAGGTATTCATACAGCCCATACCTAGTAGAAAAAGCTATCTTTGGTATATCATGTGGTCTAATCTTAATCTGATGATAGCCTGAACGGAGGTTAATCTTGGAGAACACCTTGGCACCAGCTAATTGATCGAACAAAGTATCTATGTGGGGCAAGGGATACTTGTTCTTAATGGTTACCGCATTAAGAGGGCGGTAATCCACACACATCCATAGAGTGCCATCCTTCTTCATAAAAATGGCTGGACAACCCCATGGTGAAGAGCTAGGACGGATGAAGCCTTTTTCCAATAATTCTTCCAACTGCTTCTTTATTTCAGCCAATTCCTTTGGAGCCATGTGGTACGGGCATCGGGAGATAGGAGCAGTACCAAGCTCTAGCTCGATGGAGAACACCTCTCTGTCCGGTGGCAACCTCAGGTAGATCTTTAGGAAAAACATCCAGGAACTCACATACTACCGAAATACAGGTAAGATCAGGAGAAGCTTCAGCATGAGCAGCAATAGGTAAGACTGGATCTGAGGGTACAAGAAGAGACATCATATCCTCAGAAGAAGGAAGTCGTAACTCCACAATTCTCTTCTTCAAATCCAAGACTACCCCATACACCCGCAACATGTTCATCCCAAGAATTGCATCAATGCCTTGCCTAGACAGCACCATGAACTAGAGACGGTAGGTGTGAGTGGCTAATACTAAGCTTACTGTGTCCGTCCGAGTATTGATGCACATCTGCGCACCCGAAGTACAGATTCTATAGGCATATGGTGTAGCCATAAGAGGTATATTGTGATGGTCTACAAATCCCATGCTCATAAATGAATGTGATGCACCAGAATCAAATAACACATAAGCTGGATGGGAATCAATTTTGAACATACCAGCCATCATCGGATCCTGTTGCAATATCTGCTCAGCATCCATGAAATTCACTAGTCTAGATCGGCTGACTGGCACTTTCTTCTTGATCACTGTCCGACTTGACTAGCCTAGAGTTAGCCGATGGTTGAGCAGACTCGGCTGGCTGGTTTTGGGGACACTCTCGGGCATAGTGGCCATCCTTGCCACATTTGAAACAAGCACTTGGCTTGTTTCCCTGTCCCAGACGAGGTGGGGCCTGCTGTCCTTGGGGCTGCTAATGTGGCACCTGCTAAGTAGGTGCACGGTACTATGTGGAAGAAGCCTAGAAAGTCTGTTGGGGCTATTGAAACGAATGCTCGCCTGATGATTGATAGGGCACCCATCGAACAACCTGTACTTTCTGAGTATGGGGGTGGCTAGAAGACCCCATAGCCACCCGCTTTCGCTTCCATTTTGCCTGGGAATGCTGCTGCAAGCCCTCCATGGCGATGGCAGCTTTCATCATTGCCCTAAAGATCTGATAATTCCTAGTATACAATTTCTCCTGAAGGCTACAAGAGAGGCCGCGATAGAAGCGGTCCCTCTTCTTCTCATCTGTATCCACATGAGTTCCAGCATACTGGGATAAGTGGTTGAATTTATTGATGTAGTCCATCATGGACATACTCCCTTGCCGCAGGTCTAGGAACTCAGTCAGCTTCCTGTTGAGGACACCAGCCAGAATATAAAATTCTCTGAATGCTGCGGTGAACTCCTGCTAGGTCACCCGGTGATCTGGCTGCTGCATGGCATTGAAGGTATCCCACCTTGCACTCGTGGACCCCAACAACTGTTGCGCTGCAAAGCGCACTTTCTACTCATCAGTCACATTGAGTAATAGAAACTTTTGCTCCAGAATGCGAAGCCAATGCTCCGCATCCAAGGGCTCAGCCGTCGGTGTGAAAGTGGGTGGGTGGGTCTTGAGGAAATCCTGGTAAGTGCAGGGTCCCTCAGGACCATGAGCACCACCCCTGTTCCCACCATTGCCCCCGTGGCCTCCGCGGGCGTAGCCACCGATAGCCTATGCCAACAGCTCCATGGCACGGGTGGACTCACGGCGAGCAGCCATCATTTCCGCCATCATCTTCACGTGAGTCATCGGCGGTGGCAGTGGTGGAGGAGGAGGAGCCAACAGTGGAGCCTCATGGCTCTCCCCGTTACCGTGCTCATTGGCTTAGCCACTTTCACCTTGGCCCTCGCCAAGACCGTGGCCCGCTCCGACACTGGTACTCTCTCGTTCGGACCTCAAATTCATCTGTAAGAGATAGAAACCAACCACTTAGGACAACCTTCTAGATCAAAACAAAGGATTAGAGGAACGACGAGACATTTATTAAAGCATTTTTTAGTTGTCCTATCAATTTACTAATCCAATTATACGTGTACGGGGGGACTTTAGTTTAAGCAAGATGCTACTATCAAGATGCATGTATCGGCCTGTACACTCACTCAAGCCAGAATATAGCGGCATTCACAAAATTTCGGCACATCGCACACTCACTTTCCATATGCTAGGTGATTTCTTACGCAACGTAAGTCTGTGTACCTACAGAAAACTGATTAGATAAAACTAGTGCCGCTATCCTAGATAGACCATATTGCTAGGGCTTATACTTATTTACATACTTTTATCGCATCCTACTTTTCACAAACTTTTGTTGATCAAATTTTAGATTTTTGGAAAAGAGTGATGAAACTCGTAAACTCATTATTGGCTCTGGTACCAATTGTGGCAGAACCACCCAAAATAACACACTTACGGAGGCGCTCGTCTTCCTCCAGACACTAAGCACCCTGGAAGCAAGCTACAGCGGGCGGTATCCATCGGGCACACCCCAAGGGAGAGCCCGAAAGATCCACATTTTTCCCCAAGGATCCAATAATGAGAACGAGTTACAATACTTAGTACATTTCATACATCTAGAGTTCGTAAAAAGTACATTATTACATTTCCAAAGTCAGAGTGCGGAATATTAAACAGCAAAATTAAAAATGAACATCTAGCGATAATGAATAAGGATCCATCTATGCCCACCAGAAGAATCCTTCACACAATGATACTCCTCAAGCATTACCTGAGTACACAATGTACTCGCAACAGGGGTAAATAAAGCCTGAGTACACAATGTACTCGCAAGACTTATCCGACTAGTGGGAATAATTTCCAAACTCCAAGGGATATGCAAAGCTTTATGGTTTGCTAGGTTTCTTTTGCAGAAAGCAATACTAATAGTGAGTCCTTATTTATGTTATTATTAGCAACCATGATTAATTTATTATCTAGCCATTCTATGTAAGCACCTATTCTACTTTCAAGCAAAAGTTGAGCAATCAGTTCCATTTCATCACCTTCCATCTTTCAGTTCTTACTACTGTGCTAGACCCAAAACAAGCCATACCGGATTGCCCGGCGATTCACGAATCAATGCCCCTAGCTGGGTACCCCGAAAACACACACCCCGCTTGTACCCTAGGCACAAGTAGGACCAACCCATCACCGTCCTGTCATGGGGTCTAGGTCCCCGTCCAAACTTGGACTCCAAGCCCCCGCTCCTAAGTCCCAGACTTAGTGCGGTGCAAGGACGTCCACCATCCCCGCCTCCAATCAGTCGGTCCGGAAAGAGCCAGAACCCACGACAGGAGAACAACAAGTCTTTCCTGTGCCCATACCCAAGTATGTGCTCGAGATAATAAATCTGTGACTTGCCTCGAGACTTATGCAACGGTCGGTCCTTAATCGACACAGACAGGGAAAAAGTATAACCAAGCTATGCCCTGTTAGCCGCAGGACACAACCTCTTACACCCACCAGTACCCAAACCACATCCCTACCCGGTCACCATTTTTCCTTTCCACCACTTTATCATGAGTGATCATAATTATCACCTATTATGAGTAACGGCAGGTTACTCACGCTACCGATACCTTGAGCATAGCAGCTACTTGACCTATACTAGTAGGACTCATAGGTAGATATATTTATGCATGTAGTTTCCATAAAATGCTTGTAACATAAGTGCACATCATATATATTCAATGATCATTTAAAATAAGGGTTATGCATCGGGGCTTGCCTAGGGCAGGCGGTGGGTCAACAAAGTCAGCACCGAACGACTCCGGGGCTCCCTCCTATACGAGAATCTCCTCCTCGTACTCCTCAATGACCTCTTCGTAGTCCTGTTCATCTGCAGGCACGAACTCTACCAACTCGTGATCTACATACATGAAATGATGGTGCAACACTTAGTAATACGGCAACATCAACTCTTAAAATATAAATACATCTATCAGTTACTAAGATAGTTCTACTGACTAAGGTGCTAAGGTACCTACTGTTACCACTAAAAAGTATGAAGCATGGCATGTACTATCTTAGCAACTAAAGGTATTTCTACTCTTAATTCCGATTTACTCTATATATGATAAAACGAGGAGTACTAGCTACTCTATTTATCAACCTACTCTAGTGCTACAAAATTTATAGTAAGTACATAATATTCTAATGAACCTACTATAAAAATTTCATGGCTAAAGCCATCATCAATTTGCCACAAAAATTCCTACCAATATTAATCTACATAATACTAAACTCTCTAATTTGAATTTATGAACCTATCATTATCACAGCTAACTGTAAACTAACTACACCAATAGATAGATAGCATTTTTGTGAACCTAACAAATTTTGTTTCACTATTTTTGGACATCTATAAGATTTACTACAAATTATCAAAGTTCAGCTCAAAACTAAATTGAATAAACATTTATTACCTTACTGGAAAATGGAAAACCTAATTCTACCGCGCAGCACAAAATGCGAGCGGCCTGGCCCAGTTCAGCGCGACGCGTGCTCACACGCGATGCATGGCGCGGCCCACGCGGGGGCGCTGCCCAGCCAGGCGATGATGGCCCCACGACGGGGAGGCCCTTGGACTACCCAATAATAGTGTGAGCACTAAGCGCACTATTCTAACAGTTAGCTAACTTACAATTCCACCCTTCCCCTTTTCTTCTTTACCACGGCCATACCCTCGGCCTCCCACGCGCACACCGACGCGGCGGCGCTGGCACCAGGCGGTTACACCGGCCACACCAGTCCCTCCCCGCCCTATCTACGGAGCCGATACCTTACTAGGCTTGAACGCAAAGCACTAGGCGAAGGAAGCGCGAGCTAGGACGCCGCAGTAAGGCCGCTCCACGGCGGCCAAGCTCCTGCACTGAAACAATGACGTTCCGGTGAGCTACAACAACGCCGGAGAACTTGGGGTAGCGAGTGAGCTCAAGGAACTCACCACGAACACAGACGACGTAGTGGTTCGGCCGGAGATAGCCCAAGCCAAGCTGGCCGCGTGCACGCGGACGTTGCGGCGGTGCAAGGCGGTGGCAAGGCTGCATTAGGGACAGCTAGGAGGTGGTAGCAATTGGGCAAAGGTGCATTGGGTGATTAGTAGGTGGAGGCGAAGCTGGCGGTGCAACAAATTGGATGCGAGCAGCACTGAAGTGGGGCTTTGCCATCGACGCGTGCCACGGCGGTCTTAACGACCCGGCGGAATGAAAACTAAAAATTGGAGCATGGCACAGTTCGGATCATGGCGCAATGGGGTTGGACGGCTGGCTGACTACACCATGATGCTATGGATGGAGTTAATTGGGTCGAGGTGGCTTCACCAGGTTGAATTGCAAGCATGGGACCGGTGACCAAGGCGATAGAGGAACAGGGGACGGCCGGCATGGCTTGGCGTGACATTGCCGTGGTGGGACGTGGCTGTCAATCGGTGCACAAACACATACAGCTACAGGACGATGGGGAAACGGCCAACATGCTCAGGACGGTGGATAGCATGGCCATAAACCGCAAACCAGCGACGGCGGCTCGGCCCTACGTGCCACAGCGGATGGCGCCGGTCTGAGGAGGCAGTAGCGCAGCATAGTTGAGCGCCAACATGACGGCAAGGCAGGCGGGCAATGCCACATGTGGCCACGCGCGCATGGTACCGCCGGGTGGGCGCGAGGCGGCAGAGTGGCCAGGCGGACGCAACGGTGGTGGTAGAGCGCACGTGGCGACTTCGCACAAGTGATCACAGCCAGTAGCAGCGCAGTGACGCGATGCGCAGGGTCAGCGACATGGCGAAGCGGTGGCATGTGGCTGGCCAGAGCAGCGGGCCCACGACGATGATAGTGGTGGCCAAGCGGCTAGGTCACCGGGCGTGGCATGCTCGTGCGTGTGCGTGCGTGGCGTGCCAGGGCGCAGCAACGGTGGCGCGGTCTGTAGCGTGGAGCCAGCGGCAGGACTGGCCAGCATGGTGGCCCACGTGTGGTGGGCGCGTTGGGCAGTAGGCACGGCGACACCGAGTGCCGGCACAGTGATCGCGCCTAGACGCTGCAACCGTGTCATGCACGCTTTTTAAAGCTGCTCAAAAATCCAACTCGACGATCCAGTAGCTAAACTAACTATTTAACGCTCGAGATGGGATGTCAAGCTACTAAAATAAACCCTAAAACCATGCTACTACTTAAACCGATTCTCCTATAAAAATTCTCAAACGTAGCCTCGTCAACCCGCTTTCTAACTTAAGAAACTTAACCACGTCTTGATCGGTTTCGCGTTGAATACGATTTCCAAGCTATTAAGTAAGCAAGCAAGCGAATCCTGTTCTCGACCGCAGGTATTTCACCGTCACCTACGAAGTTTGTACTACAAAGTTTATTAAAGTCCCGCATGCGCGTTCTATAGTATTCTTGCTCAATAAAAAATAGTTTAGAACCTTAAGTGATAAAACGCGACATGAAATATAACATTCGTTTCGCGTTTCCGATGAACATTTCAAGTTACGTGTATTGCTTTACACCCTATATTACATACATTTACACATAAGTATGATGCTCATACAGTGTTTTAGCAAAAGATTGTATAGTGTAACACCGAGGGTGTTACACACCTGTTGTTGGCTTTTCGAAGAAGATGAATAATGTAAACAAGGATCTTGTGATACAGGAGCCTGTAGAATCAATTGCCTTTTGGCAATAAAGAGCAACAACAACCCCATATAAAAGTTCTAGTAGCTGAGGCCATAGAAGGTCTCAAAGAATTAGTAAACCAGTTTTATGATGACTATAAAGTCTATGTTAGTAAAGAAATTCAAATGAAGGGTGATCCTACCTCATTTGAAGAAGCCATGAGAAGCGTTTACTCGTTTAAATGGCAAGAAGCTATGAAAGTTGAAATAAATTCGATAAATACCAATGATGTTTGGGACTTAGAAGTAATTCCTAATGGAGCCAAAATAGTAGGCTGTTAATGGATCTACAAGACAAAATGTGACTCCAAAGGGAATATAGAAAGATATAAAACACGACTTGTGGCAATATGCTTTACGTAAAGAGAATGAATAGATTACAATGAGAGTTTTCTCTCCAGTCTTATGTAAGGATTCTTTTGGAATCATAATGGTGTTAATGGCATATTATGATTTAGAGTTACATTAGATGGATGTAAAGACGACATTCCTCAATGGGGATTTATATGAAAACGTTTACATGGCACAACCCAAAGGTTTTGTCATAGAAGAAAAAGAACATATGGGATGTCGCCTGTAGAAATTTATTTATGGGTTAAAAGTAAGTCTCCAGACAGTAATATTTGAAGTTGATAAAACGATAAGAATGTTACGGTTTTAAAGAAAATGAGAAGGACAATAGCGTTTATGCGAGGATCAAGAATGGAAAATTCATTTTCCACATCATGTGAATAGATGACATTCTACTTATTAGTAGTGATGTTAATCTGTCATTAGAGAAGAAGTTTTGTCCTCAAGTTTCAATGTGAATGATCTTGGTGAAGCGTCATTGGTTCTAGGAATCAAAATTCACCAAGATAGAAGAAAATGAGGTATTAGGACTATCACGAAGGCATACTTAGAAAAGATTCTAAAGAAGTAAAGCATGCATGCGAGTAAACCTACGCCTGCTCCTATAGTCAAGGGTAATAGATTTGGGAACTTTAAGTGTTACAGGAACCGATATGAGATCGATCAAATGAATATGGTTCCATATGCATCAGTTGTTAGAAGCTTGATGTGTGTACAAGTACAAGTAAGAACTTATCCTGACATAGTTTATGTATTCGGGATATTTTGGGAGAAGTCCAGTTCAGATATAAATCACTGGAATGGAGTTGAGAATGTCTTACAATTTTGTAAAGTATTATAGGCCTCATGCTGAGTAAGAAAGAATAAGTACTCTCAAATAGTTGAGTGTACAAATATTAAGTCATGGCGAGATGTATAGTGAAATCCACAGTAGTTGTTAACACTCGCAGTTGGAGTATTATTGTGGAAAAACTCCAAAGAAATAGTTGTAGTGTCATCAGTGATGCATACCATAGTATAGCTTGACATGAGGCTTAAGGAACAAGCAAAAGGAGGTTAAGTGAATTTGTACCCGGATTTAACAATGGTAGACAACAACAATAACCATTTAAAGTAAGTTAACTCCTAGGACAACAGGTCAAGTGTGCTGCCAAACACATTGACACTAAGTTATTGTTGTAAAGGAGAAAATTCAGAATCATTCTGAAAGCATTGAGCACATAAGTACCGAGTAAGTACTTGCAGATTCACTTACCAAAGGCTAACCACCCAGTGCATTCAGAAAACACACAGTCGACATGGATTTATGGGAAAGCCTATGATTTCTGGATACTAAGGGTCTAGTTGAGTATTTGTTTTAAAACAGAGAGGTGCATTGTAGCTGTTAAATCTAATGGCAACTGACCGTGACGATTAGGCACGCTTTATGCACTGATCTGTGATGGAATGAGAACAAGATAAAGTAAGTTAAGTTTAAGTCATAAGGTGAGATAAGGGGAAGAATGTTAGTTTGATCTCCACCAATTGGCCCAACGGCCAATCGGACCCCTTGACCGCGTCCTGATCGGGGACGCTTAACCGACCATTGGTCGGCAGGCCCCTGTCACATAACGCTATATAAAGAGAAAGGTGGGGGCCAGGGCACACGTGACGAGGTTTACCGCCGCCACTAACCCACCGAAGTAACCCTAGAAGGCCCCTCCGATCGTGGACAACGCTGCAAGTGACGAGAAGCGTCGTCGACCGCGTCGCCGGCACCTGGACTACACCGCTACGCACTACGTAACCGCTGCCGTAGCAATTTCTTCCCCTCCACCTCCTCTGCCAAGCCCGAAGATATGGGTCTCTACTCTGTCTCCCTCTCCCGAGTCTATCTCTCTCTCCTAGGTCATGTACTTGATAAATTTGAACTAAATAGAGATGAATCCACCCACTAATCTACACCTAGATGATCCTAAGCACTTAACACTCTCCTCCGATTTGGTTTATGAACATATATGTTCATGCTGTGTCTATAACTAGCAGACATGAGCATGAGGAAACAGTTCATCTTTCAATCCAAACCATCCATGTACGCCTTGCAACACGCACAAGATTTCTTCACCTGGGACCTTTGTCCAGCCATGTTCACTTTTTAACTGAAGGATGGACGGACCGGAACCTGCAGAAAATCTCATGATCTCCTCTCCTGGCAACTAGAACTAGCACTAGCATGCACAAAAAACAACACATGAACACTGAATTTTAACATCTGAGGAACCGATTATCGCCACCACTTGAGGAAATGAAATGTCCATGTTTCAGAGCAATACCTAAGTGGAGTATCAACATTGCTCTATCACTGTCAGTATCGCAGCTTCATGGCTGCAACTGCAATTCTACGGAAAGAAAACATAGCAATTTTCTCCTACAGCAAGGATGACAGTACGGCACGCACATCGGTGTTACTTATCGGCCTACCGATCGTCCCTTTTGACAAGAGATCTCGTCCCATCCCGTTCCGATCCGTGCAAAAGCGTACGGCACTGTTTCCTTTCTCCCACTGTTTTTCTTGTGCATTCGATCGTTTCGTCATTATCTCGTCACAGAAGAACGTAGCACGGCTGGTTGTTGCGTGTTTTACTGCCGGCGGCGTACAGTACCGCTCCGATCCTGCACACCTTTTATTTCACTGGCCTTTTCTTGAATATGAACACTGGGGCGTGGTACACACACGTACGTACTCGCGCCACCATCGATCTCTCGTCCAGCAGTGCACGGCGTGGTGAGGGTTGAGGCACTGAGGCCCCAGCCCAAAAGCAACGCGACAAGGGAGGGAAAGCCCGTCCCGTTGCTTTGCAGTTTTCGCAAGGAACGCATTCACTCCCGTCAGGCATCGCAGTAGCAAAGGGCACGCCGATGTATTCTTTCTTCCTTTTTTAAACTTTTTTTTGTGTGTCTTATTAGTGTAATAATAGTGTTCGTACTGATGATGTGTAGCCTCATCATACTAATCCAAATTGGAAACCGTACTGGTCAAAATTAGAAGTAAACCGGTTGGTTTTGAGTAGTACGTACCTGTTGGTATATAAAAGCCAACACCGCCGGGCTCGCATAGTTTCCAGCACATACTCTGTCGCTTGGAAGCACTGTTGTTGCTTTTCCTTCGTATACACAGGGATGGTGATTTGCCACTGAAGCACTGTTGTAAGAATAACACAATCACTTACAAATGTTGCTGGAAAATGGTAGGGTACTGTTCTCCTTTGGGATTAGCCAAAGGCCAAGGGATATTTAACTTTTTATCTTTTTACAGCTGACGCTCTAAAAATCACTATTAGAATGACACCTATACTTCTACCACCGGTAAGAAAAGATTTTCTCAGTTCTCTCTAATTTTACTAATATGACGAGACATGCCAGCCTGCTAGGCCACTCGAAAAAACTAAGATGCCCCTCCCTTCACCCCATCCATTTCTTCCTCCTCCATTATCCTCCTCTTCTTTGCCCTGCCCTGCCAGCAAGTGGTATGATTAGTATACGGTATTGATGAAGAGTTTTTTTTAACCTGATATTGATGAAGAGTTGAGGGAGTGAGCATCTCCGAGAGTTCCCAACATTTCTCCTCAAAACTATAGAGTTTTTCGGCTCGCCAAAAATTATTGGGAGGAATAAATAAGACCATCTTCAATAGTTTTCAATAATTTAATTCTAAAATATAGGAGATGATTTTTATACTAGGAATTATATACTATTTCTAAATTATTCTAACTACTTTTATATATTCTTTCTCTCTTGTATATTTGCATCAGAAACCCTTTCTTACTCTTTATTCTTTCTCACACCCTCTCACCTTTAGATTGGCCTTTATGATATGTGCGTGGTAGACACGCACGATTGGTTTATTTTTCTAAGCGCGGAAAGATTGGGATGTGGGATTGAGAACTGTTGGAGATGTGTTTTTTATTCTTGTCAAAAATCTTAGATTGAGAGGCTTTATAGAAAACTCTTGGAGATGATCTAAAATATTTGGTTTGGTGGTTGAGGCTTAGACGGAGAACTGGAGAAGAAACGGACTAAGTCAATAGTTAAGGGGTTAAATGGACTGTTCCATTGGGCAATATATGGGCTATCTTATTTGTTGCTTACGGAACTCAAAGTTTGTTCTATAAATAATGGGCCTTCTTTTTCTACGACGCGTGCAGCTTCTATGGGCCTTTACAGCCCGTTAAATTCGTCCGTGCTGCGAGACCCGTTGGCGGGTGAGCCAGCCACCCCAAGTTGACGCTGCCCATCCCTGCTCTTCTGCGCTCACGGGCACGCTACCCCAAGTCCCCAGCCACCTCTCCCCAAGCAGTCGAGCACCCTCCTTGTACGTGTCAAGTTTGCTCTCCTCTCTGCCTCCGCGCTCCGCCGCCTCCCACCCGCGCCGCATGTTCGACGAAATGGAGCAGTGGGACGCTCTGGTGGATGCCGCGCTCGCGACGCTGGAGGCCAGGAGCCTGCTACGCGCTACGCGACCCATCGCGCTCGCGTCGCCCCCGCCCCCCGCGACCCCACAGACCTTCGACGGGCCGGGGCCCTGGGACCGTGCCGCCGTCGAAATCCGGCTCGACCGCAACACCCTGCACCAATGGCTGGCCGAAGGTCAGCGCCAGCCAAATCTATATCCCTCTGTGGCGCATGCCAAACTCGTAGTCACTGTGTTCTCCTCTTTGTAAGATTTGGTTAGGTGGTGAGGCGAGTGGACATGAAGACGAGTTGGATGGAAATCTGATCCTTTTCTCAGGGAATGACTACATGGGCCTCAGCTCGCATCCTGCAGTCCGTGAGGCTTTAGTGCAGGTGTGCCAATTCTGTGTACACTGCTTGATATATCAATTATTTTGAATTAATGACCTAGTTGGTGTTTGCTAGGCAGCTCGAGATTATGGCATGGGGCCAAGAGGCTCGGCGTTGATCTGTGGGTATACTAGTTATCACAAGTTGGTGGAGGAATCATTGGCACAATTGAAGAAAAAAGAGGTACCAATTGATGTCTTCAAATTGAAATTTTTGCATAAGCATCATCATTTCTTCAGCTTTGGATTCTTACTGTGTAGTGGTTCTGCAGGATTGCCTTCTTTGCCCTACTGGGTTTTCTGCCAACATGGCTGTAATGACAGCCCTGGGGAGTATTAGCTCTCTTTTGTCCCATGGGAGAAAACCAGCAGAGTATGAGAGAATTGCGATCTTCTCAGATGCGCTGAACCATGCTTCAATCATTGACGGGATTCGCCTTTTGGAGCGGCAGCAAGAAGCGTTAGTGTTTGTCTACAAGCACCGTGACATGTTCCATCTTGATTTCCTGCTGTATGTTTCTTTTTCTCTTTGCAGTAATATTCAGTGCATTCACACTACTTGAATTAGCTGTAACTATATTTTTATAATCTCTGCAGGTCCAGTTGCTCAATGGAAAAGAAAGTTGTTGTCACAGATAGGCAAGTCATCACTGACCAAGTGTTGCTGTTTCTGTTAATGTTGATGACTAGTGATTGCTGGTATATGCATATTGTTTCTTTATTAGGCTAATAATATGAGAACCTATTTTCATTTATAATAAAGTGCAGCCTGTTCAGCATGGATGGTGATTTCGCTCCATTCCCTGAACTTGTCAAATTACGCAGAAAGTATGGGTTTCTATTGGTCATCGATGATGTTAGTATTTTATCTCCTCTCAAATAAGTTTTTGCAGATCTTTGTATTGATTGAGTTCTGTTCGCATTTTCTTTTGTCAAGGCCCATGGGACATTTGTTTGTGGTGAGAATGGTGGTGGTGCAGCTGAGCTATTTAAATGTGAAAAGGACATTGACATAGGTGTCGGCACCTTAAGCAAAGCCGCTGGCTGCCAGGGTGGTTTTATAACATGCAGGTAATATACTCTTTGAAACAATCATATTTCCTTTCTAGTGAAATGTGTTTAGGAATTACTATAAAAAAAAACTGTTTATGAATCATGATGAATATTAAACAAAGCAGATGGAGCATGTCTGTCTAAAAAAAGGATATACAAAATACACGATATGTGAGACATGTTTGACTGCAGATATATGAATGGGATAACATGCTCATCAAAGATGAGCGTGAGAATTAGGTTTACATGTTTCTGCAAACTCTCTGAGTTAATGTAGAGCTGAGTGCCAACTTCAACATGTTTCCATTCTGAGAACTTGCTGTTGTCAGCTAACTGGAAGAATTTCTAGTGCTTAGCTTCTCAGTTGGTTATCACAAATTTGAACCATGGACTCTCATGCTTATAAGTTCTTTATTTATAAAGAAGCTTTTCAGTTCGATATCACAAGTTGACTATAGGAATAAGAATATCAGTAGATAATACTGTATTTCCAGATTCTGAGATTCATGACTAAAAGCTTGCAATCTGTTGTGCAGCACTAGATGGAAGAGGCTCATTCAGTCACGAGGTCGCTCATTCATATTTTCAACTGCTTTGCCGGTGCCAGTTGTTGCTTCTGTGCATGGTAATAATATTCATGACTTAGCCCCTGTGCCAGACTGCCATTTCTTCTAGAAATGAATATTTCTTTCAACAATATGTTGAGCTGACATCCAATATCCATTAATCAACATTATTTCCAGTTACATTGAAGGAAAAGATGTACATGCTCTTTGCGCTTTCAAATTAGCCTGTTTGAGTGAGGACTTAAATGTAGCAGGGGACGTTTTCTAAATAGAGTTTTATTGATTTCAGCGGCACTCTATGTCTCAAGGAAGGAGAGATGGCGGAGATCAGTGATCTGGAGGCATGTGCAGTATTTTGCTTATTTGACCAATCTCGAGATGACTAGTCCCATAATTTCCATTGTGGTTGGAAGTGAAACAGCAGCACTCAGGGCTGGCAGGTGCCCTTATTCCCTGTTTCCTTGGTTTGCTTTGTCGATAGCTTCGTTGGTTCACGTTCCTAATATTTCGCTTCTAATACTTCAGGCATTTGCTAAGATCTGGATTTCATGTTACACCAATCCGACCACCCACGGTGCCACCCAACTCATGCAGGTTCCAGCTCATCTTCCCACTTACCAATATTCCATCATCCAGTCCTGCATGAACTTGTATACAGAATTCCTGCTAGAACTTGCTATAAATAAAAGGTCTCTTTTTCAATTCACCAATACTGTGAAGGAAGATAAACTTATCTTGGACCTCTTGGCAGGCTGAGAATCACTCTTAGCGCTTCCCATTCCTCGGAGGACATCAAAAGGCTGGTTGATGCACTCACACCTGTCAAACATAGTGAGGGGAGCTACGTGGCAGCGTCAAAACTCTAAGCGGTAACCCATGTGAGAGTTAGGAAGTGGCACTAGCTGAGATCCTGCTAGACTATATGGGAAGAGGCGGCAAGCTGGTACTGGTTGGCGCGACTAATGTACGCATTCATTATGTATGTATCACGCAGAATTTTTGTGGTGCCGTGACGCCTACGTCCTTCACCACTTATAAGCAATACTGTCTTGGTAGTCAGATATTGTTGTCGAAATAGGCGTTGTTTTAGCTCCACAATGGGAACTAGAAGCTGTTCAAAATACCCAGGCCTGTTGATTTGGCCGTGCCAGGCAAGCATGACTATGAAACTTGAAACTTATTACTATCAAGGCACTGTTACGACATTGCCAACATTTCTTAACACAAAGGGTTCATGGCGAGCACAGCGGGCACATGACGAGCATATAACGGGTACGAGGCGAACTCTGGAACGCAGACAGACGTATGTACATAGCACAGACACAAACCTTTAACACTCCGATACCTTATTCGACGAGACAGTTCAGCAAAGCTCTAGTCATGGCACGTAAGTACGTAACATCAGTGTACAAGCTCCAGCTCTGCTCTTACCCCGGCCGGCTTCTGATCTGTAGCCTGTAGGTGGCTGGGATCAGGCGTAGGAGAGCCTGGAGCTGGGGACGTAGATCCTGGCCCAGAGGTGCCTGCCTTTGATCAGGAACTTGGCCGTCTGCCGCCCGTTCAGCACCACTGGGATCATCGCCGCGCTGCGCAGCACCATGCGACCGTACACCGGCAGCTGCCCTGGCGCCACCTTCTCTATCATCACCGTCTCCACGCACGGCCCGTACACCCTGCAATGCACCATCCATGCACAAAATTTATCTAGCGCTATGTGTAGATTTATATGATCCTGCACGACCGTGCACTTATTGATGATGCTTGAACAAAAAAAAAAATCAACTTGGGCTAATTCGAATCATAGTTACTTTTGCAGAGAGCAAATTTTGTCCAGTGATTGAAAGCTTAAATCACAGCTGAAAGTTTTGGAGTCATTTGAAAGTTTTCTCGAAACTTCCAGAGTATAAAATAAGAGCCTTCACAAAGGTTTTGTAACTTCCTTTAGATCAGTATATTTTTGGAAAGTTTAATGAAAATCTTAAAGCCAAATAACTATTGTTGGCTACTCCGAAGATCTTTGAATGTTGCGGTGGACGAACAGTGAAGTTGTGGAAACATCTAAAAATGTAAAATGCGGATATTTTTCTGGTATGATCGGAACCCGACTCGATCTGGTGTTTGATCAAGTCTGCCTAACCCCCCTTCCATGACCGTCAGTGACTGGAGCTCCTTGACTAAGGATGGCAATAGATTGGGTGTGGTGTGGGTGGAGCAAATACCCGCTTGCGATAACACCCGCAATGCCTAACCCCCCCTTCCATGACCGCCAGTGACTAGAGCTCCTTGACTAATGATGGCAATAGATTGGGTGTGGTGTGGGTGGAGCAAATACCCGCTTGTGATAACACCCGCAAAATATTGTCGCATCCATCCTTGACACAACCTGTGAGTGCAATTTTGCACCTGCGTCCGCGCCCGTGGGTTTTGGGCACCCATCGGGTGCATTAATCTCACAAGCAATATATCATCATGATCACATTAATAATTATAGAAAGTTGAAAACAAGCAAAGTTTGTCATCTATATATAGCAAAATCTAGTCATCTACACATATGTATCATATATAATTATACAAGTTTTTAAAATAGACTAAAAATTTAATACTTAGGTGCCAAACATGTTCTTATAACAACTAGACATGGATAATTACTTCCTCCATTCTAAATTATAAGACGTTTTGGCTTTTTCTATATTCATAGCTTTTATTATGCACTTAGATATACATTATGTCTAAATACATTGTAAAAGGAATGTATCTAGAAAAGGTAAAAAATCTTATAATTTGGAACAAAAGTAGTACATGGAATGCTCCTTATATTTCGGATCCGACCTTAGCTTCATTCATTTCGCAAAAAGTCTTATATTTCGCAAAAAGGCAAAAAGCCTTATATTTCGCATCCGACCTTAGCTTCATTCATTTCGGGACCAATCCGATGCGACACGTGGGTACGATTTAGCATCGACGCTCACACCCTAGTGGGTGCGGCGTCCGCAGACACTCGTACCTGTGGATTTAACTGCCATCCCTACCCCTGACTACGCACAAGGGAGTACTACGGGTGCAAAGGTAGCCACATACACGATCTACACATAGAGAGAAGAGAAGTGGATTGGACTTACGAGTCGAAGAAGTCCATGATGTCCTCCCTGTTAATGGGGTAGCCTCTGGAGAAGGTGATAAATAGGGAGCGGTAGTCGTCTGGCGGGGGGCTCTGCAAAGGGATCCACGGCGATGCCATCGGGTTTAGTGGAAAGGATGCCACCGTCGGGGCGGTGAGGACAGGGGAGCCGACCATAGGTGGCGCAGCAAGCACACCGCTTGTGGGCACACAAGTGCTGTTGCTGCTGACATCACAAACGGCGAGGCATACGCTCCTGTACTGGTAGGTGACGCCATCAAAGACCTCGCGGTGCCCTTCGAAGTAGCCCACGTCGTCTATGCGCTTGGTCAAGAGCGCGTTCGTGCAGGGTAGGCACCTCTCGCGGCCGTCGCCGGTGCCTGTGCCGGCCGCATGCCCATGGCCCTGGCGGGCGAGGCAGCGGAGGCACGCGATAGCCTCGTCGACGAACCGCAGCACAACAGGTCCTGGCAGCGCGGAGACGCGGCGGATGAAGTCGTGGTGGCCATCGGACTCGAGCCAGAGCCAGAACGCGATCACCCAGAGCATCGGCACCGGGTCCTGGGCGAGGTCGTGCACTAGACGGTGGAACAGGTCTCTCTCGAGCTTGTGGAAGAGGATCAACTTCTCCATGGTGGTCAAGCTGGCCATGGTGATTGTCGACAGAGCTCCCGGGCGCTCTGCAAACAACAACGCCACGGCACGGGACCACGCCTCGATAGACAAGTCACTAGACAAATAAAGGGGAAGGGCATGCAACCCAGGTGAAGAAACACACAAGAGCCACTTCTATCGGCCACGGCCACTGAGAGAAAAGCAAGCATGAATCCAAGGGGGTTGTTGCTTGATGGTGGCTACAAGAGACAAATGAGTGCACACGAGGGAGCATCATGCATGGCGCTGTGGAAGCCTTAACGCTACTAACCATCTCGCATTTTATGGAGGCTTTTGTGCATCAGTTTCTCTTTTCTTTTGGCAATACCTGGGTTAGGTGCATATATAAGTTTTTATTTACCTTCAAGTTTCTTTTATCTTTTTTTATATTTGGAATATTTGAGTTAGGTACGTATAACTCACTTTGGCTCCTTGCAAAAGAACTTCTCTAGGATGTTCACGTTGTTGGTGAAGAGACTATGCATATCCTTGTAAGGATCACCCATCCAATCACCATAATCACGAGTCACGTGAAATGATCGATAAGCTAATGAGTTATAGGAGAGGAATAATGATGGTAGACTTAACTGAACTAGCTAGCACAATATTATTCCTCCGCACCTCTATCACGCTTGTTTTCAGTTCTTGCATGGTTTTGAACGTTCCTCCATCACGTACGTAGTGGTGCCTTTTAGCGATGATCTTGTCTTGTTTGTCGACGCATTTATGTTTACCGTTGTGAATTGACATAGGCAATCTTTGCAAAAAATGTGGTCCCTCTCTCGCGTTCTTCAGTCTAGGTGATCTCCAATGGGTCTAAGTGTCTAACAAGGTCGTTCGAGTGAGGGAAGTCCTTTACGCCAGTGGGACTGCCCGCAAGGCGGCAAGGCACATCCTCGCAAGCGCGATGGGGAGCTGGATCGGAGGTTGCCAAGAACGTGATCTATCTCATCCTCTGGCTGGAGACGATCGTGGGTGTAAAGGTCCTCGATCAACGTTGTGGTGATCATGGTCCTGGTGCTTTACAGTCCACCTATCAACCACTTATATATTAGTTGACTTATTTATGACTTATTTGTTTCTCTCAATGTTTCTGAGTTCTTATGTATAAGCTGGTTGTAAAATTACAACCCGCCTTTTTTTCCACTCTGTATTATAAGCTGGACACGAGTGGTTTTAATTTGTATGAGTAGGTGTCATAAATCCATATCACATATAGGATACGGTGGGCACGAGGGTAGTTTAGGAAGTAAAAAAAGCGGGACAAAAAAAGTGGGTCGAAAGAAATGCTTTATTCTTTAATATTAGATGGAGAGATAGTGTCGGTGCGAAAAGTGACCGACAAGTAAATATTTGTAGTTTTATCGTGCATTGTGATCGAATGTGGCATAGCACTCAACGACACAGGATTTATACTGGTTCAGGCAACGTGCCCTACGTCCAGTTTCAGTCGGTCGGTGACTTTATTCCTAAGCCCAGATGCTCGAAGTTTGCTGTGGGGTTACAAACGAGTAGGGATAAGAAGGGGGTGTTAAAGGCCCGGTCAGACTCTGAACCGAAGTGACGAGAGTGACGAGTGCTCTAACGTGCGCTAAGTATTAGAGCGTACGCTCTGTGTTGCCGTTGGATTCTAGAACCGTTGAGCTGTTCGAATGCTCAGGTCAGCTAGAGCCAGAGAGAACGTTCGGTGCGGAGAGAACGTCCCCTGGAGAGGAGAGAGCGCATCCCCTTTTATAGTTAAAGGGGATGGCCTTACAAGTCAGAGAAAGAGAGAATAAATACGTGTGCTATCAAGTCTTGTTGCCCACGCTGTCGGGTACGAGACGATCGTCGACGGCCACAATATTGTTTATGTAAGACGCATGTGGCAGGCTCTACTGTGTTCGCCTAGTACGACAAACGTCGACGTCTACAATACTGTTTGTGTTCTAACACGCCTAGAAAGTTGCATAGTGCCCGTCTGGCATGGCCTGGTGGCACCGTCCTGCAGGTGTGCGGGGTATGGCAGGGTACGGTCCTTGTTATTGCGATTGACTTGAGCACCTTACCTTATCTGCTCTGCTTGATCCCTGGGCCCTCACCGAGCGGGCATCCCCGGTCGGTCGTTCCCAGTCGGCCCGACCGTGTCGGTCGGGAAAGAATCGTGAGCAGAGGTCCAGCGTATCCTCGGTCGGAAAAGGAGGTCAGAGTTGGATTGTGCCCCCACCTTGGCTAGGCCTTCCGGTCGGGGACCGAATCGTTGTCCCGGCCTGTCATTATGTATCTAGGCCGGCCCGGGAGGCACGCGTTGTCGCAACGCCGTCTGCTGGGCCGAGTTTTTATAGGGAAGCAGGTCCATTGGGGATCTCGAGTTTATGAACCCGATAGGAGCCCCCGAGCCCTTTTGAGACTTGTGTGAAGTCGTGAAGGGGCTGTTCATACTCGTTTCACGAGCGCACCTGGTGGGTGAAAGATCGTGGGTCGCCGTCGAACGAGACGGAGCACCAATCCAAGCGTCGAGCGCGGCCGAGGGGTCGGGCAAGACGGAGCGCCAACCCGAGGTGTCGGACGCCAACCCATGCGTCGGGCACGGCCGAGGGGTTGGGCGACGTGGAGCGCCAACCCGAGGTGTCGGGCGCCAACCTAAGAATCAGGCGTGGCTAGGGGTCGAACGAGATGGAGCGCCAACCCGAGGTGACGGGTGCCAACCCAAGGGTCGGGCGCGGTCGAGGGGTTAGGCGAGACGGAGCGCCAACCCAAGGTGTCAGGCGCCAAGCCAAGCGTCAGCGCAGCCGAGGGGTCGGGCAAGGCGGAGCGCCAACCCGAGGTGTCAGGCGCCAACCCAAGCGTCGGGTGTGGCCGAGGGGTCGGGCGAGGCGGAGTCGCCAATCCAAGTGTCGGGAGCGGCCAACGGGTTGAGCGCGGTGGAGTGCCAACCCAAGGTGTCAGGCGCCAACCTAAGCGTCGGGCGTGGCCGAGGGGTCGGGCGAGATGGAGCGCCAACCCGAGGTGTCAAGCGCCAACCCAAGCATTGGGCGCGGCTGAGGGGTTGGGCGAGACGGAGTCGCCAACCCAAGTGTCAGGTGCGGATGAGGGGTCGGGCGAGGAGGAGCGCCAACCCGAGGTGTCAGGCGCCAACCCAAGCATCAGGCGCGCCCGAGGGGTCGGGCAAGATGGAGCGCCAACCTGAGGTGTCAGGTGCCAACCCAAGCGTCGGGCGTGGCCGAGGGGTCGGGCAAGATGGAGTAACCAACCCAAGTGTCGAGCACGGCCGAGGGGTCGGGCGAGGCGGAGCACCAACCCAAGGTGTCAGGCGCCAACCCAAGCGTCGGGCGTGGCCGAGGGGTCGGGCAAGACAGAGCGCCAACCCAAGGTGTCAGGCGCCAACCCAAGCATCGGGCGTGGCCGAGGGTTGGGCGAGACGGAGTCACCAACCCAAGTGTCGGGCGTGGCCGAGGGGTCGGGCGAGACGGAGTCACCAACCCAAGTGTCGGGCGTGGTGAGGGGTCGGGCGAGGCAGAGCGCCAACCCGAGGTGTTAGAAGCCAACCCAAGCATCGGGCACGCGACCGAGGGGTCGGGCGAGATGGAGTCACCAACTCAATTGTCGGGCGCGGCCGAGGGGTCGGTCTAGTTTCGTGCATTACCCTGTTCGTGGTTTTCGCAACCGAAGGGGTTGAGCTAACATCGCTTGCCTCGATGGCTCGAGCGACGTGCTCGGTGAGCTCAATAACGGGTACGTTCAAGTGGAATCCAGGTCAGTTGTCCGTAACAGGGTTGGCATAGCCCTCATATGGCATTCCACTACTCCTTAACCCACCTCTCTGCAGATGCCCGAGCCGTTTCAGAGACCGACTCAGGTGGCCCACTGGGATGGAGATTCTATGGGCATGGCTTGAGGTCAGGATCGAACGAGAAGGTCGAGATGACCCTATCCGCTTTGGAGCGGATCGGGCGGGGGGCACTGGGGCTCATTTGCGTTTTCTCCCCTAGCTCTATTTGATGTGAGGTGGCCTCGAGCCATTTGCGGACCGGCCTTCGAACCCCGGTCGGTTGTCGCTCATATTGAATGAGGGGACTACCGCTTCATGACTCAACACGAAGCGTTGTGATGCATCAATTGCATATGCAATGCTTGGATGTATGGGATGAATGTATGGATGAATGTATGAATGCATGCATGGGAATGAATGATCATGCACTAGAAAATAAAAAAGGGGGTTTGGTAAAGTTACCTCGATGGCTCGAGTGAGGGGTCTGGAGAGCTCCTATCGGATATGTACGGAAGGGATCTGTATCCGTCGTTCATGACGAGGCCGACATAACCCGCGTGGGGCATCCCGCTGCTCCTTACCTGTCACCCGACAGTCGTCCGATCGACTCGGGTGACCCGTTGGCCTCTCCTCAATGGAGATTCCGTTGGTGGGTCCTTCTAAACCTTGCCTGGGAAGGCGAAGGGTCATTTGCGTGCAGTTGTGCCTTGTTTCCTATGCCCGGGTTGCGGTAGTGGTGGGCCCTACCCAGGCCATGTCCCGTTAACCAGGCGACGTTTCATTAGGTAGGGCACGTCCCATCAGCCAGGGCGCATCCCACCACATGCCTCTCCACCTTAAATAGGGGGGAAGGGAGAGGGTTTTCCTTCCATTCTTTTGCCTTTCTCCAACTACTGCCTCTTCTCCTTCCTCCTCTGTGCTAAGCCCGCTCGTGTGCCATGGCGGTTTCTAGGAGAGAGGAGGGTAGAGCGAGGGAGAGGAGAACTCACAGATTCATTCGCAAATCCGAGGCACGATGTCGAACTGGAGGCCTTCCGGCATGGATGAAGAGGTGCTGGCCACCTTCGCCGAGAAGGGGCTGCTCCTGCCGAAGGAGGTGGCGCATTGGAGGGCTCCTATGCCAGGGGAGGTTGTTCCGTGCCCCCGGGCCGATGAGGTCGTATCCTTCCTCACCTTCCACGAGCAAGGGCTCAGGTACCCCGCGCACTGGTTCCTACATAGGCTCCTCAATGAGTGGGGTCTAGAGGTGCAGCATCTTAACCCGACTGGGGTGCTGCACATCACCGGTTTTGTCACCGTCTACGAGGCCTTCCTCGGGATGGAGCCGCACATGGACCTCTTCCGATGGATCTTCAGTGGGCGAGTCCTATCCGAGGGGAAGCCGCCCAGAATCACACTGGTTGGGGGATTTGCCTTGCAGAAGAAGCCAAAGCCATCGGCGCCCTACCCTGTGTACTCCCCCTATGATTCCAACTAGGGGTGGCACGGTGAGTGGTTCTATATCAGGAACCCGGTGGAGGCACCATTCCCGTCGTTCATCGAAAGAAGGCCGGAGAGGAGGGAAAGCTGGTCGTGGGGTCCCGTCGATCGGCAGAACAAGTTGGAGGTTATCGAGGTGGAGCTTCAGAAGCTTGTGCAGCATGGCCTCAATGGGTTGCAGGTCCTCCATACCTTCTTCCGCCGTCGGGTCGCTCTGTTGGCGGAGAGAAGGTGTCCGATGTGGGAGTACTCCGGCCCGATGGATCTCAACCGCGTGTCACCAGAGGAGTTACCGAAGGATGAAGTCTGGAGTCGACTCGATCGGGTGCTACAGTTGAGGGACAAAGACTCCCTCAAAGGGATGCCCGAACCTCTGCATGCCGCAAAGCTGTCCAATTTGGTATGCCCCCTCTTCTTTTCCCATGACCCTTTTCCTTCTTGCTCTTCTTGTTTTGATTGATTTCGAGTTGCCTGCTTCGTAGGGACTCGCGGGTTATAAATCTTGGCCACATCTTCCGAGCGGGCCGAAGGGCGTAGCACGACAAGCTGCCCAGAGGGAGGCAATGCTTGCCAAGAAGAAGAAGAAAGCTGAGAAGGCTCGAAGGAGGTTCAAAAAGGAGAAGGAGATCAGCCGGTGGGTCCGAGGGGCGCGAGAGCCAAAGCGATGTGGAGGCAGAGCTTGAGTCAGAGGAGCCCATGGAGATGGGTGGCGACACGAGTGCCTCTAAGGATGAAGGAGACAGGGGCACTGTTGTGACCTCAATGGAGCACCGTGAGCCCACAGCCACATCCATCAGTGGCGAGCGTGATATAGAGATGCGCGGCAATGTTTCTAAGTCAAGGAAGCATGCCACGAGCGAAGACACTGCCCTCGAACGAGAGGTGAAGCGAGCGTGGTCGCCACGCCCTTTGGAGGAGTCATCGGCTTTGCGCCCCCCTGCTCCGAGTGTGGTGGACCACACCATTCAGTCAGAGGGATGTGATCGTTCCCCTATAGCTTTAGGGTCGGCGTGTGTGCATGACCCCCAACGGGGAGATGCCCTGCCAGTTGCTCCCGTGGTTTCGCCATGAGCTAGCGGTCGTGGTCGTGCATGGGCCGATCAGGGACCGGTCGGGTCGGCTCCTCCCTCGGTCGATACGAGGGGGCATGGGTCACGACCCACAAGCGGTCCTCATCTAGTCAGCTCATTGCTAGCCGATCATGGCTTTAGGGCTCTACCACTGTCATCTAGGTATGCATCCATGCTCCCTTTTGTTCTCATAGTTGAGTTTTTGAGTGTGACTAACCTATGCTCATTTGACAGCAGTCAGGGGATGGCGGGACTCGAAATCTCCCCACCTCCCATGCGAGAGGAGTGGAGACCCAGCCTACAGTGGGTTGCTATGAGCAGCGGAGGAAGCAGGCTAGTGGCGGTGCGACCTTCCTTACAAGGGGTTGTGTCTTCCCGGTCGGTCACGAGTACGGTGGCAGCGGTGGCGGCGGTGATGGCGATGATCCCCGTGGCGACGGGGGAGGTTGAGTCAGAGGTGACTCTCACGGTCCCTCCCCCGATGGTTGCGAAGGAGGAGAGGAGGGAAACCGGTCTCCCTGCCTAGCCCGGCGGAGGAACGCACGGTTTGCCTGCCTGGTCGGAGCTAGAGGGGTCCGGAGGAACCATGGCCAGACCAAAGGTAGCGCATCCATCGGTGGGCCATCGAGCCCTAGCATAGGAGATCCCTCTCTCCTATGAGGAAGACACTAGGGTGGAGCCATCGGCCATCCCGTCATCCTAGGAGCTGGTGATAATCCGGTCGTCGCATGATACTGCAGTGGCTGGATCTTCTTGTGGGTCAGGGGCGACCTGAGAGCTAGTGTGGCCTTGCCCTAGTGAGCTGGGAAAGGCCTGGTTCACCCTTTGTGACGAGGAGGAGGTGAAGCTCTGGCTCCTGCTTGGGGAGAGAGGACTATCGATGGAGTCCGACCTTGCCCTTACCAAGGTGAGGCTCAAGGAGCCCTTGGAGAGGGTTGAGGTCATCCATCATGCCATGACAGTCGACCTACCATGCATTGCAGAGGTAAGCTGTCTGTGTTTTTGGTGTTTGTCCTTGCTCCTTGGCCTTTCAATGGTTGTCTCAGCATGCCTTCTTCTTGCCCCACTGGATCTGTAGATGATGTTGATCCGTAAGTCTCAATTTCTTTGGGAGGAGAATGGTTGGATGGAGCAGGAAGCAATGGTGTCATGGCGAGTCGATGTGCTTAGGCATTAGCTAGAGTTTGCCCACCGTGAGTCCTAGGATCGGGCGGCCGAGGTGACGGGAGCACGGGCGGTGGAACTACGTGCGGTCGAGTGGGCAACTGTTGTCGAGCGGGAACTTGACTCGGCGAAGGTCCACTTGGTGGAGATCGAGGTGGCACTTCAGAAGTCATTGGAGGCTCTAGAGGTAGAGCAGAAGGCCCAGTCGAATGCCGAATAGGAAGTGGCTGCGCTCTAGGGACAGATGCTCAGGGCAGAGGAGTCAAACGCTCGACTGCTTGAGAGGGTGACCCGGTAAGAGGAAGGGCTCTTGATTCTCGAAAGCGCCCGCCTCGGTACGTATCTGTTCTACCTTTGGTTGATACCTTGATTTTTCCTTTCCTTTGCTTCTGAATTTGTCATCTTTTTCTAGAACTGGGTGGAAAGATCAGCTCTCTGGAGCAGGAGCTAGAGATGGCCAAGGCAGCGGTCGGTCGGGGCACGGAGGCGCTGGCCTAGTCCCTTGAGGAGCAACGCACTCTTGAGGGAGAGCTCGACCAGATTCGTAACGTCACGCAGGTGGTCGTCTCTGAGGTGTTCGGGTCGGGACCAAGCACCAGTACGCCTGCCGTCCAGTTGGCGGAGGTCCCGAATGAAGTTTGGGCGCTTATCTCCGATGACATGTTCTATGGGACGTCGGGGGTGCTGACCTCGGTGGTGACCCATCATCCTAACTTGGACTTCGCAGCCATCTATAGAGGGTACACCGATGGGTGGAGTGCAGATGAAATCCATGCGCTGGGGGAGAGCTTGGTGCCATATGCACAGACGGTCGCTGAGTAGGTCACCGCGTAGTGGGTGATGGAGGCTCGTCGTTCGAGCGTGGCTGAAGACGCGCGTCGGGAAGATGTCATCCAGCCTATGGAGGGAGTGGAGACCGGGTCGGACGCGAGCATCGTCCCGCCCGGAAGCGAGCTACCTTTGTCCTCATTGACAGTACCATCAGCCGATGCCGCTGGGAGGCCATAATATAGTTTAGAGTAGAAATAGTCAGTACATGTAAAATACGAGTTCATGGGGAAGCCCTCGTGTGAACAGTTTTACACTCGTGAATATTTGAAATTCATTTTGTGATGAAATCACTCGTGAGGGGAAGCTTGTCCCATCCACCCTTGTTTTTACCCTAGCGTAGTTTTGTTTTTTGTCCTTTCTTTTTCGCACCTGCCCGTTGACCCGTAAGCTGCAACCTTAAGAACCCGGGCATGGCCCGTGAGGCTCAGCTGCTCGTAACCATAGGTCATGGCGGATCGGTCGGGAGTTTAAAATGCAAGTTACGTAGGGTAATCAAAGGAACGGAATGCCCTTTTGTTTGGGCAACACCCTTTCATTTGGGTGAAAAGTATTACTATATGATAATAAAAAAGGAGGGTGGTATCGCACCCCCGTGCTCCCTTTCGTTTGGGCAAAAAGTATTACTATATGATAGTAAAAAAGGAGGGTGGTATCGCACCCCCGTGGAGCCCCCGAGCGACCCAGGCCGAGAGTGCTCGGGCTAGGGCGATGTAGGAGCAAACGTTGGATGTAAAGAAAAGGTAAGACCGAGCTTTAGGGGAAGAAATGACGTAACTGTTCAATGTTCCATGTGTTGGTGAGAACGTTGCCGGTAGGCGCTCGGTTGGATCACCTCTATCACCATGTAGAGTCCTTCCCATGGTGGAGAGAGCTTATGTTTGTCCTTGGTGGACTGGGTCCTCCTGAGTACGAGATCACCGACCTCGAGGATCCTCCCCCTAATTTTTCTTTCATGGTACCGGCGGAGAGTTTGCTGGTAGTGAGTGGAGCAGATGACGGTCGTCTCATGAGCCTCCTCAAGCAGGTCGACCGCGTCTTACTAAGCCTCCGTGGCTCAGTCTCAGTTGAAGGCCTTCACTCTTGGGGCGCCGTGATCGAGCCCGGAGGGCAACACTGCTTTAGCTCCATAGGCTAGGAAGAAAGGTGTGAACCCCATGGATCGATTCGGGGTTGTTCTTAGGCTCTAGAGGATCGCTGGGACCTCTACAACCCATCACCCGACATACTTATTGAGTTAGTTGAAGATGTGGGGATTGAGTCCTTGGAGGACAATGCTATTGGCCCGCTCAACCTGATTGTTAGTACGCAGATGTCCGACCGAGGCCCAATCGATCCTGATGCTATATCTGTCACAGAATTCTAGGAACTTCCCAGTGAAGTTTTGTCCCGTGGTCGTGATGATACAATTTGGAACACCGAACCGATAGATGATGTCAAGAAAGAACTTGACGGCCTCTTCTGAGCAGATATTAGTGATGGGCTTCACCTCTATCCACTTGGTGAACTTGTCCATCACTATGAATAGGTGAGTGAAACCGCTCGATGCCTTTTTGAGGGGTCCGACCATGTCGAGGCCCCAGACTGCGAATAGCCAGGTGATGGGGATGGTTTGAAGCTCCTGCGCCGACAAATGAGTTTGTCGAGCGTAGAACTGACATCCCTCACACCTATGGACAACCTCCTCTGCATCTCATAGCGCAGTGGGCTAGTAAAAACCTTGGCGAAAGGCTTTGCCGACCAGTGACCTCGGGGCCGCGTGATGTCCGCAAATTCCAACATGGATCTCGAGGAGGAGTTGTTTTCCTTAGTCGGTCAGAATGCACTTCATGAGTACTCCCGACGGGCTCCGCTTGTAAAGTTCATCATCAATGGCGATGAATGTCTTGGCACGTCGAGCGATTCGTCGTGCTTCAGTCCTTTCCGAAGGAAGAACCTCCTCGAGGATGTAGGTGAGCAGTGGCGCTCTCCAGTCAGCCTAATCGAATGCCACCACAGCGACGTCGGCAGGCGACGTTGCTATGGAGGCGCCAAGGTCAGAGCCCCCGCGCACTTGGTCGGGGTCAAGACATGTTGGGAGGTCGGAGCCCCCGAGTGCTAGATTAGTGTTGGAGTGCATCTGGATCAAATCCTCTAGAGCGCAGGCAGATGGCTCATGGAGATCATTGATGAAGACCCCATCTAGAGACGGAGCCCGCCTGGCAGTCAATTTTGTGAGGAAATCGGCGGCATCATTGTCCTTTCGGGGGACATGATGCAGTTCGATCCCTCGAACTTGTCCTTGAGCTTGCGCACCTCCTGGAAATATGCTACCATGAGAGGGCTCTTGCAGGAGGACTCCTTCATGACTTGGTCGACGACCAACTCTGAATCGACGACGATGCACAGTCTGTTGATGAGGGCCTCATACTCCGCAGCGTTGTTTGAGGCTAAGAAATAAAGACGGATCGCGTAGCGGAGCCTACTCCCATATGGGGAGATCAGAACCACTCTAGCCCCTGAGCCAGGCACCATGACCGACCCATCAAAGTACATCATCTAGTACTCATGTGTGACGTCTGGGATTAGGAGCTGGACTTCCGTCCATTCGGCGATGAAGTCGACGAGAGCCTGAGACTTAATAGCAGTGTGAGGGATATACCTGATGTCGTGGCCCATGAGCTCAAGAGCCCACTTGGAGATCCATCCCGTGGCATCACGGTTGCAGACGATGTCTCCCAGTGGGTACGAAGTGATGACCATGACTTTGTGGTCGGTGAAGTAGTGTAGGAGCTTCCGGGTCGCCATCAACACGGCATATAAAAGCTTCTGATCCTAGGGGTATTGAACCTTGACGTCGAAGAGTACCTCACCGACAAAGTATACCGGTCATTGGACCTTTAGTGGGTGTCCTGGCTCCTCCCTCTTGACGATGAGGGTGGCGCTTACAACATGGTTGCTTGCCGTGATGTAGAGGAGGAGGGATTTTCCCTGTTCGAGAGCGACGAGGATTGGGGCCGACATCAATGATGCTTTGAGGCTTTCCAAAGCCTACTATGCCTCCTCTGTCTAGATAAATGCGTCTGTCTTCTTGAGAAGTTTGTAGAGAGGCATCCCCCATTCGCCTAGTCGGGAGATGAACCGGCTTAGGGTGGCCAAACAGCCGGTGAGCCTCTATACGCCCTTGATGTTGCATATAGGGCCCATGTTGGAGATGGCCATGATTTTTTCAGGGTTGTCTTCGATGCCACGCTCGGACACAATGTATCTGAGCAGCTTCCCCTTTGGAACCCCCGAAAACACAATTTTCGGGATTCAATTTGACGCTGAACCTTCGGAGGTTCACGAATGTTGTGGCCAAGTTTGCGATTAGGTCACTGGCTTAAGCCGTTTTCACCACTATGTCATCTACATAGACAGTGATTGTTGGTTTTGGCCGCTTGACTTGGTCAGGCTGGTCGGGCGGCCCGATTTGGTCGGCAAAGCACCGCTGCATGCACCGTTGATAGGTGGGGCCAACGTTCTTTATACCGAAAGACATGGTTACGTAACAGTACTAACCATACGGGGTGATGAATGAAGTCATGACCTGGTCGGACTCTTTCATTGTGATCTGGTGGTAGCTAGAGTAGGCATCTAGAAAGGAGAGAATTTTACATCCTGAGGTGGAGTCGATTATCTGGTCTATGCGTGGCAAAGGAAAATGGTCCTTTGGACATGCCTTGTTGAGGCCAGTATAATCAACACACATTCTCCATTTCCCAGTCTTCTTTTTAACAAGAACAGGATTGGCTAGCCAGTCGGAGTAGTATACCTCTTTGATGAATCCAGCTGCCAGGAGTTTGGCGATCTCCTCGCCTATGGCCCTGCACCTCTCATCGTCAAAGCGACGTAGGCGTTGCTTGGTAGGCTTTGAGCCTAGGACGAGGCGTAGTGTGTGCTCAGCGACCTCCCTTGGTATGCTCATCATGTCACAAGGTTTCCACATGAAGACATCACGATTGGCGCGTAGGAAGTCGGCGAGCTCGCTCTCCTATTTGGCCGAGAGCTTGGTCCTGATCCACACCGTCTTGGTCAGGTCGGTGGGGTCGATCCCCACCGCCTTAGTTTCCTCGATCAGGTGGAAGGCACCCGAGGACGTCGGCTCGTTGCAGTTAGGGACTGCTGGAGTCAACGAATTCCTGAGCTCCGGGAGCTCGGTGGAGTTGATGATGGTAGTGGCGAGCTCGTAATGCTCGCGGTCGCACGTGTAGGCGTGCGAAAAGGTGCTACCCACGGTGATGACGTCGTTCGGCCCCGGCATCTTCAACTTGAGATAGGTGTAGTTGGGGATCACCATGAACTTGGCGTAACATGGCCGTCCCAAGATGGCGTGGTAGGACCCTAGGAAGTCCACCACCTCGAAGGTCAGGTCCTCCGAGCGGAAGTTGGCTTGGTCACCAAATGTGACGGGCAGGTCGATCTGGCCGAGTGGGTACGCTTTCGTCCCTCGGATCACGTCGTGGAAGGGAGAGCTCACTGGGCGGAGCTCTGACTGGGGGATGCACATGGCATCGAGGGTGTCGACGTAGAGGATGTTGAGGCCGCTGTCTCCGTCCATCAACACCTTGGTGAGGCGCTTCTTGCAGACGATGGAGTCAACAACGAGCGGGTAGCGACCCAATCGGGCAATGTGGGAAGGATGGTCCCTCTGATCAAAAGTGATCGGGGAGTCCGACCAGCTAAGGAAAGTGGGGACGGCCGACTCGGCGGTGCATGCCTCTCTATAGCGTACCTTGTGTTAGTGCTTGGAGTGGATGGTGTCAGATCCCCCAAAGATCATGAGGCATTCCTCGGGGTTGGGGACGCCGTCGTCATCCTTGCCCGCCATGCCTCCTTTTTTGGCCTCCTCCTCCTTGCCTTTCCCTTCCTTTGGCTTGCTGGCCTACCATAGAAAGCGCTTGAGGAGCTCGCAGTCCTTGTAGATGTGCTTGACAGTGTAGGCGTGGTTGGTGCATGTTCTCTCCATGAGCTTGTTGAAGTGGTCGGGCTAGCCCTGCTGGGGCTGCTTGCCCGCATGATCGGCTGCAGCGACCAAAGCTGGGTTGGTCGGTCTACGCCGATCCTTCTTGCTCTTCTTCCCCTTTTGTGAGGAGGGGCCCTCGCCTTGCTCCTTGCGCTTGGCCTTGCCCCTATCCCGACCGCTGCTGAAGACCACCCCAACCGCCTCCATGCCGGAGGCGTGGTTCATGGCGATGTCGAGCAGGTCGTGGGTGGTCTGAGGCTTCACACAGCCAAGCTTGTGGATCAAGGATTCGCAGGTTGTCCTGGAAAGGAACGAGCTGATGACGTCCGCATTGACGACATCAGGAAGGGAGTTGCACCGCTTTGAGAACCTACGGATGTAATCCCATAGGGACTCGTTGGGCTCCTGTTGGCAGCTCTTGGGGTCCTAGGAATTCCCAGGGCGGACATATGTCCCCTAGAAATTGCCGACGAAGACTCTCTTGAGATCCGCCCAGTCACAGATGTTGTCGGGTGAATGGAATTTGAGCCATGCTTGAACATGCCCCCCACGCAAATGGGGAGGTATTGGATGATGAAGTGGTCATCATCCACTCCTCTGGCTCGGCAGGTGAGCTAAAAGTCTTTGAGCCATATACCGGGGTTAGTCTCCCTGGTGCATCTATCGATATTGGTTGGTGGTTGAAAGCGCTGTGGGAACGACGCTCTCTGGATGCAACGATCGAAGGCCCGTGGCCCTGGGCGATCGGCGGGCTCCGGTCGTTCGACCAGCTGCCATGCCTAGGGTGCGTGTCCCAGCATCCCTCGATGGTCAAGCCAGGGCCTGTACCGCCTGCTCTCGTCGCCACTCGATAGGCGTCATCATCGTGTCGGGCATGTCATCGATTGTTGATGACGCTACGAGCGTCATGGTTCGGCCCGAGGCATTCGCGCACACATGATCGATGTGGAGCGGGCGCTGGGTCGGGCTGTGGTGTAGCCATGGCTTCCTGCCCCACACCTTGCAACTGTAGTGGCGAGTGGACGGAGCGATTCAGCTGGTGTGGCCCCAGTCCCCTGGTGGGGCAAGAGGCCACGAGCCGGTGTCGCGACGTGGAGCTCTTCGCCTGTTGAATGGTGGAGGTCTCCACCAGCACCCGAAGGTTCCGGTGGATTGCCTGTTCCTGGGGGTCAGCAGGCTCGAGGAGGACGCATATAAGCATCACCATAGCGGTGATGTTCTGGTCAGCTCGAGCGAACTGAGGGGGTCGTTCCCTCTGTCCAGAATGTTGCGCTGGACCTGACGGGCGTGACTCCGAGCACCACTTGCCGGGTTACGCGCGCGTGGCGCAGCGTGCTATGTCGAGCGCGCCAGTGCAGGTGGTGGCTAGCTCTGCTACCTTTGTCGTAACTCCTCGCCGTGCTTCTACGCATGCGCGAGGGCCTCCGCATGGGGGTCCGGAGGGGTGTGAGCCTGTAGAGACTCCGCTACCACCGGTGGCTGTCCCAGAGCGTCCGCCATAGCGCACTCCCGGGACAGAGGGTGGCTAGGTGCCACGACGTCGTCGATGCTGGAGCCATCACTTTCGACCTCATCATCCACGAGGTCGTGAAAGGAGGCGGGAGCGTAGCCCGCCATCCCCATGAATTCGGATGTGAGAGGGGGCGGCGTCAGCATCGTTCGGAGCCCCCGCGCATACGCGTCTGCGGGGGATGCGAAGCCATAGGGGAACCGGTCGCAAGGTGGTCGTGGTAGGGACAACAGGGTCCCTCCGGAGAGTCGGCAGAAGGTGTTAAATAATGAGTAAAGAACAACATGTACGTTACTCACCGTGGAGTTTGAGCCCAGCATGGGCTCGACGTGAAGCGCGAGAGTCTCGACGTTGGGGTCATCGAGTGGCCTAGGGCCGGTGGACAGCGCTCCTCCTCCAGTGGACGCCGGGACGAGCGCCTCCTCGCGGAGGCGCATCATGCCGAGCCGGTTCGGCGACAAAGTCCAGACTCCTGAAGAGGAAAGTTTGGAGCGGCTGGAAGACGGGAGGAACCCACATCCCAACAGGTGAGAGTGCAGGAAACTCCAGTGAGCTGAAGTGAATCATATCGCTCGAGCCCACCACGACGAAGATGGTGGAAAGGTGGGCCATCCGATGACCAAAAGCATGAACGCACGGTGTCCTCCCCATGGACGGCGTCAACTGTCAGTGCGAAAAGTGACCAATAAGTAAATATTTGTAGTTTTGCCGTGCATTGTGATCGGATGTGGCCTAGCACTCAATGACACATGATTTATAATGTTTCAGGCAACGTGCCCTACGTCCAGTGTCAGTCGGTCGGTGACTTTATTCCTGAGCCCAGGTGCTCGAAGTTTGTTGTGGGGTTACAAACGAGTAGGAATGAGAAGGGGGTGTTAAAGGCCCGGTCGGACTCTAAACCGAAGAGGCGATAGTGACGAGTGCTATAACGTGTGCTAAGTATTGGAGCGTACGCTCTGTATTGCTGTTGGGTTCTAGAACCGTTGAGTTGTTCGAATGCTCAGGTCATTTAGAGCCAGAGAGAACGTCCAGTGCCGAGAGAATGTCCTCTGGAGAGGAGAGAGCGCATCCCCTTTTATAGTTGAAAGGGATGACCTTACAAGTCAGAGAAAGAGAGAATGAATACGTGTGCTACCTAGTCTTGTTGCCCATGCTGTCGGGTACGAGACGATCGTCGGCGCCCACAATACTGTTTATGTCAGACGCATGTGGCAGGCTCTACCGTGTTCGCCTGGTACGGCAAACGTCGGTGCCTACAATAATGTTTGTGCTCTGACACGTCTGAAAGGTTGCATAGTGCCCGTCTGGCATGGCCTGGTGGCACCATTCTGTAGGTGTGCAGGGTATGGCAGCGTACGGTCCTTGGTATTACGGTTGACTTGAGCGCCTTACCTTATCTGATCTGCCTGATCCCTGGGCCCTCACCGAGCGGGCGTCCCCGGTCGGTCGTTCCCAGTCGGCCCCGACTGTGTCGGTCGGGGAAGAATCGCGAGCAGAGGTCTGGCGTATCTTTAGTCGGAAATGGAGGTTGGAGTCGGACTGTGCCCCCACCTTAGCCAGGCCTTCCGGTCGGGAACGGATCGTTGCCCTGACCTGTCATTATGTATCTGGGCCGGCCCGAGAGACGCGACGTTGTCGCAACGCCGTCTGCTGGGACGAGTTTTTATAGGGAAGCGGATCCATTGGGGACCCCGGATTTATGAACCCGGCAGATAGAGATAGAGAAGAGAGTAGAGATATAGATATAGATACAAATAAAGATAGAAATAGAGATAGAAATACAGATAGACATAGAGAATAGATTAGTAGATATAGAGATATAGCCGTGATCTGGGGACATCATCGTAACGTGTATTCAACGGCAACCTGAATGTGATGTTGTGCTAGTTTGAAGACAATATCGACTCGTCCTTGATCCCCCAATTCGGTGCTAGCTTCGGAGCTGATGGTGCTAGAGAGGTAAGCAGTTAGCCTACGAATCCATATATAGATTTAATTTTGTGGGTTTCTTGTGACAACCCATAAATTTATGCCTATATATAGGTTTACGGGCAGACCGCTTGCATCCCCAGATGCTATTAGTCGCCGTCAGGAGGACGCTGCCCGCAGACTCCTTGACGGCGTCCGTCTCCTTCGTCAAAAAACATTGCGAACTAGTACTCTGAACAGAATATAATGTATGAGAACTAAACTAGGCATGAATGCATCTGTGATCTGTCTTATGCCCTATCTACAACATTTACATCTCTGATCGCTAGGACCAATTTCATGTGCACGCTTTGTGCATGGTTCTGTGGTACGAGCGCTGCATCGAGCGCATCGAAACGGAGCGCCCATTCGCGGGTCAAGTGTCAAGGCACTGCAGCGTTATTGTGTTGTGTTCGTGAGCGCGGAGTGGAGGGATGAGAAATTGTTCAGGGAGACCACTGCCGACCGCGGCATTCTTTAGGGTCAATGTACGGCCACGACATGTGCGTGCATCTCTAGATGCCTCTCAGTTCTAAGCTCGTCATGCCATTGCTAATAAGTCCGGCCGATCTATGTATGTCTGTACAGTACATCCATATGACTGATCGTGGCTAATCTGTTTCCTAATAAACCGATCATCGTAGCTGCTGTTGTATCTGACGGATACTTTTTTTTTTTGCGATTTCTGACCGATACTAAATAATACAAATCACTAGACGTGACTAATTCGCTGGGCAACAAATCACTAGACAAGGATCGAAGAAGAGCATGCAACCAAGATGAAAAATAATACAAAAAACACTTCCCCCATTGAGAGCAAAGCAAGCATGAATCCAAGGAGGTTGTTGTTTTTTGGTGACCACATGACAAGAGAGTGCACACGAGGGAGTATGTAGGACACTATGGGCATACGTCAGTGTACCTAACCACATCGTGCCTCAGATGAAAAGTCTCAATGCTACTAACCACCGCAGTGGCTTTTGGAGCTTTGTGCTACAGTTTTTTTATTTTCGAAATACTTGGGTTGGGTGCACATATATTCACATGTTTTTACCTTCAAGGTTCCTTATCTTTTTGTTTGGACATATATGAGTTAGGTACATATAATTCTAACTCTGGCTCCTCGAGAAGGAACTTTTATAAGAGGTTCATGTTGTTGAATGAAGAGACCATCCTTGTAACTCATAAGGATCATCCGATGCAATAACCATGGTGAGGGATGTGGATTTATCTATTGGCTGATGAGATGTGAGAGAGGAACAACATAGACCTAATAAAACTAGCACCATGTAGGTCATGGCAAATTATACTACTTCCATCTTCACATTTTAATTTGAATATCCTTTATGCATGCCTAGATCTTGTGAACAACTAGTATGTTGTTATAGTTTTAGAATAACTACATGCATGAATATAATACTATTTTTCTTATATAATTAAAAGAAGGTGACAACATAAGTTTGTAACTATCTTGCGCATTGAATACGACAAAAAAGTTATCGGTACGGTGACCGTACACATTACCGGCATTTTCGCGGATATATTGCCTTTGTCAACACGTAACATCAAATACAAATGCATGGACAGGCCACAAGTCAAGAACATCGTGAAAGTCACTGCCACAAGATGAAGGAAAGTTTTCAGTCATGAATTGAAATCGAGCGGAGTTTTCAAATATGAAGCTTTAGACACTTCTAAACAATTCAACGCAACAATTATTTGTCACACTAGTGATGATGTGGATAAGGATCTGCAGTCCACAATGATATGCTCAAAGTGAAGCAATTTCACCATACCATTTGCTGAGAATTTGGAAGGTAGTAACACCAGCAAAAAATTCTAACTGCCTTGCATTATGTTCCTGCTTACCCCTCTCTCTCTCTCTCTCCAGGTCTACCCCAACCTGCCAACTTGTTAGCTTTGTTTGCCAACGCTCGCTGATTCGCGCACCGCTATAACCTTTCAATATATGTTGACAACCCCAGCAGCCTCTTCTCCCACACCAAGCATAGCATCCTTCTCTCTCTCTCTCTCTCTCTCTCTCTCTCTCTCTCTCTCTCTATCATCCGTCACTCTCTCATTTCTCTCTAGATCTCTCAGCCATTATGCTTGTGAGAATTACCCAACAAAAAACAACCATGATGATTCATGTGGGACGATCAAAATATATAGGCTAATGAGTTATATATGAGAGAGGAATGATTGTAGACTTTACTGGATGAGCACATTGTGTGTCATGGTAAATTATATGGTTTTCAGCATTATGCTTACCTAGATCATGTGTGAACAAGTAATTGATATTAGAACTTTTAGTGTATCTCCATGACATGTATGTTGATTTTTTATTCTAACTAATTACAAAAGAAGTTGATACATATATTTCTGTGTAGTAGCTTGAGCAATTGGATTATACCAATATTGACAGAGAAGTCAAGATTGTAGCCGAAGAAACAACCATTTAATGGTGGTCACACTGTCCATGGCATGCCCCTCATACAGTAACTGCAGAGTAGTTGTGCACGACGCGACTAACTCGATGGGTAATAAATCACTAGACAAGGATCGGAGAAGAGCATGCAGCCTAGATGAAAAATAATAGAAAAACCTCTTCACCTATTTGAGAGCAAATTAAAGCAAGCATGAATCCAAGGAGTTTGTTGTTTGCTGGTGACCACATGACAAGAAAGTGCACACGAGGGAGCATGGATGACACTATGGACATGCGTCAGTGTACCTAGCCACATCTCGCCTCAGATGATAAGTCTCAATACTACTAACCAACTCAACCTCTTTTGGAGCTTTGTGCTACAGTTTCTCTGTTATTTTGGAAATACTTGGGTTAGGTGCATATTCACATGTTTTTACCTTCAATTTTTTTTTGTTTGGACATATATGAGTTAGGTACATATAATTCTAACTATGCTCCTCGTGAAAGAACTTCTTATAAGATGTTCATGTTGTTGGATGAAGAGGCTAACCCTGTAACTCATAAGGATCATCCGACACAATAACCATGGTGAGGCATGTGGGGTGATCTATAGGCTAATGAGATGTAAGAGAGGAACAACATAGACCTAACGAAACTAGCACCATGCAGGTCATGTCAACTCTTTTATACTTGCCTAGATCTTGTGAACTACTAGTATGATGTTATAGTTTCAGAATAAATAATTAGATGCATGAATACTTTTTTTTTTTCCTTATATAACTAAAAGAAGGTGACAACATGAGTTTGTAACTACCTAGCGCGTTAGATACGACAAAAGTTAACGGTACGGTGACGGTACACATTACCGGTATTTTTTGAATTGGATACGACAAAAGTTATCGGTACGGTGACCGTACACATTACCGGTATTTTTACGGATATATTGCCTTTGTCAACACGTAACATCAAATACAAATGTGTTAATAGGCAAGTCAAGAACATTGCCAAAGCCACCGCGACAAGATGGAGGAAAGTTTTCAGAAATCGAGCGGAGTTTTCAAATATCAAACGTTAGACACTTCTTAACAATTCACCGCAACAGTTATTTGTCACACTAGCGATGATGTGAATAAGGATCTGCGGTCCACAATGATAAGCTCAAAGTGAAGCAATCTCACTATGAGATTTTTGTACTGGTGTCATACCATTTACTGAGATTTTGGAAGGTAGCAACACCAGTACAAAAATGTAACTGCCTTGCGTGATGTTCCTGCTCACCTCTCTCTCTCTCTCTCTCTCTCTCTCTCCAGGTCAACCCCAACCTGTCAACTTGTTAGCTTTGTTTGCCAACGCTCGCTGATTCACGCACTGTTAGCTGTAACCTTTCTATATATGTGGACAACCCCAGCAGCCTCCTCTCCCACACCAAGCATAGCATCCTTCTCTCTCTATCATCCGTCACTCTCTCATTTCTCTCTAGATCTCTCAGCCATCAGGTGTACCATGGTTCTTCTAGTGTGGCAAGTCCTTGAAGCCAACCAGACTGCTCGCAGGGCATACCAGCGTGTTCTTTTTGAGTCGACTGGGCGGGATGTTGCCAAGAAGGTGATCTGCCTCCTCCTCTGGCTAGAGATGACCATGGGGTTCCAGGTCCTTGGCAGCGTGGCGACCATGACGCCTGGCGACATGTCGCTCGCGCGGGTCATCATAGAAGGGTGCGCCGTGTACAACTACGTTCTCCATGGCTGCTACGAGCAGCCGGCACCCCTCGCGGACATCCCAACCATCGTGGCCCTCTGCGGCGTGCGTGGGGGTAGGCTTGTCGACTCGAGGTTCTTCATGTTCCACAAGGACATCGTTGCGCGTGGTGTTGCCTTCATCCGGGACACCTTTGCAGCGCTCATATTCGATGACTACCTGCATGCGATGCTACGCCGGTTCAAAGATGATTCCAACTCGTTCTTGATCCCCACACCACTGCCCGCTCCAGAACTGATGGCGCCGTTCATCGTCCTCGCAAGGTTGCCACCCGAAGACTGCCGCACAGCGTTTGTCGCCATCCCCGAGTACGACCCTCTAAGCTCACAAGATATCCTGGAGTATTTTGAGAGGTACGTGTGAATCTAGTTAGAAATGTGTTTTGACAACCATCAATACAAAACATTGTAGTTTACCAGGAGCAATCTGCTCTTGTTGCTGACATATATATGTGCGCAATTTGCGCATACAAAGAATGATGAACCTACTTGAACTCTCTGCATTTTGATTATTCCTGAACTGCTAGGATTAATTTCATGTACGTATTGTGCAGGCGTCTTATGTTCGGGCCCTGCATCGAGCGCATCGACACAGAGCGGCCAGGTGCAGGGCAGGGGCCGAAGCACTGTGTCATTGTGTTCAGGAGCACCCAGCAGAGGGACGAGGCGATGTTCCAGGAGACCGCGGCGTTCTTCAGGGTCAACAACGGCGATATGTGGGTGCAGCGCTACATGCCTCCTCTGTGAACTGTGTGTCCCATGCTGAGTCTGATCACTCTACCATGTATGTTTGTGCCGCCGTATGTTGGCTGATCGGTGGTGCTACATACCAATAAATTGATTTGCTAGTCGTCGTTGTTGGTAAATCGTCGATCCGGCGAGTGATCAGGTGTGTCGTTATCAAGTTTGTAATAATGGAGTGTCAGTTTCTAGACGATTTGAAGCTACTGATGAAACACAATTTGCAGCTGTTCGCTCCTTGATTGAAAATAGTATCTGTCAACAATCACCTTTTTGTTGTGTCCTCCTCATCGCCTCATTGCCATGGTGAAAAATCAACAAGGCTACTACAGTCTGCAGGGCAGTAGTGGTTTGAATAAGAGCCCAACCAATTTTAGTTTTCAGAGTGGTTTAGAGCATGGCTAATAATTACAGCCGACTGCTGGCTGTAAGGTTCTTTGCAGCTTTCTCTTAGCTCACTTATCATATAATAGTTAGCTCTTCACTATTAATATATGACTCATTTGTCTCTCTCACAAAGTTTCTTGGTTCTTGTGTCTAAGCCAGCTATAAGCTTACAGCCCCACGTCTCCTCTCTCTCCTGTCATCTCTCCTACACCTCAGCATTTAGCTAGATTACAACCTGTTATTATACTTGCTCTTAGAGGGCTTCGTTGTCTAAAATTTAGTACTTTATATTTGTATTAGGATTTGTGCTTAGGGCAATGGTAGATATATGAAGTAACAAAAAAAACATGTGCTCAATTTTAGAGCATCCTTTTGCTTGAATTTCTGTTAACATTATTTTTAGTTAGTTTATAGTACTTAAATTACTGGTACTTTATTACATTCAGTTTTGTGTAACTTTTAGGTAATCCTAGAGATAACTAAAAATTTGAGAGTCGTTGGAGTCTGTTTACAACACCTGAATTTGACTCAACTAAATTTTTTCCACCGAATTTGATTCATTGGCTAAAATGCAAATCCAGTTATATGAAAAGAGAACAGGTGTTATACTAGCCACTAAAACATATAATTCCCGTATAGACACTTTGTAATTTTCACTAAGAACATCTCTATACTGATCGCTACTACCTGTCGGGGACCAATACTAGGGTACCCGAAGAGGAGGAGCTAATGGTCATCAACATTGATTCGTCTGAGCAGTCAAGAGCGCGACTACAGCTTCAACCGACCACCAGGTGCGCAGGCTCCGCCTTGCCCGACCCCAAGGCCACAGGCTCCGCCTCGCCCGACCCTTGGGGGCGGGCTCCGTCTCGCCCGACCCCGAGGCCACAGGCTCCACCTAGTCCGACCATTGGGGGCGGGCTCCGCCTCACCCGACCCCGAGGCCACAGGCTCCGCCTCGCCTGACCCCGAGGCTAGGGTCTCCGCCTCGCCCGACCCCGAGGTCGTGGGCTCCGCCTCGCCCGACCGCTGGGACGGGCTTCGCCTCGCCCAACCTCTGGGTCAGGGGCTCCACCTCGCTAGACCTCTAGGTCAGGGGCTCCGCCTCGCCCGACCTCTGGGTCGGGGGATCTGTCTCGCCCGACTCCTCAGGCGCGGCTCCTGACGGAAGCCCACACCGCCGCCAACCACTACGGGCCAGAAAGTACAACCCAAGGTCAAACTTCTGGCATCGTGCAGGGAGCAGGCACATCTCAACATGACCCGTGCCTGTGACATGTCACTCCAGGGAACTCACATCACCAACAGTGACGAACGCGTGGTCACTATGCTGCCTACTCCCTATACGGCTGCTGACCAGCACGCTGGTTCGCCATGTCGCCCGCCGGGGCGGAATGGGACGTCATGACCCGCTGACAACGCCAGGGCGTGGCATCAGCGGTGAACAGGCGCCCGGCGTGGAACCGTCCCTGTCACCATCTGCAGTGTCGACGGGACCCGCACAAAGGAAAAGAAAGGCCTAACAGTCCTGGAAGCCTTCCTCTCCTTGCTTCTTCTCCCTCTTTCTCTCTGTGTAACTTGCTCTTCCCCTTCGTTTATAAAAGGGGAAGCAGGACGTCTCAGGAAGGGGATGGTTCACCACTCTAAACGGCTATAGACATCAAAACACACGCACTAACACGCCTTAGGAGCATACGCATATTAGAGACTTGGGACCTGTCCCTCTCTCGCTTGTTTGTAACCCCTACTATAAACTTTCAGTGCCGGTAACACGAGCAATAGCGACGAACTAGACATAGGGCCTTTCTGCCCGAACCAGTATAAACCCCGTGTCCTCTAAGCACACCATCCGAGCCAGACGCGCAATACTAGAAATTTACTCGCCGGTGGTAACTCAAAACACCGACACTACCCCACATTGCAACCTATGTAAGGCTGATCATATATGCCTGCTAATGGTTAGCATGCACATAAAACGCCAAAAAAACAAAGCAGAAAAATCTAAGGAAAGAATCAAAGTAGAAAGGTAAACATTCTTAAGCCACTTCGTCTTATTTAGTACGGCAGACCATTCTCCACTTCAGATTTGTAAAAACCCTCAGAAAAAAAAACACTAAAAATTGAGAATCTGGTGAAGCCCTCTTCAGTTTGTTCTACACGAAATTTGGTTAAGATGAACCTCACCGTTCTTTCATAGAGATCTCTTCTCATAAAGGCCAAAGTTCGGTCAGACCTGACTTGACAGTTATTTCCTTGGGCAGATTTCAAAAGTTGATACAGATTTACTTAAATGATATCTAGAACTGATGAAATGTGAAATAGGTACACAACTACCAAGATTTTATTAACTAAATATGTATCAACAACTACCAAGATTTTATTAACTAAATATGGTTCATTCAATTTATTCTGTTAATCTTAATAAGTAACTATGGTTGCTAGAATAAAATATCGGGTTAAAAACCTCTTCTCTTCCGTTAGAATTGTATGAGTTTATCTGATGGATACTGTAAAAGGTTAAGGTTGCTTAAAATGTTGTCTATCCGTGAAAGGGCAATTGTTAGCTAGTGAAATTACACATACATTCCTTCAATAACTATTAAAGAATCTGGGCACCCCTTGTTTCATAGGCCCCATTCGTTGGTCTAAAATTTGGCTGAAACTGGCTGGTTGTTGTGAGAGAGGAACACTATAGCGACTGATTGATAAACAGTGTTTCGTGAAGAGGAGCAGCCGGCTACCAGACCAGCGAACGCGCTCATAGAGTCAAGACACTTGAAAACACAAGTACACATGAATTGTTTGAGGGTGATACTTGAGTCTCTCGTATATTTGTGTGTGTACGGCCGGTCTTGTTTTCAAATCATAAAGACCGAAAAAAAAATGTTTCATGCTTTGGTATCTTACGGTGTGGATGTGTATATGCCTTTGTGACTGTATGCACATAGTACCGAAGCTTGAAGGAATGGATTAACTTGGTAAGGACAATTAGATATAGATTGACTACATGAACATTTCTTTTGGACAGCAAATTTATCACTGCAATAGTCATTTATTTGCCAGCAACTACTAGCTGGTAGCACGCCAAAAACTGTCAAATTCAGTATTCCAGATATATACCAGCCAGTTTTAGAATTGAAAAGGCTTTGAAAGCTTTTGAGTTTACTGAAAAGTTTAGGAATTCTGTTTGATATTAAATATATGCCTCAATCAAAGTTTTCAAACTTTACAGGAAAGTAGAAAATTAAAGCAAAAGGCTTTTAAAAATCTATGTTTTGAAAGTTCTGTTGGATCAATATTATTAGAAAGTTCAGTGGTGCCGGTAGTGTGGCATTTAAGCGCTCCAGCATCTGTTGAGAAAATAATTGTTCAGGATTTATTAATAAATTAAAGGCTCCTGGAAAAAAATAAGCAGACACTCTCTCTCCATCTATTCCAAATTATAAGATATTTTGACTTTTCTAGATACATCACTTTTACTATGTATCTAGACATAGCGTGTATCTAAGTACATAACAAAAACTATATATCTAGAAAAGTCAAAATTAAATGTCTTATAATTTAGAATTAGGGGAGTAGTTGATATCTCTCAATAAATATTCTACAGGGTATGGCAGAAAAAACCAAAGAAACACTTGGCCCACTTAGAGCAAAGCTAGTATGCATTCATATGGGAAGTGTTGTTTGCTGGTGGCTATGAGACAAAAGAGCGCACGAGGAAGCATCCATAGCGCTGTGGATACATGTCGATGTACCTAGCAACCATGTCTCACATGAAAAGCCTCGACACTACTAACCTCCTCGGCCTTTATTTTGAAAACACTAGCAAATATGCCCGTGCGTTGCAATGGGAGAGAAAATCTATCAAATTTTAATAGAAAATTAAGATGAGATATTACATATCTATTTATTATATCCTTTCTAGAAAATTTAATGGTCACAATTTATTATATGATCACTATGGTAACCGCAATATAAGGGCATGCACATTTGGTGCCGCTCTGTGCCGAGTGTTGTGTGGTCGGAGTCGGAGTCTGAGTCGAAGGCCTACAGGTGGAGCCACTAAAACAACTTTGGCTCCATGTACAGAAGGATAGAAGCGCTCCTCCGTACGATCTTGTTTGAGGTGGCTTCACGATGGCAACCACAATATAAGGGCATGCACATTTGGTGTGGCTTTGTGCCGAGTGTTGTGTGGTCAGAGTCGGACCCTGGGTCGAAGGCCTACAGGCGGAGCCACTAAAACAACTTTGGCTCCATGTACGGAAGGACAAAAGCGCTCCTCTATACAATCTTGTTTGATGTGGCTTCACTTGCTCCAGTGCCAGAGCTGTTAATATAATATAACAATACTCTATAAGTTAATATTGGCAATAATATGGTGATATCCTATCAAATCTACATTGAATTAAACTACAACCTTGATAGATTTTTTCCTCCATTGTAAGGCACAAAAATAGGTACTCATAAATTTACCATCTTTATTTTTCATGTGTTTGTAGAGTTAGATATAAGTTACTTCTTTTTAGGATACATAAAACTATGTAATTATAATATCTTATTAAAATAGGCAATGAGTTAGTTGTAGTCAAAGACCTCGATTTCTATGTGGCATCTATTATGTAATTATGATATCTGATTAAAATCGGCAAGGAGCTAGTTGTTGTCAATACCTCTCTCGACTAAATTTCCACATAGCAACCCTCATCGAGGATTGCATTTGTGTATAGTTGCAACTTAAAGATACATTTTTTCATTAAGTTGACAAACTACTCGAGATTTTAGTTTATGGTTTGATTAATTAGTCCATCGACTAATCTAGGTTCTAATAATAAGTTTTATTTCTAATTAAACTTACATTAATAACTTATTAGTTGTGAGGATATTTAGTTATGAGGGATAGGGATAAAGAACGATCAAAGTTCAAAGATCCATAATAATGTATTTTTATTTTTTATGTTTATATAATAAAACGGGAGATACTCTAGAAAAGAAAAAACCAAAAGAAAAATCACAGAACGAGAAAGCTAGATATACGAAAAAAAAGAAAGGTGGGGAGACTAGCAAAGTCACGGGAATAGAAGTTTTTTTTTTACAAAATGGGAAAGAAGTTGGACACAGAAAAAAAAGAAAGACAGCTTGAAGAAAAAAGAGATAGAAATTGGAGTTTGGTTCCTTTGTAACGCACTGAAAATATAAAATAATGAATATATGGACGTGATTTTTTTACCTCCCTTTTAACATATAACTAAATAAAGAAAGCAGAGCAAAATAAAGAACGTAACTCTTATACTTTTCTATTTGATTATTAAGAGTTCTATTTAGAGTACTCAGGATCTTAGGAATCTATTTAGATTTGGATTTCTATTCCATATTAGTCTATACGCGAGCTATTCTAGCTCGTATGAGCACGAGTTATATATATAAATCTAGACAAAAGAAACTCTCCATTGTTCGGTAGTTAGAGGGAGATGGACCAAAAAAATGGATGGACGAAAAAAATAGCCTGAAATTTATTATTAGGTATAGATTCGAGTCAAGATGCATATATTAACTTTATGTTCACATTTTTTGTGAAGCACGGATTGTCCAACACCATAACCATGATGAGTAATGCGGCACGATGAGTTTCGAGAGGGAACAAGCATAGACATAATTGGATTCACATTGTACGCCAACACCTCTGATCCAGTGTGATGGAGAGAAACGGGCAGTGGTGGATTGGCAATGCAAAGCAGCAGCATGATAATGGAAAGAGTTCTGACTCCAGGTTTCTTCAGAGAAGAAGTAACAGATCAAACGTATTATAAAACTCATACACCCCTCAAAGTTTAACTTATTACAAGCACACCACTATAGGGTTCCATATGAAAGTAAAAGGCCAGCCTTTAGCTGCGAAGAAGCACATTGCTCTCGACTCTAGGGCTTTGCATGCCTTTAACATGCACTCCTTGTCGTCATCCGAGCTCTACAATAGCACCCACGACCTGAGCCACTACGTCTCTCTAAAGAGTACCTACAAAAAAGTTTTCGGGGTGCACATATCAACACTATGTCATTTATTGTGAGCCATATTGCCCAACAAAGAACTACAACACCTTTCAATACCAAGTGATTGTGCTCAGTACCACCTAGCTTTGACCAATTGTTAAACAAATGAAAAATATGTATTGGTAGTTTAGTTAAAAACATATAATACACAACACTTAAAAAACAAGTGTTGGATTGTTTCGATGTTGCTACAAAAGCAGCATGTCTTACTAGTATTCAAGTTTCTCCTACCTAGTTTGTCTTTTATAAGTATCAACCTTTATTTTTAAGATATTTATTTTGAGCTAATTTTGCCACATTCCTCAAATATTAAAAAGTCATTTACTTAATAGGCACTTGTTTTGTAAATCCAAATTCTGTATTACCCAAACCACCTTGTTTCTTTGGCTGACACAATGGGACCTAACTGGCCTATATTTCTTCTTATGCCTCTGCCAAAAGAAGCTAGATTTGTAGTAGTCGATTTTTTAAGGACAACATGAACATAGGTAAACTAGATAGAACATAATTAATCAGCACTAGCCTACCCTCATACGTACGTGTTTACCCTTCCAGCCGCTTAATTTTCTCTCTATCCTATTTTCTATCATTTTATGATCTTTATTGTCCAATTTTCTAGAGATCATCAAAATTCCAAAATAGCGAAAGGGGTAAGGACGAGTGCTACAACCAAAGAGTTGTGAATCCAAATCTTTTGCTAGAGCAAAAAATGATCTCTCTTTTGTGAAAGTTAATTTTAAGACCTGATGATTGTTCAAAGGCACAGAGCAACAATTTTGCGTTGCTGGAGTTTTGCAAAGGCTTAGGAAAGTTCCGCCCCTCCTCTTGAGCCTGTAGATTGTCAGTAGAGTCTTTTGTGGGAGGTGAGGTCATTCTTTCTATCTTAGTAAAAGGCATGAATATTTTTCTAAGAGCTTAGGAGTGTGGGTGTATGTTGTAAGGGTTCTTGCCCCTTTTCTTAAAAGATACGTGGCTCTTCTGCGTGTTTTAGAAAAAATAACCGTGTCATCTGCATATAGCAAAAAAGATAGACTTTTCTAGTTTGGGAGTCCCATGTGGAATTACCCCTCTTTATCGGACCACCTTCCTTAGCTCTAGCCAAGACGATAGCCAACATATCAACAACAATATTAAAGTGAACTAGTAGAATTGGATCACCCTATCGACTTTTCTAGTTTGGAAGTCCCATTTGATCATTTATTTTGATACTCACATTGTCACCTTGGACATAAGCTTTGACCAAATCACACCATCTCGAGTGAAACCCATTCATTCTCAAGATTTATTGTAAAAAGAATCCAATTGATCTTATCATAAGCCTTCGCAAAATCAATCTATAAACAACGCCATTTTGTGCTTACTATCAAAGTGCTTCCATGCCTCCCCGTCTACTGGATGGCTCATTTCATCGGTATTCTTCTCTCGCTTGGTCTCATGCCATTCGGTGTCCTCCGCTGCTCGTTGTGAAGCAAGATCCTCTACAACCTTGGTATTAGTGGACAATGCCTCATAACCTTATGAGGAACCCGCCTGCTACCATCTGCATCCTCCCATCTAGACTCTTTGTATTTTGGGCACACTTACATTGACTCACGATCACCTCGAAATAACACACAGTTGTTCTTGCACACATGGATGATTTCATAACCAAGTCCCAACTCTCAAATATATTTGCGTGCCTCCTCACATGATTTTGGTACGTTGCTCCTAGAAAAAGCCGACGACAGCAATGCCAATAGTGCATCAAAATATCTATTGCTAACTCGATAGTGGGACTTGATATAGAGCAAATGTTGGTATTTATAAGTGCAAATAGAATATGAAGGATTCCGCAAGCGCACAGAATACCATTGTAGCATTTTACCAGGAGTATTCTAGGTATCGTTATTTATATTTTACCATAGGGAAACAATGGAGTAAAGATTATTAAATATCAAAGGAGTATCTATCAGTCAACATACCATTATAGCTAGAGTAAGGGGTAAAGGTAATGATAGGAATTAAGCATAATGACACTCAAGGGATAGATCACTAAGATATTGTAAACTAGTTAACTTAGGAGAACAACAGGTGAGGTAGATTCCTATGATATTCTTATTACAGGATCAAAGTATATATATATACCCGACTATAGCTAAGACTCACTCTACTCTTGTGCACTTTGGGACGCCGCTAGACGGTAGAGCGCCCTAAAAGGATAACTCTACGGACGCGACTACAGTCCTACAATTTAAGAACCTGCTCAAATAGGGTGGACCACAAAGGATAGACGGGGCTGTCACCTCCCGCTGCTACCACACGGCTAGGGAACAGGGTGTACTCACAGGCAGAGCATCGTATAAGCACCATGCTTACATGAGGCTCGGCTACTTAGCCCAATCGATAAACTAGAAGGCTAAGCGCTCTATGAACCCTCACACAAAAGTAAAGATAACCTCAACTAAGCAAGATACATATTAAAAGTAAGCATAGCCACGTAGATAGGAATATGATGAACTGATAATAAGTCTTACAAGACGTAGAAGTGAAGATATAAGGCTTTGTCGAGCCTCCAAGACTAGATCCGAAACTTGAGCATAAGCCCAACTTGACCCTTACTCCCGAGCTACTAATCTACTACATTGGAAAGTTCTAGACCTAATCCTCCTGGTGTGTGTTGATCTGAATGAGAGATATGAATTAGGGTTTCTAAGATGACTCCAGGGAAGGGGGTAGGGGCTGCTATATATAGGGGGTAGCATCAATTCTGAACCATCGGATCAAACCGACTTGAAAAAACACGTAGATGCAAACCCTAAGCCGATGGAGAGCCGACATCGCAACGGGAGGCTGACTGGTGGGCCCCCTAGGCCGGATGGCTAGCAGGTGGGGCCGGCCGGCGTCTCGCCCTCTACTTCGGTGGTTTGCCTTCAGGTGCCTTCTAGAGTCTTCTAGAGTTGTTTTTGTCGTGGATAATTACGATTAATTCTGACGTTCGGGTCCACTTTGACAGTTTTCTAATTAAATCCTCCTGTAAACACAGATTCACCAAAACTTGTGGAATTTATTAGTTTAAACCTCTAGACCTATGTTTGGTGATCGAATTAAGTAAATATGCAAGATATGTTGATGGTTTATTTTTGATGTTGTTTACACCAAAATTTGGGAAAGAAGAATGCGAAACTCAAAGCTTCTAAGATTATATCATCAAGGGATAGATCAGATGTGAATTGATATCAGCTGGTTTCGATGCAGTGTCGTAATTAGCTATTTTATAGATGATGTCAGCAGACCACATCAACGGACTACGTGTAGATGGCGTCAGGGAAAAATATGTTGGACTCTACAAAAAGGGAAAGAGTAGGGTCCAAGTTATCTTAAGTTAGGAATGCTTCCTTTTATTCCAAAGGTTGTAATGAGTCATATTTGAGTAGGATTCATGTTTAGGTTTCGAGTATAAATATTGGACCCTGGCTATTGTAAGAAGACATCCAATCAATCAATACCAATTAATTTTTTTGGCTTCACATCAACCCTTAGGAGTAGGAGTACTGTAGATCTCGGCGAGTTCTTCAACAAGCAGGATGCATCGATCCGGACGACCTCCAGCTTGTCTGTAAGTACCGTCATGGCTTATACTTGTGTTTGTAAGGCTGCATCGGTCCGGCCGACCTCTTATGAGCTCTAGTATAAGTTAGTTATTAATCCTTATCTAGTTCAAGTACGGCTACCATCGGTTAAGCTCGACATCTCGAATTAGAATAAGGTCAAGTTATCGGCCCCACCTAAGGGTGGCATCCTTCGAGTAGATTCATTAAGTTATCGATCTTGCTGATATTCTTAGTGTCATTAGTTTTATCAATATTAATCTGCCCGATCGAGATCGATCTAGATCAACCTCACATCCTTTTAATCCATCATTTATTTTGCTATGTTACGATATTTTTTACTTCAAACGATGGATCATGTTTTATCAACTGTTCTACTTCGATCTTGATCATGTATAGTACACGGCCAAGGCATGTCTGATCTTGAGTAGGTTTACTAGCTAGTTGAATCTGGTCTATAGCTCGCTATTATGACTGTAACGATCCGGTCGATCTCCACTGTTAGCACTTTAAATCAGAGTATGCTAGTTTGTAGATTTGCTTTCTGCCAGGCATGACCTTGGCTGTTTGCTATGCCTGTATCGGCTAAATAGCCGATTGCCCGTACTTTAACGCTTATAGTATATTTTCATGATTTTGTTAAATATGAATAGATCTGTTTATTTTAAAGGTTTAATCTATTATCTTTATTATGGCTGTCATCGATCCGGTCCAACCCCACTGTTAAAGATAATAGGTTAGATTTGATGAGTTTATAAATCTATTTATATTAAATAGTCGATTGTTCACATATTATAATCATTTTTCTACCTGAATCGGCTATTTTAGCCGATTCGCCCGTGCTTTCACAGATATGGCATGCTTTCATAAACCTGTTGACATATAGTCAGTTTTATGGATTTTCTGGTTTTAGATTATTGTCTTCATCATAGTTGCATCGATCCAGTCGAACCTCACTACTAGTGATAATAAATTAGATTTAGACAGTTCACAGATCCTTTTATATTAAATAGTCGATTGTTTGCATGGCATATCCCTTTTACCAAATTCATTGGCTTTGCACCATACATTGATTAAATCTGATCTAGCCAATGATGTATCTTTGACGCGTACATATTTGATAGCTTAAGAGAAAGGATCATTAAAAACTAGGTGCATTGTGCTCATTATAATAAATCAATCATGACCCGCGAGCGTCACAGTCCTTAACAGTCGATTTCTTCTCGTATCGGCAATTTAGTCGATTTTCCCGTTTGGCTGTCCCGGAAGCGGCACAGTTGGAACTGTCTAGTCAAAACTGGCATGTTTCACCCTTAATTACTGATAAACTTTCTCTCCTTGTCAATTGCAGGTCAAATTAACTGACACGCCTTCATGAATTCGTAGGATCGACTGGTCCTGCGTTGAAGCCAAGTAGATGTTCGGATTGTTCTGGCTTGCTGCGTGTCCCTCGGCGCATCTACCATGTTTTCGCGTCGACATGCGTTCTGGCACGTCCGCTGGGACCCCACAATCATCATGGTAGCTCACAACAACAGAGACATTCTTATGGTGCCTTATGAAGACTTATCTGATGAGGATAAGGACGCCATTAGCAAAGCTATAGAAGAGTTTTAGAATAAGTGTTTGTTGTCCTACACCAAGACACGTGACAACAAAGTTATCCAGAAATATCCACTATCGAGAGTGTTGATGCATGGGCAGTCAGATATAGACAAAGCTAATGATAGGTGTTTCTTTATAGATGTTGTAAACAAATCTGTTCATAATGCCATGTTGAACCATAATACTGCTTTCTTGATTATATTCCACAATACCATGAAGGAGGTGTTTCATGGATATCCAATTGATCAGATTGGACCGGCTTACTACAACATTCCACATCCGTTGACTTAGGGGGCTAATCAAGCCGGTACTAGCCATCAAGAAGCAGCACCAGCTGGTAATGATGATGTCTAGGTAGTTCAGAGCTCATCTGAGCAAGTTCAGGGTACCACTACTAATCAAATACAGTATAATCCTTGATCATCAGTGTAGCATGTGCAACAGCTGAAGGGGCAAGTTCAGTATCAAATGGTTAATTTTGGCACAGCAGGTCAAATACCGTTGTCGGCTCAAAACATAGCGCCATTAGTTCAAAGGATTCATAGAGATACTGATCCCAACATTTATAATCAGAGACTCCAAGCAGCAAATCAGCAAAGGATTCAACAGATAGAAATTCCACAAGGATATCATTATGGCACATATTATAATACGCTTCATATGATTCCAAATCTAGGGTATCAAGGTACCTGAAATTTTAATCCACAGATGGGTCAGCAATTGCAAAGAAATCTAGATTCAAATGTTGATGAGTTGTTGCTCAGAGTGACCGAGATAATGAAGAATCAGTTCGGTTTGAAACCAAAAGGATAGACCTTTTCGTACAAATGTCCATATCCAGAGTGATATGATTTGGTCGCTCTTTCTACAAATTACCGGCTCCCAGAATTTGCTAAGTTTACTAGTCAAGATAGTACAAGTACAATAGAACATGTCAGTCACTATCTTACACAGTTGGGCAAAGCATCCATTAAAGAGACTCATCGAGTTTGTTTCTTCTCCTTATCCCTGTTAGGACCAGCTTTCACTTGGTTTCAACATTACCAGTTAATTCTATTGTCAATTGGACTGACCTAGAGAATAAGTTTCATACATATTTTTATATTGGGATAGGAGAAAAGAAAATCATAGATTTGACAACCATAAGGCAAAGAACTAATGAATTGGGTGCTGAGTTTCTTCAGAGGTTCTGGGAAACCAGAAATTTGTGCTTTTCATTGAATCTGACTAATGATCAGCTAGCTGCTTTGGCCGTTCAAGGAATGTTGCCAATGTGGAGAGAGAAGCTGCTTGGGTAAGAGTTTGACAATTTAGGTTAGTTGGCTCAACGGGTGGTAGTACTCAATAGCTAATTCCAGAATATGCGTAGAGATACCCGATTCTAGAAGAGTGCTGTAATTGCTGAAGCTTATGATCCATATTTAGTTAATGATGGCGATAAGGATGATGAAGAAGAAGAGATTGCTGCGGCTGAATGGAATTGGGGTAAGAAGACAGTGATGGTGCCAAATCCTTGGGAAGAGGAGTTGAAGAGAGCTATGATTTCGACATCATAAAATCAGACAAGCTCTTTTATTTTTTACTTGAGAGAGGACAGATCAAATTGCCCACCAATCATGTTATGTTACCTCCTGATCAGTTGAAGAATAAGAAGTTCTGCAAATTTTATAACGCTACTTCTCATTCTACTAATGAGTGTAGAATTTTCCGGTAACATATACAGAGGGCTATTCAGCAAGGGAAGCTTAAATTTGATACACCTCAGAAGATGAAAGTTAACGATAATCCTTTCCCAAGAGATCATAATATGGTCGATGTTAAGTTGCTCAAAGGAAAGACTAAAGTCCTAACATCAACCAGGGCAAAAGAAACCGAAACCGTTGATCCAGAGATGCAAATATCGGCTGATAAATATAGAGAAATTAAAAGGCGTCGTGACCAATAGAAGAGCCGATATGAGCAGGGAGAGATGTCAAAAAATAGGGCGATAAGGCCGCGTGTCACATCTCGAATTTTATTGATTGAATGGCAACGACAGAGGGAAAAGGATTATCAGCGTAGGTTAGAAGAGAAAGAATACCATCGTCAACAAGAAGAGGAGAGGTATGAAAGAAAACAAGCTGAATCACATTGAAATTGTTCTTTTTCAGACATTGTTAGAATAAAGGTTTGAAATTGCCTACTAGAAATAATTGCCCAGAGTGGAGTGAACAATATTGGGAGTTTATGCAATCTTAAGCCAACCACCGATCTATCCGTGCTCAAAATGAGTATCATCATAATAATATGGATCGGCGCTAAAAAAATAGAAGTGTTCATGATCGGCTCAGGAAGCGAGTAGTTGATCAAAACTAGGCTAATTATGAAGAAGGTGATGAGGAAGAGTATGTTTGGCAGAAAGGGAAATGGTGTCCAAGAGGTTTGAAAAGAACTCAGAAAAGAAGGTACAACGCCTAAGGAATAGAGAGCTAGAACAGGCTTAGAAATCTAGTAAACCTTAGGTGTGGTGTGCTAAACAAATAGCCGATAGGGGTCAACCATCGGCTAATATTCAAATGGCTTTTCTTTTACCGTTAGAATTTAGAGCTCCAGTAGACCAAGAAGTCTATTTAGATTTTGATGAATCAGAATATGAGGAGATAGTTGCCAAGTTGATAGTGATACAGCAAGCCATATTTGATAAGCCAGTCAAGCATCGGCACTTAAAAAGCTTTATATGTAAAAGGTTTTATTGATGGGAAGCCGATGAGCAAAATGTTGGTGGATGGAAGTGCTTCTGTTAATCTTATGCCTTATACTACTTTTCGCAAGCTTGGCAAGGGACTAGGAGATGATTGAGATTGACATGATGCTTAAGGATTTTGGGGGTAATGCATCCAAGACCAGGGGGCAATAAACATTGAGTTGACAATTGGAAGTAAGACTTTACTCACTACATTCTTTGTGATTGATGGAAAGGGTTCATACAGTTTACTCCTTGATCGTGATTGGATTCATGCAAATTGTTGTGTACCATCGACTATGCATCAATGCTTGATTCAGTGGCATAGAGATGATGTTGAGCTAGTTCATGCTGATGATTCTATGAGTATCGCAACAGCTGATCCAATGTATTAGGATCTAGAAGACTTAGAGTATTTTTCTTGCAAGCTATGGGAAGGAGGCTTCATTAAGATCAATGATGAAAGCCAATAGCCGATCCAAGCAGTCAGCTCTAAAAATTTATTTTAATGGATAATCTAATAGATGGTACAGATGGTAAACTTGGATATGGCTTTACGTCGGCTGATAAATTAGAGGAGGTAGATATTGGTCCTAGAGATAGGCCTAGGCCGACGTATGTAAGTGCTAAGTTGGATCCTGAGTATAAGCAAGAGTTGATAGATTTATTAAAGGAATTTAAAGATTGTTTTGCTTGAGAATATTATGAGATGCCTGGTTTAGATCAATCAATTGTTGAACATCGGTTGCCAATCAAACCTGGATATCGGCCATTTAAACAAGCTCCAAGGAGATTTAACCCAAATGTCCTTGATGATATCAAAAAGGAGACTGAAAGATTACTAGAAGAGAAATTTATCCAACCATGCCGATATGCAGAGTGGATATCGAGTGTTGTTCATGTATATAAGAAAAATGGGAAGTTAAGAGTTTGCATCGATTTCAGAGATCTGAACAAGGCTACACTCATGGATGGTTATCCGATGCCGATAGTCGATATGTTGGTAGATACAGCAGTCGGGCACAAGGTTATTAGTTTTATGGATGGCAATGCTGGATATAATCAAATTTTTATGGCTGAGGAAGACATAGCAAAAACTAGCTTTTAGGTGCCCTAGCGCAATTGGTTTATTTGAATGGGTTATGATGACCTTTGGTTTGAAGAATGCCGGTGCAACTTATCAGAGGGTGATGAATTATATTTTTCATAAGTTGATCGGTAGGATTGTTGAAATCTACATTGATGATGTGATGGTAAAATCTAAGGGGTACAAGGAACATCTAGCTAATTTGCGGGAGACTTTGTGTCGGTGTTTCGAGTGAGCACCAACTAGTAAATATGTATTTGTTGCGTGTTAGGCCCAGATGGTGTGCTAAAAGATACAAGGTTTATACTGGTTTGGGCAGAATGTCCCTACATCCAGTGTGCTGCTGCTGCTCATGTTATTACCACTGAAAAGGTTCGTATTAGGGGGTACAAACGGTTGAGAGAGGGACAGGTCCCAAGTCTCAGATGGAAATGTCGAACAGGCGCTGAGAGCTCGGTTGCTGCTCAGTTGTGTGTTATGTGGTGCGTGGTGTGTAGGATTAATCCATCCCCTTAGTGGGGTGCCCTGCCTTCCCTTTTATAGACCAAGGGGAGCAGGGGTTACAGATGGGGGAAAGACGAAAAACCAAAGGTCAAGAAGGTCCTTTGAAGGTGTCGGTCATCCTTTTCCTCTGAGCCAGCTCCGCTGACATGGTAGATGGTGCCAGGGATAGCATGTTCGCTGATCTTGATAGGTCCATGCTCTGGCTTCGTTCAGCAAGTGGTCACATCCCATCTTACCTTGGCGGGCGACGCGGCGCACCAGGGTGCCGAGCCGCGACCCTTCGAGGAGCAGATGGGGAAGTGACCATACGTTGGTACTGTAGATGATGTGAGTTCCCTCCTGGATTGTAGTGGTTGTCGTATGCTTATGTCAGGATCCATGTCCGAGGGCTTGATGGCGGTGCCCACAATATTGTAAGACAAAAGTCGGCGCCTACAATACTTTTTGGGCTCTGCCATTCCTAGAAGGGCTTAAAGCGCTCGTCTGGTCCTATCCTGAAAGTACTTCCCTACAGGCGTGTAGGGTATGGTCCTCGGTATTGCTGTTGACTTGAATGCCTCGCCTTATCTGCACAGGTAGTTATGAAGGAGTAGCGCATAGACATCAGGTGAGGCGGAGCCCGTCCCCGGACGTCGGGTGAGGCGGAGCCCAGCCCTTGGACGTTGGGCGAGGCGGAGCTCGCCCTAGGACATCAGGCGAGGCGGAGCCTACCCTCAGACATCGGGCGATGCGGAGCCTGCCCTCGGACATCAAGCGAGGCGAAGCCTAGCCCCTAGATGTCGGGTGAGGCGGAGCCTACCCTCAGACGTCGGGCAAGGCGAAGCCCAGCCCCTGGACATTGGGCGAGGCGGAGCCTGCCCCTGGACATTGGGCGAGGCAGAGCTCGCCCTCGGACATTGGGCAAGGCGGAGCCCAGCCCCTGGACGTTGGGTGGGGCAGAGCCTGCCTGCAGACGTCGAGCGAGGCGAAGTCTAGCCCTCGGGGGCTGGGTGAGGCGAAACCAATCTTTTGTCATTTGGGCAAGAAGTGTAGTTGCTTTCTTGTCTGATCGGAAGCGTCAACGTTTGATGGTTATTAGCTCCTCCTCTTTGGGTACCCCGGTATTCGGTCCCCGATAGTAGCCCCCGAGCCCCTAGGTGATTCAGGCAGAATCGCCCGGGGTGTGTGTGACTTGTCAGAGTGTGCGCACGAGCGCACCCGATGAGTGTAGCCCCCGAACCCCTAGGTGATTCGGACAGAATCGCCCGGGGGGTATTTCGATTCGCCAGAGGGTGCGCGCGAGCGCACCCATCAGGTGTAGCCCCTGAGCCCCCGGGTGATTCGGATATAATCACCCGAGGGGTATTTTGATTCACCAGAGGGTGCGCGCGAGCGCACCCGTTGGGTGTAGCCCCCGGGTGATTCGGATAGAATCGCCCGGGGGGGGTAATTCGGACCCTTCGCGGGTATGGCTGTGATATTTGATTTTTTTTTACAACTGGATAGTTTAAAGGGAACCCTGGTATCCTGTTCATGGGGATTCATCCTAGGTCAGCCCGGTTGAGACTTGATCATGGATCAAGACTCTCTTGAGGCTCGTGTGCCCGAGTTTTGGCCGCTCACGGGCCCATCCCTCATTGGGACGGCCGTCGAAACTATTAGGCCAGCCCTCGAACTCCTGGGCCCAGGAGAGCCAGAGAAATGCTTTTAGACCCATATCCCTTCTGCTGGAAAAGAGTCCTGGTCTGTCTGGGAAGGCGAAATGTCCGGCGCAACTTTGGTGGGAAAGGATAGGGATCGCAGGCGCATATCCCGTGACGTGATGTGGTGGTGTACATGGTAGGCAGGGAGACCTAGGCCAACGGTTGCCCTTCTTGCATCCATCACCCCTATAAAACTAAGGGGTTCACCCCAAGGGTTCCATACTTTGCCTCCTCGCCTTTGCATCTACAGCCTCCACTGCCAGTCGCCTGAGCCTCCCGCACCCACATCGTAGCCGCCGTCAAGCTCACATCCAACCACCCCCATCGTCTAATAGAGCAGTGGTGTAGATCCGATGTCACCCTCTAGCGCCTGGAGGGCCTCGTTCGCCATGGCCTTCTTTGCGCGTGGACTGCCGTCGAGGAGTGGCGGCTGCCCGGCAATGAAGACGCATCATCGCCGTTCGAAGGCTATGTCATGTCCTTTGCTCAATTCCATGAGCGGGGATTCGCCACCCCCGCCCACAAGTTCCTTCGAGGGCTACTAAATTACTACAAGGTGGAGCTGCAGCACCTTACTCCCAATGGGGTCCAGCACATTGCGGCATTTGTCGCCCTGTGTGAGGGGTTCTTGGGGATTAGTCCCCACTTCGACCTGTGGTGGTATCTCTTCGCCGTCACCCTTTTGAAGAAGCGGGAGAAGAAGCGAGAGCTAAGCGTGCCGATGGGATGCGCCGGCATCTCGCTCCGCAACAACTGGGTCAATGAGTACCCATCGATGCATCTATCGACCTCCAACAAGGGGTGGCATTCGCATTGGTTCTATGTCAAGAACGACGCAGCTACCCCCTTGCCAATGTTCACCGGTTGCCTCATCGAAGAGGTTACGGAATCGTGGAGGATGTGGGGGGTCCCGGATAAAGACAAGAAGAAAATCTAGGACCATCTCACTTCCCTCCAAATTCTGAAGGAGAGGGTGTGAAGGGGTCGGGGATCATCAGTGCCTACCATACGTGGTGGGTGGCGCCGTTGATGAGTCGTGCGCTTCCCCTATACCTGATGGCGACCGGAGCATCACTCGATGGGACGGCGCTTGCCGATGAAGCGCTCTCCCCCTCCGAAGTGGCGCAGTGCATCAAGGAGGTGATGGAGCCTTCAAAGGACGACGCCGATGTCATTCTTGATTTTGTGTATCCAGTGCTGGGGCACCCCCCAATGCGACCAGAACCGGGGTACATCGACTTTGTAAGTTGTCTTTCCCCATGCCTCCTTTTCAATTGAGCTCCTGACCCCTTGACGTTGATACTGAGATAGCGGGACTAGCCAAAGAGGCTCGTCCTTATGGAACGCGTGGCTCCACTACCAAAGGACCCGCTCATGGCAATGGTGAATCGCACCATGGCCGAGTGGTAGAAAGAAGACAAAGGAGGTCGATAGGAAGAAGAAGCAGCAGAAACAGCAAGCACGGGAGTGAGGAGAGGAGACAGATAGTGATGACGACGATGATGATGATGATGAGGAAGATGATGAGGTAGTCGCAAACACCAAGTGGGGTGACCTAGGAGGCGACGACATGCTGACAGGTACCCACTCATTAATGCAGGGACCCTTCCTATTCCACGTGAGGGAAGGTACGGCTGTGAGGCCAGAGGAGGCAGGGCAGACCATTGGCCCATCCTTAGAACCATCAGGGGTGAGCGAATCTACCACCATGCTTGAGGTGCTAGCGGAGGGGAGTGACCCCGCCACCGTGCCTCAGGAATCAGCGGGGATGGGTGGACCCGTCACCACGCACCAAGAGCCGGCGGGGGTGGGTGGATCCACCGCCGTGCCCAAGGTGCCGAGAGAGGGGAGTGGCTCCGCCGCCGTGCCCTCAGATATGAGGGAGGCGAGCCCCTTGACCCAGGAGCCGGGGATGGGCTCAAAACGGTCTCGCCCCGACGAGGGGGAGTAGGGAACTAGGGGTTCATCCCCCAAACGTCGTCACCGCCCAATAGCGCCAACGTAAGTTGCTGACTCCTCTGTTTTTCTCTGTTTTTCATGCCTTTTGTTTCTTCTATAGCGTCGAGAGATGGGTCAGGTGGGGCACTTCCATAGCGCTAGCGCCCAAGAAGACCATCGCCCTTCAGGCAAAGCAGGGGCCGCCACGAGACGTCGCTCCCGTTTCGGGCGAGAGCAGAGCTGGTGTCGTAGCCTCATCGGCCAGTCTGGCGCCACCCACAGTGGTGCCCATGCCCTAGATAGGTCAAGCAGTTAGCGAGTCCGAGGGGGCACCCTCAGAGGTTACCACGCAACCGGCGATGGAAGTGATGTCGTTGCCGATGTCGGGGCGGGCAGAGCTGTCGGCCGCACTCATTGCATCGACCACGGCGGGCGCGGCGTAGCCGGACGAGGTCCCACCAACAGAGGCAGAGGTGATGGTGGCTACGATGGATGGGTTGTAGCCAAGAGCTATGGTGGCGGCGCCCGAAGCAGCGGCGCGTGCTGTGCCACCAACGTCCCCAAAGACGATGCTCGCCGCGGGCGGGATGGAGGGGGTCATGGCCAAGGGACCCTCGGATGCCACGGCGGTTGTCGAGGAGACTGGCAAGGAGTTGTCCCTGGTCCTGACATGAGAGGGCCGCCACCCACCCACGTGGGATGAGCCCCCACTCCAGTGGGTGATTCCGTGGGACCCGTCGTCGGCACTCTTCACCCTCGACGATGCCGCTGAGGGCATGGAGCATGAGAAGCTCCACGAGGGGTTCATAGCCGCGCTACAAGCTCTATCTAACACCCTAGGTGTTAGCCTTGCATAATTTGACTTGCATTCCATGAGCATGAGCATCGAGCATTCATATATAAGCTTTTACAATTGAAACATGTGATTGAAACATATGAAACATGCTTGTTATTTTATGTTTCCTTGTATATATGCATATGATCATGAGTGAATACATGTAAATGGTTTATGTGAGTCACTAAAACATCTTAGCTACACATAGGATGACTAGTGGAACAATGTTCATGAAGGTCACTTTGCATGATCAAGTCCTGAAGTGATGCTATGTATGTTGACCTAGAAAGCTTTATGTGTAACCAATGTATGAAATGATTGTGTGACCCTAGGAATAGCTTAAACATGTTTGGAATGTCATTAGGAATAACTTTGGTATTCATGGCTAGGGCTAATTTGGTCACTAAGTCATAGTTTAAGTGTATACCATCATTTGAATGTAGCATGTTTGACCTAGTTTGAACTATATCATAGAGACCTTGCATGGATGTGTTCACTAAAGCAAAGTTATAGTATTTGGTGAGAGGAACAACTTTTATTTTTGGGTCACAAGCTAGTTCATCTCCTAACATGCTTGAAATTGGCTCACAAAAATCAGCTTTGCACTATTTTCAGCACTTAGGAAATTTTTCTAAGTCTTATGGCGCTGACAGTTTGACAGGCTCCACTTTGAGATGATTTTACTCACTAACCATTTAGAATTAGGCCTTGATCCTTAAATAAGAATTGTAGCTAGTATATAGGGCTTCAACTTTGGTTTAGGAAATTTGCGCTAATGGTCCACGGATTAGGAGTTTTATCGCTGTCAAATCGCGTCGTCAGGTCGGCCTGTCGAACACTGATGGCTTGATCGGCTTGGCTTCAGTGGCTGACCGACGCCAGCACTTGGCCGCCGCGTGGAGGCGAGGAGGCCGTGCATCACCGCCGGTCTGATCGGCCAGGCCACACCAGGCTAGAGCGCACTACATCGCGCCTCGCACTCGCTCGCTCCCTCCCCGCGCTCGCATTTCCTTTCTTGCTGCCTCCTTTGTTTCCGCCTCGGTCCACAGCAGCAGCCGCAGTGCCAAGCTCATCATCGTCGCCTTGCCGGCCACCAAGCTTGCCCCGCTTCACTTCTCTGCCACCGCAGTAGCTTCACTATGTTCCCACCGTCGCACTGCGCCCACATTCGCTTACTAGCCGCGCCCAGTAAGCCGCCGTGCCATGTGTGGACCTCGCTGGTGCTCCGTCACCGTGGTTGGGACGCCTCCGTCCGTCGTGTGCCACGACAGTGATTGCGCTAGCATCACCATAGCCGATAGAACCTAGGCCGAACCTTAGATGGCGCCGCCTCGGCCTGCTCCGGCATATCGCCGTCATCCCGCTCCGTCGCGCCGCCATTACCGCCGATGTCGTGCGTAGCTCCGGCAATAGGTTCAATTAGGTAGCTCAATCGATGCGGGAGGTCATGGGGATCACGATTGTGTCGGTGCCATCGCCGGAGAAGTCGCCGTCGGCGAACTTCGGCTGCTCCACGTCGAGCAGCGCCGCTGCTCTGTTTCGCTGTCAATGACAAGCAGGCTCGACTGACCTCTGGGTCCCTGTTGTCAGTGAATCTAAGATAAAAGGATAGTTCATTCATTTTAGATTTGATGCAAATTTTGAAAAATGATAAGTGGAGTTCTAGATTTCCATTTTTGGTGAACCAAATTTTGTTGTGATCCTTAGGAAGTGTAGTTTTTTTATAAAAATATGAAATGTGCATTTCCTGGTATTTTTCATGGTGATTTAAATATAGATAAATGAGTGCTTTTTGTATGTTTACAATCTTGTAAATTAGATATGTTGAGCTAGAAAAATGATAAAATTGTGATTCCAATTTTTTTAGTCTTGTGTCGACATGCTTTAGCTAAGAAAAATAATAATCTTGTTGTAAACTTGATTTAAATATGGTATTTATATTTATTTATTAATAAATGGAATTTTCTAAGGAAATCTGTAGGGATAAAAATATGTAATTTATTGCTATGCAAATTTTTGTACAGTAGTATGGCACTAATATGAAGCTAGGAAAAATATATAATCTGTTGCTTAACACTTTTCTATAGGGTTTACTATTTTCACTAAATTAACCCTTGCTAGCTTATCATTTTTGCATAGGATGTTATACATGTGCAAATGGTATGAAATTTTCACAGTAGCCTATTGGGAGCTTTAGGAGTCCACTGTAATTTTGTGAGAATTTATTGTGCAGCTTTGGTGTATCTTTATTATTTACCATAATTATTTAATTAAATTAATAAAGGCATGTAAGTAATTAAATTGGGGTCACTGTCGGTGCGGGACCCACGGGATACTCCGCAAGGAAAGGAGAAGATCTAGTCTAACTAGAATTCTTCCCATGCAATCTTAGTAGTAATATTATTCTGTAATCCTACTAGGAACTCTAATTGTAAACCGACTAGGACTCTGGCCTCCTGACTATATAAAGGAGGGCAGGGTTCCTAGAGACGGGACTTATGACGACACAACACAACACTTTACAATCAATCCAACACAGAGGCTAACGCCGACTGGACATAGGGTTGTTACTCGATCCACGATCGAGGGTCCGAACCAGGATAAATCGACTGTCTCTTACGTTAACCATCGAGTTCTGTGTACGCTAAAGCCCAAACATACTACCCTGGGTACCCCCATGGTAGGCTATTAGTGGTGAAACATCGACAGCTGGCACGCCAGGTAGGGGCTTTCGGCGACTTTGCATCCAAGAGCTCGACGAACCTCGACAACATGATCTTCTCGACGGGATCAACCTTCATCTTCTGTTCATGGATCTGCGAGGCAGGTGACAATGGCAAGCTCCAAAGCCATCTCCTCAAAGATTCAAATCACCATGAAGACCATTCTATTTCGGCGACTACGATAGATTAACTCACTGGAAGATTCGCGCAGCTCGCGATATCCGATTCAACTCAGATTTCGCGACTTTGCGCATCCGACTCGAACTCAGGTTCCGCATCTAAAATAGAGTCTTACCCGAGTTCTTCCGAGAAACTGAGTTCTTTTCTAATGGAGCTTAAGAACATGGCCTTGGCCTATCAAGAATACAACTCGGAGTACAATCAGAGTCTTTTCAAGAAGTCGGGTCTTTTTCTGTTTGGACTCCACAACACGGCAACATCTTATCAGGCACGGCCTGAAGGATCCCCTAATCTGGTGCTTAGAATGCCACTAGAGGGAGCTCAGGAAGGTCTGATACTGACTATAACATCTCAAGACTGCATCGTCCACTGGCCAGTTCTATTCCTGAGGATAGCGGAACCCGACTAGTCAACACGATGACAACAACAATTCTACCCTACCAAGAAGGAGACTCGATCTGCGACCTCGAAGCCTCTACTAAAGTTATCAGCAACTCCGACAGTGTGGAAACCAACGCTGATAGCAGAACAATTCACGCACAAGAAGTATTCATGGTTCGCCATCCTCGATAACCATTGGTCCCCCCAGAAGTACCTGACGTCAGGTCATCGGACGAATCTGAGTCCAACATATCACCCTTTACCCAGGGGCACGATGGTGAGACCGAGAATCAGAAACAAGCCAGAGAAAGAAAGAACAAGTTAAAACAAGGATGCCAAAACTGTGCTAGGCAGCGCAAGGAAGCTTGGATCAGATATGAGTCAGAACTGGCTGAGTACAATAGAAGAAAGTCATAACGAGAAGTTGAAGAAAGACGCACGGCAAATACACCCTACGATAAGATCCGAGAAGCACTAGAAGAACTCAGAGCGACCTCACATCCCAGTGAAAAACAAGAACAGCTATGGGATTTTCTCCGGTCAACAGCCCTGAGGACGCACGAAGGAAGGACCCGCTCAAGACTACCCTCCAGGTCAACATCTCATAGGTAAGAAGATCAAAATCAAAGGAAGTCTGCTTTCAAGAGACTTGGACCAAGCGGAAGTCACAACAGAGAAAGTAGAAGGGACCATAGTCAAAGCTACCGAGTCAAACAACCAAGAAAGACCAGAAGCAAAGCACCTACTCAGACAGCCTCGCAGAACTACTCTCACCAAAACAACAGTTGGCCAGAAGGAGGTGCCGAATCAGAATATAAAGAAGCCGGAACGCACGATAGATTCCCCTGTTTTGCAAACAGACTTGCTTCAATACGACTACCTCACAAGTTCAAGCCGTCCAACCACTCTAAGTATGACGGCAAAACTGAACCAAGGCAGTGGCTTAGGATATACTCACAATCGATTGAACTAGCCGGAGGAGACGACGATATCAAGACTCTGTTCTTTCCCATGGCCCTAGAAACCATGCCCCTCCAATGGTCCGACAAATTGAATCCAGGGTCAATCAGAAATTGGGAGGACTTGCAAAGAGCTTTCTGTGAAAATTTCGCAGGTATCATTACGCATCCCATCACCCATGCAGAATTAAAAGGACTCAAGCAGAAAGGGGGCGAAAGTCTCATAAATTACTATCGACGATTTGGCAAACTATGAGCTCAAGTACATGACATCACCGAACGAGAAGTAATTGAAGCTTTCTCTCACGGAATCATGGCTAGGTGGCAATTTCAAGACTTCTGCAAAGAAAACCCGAGAAACAATGAAGAATTTAGACAAATAGTAGAAAAGATGATTACTACGGAGGAGAAGAAGACACAAGAAAGGTTCCTGGATAGAAACAACCCAGACAACCCGGACAAGCAAAATCATCGAAACAACAGACATCAAGAGAGAAAACGTGGACCAGACAACACCATAGCGGTAACTGACAAATCAAGGAAGTTTTCCAAGCCCAGAAGGTATGACGACATTGAAAACATGCGTTGCATCTTGCACCCCAAAGGAAATCACACCATCGGAGATTGCTACACCTTCAAAGATCGATACACAAGAAAAGATAGTAAGGAGAATACCAAAGAATACAATCAGAAAAAATATGAGGACAACCACGAAGACAAGGGATTCCAAAAATCCAGGGGGACGGTAGCAGCGATCTTCGCCGGAGCCCCAGACTCTAGAAGCAAACATCAAGAAAAGTTAGCTCTACAAACCATCATGGCAGCAGAACCGGCTACTCCAAGATATCTCAATTGGTCACAGTATCCAATCCAATTTTCAAGAGAAGACCAATGGACTAGCGTAGGAAACGCAGGCCATTACCCACTGGTTCTAGATCCAACTATTGCCGGTATGACTGTCACAAAAGTACTAATCGACAGGGGAGCCAGACTCAACATCATTTTTTCAGAAACTCTAAGGAAGATGGGACTACAACTCACCGGGATGATTACACCAACGAGCACCCCTTTTATGGCATAGTACCCGGCAAGGCAGTGATGCCACTTGGACAAATCACTCTACCGGTTACTTTTGGGACTCCCTCGAACTACCGTACAGAGTTCATCAAGTTTGAAGTTGCAGACTTCGATTCATCATATCACGCAATCCTCGGGCGTCCAGCACTAGCAAAATTCATGGCGATACCACATTATCCGTACCTGTTGCTTAAGATGCTAGGGCCTAATGGTGTCCTTTCTCTTCGGAGTGATTTGAAGCGTGCTTTTGACTGCGATGTTCGGGCAATTGGCAATTCAAATTGCAGCAAAAGCACAAGCCGCCGATGGTAGAAAAGAAATAGCCACTATCACAGCAGAAATAAACCCAGAAGAGCTAAAGATACCGGCTAAAAAACCCAGCATCCTCGCACCACCAAAAGAAGCCGATGTCAAGCAAATCGACCTGGGCACCGGTGATCCCTCCAAAACGGCAACCATCAGCGCCCACCTCTCGGCAAAATAGGAACTCGCGCTCACCAACTTTCTTCGAGACAACAAAGATATCTTTGCTTGGAAGCCGACCGACATGCCAGGTGTCCCAAGAGAGTTGGCTGAGCACAGAATTAATATCAATGAAGGCTCCAAGCCTGTGAAGCAACGGCTACGACGATTCTCACCCGACAAGAAGGCATCAATTAAAAAAGAAATCACAAAGTTAATGGCAGCCGGATTCATCAGAGAAATCCTCCATCTAGATTGGCTAGCAAACCCAGTTCTAGTACAAAAAAAGAATACGGACGAGTGGCGCATGTGTGTCAACTACACAGATCTCAACAAACACTGCCTGAAAGATCCGTTCGGGCTACCACGCATTGATCAGATAGTTGATTCAACGGCAGGATCTGCCCTATTATCCTTTCTTGATTGCTATTCAGGATATCACCAGATCGCATTAAAGGAACAAGACCAGAGCAAGACATCTTTCATCACTCCGTTCGGTGCCTACTGCTACAAAACCATGTCATTTGGACTCAAGACTGCTGGTGCCACTTACCAAAGAGCTATCCAAACGTGCCTTGGTGAACAGATCGGCGAAAACATAGAGGCATACGTGGATGATGTAGTAGTAAGGACAAAGAACCCGGATACACTAATTGAAGACTTCAAGCAAACCTTCAAAAACCTGAAAAGATGGAAGTGGAAATTGAACCCAAACAAGTATGTATTCGGAGTTCCTTCAGGACAACTACTAAGATTCTTGGTCAGTCATCGCGGAATCGAAGCAAGCGCCAAGCAAATTCGAGCCATAACAGAGATGGGCCCTCCTCGAAGTGTCAAAGATGTGCAGAAACTAACAGGATGCATGGCGGCCCTCAATTGTTTCATATCAAGACTCGGCGAAAAAGGGTTACCTTTCTTTAAACTACTAAAGAAGACAGACAATTTCGAGTGGACAGAAGAAGCCAATGAAGCTTTCAAGAGACTTAAGGTATACCTCACCTCCTCACCAGTTCTCACACCTTCAAAGAAAGACGAAGACATGATGCTATACATTGCGGCAACTTCTACTGTGATCAGCACGGCGATAGTCGTAGAAAGAGAAAAAGAAGGGCGCGTATATAAGGTACAACGCCCCATATACTACATCAGCGAAGTACTGTTAGAATCAAAGATCCTGTACCCGCATGTGCAAAAACTACTCTACGCTCTCCTGATCACTTCACGCAAGCTTCGCCACTATTTTGAAAGCCACAAGATTACCGTGGTGACAGATTTCCCACTCGGAGACATACTACACAATAGGGATGCAACAGGGCACATATCTAAGTGGACAGTTGAACTTGGTGCTCTCAATATCGATTTCACCCCATGGAAGGCAATTAAATCTCAAGCCCTTGCCAATTTTGTAGCCGAGTGGACATAGATTCAACAACCTATGTCAAATACCATCCTTGACCACTAGAATATGTACTTTGATGGATCACTCAAGCTAGGCGGAGCCGGGGCAGGCGTTCTCCTCCTTTCTCTAGACGGAAAACAACTCAAGTATGTCCTTCACATATTATGGCAAGCTACAAACAATGAAGCAGAATACGAAGCCCTCATCCACGGGCTATGAGTGGCAATTACCCTCGGAATCAAGCGATTACTCATATACGGAGATTCGGCAGTAGTCATCAACCAAGTCAACAAAGATTGGGACTACACCAAAGAAAACATGGGTGCTTACTGTGTTGAAATACGAAAACTCAAAAAACATTTCCAAGGATTAGAAATTCTACATGTCCTACGTGATTCCAATGTTGCAGCAGATGTCCTCGCTAAGCTTGGATCAGACAGGGCGAAGGTCCTACTCGGCGTATTCATAGAAGAGTTATAAGCTCCCTCTATCAAACAACCTAGGGGGATAACCCCAGAACTCCTAGCCAAAGGCAACCAGATTATGGTAATCAACACCTCATGGACCCAGGATTTTATTGATTATATCAAAGAGAATAAGTTGCTAGCAGATAAAGAGGAAGCTACCCAAGTTGTTCGCAGAAGCAAGAACTATGTCCTAGTAGGGGACAAACTCTATAGAAGAGCCGCATCATCAGGAGTACTCCTAAAACACATCTCATTTGAAGAGGGCAAAGAGATCCTAAACGAATGAGCTTGCTAATGGGCATGTTCGTGTGGAATCCGGGTCCGTCATCCGCTGACGGGGTCGGTAGAGCCCTCATGTGGCATTCCACTACTTCTTAACCCACCTCCCGGTAGATGCCCGAGCCATTCGATAGGCTCGGGTGGCCCATTGGCCTCTCCTTGATGGAGATTCTATGGGTTTGGCTCGATGTTAGAATCGAACGAGAAAGGTCGAGATGTCCCTGTCCGCTTCTGACCGGGGTCGGGCAAGGCCATTGGGCTCATCTCAGTTTTTCTCCCCTGGCTCTGTTTGATGTGAGGCGTCCTCGATCCCTTCATGGGCTGGCCTTCGAACCTCGGTCAGTTGTTGCTCATATCGAATGAGGGGACTACCGCTTCGTGATGCGACGCGAAGCGTTGAGATGCAGCAATTGCATATGCAACATTTGGATGTATGGGATTAATGTACGATATAATGGAAATGAAGGCGGGGGTTGGTGATGTTACCTCGGCAACATGAGTGACGGGAAGCTCTTACCGGACATGTCCGTGCGGGGTTCGGGTCTGACGTTTGCGACGGGGTCGGCGTAACCTGCACGAGCATCACAACTTTTCATTTTCTTGTGTCGGAAGCGATCTAAGCCGTTCAATTGACTTGGGTGACCTGACAGCTTCTCCTTGAAGGAGATTCTGTAGGTTGACCCCTCTGAACCCTTCTTCAAGAAGGCAGATGCTAAAGCTTGGGGTGCGGAGACAAAGAATTCGATTACGCTGGTGAACAAAAAATGTCGTAGCCGCTGAGGCGTAGGGTCTAGCGGTTCGTCCAGTTTTACTCAAAGTTTACACCCACACACTATGCCTCTGGTTTTTTAAACGTAAGGAGGGGTCGGGCGAAGAGAATGTCTAAATGAGTATACACTCTCTGCAACCCCTCGAGCGATGTCCGTGCCCCTGCCGTTGCTGGGGTCGGAAGCTCGGTAGTAAAATTTACACGTAAAGTAAATAAATAAGGGTGCTTATCTTTCGGCGGCTGTTCATTCAGCGTTCACCTAGACCGTCCGATCAACCTAGGAGGCCTGCTAGTCTCCCCTTGGGGGAGGTTCCGTCGTTGGGTCCTTCCAGGTCCTGCCTGGGGAAGCGGAGAGACGCCTGCATGTGGGTGCGCCTGGTATCTTGCGCCCGGCGTGCGGTAGTGGTGGGCCATGCCTAGGCTACGTCCTGCTTGACCAGGCACCATCTCATCGAGCAGGGTGCATCACGTCGGTCAAGACGCGTCCCCTCGAATTCCCATCAGCATCGAATTCCCATCTGCGTTGAATAGAGGAAGGGAGAGGGTCTTTCACCCCAAACCTTTCGCCTTTCTCCAACTGCTGCATCTCCTCCTTAAATAGGGGAAGGGAGAGGGTTCTTGTCCCATTCCTCCACCTATTCTTGAGCTGCTGCCTCTCCTCCTTTTTCCTTTTCACCGAGCGCATTCGCATGTCGCGGTGGTTCCTAAGTAAGAGAGGGTAATGCAAGGGAGGGGAGAACTCATAGATCCATTCATGAATCTGGAGAATGATGTTGGGCGGGAGGTCATCCAACATAGATGAGATGGTGTTGGCCGCCTTCACCAAGAAGGGGCCGCTTCCACCAAAGAAGGAGGTGCACTAGAGGGTGCCGCCCATCACCGGCTTGGTTATCGTCCGCGAGGCCTTCATTGGGATGGGGCCGTACGAAGACTTCTCCTAGCGAAGCTTCTCTGGGTGAGCCTTGTTGGTGGGGGAGCCGCCTAGGACTACGTCGATGGGGGCCTCACCCTTGCAGTCTCTTAGATCGGCCAGTTCATGAAGTTTGATGAGATGTCAGAGACATCCATCAGCCATAGCGGCCATACTTCGGTGGGCAGCGCCTCCCGTCTAGGTGCTGTTGTTAGGGTTGCGGCTGATCATGATGGCGTAGTCTCTGGACGCCCCGGCGAAAACACCACGGTCACCGACATGGTGCTCGATGTTGTAGACGATGGCACCCTCAGGGATCCTACGGAGCGGTAGGACGTTGCCGATATAGAGCATGGCGCGGTGACTGTAGTAGTATTTAGAGTAGAACTGGTCAGCAAATGTAATCGTTTAAGTTGTGGGGGAGCCCCCGTGTGAGCAGCCTTTTGTATTTATGAATACATCAATCCCTTTTCGTGATGAAATCACTTTGTAAGCGATGAATTTGTGCAAAAATGAACAAGTTCTCAAATTTCATTACGACAAACAGCTTTTCAGCTCTTCTCCCCCTTTTTGTAAAAGAGGTTTAGTGCCTTCCGACCCTTCCCATAGTTAAGGTCACAAAAGCTTGGAGTGCGGGCAAGCCAATTCTGATCACGTTGGTGAGCAAAGAGACCGTAGCCGCTGGGGCATGGGTTTCCCACAGTCCTACCAGTTATACTCAGAAATTGTTCTCGAGGTCCTAGCTTTTAGGACTTACCGTGAGAAAAGAGGGAAAGCACAAAGAATGCTTATAAGATAAATGTACTAATACCAGCCCCCGAGTGAGGTCCGACCCCTCGCACTTGCTAGGGTCGGATGTCATGAAAGATTGGGAATTTTGATGACAAAACTGATAAGAGAAAGTATGCATTTATTTAAGGGTAAAAACGATGTAGCTGCTCGATGTTCTAGGCATTGGTGAAGACCTCGCCATCGATGGTTTTCATCTTATAGGTGCCTAGCTAGAGTACTTCTGCGACGACGTACGGCCCCTCCTAGGGCGGGGAGAGCTTGTGGTGATCCTTGTTGCTCTGCACGAGGCAGAGAACCAGGTCCCTAACATTGAAGGCTCAGTCCCGCACTTGTCGGCTGTGGTACCATCGCAACGCCTGCTGGTACTTGGCCGAGTGGAGGAGAGCGACGTCACGAGCTTCGTCTAGCTTGTCCATGGCGTCCTCATGGGAAGCCTCGGCCCCCTGTTCATCGTCGTATGCCCTAATCCTTGGTGCTCCATAGTCGAGGTTGGTTGGGAGGACGGCCTCGGAACCATAGACCATGAAGAAGGGCATGTATCCGATGGCTCAACTGGGAGTTGTCCTAAGGCTCCAGAGTATCGTGGGGAGCTCGGGAACCCACCGTGCATCGATCTTGTTCAACCGGTTGAAGATCCTGGGCTTGAGGCCCTGTAGGAGCATGTTGTTTACGCCCTCGACCTGCCCATTCGTTTGGGGGTGCGCGACGGTGGCCCAGTCGACCCGGATGTGGTTTTCATCGTAGAAACGAAGGAACTTCTTGCCGGTGAACTGCATGCTGTTGTCTGTGATGATGGAGTTCGGTACTCCGAAACGGTGGATGATGTCGAGGAAGACCAGCATGGCTTGCTCGAACTTGCTCACGGAGATTGGCCGAGCTTCTATCCATTTTGTGAACTTGTCTATGGTGACAAGCAAGTGGGTGTATCCTCTGGGCGCCTTCTTGAGAGGTCCAACCAGATCGAGTCCCCAAACCACGAAGGGCCACGTGATGGGGATCATCTAGAGTGCCTGGGCCAGGAGGTGAGTTTGCCGAGCGTAGTACTGACACCCTTTGCAGGTGCGCACGATCTGCTTGGCATTAGCTACTACAGTGGGCCAGTTGAAGCCCTATTGGAATGCGTTTCCAACCAAGGTTCTAGGCGCAACATGGTGACCGTAGACCCCACCGTGGATATCGCTCAGCAAGTGCTTCTCCTACTCGATGGGGAGGCAGCACTATAGGATCCCAGTGTGGCTTCATTTGTAGAGTTCGCACTCCACAAGAATGAAGGATTTGGCGGGGCATGCAAGCCATCGAGCCTCCACCTTGTCCGTCGGCCGCATGTCATGGAGTAGGTAGTTGAGGCAGATTGTTCTCCAATCGACCAGAGGGTCGGGCTCTGTCGCTGGATCCTCTTCAAGCTCCATGACCTCGGGGCCGGACGGAGCCGTCGGTTGGTTAGCCCCTAAGGCTGGATCGGGCGAACCGTCATTGGCTTGCTCTGACCCTTCATAGTGCACCGAGGGCTTGTGTTGGTCGCTGGTGAAGACACCTGATGGCACAGGCTCTCAGCCAGATGCCACCTTCGCAAGCGCATCGGCCGCCTCGTTGAGGCACCATGGGATGTGATTGAGTTCGAGGCCATCGAATTTGTCCTCCAGCCATCAGACTTCTTGGTAGTATGCAGTCATCTTGGCGTCGTGATAGCTTGACTCCTTCATGACTTGGTTGACGACCAGCTGGGAGTCACCCCGAATGTCGAGGCGTCGGATGCCCAACTCAATGGCAATGCGTAGGCCATTGATGAGTGCTTCATACTCAGCCACATTATTGGATAAGGGAAAATGGAGATGAACCATGTACCTCATGCATACCCTGAGGGGTGATACAAAGACCAGCCCCACGCCGGCGCCCTTCTTCATCAGCGATCCATCGAAGTACATCATCCAGTACTCTTGATCGACGACTGCTAGTGGCGTTTGGACCTCGGTCCATTCCACGATGAAGTCAGCCAACACCTGAGACTTGATCACCATTTGGGAGGCATACGTAATGCCTTGATCCATCAACTCGAGCGCCACTTTGTGGTTCTTCCCATGGTGTCCTGGCTTTGGATGACCTCGCCGAGGGGGAACAATGTCACGACCATCACTGAGTGTGACTCGAAGTAGTGGCATAGCTTCCTCTTGGTGATGAGGACGGCGATATAGGAGCTTCTAGATTTGGGAGTAGCGGGTCTTAGAGCTGGATAGTACCTCGGACGAAGAAGTACACAAAGCGCTACACCATGAGGGCGTGCCCCTCTTCTTCCCGCTCCACTACCAGTGCGGCGTTGACCACTTGCATGGTGGCCGCTATGTATAGTAGAAGGGATTCTCCATCGGTTGGAGGAACCAGGATCGGTGCCTTCATCAGAAGCAGTTTGACCATGTCAAGTGCCTCCTGGGCCTTGAATGTCCATTCGAAGCGGTCGGCTTTCTTCAAGAGTCGATAAAAGGGGAGACCTCATTCACCGAGGCGTGAGATGAATTGGCTGAGTGCGGTGAGGCACCCTATAACTCACTAAACCACTTTATGTTCTGAATCAGGCCCATCCTTGTGATGGTTGAGATTTTCTTTGGGTTAGCTTCGATGCTATGTTCAGAGACGATGAAACTGAGCAGCATACCCCTCGGGACCCTAAAAACGCACTTCTTAGGATTGAGTTTGATGCCATTCACTCGGAGTCTTGCAAAGGTCTACTCAAGATCGACGATGAGATGGTTAGTCCTTTTGGACTTGACCACGATGTCGTCGACATAGGCCTCAACGGTCCACCCGATGAGGTCCCGAAACACTTGAGCATACAATGCTGGTATGTAGCCCTAGCCTTCTTTAGATCGAATGGCATTGAGACGTAGCAGAACGATCTAAAGGGGGTGATGAAAGATGTCGCGAGCTGGTCGGACTCTTTCATCGCGATTCGATGGTATCCGGAGTATGCATCAAGGAAGCAGAGGGTTTCGCACCCCGAGGTAGAGTCGACTATTTGGTCTATGCGTGGCAAAGAAAATGGATCCTTTGGGCATGCTTTGTTGAGACCCGTATAGTCGACACACATCCTCCATTTCCCACTCTTCTTTCAAACAAGAACGAGATTAGCTAACTACTCTTGGTGGTATACTTCCTTGATGAATCCGGCCACTAAAAGTTTTGCTATCTCCTCGCTGATGGTCCTGCGCTTCTCCTTGTCAAAGCGACGTAGGCATTGTTTCACCAGCTTGGAGCCTGAGCGGATCTTCAAGGTATGCTCGGTGACTTCCCTTAGAATGCCTGGCATATCCGAGGGTTTCCACGCAAAGATGTCTCTGTTAACGCGGAGAAAGCCAATGAGCGCTCCTTCCTATTCGGAGGAAAGTGTGGTACCAATGCACACCGTTTTACCCTCGGTGCTCCTAGGGTCTACGAGGACTTCTTTAGAGCCATCTGCAGGCTCGAACGACCCGATCGACTTCTTAGCGTCGGGCGCTTCTTCGGTGACCTCCTCCTTGAGGGCGGTGAGCTCTCCGGAGGCGATGATTGCTGCGGTGTGACCGCAGCACTCGACGTCGCACACATAGGCGCGTTGGAAGGAGGAGCTGACAGTGATGACCCCATGGGGGCCCGGTATTTTTAGCTTGAGGTATGTATAGTTGGGGACAGCCATGAACTTCGCATAGCATGGTCGTCCTAGGATGGCGTGGAAGGTTTCAGGGAACCCAACCACCTCGAAGGTGAGGGTTTCAGTTCTATAATTGAACTGGTCCCCGAAGGTAACGGGCAGATCGATCTGCTCAAGTGGCATGGCCTGCTTTCTGGGAACTATGCCATGGAAAGGTGCTCGGGTTGGGCAGAGGCTTGTCCGGTCGCCCATCTCATCGAGTGTCTTGGTGTACATGATGTTGAGGCCACTACCTCCATCCATCAGTACTTCGGTGAGCCATTTCGGGCCGACGATCAGGTTGACCACGAGCGGATATCTCCTCGGATGCGAGATGCTCTCTAGGTGGTCGGTCCGATCAAAGGTTATGGTGGACTCAGACCACCAGAGGAAGGTAGGTGTGGCTAGTTCGGTCGTATAGACCTCACGGCGCGCGACCTTCTAATGATGTTTGGAGTCATAGGCCGCTGATCCTACGAAGATCATGAGGCACCCATCCGGCATCGGAAAAGCGTTGTCCTTCTCCTTAGCATTGTCCACGATGGGGGCAGGGTCCTTTCCATGCTCGCCTTTGTTAGAGCCTCTCGGACAAGAACCGCCGCATGAGGCTGCAGTCCTTGAGCAGATGCTTAACCGAGAAGGCATGGTTCGGGCATGGCCCCTCGAGTAATTTTTTGCGAAGTGGTTTGGAGTGCCCTCTGTGGGCTTTCGACCACCCTTGTGGTCAGTAGCGGCCACGAGCGAGTCTTCATGCCATTGCTTCTTGTTCTTCCTTTTGGCGGAACAATTGGAGGTGCCTTCGCCGGCGCCCTCATCCCGCCTTGCCTTGCCCTCGAGACGATCAAAGATCGCTCCGACCGCCTCCTCTCCTGAGGCATGGCTGGTGGCGATGTCCAAGAGTTCCTTGTTGGTTCGCGGGCCCTTGCGTCCCAGCTTATGAATCAAAGACTCGCAGGTAGTCCTAGACTGGGAGGCTAATATAACGTTGGCGTCGGCGACATTAGGGAGCTCGTTGCACTACTGGGAGAAGCGCCGGATGTACCCACTATGGGTCTCACCGGCCTTCTAACAGTAGTTCTTGAGGTCCCATGGGTTCCTAAGGCGCTTGTATGTGCCCTAGAAGTTCCCCATAAAGATCTCCTTCAAATCCACCCAACTCTAGATCGCGTTGGATGGCAGGTGTTCCAACCACGCCCGTGCTGAATCGGCTAAGAACAGTGGAAGGTTGCGGATAATGAAGTTATCATTATCTGCACCACCGGCTTGGCAAGCAAGCCGATAGTCTTCGAGCCATAATCTGGGGTTTGTCTCCTCATAGTACTTCGGGATACTGGTAGGTGGTCGGTACCTTGGAGGGAAAGCAGCATTGAGGATGTGCCGGCCGAAGGCCTGAGGGCCTGGCAGGTCAGGGCTTGGGCTCCGGTCCTCACCGCTGTCGTAGCGTCCGCCACGACAAGGATGATAGCTGCATTTGGCTCCATGTCTTGAGTCATCGTAAGCGCATCTACGGGCGTCGAGGGTGTTGCGCGCGTCTCGGTTGAGGCCGAGATGCTGATGCACCGGGACCGCGGTGTGCTGCCAACTTCCTTGTGGTTCCTAGTGGACCGACGCGTCCCTACCGGGATGTTCTAAGAGCGTGCGCTGGCTGGCGTCGAGCTTGCATCGCCGAGACAATGAGCTTTCAGCCTGCTGCGCCGCCGCTCGCTTGAGTAGTGTGCGAATCTCATAGTGGGCACGATGATCCTCGGGTGTCATGGCCTCTAGAAGACCATGTACCAAGGCCATCGCAGCGGTGATGTTTTGGCTTGCCCGGGCAAAGCGAGGAAGGGCCTCATCATCGGCGATGATCCTTCGGTTCATGTCATGAGCCATGGCGCGCACGCCCACCATCTCCATGGCGCTCGATCTCCCGATTGAGCTCCGCGCTTTCCTGCTCGAGCTAGAGTTGCTCTTCGTCGAGCTCTCGGTGTTGGGCTTTTAGCTGCTCCACCCTCATTCAAGGTGGGGCCACTGTTTCCCCCTCGACATCGTCGTCGAGGTTGTTCGTTGAGGTAGCCCCCTCCCTAGAGACTCTTTTGACGTGTCCCTTAGGGGGTACCCTTCATGAAGCATTCATGAGAGGGGTGATGGCTTCCCCTGCTTGAGTCAGAGCCAGATGACGACCTCAGCTCCTCTGTGAGGAGGTTGTGGAGAGACTCCATGACATGTTCGATCACCCCCACAAACTCGTCGTTCATGGGTGGTAGGACCATGCGTCATGCCACAAGGTGGCTAATGGTCGCCGCAGTGTTGCGGAGACCGAACAGAAACGCTGTCGGGGCGCTCCGTGTGTGGTGTTCCGGAGTGAGGGATCCCCCTCTAGCAAACCATGCCATGTCATTGGTGTCGAAAAGGGTGAGGCAGCGCTGGTCCTCCCTGGACTATTGGGGTCCCAGGGAGACACCGAGCTAGCACCCAAGCTTCTCGTAGTTGAGGCCGATGGAGGGGAGAGATTGGATGGCGGCGTGAGCCAATGCCAACTCTCCTCCCACCGTGACGATGAAGTCCAGGTCACCGAAGAGCATGTGTGTGCCCGGGACCCAGCTGATTCCATGGCTTGCCATCTATGGCCTGATGTTTAACGTCGGAACGCGCAAAGGTCCCCTACCTGGCGCACCAACTGTCGGTGTTTCGAGTGAGCACCAGCTAGTAAATTTGTATTTATGGCGCGTTAGGCCCGGATGGTGTGCTAAAAGACACAAGATGTATATTGGTTCGGGCAGAATGTCCCTACATCTAGTGTGCTGCTGCTGCTCGTGTTATTAGCACTAAAAAGGTTCATAGTAGGGGGTACAAACGGTCGAGAGAGGGACAAGTCTCAAGTCTCAGATGGAAAGATCGAACAGGCGCTGAGAGCTTGGTTGCTGCTCAGTTGTGTGTTATGTGGTGCATGGTGTGTAGGATTGATCCATCCCCTTAGTGGGGTGCCCTGCTTCCCTTTTATAGACCAAGGGGGAGCAGGGGGTATAGATGGGGGAAAGAAGAAAAACCAGAGGTCAAGAAGGTCCTTTGAAGGTGCTAGATCTTCCATTTCCTCTGAGCCAGCTCCGCTGACATGGCAGATGGTGCCAGGGACAGCACGTTCACTAATCTTGATAGGGCCATGCTCTGGCTTCGTTCAGCAAGTGGTCACGTCCCATCCTGCCCCGGCAGGCAACGCGGCGCACCAGGATGATGCGAGTTCCCTCCTAGATTGTAGTGGTTGTCGTATGCTTATATTAGGATCCGCGTTCGAGGGCTTCATGGCGGTGCCCACAATACTGTAAGACAAAAGTCGGCGCCTACAACACTGTTCGGGCTCTGCCATGCCTGGAAGGTCTTAAAGCACCCGTCTGGTCCTATCCTGACAGTACTTCCCTATAGGCGTGCAGGGTATGGTCCTCGGTATTGCCGTTGACTTGAATACCTCGCCTTATCTTCATGCGTAGTTATGAAGGAGTAGCGCATAGATGTCGAGTGAGGCGGAGCCCATCCCTAGACATCGGGCGAGACGGAGCCCAGCCCTCGGACGTCGAGCGAGGCGAAGCCTGCCCTCGGATGTCGGGTGAGGCGGGACCCAGCCCCCGGACGTCGGGCGAGGCGGAGCTCGCCCTTGGACATTGGGAGAGGCGGAGCCTGCCCTCGGACATTGGGCAAGGAGGAGCCTAGCCCCTGGATGTCGGGTGAGTCAGAGCCTGCCCTCATATGTCAGGCGAGGTGGAGCCTACCCCTAGACGTCGGGTGAGGTGGAGCCCGCCCTCAGACATCGGGCGAGGCGGAGCCCAGCCCCTGGATGTCATGCGGGGTGGAGCCTGCCCATAGTTGTTGGGCGAGGCGGAGTCTAGCCCTCGGGGGCCGAGTGAAGCGAAACCAATCTTCAGTCATTCGGGCAACAAGTGTAGTTGTGTTCTTGCCTGATCGGAAGCGTCAACGTTTGATGGTTATTAGCTCCTCCTATTTGGGTACCCCGGTATTCGGTCCCTGACACTTTGGAGTGCACAAGTAAACATGGTTTAAAGATGAATCCCAATAAGTGTGCCTTTGGAGTATCAGCTAGACAATTTTTGGGTTTTATGGTCCACGAGAGAGGATTCAAAATTGGCCAAAAAAGTATGAAAGCAATTGTTGAGGCAGTGCCCCCGACTACTAAAACAGAGTTACAATCTTTGCTTGGTAAGATTAATTTTATTAGGAGGTTTATTTCAAATTTGTCAAAAAAGGTTCTGCCATTTTCTCCTCTATTGAAGTTGAAAAATGATCAAGAATTTAAATGGGGTGACGTACAACAAAAGGCGTTTGAGGAGATAAAAGAATATATGAAATGTCCACCCGTGCTGGTCCCTCCTCAGCAAGGTAAGCCTTTTAAGTTGTACGTGTCGGCCGATAACCAAACAATTGGATCGGCCTTAATGCAAGAGTTTGAAGGAAAAGAACGAGTTATTTTCTATCTAAGTAGAAGGCTTTTGGATCTAGAAATAAGATATTCTCCTATTGAAAAGTTATGCTTGTGCTTATATTTCTCTTGCACTAAGTTGTGACATTACTTGTTATCGGCTGAGTGTACATTTGTTTTTAAGGCTGATGTGATCAAACACATGCTATCAATGCCGATATTAAATGGGAGAATGGGGAAGTGGATTCTTGCATTGTTGGAATTTGACTTAAGGTACGAATCGTCTAAAGCAGTCAAAGGGCAAGTAATAGCCAATTTTGTCACTCAGCATCATAAGCCGAGCATTGGCTATGTAGAGCTAATATTTGGACGTTATTCTTTGATGGATCATCGTGGAAGCAAGGTGGTAGCATTGGCATTGTTATTGTTTCACCTTAGGGGGGCAAGTTTTGAGTTTGCTTTTCCAACTAAACTAATGACTACCAACAATCAAGCAAAATATGAAGCTATTCTTAAGGGACCTTAACTTCTTCGTGAAGTAAAGGCCAAGTTAGTTGAAGTATTTGGAGATTCATAGTTAATTATTAATTAGTTGATCGGACTATATGAATGTAAAGATGATATTATGAGGGGATACTATGATGAATGCCAAAGGTTACTCAAGGAGTTTCCTCATATTTCTCTTCAGCATATTCCAAGAGCACAGAATCAAGAGGCTAATCTGTTAGCTCAAAGTGTGTCAGGTTACAGAGTGTTTCAAGAGATCTTAAGTAGTGAAACCTTGACTAATGATTGGAGAGTTGAAATAGCCGATTACCTTAAGAATCCATCACAGAAGGTTAACAAGAAATTAAGGTATAAATCGACTAAGTATGTTTTGCTAGATGATCAGCTATATTACAAGACAGTCGATGGGGTGTTGCTTAAATGCTTAAATCAAGAAGAAGCTAAAGTGTTGATGGGTGAAGTACATGAAGGGATATGTGGAGCTCATCAATCATCTTATAAGATGAAATGGATTATTCGTAGGACCGGATATTTCTAGCCGACAATACTAGAAGATTGTTTTGAATATTATAAGGGGTGTTAGGATTGTCAATGTTTTGGTAATATTCAGAAATCACCCGCATCGGCTATGAATCCGATAATCCAACCATCGCCGTTTCGAGGTTGGGAAATTGATTTAATTGGCTAGATCTTTCCACCTTTAAGTAAAGGACATAAATTTATATTGATAGCAATAGATTACTTCACTAAGTGGGTTGAGGCAATTCTTTTGAAGACGGTAACCTCAAAGAACATGGTTGATTTTGTCAAGGAACATATTGTGTATCATTTTGAGAATCCTCAAACTATTACTACTTATCAGTGGACAATGTTCACATCAGAAGAGTTTAGAGATTTTGCTGCTAGTATGGGAATTAAGTTATTAAATTCTTCTCCTTACTATGCTTAGGCTAATGGCTAGGCAGAGGCATCCAATCAAATTATGATTAAGTTGATCAAGAAAAAGATCGAAGAGCAGCCAAGGAAGTGGTATTCAACGCTTAATGAGGCATTATGGGCATATAGGATGGCCTGTCATGGATCAATTAAAGCATCACCTTATGAACTTGTGTATGGTCATAATGCAATCCTTCCTTGGGAGATTCAATCTGGATTGAGGCGTGTCACATTGCAAAATGATTTGTCAGCCGAAGTTTACAAGAATCTTATGATAGATGACTTAAAAGACTTAAGTTGCCATCAGTTGCGTGCTCTTGAGAATATCGAAGCCAATAAGCTAAGGATTGCGAAGTATTACAATAAGAAGGTCAAGAGCAAACAATTTTCTGAAGGAGACTTAGTCTGGAAGGTGAAGTTGCCGATCGGGTTAAGAGATAGCAAGTTCGACAAATGGTCACCTAACTGGGAAGGACCTTATTGTATTAAACGTTGTGCGCCTGGTAATGCTTATATTTTGAAAACGCTAGGAGGAAGAGGAATTTGACAGAGTGATCAATGGAAAGTATCTAAAGAAATATTATCCTAGTGTTTGGACTAAATACTTGACAGCCGGTTTGTTCAGTCATCGACTTTAATAGCCGATACTAGAAGGGTGTCGCCTCCAGTTCAAAAAAAATAGACCCAAAAGGGTAAAAGCCGATACGATATCTATCGCCTATAGAGCAAAAACAAACACATAGACAATCATGATGTATACAAAGATATTACAGGAAATTCATTGAGACGCGATCATAGAAAAATAGGGATTTCATTCATTGATCAGTTTGTCCTAGGTACAAGCTAATCGAACACCCTATTTATGATGTCCTGAGCTGAGGTGATATCCACAATGGCCTCTGTGGCGTCTTCAAAGTCCTCGATCAGGTCCTCATGCATATCGGGGTCATCAGCCATCGGGAAGCCCGGCTCCATGGTGCGGAGATCATGCCCGATCTGGACCTACGTCGTGGCCAGAGCCACCGTCGCGCCGCGGTGAACGTCGTGGAGGGCGATCTCCTAGATGCACGCTGGAATGTCGTGCAGGCGGTTGTTGAGAAGAGGTCCCCAGGAGTTGACGGCCGCCGTAGCCGCGTTCGTTGCCAGTTGGAGGTTCTCCAACTGCAACATCAAGGCTGGCAATCACAGAAACAAAGGAGCTATCAAGATAAAAATAGTGGAAATTGAAATAAAGGTTTTCTTGGAGTTCCTCTTACCCGCCACCATGGCGTCAGACTTGGCCAACCATGCCCGAGCAGCATTGGCTTCTTCCTCGGCAATGAGGAGGGTGGCTTGAGAAGCCTCGAGGCAGCTCTCAAGCTGACCGTTCTCCCGAGTTGCCTTGAAGTAATGGTCCTTGGCCACCCGCCACTCTTGGAGGAAACATCGGGCGTCATCGCCGTTGTAGGAGTCAGAGGAGTCCGACGATAAGCCCGGCGTGGTAGCAGCAGATGCGGCGGTGGAAGGCTCACCGGTCCTAAGAGGAAGCGGCTAGAGGTTATCATTGAGGATGAGCCTATAGATGCATTAGTAGATGATTCTTGCTATGGACAGGAGCGTTTAGTCTTACCTCATGCGGTGGAGCCGCTGGCCGACCGGGACCTCCTCCTCCGGGAGATCTTACGCTGCGCGCTTGCCGTGGAGATCTTCTCCTGCCATGGATGCTGGCCTAGATCATGGAAGAAGAAGGGAACTGCTATAGGGTTTGTGAAGGTAGAGAAGTGCAGAGAACAGAGGCGGTTGCAAGTATAGATGTGCTTGAAGCCAGAGCCCTTGGCCGGTGTTTATAGCCACAGAGACGGGATGGTCAATATCTCGGAATATGCAAAGGCAAGCCTAATTAATGGAAGAGGAAGTGCCATTCTGCAGTACTGAGGGAAAACACGGCGATTGATGACCAGGGAGGAATTTGAAAAGTTTTACCATGGGAGCCATTTTCAGATTTAATCGAGTCAGATTAAATCACAAGTCGAAATCGGCTAATCCGAAATGGCTATTCTACTGAGCCTCGAGGAGACACGCAACAGGCCGGATAACTGCTCTCCTTACAAACTGGTATATGGGGCAAAAGGGGAGTCACTTTAAACGAAGAAATTGTTTGCTTTCTTCTCCTATTACAAACTAAGGGCCAGGGAACACATTGTTCACAATGTCTTCGGCCTGGGAAGCGAGGGCTACGGAGTCGACGGTGTTGAAGAAGTCCTTGACCAGCGCTCATGGTCCTTAGAGTGTTCGGTGGCTGGGAAACCATGGGGAAGAAGTCAAAGCTCATGACCAGAGCGGGCTTGCGCAACAGCCAATGCCATGGCAGCACCATGACAAACACCGTGAAGGGCAACTTCTCTGATGCGGTTTGGGACATCGTACAGGTGAACCACCGACACAGCACCCCTGGCATTGACAGATCCTACCGCATACTCTGCAGCTGATCAAAGGCTTTCCAACTGGGCCGATAGGTCTAAAAGGATTCAAAGGAAAGATAATCAAGATCTTGAAGACAAAACTAAGAAAACAAGAAAACTATGGTGGATATCTCACCCATGATTCTGGCCTCAGCCTCGGCCTCGGCCAGCCTCACTTGAGTGGAGTCGGCCCTATGTTCCGAGATGGTGAGAGCGTCCCGCAGCGCGTTTAGATGAAGGTCCATCCGCCTAAGATCATGGGTTGCTTTCTCCTAGTGACGAAGACGCTGGTGTGGTGGCACGGACTCGTCAAGGGCCTCTTCAGCAGACCTCTTGCCATTCTCCATGTCTTTGAGCCTATTAGAAAGCAAATCGCACCAAAGAAGCAGAAGGTTTAGGATGAAGCAGGTTGTTTTTTTTATCCACAACCATGGCCCATATATATAGACCGGGAGGTGAGAAGATAGGCTTCATCGGGGTTATGGAATTGAAGTCAGTTATGGAAACGGATCAACACTCTAGAAATTTGGGGAACGAATCATGAAAAAACAACGGATTCAGACTTATTGCTTCCCATAATTAGAGATACCGTGGGGTTGATACAAAAGGTTTACATTAACCAAAGTTCAACCCACTAAGACTTTGTTGGATTGAAGGGAGTCCGGATCCCCACTAGACTAAAAGTCATTGTGGACCAAGTCATATCAGCCCACTAATAGAAATAGCATCAGGGGAGAAAGGAGACCGCCCGCTAAAAGGATGCCCATATAACCCACCGATTTCTCGGCATGAGCATTTGATAGAGTGAACAAGGGGAAGGTGTCCACATATTTTAACCCTTGCAAACACTAGAACAGCTCTGCGCTAATGGTGAGAAGACTCAGGTGATATCACAAGAATTCTTCTAGCCACAGCAGCTGATCCTCTTGCTCGACAAGGCGCTGAAATGAGCGACACAATCGTCCTATGCATAAAAATTCTTCTAACCACTCAAGACCCTCATAGTGAGGGATTAGACCATGGAGGGTCTAGCAGAGCCAAGGGCACTCGAGGAGGCAAGCAGAAGAGAAACATAACTGAATTGTTGGGTTGCTCTCGTCAGAGTTGGATAGACATTTATAGTCGGTCTAGAAGGTTGGATCCAAGCACCCGTGAAGTAATAGTGCTCTCATGAAGCTTTGAAGTATGGGATCATAAGTAGGCAAGGGCGCTGGTGAAGCTGAAAGATAGTAGGCAAGGGCACAGGCAAGGGCGCTGTAAACACAGATTCACCAAAACTTGTGGAATTTATTAGTTTAAACCTCTAGACCTATGTTTGGTGATCGAATTAAGTAAATATGCAAGATATGTTGATGGTTTATTTTTGATGTTGTTTACACCAAAATTTGGGAAAGAAGAACGCGGGAACTCAAAGCTTCTAAGATTATATCATCAAGGGATCGATCAGATGTGAATCGATATCAGTTGGTTTCGATGCAGTGTCGTAATCGGCTATTTTATAGATGACGTCAGCAGACCACATCAACGGACTACGTGCAGATGGCATCAGGGAAAAATATGTCGGACTCTACAAAAAGGGAAAGAGTAGGGTCCAAGTTATCTTAAGTTAGGAATGTTTTCTTTTATTTCAAAGGTTGTAATGAGTCGTATTTGAGTAGGATTCATGTTTAGGTTCTAGGTATAAATATTGGACCCCGGCTATTGTAAAAAGACTTCCAATCAATCAATACCAATTACTTTTTTTGACTTCACGCCAATTCTTAGGAGTAGGAGTACTATAGATCATGGTGAGTTCTTCAACAAGTAGGGTTGCATCGATCCGGTCGACCTATGGCTTGTTTGTAAGTACCGTCATGGCTTATACTTATGTTTGTAAGGTTGCATCGGTCCGGCCGACCTCTTATGAGCTCTAGTATAAGTTAGTTATTGATCCTTAGTTAGTTCAAGTACGGCTACCATCGGTTAAGCTCGACTTCTCAAATTAGATTAAGGTCAAGTTACTGGCTCTACCTAAGGGTGACATCCATCGGGTAGATTCATTAAGTTATCGATCTTGCTGATGTTCTTATTGTCATTAGTTTTAGCAATACCAACCTGCCCGATCGAGATCGATCTAGATCGGCCTCACATCCTTTTAGTCCATCATTTATTTTGCTATATTGTGATATTTTTTTACTTCAAACGATGGATCATGTTTTATTGGCAGTTCTACTTCGATCTTGATCGTGCATAGTATGCGACCAAGGCATGTCTGATTTTGAGTAGGTTTACTAGCTAGTTGAATCTGGTCTATGTCTCGCTATTATGGCTGTAACGATCCGGTCGATCCCCACTGTTAGCACTTTAAATCAGAGTATGCTAGTTGGTAGATTTGCTTTTGGCCAGGCATGACCTTGGCTGTTTGCTATGCCTGCATCGGCTAAATAGTCGATTGTCTGTACTTTAACGCTTATAATACGTTTTCATGATTCTATTAAATATGAATAGATCTGTTTATTTTAAAGGTTTAATCTGTTATCTTTATTATGGCTGTCATCGATCCGGTCGAACCCCGTTGTTAAAGATAATAGGTTAGATTTGATAAGTTTATAAATCTATTCATACTAAATAGTCGATTGTTCACATGTTATAATCTTTTTTCTACCTGAATCGGCTATTTTAGCTGATGTTCTTATTGTCATTAGTTTTAGCAATATCAACCTGCCCGATCGAGATCGATCTAGATCGGCCTCACATTCTTTTAGTCCATCGTTTATTTTGCTATATTGTGATATTTTTTTACTTCAAACGATGGATCATGTTTTATCGGTAGTTCTACTTTGATATTGATCGTGCATAGTAAGTGGCCAAGGCATGTCTGATCTTGACTAGGTTTACTAGCTAGTTGAATCTGGTCTATAGCTTGCTATTAAGGTTGTAACGATTCGGTCGATCCCCACTGTTAGCACTTTAAATCAAAGTATGCTAGTTGATAGATTTGCTTTCGACCAGGCATGACCTTGGCTGTTTGCTATGCCTGCATCGGCTAAATAGCCGATTGCCCGTACTTTAACGCTTATAGTATGTTTTTATGATTCTGTTAAATATGAATAGAGCTGTTTATTTTAAAGGTTTAATCTGTTATCTTTATTATGGCTGCCATCGATCCGGTCGAACCCCACTGTTAAAAATAATAGGTAAGAATTGATGAGTTTATAAATCTGTTCATATTAAATAGTCGATTATTCACATGTTATAATCATTTTTCTATCTGAATCGCTATTTTAGCCGATTCGTCCGTGCTTTCACAAATATGGCATGCTTTCATGAACTTGTTGACATATACTCGGTTTTATGGATTTTCTGGTTTTAGATTATTGTCATCATTATAGTTGTATCGATCCGGTCGAACCTCACTGCTGGTGGTAATAAATTAGATCTATACAGTTCGTAGATCCTTTTATATTAAATAGTCGATTGTTTGCATGGTATATCCCTTTTACCGAATTCATTGGCTTTGCACCATACATTGATTAAATCTGATATAGCCAATGATGTATCTTTGACGCATACATATTTGATAGTTCAAGGGAAAGGATCATTAAAAACTAGGTGCATTGTGCTCGTTATTATAAATCAATCATGACCCATGAGCGTCACAGTCCTTAACAGTCGATTTCTTCTTGTATTGGCTATTTAGTCGATTTTTCCGTTTGGCTACCTCCGAAGCGGCACACTTATAACTATCTGGTCAAAACCGGCATCTTCCACCCTAAATTACTAATAAACTTTATCTCCTTGTCAATTACAGGTCAAATGACTAGCATGTCTTCGGGAATTCACAGGATCGACTGGTCCTGCGTTGAAGCCAAGCAGATCTCCGGATCGTTCCGGCTGCTACGTGTCCCTCGGCGTGTCTACTATGTTTTCACGCCGACAGATGTTAACGACCGTCAACAACAACCTGACAAGGAAGGAGAATCTTAAGTAGCTAGATTAAGAAGAAACTGATTGTTTCAAATCAGCCAACACTCTTTTAAACTTTGGCTCTCTTCCAGCCCGCTCTTAAGATGTCAATAGGTTTGTAACTAAATCAATATCTGGGAATGTGTTATCGTCGCCGTCCTCCTCCTCCTCCTCCTCTGCAATCCTACCATCATGATGAGATCCATGCATTTCTGATGGCTCTATAATGTCGGTACCTAAAGATTCTTCCCCACGATGAATCCATTTGGTGTATGTAGGCGAGATTCCACTTACAAGTGGTCGTACACATCCTGCCAAGTATGATCCACCTGGTTAAAACATTTTTGACACGGGCAAGGGATATTTAGCCCTGGATATCTTTGTTTAACCCACTGGGTGAACTCTTTAACTCCTGCCACGAACGTTGTCGTGAATGGTATCCCATCAGTAATCCAGGTTCTATCCATCTGTCGCAGCAAAAGTATGCAAATTCTGTTAGAGTTTAGACCACTAGATGGACAATAACAAATCTAGCAATAGAACAAAGCATACAGTGTTCGAGAGCACTAATCTGTGTATTTGTTCATATCATACTATGGGACAGTGTGGTTTTCTATTTTTGTGTGACAAAAGCATTGATTTTAATTAAAATTCGTATAGAATAGCCTTTCTTTATGTGTACTTTACTTTATCGTGTACAAAAAATATCACTGAAGAAGATGCTCATACCTTTGTTCTACGAACTAGCATGGCTCGACTGCAAGCTGCCTCTGTCGCAGCACACACCTGATCACGCGGACGCTAATGCTGCCACGCTCCACCGGGAAAGCCCCGCCACGCCTCCAAAAGGACGCCTAAGCCACCATAGTAGACCGGGGATCCTCCGCCTCTGCCTTCGCCGTCGCCGCTGCAAGTCCAGCGGGCACAGATTTGTTTATACTTTCAGGGGATATCCAATTTAGGTCAACCTGAAGGGAATCCACATAGACAATAGGATACTATAACGACACCAAAGAGTTATCAACACAGTCAGGCGTCTAGCACAATGGTAAAGACGTTCCATTCGTTGGTCCAGGTCCCAAATTTGACTCTCAGATATTATACCTTTTTTGAGAAATTAAACCCTGGTAGCACACATGGTAGAAGTGACACGCAAGCCGTTGAGTCCCACAGGTCGAATGGAGATGGAGAAAGGTCCCACAGGTACATGTGACACGCGAGCCATCTAGTCCCATAGGTCGGATGGAGAAAGGTCCCACAGGTACACGTCGGATGGAGAAAGGACCATGCGGAGACTTTTATGACGAATTGCAAGCGTCACGGAGGAGTAACTGCAAGTCCCACAGGTACACATTGGATGGAGAAGAGTTCCACAGGTACACGTTGGATGGAGAAAGGACCGAGCGGAGACTTTATGACGAATTGCAAGCGTCACGGATGAGTAACTGCAGGTCCCACAGGTACACATCAGTCGAGACTTTATGACGAAGTGGCGTTCGTTATGGTTGTAAAACCGTTCGTCACGGATGAGTGATCGTGGGTCCCATGGGTATACGTCGGATGGAGAAAGGACCATGTGGAGATTTATGACGAAGTGTCGTTCGTTACAGTTCGAAAACTGTTCATCACAGATGTGTAATTTAGTTCAATGACGAAGTTCTAGTCGTCACAGTTGTAAAGACGATCGTCACAGATGAGTAGGAACAGTCGCACGATCTATGACGAAACCCTATGTTGTTCTATGATTTTTTTTACGATATCTGATTTCGTCATAGATAGGGAGGGTTAGAGGATCGCCACCAATGATCCATGACGAAACGAAAATATTCGTTAGAGAAAGCGATCTTCTAGGATAGTTTAGTATTAGTCATTAAGATTTTCGTCATAGAAGAACAGATTTGTACTAGTGTTCTTCGTGTGTAACTCATGTATAGTTTCACGTAAAATCATTGCACCATCCATAATATTTCGCTTGGGAGAAAAGCCGTCTGTGATGATTTGATAGTTCTTTGGGCAACTTTTACAATATCCTGTTAGTAGCTACTTTCAAGGGCGGTCCCAAGGCCCGGCGAGCGTGGGCGGCTGCCCGGGCTCCAGCACTTTTTTTTAGTGGTATTCTACAATCGCTGCTACAGAAAATTGAACGCCTGTCAAGCAAATTGAGCCTGAGCTGAGCGGAGCACCTGCTATTGCTAGGTGACGAACGTACGACACTAGCTGGCACATATCACTTTCTAGTAAAACTACTACCATTGCCACTGTCAAACCTCTAATGTATCTCATGCTTCTGTGTTTGTGGCTCCTGAATGTATTATATTACGGGTAACTTCATATTTCCTTAGCTAGTACGCACTATCCAAAACTAGGATTATGCAGCAAATGAATAGCTACTCCTTATAGAGTGCAAATTAAACGAACTCACGATCACTTGACGGGATTTCTTGAGACCACATAACCAACATGCATCACCACCTTCGGCCTGACGCTAGCACGATGTATAATGTCAGAAGAGGCTTAGGTCCATACTATAAGACTACTCTTGCAGAGGCCGTATTGATCTTAATAAGCCTATATTTACTAAGATCATGCATTATTATAACTTTTTCTTCTTAATAAAAATGTGCTTAGATACGTGGTCATGAAAAAAAAAGTAGCATATTCGTGGTCTGTGGTTGTAACCCTCTTCTATACTAAGATGAAGAAGAAAACTTACTTTGACTTCGCCCAGGTTCGGTTCAATTCCTGGGTCCACCACTGGCTACTTTTGTGAATATTTTGAAACTAACATTTAACAAGCAAATGGGCCTATATTGGTGGGCTTCTTTTAGCTTCATTGCACTTGGGCAATATATATTAATTGTATTATTTTGCAAAGAGAATGGTTACGTCATCCTTAATAATATTCCAAAAAATAGAAGGTAAACTATTACCAATAGAAGGTTCTCGTGTCAAGATACTAAGGATTATGCTAAAAGATTTCACATGATAGAGCACGTACAATGGTACGTGGAAAATGTACCTCCCATTCAGTGAAGAAAGGATCGGACTCTGTCCAACTTTTTGAAGGCATTGCCAAGTAAACTGCCTACCCCAAAAGTTCCAATTCTCGCAAGTTGAAAGCATCAATAATTGCGTTGAATGGAAAAAGGTCACCCTTTCATCATAATTGGCATTATTCTTATTTGGAATGATATTAAAGTCACCACCTATTAAGATGTGTATGTAAGATTTCTTTAGTAAATAATTGGTACATCTTCTTGGTAAGAAATGCTTCTTTAAGATGGGCCTGCCTTTTTTCTGTCCTTTTTCCACTCCGTAGTGAATTTCATGGGCCCTATGAGTAAGATAATCCACACTTTCCTATTGGGCTCAGTTTCATAGCAGCCCAAGAAAAGCTCATGACACCAGAAGCTGCTTAGAAGTTCACCTCTCTAAAAAAAAACTGACAAATGGGACCATATACGTGTTCTTTTCCGTAGTCATTCCGATGCTGGGAGTGCTCGAAGCGGGCGGAGTCGGCGAGTGGACACGTCAGCACCCACCCGAATGCTAGTAGTGGCAGCGTCGTTTATTAGCCGTCACACTCCACACTCGGCCTGCCGAGGAGAAGCTGAAGCTGGATGGATAGGGGCTAGAGCGAGTGAGATCAGGCGGCCGGGAGGACGTATTTATCGATGGCGATCGGGGCGTCCGTGGAGGGCGCTCCGGCGGACGGCGGGGAAGGTTACAGCGGCCGCGTGACGCCCTTCGTGGTGCTGTCCTGCGTCGTCGCCGGCAGCGGCGGCGTCCTCTTCGGATACGACCTCGGCATCTCCGGTTCGTCCCGCTCGCGCGGTTACTCTCGCTTTCTCCTTGGGTGTAATATTAGTATACGCGATTTGGTAGTGCCACTAGCTTCATTGTCTTTTCTGAAACTGCAACCTGGCAATATAGTATCAACCTGTTTCCTTTATGCGTGTAGAGAGCCTAGGAGAAAAATCGTACCATAGTAATCTCTAGCAATGGAATTGGTGAATTTTTCAGTGTCTTCAGGTCTGTGTGTGTCTGATAGGTGGTGTTACCTCAATGGACTCCTTCCTGAAGAGGTTCTTCCCAAGGGTGTACCGTCAGAAGCAGGACAGCAAAGTGAGCCACTACTGCGAGTTCAACAGCGAGCTCCTCACCGTGTTCACGTCCTCCCTATATATTGCCGGCCTTGTTGCAACTCTGGCTGCAGCATCCATCACAAGGAGGTATGGCCGCCGCACATCAATGCTCATCGGCGGCACTGTCTTCATCGTGGGCTCAGTGTTCGGTGGTGCAGCCAGCAATGTTCCCATGCTCCTAATTAACAGGATTCTACTGGGCATTGGTCTGGGGTTCACTAATCAGGTAACTTATATGCTTGAATCAGTATTTATGAGGGCACATATTTAGTTCAAAAGATCATAAATCGGTTGTGCAGTACTCCCTTTGTCACACATATAGGACAATTTAGATTTGAAGGGAACAAAGGCCTACGTATGGTGAGTCTAGCACATTCAAGTAGAAAAGACTTTGAATTGCTTATAACATGTTATATAGTTCAAGAAATCAGCACAACAGTTTCATGCCGGATGAATGTTCTAATATCTAGATATTGGAAATTAAATGTATTATGCAGTATATCTGGCATGAACTCAGAAAATCCTGTCTGGCTATGAAATCAGTATCAGACTTGAGATCCAACTTTTGTAGATAAGTCAAGTATTTCATTGAGTTGGACTGAGTGATTAAAAACAAAGGGTTCTTGGGATGCCATTTGTTCAGCTCCCAAGTTGGCATTTGGCAACAATAGATCGCTAAAGTTGAGCAAAGTTACATGTTTGGCTTATTATGACTTTCAAGTGTCTTCGTTGCTGATGGATTGTGCTCCCTTACAGAGTTAGTGCTTACTAAACAACCTTCAAGTTTTCAACAAGTGAAGTGATTATGTATCAGAGTGGAGATACAATTTAGCTGGAAAGTAAAAGTTGTGTTGTAATCTGAACTTTCTAGTTTCAACTTGCAGTTATATTTACTGGCTATTAATAGAATAGCTAGTAGAAAAACAGTGACTGTTCAGAAATTCATGTACAAGAGCACCAAGACCAAAAGTCTTAACACGTCAATGTCTGAATAGTACTGTCCTATAATCACGTTTCTTATGGAGATAATTCCTTATGACCTGTAGACTATACTAGATGCATGTCTTTCTTAATATCCCTTTTCTCCCAAAGAACAATTAGAACTGCACTAATATCATACTATGCAAATTACATTTGCAGTCAATCCCATTGTACCTGTCAGAAATGGCGCCACCCCGATACCGTGGGGCAATCAACAATGGCTTTGAGCTTTGCGTCAGCCTTGGCATTCTCTTTGCAAACATTCTCAACTATTTTGTCATAAAAATTACAGCAGGATGGGGATGGAGGATATCCCTGTCCATGGCTGCACTGCCTGCTGCATTCCTAACCATCGGCGCAATCTTCCTCCCTGAGACACCAAGCTTCATAATCCAATGTGATGGCAACACGGACAAGGCAAGGGTCCTACTCCAGAAGCTGCGTGGAACAACCTCGGTCCAGAAAGAGCTTGATGACTTGGTCAGTGCTAGCAACCTCTCAAGAGCAACCCAGTATCCATTCAGGAACATACTCAAGAGGAAGTACAGGCCACAGCTTGTAGTAGCACTGTTGATCTCTTTCTTCAATCAGGTTACTGGGATCAACGTGATGAACTTCTATGCACCGGTCATGTTCAGGACAATTGGTCTCAAGGAGAGCGCATCCCTCTTGTCCTCGGTGGTGACACGCCTATGTGCAACATTTGCAAACATCATAGCGATGATGGTGGTTGACAGGTTTGGGCGCAGGAAGCTCTTCCTTGTAGGCGGTGTGCAGATGATACTTTCGCAGTTTACTGTTGGCGCAATCCTGGCTGCAAAGTTCAAGGACTATGAGGAAATGGATGATGGGTATGCATACCTAGTGCTGATCACAATGTGTGTGTTCGTTGCAGGCTTTGCATGGTCATGGGGCCCTCTTACTTTTTTGGTCCCTGCTGAGGTTTGTCCACTGGAGATCAGGTCCGCAGGGCAGAGCATTGTGGTCGCTGTGGTTTTCTTGATGACATTTGTGATTGGCCAGACGTTTCTTGAGGTCCTTTGTCGCATCAAGTCGGCGACGTTCTTTGTCTTTGGTGGATGGATCTGCTTGATGACATTGTTTGTTTATCTTTTCCTACCTGAGACAAAGAAGCTGCCCATGGAGCAGATGGAACAGGTCTGGAAGAGGCACTGGTTCTGGAAGAAGGTTGTAGGGGAGGAAGAGGATAAGAAAGAAGCAGGAGCAGGAAAGATAGCTTTGTCGGGCTTGTAGTACTTTTCTGAGTTGGGTGTATTTGATCAAAAAGTGCAAAGAAAACATAGTAAACGATTGCGACAAGCTGATGTAAATGTACATTGCATGTAACTCGAGTAATTTATCAGTCTGCCGTTGTTGTCAGTTCCTACAACTGACCGTTCCAAATGTTAAAAGAGTACAGAAGCACTGATATAACAAGAATGTTGAAACAGCGCTGCTGTTTCTTCTTTCATGTTCAGCTGTAAAAGGAAAATTTACCTAACAAGTTGATGATGCTGAGAACACACACTACTGATGAGTTACTTCAGTACAGAGAAAAGCATTATTGAAAAGAAAAGGATTGTTGAAGTGTATTTGATCAAACCTGCAAGGGAAACATAGGATTGTGATTAGCTGATGTAAGTCAGAAATACAGAATTGTATGTAATATACAACTAACTTATCTGTTGTCATTGTCAGTAGTTACACATGGCCATGCCAAAGGTAGGAATCAAGAAATGATATAGTACTATATGACAGTGTAGAAACAGCCGTGCCCTTTGTTTTTTATGTTCATCAGCTGTCAAAAGCAAATCAACCTAACAAATTGATGGTCCTTTCCTGAAATCACTGATCAAAGTACTATAGGAGTTGTCTGATGCATGTTTCCGTTTTCAGCAGACCTTTCTTATTTAATGTTCGAATTCTTCTCTCCCTTCTTTTTATCTGATGATGGCAGCACTCGTACCTTCTTTTCAAAAAGATAATATCACTGGTCACCAGAGGAAAGGAGATAATAAATTGCGGAAGGAACCGATGTTGCTGGTGAAACGATCTTCGATGATTCTTGAAACTTTTGCAGCCACTAGCGCGCACGAAGCGAGAGACTTTTTGCTGAAGATACAAAAGTCACATTGTGTCCTGTGTTTGGATAGTTGGATAACCAAGATAAGCTGAAAGGGACTTGTCACTTGTCAGTACTGTCACCAACCACATATAAACACTAGGTCAGAATGGAAATGAGAGGATTGAAAGATACGGTTCTACCCAAGAGAATTCGAAAGAATATTCCACAAGCATGTTGCACGAGATCAATCAAACAGTTTGTGCAATTGTGCTGGGCACGGTTACAACAAACAAAAAACAAAGTGATAAAGTGAAACCATGTACAGTTGTTGCACGAGATCAATCAAACAGTTTGTGCAATTGTGCCGTGCTGCTTCATCAAAAAGAAAGAAAAAAAGAGTTTTGCATGGCCAGCGATTAACCAGCATCATCTTCAGCAATGAAACATCAGGTAGAGAACTGAGTGCACTTGACAAGAACTGGCTAATACTTTTTTCTTGGAAAAAGTTTACAACATTACAACCATAAAGATCAGCACTAACATTAATGACTTTGTTAACATAAGAGTGTCATATCATGCGTGCCAGACAAACAACAGGTACATTCATACATAGCATAACTTACAGCACATGATACAAGCTACAGAGCACGGTTAATCTTAAATATAGAAGAAGAAAAAAGAGGCAAAGCTTATTTTGCCCAGGATTCCATCTAAATGCAGTTTCTGTGCTGATGGGGGATCAGGCTTGAGCTCTCGTTTGAGGATTTGCATGGAAAGCCGACTGCCTATTTTGACCCCCTAGCAGATTTAGCGACAGAGAAGTAGACACTGTCTCCTGACCAGGCTCCCCTATGCTTAGCTTTGACATGCCCACAAGTTCATCAACATTAATTGGATTCTTGGAATGAACTGCAACAGGCTTGACAATCTCGTGTGTTTCTTGGGGCAGATCGCCTCCATCTTCCTGATTTGGCCAGAAAGGAACTGAGAATTGCAAGAACGGTGAGAAATAAGCTGGAACAATCATCGGATAGGTAGGCTGTAAACTCTCAGGCATGAGAGCAGAAGCTGCAGAACTCTCTGCAACAGCAGAAGTATCTGACTCCATCGATTCCACCTCCTCCTCCACAGGAGGAGGCAGTGGTGGTTGATTTAACACACAGGTCTCTGGTTCTTGACTTCCAGGAAGGGGTGGAAGGTCCATGGACTGTAAAACAAACAGAGCACAGTTCAGTTCAGATTATATGCAAAGCACAAGTAAGGCTACAGATTCTCTCTAAGAATCACTCCTGGACAGCCAAACGGCTAAAAAATCCATCCTCACCGCTTTCCGTTTAATCCCCAGCAGAATCACTATAAATCACTTCTCTCCCCCACCAAAATCGCTCCACCAGAGAATCAGGGAGCTAGAGCTTCAAGAAGTCAAGCACTACCAAACAGGCCCTAAGAACTACCTAATGAGATTAAGGATATGACACTGTGCATAACTGTCAGCAGTGCTATCCTAAACGCTAAATGGTAAACAGTCAGTCACCTTTTGTTTACTGTTTAGGATGTTTAAACGGTGTTTAAACTGAGTTAAACAATCTAAACAGTTTTGTATAGTACCACTAAAATATACATATTTATGTATGTAAAAGTCAAATATACTAGAAAGTATACACATTAAAATATGTATCGTAGCAAATAAATCTTTTTGGGAAGGAAACTTAGATCCCACTCCACCATTACAATGTTAATTAGTTTGGTGTCAATGTGATAGTTGTAATCCTCCTATTGACTAAATGGTGAGTTAAACGGCAATTTAGCCCATTTAATTATGTTTAACTCTATTCTGTTTAAGCCATTTACACCGTTTTTGATGGTTTAAACGGCTTTAAAAAGTCCAACCATTAAATGGAATGTTTAGGGCCTAAACGACACAGTTGGCCTTTTACCATTTACACGCTGTTTAAACAGCAAACACCGACTGTCAGTAAAATATAGAAGCTACAGAACTAGATCCAAAAAGTTGCACTAGTATAAATAATATGATTATATATATATATATATATATATATATATATATATATATATTATTACCACAAAAACAAGCAATAGTGTAGTTACAACACATGTATGAGTACAAAACAAGGCCATAGCAAGCAGTATTTGTGCAGAAATCAAGGCTAAGATCAAGCAAGTTACCTCATCAGGCACCATGTCGAAAAGGCTAGACCTTCTCTTCCTTCTGCTCATATTTGATTGCCGTATAAAATATTTTTGAGCATGACTTGCTACTTGAGTAGGTGTTCTTGAGACCACGAAATTACGAGAAATTCCTCGCCAATCACCTTTCCCAAGCTTTTGTAATCCCAGCAAAAACCTCCGGTGTTCTTCTTCAGTCCAAGGAACACCTGTCAGAGCAACCTTAATCAGCAACATGACACACAAAGTCCAAAACGCAGCCAGGCAGCAATATGTGAAGCTACAAGAAGCCAGTGAACTGAAATGAATGAACAGCGGCATATAAACCGAGTATGGTAAAAGTTAGCACCACCACTTCGCTATTAAACAAATCATATAGGAAGGGTACCATTGACAAATAGAGGACTAGCCAAACAGCACGAAATCAGAACAGAGCTAAAAAAATTGCATAATCTGAAGAAAGGTGCCACTAGACTTACATTAAATCACCTAGCACCCACCACCAAGTGTAAACCAAGAACTAGCTATCAATGTTCGCTCAAATCTCACAAGAATCAGGAGCAATAATTAATTAGCAATAAATATAAAATTTGCAGACCATTGGTACTAATTAATCAAGCATTTGATTTTGCCCATTACATATAGAAAAGCTTGTTTCCTTATCAAGTATGGACAACTGGAACTTGGCACTGCGCAATAGTGATTGCATCCCAGTGCAGTAGCACATTTACACCAGACCTTGGCCATTGGCGCATGTATGGCATACAAAAGACTATGCGTTAGCAGTTAGCGCAGCGGTTTCTATTGCTCGGCATATCCTTCCTGATTACACAGCTCTCTACCTCCACAGTCATTCAGCATCACCAATCAGTGAGAAATTTCATCAAAATCAACTGACACCACTGCTCAGAACAATCCATAACCCTTGTTCTGAAAAATTTGTAGAGCTGAGCTTCTTAAAGCATCCCCATGACCCAGTCAAACAGTACAGTGCCTCCAGAGGTGGTCCTTGTACCATTTAGGGGTTGAATTCGAGTACCATGTGTATCAACTCAACTAGTACAATATTATCCATACAATTGTAGGAGTACGCGCAGTGTGGTAGTAGTACCATTAATGATTTTCTCTCAGCTGGAGCAGTACCCGTTTCCCAAACTTAGAGGCACCTAATCACTGAGCACCAGGTGCACGCATCTAAAAAAAAGTACTAAGCCGAGTAGGCAGACAGGAGACAAACGAATGGAAAAGCTTGGAGCTGGTTAGAGCTGCCTGGAAGGATCTATTGCCTAGGGTTCTGCATCGGGCGGTAGCGGGTGGATGATCGATTAGAGGGGAGGGGCAGAGATAGATCGGGCGGTAGCTGACCTTTCTTGCGCTCGCGGCTGGCGGAGGAGGAGCCCTGGACGAAGTCGTCGGAGGCGTATCCCCCGGCGCCGCCGTCGGCGAGGTCGGGCCCGTCGGCGGGGGACGCGCCGCCGCTGGTGGATCCCGCGGAGAGGAGGGAGAGGTTCCCCATGCTGGCGCTCTTGCGGATGGCCGAGCCATCGGTGAGGCGCACCCCGAAGATCTTGACCCCGCGGTTGGGGCACGTCCGTGAGTTGTGCCCGTTGTGGCTGCAGTGCGAGCACCGCCGCGTCATCCCGCCGCCGCCTCCGCCCCCCGCCGCCAGCTAGGGTTCGGCCGGTTTGCGCGTGCCGTGAGGTGAGAGGAATGGTGGTGGTGGTGGTGGAGGACTGGAGGTGGTGGAGGAAGCCGTGTGAGGAGGAAGAGGTGAAGAAGGAAGTGGTGATTGGTTAAGGTGGTCGGCGAGCGTGGGCCGTCCACGTGGCGGATATTCTTGCGGGGATATACGTGTGCGTGGGGGACTCGGGCAGCGGCTTGTGGGGCACGCCTCCCGTCTATTCCCGTGGACACGGTTGCGGGCCGCGTGCGCGCTCGCCTCTCCGCTGATCTCCGCTCTCGTTTCGTTTTCGTTTTCAATCAAAATCGCCCGGGTCCTCGGACCATTTCATCCACATTTCCTGCCCGTTTCGTCTCGTGTGTGTGGTGAGTTGGTGACTGGCAGCAGAGTGAGCAATGGCGAGCCACTCGTCGATCTTGTTCGTTTCCCATCTGTTTAAGGACCTGGGCCTCGTTTAGTTCCGCCGAATTGGCGCCGGCAGGAACACTGTAGCTACAGTGCCGTTTTGTTTTTATTTGGTAACAATTGTCCAATTGTTGACTAATTAGGCTCAAAACGTTCTACTCGTAAAGTACAACCAAACTGTGTAATTAGTTTTTGATTTCGTCAACATTTAGTACTCCATGCATGTATCGCAAATTTAATGTGATGAGGAATCTTCTTTTTGTATAGTGTCGAATTTTGGAATTCGGAGGAACTAAACGCGGCCCTAGAGGCTGGAGAGTTATATTTCTTTTCTTCTGGAACAAGCGTTCCTAGCGCATCGCTCGGTGGCCGGTGGGGATGCCCCTGAATCTCGTGCACCAGCAGAACAATATGTGCTTGGCTAGCTGTGATTACTCACTCACTCGTCCGTGGGCTGATGCTTATTTTAACCACAAACAATCTGTCGAGGGGAACAACCCGCTGCTCGGAGACTGCGGCAGCCCACCCCTGCCCACTGTCGTTGCAGCCTTGCGAGTCTACCGCTGACGGAATTAGCAACGTAAAGGTGGGTTGTTTGGAACACAGAATTATTTTACGGATTACCCGTAAGATCAAAACGGTCGAACTTGGTTGGAAAATTCCTCAACCGTTTTCTATTTTTACATTTGAAATACGAAAGCGAAAGCGGACAAACCGGACACGAAAACGAAAACGAACACGAACTTACGGAATATCTAGAATTTCGAAAACGAACCAATTCGAGCGGAATTATATCGAACACGGTCGGTATGCAAAAATTCAATACGAAATACCGACCCACAGTGCATAATATTAAACAAGTGCACGACCAAATACATAACAAGTTCACAACTAACAAGTGCATGATCTAGTTCAAGTGTATAGCATTAAACAAGTGCACGACCAAATACATAATAAGAGAGATGAGGCTGGACGCCGTCTATAAGAGAGGGCAGCTAGCCACCAGTAGAAAGAACGCAGTTGCGTGGTGAGCGATCTGTAATTGGGCATATAACTCACATGCAGATTAATAAATTCGGTTTAAACCGAATTTTGAATTCGGAATATTTCAAATTAAAAGTAGAAAAGTAGAAAACGGTCGAAAAATATGTAAACCGTTTTCTACTTTTATATTTGAAATACGAAACATCTCAAATGCAAAAGCGAAAACGGTAAAGTCGGACAAGAAAATGCGAATTCGATCGGATTAAATATAAAAAACGATGCGGTTCGGTTCGGGATATTTCCGCCTGTTTTCATCCTTAATTACCCGTAACCCCAAAAATAACGGACAAAGGACCCATCTCGTTGATGACAGTTCTTTGAATTTAGTCCGCTCAGTTTAGTTCAAATAAATTAATCGGTGAAATTTGAAGATTTTTTTTTTTGCTAGGAGTTTATTACCTGTGATAACTTTGGTGATGTTCACGATGAGGTTGTCATTACGGGCGTCAATTTCATCGACATGAGATTTTGTGATCATTATCTGCAAGGGGATAAGTGCTCCTGGACACTCCCTACGAGGACGGTAAGTCTGGGTTATTGACCTCACTGTTTACGATCGTAGAGATGAAATGAGGTATCTAATGACAGACCAGGGGTCAAAGATGTTGAATCTGTAGTCCATGTTGTATTCGACGATTCAACCGTCGATGTCTTTTATCGATTTAGATATCGGCATGTTAATGTTTTGGAGCTGATTGATGGATTTGACATGAGACTTTGGCTCCAAAGTTCAACATGACTTCGTTCATCTAAAGCATCGGTTGCATCGAGAAAAAAACATCAAGGCACAGTTATTTGAACCGGACCGGACCGGCGGTTGGACTAGTAAAAGACCCAACTAGATCATCGGCCGGTCCGGTTCACCTAAAAGACCGGTAAGCAATCGAACCGCTTAAAAACCGTTGAACCGCCGGCTTTTTTTGGGAAACCAATGAAAAAACCGCCAATTAGACCGCTCAATGAACCGGCAACCAAAGGTTGCATGTGTCGTGACGTGTGGTCCATGGGAGGTGGAGTGTAGAAAATAGTGACAAAAGGGGTCTAAAGCGTTGGGAAGGAGATTCAAACCCCCCACCTCAGCGCGGGAGAGGAGAAGCACTACCACTGAGCTACACAAATATTTGTGTTTGTGGTCTGGATCACATCTTATTTGAACCGTAAACGGTTGAACTAATTGAACCGTGAACCGAGACCTTTACCGGTTTAATCTCCGGTCCGGTCCTAATAACTATGCATCAAGGAGAAAAGCCTATGAGCACAAGTAACAAAAAAACGTGTTGTTGTATAAAAAACAATAGTTCTACAAATGTTATCAAAACAAAAAGAAAATCATTTAGCCTATATTATACAATAGAACATACCTCTTCCATTCTAAAATAATTGTACATCACACTTTTTAACAACTCGATCTTTTAAAAGTTTCATCAGATATATATAACAAAACATAACAATATTACGGTATTTAATAAATATTATAGATTAATCATAGTGTATAATTTTATTTAAGTATACAAATATCAATATTATTATATAGTATAGTTTAATTTAGAGAAGTTTAACTTTTTGAAAAATGAGATATATAATCATTTTAGGACGAGGAGAGTACAGTTTTGACCGATTTAATTAGGAGAGTGAAAGAGTGAAGTGTTTGATGTGCATGGCCACACCCACACATGTGTACTGTACATAGTACATTTTAGGTAGAGGTTGGGACATGCGAATATGGGCGGATGGGCGTGGCGGACTCGCGGGCACACCGGATATCGTGTCGGCTATCAAATCATTGACGTGGCGCGTGTCCACAAAAATACGGACGATGAGGAGACTAGTCAACCGGATGAGGCTGCAAGTTGCAAGCGTGAAGCATCCAACAGCGCGTGATCGCCTGCGGCAAGCCTCCGTGTAGGTTTCTATACGGGGAAGACCTTTTTTTTTTGAAAGAAGATACGGGGAAAACTCGATCGATGCTATAGGAAGAACACGCCAGTTAGAGCATCTCTACAGCAATGCTAGCCGCTCTGTTCGCTCAGCCATATTTTTCCAGCTGTATTTTTCTCTCATAATAAATCAGCCAACAGTACTTTCAGTCATGACTTATCAACCAAGCGAACAGAGCAGCTATCTAAAACACTATCTGAAATAGACCCCCAAAATCCATCCTTGCAGAGGATGACATGTGGGACCGACATGTCATCCTCTTCCCTATCTCATGGTCCATGGACGAACTCGACCATCCTCGTCGGTCGCATCCCGCAGAAAGGGAAGCCGTCATGTCGGGCCAGCACCAGTGAAGCCAAGCCAGCCAGGGCCGCCGGCGTTGGGCACCGTTGCCGCGCCGGGCAGGGGAGCCGTCGTCTCGGGCTTAGCCGCGCTGGGAGGGGCGCTGCCGCGTCGGGCTTGGCCGTGCCAGGGAGGGGAGCGCCGCGTCGGGCAGGCCACACTGGGGAGGGAAGCCGCCGCGTCGGGCTCCTGCCACGCCAGGGATGGCCGGGGCAGACGTTGGGTCAGGGGCGGCGCCGATGGAAGTCGTGGTCCAGGACGCACGAGTGGAACGTGGGGAGGAAAAAGTCACATCCAGATTTTGCACGGTGGAGTAGGGGGTCAACAGGAATAGAAGGTGAAAGGGGAAAAGTAGAGGCCAACAAAAATAAGAGGTGTAGTAGGGGGTCTGCTGCAGCTGATTTTTGAACCCCACTATCCAAATTTAGAGTAGGAGATAAGTAGGGCATTGCTGGAGATGCTACGCAACACGTCCCGTAAACAGGTAGAGATGAACCAGTCTGAACTCTCAAGACTGAAGAGTAGTAACCTGCAAGTCAAAAGGAATCAATGCATGAGAGGTCACCAATTTACCGACACCAAAAAGATTTCATCAGTTCCGAAACCGACACTGCAGTCGCGCTAAACAAAGCCTACTAGTGTACTACCATGTTATTATTATCAAATTACTGGAAGCGAGAGGCAAGGACAGCTTATCTAAACCTAAAATGTTATATGCTCAGAAGAGGTAGCAGTATTAAAATAGCAGATCCACCGGATAGCTTAAGAAAAGATTAATAGATTTGTCACCAAGTTGGCGTGAACCTTTTTACCTTTGCTACACTACCTACGGTATTCTGGGTGAAAACAAATTAAGAACCGGAGATCTTTTCATGCGTCCTGTTCGCCCGGCTCATAAACCGTATTTTTTCGGCCAACGGACAGTATTTTTCTCTCACATTCACAACAAATCAGCCAACAGTATTTTCAGTGATGACTTATCAGCCAAATGAACAGGGTAATAGTATACGTTGAGCTGACAGTGACTTCTAAAAAAAACACATTTCCTATTTTACTTACTATAAGGAAAATACGTATACCAAGTTAAATATTTGGACCAGAAAGCAATCACGAAAAAAATCTGGTGAGTATCACGATTGAGTGACGCGTAATTATCCTCATCCATTGCAGTGAGGATGGAGGTTGCACGCATGTACAAAGAAAGCTGCTTACCAACCTCCAGATCGTTGGTTGGATGTGGATCTCTTACAAGATGTCTGGATATCTTCGTCTTATCTGTAAGATTGTATCATCCAATCTGGCTCAAGCCTCTAGGCTATTATATCAGCAGAAAAAAAATAACCAAGCAATTTTTCTGTATTATTATCGCACTTACTAATCGTTCTTTTAAATGGTCAACACAGTTTGAGAACGGTTGTATCACTTGATTGCATTGACAAGCTGGTGCTGGTGCCTCACAGCAAAAAACTTCCATGTACTTCACCATAAATCATTGTTTGGACAACGATGAACTATGAGTGTGTTTGGTTCCACCCATATCTATAGTTAATTGGTGAGATATGTCGATTTATATTTTAAAAGTGTTTGCTTTACAGATAATATGGATAAGGCGTCGGCCATCCAAAAGAAATTATCGGGTTCATAAACCCGAGGTCCCTCGCGGACCGGCTTCCTAACAAAGGCTTGGCCCAAGCAGACAACGCGCAACTCGTGGATCGGCCCAAATATCTGAACAAACAGGCCAGAAGGGCGATCCAATCACCGACCGGAAGGCTCTGGCCCAGGAGGAACGGCCCCCGTTTTCGACTCCGGCCCACCTCTCCAACCAGAGCGCTCACTTCGATCTCCAGCCCGCCTCCAGACGACCTCTCCGACCGGAAGGCCTGGCCAAAGCACTACTTCCGACTTCGACCCACGTCTCCAACCGGGGATGCACCAAACCCTGCTCACCACTCTTCTCCAAACTGGCGCATTCAGAGCCGACTGGGACTAACCGACCGGGGACACCCGTTCGGTAAGGACCACGAAACAGACGGAGAAAGTAAGGCGGGCGCACAAAGTCAAACCACAATACCGGGGTCCGTACCCTGTACACCTGCGGAAACAGGACTATGCGACCTTCCTGGCACGACAGAGCCCGAGCAGTGTTGTAGGCATCGATATTTTCCCCTATAGTATTGTGGGTGCTATTAACTCCCATACAGTAAGGCTCCCCCCACATGCCTTTGGGCATCGACAGTGTTATGGGCGTCGGCATTTACCGTACTAGGTGAACATAGTAAAACCCCTTGCATGCCTCCAGGCATCAACAGTGTGGCAGGCGGCGACGTCTGCCATACCCGAAGAAGACAACACGACATCCCACGTGCATCTGACATTCAACAGTATTATGGGCGCCTACCATCATCCTATACCCGCCGGCGTGGGCAACAAGGCTTAGCAGCTCTCCCTCACACTTGTAAAGCCATCCCCTTCATCTATAAAAAGGATGCGCTCTCTCCCAACAGACATATTCATTAGATCGATCAAGTTCACTAGTATACAATAGAACCACCGGGTTCAAACCACGAGCACCCGCTCGAACACTTAGCACATAGCGAGCTCCCGTCGCTTTCGGTCCCTCTAACCAGAGTCCGACCGGACCTCTTGTACCCATCTTTCTACTTCTCGTTTGTAACCCCACTGCAAACTTCAAGCACCGGGCTCAGGAATAAAGTCACCAACCGACTAAAACTGGACGTAGGGCATGTTGCCTGAACCAGTATAAACCCTGTGTCATTGTGTGTTATGCCACCTCCGATCACAACGTACGGCAAAACTACAAATATTTACTTGTTGGTCACTTTCTGCACCGACAGTTGGCACCGTCCGTGTGGAAGACGTTGTACGTTCAACACTTTTTGTCATCGGATGACCCACTTTTCCGCCACCTTCGCCATGGCGGGCTCAGGCGATACGATTCGCTTCGATTCACTGGAGTTTCCCTCACTCCCACCTGTTGGGATGTGGGTTCCACTCGTCTCCGAGCCGTCCCAGGCCTTCCTCTTTGGAAGCCTAAACTTCATCGCCGACCGGCTCAGGCGTACTACACTTCCACGAGGAGGCACTCGTTCCAACCCATCGGAGGGGCGCCCTCCATCAGCTTCGGGACGCACGATGACTTCAACGACGAGGCATCTGTGCTTCATTCCGAGCAAACTCTCTGCTCAAAACCCGCTATGAGTAATGTACATGCTGTTATTTACTTGATATTCTCTATCTTCCATCGATTACCCGGAGGGACCCCGTTGTCCCTGCCGCGACCGTCATGCGTCCGGTTCCCCTACGGCCTCGCGTCTCCCGCGGACGCGTATGCCCGGGGGCTCCGAAGAATACCGACGCCGCCCCCCTCACGTCCAAATTCGTGGGGATGGCGAGCTATGCTCCCACCTATTTCCTCGACCTCATGGATGACGATGTTGAGAGTGACGGCTCCAGCATCGGCGACGTGGCACCTAGCCACCGTCCGTCCTAGGAGTGCGCTATGGCAGACGCTCCAGGACAGCTGCGCGATGGTAACGGAGTCCTTGCAGACTCACACCCCTCCAAACCCTCGTGCGGAGACCCCCGCACTCACACGGGAGCACGACGAGGAGCTACAACAACAATGGTGAACCAACCGCCCGATCAAGCAATAGCGGCCAAGACCACGCCAGGTGCCCGTGCGCATAGACCGATAGATCACGCCGTGAGGGGGGCGGACGATCCCCCACAGTTCGCTCGGGCCAATTAGAACATCGCCGCTGCGGCAATGCTTCTGTGCGGTCTTCCTGAGCCAAACGACCCCTAGGAACAGGCGATCCACCGAAACCTTTGGGCACTGGTGGAGTCCGCCGCCGTTCAATAGGCGGAGAGCTCCACATCGCAACACCGACTCACGGCCCCTCTCCCCACCAGGGGAGTGGGGATGTACCAGACGAATCGCTCCACCCACTCACCGCTACAGCCACCGAGCGCGGCACAGGAGGCCTCATCTGCGCCTCGTCTTGACTTGGTGACCGCTCCGCACCGACTACCTGTACACGAGCGGCTCGGGCCAAATCGAGACGCTCACTGTAGCAACAAAGTCCCAGTCCGGATGGCCCGAACCACGGGCCTTTGTCAACGCATCCAGCGAGCGCCGCTCCTGCAGCGCCCCAACGGAGGTCGACGCAAAGGCAAGGCCAAGCACCAGGATTAGGACGAGGGCCCCTCCACGTAGAAGGGAAAAAGAATAGAAAAGATCACCGCCGACCGGCCAACTCCGTGTTGGTCGCCACGACCGATCACATGGGCAAGCAGCCCCAAGAGACCTTCCGGGTCACTTGAACGAGCTCATGGAGAGCCCGTGCACCAACCACGCCTACCCCGTCAAATACCTCTACAAGGACTGTGAGCTCCTCAAGCGCCTTCTACGACAGGCCGACGGGCCGAAGGAAGAAAAAGGCAAAGAAGCAGTGGCCAAGAAAGGGGCATAGCGGGCAAGGATCCGGACAACTGAAGGTCGAGGTGATCCGATCGGACGCCTATCGACTGAAGGACAACAACAACGACATTCTCACCAACGCTTAGAACAGCTATGTTGTTTCTTCCCCTAAAATTCAGTCTTACCATTATTTACTTAACGTTTGCTTCTATAAAAGCGCCCCGACCCGAACAATTTCGGGGGCTCCATGAGGGTGCACTACTACCTCTCTTTTTCCGTTTGCTATCATATGGTGAAACTCCTTCCTACTCGAACAAAAGGGTAGTTCATTTCTTTAAATTGCCTTATGTAGCTTTGCTTTAAAATATTCCGACCGATCGCACCCTGCCTCTACCTACGGTTATGAGTAGCTGAGCCTCTCGGGCCACGCCCGAGCTCCTAAAGTTGCAGCCTACGGGACGAACGGGCACGTACGAAAAAAAAAGAATAAAAAACAAAACTATGCTAAGGTAAAAACTAAGGAACGAAAGGGACAAGCTTCCCCGAACGGAGTGACTCCATCACAAAAAACAAAACCGATTGTAGTCACTGAGTACACAAGAACGTTTACACAGGGTCTCCCCCATGAACTTAAACTTTTTGCATCTACTAAACTACTTATGCTTTACAAGCTATTGGGGTGGCTCGGCGGCATCTGCTGTCGGTGCGACCGGCGAAGGCACGGGCTGCTCACTCCCCGGCGGGACGACATTCAGCTCGGTTGAAGGCGGGGCGATGTCCACTTCCTACCCAGGCTCTGTGCCATCCGCAGGCTGGGCGACGTCCCCCCGATGCACGCTTCCGGCCATGTCCTCACGGTGGGCATCCATCACCCACTGTGCAGAGACTTGCTCTGCCACCATCCTTGCGTGCGGCAGCAAGCTCTCTCCGAGCGATTGGATGTCCTCTGTACTCAAGCCATCGGCATACCCACTGCAGGTAGTGGTGAAATCTAGGTTCGGGTGGTATGTTGCCACCGAAGTCAATACCCCCGACGCTCCGTAGAACAGGCCGTGCGTGATGAGGGCCCGAACCTCACCCGGAACCTTCGCCAGCTGTATGGCGGGCGTGCTAGTACTTGGCGCCGACCCGAAGACTTCCGAGATGATGAGCTGGGCAACATTGCGGATCTGGTCAAGTTCCCCCTTGAGAACACGTCGCTCTTCAAGGGACTTGGCCAACGCCTCTGCATTCCGGCCAAAAGTCGCCTTGACCGTCTCCAGGTCCCGCTCCAACAACTTCACCTTTCCGCCCAACTCTGGAAGAAAGGCGACAAGCTCAGAAACAAGCTAAAGGAAGAAACCAACACGACAAAAAACAGAAAAGGTACGTACCAAGGCGGAAGTTCTCGAGGGCGGAGAATTCCTCCCCCTGCCGGGCCACCTGCCCGCGTAGCCAAGCATTCGCCTCCTCCGTCCCCATCACCCAGCCCCAAAGCTCGAGCACTTCCTGGTCTACCTCTGTAACACCCCTGGTGTTACGAGCTTGTTTAGCACCGCGATTTAGGCCTAAGAGAAATTTCTGAAACGAGCTTCTCGGGTTTTTGATTTAAAACGTACTCAACGTGATGAATGAATCCTGTGTGACTTAGTTTTGTGGACTTGAATAAACACCCAAGATAAATTACGTAGTGCGTAGAAATATTTAGGTATGTCCGATAACGATTCTAGCAAGTAAATGGCAAATGGCTTGTTCATTTGATTAGGCATGAAAAATAATTTCTATAAACAAAAATTTGTTGAATGTAAATTGCTAAACCTTAGTGCTTTAGTTATGCTTGTACATGCATAAAGTTGTTTTAGAAAACGAATTTTTGGAAGTTAAAATAATATAAAATATAAATGGGAAAAATCATATCATCAGCAGGATACAAACCTCGTGAATATGTTGGTACGCTTGTTTGAGTGTCAATGTGACGTTGTTGGTTTAAAAATAATGACGAGGGTACTGCTGGCCATTCAGCTCGCCTACCTCAACGGTACGACGTGTGCGTTAATGAATGATTTGTCGGGCTGGCTGCCTTCGCGTCCTGCTAGGTTCGAGTCGTCCTGTCTAGGCGTTATTGTGGCGACGGTGGTGCGTCCCCTTTCTCTGAATCAGTCGTCTGACTTGTTGCGTCGTCGCGTTGTCTACCGCGTCACTATTGTCCGTGGCTGGGCGTAGACATCTTTGTGGCGCTGCACATAAACGTGGCCCTGGTCGCAGTGATGATGGGATGCATCGCTGCCTGGCCTGACCCTACCGACCACGTTTGGCCAGGACGTCCTGCCACACCGTGTTTAGGAAGTAGAGGACAGAGCTGTTGCTGCCGCTCCTTTTCTCCACCAGGCTACCGCTCCCCAGCCCTCCAGTCCACCATAGCCGCCCTTTTTCCCACCGCGCGTGAGCGCACAAGGCAGTCCGCTCTCCCTCCCTCTACATGCCTAGCACCGCCGCTGTTGGCTCCTCCCATTCCCCTACGCGTCGGCGCCCCTCATCTTCCTTCTCGTGGAGTACGTTGGGGGCTATTGTGCCACTCGGGTCCTGCACCGCGCCCCCGCCGTGTATAGCGCCAAAGCCACCAATGCCCGCCGCCGTCCAGGAGCCAGCCACGCCACCGAGCCCCTATAGCGCAGTCGCCGGGCCACCGTCCCTACGCCTCCATCCCTTGCGAGCACGTCGAGCCATGCTGTCCTACCCCGCTCCCTGTTGCTCGTCCCTTGGCGCTGTTCCCCGCTCTGTCGTGTGTAGCGCCGACGTCCCCCCTGTTCGGCTGCTGCTGCTGTTCACGGCTGACGCTGCCCCACAGCACGCCATGGCTGCGTCTAGCGCCGATGTCGCTACGCCGCACCACCGCAGCCGCCGCGCCTCACACCACCAGTGCCGGCCTTCCCCGCGCTGGACCCACCGCTCTGCTCCACGACACTGGTCCTCCTAGGTGCCTCCCCCGCCTTGGGTCGCACCATGGCCAGGCGAGCCCGGTCGTGGCCGCGTGCCCTCCCCGCCGCCACGGTCGTGACCTCTGCACGCTATGCGTGTGGCCAGTCGCTGCTCGCACCTGCGGCCACTCCCGCCACTCGAGCCGCAATATTAGGTACTCACTGTAATTTTTGTAGCTCCAGAATAATTAGTTGCTAAATAGATAATGATGCCCTATTTCGAATAATGATTAAATTGATAGAATGGGATAAAGAAACAACTTGGGTTTGTATAACTAAAATGTTTGTTGGGAAATAACGTCTTATTCGACAACATGGATATGTAGCCTAAGTACGGTCGTCGTTAGATCTAGCTCGTTAACTTGAGAGTCGTAAATCGTATTTTACGAGTCATGATTGCAGTCGATTAATTACATCTATGCATTTGCATCAATGGATATCATATAGGTACGATGATGGATCAATGGATCAATTGAAGGATGATTGGGAATCCGAAGATGGTGTAATGGTATTCTCTCTAGGAGATGATGCCATGGGTTTTCTATCCAGTTGATGGTGGACGATCTAAAGATGCAGATACTAACTTTTTAATATATATCTTACCCAGACAAGCCCCGGTGCATAACCCCTACTTTTCTGCGGTTTAAATTATATTTGTGTATTAAGTTTTAAGGAGTTGAATGAAGCCCACTTGCATATATATATCTTTATCCTATGAGTCTTACTAGTATGACATGATTGGGTAGATTGCTATGCTACAGGAACTGATAGAAGTCGAGTGATTGCCTGTCACTCGCAAGATATAGGAAATATGTTACTATATCATTATCACTTGGAAAATATAAATGGTGGAAAGGAAAAATGGTGACCAGGTAGGGATATGGCTTGAGTATTGGTGGGTGTAAGAGGTTGTGTCACCGTGGACGTGGGGCATGGCTTGGTTACACTGTTTTCCCTGTCTGTGTCGGTTAAGGACCGGTCGTTGCATAAGCCATCGAGGCAAGTCACAGATTTATTATCCCGAGCACATACTTGTGTATGGGCGCATGGAAGACTTGTTGCTCTCTTATCGTGGGTTCTGGCTCTTTTCGGACCGACTGTCAGGGTTTTGTTTTGGTGGAGGAGGTCCATGCACCACACTGAGTCCAGGACTCAGAGGCGGGGGCTTGGAGTCCCAGTTTGGACGGGGACCTAGGACCCTAGGATAGGAGGATGATGGGTTGGTCCTGCTTGTGCCTTGGGTACAAGCGGGGCGTGTGTTTTTGGGGTACCCAGCTGGGGACATTGATTCGTGAATCACCGCCGAGTCGGTACGGCTTGTTTCATGCCTAGCACCGTAGTAAGAACTGAAAGATGAAAGATGGAATGAAAAAAAGAAATCTGATTGCTTACCACCTGCTTGAAAGTAGCGTAGGTGCTTACATAGAATGGTTGGTTAATGAACTAATGCGGCTATTAATAAAAATCGAATATAAGGATGCACGCTTAGTAATGCTTCCTGCAAATACAATAAACCCACAAGCCACATAGCCTTGCATATCCTTGGAGTATTTTTTTTTTCCTCTTATCGGGTAAGTCTTGCTGAGTACAATTGAGTACTCAAGGTTTTATTTCCCCTGTTGCAACTGACAGGTGGAGGCTAGAGCTGACCTTGTGTGTGGATTCCTCTTGGTGGGCTCAGAGGGGATTTCCTTTACGCTGCGATCATAGTTTTTATTTATAACTCTCACTAAATGTTTCTATAAATAAAAGTTTATAATCAGTTGTCCTAGTTTATTTATTAATACTTCATTATGCCATGAATAGATAATTATTTCCGTTGTAACTCTGTCCATATGTTTATATTCCGCTATTCAATTAAGTTGTTCATAGCTTTGTTAAGATGATTACATTCCACTGTTATAACATTAAATATTATACTATGATGTTGTATTAAAAGTGATGTAAGAAATGGTTAAGAATGATGTAAGCTTTATTATCTCATTTGTGATCCTGATGGCAAAAATGTGGATTTTCGGGTTCTCCCCTGGGGTGTGCCCGACGAAACTGAGTAATTTAGTGTTCTCCCCTGAGTGCTTAGTGGCTAATGGAAGATAAGCACTCCTGAGAGGCATTAGATTAGGCGGTTCTGCCACATCCTCCAACCGGGGCTTTCGCTCCGACTCCAGGGCATTCCGCTCCGACTCTAGGGCATTTGGCTCCGACTCAAGGGTCTCCAAGGATTTTTGGAGCACTGCCTCGGTGTCCGTCAGGGATTTCCGCAGCCCCGCCTCGGTCTTCGCCTGGCGGGCCTTCGCCGCCTCAATCCCCCGCTCGGCGGCGATCGCTCGCTCCGCCGCACACTGCTCCTCCGCCTGCACCACGGTCACCTCGGCTGCCTGGTCCTGGGATTCGCGGCGGGCGAACTCCAGCTAATGCTCAAGCTCGGCCATCCGGGCATGCTCCATCCGGAGTAAACGGGACTTGCTGGACGACATCTCCTTTAGACCCTACGAAAACAAAAAACAAGCATTTTGAGGCAACCAACAAGAGACTGAGAGATCAAGGACAAACATGGGAAACTCACCTCCGCGGCGAGCTACAGGTCGACCTTGACCAACTGCTGGGCGGACTTAACCTGCTCCTAGGCGTCCTCGAGCTTCACCGATAGCTTGGCGAGATTGGACTCCATGGCGAGTCCTTTCCCCCCAAGGATGTCCTAGAGCTGACACTCCTAGGAATCCCAAAGGACGAACCACACCTTTGACGGGTCCTCGGGGCAGGGCCACTCTAGGTCACCCTCCGGCAGCCCGTCGGAGGGCCCAGCCTCTGACCGAACCATCACCAGCTCCCGTGACGGCACCAGCAGCTCCACCACGTCATCCGCTTCGTTGTCGGATGGGATCTCCACCACCTCGGTTGCATGGGCCATCACCGGGTGTTTCGACTTCATCTCGGCCGTGTCTCCCCCCGTCGCCTTCAGCTTCGACCATGAGGGTGAGCCGTGCAGCCCTCCGCCCGGTGAGGTAGGGGGCTCGATCTCCTTCTCCTCTTCCACTGTAGCTGGTGGAGGAGGGGCCGTGAGGGACACCACCGCCGAAGCCTCCGCCGTCACCATCGGGATCGCTGCCAGCAGCGTCGCCGCCGCTGCCACCGTATGAGTAACCGACCTAGGAAGCACCACCCCCGGAAGGGAAGGGTTCACCGCCACCACCCTGTTCCCCCCATCGCTCACCGCGGCACACTGCAGGGTGGGCCTCCAAACCTCCTGCACGAGAGTTGGGGCGATGCTCAACCCTATCATTGTCCGCCCGCTAACAAAAAAGTACAGGTCAGTCATACTCCAAAAAGACTCAAGAGCAAAAGATCGAAAAGAAATAAAGAAAAAAACATACCGGGAGGTAAGCGGCACAACTCTAAAACCAAGACCAGGAGTCAACGGGCCCGTAGGGTGAGGACCGCTCCCAGGCTAGAAGCCGCCCCCCCTCACTTCAACCGGGGGCAGAATCGTCCCAACTGGCTCCTGCCCGGCCTACGGGTCACCACGACCTTCGGCTTGGAACACGCTGACCGGAGCAGCAGGCGGGGCATCCTCCCGCTACGAGTCACACGCTAGCACTGGTTCCGGCAACGCACGGGTGCAGGCCCGCTCCCCTGACCGCCTGGCCTGCTCGGCCACACCCGCAATAGGCGGGGACGAGACTAGCGACGCCACCGAGGGGCACGATGACCGCGTCCGCGCTCGCCTCACGCTTCCTCGGCACGGGAACCATGGCGCGCCTCTCTGCCTCCTGCTCATTGCCAGCAGACGTCGTCGTAGGGTCGTGACGCTCCGTCGAGGTCACAACGACCTCCCGGCCTTCCTCCTCCTTGGAGAAAATCATGTCATCCACCTCTGTGGAATCCTCCGACTCAAGCTCTGACTCGACGTCGCTCTTATTTTCCCCGGCCTTCACGCGCCGGACAATCTCCTTCTCCTCCTTATACTTCTGCTGAGCCAACTCGGCTTTCTTTTTCTTCCTGGCATCCGCCGCCTCTTTTCTAGGCGGCCTGCCGAGCCATGCCCTCCGGCCCCATCGGAAGGTGTGGCCGGGACCTGTAAGCATCAAGTCCCTACGAAACAGGCGACTCAGAAATCAAAAAAGCAGGAGAGCAAAGGGGAAAAGAACACAAAGTAAAGAAAGAGGAGCATACCAGTTTGGACACCACCGAGGCATTGAGAGGTCTAGGCTTTCCATCGACCTTCTCTTTGGGCTTCAGTTGCAGCACCTGGTCGAGGTGACTCCAGACCTCGTCATCCGGTAGCTCCTCCGACGACGCATGATCAGGGTCCGACGAGCCACCGTACCTCCACATCGGCCGTGCCCTCTCCGCCAACAGAGCAACCCGGCGGTGGTAGAGGGTGTGGAACACCCGCACCCCGTTAAGGCCGCACCACATGAGCTTCAGGAGCTCCTCCTCAATGATCTCCACCTTCTTCTCCCGACGAGAAGGGCCCCATGACCAACTATCCCGCTTCTCCGGCCTCCCGTCGGTGAACACCGGGAACGAAGCCTCCACCGGGTTCCTGATATAAACCCCCCCCACCACCCCAGTTAGAGTCGCAGGGGATGTACGTGGGATACGAGCCCCCCGCGCTTGGTTTTCTCTGTAGGGTGAAGCCCCCCACCGGCGCGATCTCGGGCGGATTCCCCACCGGCAAAGCTCGCCCAGAGAACAGCTGCCGGAAGAAGTCCGCGTGCTGCTTCATCCCGAGGAATGCCTCACAGACGGTGACGTAGCCGGCGATGTGTAGCACCCCCATCAGATTGAGGTGCTACAGCTCCAGACTGCACTCATTGAGGAGCCCGCGCAGGAACCAATGCGCAGGGTATCCTAAACCGCACTCATGGAAGGCAAGAAAGGAAACGACCTCGCCGGGCTGAGGTTGCGGAAACTCCTCCCTCCCAGGAGCCCTCTAGTGCGCCACCTCCTTTGGCGGCAGAAAACCCTTCACGGCGAAGGCCTTCAGCACCGACTCCCTCACAGTGGATGACCTCCAGTCCAACATCTCGCTCTGGGTTTGCGAAAGGATTTCTGAGTTTTTTTCCCTCTCCCTCGATCTCTTCCTTTTCTTTCCTAGGAACCGCCACGGCTCTCAAAACACTCTCGGCAAGAAGAAAGATGAGAAGAGCCGGCGGATGAGGAAAAGGCAGAGGAACAGAGCGAAAAGCCTTCTCCCTTCTGCTACTTAAGGAAAAGGGCACAACAGTTAGGAAGGCGTGCCGATCAGGGAAGTCGAAACGACAGAGCAAAAAACCCTCTCCCTTACCCATTTAATGCAGATGGGATACGATGGGACGTGCCTTGGCTGATAAGACGCGCCCTGCCCGACAGAACGGCACCTGGTCAGATAGGACGTGGCCTAGGTATGGCCCACCACTACCGCACGCAGGGTCCGAGAACCAAAGCGCCACCTCACGCTAGCGTCTCTCCACCTCCCCAGGCGGGACTTGGAAAAACCCAAAAAACAGGATCTCCGATCGGAGAGACCATCGGGCTTCCTAAAGTCGATCGAACGGCTCAGGAAAAACACTGAGAGATAGGTAAGGAGCAAAGGGACGCCCCATGTAGGCCATGCCAACTCCGTCACAAACGACGAGCACGGGTCCCGGTCGGACATCTCCGATTGGAGCTCTTCAAACCCCGTCACTCGAGTCATCAAGGTAACACTACCGACCCCCGCTATTTGTTTATAATCATTTCATACATCCATACACGCATTAATTCCATTTGCTCGAGCCCCCCGGATGATTCGGGCCCTAAATCGCCCAGGGGCTCGGGAACTAAGCCATCGCACGTGTAGCGAAATGCATCACAACGCTCCGTGTTGCGTCACGAAGCGGCAGTTGTCTCATTCAACATGAGCAACGACCGACCGGGGTTTGAAGGCCGGCCCACAAAGGGCTCGAGGCCGCCCCACGTCAAATTGAGCCAGGGAAGAAAACACAGATGAGCCCCGTGCGGCCCTCGCCCCGTCTGCCCCAAAGCAGACAGGTTCATCTCAACCTTCTTGTTCGATCCTAAACCTCTTGCCAAGCCCACAAAATCTCCATCGAGGGGAGGCCAGTAGGCCACCCGGGTCGGTCTCCAAAACGACCCAGGCATCTATTGGGTTGTAGGTAAAGGAGCAGTGGAATGTCACAAGAGGGCTATGCCAACCCCGTCACGAACGACGGACCCATATTCCACTCGATCATACCCGTTAGCGAACTCACCGAGCGCGTCACTCGAGCCCGAGCGATCGAGGCAAGCGACAAAGCTCGGCCCCTCCGGTTGTGAGAAACCAAGGATGGGGTAACGCACACAACTCAAACCGACCCCTACCAAAGCCCAACGGGGCTCGGGGGCTCAAGACACCAAAAAAACCTGGGTCTGCGACCCCGAACTCACCCTATCCCTCGGCTATGCTTCGACTGCACACCAAACGCCTGGGTCTGTGACCCCGAACTCGCCCCATCCCTCGGCTATGCCTCGACTGCACACCAAACGCCTGGGTCTGTGACCCTGAACTTGCCCCATCAGGATCCGCGAGCTCCGGCTCGCCTGATCCCTAAACTAACTAACTAACTGCCTTGGCTACGCGCGCTGCACCGAGGCCAGGATCCACGACTCCGACGCGCCCAATCCCACGGCGTGCACCGACGCCAGGACCCACGGGCTCCGTCTCGTCCGATCCCTAAACTAACTACCTCGCCCGATCCCACGGCGCGCACCGACGCCAGAATCCACGAGCTCTACCTCGCCCGATCACAAAACTAAACGCCTCGGCTGCGCAACGACGCCTTGGTTAAAACGACTCCGTCTCAACTAAAAAACACGCACACATGCCCACTAAACAAACACCCCCTGGACGATTCTGCCCGAATCGCCCAGGGGCAACACCCGCGGGTGCGCTCGCGCGCACCCGCTGACGAAACGAAAACCTCACCCGCTGGCAACACGAAAAGCCCCCAGACGATTCTGCCCGATTCGCCCGGGGGCTCGGAGGCTACACCCGTGGGTCCGCTCGCGCGCACCCACCGCCAAGACAAAAATCCCCCAGATGATTCTACCCGAATCGCCTGGGGGCTCGGGGGCTCCTGTCGGGTTCATAAACCCGGGGTCCCTCGCGGGCCGGCTTTCCAACAAAGGCTCAGCCCAAGCAGACAACGCGTAACTCGTGGGCCGGCCCAAGTATCTGAACAAACAGGCCAGAAGGGCGATCCAATCACCGACCGAAAGGCCTGACCGAGGAGGAACGGCCCCTGTTTTCGACTCCGATCCACCTCTTCGACCGGAGTGCTCACTTCGATCTCCAGCCCGCCTCTGGACGACCTCTCCGACCAGAAGGCCTGGCCAAAGCACTACTTCTGACTCCGACCCACGTCTCCGACCAAAGATGCACCAAACCTCTGCTCATCGCTCTTCTCCAACCTGGCGCTTTCAGAGCTGACTGGGACTAACCGACCGGGGACACCCGCTCGGTAAGGACCATGAAACAGACGAAGAAAATAAGGCAGGGCGCACAAAGTCAAACCACAATACCAGGGTCCGTACCCTGTACACCTGCGGAAACAGTACTCTGCGACCTTCCTGGCACGACAGAGCCCGAGCCGTGTTGTAGGCGCCGACATTTTTCCCAATAGTATTGTGGGCGCTATTAACTCCCATACGGTAAGGCTCCCCCCACGTGCCTCTGGGCATCGACAGTGTTCTGGGCGCCGGCATTTACCGTACCGGGTGAATATAGTAAAACCCCTTGCATGCCTCCAGGCATCAACAGTGTGGTAGGCGCCGACGTCTGCCATACCCGAAGAAGACAACACGACCTCCCACGTGCATCTGACATTCAACAGTATTGTGGGCGCCTACCATCATCTTGTACCCGCCAGCGCGGGCAACAAGGCTCAACAACTCTCCCTCTCACTTGTAAAGTCATCCCCTTCATCTATAAAAGGGGATGCGTTCTCTCTCAATAGACAGATTCATTAGATCGATCAAGTTCACTAGTACACAACAGGAGAACCACCAGGTTCAAACCACGAGCACCCGCTCGAACACTTAGCACATAGCGGAGCTCCTGTCTCTTTCGGTCCCTCTGACCAGAGTCCGACCGGATCTCTTGTACCCTCCATCTTTCTCCTTCTCGTTTGTTAAAGTCACCCGCTCGAACACTTAGCACATAGCGGAGCTCCTTCGAGTACCTGGGCTCAGGAATAAAGTCGCCGACCGACTCAAACTAGACGTAGGGCACGTTGCCTGAACCAGTATAAACCCTGTGTCATTGAGTGTTAGGCCACCTTCGATCACAACGTACGGCAAAACTATAAATATTTACTTATTGGTCACTTTCTGCACCGACAGAAATATTCTCTATATGTGGATGAAGCTGCCAATAAAAAACGACTAGATAAGCTCATCCATATTTCTAATCTTAATCATTAATAAATAATTTATTGATTATTAGGTTATTATATTAGCTCCGTTCGGCTTACCCCATATTTGACTTGTTCGGCTTATTTTTTCAGCTGGAGCAGTGTTTTTCTCTCACAACAATTCAGCCAGAACAGTGTTTTTCAGCCAGTTTTAGCCAAAATTCAGCAAGCCGAACGGGGCCATTATTACTTAGTAATTATAATATTAATTATGACTTTTTATTTTTAAAATACATTTTCATATGAAAATTGCACAAATACACCTCAAATCAACAAATTTCAGAATAATCTACTGTCGTCCAGACGTGCAGCAACTTTACAAAATGGCTCTACGGTACGGAGTAGAACAAAAGCTTCGAGTTTCGTTCCAAGGGAAACGAATACAGAAAAAAATGTTCCTTGTGGGTAAACGATAAATGGCAGGAATATCTCGTTCTTCCATAAAATGACTTTTGAACAACCAGCAAACGATATTTGTTTAATTGATGTGTGTTTGGGTAATAATATAAAATGGTAGGAATATCTCGTTGGGTACACTACACCACACCCCAGAATAGCCACGTACAGTGGTCAGTATAGGTCGATATAGCGACGTTGCATCGGTCGATATAGATCTATGCCGACACTTACTTAGAGTCGCTAAAAGTGGCGTCGGTATAGCCTATGCCAATCAACATATTTTTAGTGACCAACAATCTGATGCCTTGCGCTACAAATACCGACACATAGTTTGAAGCTATAAATACTTTTAGCAACTAACAGTCCAACACGAATCATTGACATAGAGACAATATATATGCTGCTTATCAACGGTACATAATGAACTCCAAATTATCTATTGTCAATGCACAAACATTCAATACAATATACATTAACCATACATGCAAGGACATTGAATAATGAGCATAGAACATTGATATTGATTCATTCATATGAGCTAGCCCAATGTATGGCTGGTCAAATTCAACATCAGAAGCTCACAGACATGAAGTTTGTGCATGAGCAAGCCATCAACATCCCTACCTCTACCTTATGTAACCAAAAGTCATACCATCACCACTTGTAACCAAAAGCATATCTCACTAACACCTAAAGCTCACTGCTCAAATTTCACTAATAGTGAGCTCATAGTCTTAATAGGTTTAAAACAAAACACAGCTTCGATGAGCACTTTTAACTTGTTGACACCATCAAGTACGTTGGTTAAGACCTTGCATGATGGCCTGAAATGCAATATGAATATCCAATTAGTAACAACTAGTATAGTGCCCGTGCTAATGCCACGGCTTCATTTCAAGGATGTATATGAAAACAACCAAACAACGACATTTTTCGATACTCATGTTGATTCCTATTCCTCTCCTCCCTTTCCTCATTGGTTTGTTGAGCCCTTATCCTAGCGCGTACTCACGTTGTTTCCTGTTCCTTTCCTCCCTCTTGCTTCAGTGCAAGCTGTTTGACATGGTGGTGCTATATATATACATGATGTTGTTTGTATCTATGTTGTGGTAATATGTGTCTATGCATGTACCTAGGGTATGGATGTTTGTTATATCGCTGAACACAGTGCGTTCGTCTTATGGCGTCCCCATTTTCAAGTCGAGGGCTATCTCAGTGGAATGGGCTGGTAATCATAGATAAGCACTGCTGAAACAAAAATGAAAACTCTGAGTTAGGCCATTAAGATGAATTTGAGAGGCAGCAGAACTCTAGCATCAACTGTTGTAAGAATGTCATCAAATTCTATGCCAAATTCATTTGCATGTTTAGTGCATTTGCGGTCAACAACCTAAGAAAGTTAAATTAGAGAAAACTTAAAGATAGTTTTCATCAGTTTACAGCTGACACAATATTACACAAAGTGCAGTGAGATCATGAACATGACGACTGGATTGCTCCTCTTCAGGATGGATGAAGGTTGACACTGCCTGGGAACTACATATATTATCATGGGGGCCTAAATCATGCTGCAGGAATCTCATTTGAATATCTTTCTTGTGCTCTTAGAAACCTGACAACATTATGCAAGGCCAGCTAACTTGATCGAATTTCCTTGGTTTTATGTATCCATTTAGTCACTGGAGTAGTTCTTCTGCTTGCTATTTCTAAAAGCTTGATAGGCTACTTGGTACTTATTTTACTAATCCACAAGTAAAAAATTAATTTGCAGGTTTCATCCGATGCTCTTAAAAACAAAATTGACCAATAATAGCCCTGATATTTTGGTTCTATTGTTTGGTATAAAGTGTGTGCTATGTCGTGAAATGGTTGTTGGTGAAGTTTGATAAAGTTTTGACCGTTTAAAAATGCAACCAAAAGTGCTAGGGAATGTTAGTTCTAACTGGAACTTTGAATTTCTTTTTAGTCTGAAAAGATGATAGACGATGCTACTTCAACATTTAAATATCTGCAAAAATTTCCTAAACATCAACTTCATGTTTTTGCACCGTGAGTTGCGTCGCAGTGAGCACTTGAGAACCGTGTAGGTCGAGGTGACGATGGGTGTCACGGCACTCTCGTAGAAAGTGCCTAACCTCATTAGAACGCGCTGCGGACCACGAATTGCTACTTGGTTCGCAAACCAGTACCAGCTTGACGAACCCATCCTGGCATCCTCCTATCTCCCTCTCTAGTCACTCTTTAGTCATGACGATTGCTTCGCTGGATAGCCGGGGGTGTGGACTTTATGTTCATGTAGTTGGTTGAGCCTTAGTCGAGCTTTTAAGCGATTTTTGGTACGCTTTAAATAGCGTGCACAACACCGTTTTCCGTCTTTCGGTTTGCGTTCGCAGCCACCGCCTAGTCAATGTGGCATTTCTTTAGCCGTTCATCCCACCTACCCCCGAGCTGCTGCTGCACCCTCGCCCCGAACTCATCCCACCCAGCTCAGAGTCATTATGCCGACATGACCGTGCCGAGCAGGCTGGGCCAGCTCCAAGCTGCTGCTGCCGCATGCCCTCGTACCACCCGGTTGGCACCTTCCCTGGGCTGCCCTCTGGCTATCTCTTTGGCACCGAGGGAGCCCAACCGTCTTTGCCATAGTCGGGTTGTTAAAGCCATTCCCGTCATCGCCAGTCACCATGACCGTCCCTCGTGTCCTCCAAATTCGTCGAGCACAACGCATCTCCATCCAATTCCTTTTAGACAAGAGTGCTTTAGGTTCCTAGCTTGCTCATAAACGAGATTGTGGTGGGAATCGTCCACTAGAGAGCGCACCTGAAGCATTGCCGTCGCCGCTGGCCACCGTGGGCACCGCACCAAGCTCAGCCATGAAGCCCTCCTATCCCTTCCCTTTTTTCTTTGATCTTCTCGGTGTTATTGTTCCGCGTTGATGCCTCGGACTCGCCTGCGAAACAGGTTCGCCAGAGCTCCAGTGGTTCGTCGGAACGACGATGACGCAGCCGTCGCGCCAACTCGGATCCGCCCCGCACGTGGCCAACCATCTTACCAAGCCCCGCGGCCTCGTCCAGCCCTTCCTTCTAGCTTATGGAGAGTCCCTTGTACTCCTAAGGTATCTGGTTAAACTAGTTGAGCCCTAGGAACGCCAGAACGCCTTTGATGTCGGCAGCGAACCAGACTAGATGCAGTTTTCACAGCAAGCTCAAGTAGACACAGTAGCGGTAAAAATTAAGGCCCTTAGAATGGTAGTAGTAGCTCATGGATGGATGTTTCATAGCTGTATGCCTGCCTTTTTGGCTCAGGTCGCCGACGTCGAGCTCACCGTGGCCCAACCCTGCCGCAGCATGTGTCGCCGCTGCCACACTTCACGGTTTTGGATGATTTATACCTTGATCAAGTGCACTTGAGACGTAGAGTAGCTTAGCGTTATTAGATATGGCCGGAGGTGCCCGTACTCGCCGACGTAGGGCCGGAGATGCCGTGGCATCTAGTCGAGTCCAGCCAAGGACTTCTAAAAACATGAATTTGACTTGTCCAAGGAGTAAAATGCGAATAGTATGACTCACAGGAATAGTGTCCTCAATGGTTTTGCAAAAATTAGGATAAAACGAGGACTCTTTAGAAAGTTTGCCGCGGCCACTGCGGATCCCTCATGGGCCGACCTGCTCCCGCGCGTCGGCCAGAGGCCCACTCGCGCTGGACTGGCCCCTGCCGACTTGGGCCGAAATGGCCTGCGAAGCCTTTTTTCCATTTTATCTTTTCATAAATCAGCTGGAAATTGTAAAATCCATGATAAATCAAATAAAAATCGTAAAATGACAAATTCAATTTTTGTTGAACTCTACACAGATTGTACTACACGGTGAACACATAAAATCACATGCTTTAGTGCAAAATAATTTGCCTTAAAAATTAATCTATTCATTGTTGTAATTAATTAAATTAGTTTTCTTACTCCAAATGCTATGAAAAGTTTTATGGTAGGTTCATCTTTATGATTAGGTGCCCACTGTAAATTTTGTAGTTCCATAATAAATGGCTTGCTAAGATAGCTAAGGAGCCCTAGTTCAAATATATATATATTAAAGCAATGAAATAAAGAAACACCTTGAAGGTCTAAGCTAAAACACTTGTTGGAAAATGACACCTTTCTCGACGATGTTGATACGTAGATTAGTACGTTAGTCATTAGAGCAAGCTTATTAGTTCATAGTATGTACTCTGTTTTAAGAGCTGTTGTTGTCTTGTTAATTATCTGTTACATCATCTCGCATCGCATTGCATACCATAATAGAGACGTCAATAGATCGCGGAGTCATTGGGAGTTGCTAGAGAAATGGGACATTTGGAGATCATGTCACGAAGATGGAATGCTAACTTTTGATTATATTTTACTCGGGCAAGCCCCGATACATAACCCCTATTATTCTGCAATTTAATTTATGCTTGTGCATTAAGTTTTAAGGAGTTGAATGAAATCCACTTACATATATATATCTTTATCCTATGAGTCTTACTAGTATGACAGGATCGTGTAGTTTGCTATGCTACAGGACCCCCGGTAGAAGTCGCGTGATTGCCTGTCACTCGCGAGATATATAAAATATATTATTGTTGTTACTGCATTATTATCACTTGGAATATATATATGAATGATAAATGAAGATCGGGCAGACATATAGTTTAGGTATTGGTGGGTGTAAGAGGTTGTGTTCTACGGCCAACAGGATATAGCTTAGTTACACGGTTTCCCTATCTGTGTCGGTTAAGGACCGACCGTTGCATTGGGTTCTAAGCAGGTTACAGACTTATTATCCTGAACACATACTTGTGTATGGGCACCGGATGACTTGTTACTCTCTTGTCATGGGTTCCAACTCTTTCCGAACCGACTTTCAGGGTGGTTTTTGGATGGAGGTCCAAGCACCGCATTGAGTCCGAAACTCTATAGTGGGGGCTTGAAGTCCAAATTTGGATGGGGACCTGGACCACGTGACAGGAGGGTAGTGGGTTAGTCCTACTTGTGTCTGGGATACAAGCGAGGCGTGTGTTTCAGGGTACACAGCTGGGCACATTAATTCGCGAATCACCGGCGACCCAGTACGACTTGTCTACAGTCTAGCAACGTAAGAACTGAAAGATAAAGGATGGTAAAATGATTCTGATTGCTTACCACCTGCTTGAAAGTAGCACAGGTGCTTACGTAGAATGGTTGGTTAATGAACTAATGCTGATTGCTAGTAAAATGGAATATAAGGACGCACGCTTAGTAATACTTCCTGTAGATGCAATAAACCCACAAGTCAAATAGCCATACATATTCTTAGAGTCGTTTCTTTCCTCCTATCGGATAAGTCTTGTTGAGTACAATTGAATATTCAGAGTTTTATTTTCCCCTGTTGCAGGTGACAGGCGGATGCTAGAGCTGACTCTTGTGTGTGGATCCCTCCTGATGGGCTCAGAGAGGATTCCTTTACGCTGCACTCATAGTCTTTATTTCTAACTCTCACTAAATGTTTTTATAAATGAAAGTTTTATAATCTGTTATCGTAGTTATTTATCAATACTTCATCATGTCATAAATAAATGTTTATTTTCGCTGTAACTCTGTTCACATGTTTATATTCCGCTGTTAAATAACTCTGATAGCATGATCATATTCCGCTATTATAAACGATAAATATTATACTTTGATGATGTATGAGAAGTAATGTAAGAAATTATTTAACAATATTGTAAATTTTATTCTCTCATTTGTGATCCTAATGAAAAAAATATGAATTTTCGGGTTCTCCTTTGGGATGTGCTCGACGAAACTACGTAATTTAGTATCTTCCCTTGACTACTTAGTATCTAATGAAAGACAAGTACTCATGGGAGGCATTAGATTAAGCGATTCTGCCACGTGAACCACCAAAAAGCTCATCGACATCGTCACCAGCTACGCCTCGGACGAGGAGGCGGTCGGGGCGATTTTCGACCGCTCCAAGGACAAGGCAAAGCGGAACGAGAACGCCGACAAAGTCGCCTCCAACCACACGGGGATGCCATGGATCAACTAAATGAAGCCCGCGACGTTGCCCTCCTCCACTCGGCTAAGTACCAGCAAGCGTTGCGCCGGTACCACAGCCGTCGAGTGCGAGGTCGCGCCTTCAACATCAGGGACCTGGTGCTCTGCCTCGTCCAGAGCAACAAGAACCGCCACAAGCTCTCTCCGCCGTAGGAGAGACCGTACGTCGTCGCGGAGGTGCTTCGACCATGCACCTATAAGCTCAAGACCATCGACGACAAAGTCTTCGTCAACGCCTGGAACATCGAACAGCTACGTCGTTTTTACCCTTAATCTACGCACGTTTTCTTTTATCGATTTCGCTATCGACTCCTCGATCTTTAATGACACCCGACCCCAGCAACGACAAGGAGTCGAGTCTCACTCGGAGGCTGATAAGAGCATATTTATCCGATAGACATTTTCTATGCCCGATCTGTTCTCACCTTAAGATCTAGAAGTAAGGGTTGCGAAAACGAACGCTGAATAAAATTGGTCGGACTGCAAAAAACCTACACCACAACGGCTACGGCGTTTTTACTCACTAGCGTGATCAGAGTTTTTTCACCCGCACCCCGAGCTTTACAGGCTTAACAATGCAAAGGGTCGTAACACATTAACCTTTTTATAAAAAATGGGAGAAGAGATAAAAATCTATTTGGTCATAACGAAATTTAAGAGCTTATCCACTTATTACAAGTTCGTCGCCTGACTTATCTACCAAACTAATTTCTTGGGGGTGATCTCATCCTCTATCTCGACAGGTAAGTCCTGTGCCAGAGGGGCCACCTCCTTCTCGATGTCGTCCAACTCGACGTCGGTGTAGACAGGCGCAAGAACCGTCATAGGTAAGGGGGGATACGGAGCTAAAAACGCTCCTATGGCCCATTCAAACCCAGGAGTTCGACGAGTTTATAGCCGCTCCAAGAAGCCCTTAGAGTGAGGGGTGGAAAGGGATGGGCCCACTAGCGACCAGTACCCAGGCGCACGAGCGCCGCGGACATCTCGACCCACGTTCGAGTCTTGGTCGATTCACAGTCCATGGTTTTTCCTCGAAGAAAGACAACGTGCCCTTAGGACCGATCGAACAAACCCGAGAACTATATGGATTAGCCACTGAGAATTTGGAGTCGATCACCAACTAACCCATGTTGTACCCCCGCGAACGGGAAGCCAGGGCCCCACTCGGACTAGCCCGTTAACAGCTCACCGAGCACCATGTTTCGTCCATCGATGAAAAATGTGGCACCGTTCAGCCTCTCCATTTTATAAAAAAACGCTTAAGAGATAACGATCACAAATACGAGACGAACCTCGACCGGACCCCTACTACGCGCGAGGGCTCGAGGGAAGTTGGACTCACAAAGAGACCGAACGCGCAGACGTAGTACGTTGGTGGACCGATCAGATCCGAGGGCACCGAAATCAAGAAAAATCTTTTCGACCTCCCGAATCCTACGGTTACATGCCCCCAAGAAGACTGGTCGCAACAAAAGGGAATCGCCGTCCTAACATGACACGCCGCGGGCTACAAAAAAAAGGCTAAGGCACTCAAAGTCCTCCCGTCCGAAAAAGCCTCCAAAGGAGTATTCTACTCCTCCGCAGGCTCAGGACCTACTGTCGGGTATCGATATTAGGGATACCCAAAGCAAGAAAGTTAGTGCCCACGCTGACTTCCTCGGATGGCTCAATATATATTAAAAGGTCTCGCCCGACCCCTTAGGTGTGGGCTCCGTCTCGTCCAACCCCAAGGCCGCGGGTTACGTCTCGCCCAAGGCCGCGGGCTCCATCTTACCCGACCCCAAAGACGCGGTTTCTGTCTCGCCCAAGGTCGCGGGCTCTGTCTCGCCCGACCTCGAGGACACGCGTTCCGTCTCGTCCAACAAGGACCCATACCGCCACCAACCACTCCAGATCGAAGCGTATGGACCTTGGTCAAAACTGTGACGTCAAGAAAGAGGCCAGCATGCCTCGTTGTAACCCGTGGCCATGACGGGCCATACCTCAAGATTCACATCAAGAACAGTGTCAGGCGTGCCGATGCTGTTTTACCTAATCCTCATACAGATACTAACAGGCACGTCAGTTCACCACGACGTCCGCCGGAACAGAGTGGAACGCCATGACCAACAGATGACGCATGCGCATGGCGCCAGTGACGAACAGCGCCCTGACATCTATAGGATCGACGAAACCCGCATGAACGAGGACTTGGCAACGCTGGAAGCCTTCTTCTTTCGTTCTTCTCCTTTTCCTCCTCTGTAATCCGCTCTTTCCCTTCATCTATAAAAGGGAAAGCAGGGCGCCCCATGAAAGGGGAGATCTTGACACAAGAGCACGACACGAGCACACAGCTGAGCGACAAGCGAGCTCTCAGTACCCGTTCACTCCTTCCACTAGAGACTTGAGATCCTCTCCCTCTCTCGCCTGTTTGTAACTCCTACTGCAAACCAAGTGTCCTTCAAGCACACCATCCGAGCCAGACACACAAATACAAATTTACTCGTCGGTGGTCCGAAAACACCGACAAAGTGCTGATTGCATAATTGCAAAGGAGAGCAATTCTTCTACCTCAAATCATTAGTTTCACTGACAAGCCAGCAATTTTGTACATACAACGTTTATTACCTCTGTGTGTGACTTCAATCTTCACACCTCAAGGCCTTCAAGTGCTAAAATTCAGAAAACAACATCATACATCTGAAATTCAGAAAACAACATCATACTCACGTTCAGTCAAGTTCCTATCCGTGACATCTATGTTTAGGATCTTCTGAACAAAGTCAATCAGCAACAGGGATTGAACAAAAACTGATGAGGACACATCTAATATGGAAAAATTACATCACATTACAAATTTAGCAAAGACACAAGCTCTAAATGCAGTCTAAACCTGAGCTTTTATTGAATCAGCGGCAATGCCACGCACGTGCAGTCGCCGTCTACTTGCCAACGTACCTGATAGCGACGTGGGCCTCATTGATAGTACCTAACTAAACTGATAGTACCTAACTCAAAGCAATATACAAAATTGGTATATGGGCTAGCACCGGAGGGTAATATAAGATGATGAGACCTGAATTGCAAAACAATGTGGTGCAACAAATATGTTTGGCCAAAAAAATTAGTCTGCATTTCTGTTTTCTATTACTTTGGATAGCAACTCATAGCAAAGGGGACATTACCCAGTCTGTGGCATTAGAACACTATGGATCATCTATCTACAGAAAGTTTGCATGGTGAACTAAGGTGACACTCTGACAGCACCTCAACCTATATCATCTACAAGTAGGTTCAGCAATGGCATGGTGGCTTAGTTTTAGTATGTTTCCCATCTGCCAATCAATGAGGGAAGGAGTCTGCACTACACAGTAGCAGTCGTCCACATGAGAAGTTGGAAGTACATTGTTACACAGGTATGTTAGAAAGGAGCATCAGCGACTTGTCTGATATGTCATGGACAAACAAAAAAGTGTTTAATGTACTTGTCAAATATTAGAAATGTTCTACAGTTTAATGTCATAGCATTATATATCAATGTGAACACCAAAGAGTTAGAAGCTTTGGGAAAAAAAACAGAGGAAGAGAACTTCTGTACAACAATTGAGAGTCTAAACAACTCGCCTTAACAGGTTCGATGTTTCAAGTGACATTAAAAGAATTTCCAAGGGATGTGTATTTGCACAATGTTATATCTCTGTTTATTTTAAGCAGAACATCTTACACACTGAAGCTCTTATCTAGCAGGAGGTCACTAAAAATACTGAGTCGGATGGATAAAACAGTTCAAATATTCCCAAAAGAAACTAGCAAGCTGACTCATTTGAGATCTCTCAACTTGGGTAATACCATTTATAAAAAAAAAAGGGTAATACCAAGATAAGCAAGCTTCCATCATCTGCAGGATACCTACAAACTTTAATCCGCAAAGGTACCCTAGTATCATAATAATTACCCAATATTTACCCAAGGAAATACAGAAAGTAAGACAGCTACAACATATTCTTGCCTACAGATATGACATGGACAAATTGTATGGAGAAATATCTCACCTTCTGGCGATGGTAGAAGATTCCATGGCACCACTGCCACAGCCACGGATGGGTTGACGGAGGAGATATTGACTCTGCTTCTAGGACAAACAGGGGCACGATAGGAGACCTGCTGCTAGACGATGGGGGCTTAGTTGCTGCTGCTTCAGCCCCTGCTACGTACTGCTTCAAGGATGAACAGGGGCACGACAGGGTACTGATGCTTCGCCGTTCTTCTCAGCCGGCACACTGCTGCTCCTTCTGCCGGCAGGGAGTCTTGCGCCGCAAGGGGAATCGAGCGACGGAGGGGGAGTCCTGAGGCGCGCGGGGGGAGTAGGGTAATGGGGGATTCGAGTGGCAGTTGGGCGGAGCTGAGGAGGGCGACGGGATTTGGCGCTTGATTTGGAAGAAGCCAAGGGCCTAGAAGGAAGGGGAGGAGGGCGACGGGATTTGGGTGGGCGCGGCGGGCGGTGGAAATTTGGGAGGCAGTCGGAGGAGTTGGCGGGCGGTGGAAATTTGGGCGGCATTTGGAGGAGTTGGCGCGGTGGAAATTTGGGCGGCGGCGCGACGGAGTTTAGCGCGGAGGGCGTCGTGCGTGCGAGGCAAGGGATTTGATTGGGCGGGCGACAACAGCTGGGGTTTGGGGACGACTGAGGGTGGTGACTAAAATTTAGCATGCGTTACGTGAGGGCGTCGTATGGGATATTCACGTCCTAATAAAAAAATTACAGAATCCATCGGTACTCTACGAGACGAATTTATTAAGTTTAATTAATCAATCATTAGCATATGTTACTGTAGCACTACATTATCAAATCATTAACTAATTAAGTTTAAAAGATTCATCTCGCAAATTAGTGGCAAGCTATGCAATTAGTTTCGTAATTAGTCTATATTTAATACTCCATGCATGTATTCAAATATCCGATGAAACAACGACTAAAATTTAGGAGAAGAAACCAAATACCCTTGAGTATTTGGGCCTTAAGTTTTTCCTGGCAATTTTCCCGGGAATGAGCCTTTCTTTCTTTCTTTTCGGCGCACGCAAAGAGACACGGCCCTATGCCGACCAGCTGTTTGACTGTATACATAAATATTTAGGGGCTATTGTGTTCTTTCCCCTATTTTAAATTCCAATTGTGATTTTACCCTAATTTTCTTTCACTTTGTGTTTTTATCTCTGCATTTTCAAAACGAAGGTTCAGTTTACCCCTACTTCGTGAATAGCAGGTAACGGTGTTAAAAAAGTTGACAGATGACAAGTTTGCCCTTCCGAATATTGCGTTTTTGCCTCTATTTCAAACCCCAATTGTGATTTTACCCCCACTTTCTTTTATTTTGTGTTTTTACCCCTACTTTTCCAAAACGAAGGCTCCGTTTATCCCAATTCTTAACTTTCGATTATCTCGTCCATCAAAGCAATTAAAAAATAACAAAATCCACAATGTGAAAAGACAAACTTACCCCTTATATATCTCGTGCGTCCTCTCCTCTCAACTTGAGTGGTGGGCGGTGGGTGCGGCGACGATGGCGGCGAAAAAACGGCGTCGGGCCGTCAGACAAAGGTGGCGAAGCAGGCGTGTGGCCGAGCGGCGAAGAAAGCGGCGCAGCGCTTGCAACTTAGCTGACGTAGACAGCAGCCAGCACGCGGCTCTAATTGGCGCAGGGCGTGTCTTCGGCCAACAACGGGCCCGTCGGGCGGTGTGCAGCGAGTGGGCGTGTCGGCGCCAGCCAGCGGGCAGTGCTGCACGTGCATGCAGCGCCCAAGCCAAAGCAGCAGCGCGTGCTGGTACAGCTGCGCACCACGTCAAGCAGTCAGTCGCAGCCGCCTTCGCCAGCGACGACGGCCCGGCGTTGTCCTTCCGCCACCACCGCCAAGACTCAAACCACCACCACGCACAAGCTAGCGTTGAGAGGGACGACCCTAAGAGGGACAACTGAGAGATAAGGGGTAAGTTTATCTTTTCACAGGGTTTTGTTAATTTTAATTGCTTTGATCCGATGTAGATAATCGAGTTAAGAATTAGGGTAAACGGAGCCTTCGTTTTGGAAAAGTAGGGTTAAAAATATAAAGTGGAAGAAAGTGGGGATAAAATCACAATTGGGGTTTGAAATAGAGGCAAAAACGCAATATTCGGAGGGCAAACTTGTCATCTCATCAACTTTTTAACACCAAGTTATTGGCGCTCACTTGAGTAGGGTAAACTGAACCTTCGTTTTGAAAAAGCAGAGATAAAAACACAAAGTGAAAGAAAAATAGGGTAAAATCACAATTGGGGTTCAAAATAGGGGCAAGAACGCAATAGCCCCAAATATTTATAGCCACCGATAGTTCATCGTAAAAAGTATATTTACCCACACTTGATCCGTGGGCCATCTATTCCGACCGATGGTTCAACGTTATTAGGCCCTCGTTTGGCACGGCTCCACTTCACTTATGAGGCCCTTTTTTGGGGCTTCAGCTCCATGAACAGCTCTATGGGTGGAGCTGTAGCCGTTTTAATAAATCGTTTGGCAAAACAGCTTCACATATAGTTTTTCTTAAAATATGCTCTCAGAGAACGCCATGTAGAATAAGGTGAAGCCGAGAAAAGCCACTATTTTTTGCTCATTCCCACCCCAAAGCTCTATGAGAGCACGTTTTTAGAGACTTTATCGGTGAAGCCATTTTATTTTACCCCGTTTGGCAGAAAACGGCTCAAGCGGCTTCTGAAGCCGCTAGAGAAGCCCTGCCAAATGGGACCTTAGTATATTTATAACGACACACATGTGACGCTATATTAGTGATGTGGTGTAGTGATATTTACAAGAGCATCTTTAACCATATCCAAAAAATAATCTGAAAAAAAATGTTATTTTGCAATCTTCTAATAAATATTGGAAAGAAAAAACAACTCTATCACCAATGGCTTTCAATAATTTGCTCCTAGAAGATAAAATACAAGTTCAATTAAAGAACCTTTTTGTCATCGCCTGTGCTATATCGGCGTGGCCATGGCGCCATAGCCACCTCATAGTCAGCCATTTTCGGCACCTAACTCACACCTGGAATCTCAAAACAGAATTTACGTTGCTTGCTCTACCCTAGTATTCTTAGATCAGACAACAATGGTCGAAAATCCAATCCGAAGAACCTCCCATGCAGCGGCGGCCGTCTCCGCATGCATAGCCGACCCCTCGGGACCATCGTGTCATCCTAACTTGCTACCAGAACTTACAAAACAGATTATCCATTGCCTATTCTATTTCTTAGGATTCTCAGATCTAAAAATAGTGACCAAATATTCAATTCTGACAAACACGTGGGCGGTGATGGTAGCGGCGGCGATCAAGGTGACAGAGTGTCGAAGAAAAAAGTTCAACGCCCTATCTTTCCTGTAGATGCCCCCATTTTCCAAACGCACTTAGATGCGAGTTAGGATAGAGAGTTGTTGGGGAAAGTTTTTTTTTCATCCGGATAAAAAATAAAGATTGAGAGTGATTTTATCAAATAGTTGGAGATGCTTTACTAATATGGTCTACCTATGTACAACCCAAGCAGGGCCGTGCCCATGGGTGTGCAACCCATACCTCCGTACAGGGCCCAAAAATTACAGGGCCTTAAAAAATAAGCCAAGTAGTAGAAGGCCCTATGTATTCTAGAGAGGCCAGACCGGCAGCACCTAGTTCAACTCCGTGCACTCGTCTCCCGTCTCCGCAAGTCCGCAGCCCTCGCGGAGTCGCGGTGACTTCGCGTGTGTGGCGACGGCGCGACGCTTCGTGTTCATCTGATCATCTCATCTCCGGCCAGCGCTCGTCTGTTCATCTTGCAAGCAGTGAAGCAGGCACCAACGATAGGAAGAGGTCCGAGGCGGTGGCCCCTGCAGGACTGAAGGTATTGTTTTTTTTTTCAATTCCATCTGTATTGTACTTGTACTAATTAAATCATTCGTATGAAAGTCTAGAACTGCTTATATAATTTTAATTTTATTCTTTTCATCTTTTGAAGCCATGTCTTCTACAAATCAATTTAGAAAATATGAATCCGGTTACCAAAAGCGTAAGAAGAAACAAAGAATTGAGGAGTTAACTTAGTCTTAGAAAGGGGCAATGGATAGATTTATTATAAAAGAATCAAACGTGCTTTCCGTAATGAGGCAGTTGATCGAGGTCCTGCACTTGATAGTAATATTGAAAATGATCTTAGAGATGGTCAGACAGGGACAGAAAATAATGCTGAGGTTCAGAAAGTTCCTATTAATAACATAAATGTTGAAACACATAATGATGGTGATAATAGTGAGATTATTGGTGATTCTTTTTAGCCTGATATATTTGATCCAAGATATTGGAATTCACTTGATCCTAAACAAATAGATATTTTAGCGCAAAAAGACCCTAGAAGAGACTTATCAATTCAGAAAGGTTCCAAGGATAGATATTCTAGAAGATTTTCTGCACTATTCTATACTAGAATTCTATCAAATGGAGAGCATTGCGATAGAGATTGGCTTGTCTATTCTAAGGAACTCGATAGAGTATTTTGCTTTAGTTGTAAATTATTTACAAAAGGTCATATAAAGGGTCGATTGGCAACTGAGGGTATAATGATTGGATACATCTCGATAGTAGGCTTAAAGAGCATGAGACAAGTGCAGATCATGTTTTGAATATGACCACTTGGTATGAGTTACGCAGTAGGTTGCAAAGTGATCAAGCTATTGACAAAACTGCTCAGCGACAATTTAGAAAGAAAAAGACCACTGGAGAAAAGTATTATTCAGAATTGTTTGCATTGTTAAATTTCTTGCCAAGCACAGTCTAGCATTTCGTGGTACTAACAGCAAACTATATGAAGATAGCAACGGAAATTTCTTAGGTTTGATAGAGATATTGGCTGAATTTGACCCACTTATCCAAGAGCATGTTCGTCGTATTACAAGTGAAGAAATTGTACTTCATTATCTTGATCCAAAGATTCAGAATGAGTTGATCAACTTGCTTGCTTCTGCTATTAAGTCTAAAATAGTAAGGAAAATAAAGAGAGCAAAGTATTTCTCTATCATACTTGATTGTACCCCTTATGCAAGCCACCAAGAACAAATGTCTTTAATTATAAGATATGTGGATTCATCTTCAGATAATATTTCCATAGAAGAATCATTTCTAGGATTTTTAGACGTAAATGATACAACCGGATAAGGACTTTTTGATGTGCTAGAGAATGAACTAAAGTGTCTTGATCTTGATATTGACGATGTGAGAGGCCAAGGTTACGACAATGGGTCAAATATGAAAGGAAAACATCAAGGGTGCAAAGGAGACTTTTGGATGTAAATCCTAGAGCTTTCTATTCTGCTTGTGGTTGCCACAGCCTTAATTTGACACTTTGTGATATGGCCAAGACTTATGGTAGAGCTAAGGACTTCTTTAGAATCATCCAATGCATTTATACAACTTTTGCTAATTCCACTAAAAAATGACAGATTCTGAAAGATAACATAACGGGATTGACTCTCAAGTCAGTGTCAGCTACACGATAGGAGAGTCGTGCTGAAAGTGTTAAAGCTATCAGATTTCAATGCGCCGACATTCGAGAGGCTCTACTTCAGGTATTTGACATTGACATATTAATAATTATACATTTTCTCTGGCTCTCCTCGAAATTTAACTTATCTTTTTTTCTTCTTAATTTCCGGTATCTGATGTTGATAATGATTTAAATACTAGCAGTGAGGCTAAAGGTTTGGCAAATAATGAACTTGGTGAATTTGAATTTATAGTGGCAATAGTCATTTGGTATGAGGTATTGTATGCTGTTAATTTAGTAAGCAAGCACTTGCAAGCAAAGGATATGCTTATTGATGTTGCTATTGAGAAGGTGCAAGGGCTAATTTCTTTCTTCCAAGAGCACAGAGAAAATGGTTTCTTAGAAGTATTGGAGGCAGCCAAAGGAATTGCACTTGAGCTAGATATCGGCACAACATTTCGTAAAAAGCGAGAAATTAAAAGAAAGAGACAATTAGATGAGAACCCAGATGACACAAATGTTGTCACACAGTCTCCAAAGGAATTATTTAGAACCACCTATTTTATACCTATTGTTGACCAAGCTATTGCCTTGCTTACAAGAAGATTTGAACAATATCAGGAGTACTAAAAGAATTTTGGTTTCTTATTTACTTCTGACTCGTTGCAGTCATTGGATAGTAACAACTTGAAATCTTCTTGCGACAATCTTGAAGCAGTCCTTAAAAGAGATGGGAAATCTGATATTGATGCTAATGAACTATATACAGAGTTGAGATTTCTTCAGGATTTCATTCCAAGAGAAAATATGGGTCCACTTGAAATCCTTAAGTTTATAAAGCGGCATGATTGTTTTCCCAATGCGGCTATTGCATATAGAATTTTATTGACCATTCCTGTGACTGTTGCTTCAGCGGAGCGGAGATTTTCTAAGTTAAAGCTATTGAAGGCATACTTGCGTTCTACAATGACACAAGAAAGACTTAATAGTTTGGCTACGATAGCACTTAAGAGTGGATTGCTCGAGAAGATTAACTATGAGCATATTATTGAAGATTTTATTTCAAAGAACACTAAGAGAATGTTGTTATTCAAGTAAAGATTAGTTCAAAAGGTACTATTCTTGATATATCATATTTGCTCTACAGTATATACATTATTTTGGCTATATTTGAAACTTTGATTCAGGTCTCACTTATAGCTTCGAACAGGGCCTGCAAATCTGACGGCACGGCCCTGAACCCAAGTTAAAGTTAATTATTATCCTAATCAGCCAGCGGTGACCATAATCAACGAGCAAACCTTTGCAGGTACCTAAAGACTGTAGAAGCTAGGTTCATTTAGCTTTTGAGATTGTGAAAGCTGCCTCGTGGAGTTGGTTGGTGTTTGGAGACCATACCACTTCTACAAGTTGGATTGTGGAATCTGATAAGATCCAAACAGGCCCTAACATGGGGTAAGGTAATGGAGCCCTTGATGAAACTCGGATTCTAGGCCTGAGGAGCGCTTTCTGCATCGAAGTCGTCGAGGCCGCATAGTGCCATCAAGGCCTTGACAACCATGCTGTTGAGCGGGCTCCTTGAAAAGGCTGAATAGCGCAGGAACAAATCATCCGAGGTAAGTCCCTCCTCCTCCAAGATGCCCAGCCACTTCACGAAGATTTGGCGAGCCCATGCTTGGGCATCACCCCTGGGCCAATTCCTGGCTACAATGTGTACGCTCTTATCTTCCTACATCGCTGTGGCTGAGCGGGTCTACGCTGGGGGCTTGCAACAGAGCCGGAGCCAGGGGCGCGATATCGCGTCGACGAACGTAGTCCCTGTGATCCCCGTGTTGCGCGGCTGCTCTAGGGCGACGGTCGTCAACGGGGGGCCTGGCCTGGCATCACTGCCGCCAGGCCAGGAGACGCACAGCCCGGGCATGGCCCGGCCCACAAGTCTTGCGCCTGACGTAGGCCTGAAGTGCTCCGCCCACGTGCGCCTCGCTAAGCAGTCTATCGCAGCAGGGCTTTGGTGTAGGGGCGGCGGGTCGGTGTGCGGCGCGTTTGCGTCTTCCTACAGAGGTGCGATCACTATGGGCGTGATGGTGCGCACCTCTCCCGCGACGGGTTGTAGAGACTCCCTTCGCGATAGAGAAGGGTCAGCGGAACTCAAAACCTCCTGAATTGTGGAGCGTGCCATGGCCGGTGGGTTTGGTGAGCCGTCATCTTTGTCATCAGTGTTGTCTAGAGGGCACCTTGGGTTGCAGTGCTGGTGAGTTTTCAGAGTCGGCTCCCTCGGCGTGGACCGGGTCGGCGAGCGCAACAATGACATAGAGTCAAACTGATGAAATTGTTTTAGAAACTTTTAGTAGGGGCGCGTACAAGGTTTCAATATCAAATAATACGCACGCTATACAAATATCATTCTTCTCCACCAAAAACCAGGGTCAACCAAATGGGCTTAAAATTTAAGACAAAATCACAATATGCATATCTCCTACTTATACAAAATTAAATCCTAGCCTAATAACTCATAATTTTTCTAAAATCATATCTATCTATGCATAACTAACTATCTGAAAACTGTAACTAGTAAATCTAACCGTCTCTAATCAACAACTACGGCGTAGTCAAGTTCCACTGACCCCAACCACACAGTTTACCGTCCTTGTTATGTCTGAAAGAACCTAATATCTCTCTCTCCACCCTAACTATATCTCTCTCCACCGTCCTTGTTATGTCTGAAAGAACCTAATATCTCTCACCACCCTATGCTCTAAGTTAGGGTGGATGGGCATGGCAATTTGGTTTCCTCTAATATTTCAGAGTATCTCTTACCACCCTATGCTCTAAGTTAGGGTGGATGGGCATGGCAATTTGGTTTCCTCTAATATTTCAGAGTTTTCTGGATTTATAACTGCATAGCTCCTTAAAACATAAGCATAACTGGTAGCTCTATCTCCTACAACGTTTGGATGGCATCCTAGGCATGGTGGTAGGAGTATATATAATAGTCCTCGATGTTAAATGTTAATCTAGCTTATAAGCAAGCAAACCGCTGGTGAGTCATCTGAAACCAATGTTGTATCTTTCTTTTATCATGAGTGCACTATGGAATCATCGAACATCAATATTTTGGATGGCACGAAGGAAGCAAAAGCGAAAAAGAGAACACACCTGGGCCGCGCGGTTAGTAGTCAGGTATCCTCGTCGTAGCCCAACAGCAGTTTGGGCTCGCTTCCGCGTGGTTTGAGCGCTAATTGATTGCTGGTCGGCCGATGACTTGCATGCGACTGGTCGGACTGGATATTATCGCTTCGTGGGGTAGCTAAACGTATAGTTCCCGATCTCATGATCCGTTAGATTTCAATCCAGCGACTGCCGAAAAAAGCATTGAGAAGGAAAACTGCATATACGTCGTATACATGCTGTGGTTAATTACATAAATCCGCGTCATAGTGCCACCAGCCAACAACAATCCTGCGTTCGCCTACACCGATCCGCAGCACAGCCTAATCAGAGCCGTCCGATCACGCAGGAACCGACCTAATAAGTCTGTTGCGCGTCTCGCGTACGTGCCTATATAAATAGCGCCCCCCCTAGCCAAATTCATCACACGGTCACGGCTGAAGAGCGACCTACTACGACTACAAGGCATCATCAGTGTAGCAGTCGCTTGCTAGCACACACGATCTGTGAGAGCCTGAGAGGTAACTAAATAGACCCACCTCCTTCTAGCCTGTTCGTTTGGCTTGTGCTTGTCGTATACGATCGTAAATTTCCAGTTAGAACATTATTTTTCTCTCACACAAACCAGCCAGCAGTACTTCTTCACGAACCAGCAACGATACGAACCAACCAACCTAACATGCTTTCATCTTTAGTTACTCTCCTACTCTCCTTATTACTAGTACTTGATTTAACCGTGCAGTATTCCGGTGATCTATATTCTTGCTTTATTTGTTGTGCATATACCTAGCTACATGTTGGCCATTGCCATGCTTTGTTGTTTGTATACGTCAACTGGCCGGCGCCATGTTTATTTGGACCTTGGCGGTTGTTGCTTTGATAACATGTATGTGTTTCTAGGGTTTTAATGTGTAAAATTATGGGTTGCAAACTCTAATATGCATGATTACACTAGCTAGCAGTGATCTATCATCCCCACTCTGCTCAGAGGTTATTCACCATTTATGTCGTACAAGTGTTTTGATAACTTTGGTTACATGAGTATCGAGTGCACATGAATGGTGAATAACTCGCAGTCCTATTCCCTCGATCTCGACCTTATCGGCGTGTTCGCTGGTTGGTTTCTGGACTGATAAGCTCGGCTGGCGCTGGTTTATTGTGAGAGGAAAACACTATTGTCTGACTGATAAGCCCTGACTGAAACCAACAACCGAACATGCTGTATATCTCTACACACATGCTTCTGTGTACTGGTATGCCCTGATATGGTAACAGAGAGGAAACGGCAACTCAACAGTAATTAGTGTTTCTTTAGTATCCAGGTGATGAATCAGGTTTATTCAGCTCTGAAATAGTACTGTACATACCATCCAAAATTTTATCGAATACATACATATACCATCCAACAATGCTCGAAACACCATGAAGCCCCTGCTGATCGGCCTTTATTTGCACTGTGTATAGTTCCCACATCTCAATCCATATACTTCTCTTTATCTGCATACATGTTCTAAATTTATTTTCTTACTATTACATTTACATGATTAATTAGGCATATGCTACGTGTGTGACAGTAGTACTTCCGTGCACATATAATTAGATGCAGATACTGTTATATATAATAATACATACTTATTTCTGTTCCTCAAAAGCATTTTAATTTGAATTAAAATGTAGTAGTACTCATGATTTATTTTGTTCATGATCAGTTTACTATTTTGTTTGTAAGATGGCTCGTACTAAGTGTACAGAAGTCGACCGGAGGAAAGACACCAAGGAAGCAACTCGTTTCAAAGACATTTGTATGTATATATGTAAAAAATTTGCATGTTAAGTATCATCAGTACTTGCGTGTTGAAAGTAGATTTTAACATTAGTATGACTTGGTGACCAGATTGCTGCTCGCAAGAGAGTGCCGGTAACCGGAGGAGTGAAGAAGCCTCGCCGTTACCGCCCCGGAACCGTAGCCCTTCGGTATGTGCAGCAAGAAGTGGAACACATCTAATTTCATTTCATTTCATGGTTTTGCTTTTGCTATCAATTGTACGGTTGTGTTTTTTCATGAAATTAACCGTGTCACAGCTGAATCCGAACCTCACATTTAGTTAGTTTCTTCCAGTGAAATTCGCAAGTATCAGAAGGGCACCGAGCTGCTCATTAGGAAGATGCCCTTCCAGAGGCTCGTCAGGGAGATTGCCCAGCTTCATAAGGTACGTATGGTTGCTAATTTGATCACTACATGCATGCATGATCTGCATTTTTTCCTTGTTTATTTTGAAACAGTTGTAAGATCTAAATAAATAAATGCAACTTCTTCATGGCTACGTATGTATATGCACATGCAGAGTGACCTGCGTTTCAAGAGCCATGCGATCCTTGCTCTGCAGGAGGCGGCAGAGGCGTATCTCGTGGGCCTCTTCGAGGACACCAACCTGTGTGCCATCCATGCCAAGCGGGTCACCATCATGCCCAAAGATGTTCATCTGGCTACCAGGATCCGTGGCGAGAGGCACTAACCGTATCGCGTCGTCAATGGAGCTACCGATCGACAACCTGCTGGCTGCTGCTTAGTTTATTTGTGGTCTTATGTTTTGTCAAGAAGTGTTCGCTTAAGTTTGTGTCGTCAAACTAGCTAGTTAATGCATTGCATGGTAGCCTCCTAGGTTTTCTTTTGCTGGTGTAAGATATTAAGCTTCACGTAACTGCAGTTATATCAGTCACATTTTCCTGCTTGTTTACCTGGCTGTTCAATTTCCTGGCTGCTGAATTTCCTTTGATGAAGTCGTGATACAAGAAACAATGCATAAGCGCGTCAGTTTTTGGATTCAGTCCCAGTAATTAAGGTGAAAAAAATGGTGTCAGGTTGTGGTAACTAGCCAATTGCACGCAACAAAGTTTTGTGTTACCAAATTCCAAGTGATTGGACATCGTTGACGACGATATGATAAACTCTGTCACACCTTACAACGGCACAATCCTGGTCCTCTGGATTTACATGGGCCTCTCTAGTATTTGATTTTCATCTGGAAAAAATCCACATTACCTCCTCAACTTTTGCAATTTTTTTTATGATGGTCTAATTATTGTATGCTTTAACTGTAGTAAAAATTTCATATTCATTTCTATTTGTACACACTTTAAACTATTTATAAAAACTATTTAACAAGCATAAAACGAAATAAATCCAATGAGCATAAAATTTTTACTACAGTTAAATCATACAATAATTAGCTGACCATTAAAATTTCACCACAATTGGACCATAGAAACTATAGCTATGAATTAATTACAGAAAAGCATAGATCTAAAACTACAACAAAAACTTTGTATTAAAGTATACCATATTATATGTTCATTGTGTAGATCTACACATGTGGAGTCAAAAAAAATAGATTTTCTATTTTATGATTTTTCTACGATTTACTATGATTTTTCAAAAATTCAGCCAAAATAAATAAAAAAGAAAAAATAAAACCGCATTTGAAACCACCTATAACCGGGTCAGTGGCAAAACGAATGATTTTAAAAGTTAAGGAGATAGTTTATCTGGTTTTAGGGTTTAAAGAGGAAAACTAGACTTCCAGGATGGTTCATAGAAGTAAAACGGACTTTTTCCTTTTGATATACAAGCAGTGGTCCAAAAAGGCCTTCACGGGAAAAGACGTGGTCCAAACAACACAGGAAGGCCAGTCAGGCCCGCAAATGAAGAAGCGGCCCTGCCCACAATAAGAGCAAAGACGGAGTTGTTTGCCGCAGGAGTGTGCACAACCTGTTTTCTATTTTGATAAGTTAAATTGCACCACAGCACGACTTTTTCCTTTTTTTTTTTGGAATTCCTTTTTTTTATGGGCGTGGGTTAGCAGTTTTTAGGTTGGGCCTGTCCATTCTATTTGTTACAGCCCAATAGTGTCTGGGCCATTGCAAGTCTGTTGTCTTATCCGGTGCTACAAATAATGTATTCATAATAAACAGTAGTCAGATATCATCAAATAGTGTGACTAGTTAACTGTACACCTTTCCATCTTAGGCTATGTTTGGATCCTCCGGTTCTTGCCAGTTTTTAAGAATGTGGCTTTTAGAAACTGGGTCAGATCCAAACACCCCCATTTTCTTTTGCCATTTTTGGTTGGATTCTTAAAAACTAGGAAGGTGTTGATACCTAACTTTTACTAGTTTTTATGATCTATTGGTATAGAAAGTGACCAACTAGTTAATATTTGTAGTTTTGTTGTACGTTGTGATCGGAGGTGGCCTAACACTCAATGACATATGATATATACTGGTTCGGGCAACGTGCCCTACGTCCAATGTGGGTCGGTCGGTGACTTTATTCCTGAGCCCAGATGCTCGAAGTCTGTAGTGGGGTTACAAACGAGAAGGAGAAAGGAGGGGTATACGACAGGCCCGGTCGGGTCCGACTGGAAGGGTTGAGGGCGACCGGAACTCCGCTATGAGCTTGTAGTCTAAGCGTGTGCTTGTGGGGCTTTGAGCTATCGATCTAGTGAATCTGAACTTGGGGGAAGTCGACTTCCTTCGTTGGAGGGAGCGCATCCCTTTTTATAGAAGAAGGGGATGGCTTTTACAGGTGAGAGGGAGAGAGTACGGATGTTACTAAGTCTTGTTGCCCATGCCGATGAGGACAGTGATGATGGTAGGCGCCCACAATACTGTTGACGTCACTGTAGAATGTCAGGTGCACATGGGAGGTTGCGTTGGCTTCTTCAGGAAGCGTGGATGTCGGTACTTGCAAAATACTATTGGTATGTGAGGAGCCCTACCCTGTGTACCAGGTATGGTGAACCCTGGTGCCCACTATCGATGCCCAGAGATATGTGAGGGGCTTTTTTGCCGTATGGGAGCCCAATGACGCCTACAATCATCAGACACAAACGTCTTGTGCCTACAATCTTTGTTTGTGTCGTATGTTGAGGAGCACTGTTCCCTCAGCGTGTCATGTGGTATGGTCCCGGTATCGTGGTTTGACTTTGTGCATTGCCTTCTCTGTTTGCCCTGGTCCCTTTTGAGCGGGCGTCCCCGGTCGGATGGCCCTACAGTCGGCCCTAGCCGCGCCAGTCGGAGAAGAGTGGTAAGCGGGCTTCCTACGGGGTCCCCGGTCGGAGACGCGGGGTCGGGGTAGGAAGCGGTGTTCTGGGCTAGGCCTTTTCGATTGGAGAGACCGCCTGGAGGCGGCTGGTGCCCGAAGCGAATGCTCCGGTCGGAGAGGTGGGCCAAAGAAATTTGATGACCGGGCGCTTGTTCTTTTGGGTAGACCTTCCGGTCGACGACCGGACTTATCCTTTTGGCCTGTTGTGTTTTAGACTCTTGGGTCGGCCCATGAATTACGTGCTGTTTTCCTGGGCCGAGCCCTGGCGTGGAAGCCGGTCCCCGAGGGACCCTGGGTTTATGAACCCGATAGGAGCCCCCGAGCCCCCGGGCGATTTGAGTGGAATCGTCCGGGGGATTTTTGTCTTGTTTGGCAGTGCTTGCGCCTGCCGCACTGGTGCAGGTGTAGCCCCCGAGCCCCGGGCGGTTCGGCGAACTGAACCGGCCGGGGTTTTCTGTGATGTCGATGGGGAGGTTTTTTGTTGTGTGTGGCAGGTTTTTCATGGTGTAGTGTAACCCCGAGCCCCCGGGCGTTCGGTAGAACCATCTGGGGGGTGTTGTTTCAGCGTGTGTGCATGTTTTTAGTTTTGAGACGGTTTTTTGTTTAACCACGGTGTCGTTGCGTAGCCGAGGCGGTGAGGTGCGGGGATTTGGATTGAGACAGAACTTACTGATCCCGGCGTCGGTGCGCGCCGTGGACCGGGGGGGAAGGTTAGTTCGAGACAAACCCTAGCGTCGGTGCGCGCCACGGATGGAGATAGCTCGGCTTGGACGTGTTAGAGCTCACTAATCTTTGGCGTCGATGCGCCATGGGATCGAGTGAGGCGGAGCCGCGAATGGACCCGGGCGTCTGTGCGCGCCATGGATCGGGAGAGTTAGTTTAGTTAGTTCCAGAATCGGACGGGTCGGAGCTCGTGGATCCTGGGAGCGCAGTCAGAAGTGAAGTCATTTACGCGAGTTTAGGAGTCACGGTCCTAGGTTTATTGGAGCGCAGTCGGAAGTGAAGCCGTTACGCGAGTTTAGGAGTCGCGGTCCTAGGCGTAGCCGGATGTCATAGATCCTGTCGATGCGAGTTCGGGGTTGCGGTCCCAAGAGCCATAGCCAAATGTCGTAGATCCTATCGACGTGAGTTCGGGGTCACGGTCCCAAGAGCCAAAGCCGGATGTCATAGATCCTATCGACGCGAGTTCGGGGTCGCGGTCCCAAGAGCTATAGCCGGAAGTGAAGCCGTTTTGAAGCCGAAGCATAGTTAGTTTGGTTAAAGATCGGATGAGGTGATGCTCGCGGATCCTAGCGTCGGTGCGCGCCGTGGGACCAGGCGAGTCAGAGTCATGGATCTGGCAAGTTTGAGGTCGCCGTCTTTGGCGTTTGTCTTGAGCCCCTGAGCCCTATCGGGCCTTTGTAGGGGTCGATGTGAGTATTTTGCGTTACCCCATCCTCGGTTCCTCACAACCGGAGGGGCTGAGTTTCGTCGCCTGTCCCGATCACTCGGGCTCGAAGACTAGCTCGGTGAGTTCGCTAACGGGTGTGATCGAGTGGAATCCGGGTCTGTCGTTCGTGACAGGGTTGGCATAGCCCTCTTGTGACATTCCACTACTCCTTTACCTACAACCCGGCAGATGCCTAGGTCATTTTGGAGACCGATCTAGGTGGCCTAACGGCCTCCCCTCGATAGAGATTCTGTGGGCCTGGCGAGAGGTTCAGGATCAAATGAGAAGGTTGAGATGACCCGGTCTGCCGGACCGGGCGAGGGCCGCATGGTGCTCATCTACGGTTTTCTCCCCTAGCTCTGTTGGTTGCTCATGTCGAATGAGGCAACCACCGCTCTGTGATGCAACACGGAGCATTCTGATGCATCTCGCTACACGTGTGATGCTTAGTTCCCGAGCCCCCGGGCGGTTCATGCCCTAACCGTCCAGGGGGTTTAGGCATATGGAATGAATGCGTGTATGGATGCATGAATGATTTAAAGAAATAGAGGGGTTTTTGATAGTGTTTACCTTGACGACTGGAGTGACAGGGCTCGGAAAGCTTCAGTCAGAAACGTCCGACCGGGACCCATGCTCGTCGTTTGTGACAGAGTTGGCATGGCCTACATGGGGTGTCCCTTCGCTTCCTGCCTGTGTCCTGGTGGCTGGTTGGTCTCCCAGTGGGCTGGTTGGTCTCCCAGTGGAGATTTCATTTTTGGTCTCCCCAGGTCTGTCCTGGGGAAGTGGGGACCTGCCTGCCCGTGGTGACGCTTCGGTTTTCATGCCTGGTCGTGCGATAGTGGTGGGCCATACCAAGGCCACGTTTCGCCCTGCCAGGCGATGTTTCGTCTGACCCGGCGTTGCTCCATCAGTCAGTGTGCGCCCCCTCGGCCAGGGCGTGTCCCGTCGTTTCCCATCCGCATTGAATCAGAGAGAAGGCAGAGTTTTGCATTAAATAGGGGGAGAGAGAGGGCTCTCCATCACAGTCCTTTGCCTGTTCTCCAACTACTCTCTCCTCCTTCTTCCTTGTTTCCGAGAGTGCCTATATGCCGTGGCGGTTCCTAAGTGAGAGAGAGTAAGCGAGGGTGAGGACTTACATATCCTTTTGTGAACCCGGAGCGTGATGTCGGACAGGAGGTGATGCTGGATTTGATTTGCGAGGCCTTCTTCGGGATGGAGCCATGTGTAGACTCCCTCATCAGAGGGGAGGTTACTCATGATTGTGCTGGTGGAGGGTTCCATGCCTACAGCTGCCCAAGTTGGCCAATTCATAAAGTTTGATGAGATTTCTTCCAGCCATGGCGACCTTACCTCGGTAGCGGTGCCCCCACTTAGGAGCTGCCTTGACTGCATGAGAAGGTCAGGAGCTCCATGTTCTTCTGCTGAGCATCTATAGGTGCGACGCCCTTGAGGTACCTATTGCGTTTTGCCGAAGTTTTGAAGGAGCAGAACCGAGCGATTTTTGGTGCTCAGGCAAAGTTATCGAGTGGCCGCAGTAGCATTTGTAGTAGAAAATGTAATAGTTAAGTTTTGTGGGTAAGTCCCCGTGTAAATAGTTTCTTTGTATCAATGAATGCAACAGTACTGCCCCTATGACGAAACCACCATATCTGTTCCCTTGTTTTTGTCCTAGCATAACTTTTGTTTTTATCCTTTCTTTCTCGTACCTGCCCGTTTGTCCCGTAGGGTGCGATCTTGGGAGCCCAGGGCGTGGCCCACGAGGTTCGGTTGCTCGTATCCGTAGGGAAAGGCAGGGTGCATTTGGTTTGGGAGTAAGAACAGGGTTACGTAGGGTAATCAGAGGAATGGAATGTGTTTCTGTTCGGGGAGAAAGTTGAATACCACGTGATAGTAAAGAGAAAGAGAGGTAATACTCAATATCTGTACACTTATGGAGCCCCCGAGCGACCTGGTTTGAAAGCGTTCGGGCGGGGGCGCTCTTACAGGAGCATGTGTTTTAAGCGAAAGTGTTCAGACCAAATTTAAGGGAAAAAACGACGTAGCTATTCAATGTTCCAAGTGTTGTTGAGAACATTGCCGTTGTTGTCCTCTAGTCGGTAGGTGCCTGGTCGGATTACTTCAGTTACCGTATAGGGTCCTTCCTAGGGTGGAGAGAGCTTGTGTTTTTCCTTTGTCGATTGGGTCCTTCGGAGCACGAGATCGCTGACTTTGAGTATCCTTCCTCTGATCTTCCTTTCGTGGTACCTGCGGAGGGTTTGTTGATAGCGAGCGGAGCAGATGGCGGTTGTCTCACGAGCTTCTTCGAGCAGGTCGACTGCGTCTTGTTGAGCCTCCGCAGCTTGGTCGCGGTCGAAAGCTTTTACTCTTGGTGCGCCGTGGTCGAGGTCGGAGGGCAACACGGCTTCTGCTCCGTAGCTAGGAAGAAAGGTGTGAATCCCGTGGATTGGTTTGGGGTTGTTCTTAGGCTCTAGAGGATCACTGGGACCTCTACAACCCATCACCCGACGTGTTTGTTGAGTCGGTTGAAGATGCGCGACTTGAGTCTTTGGAGGACCATGCCATTGGCGCGTTCAACCTGACTGTTAGTTCGTGGATGTCCGACCGAAGCCCAGTCAATTCTGATGCTGTATTCATTGCTGAAGTCTAGGAACTTCTTCCTGGTGAAGTTAGTCCCATGGTCAGTGATAATACAGTTAGGAACGCCGAATCGGTAGATGATGTCGAGGAAGAATTTGACCGCCTCTTCCGAGCGGAGATTGGTGATGGGCTTGGCCTCTATCCATTTGGTAAACTTATTGACTGCTATGAGTAGGTGAGTGAAACCACCTAGGCCTTTCTTGAGGGGTCCTACCATGTCGAGGCCCCAGACCATGAATGGCTAGGTGATCGGGATGGTTTGGAGCTCTTGCGTCGGTAAATGGGTTTGTCGAGCGTAGAACTGGCATCCTTTGCACCTACGAACGACTTCCTCTGCATCTCATAGCGCGGTGGGCTAGTAAAAACCTTGGCGAAAGGTTTTTCTGACCAGAGACCTTAGGGCCGCATGATGCCCACAGATCCCGGCATGGACCTCGAGGAGGATCTGCTTTCCCCGGCTAGTGGGGACGCACTTCTTGAGCACTCCTGACGGACTTCATTTGTAGAGTTCGTCACCGAGCACGACGAAGGTCTTGGCACGTCGAGCGATTCGCCAGGCTTCAGTTCTTTCAGGTGGGAGAACATCTTCGAGGAGGTAGACGAGTAGTGGTACTCGCCAGTCGGTTTGATCGAGTGCCAATACGGCGACGTCCGTGGGTGACGTTGTTATAGAGGTACTAGGATCGGAGCCCCCGAGCGTTGGCTTGGCATTGGGGTTAGAGCCCCTGAGTGCCGATAGGGTGTTGGGGTGTGTCTGGGTTGGTCCTTCCAGGATGCGGGCGGATGGCTCATGGACGTCGTTGATGAAGACCCCACTCGGGGATGGATCCCGCCTGGCGGCTAGTTTTGCGAGGAAATCGGCAGCATCGTTGTCCCTTCGAGGGACGTGATGCAGTTTGATCCCCTAGAATTTGTCCTCAAGCTTGCACACCCCTTGGTAGTATGGTGTCATGAGGGGGCTTCTGCAGGAGGACTCCTTCATGACCTGATCAATGACCAGTTCCGAGTCACCGCGGACGTAGAGTCGCGTAGCACCAAGCTCGATGGCGATGCGTAGTCCGTTGATAAGGGCCTCGTATTCCATGGCATTGTTTGAAGCCAAAAAGTGGAGGTGGATGGCATAGCGGAGCCTACTCCCATCTGGGGAGATTAAACCACTCCAGCCCCTGAGCCAGGTGCCATTACGGATCCGTCGAAGTACATTGTCCAGTACTCGTGGGAGACGTTTAGGACCGGTAGCTGGACCTCCATCCATTCGGTGATAAAATCCACGAGAGCCTAAGATTTAATAGCGATGCGAGGGGTATACCTAATGTCGTGGCCCATGAGTTCAAGGGCCCACCTAGAGATTCGTCTCGTGGCGTCGCGGTTATGGATGATGTCTCTAAGTGGGTATGAAGTAACGACTATGACTTCATGGTCGGTGAAGTAGTGTAGGAGCTTCCTAGTGGCCATTAGTACGGCATATAGGAGTTTCTACACCTGGGGGTACCGGACCTTGGGGTCGGTAAGTACCTCTCCGATGAAGTATATGGGTCGCTGTACCTTGAACTGGTGTCCTGGCTCCTCCCTTTCGACGACCAGGGCGGCACTCACCACATGGTTACTTCCTGCATGACGTAAAGGAGGAGGGGTTCTCCCCATTCGGGAGTGACTAGGATTGAGGCTGACGTCAGGGACATTTTGAGGCTTTCGAGAGCCTACTGGGCTTCCTCAGTCCAGACGAAGGCGTCCGTCTTTTTGAGGAGCTTGTAGAGTGGCATCCCTCGTTCGCCGAGCCGTGAGATGAAGCGACTTAGGGCCGCCAGGCAGCCAGTGAGCCTTTGTATGCCCTTCATGTTTCATATGGGGCCCATGTTGGAGATGGTTGTGATCTTTTCGGGGTTGGCCTCGATGCCACGCTCGGATATGATGTACCCAAGCAGCTTCCCCTTTGGAACCCCAAAACACACTTTTCGAGATTCAACCTGATGTTGAACCTTCGGAGGTTTGTGAACGTCGCGGCCAAGTTTGCGATCAGGTCACAAGCTTGAGCTGTTTTGACCACTATGTCATCAACATAGACAGCGATTGTTGGTTTCGGCCGTTCAGCCTGATCAGGCTGATCAGGCGGTCGATTTGGTCGGTGAAGCATTGCTGCATGCACCTTTGGTAGGTGGCGCCAGCATTCTTCAGACCGAAAGGCATGGGCACATAGCAGTACGAACCATACGGGGTGATAAATAAGGTCACGAGCTGATCGGAATCTTTCATCACAATCTGGTGATAGCCTGAGTTGGCATCCAGAAAGGAGAGATCTCACAACCCGAGGTGGAGTCAATTATCTAGTCTATACGTGGTAAAGGAAAGTGATCCTTTAGACATGCTTTATTAAATCTAGAATAATCGACGCACATTCTCCACTTCCCGGTCTTCTTTTTGATGAGGACATGATTGGCGAGCCAGTTGGAGTGGAAAACCTTCCTGATGAATCCGGCTGCTAGGAGCTTGGCGATCTCTTCTCCTATGGCCCTGTGCCTCTCGTCGTCGAAACAACGCAGAGTTGCTTGGTGGGTTTTGAGCCCGAGATAAGGCGTAGTGCGTGCTCGGTGACCCCCCGTGGTATCCCGGCATGTCAGAGGGCTACCATGCGAAGACATCATGATTGTCGCGTAGGAAGTCAACGAGCTCGCATTCCTATGTGGCCGGGAGTTGGGTCCCGATTCGCACCGTTTTGGCTGGGTCGGCGGGGTCGACACCCACAGCCTTGGTTTCCTCGAGTTGGTGGAAGGCCGTCGAGGAGGTCGATTTATTGCAGTCTAGGACTACTAGGGTTGATGACTCCCCGAGCTATAGGAGCTCGGAGGAGTTGACGACCGTGGTGGTGAGCTTGTGGTGCTCGCAGTCGCACACGAAGGCATGCGAGAAGGCGCTACTCACGGTGATGACGCTGTTTGGACCCGGCATCTTTAGTTTGAGGTAGGTGTAGTTGGGGATTGCCATGAACCTTGCGTAGCATGGCCGTCCTAAGATGGGTGGTAGGACCCTGGAAAGTCCACCACTTCGAAGGTGAGGACCTCTGAGCGGAAGTTGGTCCGGCTGCCGAACGTGACGGGCAGATCGATCTGTCCGAGTGGGTAAGCCTATGCTCCTGGTTTACCCCATGGAAGGGGGAGCCCGCTGGGTGGAGCTCCGATCGGGGAATGTGCATGGCATCGAGGGTGTCGATGTATAGGATGTTGAGGCCACTCCCCCCGTCCATCAGCACCTTGGTGAGGCGCTTCTTGTGGATGATGGGGTCGACAACGAGCAGGTAGCGTCCTGGTCTTGCGACGCAGGAGGGATGGTCCCTCTGATCAAAGGTGATCAGGGACTCCGACCAGCTGAAAAAGGAGGGGACGGCCGTCTCGGCGGCACACGCCTCCCTATAGCATACCTATAGAGTCCAGATGGCGTTGGATCCGCCGAAGATCATGATGCACTCCTCAGGTTTGGGGAAACCATCTCCGTCCTTGCCTGCCGCGGCTCCCCTCTTGGCTGCCGGCTCCTTGCCGTCTCCCTCCTTTGACCCGCCGGTCTATTAGAGGAAACGTTTGAGGAGCTCGCACTCCTTGTAGAGGTGTTTGACAGGGTAGGCGTGGTTGGGGCACGTACCATCCATGAGTTTGTTGAAGTGGTCAAGCAGTCCCTGTTGGGGCTGCCTGGGCGTGCGATCAGTCACGGCGACCAACACGGTGTTGTCCGACCGGCGCCGATCCTTCTTGTTCTTCTTGCCCCTCTGAGTGGGGGGGCCTTCGTCCGGATCCACGCGCTTGGGCTTGCCTTGGTCCCGGCCTCCACTGAAGACCGCTTCGACCACCTCCTCGCCAGAGGTGTGGTTGGTGGCAACATCGAGCAGATAGCGGGTGGTGTAGGGTTTTAGGCAGCCAAGCTTGTGGATCAGGGACTCGCAGTTTGTCCCGAAAGGAACGCGTTGATGATGTCTGCGTCGATGACATCAGGGAGGGAGTTGCATCGTTGAGAAAATCTATGGATGTAATCCCATAGGGACTCGTTGGGCTCCTGTTGACAACTCTTGAGGTCCTAGGAGTTTCCCAGGCGGACGTACGTCCCCTAGAAATTCTCAACGAAGGCCCTCTTGAGGTCCGCCTAGTCACGGATGCTGTCGTGTGGAAGGAATTCGAGCCATGCCCGAACATGTTCCCCACGCAAATGGGAAGATATTAGATGATGAAATAGTCATCATCCACTCCTCCGGCTCGACAGGCGAGCAGGAAGTCTTCGAGCCAAATGCCTGGGTTTGTCTCCCCAGTGTACTTGGTGATGTTGGGGGGAGGCCAGAAACGCTGTGGGAACGGCGCTCTCCGGATGCGCCGGCTGAAGGCCCATGGCCTTGGGCCCTTAGGGCTAGGGCTCCGGTCGTCTGGCCGGCAACCATGCCTAGGGCGCGTTTCACCGCTTCCCTCGATGGTTAGGCCGGAATCCGTGTCGCCTACTATCATATGGCGGACATCATTGTCGTGTCGGGCCCGATGCATGTTGTTGATGACGCTACGAGCGTCCTGCTGTGCGGATCGGGCCGCTTACGTGTATCGGCGGTCGGTGTGGAGCAGGCGCCCGATCGGACCGTGGCGCGGCTGCCGCACCCCGAGCTGAGCCTGATGGCTGCAGCGGCGAGCGAACGGAGTGATCCGGCTAGCGCGTCCCCATCCCTCTGGTGGGGAGAGAGGGCGCGGGTCAGAGTCGTGATGCGGAGCTTTCCGCCTGTTGGACGGCGGCGGCCTCTACTAGAACCCGGAGGTTATGGTAGACTGCCCGCTCTTGGGGGTCGGCGAGCTCGGGAACACCGCGTAGAAGCATTGCTGCAGCCGCGATGTTCTGGCCGGCCTAAGCGAATTGTGGGACATCGTTCCCAGCGTTCACGATGTCGTGCTGGACCTGATGAGAGTGACCCCAAGCACCACCCGTCTGGCCATGCGTGTGGGGCGCAACGTGCCGCACCGACCGTGCCGGCGTAGGCGGTGGCTGGCTCTGTCGCCGTTGTCGTAATTCCTCGGCGTGCGGTTGCGCAGTCGCGAGGGCCTCCACACGTGGGTCCAGAGGGGCATGAGTTTGGGCGGACTCCGCAACCATCGGCGGCTATCCTAGACCGTCCGCCATAGCGCATTCCCGGGACGGATGGTGGCGGGGTGCCACATCATCGATGCTGGAACCATCGCTCTCGCCCTCGTTATCCGAAAGTTCATGGGAAACGACAGGAGCGAAGCCTGCCATTCCTACCAATTCGGACGTGAGTGGGGATCGTGCCGGCGCCCTTCGGAGCCCCTGAGCGCAAGTATCCGCGGAGGACGCGAGGCCATAGGGGAACTAACCGTACGGTGTTTGTGGTGTAGGCGGTGCAGTCCCCCCGGGTGATCGGTAGGGGATAGTTAATAAAGGGTGAATAAAAGTACGCATATTACTGATAGTGGGGTTTGAGCAGAGAGTTTGCTTGGAATGAAGCACAGATGCCGCGCCATTGAGGTCGCGCGTCCCGGAGTCGATGGAGGACGTCTCTCCGACGGGTGCCGGGTCGCGAGTCTCCTCGCGGAGGTGGAGTACACCAAGCCAGTCGGCGGCGAAGTCCAGGCTTCTAAATAGGAAGGCCTAGGATGGCTCGAAAACGGGTGGAACCCGCATCCCCGCAGGCGAGGGTGCGGGATACACCAGCGAGCCGGAGTGAATCGTATCGCCCGAGGCCACCACGGCGGGGGTGGTGAAAAAATGGGCCATCCGATGACCAAAAAGTGTTGAACGTACAGCGTCTTCCCCACGGACGGTGCCAACTGTCGGTACAGAAAGTGACCAACTAGTGAATATTTGTAGTTTTGCTGTACGTTGTGATCAGAGGTGGCCTAGCACTCAATGACACAGGATATATACTGGTTCGGGCAACGTGCCCTACGTCAAGTGTGGGTCGGTCGGTGACTTTATTCCTGAGCCTAGGTGCTCGAAGTCTGTAGTGGGGTTACAAATGAGAAGGAGAAAGGAGGGGTGTACGAGAGGCCCGGTCGGGTCTGACCTAAAGGGCTGAGGGTGACCGGAAGTCCGCTATGAGCTAGGAGTCTAAGCGTGTGCTTGTGGGGTTGTGAGCTATCGATCTACTGAATCTGAACTTGGGGGAAGTTGACTTCCTTCGTTGGAGGGAGCGCATCCCTTTTTATAGAAGAAGGGGATGGCTTTTACAGGTGAGAGGGAGAGAGTATGGATGTTACTAAGTCTTGTTGCCCATGCCGATGAGGACAGTGATGATGGTAGGCGCCCACAATACTATTGACATCACTGTAGAATGTCAGGTGCACATGGGAGGTTGTGTTGGCTTCTTCAGGAAGGGTGGATGTCGGTACATGCAAAATACTATTGGTATGTGAGGAGCCCTAACCTGTGTACCAGGTATGGTGAAACCTGGTGCCCACTATCGATGCCCAGAGATATGTGGGGGGCTTTTTTGCCGTATGGGAGCCCAATGGTGCCTACAATACTGTTTGTGTCAGGGCGGTTGAGGAGCACTATTCCCGCAGACGTACAGGGTACGGTCCCGGTATCGTGGTTTGACTTTGTGCACTGCCTTCTCTGTTTGCCCCTGGTCCCTTCCGAGCGGGCGTCCCCGGTCGGATGGCCCCAGTCGGCCTTGGCCGCGCCAGTCAGAGAAGAGTGGTAAGCGGGCTTCCTACGGGGTCCCTGGTATTATGTGCGGTCGGGGTAGGAAGCGGTGTTCTGGGCCAGGCCTTTCCGATCGGAGAGGCCACCCGGAGGCGGCTGGTGTCCGAAGTGAATGCTTCGGTTGGAGAGGTGGGCCGAAGAAATTTGACGAGCGGATGCTTATTCTTTTGGGTAGACCTTCCGGTCGGCGACCGGACTTGTCCTTTCGCCCATTGTTGTGTTTTAGACTCTTGGGCCGGCCCATGAATTATGTGCTGTTTTCTGGGCCGAGCCCTGGCGTGGAAGCCGGTCTCCGAGGGACCTTGGGTTTATGAACCCGACATGACCTTTAGAGCAATAAATGAAGCCAGATTCTTAAAAACTAGGAGAATCGAAAGGCCTGTTCGACTGGTATTAAAGCCGGCTGATAAGCCGACTGAAGCTATCTTGTTGAGAGAGAAAAATACTATAGATTCTAACTGATAAGCCGGCTGATAAGTTCAAGCGAACAGGTCCTAACACCCCACCAATTTTCGCGCAGAATCTAGATTTTAGAAACTAGATGCAAAACTGATTTTTAAGAATCCAAAACTAATCTAAACAGGCCCTTAGAAGAATGGAATTCTAAATAGGCCCTTAGAAGAATGCAATTCTATGTATCATCTAAGTTAAAACCATCTTATAATTGGCTCAACTAAAAAACATAAACAATACTAAGACTCCAAATAGACACATTATGAAAAATATATTTCATGATGATTGAAGAGTATATTGATACTTATTGATATAACAAATATTAGTATTTTTTACAGATCTGGTTAAACTTAGGATGCTTGAATTTAGGATAAAATTTAATTGCATTTTTCTGGGATAGAGGCAATATTAGAGATTTTTTTTTTATTTTTAACACTTTTTGTAAACTAATTTTAAATCTAACATAATTTTTTTTTCAAAACTAACACTTTTGGCCACGCCTATTGCCATGGTGCGGCGAAACGCCTGTGCCGTGCCATGCATGGTGGCGCGACAGGAGGATGATGTGACGACGATCTGGGCTGGTGACCGGTGACGTGGCAGGGTCTGCCGCTCCACCGATCTTGGCGCGACACTGACGCGCCACGACGCATGGTGCGACAGTACCTGGACGCAGATAGAACATCGTCTGCTGTCGGTGAGGACCAGTAGCGATGCGACCATGGACCCCAGCTTCCTCGACCCCTCGTCGGTGGGCTCTGACCAGGTGCTCTAGTCCAACATGAGGTCGCGCAGTACGGTCGACTGTTCTGCGTCTAACCAGGGTGCCTTCTTCGGCGATTTCGTGGCGGCGATGACCAAGCTCGGGAGGATCAGGGTCAAGACGCCGGCCACTGGTGTCGAGATACGCCGGGACTGCCGGTTCCCGAACTAGTTGCTACTTAATCTCGCCAGCAGTACTGCCGCGACGCATTGAAACGAATATGAAGCAAATAAATGAAGTCCGTGCGCAAGTTGACAAGCTACCACATAACATTTTCATTGGTTTGACATAAGTTCGACATAACATAACCAACTAAGCCTGCAAGTTTCGGATGCCAATATTCGTTCGACCTAACAAACTAACACCCAGGAGTGTAAGGATCCCTCGGACGCCTCTGTCTCTTCAGATTTGTTGGCAACACATTGGGAGTGTAGCCAACGTCGGTGTGGTTGCATTGTCGGTGCGTACGGCTCGTACCCTACAAGTATATGATATGCACGATTACTTATAACCTTTATGATCGTTAGTTCATGGAGCCTACGTATTTAAAGAAACTACCTTTGTTAGTACCTGTGAGGCTCCTTGGGTACCAAGCGGGGCACCACCTAGCTAAGACATGCCGATCTCGTCCTGTGGCCAATCGTCCCACTGGTCGTGCTGTATACGAAAGCCCGGGGGGTCATCGTCATCGTCGTCATCATCGTCGTCCTTGGTTGCAGGGTCCTTCCCAACGCTATGATGTGGTGGTGTACGCACTGCAGAAGTGGCACTGTCACCGGCTGAGAAGAGTCGGCTGGTGTCCTCAAAGAGGCTGAAGACGTGCCACCCGACTGTGCTGGGAGTGGCGGTTCCACCCAAGGAGTGTCCATGTAGCTCAGCTTCTAAGGTATTTTCCTGTAGCTCTTCTTCACCTTCTACATAAATAGACGTTAAAGTTAGTGCATTTCCCAAACGCATATACACTAAAGAAATATTTTTGGAATGGACAAGTTTATGTTTACCTCCACAAAAGCCTCGAGAACGCCTGACCCCTGCCCTCTAGACTCGTGAAGCCAGAACGCTGCTTCGTTGGACATCCTTAACAATTGTGTCGCCTAGGTATAGAAACGTGGTTGGATAGTTTTAGTACACATACTTAATACCAAATGGATAACAAATTATACCATTCAAGTATCTTACCACATATCTTTGAAGCGTGGCTCTCTGTAGCTGTGTGTCCTCCCTAGTGGCAACGTCGTACACATCTTCGATCACATCTTCCTCCGAGTCCTCGTCAATCGCCTCCTCAGTGTACGGGGGATTGATATGTGTCCTCGTAGACCTGTGAAGCCACCGCAGGTACTCGTCGAAGGTGTGCTGGTCGTGTGGAGGACCCGCATGGACCGGCTGTCGTTCCCTGTTCTGCCACAAGTGGATGTGCGCGTTGTGTATCACGCGCCAATCCTTGGTCTTATACCTCTTCCTGCGGTCATACCTGCAACAAAACGATGTTAGTTGTCCCACACACACCTCTGATTTGTAGCTTTGTTATTAATCAATAACGGACCCGTGCAATTCTTGGTTGGTGGAGTAAAGCGGTGGTGGACATTCTGTCATTCTTTCAAACTGTCTGCAGACCCTAATGGGCAAGTGAATCTCGACCACGTGGAAAAAAATAAGAGGGACGTTGCAGCGATACTCATCTGACTCATCCCTAGTGACAGGATTGAGATAGTACTAGAGCTCCAAAGCATCCCAAGGACACCAATGCACCTAAACATTTTGTAATTGAGTTAGGTTGTGATATAGTGTACATCGAACAAGACACATGTATGATAGTAAAGAGAGCATAACCTGGTGCTGTGTTAGGATGTCGAGACCGTTCGTGTACTTCCTGTACTTGCGCCTCGCATTCCCTCTAACTAACTCTGCTTTCGTCCAGATATACAGAGCTGTAGAGAGTGTATCCTACCCGTTCCATTGTTGCATTGAACACGATAATGAATTAACCATTAATAATTTTATCATATGTAACTGCCTCGAAGAATATAGTGAACCGAAGTACTTACCGGTAAACCAGTATTAAGGGGCCTCCCAACGGGCCATCGTTTCCAACACCAAACCAGGAGTAGGTAGGAGCAACCCCCAAGGTTTGCATACCCTGAGGTGCGATGGCAGGCAACGCATAGCTATCGATACGTCCATGCTAGGACTATGCTGCCCCAGCTGTACTCCGCTATGTTGTCCCACGGCTGGCATAGTATGTCAAGGAAGATCCAGCTGATGGTGTTGCCCGAGGCGTCTGGGAAGAGGAAAGCACCAAGGAAGTGCCAGAGCCATAGTCTAGCAAACCTATCGATCTGAGCCTCCTCATCCTGTGGGTCCAAGTAATCAAAGCGCTCTGTGATCTAGGACGACGAAACACCGGAACTTTTCCTGAAATTCACCAAAGAAAATGAGACCCGATGGCTACAGGAAACCAATGCAAGTATTAAATAGGATTGAATTGCTCACTTATTTTTCTTTGAAACCTCGTCGTCCGGTGGAAGAAAGCCAGTGAACTGAGCCACCAGCTCCCTCCAGTGATCGTTGTCAACTATACCCGTCACTAGAAGTCCTCCCAACCGAAGGCCAAAGATAGCCTTATTGTCCTGCATGGTCAAGAACATCTCGCCGCAAGGTAGGTGGAATATGTGGGTCTCAGGCCTCCACCTATTATAAGAATAGAACGACTGGTAGTTGACTCAAATTTGTTATAAGAATGTTTGCGTACAAAGAAGGCACTCGCACCTGTCTACAGCTGCATTAAGTAGTGCTGGGCCAAGGGGAGGAAGACCATAGTTGACAACACGAACAAGCTCGAGGAAGCCAGCACGCCGTATATACGACGCGTAACGGTCGTCCCACTGGTGCGCTCTGGTGTGCGTGCGGGGCCTCAAAGGAGGCAAGGCCACCTCTACGTCGGTGTCACTCAAGATGTGTGCTCGGTGCTAGTCGTCGTACTCCACCTCAAGAGTGGGATACAACGGGTGCTGCGTGGGAGGGGCTATCCTGTTACAAATTGATAAACAAAGGGTTATAGTATTTAAATTAACAATATTCAAATTAACATTATGTAGCATTGCAAAATTTGAACTACTTGTTATGCAATACGAACACAATATGAAAGCACATGTATATTGTAACACCACTGGTGTTACGATCTTGTTTAGCACCACGATTTAGGCATAAGTAAAAATTTTCGAAACGAGTTTCTCAGAATTTTTGATTTAAAACATACTTGAAGCGATAAACGAATCCTTTGTAACTTAGTTTTGTGGACTCAAATAAATGCCTAAGTTAAATCACTTAGTGCGTAAAAGTATTAAAAATATCCGATAACAATTCTAACAAGTAAATGACGAACAACTTGTTCTGTTGGATTAAGCATAAAAACAATTTTCATAAACCAAATAAAATATAGCTTGTAATTCATACTTAGATAAAAGTTTGGAGTACAAGTTTAGTAGATAAAAATGCTATTTTTGGCGTTTGAATCCTAGCAAAATTTTCTAAGTCTTAGTTTCGTGTTTTGGTACGATTTGCTGCATCAAAGTGTGTACTTGAGCCTTCGTTGCATTAGTAAGTTGTTTTTGGTTCATTTTTAAAATGCGTGTGTGCCATCGTTCTAGCCAGCCCGGCCGCTGCCACTGTCCTTCACTCTTCCTCTCCTACGCTAGCGTCTTGTCTGAATTTTAATGGGAGCACTTGGCTCTGTCATGTCCATGCTCCCGCTACACGCCACCGTCCAACTGCTGGTTCTATCGCTTCACCTTGCAGCACATTGGATGCCTCTGCTGCCTTTGCCTGCCTTGCGTGCCTCAGTTGCATGCCTTGCCTGTCTCTGCTGGCTGTCGTGGTTGAGTTTGGACTAGCAAGTGAACTGATCGACAGGACATCTCCTTGCCACTGCTGTCTCCTGCCTACTCTTCCTCCCATCTCTCACTTGTTCTCGTTCTTTAATCCTCTCAGTTTCTCTCTCGTGTTCCGTCCATCTTTGTCACCGGCCATCGTGTACGAGCGCGCGTGTCCCACAGCCACGTCGGACATGCCCCCTGACCCCACGGCGTTGCCCCTTTCGAGCGTTTTCCCAGCGGTCCATGCGCTGTGGCCGTGCCGGCGCTCTGTCGTCCTGCGCCGCGTCTTCGCCATAGCCGCGCTCTCGCTCCCTCTGTGGGCCGTGCCGAGCCTTCATGCACCTCACTTTCCCTACTGCCTCCCATCCACGTCCGTGCTCCACCACGCCCTAGCCACCTCGTCAGCCACCGCTTTCCCTCCACAGTCAGAGCGCCGTGGTCATGCTGGCACGTCGCCGTCGCTACACCGTGCTCCCGTCCGGCCGCGCCCACGGTCGGCTACTCCGGGCAATCTCCTGCAGCACCTACGGCTGCTCCCGCGCAACGGCGCCCTCCTTTACCTCCCCGCGTCATGCGCCGCTAGGCTGCCTGCTAGCCGCAGCTGCTCGTCCCCATGGCCGCTGCTGGCCATGCCGCTCCTCCTGCCATCATCTGCGCCAGGAACCGCCGTGTGGTCGCCGTGCCGTGCTCCCGCCCACTGTTGCCCGGACACTGCGCGTGAGCACGCATGCCCTCGCTCCGTGCCGCGTCTCCGCCATGGCCACGTCCGCCGTCTCCTAGCCCCTGCTTGCCCTCCACTCCATCGACCCGTGCCGCTCCACCTGCGTGCTCGACCACCAGTCCGCCGGTGCCGGCCCTTCCCCGCGCACGAGTCCCCAGTCCGCTCTGGTCTGCTCCTCCTCCCGTGCGCCCGCGCCCGCAGCCGCCGTGCCTCACGTCCGCGTCGTCTGGAGCCGCTGGCCAACGCCGCTGTGCGCTGGGGTAGCCGTGCCGCGTCCCCATTCCCGCCATGGACGTGCCACTACTGCCCTCGCCAGCCGCCGTGCCACAACCACCCACCGGTGCGCTGTGGCAACCCTTGCTACCCTGCGCATCGCCTCCGTCGGCGGCCGATTCTGTTCCCCTCCTCTGCTCGGTATCGAGGGGAGAAGAGGAAAAGGGGTCTCTTCACAAAATAGAACTGCCTGCTATTGGGCCATCCGCGCCGCCAGCCCTGCTGGGCCGCACGTCCGTCTCGATAGGCCTGGTGCTGCGCGCCCCGCGTGGGCCAGCCCGCTCCGACTGCGTCCTGCCGGTTGGCTGCTTGGGCCGGCCTTGTGCTGCACGCGCCTGGGTCACGCTCGCCGGTAGCAGGCCACACCTGGGCCACGTGTCTGCGTGGGCCGTCGATCTCGCTGGACCGCCGCGCGCCTGGTCGCCTGGGCTGCTTGGCCAGTTTAGATGCCGCCGGCCCGTTTTCATTTTTGAGGTATTTTCTAATTTAATGATGAAGCAAACTTGCAGAATCAATATAGAATTGTGTAGGTGTCAAAAATGGTGAAACCAATTTTGTTAGTCGCCTAAAATCATGATCTAACTGCTAGTGTATTTTGTTCACATAGTTTGATAATATTCTTAAAAACTATATAATTAATTTGAGATACTTAATATTGTAAAAATATAAACTTGTAGGAATTATCATGATAAATTGGCAATAGTGTTGGATCTAAAATTTTTACAGTAGGTTCCTAGCAATATTAAGTACTCACTGTAAATTTTGGTAGCCCCAGAATAATTAGTTTAATAGATTAATAATGAGGCCCTATTTTGAATAAAGATTAAATTGATAGAATGGAATAAAGAAACACCTTGGGTTTATATAACTAAAATAATTATTAGGAAATAACGCCTTGTTCGACAACATGGATACGTAGCTAAGTACGTTCGTCGTTAGAACTAGCTCGTTAACTTGAGAGGCATAAATCGTATTTTTACAAGTCACGATTGTAGTCGATTAATTATATCTTTGCATTTCATCGCATTGCATATCATATAGGTCCGATGATGGATCAACAGATCAAGTAAAGGATGATTGGGAATCTAAAGATGGTGTAATAGTGTTCTCCGCATGAGATGATGCAATGGGCTTTCTATTCAGATGATGGTGGATGATCTACAGATGCAAATACTAACTTTTGGTTATATCTTACCTAGGCAAGCCCCGGTGCATAACCCCTACTTTTTTTGCAGTTTAAATTATATTTATGCATTAAGTTTTAAGGAGTTGAATGAAACCCACTTGCATCTATATATTTTTATCCTATGAGTCTTACTAGTATGATATGATCGGGGTAGATTGCTATGTTACAGGAACCGGTAGAAGTCGAGTGATTGCCTGTCACTCGCAAGATATAGAAAATATGTTACTATATCATTATCACTTGGAAAATATAAATGGTGGAAAGGAAAAATAGTGATCGGACAGGGATATGGTTTGGGTATTGGTGGGTGTAAGAGGTTGTGTCGTCGTGGACGCGGGGCATAGCTTAGTTACACTGCTTTCCCTGTCTGTGTCGGTTAAGGACCGACCGTTGCATAAGTCTCGAGGCAAGTCACAGATTTATTATCCCGAGCACATACTTGTGTATGGGCGCTTGGAAGACTTGTTGCTCTCTTGTTGTGGGTTCTGGCTCTTTCTGGACCGACTATCAGGGTTTTGTTTTGGTGGAGGAGGTCCTTGCACCGCACTGAGTCCGGGACTCTAGGGTGGGGGCTTGAAGTCCCAGTTTAGACGGGGACCTAGGACCCTATGACAGAGGGTGACGGGTTGGTTCTGCTTGTGCCTTGGGCACAAGCGGGGCGTGTGTTTTCGGGGTACCCAGCTGGAGGCAATCCGGTACGGCTTATTTTTGGGTCTAGCACCATAGTAAGAACTAAAGATGAAAGATGAAAGATGGCAGATGTAAGATGAAAAAAGGAAAATTGATTGCTTACCATCTGCTTGAAAGTAGAACATGTGGTTACATTGAATGGTTAGTTAATGAACTAATACGGCTATTAATAAAAATCGCATATAAGGACGCACTTTTAATAATGCTCCTGCTAATGCAATAAACCCATAAGCTAGATAGCCTTGCATATCCATGGAGTCTTTTCTTTCCCCTGTCGGGTAAGTCTTGCTGAGTACAATTGAGTACTCAGGATTTTATTTCCCCTGTTGTAGGTGACAGGTGGAGGCTAGAGCTGACCCTTGTGTGTGAATTCCTCCTGGTGGGCTCAGAGAGGATATTCTTTACGCTGCGATTATAGTTTTTATTTATAACTCACACTAAATGTTTTTATAAAAGAAAGTTTCATAATTTATTGTCGTAGTTTATATATCAATACTTCATCATGTCATGATTAGATATTTATTTTTGCTGTAATTCTGATCACATGTTTATCTTCCGCTGTTTAATTAAACTGTTTATAACTCTGATAATATGATTACATTCCGTTGTTATAATAATAAATATTATACTCTGATGTTGTATTAAAAGTGATGTAAGAAATGGTTAAAATGATGTAAGCTTTATTCTCCCATTTGTGATCCTGGTGGAAAAATATGGATTTTCGGGTTCTCCTTGTGGTGTGCTCGACGGAATCGAGTAATTTAGTGTTCTCCCTTGGGTGCTTAGTGTCTAATAAAAGACGAGCACTCCGGAGGCATTAGATTAGAGCGGTTCTGCCACATATATATTCAAATTAACATTAACAGCCATATTAAACAACTTCACTAGAAAAATAAGCATTTGACAAAACTTTATCAAGTCATCCAAATCGACGTATCACGCACTACTAAGTACCGACACTTGAAAACTAGTATCTATACCCAAAATCCCTAACTAAATAACTAACTATAAACTAAATAATAAATACCTAATCAATTCCTAAACCTAAAATCCTAACTAACAGTAACCTATACCCTAACTACCTAACTAAACCTTAACTATACTACAACACACAACCTCAAACCTAAAAACTACCTACCTAAATCACAAACAAATTCACTAACCAAACTATCCTAAATCACTAACCCTAACTATCCTAAATCACTAACTATCCTAAATCACTAACCTAACTATCCTAAATCAATAACAATCATAATAACATGAAATCGAAAGGGAGGTACCTTGATATGAGCGGTCGGCCGTGATGCACCGGCGTTCGGCGGCGGTGCGTCTGGTATTGGCGGTGGCGGTGGTGGTGGGCGGGCAAGGCTCGCTTTCGCGATATTTAGCTGGTCCTGCCGCGCCATGCGCCGTGGCTCGTCGATCTTTGCGCCAAAGATTGGTGGCGCGCGGCAGACCCACCACGCCACCGCCGCCAAGCAGCCCGATCGTCGCCATGTCATCATCCTCTCCGCCACCCACCATGCATGGCGCGGCACGTTTCGCCATGCCATAGCAATAGGCGCGACCAAAGTGTTAGTTTTGAAAAAAAAACAGTGTTAGATTTAAAATTAGTTTACAAAAAATATTAAAAATAAAAAATAGATGACGTCATGACCTTATTTTGTTCTTCTGTCCTTGTGGCTTTCAACTAAAGTCAGGTGATGACTCAATATATTTAGACAGCCATGCTCATACGTATACTGCTATAATTGGTGGCCTCAAAGTTGACTACAAATAGCAATATACTCCGTGGCTACGATCAAGTCCATACGATTTATCTCTTTTTTTTTCGAGGAGAGCAGCGCATATGGCTCCTTTCTTCTTCTTTGCTGCACTCTAACCAAGTGGAATAGTAGTACTAATAAATTGTGAACATGGAGTTAATGCAAGGGAGATCGAGTTCTTCAGTCCAGGGAACATGGTCCCTTGATTGCTGCCGGTAATCATTCCTTCTTGTAGTTTCTACTAGTAGTAGTCACGAAACCTGTAGACCTCGTTGCTAAAAAAGCCCCCTCGGTAGACCCTGTTGGTGTTGGCGAAGACGCGTAGGTACCCCACGTGTAAATTGTTGGCGCAACTGTTTGATCAGCTCCATCTCTTTCAAGTCGTATTTTAATTAGTGCTACCACGGGCAACTTAGCTTGGAGGCAAATAACAATGATCCCCCTCTTGTGATGGCACTCTGAATAAAAAAATTAAATTACTTAATCTGAATTCCCATAAAAATTTGTGGGAGAGATGCCAAGACAGAAGAGAGCAAAGGAGAGAAAAAAATTGCCAATTTACATGGAAGAGCAAAATTTGACGGAAGATTTGACCTCTCGACTTCTTTTAGGAAGACGATGTATACTGATTGAGAAAACTTCTTGTGCGTATTTTATCAGGGTTTATATTTTGGAAAGACAACGGCTTTACCATGATGTCGTACTGATTGAGTGTCCATTTCTGTAATATACGTATGATGATTGCTTAACCCTGTGGATATACCAGTATCAGGAGTATGCCATCAGTCACATGGCCGGCCCTCCTATCATGCGGCCTGTTTATTTGGACTTGTTTGGGATAAACTATAGTTAAAATATTATTAACTAATTTAGTGTGAGAAAAAAATATTATTTATTAACTAAAAATATACGACTTAAAGCCAAAATAAACGGGACGATGGTGACGCTGACGGGGCTACGCTAGTGGGGAGTGGGCCCGCCTGCATAGATGAACCAGGGGCGGAGTAGTACGAGTGATTAGTGAAGAGGAGACGGGGGGCACGTGGGGCAGCTTGCGCTCACCGACGGGGGCACGCTTCGAACCCAATCATGACAACCAAGACACCTTGCCGGGCTAGTGTCACTGTCACGAACTCACAACAGCACCCGCCGGCGCTCGGGGTAAGAGCATCTGCAGACTACTCCTATTTTATTTTTATTTACTTAAGCCTCCAGATTTATTGGGTACTCAGATCTTTCCCCACTATCCATTCTCACACAAACAGCATGTTCGGTTGGCTGGTTCATTTCGTTGCTGGTTCATGAAGAAGTACTGCTGGCTATTTTGTGTGAGAAAAAAATACTGTTCCGGCTGGAAATTTACGATCGTTTACGACAAACCACAGTTAAACGAACAGGCTGAAAGTAGGTGCCCTCTGCTTTTTTGATTTGCCACCGACCACGACCCAGTTACTGTTGGATTTAATTGAAATTGACCAATTATATTTAGCAATTAAATCAAAGAAAGTTTCAAGGCTAAGATCAATGCTAGGTGAAACTCATGATGTGTTAGTAGTCATTAGTGGGATGTTTTAAGGTGGGTTAGTGGTTGGGTTAATATTAGTGGGTTACTAGTAACGGACAATTTATATGTCAATTACTACTAACATACATGGTGTTCATGACCATTATCAAGCATTACACCTGTCTCTCAGTGTCCCTGGAAGGCTACATAAGGCGGTCTCCTCCTGTCCACGAGCGCATGACACAAAACCACACCTCACCAATCCACTCTTGAGTTGCTCTCTAGCATCCCCATCCCGATTCCTGCGCGGATGGGAATAAGGAGAGCAAGCCACCAAAACCGGCGTCGTTCGTGAGTTCACCTGCTTAGGTGAAGACCGACGATTAGGTTTTTGAGGAGCGTCTTCACGCAGCTGCTCGTTCCTTTGTTCCTCTTCCTGCTTCTTCCCGACGACCTAGGGTGATTAGCAATGCAACATTACTGCACGGCATCGAGTGGGACAACTACACTGACAACCGCTATGTCCACTAACGTTGGCTTGGTGCCGCTGAGTATGCTATTGCATGTCGTCATTTGTTTTCTATGATTAAAATCATGATGATTAGTATCATGTACATGTTCGATGCGCTTAGATCACACACGCACATGTCTAATGTCACAAACATGTTACTCCCTCCGTTCTAAATTATAAGACGCTTTGTCAAAGCGACTTATAATTTGAAACAGAGGGAGTATTTATATTTTGCTAGATTAAATTGGTACTAAACTTTGTCTAATTTACTAACAATCCAAGTAGCTGGCTTTGAGAATATGCAATTTTCATAATAAATTTATTTAGTGATGCAAATGATGCTAATAGTATTTTTTATATATAAACTTAGTCAAATTTGAGAAACTCTGACCAGCAAACATTCTATAGTGTCATTTTTTTGGATGGATGGAGTACTTTCTTGGTGCTTGATTGTTTGCAATATTCGCATGTTATTTTTTTATATTGTACTAATATATGTCCGTGCGTTGCACGGGGACATAATTTTTTAATTGAACCTCGCAATCGGACACGGATGTGTGACTTCGAGGACTTCGTATCGGACCGGGACACGTGGATCCAGTCTTCGTGTCGTAACCGGGTAGGACACAAACATGTGAGTTCCGAGTGGAGTATGATTCGTAGCGGACACGGATATGAGCAGGGGGCTAAGATTTGATACCAACAGGTAGACTATTAGGGCCTGTTTGGTTCCAAATAAGTCACCTACTTATAAGTTAAAAAATGAAAAAAGTGATTTATTTTCCCAAACACCACCAACTTATAAGTCACCCCTGCTTATAAGTTTTAAGTTGGTTCACCCCTGCTTAAAACTTATAAGTCACCCTTTTTCGCGTGAGGCCCACACCTTTAATGAGCTTATAAGTCATCTACAACCAAACATGCATGACTTATAAGTCACTGGTTTTCAGTCACCTGGCTTAATAAGTCACCTGACTTATGGAAACAAAACAGGCCTTAATCTTTTTAGGTGCAGAGATTTGCACTGTTGGGTGTTGCCAATAGTTGCTGCTGGTTAGGAATTTCCTTGGCATCTCATGATAGCATAACTCCTAGACCCTTTGACCATGACAGCTAGCACGCTTAGAATTAAACGGATGCATGATTGTCTGATCAATTGAAGCCACCTCGATCCGGTCGCCACGTACTCCGAGACTCGCGTCACGAGTGTGTGTACGTGGTCTGTGTTTCCCACTAGGCCATTAATTAAAAATACTACGCAGGCGGTTCGGGCAGGCCATAAACGATCATAAATTATTTATTACTGGTTAATTTGATATGAGAGATAAATACTATTTTAACTTATAATTTATGATTATATATGAGCTAGCGAACAGGGCGACGGTCCTTTGGCCTGTATGGTCGTGTCAACGTCGCCATGCACCAGCAAACGTACTGCGTATGTCGCCGATCGATGATTGCATCGATGGAACTACAGTTCCGCGAGACGATGTCGGAGCTATTCCTAGCTTCTTCTTGTCTTGCATGGCAAATCCAGTTGAGCAGAGCAGCTGCGGTTCATACACGGGGTTCATCGACCAGCGAATAATTGTAGCGTAGTAGTACTACGTACTAGTCGGCACGGGCACATGGGAAGCAGCAGGGGGCAAGCACACGCTCCATGGGTGCTGGCTGCTCTTTTGGGCCTAATTTTTTATAATTTAACTCTTTTTAAAAAAAAAACTTTCGTTTAGTTTTTTTTTAAGACGTATCGCCTGTTCGCTTGGTCGTAAACGATCGTAAATTTTCAATCAGAACAGTATTTTTCTCTCATATCAAACTAACCAGCAGTAATAATCCACGATCGTATACGATCGTTTCAGTCCTAGCCGAACAGGCTGGTAAACTTATCTTTGATCCTAGGGTTGGCGTCAGGACTCATGGCGTCGAGGTAACACGTCTCGGCGCCATAGATTTTGGCTCCGAGGTGCATGGTTGTGCACAACAGAGCATCTTAGGTGGCATTGACATGGCCGGTACCCGATGCCAGAATACATGGCTCCGAGCTTGGCGCCACAGATCTTGGCACCGACCTCGGAGCCGTTAGATGATGTGCTGCGACGAAGATGATAAGACGTGCAAGTGGTAGCAGGCCCACACACCACACACCGCTCTCCTCTCCTCCCCTCTGACACGGACGGCAGGTGCCTGCCAGTCTGCCACCATGCGCGCGCTCCGCTGGCCAGGCGCGTGCGTGCATGCTCAAAAGAGAGAGAGGGCCGGCAGGGAATTAGGAGGTGTTTGGATCCAGCTACTAAAATTTAGGAGGTGTGTCGGAAGGATGTTGCATGTGGTGTTCGGATACTAATAAAAAAAACAAATTACATAATCCGTACTCCACGAGACGAATTTTTTAAGCCTAATTAATCCGTCATTAGCACATGTTTACTGTAGCAAAACATTGTCAAATCATGGGCTAATTAGACTTAAAAGATTCGTCTCGCAAATTAGTCGCAAACTATGCAATTAGTTTCGTAATTAGTCTATATTTAATACTCCATGCATGTGTCAAATATTCGATGCGATACAACGACTAAAATTTAGGTGGGGCAACCAAACACCCCTTAATGTGAAGCCTCTTTCCAGCAACCAGGGAGGAGTTAATGCATTTTCCTGTTTCCTTGCTGCATGCAGGCAGCGCTTCTGCAACTTTTTCGGTTGTCTAGTTCGTTTCGTTGCTGGTTCGTGAAGAAGTACTGCTGGCTAGTTTGTGTGAGAGAAAAATATTATTCTGAAAATTTACGATCATTTACGACACGCCACAGCCAAATGAACAGACTGAACAATTGGTGCCCAAAGCAGCTGGTGGCCGCCGGCGTGTGCGGATTCCTGCAGGGCCTGGTGGCCGCCGAGATGGAGAACGCCAAGCTTCTCGTCGAGTGCCTCGGCAAGGGGAAGATGCTGGGTGTCTCTCCGACGGACGTGACGCTGACGACATGGGTCATGCCTCGGCCCGCTGGCCCATCAAATAGACAACAAATTGCTGCACCCAATACTCACCAGATGCCTTCCGTGTTTCAGCAAGCCACGATTCTTGACCAAAGACCAACCCCTTACTCACCGGACGCCTTCGGTGTTTCGACGGGTTTCATCGCCTGGGTACTCGTGCGACACCTGATGAAACTCTCCTCCTCTCTCGCCTCGTCAATACCCTGTCAACTCAGGGTTTTAGTGATGTGTCATGGCATTAAATGGAAATAAAACTTGTTTGAAATCTATGTTGAGATTGGCCTTAGCGTTACCTCGCGGCCAATCTATGTAACTATAAATCAGCTACCGCTGTTAGCCTGTTAAGCTTGACACCGTGATCGATTGATTGGCTACCTCGATCGTCTGATCATTTCATTCTTCTTATTCGCCTAATTCGCTTGGTTGATAAGCCACGACCGGCTTATAAGCCAAATGAACTGGACGATTATTATTCTATCATCGTGCATCATGCATCATGCATGGAATGTACACGTGGCGCCGCGAGACTCTGCATGCAAGCAGGGACGCGCCACGACCGCGCGCAACGTGGCGGGCTTGCCGTGTCCGCGAATGAAGCTGCAGTGCAGGTAGGCATCATGCATTATTCATGCAGGAAGCAGGATGCGTATCTAGAAGGCGTTGATTCGATCGGCTTTCTTAATCTGGTCGCGACCTGCTGTGGCATGGTTGGTCCTACACGCTGCATCTGTAGTTCTGTACTGCTGTATGCCTGCACATAGACCTGCTGCCGTGGTTGGTACGTCGTACTGCATGCTACCAACAACTGTGATGAACCGGTCATAGTCGTATTCGTAGGCTCGTAGGTCGTAGCAGCATCACGTACGCGTGAAGAGACTGCTCCTGCCTTTTGCGAGATGCATGACGACAACCACGAACACGTAGCGCTTTTTGCACGCATGGCATGTTGGGGTTAGACTAGATTAATATAAAAGATGCAAGTTTCCCTTTGTTCAAGCATGGATATAATAGATGACCTTATAAGAAATAAAAAGAAAAACATTTCGTTAATTTTCCGTCCAAAAGAAACTTCGTTTATCCGTTCTCTTCCAATCGCCGGCTCGCTCGGTCGCTCGCCTCTCCCTGACAACCTCCCTCCCAGCGATTTCATTGGCGCGGCCAGAGGAGAAAATTAGAGGACATTCGCCGTTAAGTCTTTTTTTTTTCTCATTTCGAGATTGGTTTCTGATGGTATCAATGAGGTGGTGACAATTTTAGCGCATTTCAATTCATTTGGACGAACTGAAATGTACTTAATAAACTAGTCTATTTGGCTTGGAATTTGATATTCCACCACTTTTCAAAGTTCGCATATAGCCTATCTTAAATTCATAGGGTGAGAGATGAAAATTGATTCTATAGATCACCATGCTATGTTTTTACTTTAAAACTTATAACACGCTCTTCAACTCGCTCCTCTACGATAGAAACGCAACACATATATCTCTCTCTTGCATAGCCAGCAATAATATATAAATATAATCCATATATATAATCCATATTAGCTTAACTAATATATGTCTAAATTATGATTAGTAAAATTAATTCAATTCAAGGATCCAAACGGGGCCTAAAGTTTTTCTAGTATCTCTATCTCAACATCTAATTTAGCGCTCGTGAAAAGACGCAGAAAATATTTTTGTCAGACCTCTTAATTATCTTTGGATCTTCCTAATTCATATGTTTATCAAGGGAAAGCAGTTTGTTTGGTTTTCGATGCGGCAATTTTAATCTATTCCGCTGCAAGGTCTTAATCCTTAACACTATTTTGGTGGTAAATAGTTATAAGTCTGCGTTTCTTAAGGCTTTCCTAGCTAACTTTTTAAAGTTGATATTAGATGTCGTTTCTTAAGGTTTTCGTGGCTGATCTTTTTTTAAGTTGATTAACATTAGATCTTGTTGTCACTTGTGGCGAGTGTTTTTTACGATATTCAAAGCTTTTTGTATGATGACTTGATGAGAGTGTTTGTAGACAAAGCAGCAGTATGATTTTCAGACTCGAGTATAAGTATCAACCAGTTCTGTTTCGTCTCTTTCGTATACTCTTGTATTTCTCCTTTTAGGTTAAATTATCCTTCTTTATATTACTACTGTTTCTCTCTTATATGAATATTATACGAGACACTCTTTTCAAGTATTTTTATTAATATAAAACACGCTTCCTTTGACCCGCTTAATCTGGCGACAGGGCTAATCAGAATAGTGTTCCGGTGGCACATGAGCTATCTCTGTGTCTCCTACAGCACTAGCTATAAGCTGTCGGCCGGACGCTGGTAGGTGCACGCGTCGTTTGTGCGGCCAGCTCGTCGATCGCCTCGCTCGCCCACTTGCCGGGGCCTGGGCGCTGATAATCGCCATCCGCAGCCGTGTGGAACGAACCAATAATTGGCGCGAGGGATCGGATCGGATCGGTTACACGGATCACAACACAGGTGTGTGGCGTCCTTGATAGTGCGTGTCGACGCTATAGGTCCAGGGCTTACTATCGCAACATGACAAACACCTTCATGCATGTGGGCGCACCCCTACTAATTGAGGGCATTTCGATCTCACATGTATGACCTTCTGTGTCGTATTGCTGCACTTGCATGGGCAGGATGAACCGTGTAAAATAAAAAAAATAAAGCTCTTTTCGCGTCATATGAATATCGTTATGTATATCGGTAATGCTCGAATATGGCGTCCGAACTGTTCTCTTTCCGTCGGTCGCCTTATCCACCGTTAACTTGAAGGACGTGGTTTCCGTCTCGTCCGATCTCGAGGACGCGGGCTCCGTCTCGTCCGACGGGGAGACCCATACCGCCGCCAACCATTACATGTCCAAGTGTATGGGCCTGGGTCAAAACTCTAACGTCAGGGAAGAGGTTGACACGCTTCGATGTAACCCGTGGGCTTGACTGGCCATACCTGTGGATTCACACCAAGAACAGTGTTGGACTTGTCGGTGCTGTTCTAGCCTAACTCTCGTAAGGACGTTGACAAGCGCGCCAGTTCACCACGACGTCCGCTGAGACGGAGTGGAACACCATGACCGGTAGATGACGCCTGTGTATGGCGCCAGTGACGAATAGGGCCGCGACATGAAGCCGTCCCTATTGACATCTACAGGATCGGCGGGTCCCGCATGAAGGAGAAGAAAGACCCGACGACCCTAGAAGCACTCTCTCTCTCTCTCTCGTTCTTCTCCATTTTCTCATCTGTAATCCGCGCTTTCCCTTCGCCTATAAAAGGGGAAGCATAGCACCACATGAAGGAGAGGGAGATCTCGACACGGAGAGATCTTAATACAACAGCACGACACGAGCACACGGCTGAGCGACAATCGAGCTCTCAGCATCCGTTCACTCCTTTCACCAAAGACTTGGGATCCTCTCCCTCTCTCGCCTGTTTGTAACCCCTACTGCAAACCAAGTGCCGATAACACGAGCAGTCGCGAACAGGGCGTAGGGACGTTCTGTCCGAACCAGTATAAATCCTTGTGTCCTCCAAGCACACCATCCGAGCCAGACACGCAAATTCAAATTTACTCGTCGTTGGTCCGAAAACACTGACAGTTAGCGCGTCAGGTAGGGGCTTTTTGCGCTTCTCGACGTCCACATCAGGCCTCGGATGGCTAGTCACCGCATCAGCTGGGTCCCGGGAGCGCACGTGCGCTTCGAGAACCTAGACTTTATCCTTACGACGGAGGGAGAGTTGGCACAGCAGGGGATCTCCACTATCTCAACTCCACGGCTGCCGGGCGGATGTTCTGCCTCCGGCCTGGCCACGTCTCCTCCTGACCCCTCCAGCTCCGACCAGGAGGGCGAGCCGTGTGTTCCTCCGCCGGGCGAGGCAGGGAGCCGATCTCCCTCCTCTCTTCCGCCGTGGGTGTTGGGGAGGGATCGCAAGGGTCACCTCTGACCCAACCTCCGCCATCGCCATGGGGATCGCCACCATCACCGCTGCCGCCGCCGTACTCGCGACCGGCCGGGAGGGCACAACCCCTGGAAGGGAAGGTCGCACCGCCGCCAGTCCGATTTCCCCGCCTCTCGTTGTGACTCGCTATAGGTTGGGCCTCCACTCCTCCCGCACGGGAGGCGGGGCGATGCACAGTCCCATCAGTCCCTGGCCGTTGTCAAAAAAGTATAGGTCAGTCGCACTCAAAGAACTCAACTGTGAGATCGTAAAGGAATAAAGATGCATACCTGGACGAAAGCGGCAGGGCCCTGAAGCCCCGACCCGCTAGCGACAAGCCCGCCGGACGAGGACCGCTCACGGGTTGCAACCCGCACCCCTTACGTCGACCGAGGGAGGAGCCGACATGGCTTATTCCCGATTGGCTCGCGAGTCGCCGTGATCGCCGGCTCGTGGCGCACCCACCGGGCAACTAACGGGGCATCTCCCAATTGTGGGTCGCACGCATGCACCGACCTCGAAGATACGGGGGTACGGGAGCACGCTCCTCCGATTGACCGGCGTGCCGCGCCACGCTCGGACCAGGGGGTGAAGCCAACGATGCCTCCAAAGGGCGCGGCGCCCACGCCCGCTTTGCCTCTCGCTCAACGGCGGCGTCCGAGCTCACGACGTGCTTCCTTGACACGGGAACATCGCCGTGCCTCTTCGTATCCCGCCCACCATTGATGGACACAGCCGTAGGTGCACGATGCTCCACCGAGGTCACGATGACACCCATGTCTCCATCATCCTCGGAGGTGCTCACGTTGCCACCCATCTCCGTGGGCTCCTCTGACTCGAGCTCCGCCTCCACGTCGCTCCGGTTTTCACTGGCCCGCACCCGCTGGGCGATCTCCTTCTCCTTCTCGTGCCTCCTCCGGGCCTTCTCAGCTCTCTTCTTCTTTTTGGCAATCGCTACCTCTTTCAGAGTGGCTTGCCGAGCTGCGCCCTCCGCCCCCCTCGAAAGATGCAGCCGGGACTTGTAACCGGAGAGTCCCTACGAAACAGACAACTCAAAGTCAAAACAAAGGAGAGCAAGAGAAAAAAGGTCACAAAATAAGGAGAGGGGAGTGTACTAGATCGGACAGCTTCGCGGTGTGGAGAGGTCCAGGCTTTCCTTCGTGGGACTACTTATCCCTCAGTTGCAGCACCCGATCGAGTCGGCACTAGACCTCATCCTTCGCCAACTCCTCTGGCGACGCACGGTCGGATCTATTGGGCCAGAGTAGTTCCACATCGGCCTGCCTCCTCTCTGCTAGCGGGGCGACTCAATGGCGGAAGAAGGTGTGGAACACCTGTAGCCCATCGAGGCCGTGCTGCGCCAGCTTCTGGAGCTCCGCCTCGATGACCTCCTGTTTGTTCTACCGACTATAGGGACCCCATGACCAGCTCTCCCGCCTCTCTAGCCTTCTTATGGTGAACGATAGGAACGGCGGCTCTGCTGTTCCTGATGTAGAACCACTCCCCATGCCACCCCGATTGGAGTCGCAAGGGGAGTACGCGGGGTAGGAGCCCGACAGCCTCGGCTTCTTCTACAAGGCGAAGCCCCCAACCGACGCGGTTCTAGGGTGGCTTCCCCTTCGACAAGGCTCACCCGGTGAAGATCTACCGGAAGAGGTCCACGTGTGGCTCCATCCCGAGGAAGGCCTCGTAGACGATGACGAAGCCAGCAACGTGCAGCACCCCAGTTGGATTGAGGTGCTGCAGCTCTAGGCCCCACTCATTGAGGAGCCCACGTAAGAACCAGTGCGCGGGATATCCTAGCCCGCGCTCATGGAAGGTGAGGAAGGAGACAACCTCGTCGGCCCGAGGTCGCGGAACAGCTTCCCCCGACGCAGGAGCCCTCCAGTGCGCCACCTCCTTTGGCAGAAGCAGCCCCTTCTCGGCGAAGGCAGCCAACACAGCCTCATCTACGTTGGATGGCCTCTAGTTCGACATCGCGCTCCGAATTCATGAACGGATCTGTGAGTTCTCCTCTCCCTCGATTTACCCTCTTTCTCCTAGGAACCGCCGTGGCACACGAATGCGCTTGGTGAGAAGGAAGAAGGAAGAAAGGTGGCAGATGGAGAAAGGCAAAGGAATGGGACAAAAACCCTCTCCCTTCCCCTATTTAAATGTGGATAGGCATGCGATGGGATGCGTCCTGACTGATGAGATACACCCTGCCCAACAAAACATCACCCGGTTAAAGCAGGACGTGGCTTGGGTTGGGCCCACCACTACCACAACCCAGGCGTAGGAAACAAAGCGCAACCGCACGCAAATGGCCCTTCGCCTTCCCAGGCAGGGCATGGAAGGGCCCAACAACGAGATCTCCATCAAGGAGAGACCAACGGGCTTCCTGAGTCTATTGTGTGACAGAACCGCCCAATTTATACAAGATCAAGTATGGCTGTCCCCGCTAACACATTGACACACACATACTTTTACTCATATAAACCCGGTAGTCCACCGAGTGTCACGAAGGACCTCGGTAAATCAACATCACAACCAAGATCGCGTGATTAAGCAAATACATATCACATACGCAGAGTTGCAGCGGAAATAATATTACAAATGAGTTCACAAATAATAGTACAAGTTTGGGTTTCAAAACCGATTAGTGAAAACAACATAGTGTTCAAATGATTACATTAATATAAGTTCCAAATACATTGCTAGCATAAGTGACATCCTTAGACAAAAGCATATAGATGAGAAGTAAATATAGAATCACCGAGACCACCGGCGGTTAGCCACCATCTTCAACAGGCCGAGAACTTCACCTGCAACATGGTGGGATAAACCCTGAGTACTCGAATGTACTAAGCTAGACTTACCCGTCGTAAACCAGAAATAAAGTGACACCAAGGATTATGCAAGGCTTTATTTGGTAGAGCTGAGCTGACAACCTTTTTGCATAAAAGCTGGAGTAATCATTAGCATTATCCACCTATACTAGCAGTGACTTTTAGCCATTCCCTACCATCTATATTAGCACCTGTACTAATCAATCACTTAATTAAGTTGCAAACAATAATAACCATATCAGGTATTTCATGGCTCATTATCATAATCATCATCATCATCATCATTTAACCATATCTTTAAATTTAGTGAATCTACGTTGCCGCTACTCAGTCAAGTTCTCACTATCCGGGAGAGACGATGATTCGAATCGATTCCTATCCAGCTAGAGGGGTATTCCTAACACTCACCCAATCCACCTGATCAATGGTTTCCTCGGGTCACCTTTGGTACGACTCAGGAATCACGGATCCGAGCAGCGCCGCACCCTCAGGGAGTCCACTCTGCCAGGTGGTCAATCTCACCTCGGACTTACGCCAATAGCTCCCCGCACATCCTTGCTACCGCCAGGGTGCGCACTTTCACTTCTCGGTCTTCCGGCCTAAGTTGAGCTACTCGGCTTCACGGTCGGAACGGGTTATCCGGCCAACTAAGTGATAGGCATGCGTTCAACATGACATGAGGACATACAGCGAATCGGTCCTTAAACGACACAGACGGGGATAGATTCACACCCAAGACCTCCATGCCTTGTTGTTGCACTACCGTCATCCCGTCCGGTCTCTTTTCATTATTAACACATGGTTCTTTTTCATGATAGCAAATATAACCAACCGTGACCAGAGCTCATCCTACATCTCGCAGGTGACAGGAAATCACCCGACTTCTACCGGTCTAAGAATAGCTAAGCATCATTCGATCCTACACTTAATTTGGATTCATAGGATTTTATCTGGATAAGGTAAGGATATAATGCAACAATTGGTTCCAACCAATTCCTATACTTAATGCATCATCAACAATAAAAGATACTCAAGATATTTGTAAAAACATGGGAGACTTAGAATGCTCTGGGGCTTACCTGGGATCTGACACAAGTCAGTTCAGTTAGCTTGCACCGTCCTGGTGACATCTCAGGTCCTAGCACTTGCTTAGTCCTTCCATCTTCGGGATAGATCCTCCATACACCATCTTTGGGTTCGGCTCCAACATCACGTCCTTCACGTGGTTCATCTAGCGCACCTAGATGAGATGCAAGATGCATGTGTATGAATGTGATGAATGGTAACACAAGATGCATCACATAAGCATTCAAGACAAACACAAGCTTATGCAAGACATAGACACCAATAGCTATTTAACTAACATCACACAACCTATCATGCTAAGATGGTAAAGAAGACGACAACACCAAGCATGACATAAGTTTCCCAAGATCTCAGGTGCTCTAACTCAGTCATCATTCAAGGCATAAGTCACACTTAACAATATACAAGCAAACACTATAATTGGAATCTGCCAATTTCTGGACATGCAAACAGCAGCTATAAGATTTAGCTATAACTGGAGTTACACAAATCCAAATGACTTGCAAGAAGACATTTTGGAAAGCTCATGAAATTATCTACATTTCATTTTCAGACCTCAAGGCATGATTCTAACCTTTACCAGGTCAAATTCTTTAATCAACAGTAATCTATCTTCACAAGACAGAGAGCAAGCAAAACTGTGATCCAACTTTAAATGACTGTAACTCCTAAACTACTAGGCCAAATGCCACAAAATTTTAATAGGAACTAGATACATAAGTTATCTACAACTTTTGTATTCACCACTTTCCCAGCAAACCAAATTATCATAGTGAACTTTGCAAAGTTCCCAGAACTGTCCAGAAAAACATAATGCAAGAAAATAATTATTAACTTATGTTGCAAACACATAAATGGACAAAACCAACTTTACTACCTCATCACACATATCACAAGAACACCAGAAAGCAAGGTGCTCACCACCAATTCATTTATTTTAATACTTTTCTTAATTTATTTAATCATTTAAGAGGAATAATAAACATGTATGAAAACTACACCATTTAATCTACAAAAATTACAGTAGATACCACATGCTCCAAGTAGGCTACTGTAAAAATTTCACATCATTTGAACAAGTCTAACATCCTACATAAAAATGACAAGGCATAAAGGCTTGAAATAACATAAATAGGAAACCCTAGTAAAAAGTGTCAAGAAACAGATTTTATGTTTTTCTTAGCATCCTTAAGGTATTAGGATATTCTCCAACAAATTTCATAATTTTTTTGGAGCACAGAAACTCAAGATACAATTTAAACAAGTTTGCATCCATTTAAAAACACATCTCAAGTTTCAATTTAATTCTTCCAGAAACTCTAAAATAAGTGCTCATATTATATTTTTCCTAAATCCTACACTTCACCATTATCCTAACAAAATTGGAATCACCCAATTTGGATCTACCAAACTCTAGATACAATTTTTACAAAACAGCATTCAAATCTAGAATAAATGAGCTAGCTTTTGAATACACGGTCACTGTCAGGCGGGGTCTACATGTCAGCTGGGCCCGCATGGCAGTGAGACGAAAAACAGGGGACACAGCTTGCGACGGCGCGGCAGCGGCGAAGCTCGCCGACAGCGGCTTCACCGGCGACGAGAATGGCACCAACGTGACCGCCTCATCCTCACGCGTCGATTGACACCCTATCCACCAACTCTACCGACCCCTAAGTACCCCGGCCATGGAGCTCGGCAGCTCGGCCATGGCGCACGGCGGCGTCGGCCATGGCGCTCGGCAGCTCGGCCATGGCGCACGGCGGCGCGCGGTAGTGTTCTGGCTCAACGGCGGCGAATCCTAGGACTACGTCTTCGAGGTAGACACTACGACTCAGATGGTTCCTCATGCGCGCACTAGAATAGGCAGGAAGGGTTCGGAGGCGGCCAGCCACAACAAGCGCCAACTCCGGCGAGGTACGGCCATGGCGACGGCGTCAGAAAAAATGGCCAAAGGCCCTCACCTACGGCTTGTATGGCTCAGCTAGAAGGTTGAAGAGGTGGAGGAGGACACGGCGGAGCTGTGGGTTAGCTGGAGGCGGCGATTTTGTGGTGGCGAGTGAGCTAGGCAACGGCGGCTTGATCGGCAGCAATGGCGGGACGGTGGCTCCGCTTCGGCTGCGGTGGGAAACGGAGGAAGAGCAGGAAATGGAAATGTGAGCTGGGAGGACAGAATGGCGCGGGCTCTTGCTGTGGACAGCGGGCAGCGGCGCCAGGCCGGCCACGGCGCGTGGCCTGCGCGGTCAGGCGGCCGGCGATGCACGGCGCCACGTGGCGTTCATGCTCTGTTGTCGGTCGGCACTGTAGATGCGTTTTAGTGAAACCGATCGAGCCTAACAGCGTGACTAGGCGAGCTTTAAACTCCCAAACCGTGATGATCCAGGCTCTGTTGTAATTGACAAAGTTGGACATCAACATGTGAACTACAACTTTTACAATTGGAGCTCGAGCTGGTTCGGCTTGGTTAGTGAGATACAATGCTCCAAACATCGACACATGAAACTGAAAACCAGTTCCAAAACTTAGAAAATTTCAGAGTTTCTAAATAGATCTCAAAACTGACTTGTGGGCCATTTTTAAGCATGTTGTGCATATTTTCATGAGTTGGTCATCAAATAACTTTTGTTCCTTATAAAATTTGCTACAACTTTGCTTTAGGTTGCTCAGACATGCATAGGCTCTAAGTGGTACTTTTTAAACGGTCAAACAAAATAGCTCTAGGGTCAATACTAGTCAAACCATTCCTAGGAAACATAATTAGGCAATATGGTCAACATGAACATTGTTCCTAATGACATTCTAAGTGTAGCTAAGTTGTTTAAGAGGACATTTGACATGCATTTGCATAGACCACACATGAGCACACGCAAATGCTAGCATAAAACCAAGCAATTCAAATAGAGACACCTGAAATGATAACATTCATCATGGTATGATGCTTATGAATGAATGAATGATGCTCATGTTTATGAAATGCAAGTGCAAATGTGGAAGCCAAACACCTGGGGTGTTACATATTGGATGGCTCAGGCGACTACCGAGAGACAGGTAAGGAGCAGTAGGATGCCCCGTGCGGGCTATGCTGTCTCCGTCATGAATGACAGACATGGATCCCATTCGGACATATCCGATAAGAGCTCCTCAAGCCCGTCACTCGAGTCATCAAGGTAACTTTACCAAACCTTCTTACTTTATTTTCTGATACATGATCATTCATTCATCCTTTCTCATACACACATTCATACATTCATTCATACAATCATTCATTCATCCAAAGAATCGCATATGCAATTAATACATCACAACGCTTCATGTTGCGTCATGAAGCGGTAGTTGCCTCATTCAACATGAGCAACGACTGACCGGGGTTTGAAGGCCGGTCCGCGAAGGGCTCGAGGCTGCCTCACGTCAAATAGAGCCAGGGGAGAAAATGCAGATGAGCCCTAGCGGCCCTCGTTCGATATGCTTAGAAGCAGATAGGGTCATCTCGACCTTCTCGTTCGATCCCAACCTCAAGCCATGCGCATAGAATCTCCATCGAGGGGAGGCCAGCGGGCCACCTGAGTCGGTTTCCGGAATGACCCAGGCATCTACCGCGAGGCGGGTTAAGGAGCAGTGAAATGCCACAAGAGAGATATGCCGACCCCGTTACGAATGACGGACCCGAATTCCACTCGAACGTGCCCATTAGTGAGCTCACCGAGCGCGTCACTCGAGCCATCGAGGCAAGCGACATGAGCTCAGCCCCTCCGGTTGCCGAAACCACGGACGGGGTAACGCACAAAACTAGACCAACCGCTACCGAACCCAATGGGGCTCATGGGCTCAGGTCGCCCGACGCTGACTCGGGAAATCAACCGACCGTGCAGGTCGCGGGTGGGACAATCATGGGCGAACACCCCGACCGGCAGAAACACAGGAGTCTACGGCCCTAGGAAAGAGTACCAAGATGCTGAGCCTCCAACCGACTCACCAGTCAGACATAGGCTTGGGGGCTACACCGACTGGGTGCGCTCGCGCGCACCCGTTGGCAAGTTGAAAAATCCCCCAGACGATTCTACCCAAATCGGCCGGGGGCTTAGGGGCTCTTGTCGGGTTCATAAACGTAGGGTTCCTAATGGGCCCGCTTCCTAGTGAAAGCTTGGCCCAGCAGACGGTATTGCAAATGACGCGCAACTCCAGGGCCGGTCTAGATACCTAACAACAGGCCAGAAGAGCGATCCAGTCTTCGACTGGAAGGCCTTACCAAGGAGGGGATGACGCTCGCTTTCGACTCTGACCTGCTTCTTCGACCAGAAGGCCTGGCCAAGGAGGGGACAATGCTCACTTTTTGACTCCAACCCGCTTCTCCGACTGGAAGGCCTAGCCAAGGAGGGGACGACGCTCGCTTTCTGATTCCGACCGCTTCTCCAACCGAAAGGCCTGGCCAAGAAGGGGACAACGCTCGCTTCTGACTCTGACCCACTTCTCCAATTGGAAGGCCTAGCCAAGGCGGGGACGCCGCTCGCTTCTGACTCCGACCCGCTTCTCCGACCGAGAATACACCGAATCTCTCCTTACAGCTCTTCTCTGACCGACATGGTCGGAGCCGACTAGGAACAACCGACCGAGGACGCCCGCTCGGTGAGGACCCAAGAATCAGGTGGAGCAGATAAGGCAAAGCGCTCAAGTCAACCGCAATACCAAGGACCATACTCTGCGCGCTGCAGGATAGTACCGCCAGGCCATGCCAGAAGGGTACTTTGCAACCTTTCAGACATGTCAGAACACGAATAGTGTTGTGGGCACCAATATTTGTCCTACAGTATGGTAGGCACCAACATTTGCCATACCAGAAGAACACGATGAGGCCTGCCACATGCACCTGGGCATCAATAGTATTGTGGGCACCTTGGGCGTCAACAGTATTGTGGACGCCGACAAAACTGTCTCGTACCCGATGGCGTGGGCAACAAGACTAGGAAACACACACACACACACACACACACACACACACACTCTCTCTCCTAACTTGTAAGGTCATCTCCTTCATCTATAAAAGGGATGTGCTCTCTCCTAAAAGGAAAATATTTATTTCTAGCTCTCTCTCTGCTAGCTTTAGACATTCTGAGCACTCGAACAGCTCCAAGGCTCTAGAACTCTAAAGGTACACAGAGCATACGTTCCAATACTCAGCACACGTAGGAGCTCCTGTCACTCTTGGCCCTTCAGTCTAGAGTCTGACCAGACGTCTAACACCCCCATCTTATTCCCACTCATTTGTAACCCCACTGTAAACTTTGAGCACCTGGGCTCAGGAATAAAGTCACCGACCAACTGAAACTAGACGTAGGGCATGTTGCCTAAACCTGTACAAACCATGTGTCATTGAGTGCTAGGCCACATCCGATCACAACATATGGCAAAATTACAAATATTTATGTGTCGGTCACTTTTCACACCGACAGTTGGCGCCGTCCGTGGGGAGATCGCCGTACATTCACGTTTTTGGTCATCGGATGGCCCACCTTTCCGCCACCTTCATCATGACGGGCTCAAGTGATACGATTCTTTTTGGCTCACTGGAGTTTCCCATGCTCCCACCTGTTGGGATGTGGGTTCCTCCTATCTTCGAGCCGTCCCAGACCTTCCTCTTTAGAAGCTTGGACTTCGTCGCTGACCAGCTCGTCATACTTTGCCTCCGCGAGGAGGCACTTGTCCCGGCGCCCGTCGGAGGAGGAGCGCCCTCTGTCGGCTCTGGGCCACCTGGCGACCTCAACGATGAGAGGCCTACTGTCGCACCCAATTTTGCAAAGCAAAACCAAGTACTCATATATGTGTGCCCAGGATGTCCAAACCCACACATATATCACAAATTGCAAAAATATCAAAGTAAAGTACTTATTACATCGCATATCTCATCATAAAAGTTAATACAAAGTTTGCTCAATGGCAATATTATTACAAACACAAATGAAATAACTAGCCCAACCGCCATACGGGGACTCCAACCGGTGAACGCCTCTTCCTAGTAGTCCCGGACATCCTCCTAAACTCGTCATATCCATTATCTCGTTACCCATCCGGATTTTCATTGATGTAAAGCAAGTGTAAGCTCACCATGCTTAGCAAGTATAACAAAGGGATCTATGAGGCTCAAATAGGCTTGACATCGCTTGATCATGCGGTTCGCAATTTTAGTTGATTAATTTTAGCAACCTGAATTACTACTTTAATGAATAGTCCCAATTCCCAAGTGGTATTTAAGTATCATCAAGTTTTATCTCAATTCCCAACCATCCATCATCCACAAGAACCACTAATCTCGAAGGATCCAGACCGCTCAGATCCGTGAGCACTACCGTTATATAACTTGAGTTAATTATTTCTGCAGAAATTGTACATCTTTACCCCACCGAGCCGTGATTCCCAATGCCGGGTTCATGAGACCCACTACACCTCTTCCAAGGAAGTGTGGCGAGTTTCACTATGAAACCCTTAGCTAGTTGCACTAACGGATCGTAGCTACAAAGGAATGGCACACGTGGGCATCGCAAGACGACGGTGCACACCCTAACGTAAAAAGGAAAGATACCCTCTTACCCCTTACTGGAGCTACAGATTTGTGCTAGTACAAACTAGATAATAGGTTAAAGTCGAGCCATTTGACACTCGGGGTTGTACGGTCCCTCCCGGGTTGCCGCTTGAGATTAAGTCCTTATGGAGAGGCACTAGAGTACTCAACCCCGCACTCCAAATTTCTTTATCTCATTGCTAAAAGTTCCATTTTATCACATTGCATATAGTCTTTAAGTATGTTTAACAATTACTTCATGTTAAGCTACCGCAAAGATCTATCCAAAATGCCTACCCAATAAACCTGTATCAAGGATATGTGGTACAATGAATCATCTAGGTAAAGTCCTTAAAGGCAATTCAAATTAAACACATGCATGAATGTAAGTGGTAGTAGTTCATAGGTAACAAGGGGCCTTTGGTACACTTGCCTTCCTCAAAGTCGTCTCCGGAGTACTCGCTGATCCCGCTGGGGGTCCTCAACACCTCGAATGGCTCACCCTCTAATCGTGATCCAATCATCAATCAAGCATCATTCCAATCATTACATGCATACAAGATAGAACTCTATTAGAACAGTACACCAAACAGTGAAAACATATGTTGAAAAACTTATAGATCTGTTCTACGCATTTCTACTTAACACATGAGCGAAAGAATCACTCAAATCGGACTTAAAACGTGAAAGTTATGCATGAAATAAGATGTAATGGCAATTACAGAAATAAACTAACCTATTTTCAATTAAAATAATTAAAAATCTGAATTTAAATGAAATCTGGACCGGGCTTACTATTTCTAGAAACTCAGGGACTTGAATGAATAAAAACAGGACTAAATAAAAATTAGTTTGAACTGGATCGACCGCGGGTTGATTATCGAAAACGCGGGGCTTTTTCTCAAGCAAGATGCGCATGGCTTTGATCGCTTGACTCATTCTTGACTCGGCCGCCACATGTCGCGCGTGGACTGGCGCGGTGCACCACACGGCGGTGGACCAGCGCTGACCGCCGCTTGTGGACCGAGTGTGCATGGTCCAACCGGTGGACCGGTTATAATCCCCGAAGGGGTACGCAATCTGGACCGATCGTTCCCGATCTGACGGCGCAGGCGAGTGCAGGGGCAGCGGGTCGCCGGGGAAGAGACTCGCGACGGCGGCGCCATTGTCGCCGACGGTGCGAGCTTGTCGGTGGTCACCGGTTCGGTGATTCCGACAGCCAAACTCGACGCGGACTACACCTAGACAATGCGCGCGGTGATGCGAATTCGCTAGGGTACCGAACGGGGGCGGGCATCACGTCGGGGTGGCATTCCCCGCGGTGGCGCCATGGCTGGTGGTTCGGAGCTCACGGCTACGGCATCCTAGCGCACAAATTGACGAACTGAGCGCAGAGGAGGGACGAGGGGCTCACCGCGATGCGTCTGGAGGGGAGCGCAGCGTCCTGGAGAGCTCCGAAGCGAGTCGTCGACGGCGGCCGCGATCTGGAGAGAGAGGGAGGGCGCGGGTGAAGGCGAAATCGACCAAAACGTGACCAAAAACCAGAGGTGGAGGTACCTATGGGCGCGGGGGAGTACGGCGGTGCTTCGGGTGGCTTCGGCGACGAGGATAGTGCTCGGGGAGGGGAGTTCACGGCAGCAGGGTGAGCTTCGAGCGGGCGGTCGTCCAAAGGGAGGAGGAGGCGCTTCGGTTGGGGCTTTATAGGCCGGTCAGGCGAGAGAAAGGAAGGAGAGCGGGCGGGGATTGGTCACCGCCATGTGCGGGTGATTTGCTGTGGCCTTCCATCCGAGCAACACTGACGGCAATGGCCGGAGAAAGGAAAGAACCGGGAGGAAAAGGAAGCTCTCGGGGAAGAAGAAAGGAAAGAAGAGAAAGAAGCGCCTGACCGGTGGGGCCGGAGTGCAGCGAGAGAGAAAGGGAGAGGGCGAAGCGACGTGGGTGGCCACCGTGGGCACAGGCGAAGCTGGTCACACCACTGGGGTGGCAAACCAAGCTGCAAGGCAGCCATCAGAGTGGGCCAAGCGCCAGTGTAAGGTGGCCGGAAAGGGGAGGGAGAAGAAGGCCGGGCTAGGGCCGTAAGGTGACTTTCTCCTTTTTTTTTTTCAAATCAAATGTTTATCAAATTCTATTTTCTCCATTTTCATTTTTAAGCCAAATTCAAATAAGTTTTGAATACAAATTTCAAATCTTCTAGCCCTACACTCAATCAAAACCCAAATGATTCAAAGATGAATGCAACAAACAAGTTTCTAAACTTATAGTTTATTTTATTTATTCAATATTTATTTATTTGGCCTAAGTTAAGAATACCTAGAAAATGTAATAAATGCTAAGAATTAATTGCTAATTTGTGGTAAAAATTTTTGGGTGTTACAAACCTACCCCCTTAGAATGAATCTCGTCCCTCGAGATTCGGATGGTTCAAAGAGATTGGGATAGTCGGTTCTCGATCTTCCTCTCTTTCCCAAGTTGCCTCATCCACAGAGTGTCTGTTCCACTGAACCTTGCACATTCTTATTATTTTGCTCCTTGTGATTCTCTCCGCTGTTTCCAGGATTTTCACTGGATACTCTTTGTATGATAGATCCCCTCGGATATCCAATTCCTCCAAAGGTAGTTGTTCCTCAGGTACTCTCAAACATTTCTTAAGTTGCGACACATGGAAGACATCATGAACACCGAGAGCTCGCTCTGTAATTCTAGCTGGTAGGCAACTTCTCCTCTCCTGTTAATGATCTTGAATGGTCCCACATACCTAGGTGATAACTTTCCCTTGGTATGAAATCTCTTTACTCCCTTCATGGGTGAAACTTTCAGATAGACAAAGTCACCAATTTCAAATGCCAAATCTCTTCTTCTCGTGTCCGCATAGCTTTTCTCTCGTCGGACTCAGGCAACCTTTAGGTTTTGCCTTATCGTTTGCACTTGTTTTTCTCGCCAGCTTGCAAAACATCTGGTCCAAAACTTGGCTTTCCCCGTTTGATTCCAAAACAATGGTGTTCTGCACTTCCTGCCAAACAAATGCCTCAAACGGTGCCATTTTAAGACTCTTTTGGTAGCTATTATTGTAGGAGAATTCGCATAAGGTAAACTCTTATCCCAACTTGTCCCATACTGCAGAGCACAAGCTCTTAGCATATCCTCTAAGATCTGATTTGTCCTTTCGGGCCCTGTCCATCTGCTTGAGGATGGTAAGTCGAAATGAAGTTCAACTTCGTATCCATTGACTCATGCAATTTCTCGCCAAAAATGTGATGTGAACTGTGTACCCCTATCCGAAACAATCTTCTTTGGTACACCATGAAAACATACAATCCTTTCCATATATAACTCGCTAACTTTGCACTCGAATAAGTTACCTTGACCGGAATGAAATGGGCCACTTTTGTCAATCGGTCAACAATCACCCAGATAGAGTCAAATCCTTTCTCGTAATGGGTAACCCAACTATAAAGTCCATTCCAACTTCTTCCCATTTCCACTCGGGTATCTTCATAGGTCAGAGTAAACCCGCCGGCCTCCGATGTTCTGCTTTCACTCTTTGGCACGTGTCACATATAGCCACATGTTCTGCTCGTCGCCTCTTTAGTCCATACCACCAAGTACCTCTTTTAAGATCAAGATACATTTTAGTACTTCCCGGTGTATGGAATAGGCTTTGAGTCATGGGCTTCCCTCAAGATAGACTCCTAATAGATTTTACTTCGCACACAAATCCTTTTACCGAACCATACCGTCCCTTGATCATCCATATGGAATCTCGGGGCTTTACCAATCACTATACGCTCTGCAATATCCTTGATCCTCTCATCACCCATCTCGTCCTTTACGAATCTCTTGTTCCAGAGTGGATTCTACCTCTAACTCCATGGTGTTGGCCACAATACCCAAATTCAAGTATTTGAACTCCTCACACAACTCTTCGGGTAGTTGAGTTGTATAGGCCATGTTCACATAACTCCTTCTACTCAGGGCATCCGCTACAACATTAGCCTTTCCCGGGTGATAGTGTATATCCAAATCATAATCCTTGATTAACTCTAGCCATCTCGCTCGCCTCGATTCAGATCCGATCATGCGTGAATATGTACTTCAAACTCTTGTGGTCCGTATAAATCTCACACACTTATGACCAATCAAGTAGTGCCTCCAAATCTTAAGAGCATGTACCACAAATTGCTAACTCCAGATCATGAGTCGGATAATTTAACTCATGTTTTCTCACCGTCTGGATGCATAGGCAACAACTCTACCTTCTTGCATAAGAACACCACCTAGACCTTGCCGTGAGGCATCACAATAGATAGAGAAACTTTTGGTGAGATCGTAAGATGAGCACCGGAGCGTAAGTCGGGCCTCTTCTTCAACTCCTCAAAACTATCCCGGCATTGTTTAGTCCATACAAATTTGGCATTCTTTTCTAACAACGTAGTCATGGGCTTGGCTAACTTAGAGAATCCTCGATGAATCTCCTATAATACCCAAACCATACCCAGAAACTCCGAATCTCACTAACATCCTTAGGTGGCTTCCAACTCAACACATCTCTAACCTTCTTGGGATCTCTCGCTACTCCTCCATTAGAGATTATGTGACCAAGGAAAGATACTTCTTTTAACCAGAACTCACATTTGCTGAACTTGGCATAAAGTTGATGTTCTCTAAGCTTTTGCAACACCAATCTCAAATGCCCTTCATGTTCTTCTTCATTCTTAGAATACACTAGTATGTCATCAATAAACACGACGACAAACTTATCAAGGTACTCCATGAATACTTTGTTCATCAAATACATGAAGTAGGCAGTGCATTAGTCGGACCAAAGACATAATCAGAACTCATACAACCATAGCGAAGTCACAAAGGCGGTCTTGGGGATGTCAGTACGCCTTATCCTCAACTGATGGTATCCAGATCGAAGATCAATCTTGGAAAACACACAAGCCCCTTTCAATTGGTCAAATAGGTCATCAATTCTAGGCAATGGGTACTTGTTCTTAATTGTGACCTCATTAAGTGACCTCGTAGTCTATGCACATCCTTTGTGTGCCATCCTTCTTTTCTACAAACAGTACTGGTGCACCCCATGGTGATGAACTAGGTTGAACATAACCCTTATCTAGCAATTCCCTTAGTTGTTTCTTAAGTTCTGCTAATTCATTCACTCCCATTCTATAGGGTCTCTTAGCTATGGGTGCAGCCTGTAAAAGTTCAATTATAAACTCGATGTCTCGGTCAGTGGCATACCGGCAATTCCTCGAAAGACATCCGGATACTCATTTGCTATCCTTATATCTTCTAAAGTTGTGCCCTCCAACTGATTAACCCGACAGATTTCTGTAGCAGACTGAGTTGCCACAAACACCACTTCTTCCCCAGTTGAAGTGATAAGATTTACCGAGCTATTACCACAATTAATAACTGCTTTCTGCAACCTTAGCCAATCCATACCCAAGATGACATCGATACCGGTGGAGTTTATGACTACAAGATTCGCTTGAAAATCTACCCCCCTTATGCTGAGACTAGCAGCTAAGCATATCCACTCTGCTTTCATTACCCCACCAGGTGAGCTTACTAACATGTGTTTCTTCATAACACTTACTGGAATACCATGCTTCTTTATGAATGTATATGTTATGAAGGAATGCGAAGCACCAGAATCAAAAAGTACTGTAGCTGAGTTTGAGTTGACCGGAAACGTACCGATCACCACATCCGGTGCCTCTTGAGCTGTTTCAGCAGTAACATGGTTCACCTTTCCCCGAACGTAGTTCTGCTGTGAGTTAATCTTCTTGGGGCATCTATTAGAGTAATGTCCCGGCTCTCCACAATTGAAGCACTTGTTGTCATTAACTGCATTTGGCGCTTTTGGTGCGCCATTCCTCTGCGGAGCATTGGGGGCATTGTTCCTTACTGGTACATTGTTGGGCTGCTGCTGGCGCTGAGCTGGTGCTTTGAACTGCTGCTGCTGCTGTTGTGCACGCTGAGGTTGCTGGTTGCGGTTGAGACCGGTCTGACCTTGATAGCGCTGCTGAGGTTGAGCTTGTTGAGGGTTGGTACGGAAGCGAGAGTTGCTCCCAGATTGTTGTCCTTGAAATTTCCTCTTTTTGTCCTCCATCTGGCGGCGCTTGTTCTCAATCACTAAAGCCTTGTCCACCAGCTGCTGGAAGTTAGCAAAGGTATGAGACAACAGCTGGTACTGGAGACCATCATTCAAGCCCTCCATAAATAGCTCCTGCCTCTTTCCATCCTCATCTACCTCAGTAGGTGCATACCGTGACAATTGTATAAACTTGTCACGATATTCAGCAACAGTCATGCCCCCCTGCTTGAGAGCCAAGAACTCCTTCTTCTTCAGCTTCATCAGTCCTGCAGGCACGTGATGAGTGCGAAAGGCACTCGGAACTCAGCCCAAGTGATGGGATTAGCTTCGGTGCGGCCGAAGCGGAATGAGTCCCACCAATCCTGCGCAGCTCCCCCTGAATCGTCCGTAAGCATATAAAACTTTCTCCCTATCATCACATTGGGCAATCTCCGCTTGCCTCTCAATGGCACGTGATCGTCACCAAGTGGGGTCGGCAGAGTGCTTGAATACAGGTGGGTGTCCTTTCAGAAACTCTCCCCTCTTATCCCTGACATGAGGGGGTGCATTTCCATTCCCTTGCCCCATGTTCTGCATGTTCTGGGCCATCTGCTGAAGCAACTGGGTCTGCATCATCATCACCGCTCCATGGAGATCGGGGTGGTGGTGGCGGTTCCTCGCCTCCCCTGGTTGTTTCTCCCGGTGTTCACCATCTGTAGAAGCATCACATAAGTCTCACATGTCCAAGCATATAACTCTTACAAGATACTGGTGTAGATATATGTAGGGTATACATCAAGATATTTGTTCTGATTTTTCCGGCGAGTTGGATAACAGCAGTGTGGTAAAACGAGCATATCTCACTCTCTGTTTATCATATGATTACGTATTTTACCTTTCTGGACAGCTTATGAAATTCTCTACAACTTTGATTTAGAACACTTTTCCAGATTCTGACGTTTACTTTGTCAAATACAGACGACAAGCAGTACTGTTCCAGAATTCTGACAGCACATAAACCTCATCTTAAAACAGCTGTATTTCACAATTTATAATAGGTATTGAGGTGATTCCAGAGCAAAAAGAATGATGTTGAAGTCTACTTATCTCCATATAAATTTCATGACCATTGGACAATTATATTATGAGATATGAACTGATAAAGACAGACTGCTCAGATTGATAAAGAATGGACAGCATGATAAAATGAAACCCAACTATTTATTCATAATATTCCTAAACCTTAACCTTAACTAAATGACCGTGGACATGCCCACAAGTCATCACAATCATATCAAAGATCCAAATCAAACATTATTCATATTGATAAACATCCAACCATGCAACTAACACTTGTCCAACCATTAAAAGAAAGAAACTAAATACTCTCTCGCGTAGCTACGCGTGCTTATTACATATTTTTAAGACTCTCCTATGGGTACGGGTCGACGGTGGTGCTGGTGCTGGGGTCTCCAGACTCTCCTCTGGTCCTCGGGGGCGACTGAGCAGGTACTCCTGGTGCTTCTACATCTGGACCACCTAGTTGCTGCTTCAGTGTAGCGTTCTCACGCGCAGTGTCGTAGGTAGGCCCTCCCCATGACGCCGAGCTCGCCCTGGTCTGATCCAAGTCGGTGTTGATCTCAGCCAAGCACAACAAGGTAGGCCTCAGCCTCAGGTTCGCCTCTCCGAGTGGTGCAGCGATGTTGCATGTAGACTGTCCGCTCCGACGGCGGGGAAGATATCGGTCGTCCTCCCAGGCGATGTCGTCGAAGTGGCGGTCGCGGTTGACCACCAATGCCTGTCGAGCTGCATCCCTGATGACGGCCTCGCGTGTGAGCCGTGCAGTGATGGCGCGGTGGATGTAAGCGCACCTTAGTCCCTCTCGGATGTACACCTCTGTCTCCCGAAGCCGAGGTAGTCGGGTGGGTCCAATGTCTCCGCCCCAGATCGAATAAAGGCCTCCGGGTGGTAGCGTTGCACAAGTGCGAGTAGCCCGGGGTGATAGTAGGCATCACCCTCCATGTCGTAGTGGATCTCCACACCCATCCTCGAGCCAACAAAGGCATTGTGATCATCATCACCGCCATCACCCCCATTTCCACCGTCTCCACCATCACCACCATCTCCACCATCATCACCCCCCATCGCATCGTAATCATCGAGTCATCTCCATCGTCGGGTCACCAGCTCCCTCCCGTGCCATCCTGTTCCTGCTCCTCCATAGGATCCTCCTCGAGACTCTTCTATCTCAATGGGCTCCTCGAACATAGGCCCCTCTTCTGCTTTTCTTCGTCCATCGGGTCTTCAAGCACGTCCTCCGAGAGGTTCCCCATGGGCACCTCCACAGTGTGGTTCCTCTTCCAGTTTCCTCGGGGCTTCCACCAGATGTGCTTTACACACGCTTGCCCAAAGTGAACTGGTCCTCCTCCGGTGGGCATCGGAAGGGTCCTCTTCTGCATGGGTCACTTTTGGTACGGGCCATCTATAAGAATGAAAAGGTTGAGCATTAGAACAAAATAATTTTTTGGCAATAGATAAAGAAATGTAATATAAGCAAAAATTTTATAGCAAATTAAAGTAGTAAAATAAAGATAATGTGATCCTAGAAACGTCCATTTCTAACTAGGTTGTTCGTCCCTACGATCAGTTATAGCTTTCGATACCAATTTGTCGCACCCAATTTTGCAAAGCAAAACTAAGTACTCATATATGTGTGCCCAGGATGTCCAAACCCACACATATATCACAAATTGCAAAAATATCAAAGTAAAGTACTTATTACATCGCATATCTCATCATAAAAGTTAATACAAAGTTTGCTCAATGGCAATATTATTACAAACACAATGAAATAACTAGCCCAACCGCCATTGTGGACTCCAACCGGTGAACGTCTTCCTAGTAGTCCCGGACATCCTCCTAAACTCGTCATATCCATTATCTCATTACCCATCCGGGATTTTCATTGATGTAAAGCAAGTGTAAGCTCACCATGCTTAGCAAGTATAACAAAGGGATCTATGAGGCTCAAATAGGCTTGACATCGCTTGATCATGCGGTTCGCAATTTTAGTTGATTAATTTTTAGCAACCTGAATTACTACTTTAATGAATAGTCCCAATTCCCAAGTGGTATTTAAGTATCATCAAGTTTTATCTCAATTCCCAACCATCCATCATCCACAAGAACCACTAATCTCGAAGGATCCGGACCATCAGATCCGTGAGCACTACCGTTATAACAAAGTTAATTATTTCTCAGAAATTGTACATCTTTACCCACCGAGCCGTGATTCCCAATGCCGGGTTCATGAGACCCACTACACCTCTTCCAAGGAAGTGTGGCGAGTTTCACTATGAAACCCTTAGCTAGTTGCACTAACGGATCGTAGCTACAAAGGAATGGCACACGTGGGCATCGCAAAGACGGCACACCCTAACGTAAAAAAGGAAAGATACCCTCTTACCCCTTCATCGGAGCTACAGATTTGCTAGTACAAACTAGATAATAGGTTAAAGTCGAGCCATTTGACACTCGGGGTTGTACGGTCCCTCCCGGGTTGCCGCTTGATTAAGTCCTTATGGAGAGGCACTAGAGTACTCAACCCCTGTACTCCAAATTTCTTTATCTGCTAAAAAGTTCCATTTTATCACATTGCATATAGTCTTTAAGTATGTTTAACAATTACTTCATGTTAAGCGCTGCAAAGATCTATCCAAAATGCCTACCCAATAAACCCGTGTATCAAGGATATGTGGTACAATGAATCATCTAGGTAAAGTCCTTAAAGGCAATTCAAATTAAACACATGCATGAATGTAAGTGGTAGTAGTTCATAGGTAACAAGGGGCCTTTGGTACACTTGCCTTCCTCAAAGTCGCCCCGAGAGTACTCACTGATCCTGCTGGGGGTCCTCAACACCTCGAATGGCTCACCCTCTAATCGTGATCCAATCATCAATCAAGCATCATTCCAATCATTACATGCATACAAGATAGAACTCTATTAGAACAGTACACCAAACAGTGAAAACATATGTTGAAAAACTTATAGATCTGTTCTACGATTTCTCTGAACACATGAGCGAAAGAATCACTCAAATCGGACTTAAAACGTGAAAGTTATGCATGAAATAAGATGTAATGGCAATTACAGAAATAAACTAACCTATTTTCAATTAAAATAATTAAAAATCTGAATTTAAATGAAATCTGGACCGGGCTACTATTTCTAGAAACTCCGGACTTGAATGAATAAAAACAGGACTAAATAAAAATTAGTTTGAACTGGACTGGACCGCGGGTTGATTACTGGAAAACGCGGGGGCTTTTCTGCAAGATGCGCATGGCTTTGACTGCGTTTGACTCAGCTGCTGACTCGGCCGCCACATGTCGCGCGTGGACTGGCGCGGTGCACCACACGGCGGTGGACCAGGTGACGACCATTCTGTGGACCGAGTGCATGGTCCAACCGGTGGACCGGTTATAATCCCCGAAGGGGTACGCAATCTGGACCGATCGTTCCCGATCTGACGGCGCAGGCGAGTGCAGGGGCAGCGGGTCGCCGGGGAAGAGACTCGCGACGGCGGCGCCATTGTCGCCGACGGTGCGAGCTTGTCGGTGGTCACCGGTTCGGTGATTCCGACAGCCAAACTCGACGCGGACTACACCTAGACAATGCGCGCGGTGATGCGAATTCGCTAGGGTACCGAACGGGGGCGGGCATCACGTCGGGGTGGCATTCCCCGCGGTGGCGCCATGGCTGGTGGTTCGGAGCTCACGGCTACGGCATCCTAGCGCACAAATTGACGAACTGAGCGCAGAGGAGGGACGAGGGGCTCACCGCGATGCGTCTGGAGGGGAGCGCAGCGTCCTGGAGAGCTCCGAAGCGAGTCGTCGACGGCGGCCGCGATCTGGAGAGAGAGGGAGGGCGCGGGTGAAGGCGAAATCGACCAAAACGTGACCAAAAACCAGAGGTGGAGGTACCTATGGGCGCGGGGGAGTACGGCGGTGCTTCGGGTGGCTTCGTCGACGAGGATAGTGCTCTGGGAGGGGAGTTCGCGGCGGCAGCAGGTGAGCTTCGAGCGGCGGTCGTCCAAAGGGAGGAGGGAGGCGCTCGGTTGGGGCTTTATAGGCCGGCTGTGCGCAGAGAAAAGGAAGGAGAGCGGGCGGGATTGGTCACCTGCCATGTGCGGGTGACGGCGGTGGCCTTCCATCCGAGCAGCAAGCTGACGCAAGGCCGAGAAAAGGAAAGAACCGGGAGGAAAAAGGAAGCTCGGGAAGAAGAAAGGAAAGAAGAAAGGGCGCTGACCGGTGGGGCCGAGTGCAGCGAGAGAGAAAAGGGAGAGGGCGAGCGACGGGTGGGTGGCCACCGGGCCACAGTCGTGGCTGGCTGCTACTGGTGGTGGGCAAGCAAACAAGCCATGCAAGGGCAACCACCGAGTGGGCAGCCACAGTGTAAGCTGGGGGGGAAAGGGGAGGAGAAGAAGGCCAAGCTAGCTGGGCCGTAAGGTGACTTTCTTTCTTTTTTTTTTTTTTTTCAAATCAAATGTTTATCAAATTCTATTTTCTCCATTTTCATTTTTAAGCCAAATTCAAATAAGTTTTGAATACAAATTTCAAATCTTCTAGCCCTACACTCAATCAAAACCCAAATGATTCAGCATGAATGCAACAAACAAGTTTCTAAACTTATAGTTTATTTTATTTATTCAATATTTATTTATTTGGCCTAAGTTAAGAATACCTAGAAAATGTAATAAATGCTAAGAATTAATTGCTAATTTGTGGTAAAAATTTTTAGGTGTTACACCTACGCTTCGCTTTGAGCCCATGCTGGGGTTAAACCCCACTGTGAGTAACGTACATATTATTCTTTACTCGCTATTTAATATCTTCCGCCGACTCTCCGGAGGGACTTCGTTGTCCCCACCGCAACTGCCATGCAACCGGTTCCCCAACGGCCTCGCGTCCCCCATAGACGCGTTCGCGCGGGGGCTCCAAAAGATGCTGACGCCGCCCCCTCTCACATCTGAATTCGTGGGGATGGTGGGCTACGCTCCCGCCTCTTTCCACGACCTCGTGGATGGCGAGGTTGAAAGCGACGGCTCTAGCATCGACGACGTCGTGGCACCTAGCCACCCTTTGTCCTGGGAGTGCGCTATGGCGGACGCTCCAGGATAGACGTCGGTGGTAGGAAAGTCCCTATAGACACATAGCCCTCTGGACCCTCGTGCGAAGGCCCTCGCGCATGCACAGGAGCACGATGAGGAGCTACGACAAAGGCGGCAGAGCCAGCCGCCACCTACACTGGCGTGCTCAACGCAGCATGCTGCGCCACGTGCGCATAACCCGGTGAGCGACGCCCGGGGTCGCGCCCACCTGGTCTAGCGCAACATCATGGAAGGAGGAAACGATCCCCCATAGTTCGCTCAGGCTGGCCAGAACATCACCGCTGCGGCGATGCTTCTGCGCGGCCTTCCTAAGCCTGACAACCCCTAGGAGCAGGCGATCCACCAGAACCTCCGGGTGCTGGTGGAAACCGCCACCGTCCAAAAGGCGGAGAGCTCCGCATCACGACACCGACTCATGGCCTCTCTCCCCACCAGGGGAATGGGGCGTACCAGTCAAACCGCTCCATCCGCTCACCACTATAGTTATCAGGCATGGAATAGGAGGACGCAACTGCACCATGCCCTGACTCAGCGCCTGCTCCACACCGACCATCTGTGCGCGAAAATGCCTCAGGCCAAACTGAGGCGCTCGCAGCGTCATCAACAATCGGCGTCAAGCCCGGCGTGATGATGACGTCCATCAAGGGGCGGTGAGAGTAGGTAGCACGGGCCCCGACCAGACCATCAAGGGGAGTGGGGAAACGCACCCTAGGCATGGTCGCCGACCGGACGACCGGAGTCCCAGCCCAAACGGCTCGGGACCACGGGCCTTTGGCCATCGCATCTAGAAAGCATCGTTCCCACAGTGCTTCTGACCACCTACCAACATCGCCAAATACACTAGGGAAACAAATCCTGGTATATGGCTCGAAGACTTCTGGCTCGCCTGCCGAATCGTAGGAGTGGATGATGACCACTTCATCATTCAATACCTCCCCATCTACGTGGGGGAGCATGTTCGAGCATGGCTCAAATTGCTCCCACCTGATAGCATCCACGACTAGGCGGATCTCAAGAGGATCTTCATCGGGAATTTCCAGGGGACATATGTCCACCCTGGGAATTCCTGGGACCTCAAGAGCTGCCAACAGGAGCCTAACGAGTCCTTGCAGGATTACATCCGTAGGTTCTCAAAATGATGCAACTCCCTTCTTGATGTAGTTGATGCAGACGTCATTAGCACATTTCTCTCTAGGATAACCTATGAGTCCTTGATCCACAAGCTCGGCTGTCTGAAGTCCTGTACCACCTGTGACCTGCTCGACGTCGCCACGAACCACGCCTCTAGCAAGGAGGCGGTCTTTAGCGAGGCCGGACAAGGCCAAGGCCAAGAGTGAGGACCAAGACGAGGGCCCCTCCTCACAAAGGGGCAAAAAGAACAAGAAGGATCAGCGCCGACCGGACCAACTCTGCTTTGGTCACCACGGCCGATCATGCGGGCAAGCAGCCCTAGCAGGGCCAGCCCACCACTTCGACAAGCTCTTGGAGAGTCCATGCACCAACCACGCCTACCCCGTGAAGCACCTCTACAAGGACTACGAACTCCTCAAGCGCTTTCTATGATAGACCAGCGGGACCTAAAGAAGGAAAGGGCAAGGAGGCAGCGGCCAAGAAAGGAGGCATGGCAGGCAAGGATGGGGACGGGTTTCCCGATCCCGAGGAATGCCTCATGATCTTTGGGGGATTTGATGCCATCTACTCCAAGCGCCAGCACAAAGTGCACTACAAGAGGCATGCGTCACCGAAACAACCATCCCCTTCTTCCTTAGCTGGTTACAATCTCCAATCACTTTTGATCAGAGGGACCATCCTTCCCACATCACTAGACTGGGTCGCTACCCGCTCATCGTCAACCCCATTGTCCGCAAGAAGTGCCCCACCAAGGTGCTGATGGACGGAGGCAGCGGCCTCAACATCCTCTACGTCAACACCCTCAACGCCATGCGCATCCCCCGGTCGGAGCTCCGCCTAGTAAGCTCTCCCTTCCACGATGTGATCCCAGGAATGCAGGCATACCTACTCGGGCAGATCGACCTGCCCGTCACATTTGGTGACCGAGCCAACTTCTGCTCGGAGGTGCTCACCTTTGAGGTGGTGGACTTCCTAGGGTCCTACCATGCCATTTTGGGGCGGCCATGCTATGCCAAGTTTATGGTGATCCCCAACTACACCTAGCTCAAGTTGAAGATGCTAGGACCAAATATCATCATCACTTTGGGTAGCACCTTTTCGCATGCCTACATGTGCGACCGCGAGCATTATGAGCTCGCCACTGCCGTCATCAACTCAGTCGAGCTCCCTCGGCTCGAAGAATCGTTGACCCCAGCAGTCCCAGACTGCAATAAGCCAACCTCCTCGACTGCCTTCCACCCACTTGAGGAAACTAAGGCAGTGGGGTTCGACCCCACCGGCCCAACCAAAACGGTGCGGATCGGGGCCCAACTCCTGGCCAAATAGGAATGCGAGCTCACCGACTTTCTATGCGCCAATCGTGATGTCTTCGCATGGAAACCTTCTAACATGCCGGGCATACCACGGGAGGTCACCGAGAATGCATTATGCCTCGTCCTGGGCTCATAGCTTGCTAAGCAATGACTATGTCGCTTTGATGACGAGAGGCGCAAGGCCATAGGCGAGGAGGTCGCTAAACTCCTAGTAGCCGGATTCATCAAGGAGGTATACCACTCCGACTGGCTTGCTAATCATGTTCTTATTAAAAAGAAGATCGGGAAATGGAGAATGTGCATTGATTATAGTGGCCTCAACAACGCGTGTCCGAAGGACCATTTTCCTTTGCCACGCATAGACCAGATAGTCGACTCCATCTCAGGATGCGAAATCCTCTCCTTTCTGGATGCCTACTCAGGCTATCACCAGATCGCGATGAAAGAGTCAAACCAGCTCGCAAATTCATTCATCACCCTATATGGTTCGTACTGCTATTTAACCATGCCTTTCGGTCTGAAGAACGCTAGCGCCACCTATCAATGGTGCATGCAGCAATGCTTCGCCAACCAAATCGACTAGCTCGACCAGCCTGACCAAGTCGAGCGCCCAAAACCAACAATCGTTGTCTATGTTGATGACATAGTGGTCAAAACTGCTCAAGCTTGCGACTTGATCATGAACTTGGCCGCAACATTCGCGAACCTTTGAAGGTTCAACATCAAATTAAATCTCGAAAAGTGTGTTTTTGGGGTTCTAAAGGGGAAGTTGCTTGGATACATCATGTCCAAACGTGGTATCGAGGCCAACCCCAAAAAAACATGGCCATCTCCAACATGGGCCCTATACGCAACGCCAAGGGCATACAAAGGCTCACCGGCTGTTTGGCCGCCCTAAGCCAGTTCATCTCTCGGCTAGGCGAGCGGGGGATGCCTCTCTACAAGCTTCTCAAAAAAATGGATGTGTTCATCTTGACTGAGGAAGCATAGCAGGCTTTGGAGAGCCTCAAAGCATCACTGAATTCGGCCCCAATCCCCATCGCTCCTGAACGGGGAGAACCCCTCCTCCTCTATGTCGCGGCAAGCAACCACATGGTGAGCGCCGCCCTAGTCGTCGAAAGGGAGGAGCCGAGACACCCCCTAAAGGTCCAGTGACCCGTATACTTCATCGATGAGGTACTCACCAACACCAAGGTTCAATACCCCTAGGTATAGAAACTTCTATACGTCGTGCTGATGGCAACCCAGAAGCTCCTACACTACTTCATCGAGCATGAAATCTTGGTTGTCACTTCATTCTCACTGGGAGACATCATCCACAACCACGACACCGCAGGATGGATCTCCAAGTGGGCACTCAAACTAATGGGCCACGACATCAGGTATATCCCCCGCACCGCTACTAAGTCTCAGGCTCTTGCGGACTTTGTCACTTGAATGGATGGAGGTCTAGCTCCTGACCCCAGAGGTCACCCATAAGTACTAAACGATGTACTTCATGGGTCGGTCATGGCACCCGGCTTGGGGGCTAGGAGTGGTTCTGATCTCCCCGGATGGGAGCAGGCTCCGCTAAGCGATCCGTCTCCACTTTTTGGCCTCAAACAACGCCGTAGAATAAGACGGCACTCATCAACGGACTACGCATTGCCATCAAGCTTGGCGCTACGTGGCTGTATGTCCACGCGATGACTCAGAGTTGGTTGTCGACCAAGTTATGAAGGATTCCTCTTGCAAAAGCCCCCTCATGACAGCATACTGCCAGGAGGTGCGCAAGCTCGAGGATAAATTTTAGGGGATCGAACTACATCATGTGCCCCGAAAGGACAACGATGCCGCCAGTTTCTCACAAATTTGGCTGCCAGGCTGGTTCCGTCTCCAGATGGGGTCTTCATCAATGACCTTCCTGAGCCATCCGCCCGTATCCTAGAAGGTCCAATCCAGACATACCCCGATGCCAACATGTCACTCAGGGGCTCTGACCTTGACACCCCGGTGACAATGTCACCCGTCCGACGTTGCCATGGTAGCACTCGATCAAGCCGACTGGAGAGCACCACTACTCGCCTACCTCCTCGAGAAGATTCTCCCACCCGAAAGGACTAAAGCGTGACACATCGCTCGACACGCGAAGATGTTCGTCACATTTGATAACGAACTTCACAAGAAATCCATCAGGAATACTCATGAAGTGCATCCTTACCGACCAAGGGAAATAGCTCCTCCTCGAGGTCCATGCCAAAATCTGTGGACATCACATGACCTCGAGGTCGCTGATCGGAAAAGCCTTTCGATAAGGTTTTTGCTGGCCCACTGCGCTGCGAGAGGTAGAGGAGGTCGTCCACAGGTGTGAGGGATGCCAGTTTTATGCTCAACAAACTCATTTGCCAACATAGGAGCTTCAAACCATCCCCATCACCTAGGTCATTCATGGTCTGGGGCCTCGACATGGTCGGACCCCTGAAAATGGGCTCGGGCGACTTCACTCACCTACTCGTAGCGGTGGACAAATTCATCAAGTGGATAGAGGCAAAGCCCATCACCAACATTCGCTCGGAAGAGGCGGTCAAGTTCTTCCTTGACATCATCTATTGTTTTGGTGTTCCTAACTGTATCATCATGGACCATGGAACTAACTTCATCGGGAAGAAGTTCCTAGACTTTTGTGATGGATACAGCATCAGGATTGACTAGGCCTCGGTCGGACATCCATGTACTAATGGTCAGGTGGACCGGGCCAATGGCATGGTCCTCCAAGGACTCAAGCCACGCATCTTTGATTGACTCAATAAGTATGCCGGATGATGGGTTGTAGAGGTCCCAGTGATCCTCTGGAGCCTAAGAATGACCCTAAACCAATCCACAGGGTTCACACCTTTCTTCCTAGCCTATGGAGCTGAAGCAGTGTTGCCCTATGACCTCGACCATGGTGCCCCAAGAGTGAAGGCCTTCGACCGTGACTGAGCTACGGAGGCCCAACAGGACAGGTTGACCTGCTCGAGGAGGCTCGCGAGACGACCGTCATCCGCTCCGCTCAATACCAGCAAAGTCTCCGTAGGTACCATGAAAGAAAAATCAGAGGGAGGATCCTCGAGGTCGGAGACCTCGTGCTCCGAAGAACCCAATCAACCAAGGAGAAACATAAACTCTCTCCGCCATGCGAAGGACCCTATACGGTGACTAAGGTGATCCGACCGGGCACCTACTGACTGAAGGACGACAACGGCAATGTTCTCATCAACACATGGAACATCGAATAGTTACGTCGTTTCTTCCCCTAAAATTTGGTCTTACCGCTTTCTTTCATTCAACGTCTGCTCCTACAAGCACCCGAGCCCAAACACTCTCGGCCTGGGTCGCTCGTGGGCTCGACGAGGGTGCGGTACCACCTCTCTTTTTCACTATCATATAGTAAATACTTTTCACCCGAACAAAAGGGTAGACTGTTCCTTTAATTACCCTATGTAACTTTGTTTTATACTCCTGACCGAACACACCCCACCATGACCTACGGTTATGAGCAGCTGAGCCTCGCGGGCCATGTCCGGGTTCTTAAGGTTGCAGCCTACGGGTCAAACGGGTAGGTGAGAAAAAGAAAGGATAAGAAACAAAGCTATGCTAGGGTAAAAACAAATAATGGATGGGACATGCTTCCCCTTACGAGTGATTCCATCACAAAACAAACTAAAGTATTCATGAATACAAAAAATTGTTCACACGGGCCCCCACGAACTTATCCTTTACATTTACTAACTGTTTCTACTCTAAAAACTATTGTCACCACTCGGCGGCATCGGCTGACAGCTCGGTCGATGAGGATAAGGGCTGCTCACCTTCCGACGGGACGACGTTCGGCTCGATCGGAGCGTGGGACAACACTCGCTCTTGACCCGGTCTCCACCCCGTCCATAGGCTAGATGATGTCTTCCTAGCGTACACCTTTAGCCATGCTTGCACGGCAAGCCTCCATCACCCACTGCGTGGAGACTTGCTCAGCAACCATCTATCGTATGGCACCAAGCTCTCCCCGAGCGCATGGATGCCATCTGTGCTCCAGCCATCGGCGTACCCTCTATAGATGGCGGTGAAGTCCAGATCTAGGTGGCATGTCGCCACCAGAGGTCAGCACCCCAACGTCCCATAGAACATCCCATCAGAAATGAGCACCTGAACTTCATTCAGGACATTCGCCAGCTGGACGGCGGGCGTGCTAGTGTTCGGCGCCGACCCTAACACCTCGGAAATGACCACCTAGGTGATATTGCAAATCTGGTCGAGCTCCCCCTCGAGAGCACGTTGCCCTTCAAGGGACTTAGCTAGCGTCTCCATGCTTCGACCGATCGCCGCCTTGGCTGTCTCCAGCTCCCGCTCTAGAGAACTCTACCCAGTTCTAGAAAAAGGACAACAAGTTTAGAAGCAAAGGAAAGGAAAAAACCAAGGTAGCATCCAGATGCGGAATAGGTACATACCGAGGCGGGTGCCTTCAAGGATGGAGAGCCCTTCCTCTTGCTGGGTGACCATCTCGAGCAGTCGGGCGTTTAACTCCTCCATCCCAAGCACTTGCCCCTAGAGCGCGAGCACTACTCGATCAGCCTCCGATCGGGCCTTCCGCTCCATCTCTAGGGCCTCCAAGGACTTCTAAAGCACCGCCTCGGTCTCCGCCAGGTGGATCTTCACTACGTCTAGTCCCCGCTCGGCAGTAGTCATGCTTTCCGCCGTGAGAAGTTCCACCACCTGTGCTCCCGTCGCCTCGACCGCCTAGTCTTGGGACTCACGGTGGGCGGACTCCAGCTGGCACTCAAGCTCGTTGACCCACTACAACATCGCAGCTTCCCGCTCCATCCGACCATGTTCCTCCCAAAGGAAATAGGACTTACGGATCGGCGTCGCCTCTAACTCCTGTAAAGCGAGAAGCAAGCACACGAAGACAACCAGTGGAAGACCAAGGAGTTGAGGGCAAACACTAAAAACATAGAAGGCTTACCTCGATTACGTGCGGCAGGTCGACTGAGACCGCCTGATGGATGAGCTCAACCCGCTCCAAGGCCTCCTTGAGCTTCGCCTTGGTTTGGGCGAGCTTGGACTCCATCAACAGTCCTCTCTCCTCTAGGAAGTGCTAGAGCGCCACCTCCTCCTCGTCATGAAGGATGAATCGAGCCTTCCTTGGGTCATCGGGGTAGGGCCACACTAGTTCAAGGGTCGCCCCAAACCCACTGGAAGATCCAGCCCGCAACATCATGCGACGACCGGACCACCGCCAGCTCCTACGACGGCGGGATGGCCGGCAGCTCCACCCTAGCGCCTGCCTCACCGGAGTAGGGGATCTCCACTATCTCAACTTCATGGCCCATCGATGAATGTTCTGCCTCCGGCCTGGCTGCGTCTCCTCTGACCCCTCTAGCTCCAACCAGGAGGGCGAGCCGTGTGTTCCTCCACCGAGCGAGGCAGGGAGTCCGGTCTCCCTCCTCTCTTCCGCCATGGCTGTTAGTGGAGGGATCACAAGGGTCACCTCCAACCCAACCTCTGTTGTTGCCATGGGGATCGCCGCCATCACCGCCACCACCGCTGCCGCCGTACTAGCGACCGGTCGAGAGGGCGCAACCCTCTGAAGGGAAGGTCGCATCGCCGCCAATTTGCTTTCCCCGCCATTTGTCGTGACTCGTTGTAGGCTGGGCCTCAACTCCTCCCACACGGGAGGCGGGGTGATGCCCTAGTCCCATTAGTCCTTGGCCGCTGTAAAAAAAGTATAGGTCAATCGCACTTAAAGAACTAGACTATGAGATCAAAAGGAACAAAGATGTATACCTGGATGAAAGCGGCAGGGCCTAAGCCCCGACCCGCTGGCGACAAGCCCACCGGACAAGGACCGCTCATGGGTCATGACCCACGCCCCCTCACATCGATCGAGGGAGGAGCCGACCCGACGCATTCCTGATTGGCCCATGAATTGCCATGATTGCCGGCTCGTGGCGCACCCACCGGGGCAACTGACGGGGCATCTCCCCATTATGGGTCATGCGCGTGCACCGAGCTCTAAGATACGGGGGTACGGGCATGCTCCTCCGACCGGCCGGCATGCCCCGCCATGCTCGGAGTAGGGTGGCGAAGCCAACGATGCCTCCGAAGGGTGTGGCGACTGCGCCCGCTTCGCCTCTCGCTCGACAGCGGTGTCCGAGCTCGCGGCGTGCTTCCTAGATGCGGGAACATCGCCGCGCCTCTCCATATCCCGCCCACCACCAACGGACGTGGCCGTAGGCGCACGATGCTCCACCGAGGTCGCGACCACACCCCTGTCTCCGTTATCCTTGGAGGTGCTCGCGTCACCACCCATCTCCGTGGGCTCCTCTAACTCGAGCTCCGCCTCCACATCGCTCCGGTTTTCACTGGCCTGCACCCGCCGTGCGATCTCATTCTCCTTCTCATGCCTCCTCCGGGCCTATTTAAATTTGGATAGGTGTGTGATGGGACGAAAACCCTCTCCCTTACCCTATTTAAATGCAAGATAGGCATGCAATGGGACACGTCCTGACTGATGATATGCTCAGAAGCAGACAGGGTCATCTCGACCTTCTCGTTCGATCCCAACCTTGAGCCATGCCCACAGAATCTCCATCGAGGGGAGGCCAGTGGGTCACCTGAGTCGGTCTCCGGAACGACCCGGACATCTGCCGGGAGGCGGGTTAAGGAGCAGTGAAATGCCACATGAGGGCTATGCCAACCCTGTTACGAACGACGAACCTAGATTTTGCTCGAACGCGCCCGTTAGTGAGCTCACCGAAGCGTGTCACTCGAGCCATCGAGGTAAGTGACGTTAGCTCAGCCCCTCCGGTTGCGGAAACCATCGACGGGGCAACGCATGAAACTAGACCAACCCCTACCGAACCCAACGGGGCTCAGGGGCTCAGGTCACCCGACGCCGACTTGGGAAATCAACAGACCGTGCAGGTCGCGGGTGGGACAAACACGGGCGAACACCCCGATCGGTAGAAACACAGGAGTCTACGGCCCAGGAAAGAGTACCAAGATGCTCAGCCGTCCAACCGACTCACCAGTCGGACATAGGCTCAGGGGCTACACCCACTGGGTGCACTTGCGCGCACCCGCTGGCAAGTCGAAAAATCCCCCAGACGATTCTACCCAAATCGCTCGGGGATCGGGGGCCCCTGTCAGGGTTCATAAACTCAGGGTTCCTAATGGGTCCGCTTCCCGTTGAAAGCTCAACCCAGCAGATGGCATTACAAACGACATGCAACTCCTAGGCCAGCCCAGATACCTAACAACAGGCCAGAAGACCGATCCAGTCTCCGACCGAAAGGCCTACCTAAGGAGGGGATGACGCTCGCTTCGGACTCCGATCCGCTTCTCCAACCGGGAATACACCAAACCTCTGCTTACAGCTCTTCTCCGACCGGTGTGGTTGGAGCCGACTGGGAACAACCGACCGGGGATGCCCGCTCGGTGAGGACCCAAGAATCAAGCAGAGTAGATAAGGCAAAACGTTCAAGTCAACTGCAATACCGAGGACCGTACCCTACATGCCTGCAAGACAGTACCTGCCAGGCCATGCTAGAAGGGTACTTTGCAACCTTTCAAACATGTCAGAACATGAACAGTGTTGTGGGCGCCGACATTTGTCCTACAGTATGGTAGGCACCGATATTTGCCATACCAGAAGAACACAATGGGGCCTGCCACATGCACCTGGGCATCAACAGTATTGTGGGCGCCTTGGGCATCAACAGTATTGTGGTGCCGACAAAACTATCTCATACCCGACGGCGTGAGCAACAAGACCAGAAACACACACACTCTCTCTCTCCTAACTTGTAAGGCCGTCCCCTTCATTTATAAAAGGGATGCGCTTTCTCCTAAAAGGAAAAGATTTATTACCGACCCTCTCTCTGCTAGCTTTAGACATTCTGAGCACTCGAACAGCTCCACGGCTCTAGAACTCTAAAGCTATACAGAGCATATGTTCCAATACTCAGCGCACGTAGGAGCTCCTATCACTCTTGGCCCTTCAGTCCAGAGTCCGACCGGACCTCTAACACCCCCATCTTATTCCCACTCGTTTGTAACCCACTGCAAACTTCGAGCACCTAGGCTCAGGAATAAAGTCACCGACGGACTGAAACTGGACGTAGGGCACGTTGCCTGAACCAGTATAAACCCTGTGTCATTGAGTGCTAGGCCACATCCGATCACAACGTACGGCAAAACTACAAATATTTACGTGTCGGTCACTTTTCGCACCGACATGTTGTGCGTTGCTACTTGCTAGCCTTGCCTCTGACTCCGCATCTAGCCAGGCGGCGGGTGGCGACTGCTCTGCTGCTGCAAATACAGATCGAGTACGACTTTGGACAGTTGGAGTTAGAACTCAGAAGATGTGCAGGTCGTGGAGATGCGGACGTCGCTTGGACTTCGTCGCTCAGGCTCAATCGGGTTCCGGCAGCAGAAGCACATAGGCTAGCCTAGCAGAGTTCGGCCGAATACTGAGGGGTACTAGACTTTGGGCCAAATCTACAGGGTGGTCCATGGCCCACCCTGTCCACCCTATAGCTCCGCCCCTGGCTAGAATGAAACTCGATGGCCTCAGTGGGGGTTTCGGTGGGTTTCATCACCTGGGTACTCGTGCGACACCTGATGAAACTCTGCTCCTCTCTATCCTTATCAATACCTTGCCAACTCAGGGTTTTACTGATGTGTCACAACATTAAATGGAAATAAAATTTCTTTGAAATCTCCATTAATTCTGGCCTTAGTGTTACCTCATGGCCAAACTATGTAACTATAAATCAGCTACCGCTGTTAGCCTATTAAGCTTGACACCGTGATCGATTGATTGGCTACCTCGATCATCTGATCATTTCATTCTTCTTCTTGTTACTAGGTAGTGTGCCATGCGTTGCTATGGGACAACTAAACTTTTATACTAAAAATACACGGATCGCATGATAAGATAACAATAAGTGAAATTAAATACCGACTTAAGTGGTATTTAAATAAAAATCAAAGTTCATGAAATTAACACAGTCACAGAGAGCGCAACGTCATAGGCTCACCAACTCTACCGTATAGACCTTTTCATGCGTTGCAACAGTAACAAATAATGCCCTGATAATTTGAGTATGAACGTGTTGTATTGTTACAAAAAACGATAATACAAGCGTGATGTTCGGAATATCAATATTACAAATTGAATTTTGTGCATGGCTAAAATTCTCAGTGATTGTTTACAATCATCGCAATATGCATTTATAGTATTGTATATTTGTGCATACACACATAAAAGTTCATATCATCATAACAAGATTAATTGATTCTTCAACCTTTTAGAACTAACCATCTCTTTGAATTATCAGTTTGCTTCATATAAGACTTGTATACCAAGGCCACCCTTCTTCATATTTAATGTTTGACTGTTATAAAAAAATGATTCTGTAAGTGTGATGAGAGAGTCATTCCACTCTTGCTATTGGCTATTTTCCACAATTTTATTTACTATGGAAGATGATTCTTATTTTTTTTCCTAAAATAATGGATCATTGAGAAACATTAGCTGTCACAAATAGCCAAGCATGTTACAATATCTTCTAGTACTCCAAAAAAACTTTCACTACTACGCCAATCATTTGCTGAGTGCTTTCCATGCTGAAGTAATAGCAGGTCTGCAAGGTGTCCAAGCGGCGCTGAACTTGGGGGTTGGCAGACTAACCCTAGAGACCAATGCGCTCACACTCCAGCAAGAGTTGGCAGCAGAGGCGTTCTATGCAAAACCTGAAGGAGGGCTAGTGCAAGAACTAAAGTCGCTTGCTTCTGTGAATTTTTTCTTTTTTGTTTGTTTATAGTATAAATTTGAAGCTATTTTTTACATGAACATAAAAGTTGTGACAAAAAATCATACGTGTTGCACGGTATAGGTGGTAAGATAAAACTGAAACTCATGCATGAACAGTGTCATCACGATAGGTCTCCAAACCAAATGCTATTACCATCCACCGGTGAGAAACAGTCAATCACAGAACAATAAGGTCTACTACAAATGGAGAGAATCACTTGAACTAAACAACAGGGAGGGACGAGCTGATTCAAGTATTCAAGACCCGGCCACAAGTCCCAGCATATGAGCAGAGCAGTTTACTATATTGAAAAAAATGAACACATGCTAGATCTGATCTTAGAATGATCCCAAGTTTTAAGTCTGAACAAAATGACAACCGAAAAAGAATCTCAACTAAATAAATCCAATAGATAATCCATTTTTTGTTTCTCCATTTCCTGCTACTTCCCTCATAGATGACAGACAAATGACAAGTTGCATTCTTCTCCTTGGCATGGAAGTTCTAAGATGTCATCCCCATTATTTTAAGCCCTCCCTGTCATTGCTTTCGAAGGTGTTAAAATCATATTATTAAGGAATAAAAACTATGCAGGCAGATCCTAGCTCATGAATACCATTTTCTATACTCTAAAAGAGCAGAAAAAGATGTACTGCAATTTAGCATATGAAGAAGAAAACGTTCGATTTATTTCTTGTGCAGTGATTTGGAAATCACTGACAGTTTCCATGACAATCAAGTTCAGGCTTCAGTTAGGATGTATGGCTGCTGCTACTTAACAAAAATTGGGATTGTTTCATTCAATGCATTGAGCAAAGAGATTATTGGTTGTTCTTGTTAAGCAGTGCAGAAATAACCAACTTCATGTGTTTTCAGAAACACATTCTTTCCCAGCCTATAGCCACCGGAAAGGAACTTATTTAGTCACGGCGTGGAGCATAGAACATCAACGTACCTCCCTTCCAAAGATTGGGTCGAATCCAACCTAGAGCCTTGGAACCCTGCATCTTTTTCTGGATGGGCTTCACTTCGGATGCGCCGGTAGCAACATCAACGATCTCCAATCGATGGACCAAGTCGTATGTGTGGCAGAACCTCCTAAATTATAGGGCCCACATGCACCTGTCACTGTCCGACGACCTTTGACAACTATGCATATGTTCCTGGTAACTTAAGAAGACTGTGGGGTGTCCTCGGGGAACCCCGAATCATCCACGATTTCCGAGCAGGATCACATTACAGAGTCATTGCAGTATTACAACATTTTATTCAAATATATACATCAGAGTAAAGATTAGTGGAAGACTTACAATAACATAGTTTATAAACCATTTGTTTTAAACCATACAACTAAGTTCGATAAATAATACAAACTAAAGTAGTGGGGTGGTATTATAACATATTACAGAACACATAAATAAGTTGCCCTGCCCAAGGGCCACACATTTATTTATCGTCAACGCACTAAACAACAGTCATGCAGCACGATCCAAAACAGATCTGCTCATGAGCCTCACCTGCAACAAGGGTCAACGAACCCTGAGTACAAAAGTACTCAACAAGACTTAACCGAAATAAGAATTAATAGAACATAGGAATGCAGGCTCATGGGATTCAAGGTAGGGCTTTAGCAATAATCAAAGTTCTTTTGCGTAAAAGCTCTTTAACAAAATTCTTTACATCAACATTTAAAACTTCATAAGATCATATACAAAGCTGACACGATCCGTATTGAGATCATGAAACTTCATAACCAGCACCTTCACAAACCATCCTCAAGTTCCAGTTATTTAATACTACGATGATGAACAGAGAAGTGAGTCTCCATAACCGAGGAGCAACGACGATTCGAACCGATTAAACCTAGTTGGGAATTCCAGACCACACGACATATGTAGGTCCCCGACTTACATATATCAACCTACCCTCGGATCCTCTAAAACAAGAACAGGTCCGCGCCACCCGAGAATACAAGATTCCCACCAATCCAAATTTCATTGCCACATGGGTACAAGCTATTCCCTACCCATCTCTCCACTTCCAAGTGCGAGTAGTAGCCATTCTCGTAATAGAATAGCCAAGTTAAGGCTTACCGGAGTATGTGGTTAGTACTACAAAGTCTCACCGCACACAGTTCAACAACGGACGGACCTTAACCGACACAGGCGGAAAGAACCCGCTCACAAGACCTCCATGTCTTGTGGCTCACACACACCGAGTCCGCCCGGTCTAGATTTCTTACTCCACATGCTCATATCACATAATAACATGAGTAACCAAAGTTCCATTTAAAACTTGCAGATGATAGGTAATCAGCTAAGCATAACTAGGCATATACGAATTAAAACTGGTAACAAGGTAGATATGGAAAAACAAGGTTGGTAATGCACCAATTAGGTTTTTACTTAACTCCTAATCACTTAATGCAGTAAAGAAAAGCAAAAGCGAAATCAATTTGTAAAACACAAGGTAGGTTTAAATGCATCCGGGGCTTGCCTTCGTTGACGGAAAAGTCCGGTTCCGGAGTCGTTCCACAATTATCAAACCCGACCTCAATAGGCGGATCAACTTCTTCCACAACTTGATTAACTACCACGTGTTCACCTTCGTTCACTACACGTAGTAACAATGCCATGTTTAACGTGATGCGAAATATAAAATATGATGCTCGATGATGGATGCAAAATTAACAACTTGAATACAACTTTCCTTCACGGTACAGTTACAAGTCAAACTAACTAAACCTTTTTTGTAACACTTAATTCCATTGCCAAGGATCATTATCAATCAATGACCCAAGGACATCACTCAATCAAAAATTCAAACAAAACCTAAATTATTAAAGGTTACTATTTGCTTTTACGAATTAATTAATTAATTAAGAATTATGAAATAAATCAACTTGTTCCAATTGAGTCCAAAATTTTTGTAAATGTTCATCTCATGATAACTAAGTGGCAAAACAAGTTTCATAATTTTTAGATAAAGAAATAAGACTACAAAAATCATGGAAAATCATTTATTAATTAATTGAGCAATTTTTATCATATTCAAAAAGTACTAAAAATCAACATTTCATATTTTTACTAAATAATATACATCACAGAGAAGTCACACAAAAATTTTCATAATTTTTGGAGCTCTACATAAATCTACACAAAAATAACAAAAACTCATACTATTCATCCATTTCTGAAAATAGAAAAATTCATTTTGAACTCACGGTCACTGACATCGGGTCCCACCTGTCATCCCTAACCTTCCGCGTTTGACCACGACGACGACGCGCTGACCGGCGAAAACTCGCCACCGGTGAGACCAACGGCGACAGCGAGAGTACCAACACACTCCCCTCATCACCCCGCATCGATTGAGTGTACTATCGAGACTAATTGCAGCGGTATAACAAGCTTGCCGACGGCCATGGCGGACACGACCGCACGGCGGCGCTACGCCGGCGATAGAAGACCGGTAACGGTGAAACAAACCACTCGGGAAGAACCAGGAGCTCACCCCGATCACGTTGAAGGCGATGGACGAGTCGGAGGAACAAAGGAGAGGCGGGTCGACGGTCACTGCAATCACGGCGGTGCTAACCACGTCGGTGACGGCGTTCAGGCGACTACGATGGTCAAAAGGATCAAATAACCGGTCATAGAGCAACACGGGATCAAGGCGAAGCTGGTGACACGCTGAGCAAGGACAAAGACCCACCGTGGAGCTCCAGCCACGGTGACGCGCACACCACGGTGAGGTTGCCGACCGTAGGGAAGAAAGGCAAAGAACGGCGGTTCCAGCGTAATCAAGCAACAAGGACTAGAGGACTGGAGGACTGGTTTCGCAAGGAACTAGTGAAGCTGTGGCAAGCTTAGCCGAGGCTGGTTTGCGCTGAGGAGGAGAGGCGAGCTCGACGGAGCAGCGGCGGCGACATTGGGAAAACAGAGCAAAGAGAACGGCGAAGACGACGGCGAAGTAGGTCTTATAACGCAGCTTAGAAGCGCAAGGAAGCCACATAGGAGTCTTTCCCGCGCCAGCGCGAAGCCAAGGGCGGCCACAAGCGCGACTGGAAGCCAGGAGAAGGTCGTCGACAATGTAGCTTAAGCGGCGAGCACTGTTCAACTTAATTACAGAATTGCCATTCGTCTAAATTTTTAAATTACTCCCAAATTTGTCTAACAACTCAAAAATCTCAAAAAATAAAAGTTGTTCAAAATTCAAAGCTCTACAACTTTGCTTTTATAACCACCTCCTAATTCGGTCTACATTTTGAAATGCCAATTTGAATTCAAATAGGGAACATTTAAAGAATTTCGCCTTTTCAAATTGCTTCAAATTTTTCATAACAACTTTGAAAACTCCAAAAACAAACTTTGTACAACTCGACAAGCTCTACATTTTTGCTTTAAGGCTCAACCCCAAAATGTGCTTCAATTTTGAATTAGGTTTTATAGGGTAAAACAAATCGCTGGAAATCTGGGTTTTCGGAATTTCAAATCCAAACAAAACTTTGAACTTGATCCAAACCATACAAGGCAACACATATAACACAATTGTAAACTTGTTTTAATGTATGCATATCAAAGTTTTCGCTAATACAAAATGAGATACAATGCATATGATGACATGTCCTGTTTTAGTATTTAAAACACCCGGGGTGTTACAGTATGGATCCCCATACAATGGCTCAGACATGTAGATTTTGTTCTCCTTGTACTTAGATACACTTGTTCCATTGAAGCTTTCATTGAAATGTTTAGACACGAACAGTGTTTGATCACCGATGTCCCTCATCCTGGACCACTCCGGCGTACGGTCGTGGAGGTTGCACTTGTAGATCGCGCTGCTGTAGGTGAAGCTCTATGTCTCATGGAACATGCTCACCATGGCACCCACAATGTGCAGCTCACCGTTTGATTCCATGTAGCTGCGGTGGTAGAGCCCCGCAGGTGGTGACAGCGATGGCAGCAGCATCGCGGTTGGAGTAGCGTCGGCGGCGTTGCTGTTGTAGACAGAGATTTCTCTAGTGTAGTTGATCGCCAAAAACTTGTCTTGTCAGTGGACGATGGATCCCACGGAGAACTCTAGTTTGGTGTCGAGCAGCGTCCATACGCTGTCAACTCCAACCCGGCAGAACGCGACCTCCGTGGAGCATCCAAGCATGGCCATGGCCACGCACTCGTAGCCGGCGGCGTCAGGCGGCGCCGAGAGCATGATCTCATGGAAGAACACGTCCCTCATGTCTTCTAGCTTGAAGGCTCTACCTGCGGCATCCGCGTCCCCGTAGCCGTTGGTGGGATAGAGGACCCACCGGCCGTGGACCCTAGACACGTGTTCCGATGAGGACGCCTCCGCGACGTGTTCGCCTGCTGGCGGGAGCTCAACGCGGGGGGCACGGGCACCGGCGAATGGATTCAGCAGCATCACGGATGCTGCCTCGTCCATGAGCGCTAGCCACCCACACGAGGAGCCGCACGCCACCTTGCCGCGCACGTTGGGCAACGTCTTGGACAAGACCTTCTCCGGGACGCAGTAGAAGCCGACGCGGTCCGAGTCAGGCTCGAACGGGAGCAGCAGGAGCGGCCCGAAGGTTGCGAACGGGATGGCGGCGCGCCATGGGGAGCAAGCGGATAGGAAGGACGCCGCGTCATGGCCTGACGCGAGACGCTGCCCGATGGATTCGAGGAGATCCTCTGGCAGGCCGGATCTCCGGTCAGGGAGAAGTGACCTTGTCTTGGGATTGGAAGGCTGAGCCATGGAAGACAGATGACATCAACTATGTTTCACGCAAGAAACAGCAAGCGAGGACGATGGAACACGTGAGCGTGAAACCAAATGAAAGGAGGAAAAAGTTATCCCTTTTGCAAATGCAATGAGAAGAAGTAATTAAATGTAGGAAGATTTGGCAATGTTCTCAGAAATGCAAAGAGGTGCCTTTTGTCTTAATTCTTTTTTCCTTCTGTGTTAATTCTCTTTTCTTTTGCTCGTTGCCATGTATGCTGGTGCATGCAAACATGCAATGTCTATATGGATAGCACAATAATTTTCTACTTCATCTTTTGCCGTGATTCCTCTATCACATGACAGACAATATTCAATTAAGGAGAATGGCACGATCAATCTGTAATTAAGATGTCGGAGATTGTAAGCGTGGACAGACGAGACGAACCGAAACAAATGTCGCACAAAAAAAAACTACGCTTTGTTCTTTTTAGTTATATGAGATTCTATCATCATGCATCATGCATGGAATGTACGCGTGGCGCCGCGAGACTCTGCATGCAAGCAGGGACGCGCCACGACCGCGCGCAACGTGGCGGGCTTGCCGTGTCCGCGAATGAAGCTGCAGTGCAGGTAGGCATCATGCATTATTCATGCAGGAAGCAGGATGCGTATCTAGAAGGCGTTGATTCGATCGGCTTTCTTTTAAATCTGGTCGCGACCTGCTGTGGCATGGTTGGTCCTTACACGCTGCATCTGTAGTTCTCTACTGCTGTATGCCTGCACATAGACCTGCTGCCGTGGTTGGTACGTCGTACTGCATGCTACCAACAACTGTGATGAACCGGTCATAGTCGTATTCGTAGGCTCGTAGGTCGTAGCAGCATCACGTACGCGTGAAGAGACTGCTCCTGCCTTTTGCGAGATGCATGACGACAACCACGAACACGTAGCGCTTTTTGCACGCATGGCATGTTGGGGTTAGACTAGATTAATATAAAAGATGCAAGTTTCCCTTTGTTCAAGCATGGATATAATAGATGACCTTATAAGAAATAAAAAAGAAAAACATTTCGTTAATTTTCCTTCCAAAAGAAACTTCGTTTATCCGTTCTCTTCCAATCGCCGGCTCGCTCGGTGGCTCGCCTCTCCCTGACAACCTCCCTCCCAGCGATTTCATTGGCGCGGCCAGAGGAGAAAATTAGAGGACATTCGCCGTTAAGTCATTTTTTTCTCATTTCTGACGGTATCAATGAGGTGGTGACAATTTTAGCGCATTTCAATTCATTTGGAGGAACTGAAATGTACTTAGTAAACTAGTCTATTTGGCTTGAAATTTACATTCTATCACTTTTCAAAGTTTGTATATAGCCTATCTCAAATTCATAGGGTGAGAGATGAAATTGATTCTATAGATCACCATGCTATGTTTCTACCTTGAAACTTATAACACGCTCTTCAACTCGCTCCTCTACGGTAGAAATGCAACACATATCTCTCTCTCTTGTATAGCCAGCAATAATATATAAATATAATACATATATATAACCATATTAGCTTAATTAATATGTGTCTAAATTATTATTAGTAAAATAAATTCAATTAAGGATCCAACGGGGCCTAAGGTTTTTCTAGTATCTCTATCTCAACATCTAATTTAGCGCTCGTGAAAAGACGCGGAAAATATTTTTGTCAGCCCTGTTAATTATCTTTGGATCTTCGTAATTCATATGTTTATCGAGGGAAAGCAGTTTGTTTGGTTTTGGATGCGACAATTTTAATCTATTCCGCTGCAAGGTCTGAATTCTTAGCACTATTTTGGTGGTAAATAGTTATAAGTCCACGTTTCTTAAGGCTTTCCTAGCTAACTTTTTAAAGTTGATATTAGATGTCGTTTCTTAAGGTTTTCGTGGCTGATCTTTTTTTAAGTTGATTAACATTAGATCTTGTTGTCAGTTGTGGCAAGTGTTTTTTACGATATTCAAAGCTTTTTGTATGATGACTTGATGAGAGTGTTTGTAGACAAAGCAGCAGTATGATTTTCAGACTCGAGTATAAGTATCAACCAGTTCTGTTTCGTCTCTTTCGTATACTCTTGTATTTCTCCTTTTAGGTTAAATTATCCTTCTTTATATTACTACTGTTTCTCTCTTATATGAATATTATACGAGGCACTCTTTTCAAGTATTTTTATTAATATAAAACACGCTTCCTTTGACCCGCTTAATTTGGAGACAGAGCTAATCAGAATAGTGTTCCGGTGGCACATGAGCTATCTCTGTGTCTCCTACAGCATTAGCTATAGGCTGCTGGCCGGACGCTGGTAGGTGCACGCGTCGTTTGTGCGGCCAGCTCGTCGACGCCTCGCTCGCCCACTTGCCGGGCCCTGGGCGCTGATCATCGCCATCCGCAGCCGTGTGGAACGAACCAATAATTGGCGCGAGGGATCGGATCGGATCGGATACACGGATCACAACACAGGTGTGTGTCGTCCTTGATAGTGCGTGTCGACGCTATAGGTCTAGGGCTTACTATCGCAACATGACAAACACCTTCACGCATGTGGGCGCACCCCTTCTAATTGAGGACATTTTGATCTCACATGTATGACCTTCTGTGTCGTATTGCTGCACTTGCATGGGCAGGATGAACCGTGTAAAAAAAAAAGCCTTTTTTCGTCGTCTGAACATCGTTATGTATATCAGTAATGCTTGGAACATGGCGTCTCTTTCCGTCGTTCGCCGTATCCACCGTTAACTTGTCAAGGACCGAAACGAGTTGATGCGCATGACTCGCTCATTCTTCACGGCAAGGGCTCGCTCGTTGCGTCGCTTCCTCCCCCTATCCCTGTGTCGCCATGCTCACCAACCTTCCCCTTTTTTCCCCTTGCTCCCTACACCGCTGCGTCAATCCACATGCCTTCCTTCCCGCCGTGCTCATCCACCTTTGTCGGGTATCGATATTAGGGATACCCAAAGCAAGGCAGTTAAAAACGCTAACTTTCCCGGAAGGCTCGAGACGTATTAAAAGATCACGCCCGACCCAAGGCCGCGGGCTCGTCTCGCCCGACCTCGAGGCCGCGAGCTCCATCTCGCCCGACCCCTTGGGTGCGAGCTCCGCCTCGTCCGACCCCTTGAGTGCGGGCTCCGTCTCGCCCGACCCCAAGGACGCGGTTTCTGTCTCGCCCGACCTTGAGCACGCGGGCTTCGTCTCGTCCGACGGGGACCCATACCGCCGCCAACCACTCCAGGTCCAAGCGTATGGGCCTGGATCAAAACTCCGACGCCAGGGAAGAGGCTGACACGCCTCGATGTAACCCATGGCCATGACGGGCCATACTTGGGGATTCACATCAAGAACAGTGTCGGACGTGCCGATGCTGTTCTGCCTAACCCTCGTACGGACGCTGACAGGCGTGTCAGTTCACCACAACGTCCGATTGGGATGGAGTGGAACGCCATGACTGGCAGATGACGCTTGCGCATGGCGCCAGTGATTTTCCGCATGCTAAACATGTTCATGAGTTAGACTAGTTGTGTTGTTCCTAAAAGGAAAAATAGTCATTTTGGTCCCTGAAATATTACTCGAGGGCTCAGTTTCATCCATAAACTTTTAAAACGGTCGTTTTAGTCCTCAAACTCTACTATTAGGATCAGTTTCATCTAGAACTATGAAGATGATCATTTCAGTCCTCAAACTTTGCATTTTGGGCTCAATTTCATCCTAGAACTATAAAGATGACCATTTTAGTCTTCAAACTTTGCGTTTTCGGTCTTTAAACTTTTATTTTCAAACTCAACTTTGTCTATCGTTCTATGTGGAACACTATGTTATTGCACCTGGTCGGCTTCAACACCACCAGCAATTGGAGATAAAAAAATAATATTCCTCCAAAAACACTTTAGTGCTTATTTGTAAGTGCATCTAGCCCTTTAGTTGGTTTTGAAATATGAATACAAATGTTGAAAGTGTGCCATCCGATTTGGTAGTTGGGACGACGCTAGGGACAATAGTACCTAACGATGACTGTCCATCTCAAATCGCTAGTGGTGCCGGACAAAGGACGAAGTTGTGACAAAATGCATTTTGATAATTCATAGATGAAATTGTGCCTAAAATATAAAAGTTTTCTTTTTGATAGACAAAATTGAGTTAAAAATAAAAGTTTAAAGATCAAAATGCACTCTAGTAGTTTATGGATGAAATTGAGCCCAAAATGCACAGTTTGAGGACTAAAACGATCATCTTCATAGTTCTGGGATAAAATTGAGCCTAAAAATAGAGTTTGATGACTAGAATGGCCGTTTTTTAAAGTTTAGGGATGAAACTGAGTCTCGAGTAATAATTTAGGGACCAAAACGGTTGTTTTGCCTTCCAAAAATACACAAACTTTGACTTTTCAAAAGATGAAATGCACTTTGCACTTTTGAATCAATGTTTTTGGATAAACGTAGTACTCCCTCCGTATAACAAAAAACGACGTCCTGGCCCCTATACGCAAGATTGTAAAGAACGACGTTCTGGTCCCAACGACGCTAATCTGGACGCTAATGCTCCTGCCCCTTCGATGCATGCAACGCGCATTGATGATAGGACCGGTCCACGCCGTAGCCAATTCTCCTCGATTCCCATCCTCGCCGTGGCCGCTCGCCTATCGCCCTCGCTGCTCTCCACTCTCGTTTTATTAAGCCATCGTCGCACTTCGTCTCGCTTTCGCCATGGATCCAGCTACGCCGCCGCTTTAGTCGCCTCAAATCTCACATCTTGACTCGCCATGGATCCAAAGATCGGCGGACTTTCGGAGGAGTTGGCGCCGGACTCATGGAGATGGCAAAGGAAGTCGTCATTGAGGAGGACTCTGGCGACGTGGAGCGGACTCAAAGTCCTTCGTCTTGGACTCGCAGATCGCAGCACGGACCACACGCCGAGTTGCAGAGCTCACGCCGACTCGAAGATGGTGCCGATTCTTTGCCACCGGGCGCTTTTTTTATCGCGGTAGCATCATCTCGTCCATGAGGACCGCGCTATGGAACCGTCGATCAAGACTATAACATAACACAACGTACAAACGACACTTTTTATAGTGGACAAAGGGTACCTTTCCCCGACAGATAACCTCTCGCGAAAGGTTTTGTCGACGCTTTAGAAACAATCGCTATAAGCGCGTAAAAAACTTTCGTCGATGTTAAAGGAATCATTTTTGTGTTGCCAAATGGTGGACCCACGCCGAAACCCTTTGTCGACAGCTTAACCCTTTGCCGACAGTTAAGACCTCGCCGACAGTTTAAACCTTTCCCGACAGGTTTGTGTGTTGGCAAACCATTTTCAAGGTATTTTGTGAATCATGCCCCATCCAACAACTAAACTATCGGCAAAATTGTACTGCGAGACAGATATAAATACAATTTGAATAATTTGACAAATCCACCGATATTCATATAGAAGGAAAATCTCAATTCTTAGGAGCTAGATAGAGTTGATTCATTTTCGAAAATAGTGTTCTCATCAGTCTGCAAAAACATGACATAGACGTTCGAACTTGAGACGACTAACAAAAAAGCCGAGTAATATTTAATAGGCCACATATTTCCCGGAGGACCATCCATGAGAATGCTCTAAGTCAGCCCCTTGCCCTTCTTAACCAAGCTTCTTCATGTAGAACTCAAGCTCTTTACCCTCAAGGATGTACCTGCTATAAAAAAAAGAAAAGTGTATTGTAAGGAGCTGCCTGCAATATAAGATATAAGTGAAAATAAGGGACAACTTCCATTCTACTTGAAGCCTAGAAGGATAAATTTGTGACAGCTACCAACATATCTAAAATGTCTAGACTCACAGTGATTGTAACATAAAGAGTATAAACAAACATTAAGATTTAAGCTACAAAAGTTAAATGGTACACAAACAGATAAGCTACTCTAACAAAAACAAAGAAAGTCTGGTGGAAGTCCATTATTTCTTACCCATCAGCTCGGCCACACTGTCCAGGGCGGGAAGAAATGCACGCCAACAAGCTTCCACTGCCAAATTGCAAGGCACAGGAGTAGACAATATAAACATACAAGAATGAGGTGAGTCAGTTGTCTTTAAAAGAGAGAACAAAAAGAGCTGATATTTTCTTCCTACCGATGTCAACTCCATAGTGAGTGAGGTACCACTGCTTGAATGGGGCAGCATCAACTTGCACAATGGTTTGAGTCCTCACAAGCTCATTGTTTGATGCATTGTAGACCACGTATCCAGGCGAAGATTCCCATTACTGATACAAAAACTTACGTGAGAACTCATATAAGAATACAAAATACAAAAAGAGATATCAAATGCAAGCTACAGGACTATTGAGTTCTTTGTTTCCAAACCTGTTTTGAAGCTGCAAGCTAGGGATGACAGAGGTGATGCACAACTCCATCAGATCCTCTTCATTGTCTTCCAGGCATGTCCAGAAGCTTTCAAACTTCTCAGGTTGGGTGCTAATAGAAGGGGTTACCATCTGAATTGCAGTGCATGTCAAAAAGGAGAAATTTCAGTAGCAGCTAGCCATCCCAAGTAGCAGTAGCAGCAAGCAACAAGTAATATAACAAGACGACAAAAAATTGGAGCTGCATAACAAATCAAGGATCTAGAGTTCTAGACAAAGTAAGTGGAGAGTATAATAGGATGCAGGAGTCTGCACACATTCTAAACTTATATACTATGTCAACATGAAAAATATCATTTCGTAATAAACAACTAAATGATTAATCAATAGTACCTAGTAGCACCCTCAAATGCCGCAAACAGGAAATCTTAGAAGAGAAGCGTACCAATACACTGTAAATGGAAAAACAAAAAATATGAAATTAAGCTAATTAAGCAGCACCTACTAAACCCGGTCTAATTAGCATAGAGCAGAGGCCTTGCGCTTATAAATCACAAACAGGAAAATCAGAAAACAAATTAATTAGCATCGGCAGCTCTAGCAACTTTCCAACTATTCCAACGAGAGCAGCTCTAGCAGATTAATCAATAGCAGCAAAGCAGAAGCAACAGAAATGTTCAGAAACTGCATTTGCTGCTGCTGATCAGTAGCAGCCCAATAAGCAGCAGCAACTAAAAGACAACCCAGGAAAAAAGACAATTAGTTTGGGGTCCTTAAAAAGCAAAATACAAACGCACATAACTGCCACATCAAAATATTTAAGCCAAAAAACCCAAAATAAAGCCCAGAAAAGCACACAACCACACAAAACCTCACACCTATTTCATGTTTCTACATTTTTCTGTACGTGTGTGGTTTTGGATTGCTTGGTTTCTGCTCTTATTCATAGTGTGCGTGTGCAATTAGTTTAATTCACCATCAGCTAGCTCTCTGTACTGCTGAACTGAGATGAGATTTGCTGACCTTGACTGTGCTACTTTGGCATATATGTATATGCTTTCTTCTGTGTTAATTTAGCAGTATATGCACCAGTGGTGAATTAACACCTTTTTGGTTGATGCTAGAATTCTGAGCAGTAGTTTACTTTCTCAATGATTTCTTTATAGCGTCATCATCTGCAAATACTTTAGAACAATATATCTCTGAATAACCTAGCAGACATGAATGGGACAGGAAAAGTTTACTCATTGATGTAAATTTCCTATCAAGGGCTACTTTCAGCTATAAATAATTGAACAAATAAAAAGGAGCTGACAGTTCAGTTAAAATTTATCACGCAAAACATTCTTTGATTTTAAGACTGAACAACGATCATGATTTCAAGCAGTGAAACCAATTAATCTCGTAACAGTGACTCGATTCATCGTCAACTAAGAAATGACAATACAATTAACTCCAATAAAAAGGAGGACTGCAAATGAAAGTTTTAGATCACACAGTTTCACAAGTTGCGGCACAAAGCAGAATCACATCCTATAGAGACCAAGAATAACAGGGAATAACTGACCAAACAACCTAAATAGATAACCTCTTCATCTCCCCCAATTTAATATAATATAAAAAATCACAGGAACTTGAATATCACAAAGCACCCAAAGAGATCCGACTCCACACTCCCTTTTTTTACAATCGTGAGCACAACAAAATAGGAGAAAAAACATTAGAATACCATTGCATCTACATGAACACGTCAAACCCTAACACTAATTTTAGTACAAAACAACCTGCATCTAAGCATGTAGCTCACACAAAAAAATCAAATCACATAGCAGAGATCTGACGAGTCGATCGAAGACCACATACCTGCATATTGAAGCTTCGAACATCAATTGGAATCAGCAAATGTGAGCACACGTGGGTAGTACTATGCCTGTAAAGGGGAAATGGAGAACGACCCATTCAAATAACATCAAAGATTCAAGAAAGCGAAGCAACCGAAAACCCCAGTGCCAATCCGACCTCCGCTGTCGGCGACAGCAGCACGCCGAACGCCTGCGTGCTGCGCGCTCCGCGCCGTCCGGGCGGGCTGCGGCGTAGCCTCGCGCCGCCACGCCGACCAGCGAAGCGCCGCAAACTCGACGGCGAAAACATGGATCTGGCGTGACGACGGCGGCGGGGTTCACTAGCGCCAATCGCAACGACGACGAGGAGCCACTGTACGGGCGGCTCGTGGCGATGGTGCTGCATGGCGGAAGCCGGCCACGGGGGGGCACGACGCTTGTTGCCAAGCCGCATGGCCGGCGAACGCTCCCGCGTGTTGCGTGCTGCAGTTGGTGCGCGCGGGGGCTCTTTAGGTTTTGCGGCACGCCGGGGGTCGTCCGGAGGCACAGCAGCGGCGGAGCCACTGGAGAGGGCACATCGCCGACGCAGAAGGGAAGGGGGCGCGCGAGTTGGAGCGACGCGAGAGAGCGGCGGAGGAACGGAGGAGACGAGTGGGGAGAGGGGGAGTATATTCTCAAGGTTTTTTCGCTTCACCGCCACTCACTGCATTTCGCACGACACTTGAGTAGTTGGCTTTCTTAATCTACGACACTTATTGTGTCTATAAATGTTTGCCGGCAGTTTTAGTGTCCCAAAGCAATGCCGACAGTTGATTTGTAGTCATACAACATTATTGCCGACAGATTATATGACATTAAAAGGTTGTACAATTACCAACAGATAATGTGTAGTTGAAACCATCCCTTTGCCAACACATAACTGTAGGCAATTGTGTGTCATGGTGTAGTGCTCGCGGTTCTGGCCATGCTCTCGCTGTGGTCTCGTGCACGCGGACTACTTAATCGACGCCATTGTTGGCTGAGGGATGTTGGACTACTTTTCTTGCAATTTCTTGCCTAGAAAGGATCCAAAGCAACTAACATTACAAGGACTTGTTACAAGAATGTCACTACTCCATGCAAACTAGCATCGATCCATCTAACTAGCATCGTTCTAACTGTTTGATGCAGCAAGAGTAGCCTCGGCTTCATGTAGCAAAGATGGTTCACAAGGGATAGAAGTTGGCAGCCGATCTTCACGTTCTAGTGTATCTTTTTTCATGTGAGGAATCTTGAAATTGTTGCATCCTTTCACCTTCATAGCTTCAATATAAACACTTTATAGTGTTACAAACATTCTATAAACGAGAGGGTGCACAAAGGCGCCATGCAACCTCCTCCTCGCTCCCAGCCGAAAATAGCGAATAGTACGCGCGCCATGCATCTCCACGGCAGAAACAGTGCCATGCAAAAATCATCCATTGCCATGCAAAATGAAGCAAAACTGTGGGCGCTAGGAATCGAACTCGGCTCACCAGCCTTACACCTCGATACGCTAACCGGTTGATCTAGGAAACTTTCTCGTATGGAACCCACACGAAGCAGTATTTAATAAGGACAAACAGAAAAAAAAAATCTACCCTAATTAATCAGCTAAATGCTATTCTAAACGTCATTTTTTTCCTATTTGGAGGGAGTACGTGAGCAAAAAGGCTGCGGTGCAGAATATTATTGCCTCGGAGAATATCAACCAGATTATATTCGAAGTGTTCGAGAACGGACGGATGGAGTAGCTGTGATTTTATCTCAAAAAATCAAAGGAAAAAGGGAATACTACTCCAGTGATTTGCGAGTGGGGTCGGACGTCGGAGTGGATGAGGTGAGAATGTCAATGATTGGGGAAGGTGGGCGCTGTCGGGGCCGCGAGGGGCAGGCAGGCGCGCGTGGGGGCTCCCTTGGTGCGGTCCGACCTGGCGCGCGGCGGGGCCGACGAGGCGGGCGCGTGCACGTGACCCCGGCCCTGGTCCCTCCCGCTTTCCCGTCCCGCTCCACGTGACGCTGTCTGCCCGAGCCTTGTAGGTGTACTACTACGTACTGCTGCTTGCGGCTCGAGCTCAGTAACGCCCGGCTCAGGCTCACCTCTCACGCGTGGCTCGTACTACGTACTGTATGGTCAGGTTCGTTTCTTCTATAATCTATTTTTTTCAGCTTATATTTTTAGCTTAAAATAGTGTTTTTTTTTCACAAACAAATCAGTTAAAACATAACAGTATTTTTGGACTTTCAGCGAAGCCAACGGGGCCTACGACGGTATGAGTACCTCATGGCAGGACCGCAGCAGGCTGCACGCATGGGATTGTTCCTCTCTCTCTCTCTTAATTTGTGTCAAAAGATAAAAGTGAAATACTACTCCACCTACGGTCCTGCTACCAGCTGAGCGAGCAATCAATCATCGAAAGTGGGCCGTGCCTCGACCCAATCATGAACTCATTCCGGGTTCATGATTGAGTCGATGATGACGACGGCAGCAAACAGGGGTAACAGACCATCTACGGCCAGTACAGTACAGTGCAAAAAGAAAAAGGAAAAGCAGGCACGGTCGAGTACTCGAGCCCCCTCCGGCATCGCATCACACCGCTCACCGCTGCACATAGACGTCGGCCATCGAAACAGCAACAGCTGCAGCGTGGGTGGGGGTTGGGGGGTGGGGGGTGGGGCAGGGGCAGCTGCAGCTGCAGCGCCGGGCGGCGCAGACAATCAGGGAGGGGTGCTACTGCCGGTTGCGCGCGAGGGGACAGAGCGATCGCTTCCGAGGCCGCGCGGCGTCGGCATGCGTCCGGGGCTCCGGGCACACCTAACGTTGAGAACGGACGGGAAAAAATCCCGTTACGACCCGTTCCGTTTTCTACTTTCTTTTGTCCGTTTTCGTATTTGTGAGATTCCGTTTCCGTATGGAAAAGGAAAAGAGTTTTCCGTCTGTTTTCGCGAGATCCCGTTTTTATCCAGAATTAACCTGTATTTATTCCGTTTTTCATCCCATTTTCAATCTATTTGAGATATGTCTAGAAATTGATATGTTTATAAATCTACTAATTATAAATTATGCATGTTAACATGTTAACACATGGTATACTAGTGAATATTGGACCGATAATTTCGTACGTGTATATTATTTTATGACTTTGTTCATGTATACTCAAGCATATTTGATCATGTTATTCTAACTTATTTTTTCGGCTCTCCGTCCGTATTTATCTGTTTCCGTATTTCCGTATATCTTCATCCGTTTTTAATTCCGTTTTTTTCTCGAACCCGATCCCGTTTCCGCTAAAATATAGAAACAAAAATGGAAAATGAGTTTTCCCATCTGTTTCCGGCCGTTTTCGTCCCTAGGCACACCTCATAATTGCCCCCAAAAACTCACGGCCCAATCACGTCTGCCGTGCCGTGCGTCCCAATCCGCATTCATGTCACAGCAGCACTCCTCACTCACTTGCGTGGCATGACAGCACCATTCACTGCTGAGCAAAATTCGCCGCCTCTCTTTGTTTGTTTCCCCGTGGATTTTCGGGGCCTGATCTTCCTCCAAGTGCGCCATGCTACTGTACTGTGTACTCTCATGTGATTAAGGCCATATTTGATTATTTGACTTGTTTCCATTTTCCAACGGTGGGCTCTCAGAAAGAAAAGGTCCAGGGAATGTACGGTAGATAATATCTTTGACAAGATTTATTATTATCTAATAATAGTAGAACATTTGGCATGCAGGAGCAAAGACTGAGTTTCTTCTCCGTGTGTTTCTTTCATGCATGTGGTGGAGGAAGGACGAGGAGCAACAGTAGCCGCCACAGCATATCGTCCAGCAGCGCCGGGATCCTGGCGGCACCCATGACCCGGTATGCGGCACTGCGGGAGGAACACGGATCGCCATCGCGAAGGCATCGCTGATCCATCCATCCTCCCCCGAGCCGGAGCCAGGCGGACAAGTCAAAAGAGGCGCCAGAGCGCCACCGCTACGTGCCTCGACCCCCACGGGCACGGCCACGCTCAGCTGATGATTGGGCTGCGCCGGCGAGGGTGACGCGCCTGCCAACACCTCATCATCACAATCTTGACCTTTCCTTCCTCCCCACCACCCCCACAAAGTATCCCCGGTGTGCGTCCTCTTTAAAAGCAAGACCCTCCCCTTCCTCCTCACTGCCACACCACACCACACCACACCGAGCTCCATCGATTATATTCATCGATCCACCGTTTACCTCTCTCTCTCTCTCTCTCTCTCTAGACTGCAACTAGAAAAAAGGCGGTTTCGTCGAGAAGGGAACCAAGTTCAAAGTGACAACCATCGTCAATGGAGATGGCGGTTAATGCGAGAGGCGAGGAGCAGTACGGGAACGACAACCATCTCGGGCTTGGGCTAAGCCTCAGCCTCGGCATCGCCGCCGCGGCTCCGGCCGAGGTCGAGCCGCCGCCACCGCGGCAGCAGCAGCAGCAGCAGCGAGCTATCAGCGTCGCGCCCATCTCCTCCCTCCTCCCCGGGTCGCAGTGGTGGAACGGCCCCGCCGGTTCTGGTCCTGACAGAGATACTGCGCACATGCATGCAGGGATGATGATGGATCCATCTCTGGAGAGGAAGCATCAGCAGCCGCAGCCGCAGGCGACCACGTGCCACAGCCATGAGATGCCGTTCCTGCGGCTGCGGGGGATCGACGTGAACCGGGCCCCGGCCGGGGAGACCCGGACCCGGAGGGGCAGCTGCAGCGAGGACGAGGAGCCCGGCGCGTCGTCGCCAAACAGCACGCTCTCCAGCCTCAGCGGGAAGCGCGCCGCGCCGGCGAGGAGTAGCGGAGAAGTGGACCGAGAGGCCGACGGCCACACCCCGAGAGCCGGAGGCGGCGGCAGCGACGACGAGGACTCCGGCGGCGCCGGCAGTGGGTCGCGCAAGAAGCTCCGCCTCTCCAAGGACCAGGCCGCCGTCCTCGAGGACAACTTCAAGGAGCACAACACCCTCAACCCCGTACGTTCATAATCAATCACTCGAGGAGTATATATATCCAAAAAAAACATCGATCACCTTCAAACTCGAGGAAATCTAATAATCGTTTCTTTTTCTGACTTTGATCAGAAGCAGAAGGCGGCGCTGGCGAAGCAGCTGAACCTGAAGCCACGTCAGGTCGAGGTCTGGTTCCAGAACCGCAGAGCCAGGTAATTAAACAAAACAACCCCTTGATAATTTATAATAATTAACCTGGTAATTTCATCTCTTTAATTTAATCGTCATCCCATTCATTAATAATGGCTAATGATAATAATAAAATTATTGCTCATTCAGGACGAAGCTGAAGCAGACGGAGGTGGACTGCGAGTTCCTGAAGCGCTGCTGCGAGACGCTGACGGAGGAGAACCGGCGGCTGCAGCGGGAGGTGGCGGAGCTGCGCGCGCTCAAGCTCGTCGCGCCGCACCACTACGCGCGCATGCCGCCGCCCACCACGCTCACCATGTGCCCCTCCTGCGAGCGCCTCGCCTCCGCCGCGTCCGCCGACGAGGCGGCGGGCCGTACCACCGCCCCCACAGGGCCCTGGGGCCCGCTCCCCGTGCGGCCCGTGTTCGTCGCCGACGGCCCGGCCCGGAGGTCATGATCGACAGACAATATGGCATGAGATGGATGCGCTTGCTAATTGCTACTGCTAGCTAAGTAGCTAGTGCTAATTAGGGTTGGATCTCTCTTTTTGCACTTTATTATACCTGCAGCTTAGTATTAGTTTTTATTAATCTTTGTTTTCTTTGCTGAAAATAGATAACGATGTCTTGTGTCTTGTATTCATAAGTCATAACTCATAAGTGATGCAATGGTCTTCTACTTTGCATATATACGATACGATGTGGTTGTTGGCATGTGTTGCTTGTTTGTGATGCTTGTTCAGAGTGCAACCACATTGCCTAAACATGACTTTCCAGTCCTGCAACCACTCTGAATAATTACAACATGTGCTTAATCATTGGATTTGTGCAATTGTTATGTTGTAAGCTTTTTTCAGAGGGATTCTAAGTCAGCAGATCTTTTTCCCTCTCGCTGTACCAAAGTCTGAAGTTTCTGACGTTGATATTCGAGTCCGAAGACGAAACCGCCCTGCTTTTCCTCCCCGTGTTCCTATCGTTGAAGCATTCTTCCCGAAGTAGTGTACTAGTAGCAGCTCTGTGGAAAAAAAAATAGAGGAACCCAACAAGAACGGAGGTGAAAGAAAGGTTGGCGTCATGTCATCCTCCAGACCAGACCACAAGAACCGAAGAACGTGATCGAGGGTGCCTCTCGCATTCCTTGGCTGTCTCTGCTGGTCACCACGCACGCAGCACGGCAGGATTCACATGTGCCGCTGAATAAACCGGCAGCCAAGGGAGTTGCGCCGTCTGAAATGGGCGGGCACCAGGCAGCCCAAGCTTTTCTGCAACTTCCGGTCAAATTCCAGCGAGCCGAGTATACTGCGGCGAAATATCCTGTCGAACGAATCTCACTGAAAACAACGTATAATGAGGTCACTGAATTGAATTCTAAATTTCAACAGGGGGAAAAAAAGAGATCCATGGATATCCCTGCTTACTTCGAGTCAACCTGAACCATCTGCTAGTACTGCCTGCTGACAAAACGTTTTCGTAGGAATTCATGATGAACTCCGCCAGATTTTGCATGATTTCGGAGAAACGGAGCAAGAGCGAGCCGAAAGCTATAGGATTCACGTGGAATTCCTACGCGCCAAGACAAGTCATGATTAATTCCACATGATGTATTATGCAGCAAACAAAGATTTGATGATTAGCATACCCACGAGTACCACTAGTTCCAGCATTAGCACAAGCACTGCCATTAAACTATGCCTTAAACTATAGCTTAGCAGCAGTTGGTGCAGGTGTGCTTGCATGATTTGGTTCCGATCGTCAGTGAGGTCTGAGGGGGCGCAGCGCAATCTTGGTTAGATCCGGGCGTGCGTGCGTGACTTCTCACAATTGTGGCCCCTGGTGGCCTAATCCGACACTAATCTAGCCGCTACTCGCTAACCACCATTTCCACCCCAACACCCCATGTGCGGGGGGACACTAAACTAAACGCCCCCTGCACACGCGTCTCCAGTCACCCGCCCCCACCATGTCCTGCTGCCGTGCCCTAATCTAATCATTTGGCAATGCATCGTTAATCTAATGGGGGGAGAAGATCGTTGTTGACCCGGCGGGGAGCCCACGCGGACGGCCTCAGCTTAACTCCGGGAGCGAAAAAGCTGCATGCAAAGCTGACGGCCGGGTGGCCTAACCTGATAGCCTCTGATTTTGGATTAGAAAATGCTTAGCCCTGGGACACCTTGCTCCTGGCTTGCCCCCTTCCCTGCTTTTGCGCTCACTTTGCTGAGACTTTTTCCAAGCTGAACATCTCTAAGCTGTACGTACGTACATGCAATCATGATACCTTACTGATTCAGCTGTGCGTACTACTGTGCAAGTCTTTTGTGGTCATTGTGGGTTGCTTGCTGCACAAAGTCTCTGACTGAAAAGCGGGAAGAGTGGTGCTTACGGCTAAATGCCTAATCATCGCGCTACTGCTACGTTCTAGGACAAGCTCGGCATTTTTTATCTGCTATTCGTTTCCCCCCTTGTATTTCTCAGACTTCTTCTAGAAGAAGAGACAAATCTGCACGCAGACACTGCAGAGAGACACCAAACTGGGTGTGTGATGCCACTCTGCTGTTGCTGCAGTTGTTCAGAAGTCAGCACAATCCAAAATTGTAGAGGAAGCTGGCAGGCTGCAGGGTTTCTTGCTTGTAAATTGCGTGTGGTTCCAGTTTCTCGTCAGGGTTCTTCGGTGGTTGGTCACGACGCACGCTTGACCACAAACCACCGTTTCTTCTCCTCCATGCTATTTTGATTCCAGGAAATTTTGGGGGCTGTTTGGTTCAACTTCAGACAAACTTGCCTGGTGCGCCGTGCATCTCCACTCCAGGCGTCCGATTCTGCTCACCTAGGGTCCAGATTGCTGCCTGAACGGACATGGTCAAAATTCTAGACTGAGAGTGCTGTATCTGTATGTATCCAGGACATCTTCCAGAGCTCTGAAAATCTGTTTTCAGGCCTGAACTAGACGGTCTTCCTTCGCTATGAAGCGGGATGCTGGTAGGCTGAATCGCCTTATCGCCGTCTTCTCCAAAATGGCACCACTGTTTTCACCAGTTTTCTGGCGTGTGCTCCTTGCATTCGGTGCATCCCCATCAACACCGGTCGATGCTCGTTTTGAAAGATTTGAATGCTCTTCATTACGCCCATTCCGTGTTTCTTGAGTCTCCTTCGGAAAATCTAACAAGTCATGGCCTGAACCTTAGCCTGCTCCCTGTCCAGATTTGGTCACTCCGTCTCCAACTTCCCATACATTGTCTTGCTACGTTTCTGCTGTCTGCTACTGAACTCGTCTTGTTCCCAGTAGTCAGGATCATCCTCAGAGATCGTGATACAGAACTTTCAACTCTGTTGTAGTCGTCAGCAGATGTGTCTTCTTGTCCTCGGTTGGCAGCTCAGAACTATCTTCTGGGAGCAAGCCTTGCATCCCTCGGTTCTCATTCTTCTCCACATTATTAGCAGAAACATTTGCTGACACAAAACTTGCTATTTTGGGGGCACCTCCGAGGATTGCGGAATGGCGGATGCGTTTGATGCACCCCTGTAGTTTATGTTATCAGCTGCTCTTTTTTTTTTCAACTGGTTGTAATATTTGAAGCAAACAGAGAGGAGGGTCATGAATTCATAACAGATAGAAAAGTCACAGCCATTCCAATAAAAAATCACACCCCTTTCTGAGGAGTCGTGATACAGAAAAACTCACCAAGCATTTTCCAAACGAGCCATTTTTCTTCGTGTCCATCTCAAGGACTTTGTCGACAAGCTTCTTGCTCGTTCCATGCAGAAATCCGTGGTGTTCCATCGGGAAATTCGCGTGTCACCGGTATCAAGCGAATGCTCTAGATGCAGAACCTACAGCAAAATGGTAAAACTAAGTCAGAGAGGAGAAATGGCAAATGCTGGTTCCCCCCGTATAATTCTTGCAGAAGAGTGCTCACCACGAGATAGAAAAGGCAGCCCGTCACACTGTTCTTTCTGCCTTTTCATCTAACAGACTTCCTTAGCTGCTACACAACAAAATCGCACTAGTTCAGCTCACTGATCGACCCGATGCCAAACAACGCTGGGAAGCACCGGGGTTAATTCTTACACTAGTCGTCCAGCAGAGGAAGCTTGAAATCACAAGCACCATGAAAATCCGGAAGAAATGATCGTCTGTGCACTTCTTCTGCCATGGTGCAAAGGGTCGAAATGTGGTGCAGGGTCGAAATGTGAAGTGCGCATTTTTATCACCTTGTCGGCCTGTGCATTCGAGTTGCTCGCTGCCCCTGATTTCCCGGGCTTATATTTCCTTCTGAGACCAGCTCGGCCCATCTTTCACCCCAGCTTATCTTCTTATGGTAGCAACAAGTAATCACGGAATCTTCCTGGTCCACTTCCAATTGAGCCCGCGCGAATTCCGGCCGACAGGCCCACTCTAGGCGCATTTGGGTCTTAATGTAACTCGTTAATTACGGCCCAAGCGCAGACTAATGCTGCAGACGCGTAACCTCAGCTTTCTCACCAAAATAAATGGATCTGTCTATTTGGAACTCGACTGATCTGTCCCCTCTGATCACTCATGCAATTTGAGGAGCCTGCCGCGCGACGCCGCTATTCACGCTCGAGACTCGCGCGCCCGATCGCCGGTACCGCTCGCGCTCGCCAGGCCCCGTCGCCCCCTGCCGCGATCGCACCGGTGCTTCGTCAACGCACACAACGAGCTGGGCGAGGCCACAGTGGGCTAGGCGAGGTCGCGTCGGGGTTCCGAAGCGGCTGCGCAACTCCCAGCGCCGCCGACCGGCAACCCCAGATCCGCCGTGACGTGTCGCACCGTCGGCCGGCCGGAATAGGCAACGCGCCGATGCGCCAGGGCGGCGAAGCCCCGCGACGCCGGCCCGCCCAGGAAGACGTTTAACTGCATCCCCCGCGGCACCCTGAAGAACGACGGTGAGGCCAAGCTGACGGCCATGGCGAACTGCTGTGGCGTTGGAGCGGCGATGCTGTGTTCGGTTCCAGATCCAGCGAGGGGAGACTTAGAAAGGTGTTTCTGGCCTGTATCTTTCAGGATTCTATCCTATGTGTTTCCTTTCTTTGGTGATGAATATGAATATCCTTGCAGGTAAAGTATAATTTACATCTTCTAACTTTCATCATAGTATGAATTTCAACCTCAAACTTTAAAACTGGATACAACTTTGCCCTCCAACTCTCGAAAAAGTTCAACTTTCAACATTTGGGTGGGTCGCGGATGAACAGTAACTTTTGATATTTTCAGAAGCTCTAAAATTTTATATTATTTTTTCGAGTATCTTAACGTCCTCAAATGAAAAAACTCAAAACTACAAAGTTGTAGATCTCATCGAGATCTACAATTTACATATAAAAATTATCTTCATCCGACATCGTATTAAAGGGTTTTCTATTTTTTGAAATTTGAGTCTCATCACGCTATAAAATTGTTTCACGCTGAAATTTTAGACTAAATTTCAAAAATCTTCAAACCCTTGAAAAAAATTAAAACTATAAATCGTAGATCTCAAGATAATTTTATATGTAAATTTTAGACCTTGATGATATCTACAACTTTATAGTTTTAATTTTTTTCATTTGAGGACAGTAAAATGCTCGAAAAAATAATATAAAATTTCAGCACTATATTTTATTGCATGATGAGACTCAAATTTCAAAAAATAGAAAACCCTTTAATACGTTGTCGGATGGAGATAATTTTTATATGTAAATTGTAGACCTCAATGAGATCTATAACTTTGTAGTTTTGAGTTTTTTCATTTGAGGACGTTAAGATGCTCGAAAAAATAATATAAAATTTCGGCGCTCTAAAAATATAAAAAGTTACTGTTCATCCACAAAACTTGCACGAAGGTTGAAAGTTGAACTTTTTCGAGAGTTGGAGGGTCAAAGTTGTCCGGTTTTGAAGTTAAATGTTGAAATCCATACTTTGATGAAAGTTGGAGGGTGTAAATTATACTTTACCCTATCCTTGCTGTGTTGGTGAATTGCTGACTTCTAGCAGGTTTGGTTGATTTCCCTGTAAGGTCGAATGTTGCCATTTTGCTGCTATCCTGGTAGAATTTTCCCTGGATTCGGCATATCAAACAGCAAGTTGATTACTTTGTTTTCTTGATTCCTGAGAGTAAATCTAATGTTACAGTGTATGCATACGCCCATGATTCAAAGCCTCGTTAATGCCAAGATGGATTTTCTGATGCAGCTGCTATGAAAAAGGAATTCTAATGCAGCTAATCTTAAGCTATATATTTTTTTTTATTTCATGATGGCTATGGAACATGAGCATATGATGAGGGGTTGCAGCCCTGCTGCTATCTGAAAAATGGGAAATTTAGATAAGGTAACTACTAACATTGATACATTCGGAAAAGGGAGAGCATTTCAGAAAAGGAAGAATAGTATAGCACGTGACTATATTATTGTGCCTCTTGCTTATGTATCTTGGGAAATACTTATTGCAGTTTATAATATAAGAAAAATTGGGGTGTCCTAAATCATTGAACATTGACTTCTATCGGTTTGTGTGTGCAGCAGAGGAAGAGGCTCGTGTTTTGTCCGTGTCCTCAAAGCTCATCTACGGATAAACTAGATAGAACACCTGCTGGATGAAGATACGGATATGGCGGCTATGCATCTGTGGGAGGAGACCAAGTCTGTAAGCTCTTTTGGTAGCCATGCTTCCGGAATATGCCAATGTCCTGCGTTTAACTGTCAACCAAGCAAGTAACAGTCTTTCTTTGATTTATGTGGATTATTATGCCTATAAATCTATTTCGTTTCCCATTTTCTTCAGTATTATTGAATACTTTTCATAGTTGGATTTGTTTGTTTCCCAATATGAAATCTTTGTAATGGTTAAGTCTTAATAGATTTTATATTTTGGTTGCTTTAATTTGCATGTCTGAATGCCGCTGTAGCATTAGCACGGGCGCGCTACTCGTCACACAAATGTAACAAAAAACAAAATATGAGTGATTGAGGCCCTATGGTCAAATGGGTAATCCTAAAGGACAAATCACTCAATTAATAGAAATAGAATTCGAGTGCAACATGACTTAAAATCAGAAGGAATTTATGCTTTAACACAACTCCTTTCCAATCTTTGCACACACCCTTCAAGTACTTAATCATTTTGTCATTAGAAGTTACATTATCAACTGTGATTGTGAATATGCAATCAATACCCCACTCCAGCAAACATTCTTCAACTCTTTTTCCAAGAGTTTCTCCCTTGCGATCCGCAACTGAGCAAAAGTTAAGAATCCTTTTCTGCAAATTCAATAAAGATTATGCAACACCTCCGTCCAACTTCATGCAACACAAACACAATAGTTAAAGCACATAAGATCAAGTAATTCTATGAAAATTCTCAATTAAGTCAGAAGAAATCAAAGCATAAAGATTACACAGAATAATGAGCAAAAATTGAAATCAAAACCATGAGAAATTGGACTCAAAACAAATGATAAAAACTCAAAAACAAATAATGCAATACCTAGCAAACACAGCTGATTAATAATGAGCCAACAATGACCCTAATAAACTTTTTTCAATTAGTATTAGATACATCAGTAGTACCTAGCAAACACACCTGATTTACAAACTGTAAGAATAATTGAAGTCTAGTATTAGATACATCAATAATGCCTTTGAACTACACCTGACCTCTGTAAATGTAGTTGAACTCTAGTGTGAGTACAAAATTAATTCATAGTAACATGATACTAAATTTGTAAGTGCATTATCATGAGTGGCCATACCTTCTTATTGATCTAAGTGCATTAATACAAAATCACTACTATTAGTGACAAGATGATAATACTGAGAAATAGACAAAAAACATAAAAGCAATGGGTAACAAATGGAGTGTATAAAACCATACAAAAATTCAAATAAAAAGTAAAGCTTGCATTACCTTAAGTACCAACAAATATAGGAAAGTGCCAACAAAAATATAGGAAAGTACCAACATTTCAGAACCTACAAAGTATTAGACCAAATGAATAGGAAACACTATGTCAGCAAAGAAGAGTGGGATAATTGAGATGATGAAGTAGTACAACAGTACATCAGATTTGAAAGCGAGAGCCTCCAAACAAACTGAGGGAGAAGAACATTTGGAACCAATATATCACACCAAACAATGGAAAAAGATAAAAAATGTAACAAATGAACAAATAATCAAAGCATGAGAAATTGACATAAAAATAAATAAGAAAAAAAACAAAAAATTTCTATAGTTTGCAAAATAAAAAAGATTCTAAGGCCATTTCCTCTAACAAAAAAATCAAAATAAAGAAATTCCAAAAACAGAAATTTTCTATGGATTACAAATACTAATTTTTTTTTCTGGGGGCAGTGTATCCAAAACATATCAAATTAAAAAAATGGAAAACAAAAAACAGAAATTTTCTATGGAATGCAAAAACCAGAAAGATTATGAGAGCACTGCATCAAACAAACAAATCAAAATAAAAAAGTATAATTGAAACTAAAGAGGTTTTGAAGGCATTGCCTCAATAAAAATACAACATAGCAAACATAGTCCTTTCAAAATATTAGCCAAACATGAGGCTAATAAACTTTTTGCACTTAGTACTAGTTACATCAATGATACCTAGGAATTACACCTGATTGACCACTGTAAGTGTAGTTGAACTCTAGTGTAAGTACAAAATTAATCCATAGTAACATGATAGTAAATTAATTAAGTGCATTTGTCAGGTGGGGCCATTCTTTCTTACTAGATATAGATTTTTCTACTACATTTAACAAGAAGAAAGCAACATCAGAAACACCATACACATAATCCAAAATGGAAAACTGGAAATCGAATAAACCAGAATGACAGTTGAATAAGTACAACAAAATATAAGCTTTAGACCATCTTTAGTCCTTGCCAACCAGTTGGAGACAAACAGCTAGCCACAAGAAAGGACTAATACTTCTTACAAGTACTAGCTCTAGAAAATATATGTTCCATAAAAATGACAGAAATCCTAATATCAGAGTCAAGCAATACAACTGAAAAATAGACACACATACACACACCATCTTTAGTCCCTTAGATGCATTAGAAGTACATTAGCAATAGAACATAGAACCAAACAATATATAGATAGAAAATTACCTATTCAATGTCAATATCAACCTTTGCCTCACCCCGCTGCATTTCTAGCAACTCTCTTACCAAAAAAGGGAGCCAACATTTCAAACTTACAAGGACTTACACCAAATGTAGAGAAGACGCTATGTCAACAAAAGAGTAAGCAAATTGAGGTCATGAAGGAGTAGAGCAGTACCACAAATTTGTAAGTCAGAGCCTCCATACATAGGCATTATATCAGATTGATGATCTGCTGCAGTCTTGGTCTTCGAGACCATAGGCTAACATATATCCATACAGATGAAGAAAACAAGACACAAAGCACTAATATATATTAGAGACCATCACAAACACAATTCACATACACATTAAAACATAAAGGTTCCAAGTTAAAAGAAAAAGGTAGCAGTTCAAATATTACAATAACATATAGTATTATAATTAAACCACTAGCCTAAAGGCCAAAGCAACTGGTCCAACATAGCTTCCAGAAAGCATAACTTGTAGATGTCTTCTTGAGGTTATCATGAGCACATCATACCAGACAAGGTAAAAGACCCAAAATCCTATCAACATTAACACTCGGGTAGACGTCTTCTTGTTGAGGTCGAAGATTGATGTTGAGAACATGGTAGAAAGGCATTGTTTCACCTGCCACCTCAAATGAATTCCCAGCCATCAGATTAGCATCTTCTTCATTAATCGCCAAAACATAGACAGTGCTATTTTTTGAATCTAAGGCAAACTTGTAGATAGACAGAAATTCGATGCCATGATTCTGCCTAACAGCTCGAGCAACAAGTTTAACCTTATCAACACTACTCAAGCCCTTAGCAGTGAGAAGGGGAGTTTATTGTTCAACAACTAGATCCAATTGTTCAACAATAAACAATGAAACAACTTCATTGTCTAAAGTGAATGGAACAACAACATCAGAAGCTGTTGAATTTTTTAGAGAAACAACCTAGACAAATAAAAAAGAATTACTGATAGAACAAAATTAAATAGGAAAGACAAAAAGGATAAACTTAACTACTAAAAAGCCAACTACTACTAGAGGCCTATTGCCACATCTAAATGTACACCTAGTACAAAGAAGGAAATTGCCTATTGCCATAACTCAACAGGACAAGCAAGAAGCTAACCAAAATGGAAAAAACTATGCTGCAGCAAAAGACTGGAGAGGGGGAGCAGCAAACTATATTACAACATAGAGAATACAACTTAATTTAGTAAAACTTGTTGCTGCTAAAAGCACCCTATAACAAAAGTACAATCTTTTTAGTCTCAACTTACACTTATATTACATACAAATTACACCAAACAAATTGCCATAACTTATATAAATTTCAACTGTAAATGAATCATACAATTAATCAAACCACAAAACACAGGCATCAGTCTACTACTTGACACAATTTTTCAACGAAGCTTGAACGATTGACACTCCATACTAAGGCAAACCTACCTAGACGGTACTGGAACATAGTAAAACAAGACAAAGACACAACAAAAAGGTGACATCATCTAAACTAAAAGATAAAATATTAGAAAAAATTAACTGCATCTCTAATATACAAAAAAAAGCAAAACTAAAATAAGAAACATACCTTGATCCTTACAGGAATAGCAAAGAAAGCACTGAAAGAGTTCTTCCTTAGCAAAATACTTGTAACATTGCAAACTACCATAAGTTTTTGACCAACTCTAACTTTCCAAGCACAATAGTACCCAACAAAATGATTCTCATGAGCAGTAACATAAACAGTATCATCGGCCTCGTATATCATCAACCTGTTCATTTGGTCGTATTTGGCTTATAAGCCATGGCTTATCAGCCAACGAACAGTATTTTTCTCTCACACCAAACCAGTCAACAATACTTTCAGCCATGGCTTATAAGCCAAACCAGCCCAAACGAATAGGGCGCATAACAATATTTGAAATTCTTCACAAAATGTTTCCCATAAATGACCTTGAAAGCACGAGCAGAGACCATCACTTGATCATCAGAATGTCTAAACCTTCTAATAGCCATCAAACGATTCTGGTCACCAACTTTCAACCCAAGGACCTCCACGACATACTGAGGAACGTTCCTCTCTTTCAAGGTGGACAAGTCACGCCTAGGATCCATCTAAAAAAATAAACATACTAAATAAAATGAATAATTTACTATTGCAAAATAAATAACAATAACAAAAAATCAAATAGCAAAAGTGTGCATCTTAAAATCTTGTGAACTATAATCAAATTACCATCCATAGTATATTCTAACAAAAGCGTAATACAACAACATTGTAAGAAAATTACAATCAGAGTTACATACCACAGGTAGTGTCAGCTTGATCTAGTGACACTTGTCAGCAACTTCCCTTCATCAACAGAAAAAGAAGCAGCAACCTACAAAAAAGATCCATTAAACTAAAATCAGTAAATCAAAACACAATCAAGCGAAATCAAAATGTCTTTTGTTTTTTTTTATTTTGATATTATTGGTTCATGCACTGCTCTTACTTTTTTTTTTTTTTTTTTGCGTTCTCTACAAATTATATATTTTTTTGCATTGCCCTCCTAATATTTAACTGTGTCCAACTTCTTGTCTCATAACATTTGTTTCTATCCTTCTGGTATGCGGAGGTGGAGGTGTAGCCGGAGGCGGAGTCTTTTTCGTTGTCGATTTGTCTTCATCGGTGAGTACTTCGTTCAGTTTTTGTTTAGAAGTTGTACATGCGGCTATTTTTGTTCTGATTTTATTTTTTCTCCCCATTTCTTTCTTCTTGTATTTCTACTATGTTGTTTGGATGTTCATGTGGTGGCTGAGATGGAGGCGCTTGTTGATGGTCTTTTTGCATCATCGGTGTGTATTCCTTGTATTATTTGCTGAGAATTTGTATATGCAGTCATTATTGTTATCTTTCTAGTTGTTTTTTTTCCTTTTTTGTGCTCCTCCTTGTATTCTGTGTGGAAATAGAGTTTGAGTTCAATGGAGGTGCTGTATGTGTGGCGTTGGTGAGTATCCTTCATGTTGTATATATGCTTTTATTTGTTTGCTGACATAGTGTATCCTTTACTTTTGATGTGATTCCTTGCAGGTTGCGAAATCTTGTCTTGCTGCCTCTAGGTATTATTTAAAATTTTGCTCCATTTGTTAGTACTTTAAGGTGACCTTCTCTTTTGGATGTGTAATTTTGTAATGTTGATTATACTCCTTTCATTATTTGTTATGTAATTCTATCCATTTTGTTCCTCATATATTTTCTAGATCTAGTTCTTCTTTCAAGCATTAGTCATATCTTTTATAGTTGTGTCCAACTGCTTGGATCCAACTAATTGGCAAGGTGTAAAGATGGTTTGAATTGTCATCAAGGTTTTTTATTAGCATTTTTTAATTATGTTTTACTTGTTTTTTGGGCTTGTTTTCTTCTTGTCAATTTGGTTTATGAATTAATTTTGTACTTTGTTGTGATTTTTGGATACAATGCTGTGTAGATCTGATTGGATCTATATATTATGTTCCATATTTGCATATATCTCCTTGACTGTGTTGCCTTTCTGGTTATTGGTGTTGGCCCCTTTGTTTGGGCCCTTTTACTTGCTCCTTAATTTGGGCCGTTTCTTATAGTATATGGCTCATTTCCTATTTGACTATCCCCACGCGTAAAGTCCTGGAAGGTGCCATTGCAATTACTACAGTCGTGGTTTTCGTCCTATTCTACCGCATGCAGTTAGTGCTCATCGTTTCCCACATTCCTCTCTTGGTAGTTGGCTGCAATTATTTCTAGGTCCTATTGACCCACTCCCTTTATGTCTTTTCATTCGACTTCACCCTGCCTCTATTTATTCCTATATCCTTCTCTATCTCGTGTCTTCTATTCTTCTTCTATTCCTTTTTCTTGGCTTTCCTCTACTCTTCGAGGAAGTAAGTTTTCTAGCTTGTTCTTGTTCATGTCCATTTCTTTCTTGTTTTTGTTATTTTTTCTTTCTCCGTTCCTTCTTCTTGGCTTTCCTCTAGTCATTGAGGAATTAAGTTTTGTGGCTTGTTCTTGTTTATGTCCATCTCTTTTTTGTTTTAGTTATTTCTTAGTACCTTTGTCTGATGTATTGGTTTATGTTTACATGTATATGTTCATTGCTTCTATCCTACATGTTGTCTATCTTTTTCTTGTTTTAATAATTTATTTTTAATATTTATGTTCTTATTATTACTTTGTAATGTTCTTGTATCTTGGCTTAAGTTTGTATTCAAATATTTTTTCATATTGGGTTATAGTTCAAATATTTTCTTAGCACCAAATAATCAAAAAATTCTCCTAAAAAGGAAAGATTTGAACTATAACGCAATATGAAAACATATTTGAATACAAACTTAAGCCAAGATACAAGAACATTTCACATGAATAATAAGAACAAAAATATTAAACCAAATGATTAAAACGAGAAAAATATAGACTACATGTAGGAAAGGATAGAAGCAATGAACATAAACATGTAGACACAAACAAAAACATCAGATAAAGGTACTAAAAATAACTAAAATAAGAAAGAAATGGACATGAACAAGGACAAACCACAAAACATTACTTAGAGGAAAGCCAAGAAGAAGGAACAGAGGAAGAATAGAGGACACGAGATAGAGAATGAGATGTGAATAAATAGAGGCATGGTGAAGTCGAAATGGCTAGACATAAAGGGAGTGGGTCAATAGGACCCAGAAATAACTACAGCCAGGTACCTAGAGAGGAACATGGGAAACAGTGAGCACTAACTACACACGGTAGAATAGGAAGAAAACCATGACTGCAGTAATTGCAATGGCACCTTCCAGGACTTCCCGAGTGGAAAAAATTCCCAAATAGGAAATGGACCATATATTATAAGAAATGGCCCAAATTAAGAAGCAGGTAAAAGGGCCCAAACAAAGGGGCCAACACCAATAACAAAAAAGGCAACACAATTAAGGAGATATATGCAAATATGAAACATAATATGTAGATCAAATCACATCTACACAGCATTGTATCCAAAAAATTACAACAAAGTAAAAAATTAATTGACAAACCAAATTGACAAGAAGAAAGCAAGACCAAAAAATAAGGAAAACATAATTAAAAATGCTAATAAAAAAACCTTAATGACAATTTAAACCATCTTTACACCTTGCCAATTAGTTGGATCCAAGCAGTTGGGCACACCTATAAAAGATATGACTAATGCTTGAAAGAACTAGATCTAGAAAAATATATGAGAAACAAAATGAATAGAATTTATAGAAGAAATAATGAAAGGAGTATAATCAACATTACGAAATTACACATCCAAAAGAGGGTGCATCACTGTAATACCCCGAGAATGAATGCCATAAATATAAATTTTAATACGGATCAAGTATTTTTTAAGTGAAGGTCGACCGGATTTAAGGAGAGACCAAAATTTTACCTTTTGATCCATTGCTCACATGGACGAATGGAGACCACCAATGTGCAGTGCTCGCCGAATACTTTTCGTTTGACTGATTATTCGCATTAATTGGACTATGGATGGAGTTATGTTAATTCTTAGTTTTAAGAAGAAAAAAACCCACATACCCGGTCCAAACTAGGAGACATGTCAAGCGTCTTCTTCTGTTCCTGAGAGTCGTCATTTTTTTGCCGCATGGGGAAAAAAGAGAAGAGGGCGAAGGGAGACAAAGGAGGTTTTAGGACTTACAACCACCGTCGTCTGTTGCCACCGTCGTTCGCGGTGCTGTTCTTCCATGGATTTTTGGTTAGGTGTCTGAAAGGTCCTAAATGGCTAGAGGGGGGTGAATAGCCTATAAAAATTCTCTTCAAAATACTAGAGCAAATGGTTAGATAACTAAATGGCTATACTTGCTTTTTGCTCTAGCTCTAATAGCATTGCAAGCCACCTATCCACAATTCTACTAAGAATGATCTCTATGCACACAAAAGCTATGTCACTACTCTCTAAGCTATTGAGCTAGCAAGAACTAATTACTTCTAATAAGAAAACTAGCTAGCTAACTATTTCTACACTACACAAGAAGGAAACACTAGCTACCACAACTACCACTACACAAGTATATATGAAAGTAAATGCAAGGAGTGGTAGAGATGTTATACCAAACGTGGCAAGAGACAATAGATGAATACCAAGTGAAAACTAAAGAGCCAATTGACACACAATTTATCTCGAGGTTCACTTGCTTGCCGGCAAGCTATGTCCTCGTTATGACGGCCGATTCATTTGGTGGTTCACAAGCTAATAGGCACCACACCTAGCCCAACAAATGGGCGTCGCAAGAACCTACACAAGATGAGGGCGCTCAATGTCATGAGCAATCCACTAGAGGTGCTTTTGGTGCTCCACCGGGGAATAAGCTCAAGAACCCCTCACAAATCACTGGGAGATGGCCACGAACAATCACCCACTCGTGCCAAGACTCCTTCGCTGCTCCAAGCCATCTAGGTGGTAGCAACCACCAAGAGTAACAAGCAATCCCATAGCTCACACAACCACTATAGCCACTAGATACTCAAACTCTAAGCAAATGCACTAGAATCACTCCCAATCTCACTTGGATGATGAATCAATGAAGGAGATGAGTGGGAGGTGTTTGGCTTAGCTCACAAGGATGTATCAATGACTAAAATATCCAAGAGAGTGAGCTTGAGCCAGCCAACACCTATTTATAGAGCCCACAAGTCACACATGCCCGTTGGCCCATTCATTGGGCTGACTGCGCACTGGCCAGACACACTACAGGGTGCACCGGATGCATCCGGTGTGCCATGTGTTAGTGCACAATCCTTCGACCATTTGAAATGGCTCGCGCCACCTCAGCGTCCAGTTGCCTAACTGAACTCGCCTTGCCAGTGTCCGGTCACAAACATAGAGCTCCCAGAGTAGCTCAAAATTGACTGGATGCGTTCGGTCCCCCTTGACCGGACTCACTCGGCGTCCGAAGAATTATTCTTCAAGACAGAGAGCAGGAAATTCTCCACTGGATCCGTCTGGTCCCTCCAATCTGGTCACCTACCCCCACATGCCTAATGTTGAACAGTTCTAGAGGTGCTTCCGGTCGTGCCCCTGAGCCAGCGTCCGGTCAAAGCCAGCCGGCCACCTGCGCCTAGGGTATACTACCGGACGTGTCCGGTCCTTTCGGAGCTAGCGTCCGGTCACAACAGTGACCCTCTTCTCTTCTTCCTTTTCATCCCTTGTGCAAATGTGTTTCCAACACTTGTGTATGTGAGTTAGCGTTTTACGAACATGTTTTCCAAGGGATGTTAGCACTCACTAGGTCCTAATGCAAATGCATGGAGTTAATTCACCTAGTGGCACTTAATAACCGCATTAACCATGAGATCACCCCTCTTAATAGTACGACTATCTATCCTAAATGCAATCACACCCTCTATGGTGTCTTGATTGGCAAAACAAAAATGGCCCTATCATTTATACCTTTGCCTTGAGACTATTTTTGTTTTTCTCTTTCTTCTTTTCCAAGTTGGAGCATTTGATCCATCATTTGTCCATCGCCATCACCATGGACTTCATCTTGCTCCACCCCTTGGACTTGGACCACCCTACTCATCCATCACTTAGACAAAGGGTTAGTCCAAATAGGTTTCATCAATTAGCCAAAATCAAACTAGGGCTTTCAGTGTCATCTTCCACTACTACATTCAGACCAACCATGGTCAGTTCATAACCCCCCATCATAGCCGTATTTTGGCCTCGGCAGTATGCAATAGACGGTGATAGTCGAACCATCACGGATGGCAAGGAACCGACTATGTTGGATCTCAACACTGCCACATTAGCAAATGATCTGCCTGTGTGGAGGCTATCATCACCGTTGTGTGGGCACATTAACCGCCTGTGTAGTGGTCACTATCACCGTCGCATTGTACTTTGACCCGACTGTCTGCGATGCAGGTTCCCTATCACTTCAATGGCTAAGACGTCTGTGTGGAGGTAAACATCACCATCGCTTCAGCGTATGAACCGTTAGTACAAAGGTCATGGTCACCGTTGCCTTGCACCATGATCCACCTTTGATGATCGTTTAGTCGGTGTTGTGTTACTAAATGATTTGGCGGTGATACACTTTTGATCCCTATCACGTCATATATATAGCGATGGTGTTGGATGTTTGCACCACCAACAACGGTGGTGATAAACAAAACAATAAATGGCCCTTAATAGCTTACTGAACACAAAGCATACAGATATAATCATTACATCCATAAACCATGCTCTTACAATAACAATGGACTCTTACCATAACATCTTTCTCAACTAATGTCCTAACACAAGCGGTACATAGATTGCAAACTAAAGGTACTGATCTCTACATACTTACATAACAAAATGATGTAGCTGTGCTCCTCCTATGTGGCACTCTTGATTGCTCAGCAAAATAAATATAATTAGTGCATCCTTCGGATTGGTAGCCAATGCACCATGGAACCCCTCTTCTTCCTCCCTTAACCAATGTAGGAAAATTGTTTAAAAGCACTCAGAATCCACTTGCATAAATCAGTAGAATTAATGATATTCAACACGCCATTCTTTTAGTTACCAAGCCCAAATTGGCATATATATAGAATCAAAACAACTACCTACTTGAATAAGCAAAATACAACAAATGCACCTTTACTGCTCTACTAATGACTCTATGAACAATAGAACATAAGGAAGATAATGAGGTCCATTGATAACATAGACTCTAGGTAGGTCTAGGATAGCGGATGACCCATGTAGGGAGGACATGAACTTTTCTATGGTTCATGTCATATGCAAGCAGTGTTCTATCCTCCCCAACAAGGAAAATCAAATTCCATTCAAGGTGAATTGCAATCACTTTGTACACCGCATCACAAATCTCATAACCAAATTCAATATTGTTCTATCCAAATATCTCTAGTGTGGTCACCGTAAGCTTCAATGTCCATTTATCACTACCATAGTCTTCAAGGATCCAGATTGAAAGCTGAGTCATAGTGTAAATATCAACGGCACATAAACACAATTGACCTTGGACTTCATGGATGGAGATTGCATCACCACGTGGCTTCTATATTTTCGTCCATGTCTTTCTGTCCATATCAAGCGAGTGCATAAAACTATTAAGAAACACACTTCTCGCATATGTGGATACTATAATACTGTCGTCCCATTTAGATTCTTTAAAGATCCAAGCTGCACTCTTAGATGAGTGGATGCTCACACCTATGGACTCACCCTCCCTCATCTTCCCATATTCAAACACATGAAAGTGCGAGGAGACTATTGGTTCGAACCCCAAGCGAGCGTCACCACAAGAATGGAGGTTATCCGACAGTAGCAACCATTTGTTAGTCGTCGGATTGCAGACAACATAGCGAGACCCAATGCACCAGCAGTGGATGAGGCCGCTATAGCAATCTGAGACAATGATATCCTAAATAGGGAAGGGTAAGAAGGACAAGGAGGGGTGTTCACCGGTGACACTGGCGTTTGCCTTTCTAGGTGTGATAGAAGAATTTGGCAACAATCTGGGATAGCTCCTTACGGTACTTGGCATCCGAGATGAGGTGGTTCCAGGAGCGGCAGACACACTTGCAGCTGCACAAGGAGCGGGTGGTGATAAAGTAGAGGATGAGGACCAAGACATGGTCTGTGAGGTTGCCCACTTCGTTGCTCTTGTTGGGGACCTCCTCCATCTTGACAAGGATCTATTAGAGCGATAGACACACTAATCAGATGAAGCTTGCTTCCTATTTACATGAGTGAAGAGGGGAATAAAAATCTAAGAAACATGGATAAGGGAAGTGCGAAAGCATTACCCTTATGTTTGGATCTTGCAGCAGTGAGCTCGAGCAGGCACGGCGATGAGTACCACCTTGGCCACCGGTGGATCTGTGCATGCCGTTGAGGCATACTGGCGCCACAGCTTGGATCACTGGATTGTCGGCGGTGAGTGGCGCTGATGGGGAATAGTAGCACTGAGAAGTAGGCAGACAGGGTAGGGAAGCGGTCTTTGTAAGCTAAAGTAGGAGCTGCGGGAATGCAAATTTGAGCGATACTTTGTAAATACGCACAGGAGACTTGGGCTGGCTTGGAAATTGACGATAGCGGTGCCATCCTGACCATCTGGAAGCGGCGATGAAGGCTGCTGGCGGTGGTGATTGCGTGTTATGAATATCACCTAACGACGGACGTGTCATACGGTCACAAAATCCAAGGTGCTTGGGGGCTACCATCACACTATCGGTCATAGAAGACCGCTTCCCCATCACACAAAATAAACATCGCAACAAAGACAAGGAAGATCCCAAAAAATACATAAGTTAAGAAAATTTCATATTTCATGTAAATAAAACATACATATTCTATGCTAAAAATTTAGTACATAAATTAAAATCCTACTACAAGTCTAGCTTTAGAGGGATGCAGATGACCCTCTGTTGGGCCTTCTGCCAGGCTTGTAGTAGGGGCTCTTTCCCAGGAGCCGCTCGGTCTGCTGTGTTAATTAAAAATATAGTTAGTTTCAATTGGTGATAGGAACTACATAACTTAAAAAATTGAAAGAATATTGATCACAAAAAATCACATAGATTTATTTCTTGAGTACCTCCTCCTTGTACGCTTCCTTGTTGGCCCTATTGGCCATGTGGCGTTGGTCCCTGTGAGCCTTCACCGCCTCATTGCTGTCGCAGTCCCCAACTCCACCAAGCTCGTGGCCACAGGCCATGGCGTCATTGGTCAGGATATACTTAACCAAGGCACTATGCTCTAGCCCAGAGATCCCCTTGCCTCTACGAGAGTTGTCATTCATGTGCTGCAGCAACTCACAAAGACTCCATGATGGCACTTTCTTGCCGCGGCAAAAAGGACACACAAAGGTGCCCTCGCCACGACCACAAAACCTCACGCCTCCATTGGAGAGGCCGAGCAGGATCTCGCTCTCCTCTTCAAATTCAGCATCATCTAAATATGAGTTGTCGCTTTTGAAGTCACTTCGACCTGCCATGCTTGCGGAGGAAGTGGAAGAAAGAAAGAGAAAGATCAAATGCAAAATTTTGCTAAGTTCAGAGCAGAGAAAGCAACAAACAGCACCCCCTTCTTATATGAAGCAATGGCGATGATTCTCATGGTGATGTCGAGTTCCCTAGGCACATATTTACCATCACCTCTACTCACAGCGTACCCCACATGTCCATTCAATGTCGACCATTCGCATGGCAGCGTCAAGTTCCCAGAGCATGTATTTCACGTCGCTTGGCCTGCCAACGTACCCAATGCGTTCAAAAACATTAAAAAAACAACCACCTTGTTGGTCATCAATTAGGAGTGCAATTCACATGTAAGAACATGCCGTACCCAACAGCGATGTTGTGGGCTACGCCATCGAGATCGCGTCCAACGTCCAAGATCAAGTGGCATAATGCATTGCATAGCCGGACGATACTCTTTAAAAAATAACTAGGAAACCAGTTCATCACATCAACTCATCCTCAATCAATGTACATTGCGCCGCTCCGCCTCTCCTACCCTTCAGCTTGCCGCCATCTGCACACCGTAGCTCCATCCACACCGACAATCATGGCGGTGAGGCGGCACCCCATGTCGCTGACGGCACTCCCTACCGAGGTGCAAATTGAGATTGCTGGCCACCTCACTGTGACGTCAGAGCGGCCCATGGATGACCTCCACAGCCTATGGATGATCTGCTCGTCCATGCGCCGCATCAACTACTTCACCCTCCTTGCTAGCCTGACCCAAGTCGCCAACCCGGAGGCTTGCTTCCTCACCGGGATACAAACCATATTCGTGGACAACCATAGCCCCAAGGCATGCCTCGACGATCTCACTCGTGCCACCGATGGCGGGCACAATATGGCAGCCTATCTGGTTGCCATATTCCTCTATAGGCACAATGGTGATGCCATCGATGATGACACTGCGAGGTGGTACATAAGACGGGTCGAGGGTGAGAAAGAATCACAGGTGGCGGCGGACCAATGAGTAGGTGACTAAGCATCAAGGGGTGTTGGTTGTGCCATGAGGTGGCCTCGAACATGATCGACGAAATGACGTGGTGGCGCAACAAGTGGCCGCCGCCGCCACTGACACAGGTGCATGGCAATCTTTCATGCGTAGGTGGCGACTGTGGCATTCCAAAAGGATGTGAACAAAGAACTTTGTTTTTGCAGTGAGGACTTTAGGCTTCACCACAAAACTATTTTCTTCAAAAAGGTAATTGGAATAGGAAACCGATTCACTCTTTACATATGAGAGTGAATTTGTTAGCTTTTGATTTTCTGTTACGAGAGTGAATAGGAAACTAATTCAATATAAGTATTCTACTATAGTGCTTGTTCCTTCTTCATTGTCTCACGGTCCTTAACTTCTTCCTCCTATGTGCATATGAAATGGCCTCTAGGCTATCTAAAACTCGTTGAATCACCATATAAAACGGCGACGAGAGCTATCAAACCACTGTACTCTTTGCGCTAGAGAAATAATCCAATTTGCAAACACAACAAATATGACACACTAGTTTAGCTACAATAATGACAACATCCATCCTAGAGTAAATTAACATGTCCATAGACAATCAAACAACGTTGGTCCATTTAAACATGTCGTTATAGAGAGATACATAAAATGTAGCTTTGTTTACTGCTCTCCTAATGACTTCGAGAACAAGGGAACATAAGGAAGATAGTATAGTCTGCTCATGTCCTTTATCAAGACCCTACATCTACCATGTCGAATGACAAGGGTAGGGACGGCATGGACTTGTCTGACGGTCCATGTCATATGTGATGATGGTTCTTTCTTCCCCAACAAAGAAAATCAAATTCTATTCTGGGTGGACTACAATCGATGTGTAGTTCGCATCACAATCTAGAAAACCAAATTGAATATTAGTCTTTCTAAACATATTTAGTGTGCTGACAGTATACTTCAATATCTATTCATTAGTACCATAGTCTTCAAGGATCTAGATTAAAAGCTAGGACATATTGCGAGCACCAACAGTACATACACACAAGTGACCCTGAGCTTAATGGATGGAGGGTTGAGCACCACTAGGCCTATGAATTCTCCTCCATGTGTTTCCCTCCATATCCATAGCAAGTATCTGAGAGTACCCGTCTGAGTACCCCATAATGTGTAGAAAACCGTTAAGATACACACTTGCTGATAAAAAACATGTCACATCGGTACCCTGGCCCTCTTCAGATTCCTTATAGATCCATGATGCAGTTTTAGATGAGTAGATCTCCACACCTATGACTCACCGTCCTCCACATATTGAATCAAATGAAAGTGCGAGGAGGCTATCGGATCAAACCCCAAGTGAGCCTCACAAACATTATGGATGCTAGATGGCAGTACCTTAAACTTTTGGGATGCTAGATTGCAGAGACATAGTGGTATCCAGTAGTAGCCCCAAGGCACCAACATAGGATGAGGTCATTGCAACAATCTGAGATAGCTACATTGTCAATGTGGAAGGGTATTGGTATTTATTAATGACACTTGTAAACTTTGCCAGAAATGCTTGTTGACATTTCTTACTTAAAAGAATATATATATATATGAAATGGGTCTGCAAGCACACAAATAATATACCATTGTAGCACTTCACCCAGGAGTATTCCAGGTATCGTTATTCTAGGTATAGAGAAATAATTCCTAAGTCATTCTTAATTACAAGTCAAAGCATACTTTGATTAGTGCAATTACACTTAATAATCATGGCTAAGATCAACTTCATATCTACACAGAAGAGATATTACTAAGGAAGATCAAGAACAGAGCATGATTTCCTTTGCAACTAGATCCTACTTGACCTATATTCGGGGAGTGGACTACAAAGGACTCAACGAGAGTGTCACACTCGCGATCTACCACATGGCCCGGAATATAGGGTGCATCCGCTAGTAAATAACGTATAAGCACCACGCTTACACAATGTCGACCACTCACCCCACTGTAGCACATAGTTTTAAGGACAAAACCAGACACATACCATATGTGAGCCCAGGAAGTCAAATCACACATATGGCTACAAATAAGGGGTAATATCAAAAGACAATGCTTAATATATAACATACTTAGTTTAAAAGATATAACTTTAGACACCAAATAGCGGAAAGACAACTCTGATCTTTAGGCGAAGACTCCAATCCACAGGAACAACTGACTGGTTGATCACAAGCCTAACAGCTTCAGAATCTAGCAATCTGGTGCCCATCCGGGATTTTTCCAAAGTATAGAAAAGTAAAGCAAGTGTAAGTACATATCGTACTCAGCAATATAACATGGGGTTCATGAGGCTTAAAAGGTTGACACTGGCTTACAACAGTTAGCTTTTATATTGAGTCATAATTTTAGCAATTGAGTAGCAACAAGTTTAGTTTAAGCCCAAATAACCACATGATCATGTAAACAAGAATAATGTATAGCAACAATCAATAATCATTTGTGTCCATCTATTCCATAAGGAGTCTAGGCCGCTCGTGTCCGTGAGCACGGCTGATATACCAGTTTTACACTCTGCAGAGATTGTACACTTTCACCATGAGCCGTGATTTACCCTTTTGCCTGAGGCGGCCAACCTCTTGACCCACTTCCAAGGAAGGTCGGCAGGGTTCACTATGAAGCCTTTCGAAAGTCCCTCTAACAAGTTAGTAGCCGCTAGGTTTTAGTAGCTAGGCAAATGGAGCCCCTCTAATAGAGTGGCATATTCCACGCAGGCTATACACACCCTGAGAGACAAGAAGCCATTCTGCAACCTAGGCCTATCCTTTTGTGCCTTAAAGTAACCACTAACAAGCTAGAAAAGCTCAGTTTACTTAGTGTCGGTGTTTCGGAACCGGGGGTCCTTAACCGACTAGTGAATTTGTGCTGCGTGCTCCCAATTCTGGATGGAGATGCAAAGAGACACAAGGTTTATACTGGTTCGGGCAATGGATGCCCTACGTCCAGTCTAAGAAGATGTTCTTGTATTCCTTGCACCGGGGTGCTCGTAGTAGGGGGTTACAAGCTAGGCGAGAGAGGGAGTTCGTCCCAGGTCTCTGTGAGGGGAGGTGATATGAATTACAGAATGAGGCGTGTTGTTCGTGCGAGTATTCGTGATTCTCTCTGTCGTCCTAGAAACGGTCCTAGCTGCCTCCTTTTATAGCCGCAGGGAGGAAACCAGGAGTACATAAGAGAGCTACACGTGGAGCAAGGACTATTCGATGACGTATTTACTCCTGGAGCAGCATGACGTTGTCGTGGAAGTTCCCGTAGATGTCTAATCGATATGGTCTCCATCGCAAGTAACATGCTTGCGCATTTGTTGACTTGGTGGATTGCGAGAGGCTCGGCGCCACCATCGTGGCCGGTCGTGCCGAGGCCTGCCGTGTCGAGGCTGTTGTGCCGAGGCCTGCCGTCTTAGAGGCCCGAGAAGTGACCAGTGCGAATCACGGGTCTCAGCAGACCATCGAGCGGAATAGTGCGAGACGTGCGCCTACTGAGGATACTGATACTGTATTGTCGATGAGGGATGGTAGAAAAGGTGATCGACCGTTGTCCGTCGCTCTGTTGCGGCCAAGCTTCGCCGATCGTGGCTTACGTGGCGGGTGCGGTGAGCGCGCGTGTCGAATCGATACCGCCAGAGAGACTTTTGAGGCGGAGGCGACGAGGTTGCGGGGCGAGCCTGGCCTCGGCGGCGGCGGGCGTGTGGCAATTTGTCCGAGGCCCTACCAGGGGTCCCAGGCGGCGACGGGCGAGGCGGAGTAAGATCGGTGAATCCGAGGCCCCGTCGAGGGGCTCGAGCGAGACGGAGCGGTTGGTCCACCGATTACGAGGCTATAGGAACCCGTTCGACTCCCCACGCTATGCGATGTCCTTGGTGCGGGAGTTAGGCAACACACGGTGGTGGTAACCCCCCGCCTGCGGTCGTCGCGAGATGGCGGGAGGTTGACGCGACCGGGCGTGTAGTCGGTCACTTCCACATCTTGTGCCATCGTGCGTCTGTCGGAGTGGTTGGGCGCTTGGATGCGACGTTCGGTCAGAGCAGTTTGGTTGAAGAGGCGGCCACGGGGCTGGTGCCGAGCTGGCCTCGCGCGAATCGGAGAATCGGCACTTCTTCTGAGGCCCCGGGTGAGGGGGCCTCGACGAGGGGGCCTCAGCGAGGCGGTCTCGAGCGAGTCGGAGAATCGTTCGCTTCCACTGGGGCTCAGCGACGGGGTCTCGGGCGAATCGGAGATTTTGGCCGAGACCTCGTTCGTTTATTCCGTTGGTTCTATTCTTAGGGTCTAAGTAGTTTTTTTCGTCCTTTGCTTGGGGTACCCTATTTTCGGGTATCCGACACTTAGCTAAAGCCAAAGCCAGAGCCATAGCTCTCATGGTTGTACTGTAAGTCCCGGGTGATCACTTACAGATAAGTCCTTAGGGAGAGGAATCTAAAGCATTTGGAAAGTAGCCAAATACTTTAGCCCCCTGTATCCAAGTTGCTAAAAAGTATATTTGAACATTATTGCATATACCATTAGTCAAGTTACAGATCATGGTTATTGAATTAGAGCACTAGCATCATACTACCCAATGCAATGTCCCATGAGTGTCAAGGCACAAGATATAAAAGCTAGGTTATCCTTAAGGGTAACAAGGTAGACACATGCACATGAATTAAATTGCATTAAGGGTTATTAGGAAAACAAGGATTGTCCCATGCTATACTTGCCTTAAAGCTCAGATCCTTCTTTAGTCCAATCCAAACCTTCAAAGAATTACTTCTTGATCACCATGTAAAGCTCATCGACTGGACAGAACAGTTTGGATGCGACGTTCGGTCAGAGCAGTTTGGTTGAAGAGGCGGCCACGGGGCTGGTGCCGAGCCGGCCTCGCACGAATCGGAGAATCGGCACTTCTTCCGAGGCCCCGGGTGAGGGGGCCTCGACGAGGGGGCCTCGGCGAGGCGGTCTCGGGCGAGTCGGAGAATCATTCGCTTCCGCTGGGGCTCGGCGACGGGGTCTTAGGCGAATCAGAGATTTCGGCCGAGACCTCGTTCGTTTATTCTGTTGGTTCTGTTCTTAGGGTCTAAGCAGTTTTTTCGTCCTTTGCTTGGGGTACCCTATTTTTGGGTATCCGACAGTAGCCCTCGAGCCTCGGGCGGGAGTGTGGTATACTCTCCCCGAGGTTTTTTTCGAGACTTTTGTTTCTCAGTGGCTCTTGTCGGGTTCGTTTTATACTCACGATTCCGGTGGGTGCGCGCGAGCGCACCCGCCGGGTGTAGCCCCCGAGGCCCTAGGGGAGTGAGTTTACTCCTTTAGGGGCTTTTTCTTCGTTGAGTAAGGCGCTCTATCGCATTTGCTTGACCCATGAGAGCGAGCTCGGGTCGCTTGTTTGGGGTGCAGGAGGAGCACCCGAGCCTACCGAGCCCTCGCGCGCGATCCTAGGTCGCTGGGTCTCGGCAAGGTTTGCAGGAAGAGCCCCCGAGCCTTCGCACGGAGCGAGAGGGCGGTCAGGAGTTCTCCTGGCTTTTTGTACGACCCTCGCGCATCCTTTTCGTTTGGAAGGAGGGGTTGTTTGCCGAGCCCTTCGTGTGCGAGCTTAGGCCGCTGGGTCTCGGCAAGGTTTGTAGGAAGAGCCCCCGAGCCTCCGCACGTGGCGAGAGGGCGATCAGGAGTTCCCCTGACTTTTTGTATGACCCTCGCGCATCCTTTTCGCTCGGAAGGAGGGGTTGTTTGCCGAGCCCTTCGCGTGCGAGCCTAGGCCGCTGGGTCTCCGCAAGGTTGCAGGAAGAGCCCCCGAGCCTCCGCCCATAGCGAGAGGGCGATCAGGAGTTCCCTTGGCTTTTTGTGTGACCCTCGCGCATCCTTTTCGCTCGGAAGGAGGGGTGGAACATGCCAGGCTACCCTCGGTGGGCACGAGCGGTGACATTTCCGGTGAGCTTTTATCGGGTAAGTCTGAGTGGAGGCCCGTGCCCCATTCGATAGGGGTCGGCTAGTGGTCCAGAGACACGCTCCAAAAAAGTACCAGAAGGCTTCTCTAGCAGGTGCCAGGGCCGTTCGATTGGCCCTAGGGGCTTGGTGCCTCCCTACGGTGGGATCCCCTTTAGAGAACTCCTACTGGTCTCGGACATGACTTAGGGCATCCCAAGCAATCACTTGCCGAGGCATCGGCCATGTGCGGGCTCGCCCATAGTTGTCCCTGACTCTGTCGTCCTGAGGCGGCTATCGAGACCATAATGGCCCAGCCTTCGAACCTCTGGACCGTAATGGGCTTGGTGCCCTTTTTCATCGTGTTTTTCTGACCCTCGGGGTGTGAGAGGTTGCAGGAAGAGCCCCCGAGCCTCCGCGCGGAGCGAGAGGGCGATCAGGAGTTCCCCTGGCTTTTTGTGCGACCCTTGCGCATCCTTTTCGCTCGGAAGGAGGGGTTGTTTGCTGAGCCCTTCGCACGCGCGAGCCTAGGCCGCTGGGTCTCGGCAAGGTTGCAGGAAGAGCCCCCGAGCCTCCGCCCATAGCGAGAGGGCGATCAGGAGTTCCCCTGGCTTTTTGTGCGACCCTCGCGCATCCTTTTCGCTCGGAAGGAGGGTTTGTTTGCCGACCCCTTCGCGTGCGAGCCTAGGCCGCTGGGTCTCGGCAAGGTTGCAGGAAGAGCCCCCAAGCCTCCGCACGTAGCGAGAGGGCGATCAGGAGTTCCCCTGGCTTTTTGTATGACCCTCGCGCATCCTTTTCGCTCGGAAGGAGGGGTTGTTTGCCGAGCCCTTCGCGTGCGAGCCTAGGCCGCTGGGTCTCGGCAAGGTTGTAGGAAGAGCCCCCGAGCCTCCGCGCAGAGCGAGAGGGCGATCAAGAGTTCCCCTAGCTTTTTGTATGACCCTCGCGCTTCCTTTTCGCTTAGAAGGAGGGGTGGAACATGCCAGGCTACCCTCGGTGGGCGCGAGCGATGACATTTTCGGTGAGCTTTTATCGGGTAAGTCTGAGTGGAGGCCCGTGCCCCATTCGATAGGGGTCGGCTAGTGGTCTAGAGACACGCTCCAAAAAAGTACCAGAAGGCTTCTCTAGTGGGTGCCAGGGCCGTTCGATTGGCCCTAGGGGCTTGGTGCCTCCCTACGGTGGGATCCGCTTTAGAGAACTCCTGCTGGTCTCGAACATGACTTAGGACATCCCAAGCAATCGCTTGCCTGGGCCTCGGCCATGTACGAGCTCGCCCATAGTTGTCCCTGACTCTGTCGTCCTGAGGCGGCTGTCGAGACCATAAATGGCCCAGCCTTCGAACCTCTGGACCGTAGCGGGCTCAACGCCCGGTTCCTTAGCTCAGAAGGAATCGGCTGGGGGTATTTCCCTTCCATCGGCTGACAACGGCGCGTCTTTTGAGGCGGTCTTCTCAGGAGCTACCATTGCTGCGCGATGTGGTGTCAGTGGATGGGACATAACCGTCTGCGCGATTAAATGTGGAGAAGGTGGGCACGTGGGCGAGATATATCGGATCTGGATTATATCGCGCCGGATCCGAGGGAAACTTCCTGATTTAAATGCGCCCAATGGTTTTTGTTTACCCCGCATAAATACGTAAAGAGCCTCACCCCTCCCTCCTTACCTTGCTTGCATTTGCTTTCGCCGCCTCCAAGCCATTGCTGAGAGCGTAAAGCGCCAGGGAGAAGAAGGGCGAGAGAGATCGATTGAAAGAGAGAGAGAGAGAGATTTACCGCCGTAGCAGCGTCCTCCACCGCGCAATGGCTGGCGGTCCTATCATTCTCCCAGCGGATCCCTGGGAGCGGTCTGACATCACCATGGAGAAGCTGCAGTCGCTGGTGGACGCCGGTCTCCTCCGCCCGATCACCAATCCTGACGAGCCGGAGTGGATTGCTCCGGGGAATGAGTCGGAGCCGAGGCCACGTGATGGCTACGTGGTGAGCTTCGTCATCTTCCACGAGCGAGGCCTCGGCTTGCCGGCAGACCAGTTCATGCGGGCGCTCCCGCACTACTACGGCGTGGAGCTCCACAACTTCAGCCCCAACTCCATCGCACAGGCAGCCATCTTCGCCGCCGTTTGCGAGGGGTACCTGGGGATCGCTCCCCACTGGGAGCTGTGGCTCCATTTGTTTTGGGCGGTTTTTACCACCAAGTCGGCGAGAGCGAAGGGGGCTCGGAAGGCGCTGAGGGCCGGCGGCTGCACCGTTCAGGTGCGCTAAGACTGGCAGCACCTCTACATCCCAGCCCAGCTGACATCATCCAACCGTCGTTGGTATGACAGCTGGTTCTACCTTTGTAACGACGACGGTGGGCTTCCCCCTTATACCGGGCGGGTTGTGGAGAGTCAGCCGGAGAAGTGGGGGTATGGCGTCATCAAGCCCGATCAGCCCAGGCTGGAACCGCTCCTGAGGGCCCTGGGGAAGCTGCGTGATTGCGGCCTTACGGCGGCCTTGGTCGTGGCAGCTTTTCACCGCCGGAGGGTGTTGCCGCTGATGGCTCGGCGGCGGCGCCTGTTCGAGATGACCCCACGCGATCCGATCGAAGGCATCAAGATGTCCGCCTTTGCCCTTACTAATGAGGAGGTCCTACGTCGGGTAAGGGAGGTGGTGGATGGGAAACCGAAGATTGACGGCTTGATGTCGTTCCCGATGCGCCCGTCGCGGGGGTACATTTCCCTGGTAAGTTGGGTGTTGCCGAGGCCCTCGCGGCCTTCTTGCTTATTGCTTTTTTCACCCGTTGCCTTATTTCGTCGTTTCTGCAAGGGATAAGGGACGTGCGAAGCTCCCCGCCGCCCGTTCCTAAGGACGCCCAGCGGTGAGCCGTGAATAGGGCATACGCCGAGGAGCAAAATAAGAAGAAAGACGCCAAGGTGGCAAGGCGCACAAAGAGGATCCTTGAGCGTGAAAAGCTGGACGCACGCCGCCGGCAACAGAGGCTCGACGGTCTCCCGTTGGAGTCGTCTCCCTCATTATCGGTGTCAGGTGCCTCGGGCAACGTTGGCGCGGTTGAGGAAGGGAAGGGTACCCTGGACCACCTCCCCGACGTTAGGGAGGTGGCGACCGGGGTGTCTCTGGTAGACGTCCATCTCGTTGTCGAGGGCGACACGCCCGAGGCGCGTGCTGTCAGCCCGGTGGGCTCGGCGGAGGGGGTGGCGCAAGCGACACCAGGGACGGCTCAACCGTCTCCGCGGACGGTCGAGGGGGTGCTGGGGTCCGGCGGAGACCAGCCGGTACCGGCGGATACAAAAGCCGTGACATCGCCGCCACCGCCGCCGTTGCAGAGGAGGGACGCTATCCAGAAGTGGTTGTGTCCTCGTTCGCAGTAAGTGTATTTTTTGGTGGAGTTTGTAGTATTTCCTGCTTGCCCCCTGGTCGTACGCTGACCTTTAGGAGCATCTTCATTTCCAGCCAGAAGCGCCGGGTGGAGGAACCTGCCTTGGCGCCCCATAAGGCGCTCAAGGTGAGCACCAGCTCCACCGCTCATCGGGTGGTGGAGGCGCAGGCTGCCGTGCAGCATGGCGCGGCGTCGGGCGGGGTCGGCCCAGAGGAGCCGGCTGCTGAAGGAAAGGGCGCTGAGGTGGCCACGGAATGAGCGGGGGAGGACGAGCCCATGCCCCACAAGGTCGTGGGTCTTGGGGCGAATGAGGCCGAGGCGTCCACCACTGCTGAGGTCATCGGGGGTGAGGCCAGAGCCCCCAATCCTTCCGAGGCGAGGGCGGTGAACGCCGGGGCCACCGAGGTAGAGATGGCAGAGGCCAGAGTCCCCGGGTCCGTTGAGGACGAGGCGGTCGGGACAGAGGCAGGGCAGGCTTCGGCACCGCCCCTAGTTCAGACGATCTCGTCTGAGGATTCTTCCCAGGGGAAGGAGGCGGCGGACGACGAGGCGGCCAGCACCGCGGAGCGGCCAGTCCCGACCCCTGCCGAGGGGAGTTCGGTCCTTGTTCGGGTCCGACCCGAACCCCGCGGGTGGGATAGCCCGCGTGTTGTATGGGGAAACCGGGCCGACCCTGAGGGGGAGCCTATGTTTGCCCTTGAGGACGTCGCCGAGGGGGGCGCTGGGACACCCTCAAGCAATACCGTCAGCTGGCGGTGCAGTCGATGCAGATAGCAATGTCTGTTATGCAAAGGGACCTGCCCGGTGTTACCCAGGTACGCATTTCCCTTTGTCGTGTCGCGTTGTTTTTTCTCCGAGCCCCCCTTGCGGTGTTTGACGTACGCCTTTGCCCGTTTCAGGAGCTCGAGACCCGGTCCCTTGGGAAATCGTTGTTCCTACGAAGGGAGAGGGGCATCTAGGAGCAGCTCCGACGGCAAAAGGGCCTGCTTGCCGATGCCCATGAGCTCTTGTCGGTGCGGAGTGCTGAAGTGGAGGACCTCCGCCTTCGCTGTGGCGACCTAAAGGCTGAGGTGGCCATGGCTAAGGAGCAGTCTGCCCCTTTGGTGGCGAAGATCAAGGAGCTGGAGGAGGAGCGGGATTCCCTCAAGTCCCGGGCCCAAGAAGCAATGGCCTCTGCCAAGGCCACCGCCGGGCAGCTGGGCGCAGAGCAGAGTGAACATCGGCTGACGAAAGTCGCTTTGGCAGAGGCTACCAAGGCGGCCGAGGCCTCTCAAGTCGAGGCTTTAGCCTGGAAGAACAAAGCCGAGGGTAAGTTCTGCTGAACCGCGCTCCTTGTTCCGTTTGCTCTGGTTTGCGTTCGACCCCTGACTCTTTGTCGTGGTGTAGGTCTGGAGAAAGAGGCCTCCTAGGTGGCTGAGGCCTCCGTCGCAGTGCAAGCGGCGCTGGACATTGAGGTTCAGGAGCACGAGGCTCTGCGCAGCGCCACCCGTACCGCCTGCGAGGCTCTAGAAGTCGAGGGGGTCCAATCAGCCAGCTCCCTTGGGAGCCGCCTGATTGCGTTGAGCGGCTGCGTCCATGAGAGGCTCCGGGGGGCGTTGCACATGGGTGTCAAGCACGCCCTTGCCATCGTCTCCTCGCACTACGCCGTCAACCTCGAGGCTGTCAGCGACGGCTACGTTTTGCCGGAAGATGATGAGGAGGCCGACGCAGAGGTCGTGAAGCTGATGGAGGCGGTGGAGGCGCCTGGCACAGCGTTGGCCAGCCTGTTTGAAGAAGAGGTGGTCCCTCCCACGCCAGCCGCCGATCCCTAAGTTTTGACCTGGGCCAGCAGGGGCCATGTAAACGGATTGGTTTAATTGTCATACCATGACGTTTTGTGGCCGTCGAGGCCTTTTAAAGTACTTACGTATGTGCATTTTTTAACCTCCTTCTTATTCCATTTCCGAGCCTGTGCCCCCTGTCTCGTTCTTGGATACCCGCAAAGAACTTCCTCGGAGCCTAAGCCGTCCCTTGGCGAAGGGTGGTGAGGGAGTTGCCGTAGCCCGGGGGCGTAGGCTGTTCTCACGGCTCGACCGACCCTTTGGCCTCAGGACACGCTTTTGGTCCTTAGGTTTCTTGTGACGGTCCTGCCAGAGCGCGAGAGAGTTTGGCATGGAAATTTTTGAAAGACGGTTAAGAAATGGCGTCCGGGATAGACCAGCTCTTTGCAAAGAACTTCCTCAGAGCCTAAGCTGTCTCTTGGGCGAAAAGGTGGTGAGGGAGCTGCTGTAGCCCAGAGGCGTAGGCTGTTCTCATGGCTCAGCCGGTCTTTTGCCTTTGAGACGAACTTTTGGTCCTTAGGTTCCATACAATCGAGTTGCCTATTAAGGGGGGTCCTCGAAAGATTGTAACAACTAAAGAACGCTTCTTTAATGTATTTCGAGAAACAATATACACAATGCTTGGAAATTTAAGGGTAGAAACGACATAGCTGTTCTATGTTCCAAGCGTTGGTGAAGATATCGCCCTTCTCGTTGGCCAGCTTGTAGGTTCTGGGCTTCAGTACTTGGGCAACGATGTACGGCCCTTCCCATGGCGGGGTCAGCTTGTGGCGGCCCTTGCTGCTCTGCCTCAGCCTCAACACCAGGTCGCCCACCTTCATGTCTCGGCTCCGAATGTGCCGGGCTTGGTAGCATCGTAGGGCTTGCTGGTATTTGGCCGAGTGTAGCAGGGCAACATCTCGGGCTTCCTCAAGTTGGTCGAGGGCATCCTCACGGGCAGTGCGGTTGCTTTGCTCGTTGTAGGCCTGTAGTCTCGGGGAGCCGTACTCCAAGTCGGTGGGGAGGATGGCCTCGGCCCCATAGACCAGGAAGAACGGTGTGAATCCCATGGCTCGGCTCGGTGTATTCCTTAGGCTCCAAATGACCGAGGGGAGTTCGGCAAGCCATTTCTTGCCAAACTTTTTCAACCGGTTGTAGATTCTTGGCTTGAGGCCTTGTAGGATCATGCTGCTTGCACGTTCTACTTGACCGTTTGTCCTAGGGTGTCCCTCGGCCGACCGGACCACATGGATGTGGTGGTCGTCATGAAACGTCGAGAACTTGTGGCCGGTGAATTGCGTCCCATTGTCGATGATGATGGTATTTGGGATTCGAACTCATGGATGATATCCGTAAAGAACAACAATTTGCTTGCTCGGATTTGATTTGGGTGATTGGACAAGCCTCAATCCATTTGGAGAATTTGTCGATGGCTACTGAAGCAGATGGGTATAGCCCCGGGTGCCTTCTGCGGAGAGGCCCAACCATGTCCAAATTTCCACACGGCGAATGGCCATGTGATAGGGATGGTTTGGAGGGCTTGGGCCGGGAGGTGCATCTGTCGAGCGTAGTACTGGCATCCTTCGTAGGAGCGTACTAGCCTCGTGGCATCAGCCATCGCTGTTGGCCAGTAGAAACCTTGGCAGAAGGCGTTTCCCACTAGCACCCGAGGCGCTGCGTGGTGCCCGTAGGCTCCCGCATGCAAGTCCTAGAGTAGTGATTGGCCAGCCTCGGTGGTGATGCACCGTTGGAGAATACCAGACGGGCTATGCCTATACAACTCGCCGTTGTAGAGGACGTACGTCTTGGCTCGTCGTGCAAGCCGTCGGGCCTTAGTCTTGTCCGCGGGAAGCTCTCCTCGCACGAGGCGATCAAGAAAAGGGACTCGCCAATCCATTCCTCGGTCGGCCTCGGGAGGTTCTATGTCAATTGCCATGGCCTCGGGCTCGGGCAGCGGGGTCTCGGTGGCAAACGGGGCCTCGGGCCCTGTGGTGGGCTCGGCCGATGGGCCCTCTACCGTCGTCGAGTCATAGTCGACGGATGGCTTGTGGAGGTCTCTGGCGAAGATGTTTGGGGGGATCGGGGTCCGTGCCGACGCCATCTTTGCCAGTTCGTCCGCGGCCTTGTTGAACTTTCGTGTGATGTGATTGAGTTCGAGGCCATCGAACTTGTCCTCTAGGTGGCGTACCATCGTGCAGTATGCCTCCATCTTGAGGTCATGGCAGTTTGATTCTTTCATCACTTGGTTGATGACAAGCTATGAATCGCCTCGAACGTCGAGACGCCGTACCCCAAGTTCAATGGCGATCTGCAGGCCGTTGACGAGGGCCTCGTATTCGGCCACATTGTTGGAGGCGGCGAAGTGTAGTCGGATTACGTAGCGCATATGGACTCTGAGGGGTGAGATGAAGAGAAGACCCATGCCTGCTCCGGTCTTCATCAGAGACCTGTCGAAGTACATGGTCCAGTACTCTGCCTGGACTTGAATAGGTGGTAGTTGGGTATCGGTCCATTCTGCCACAAAATCGGCCAAGACCTGAGACTTAATGGCTTTTTGGGGTGCGAAAGACCGGGCTTCCCCCATGAGTTCCATGGCCCATTTGGAAATCCTTCCCGAGGCCTCCCAGTTATAGATTATCTCTCCCAACGGGAAAGATGACACCACGGTCACTGGGTGGGACTCGAAGTAGTGACGCAGCTTGCGTCGAGCCAAGATTATGGCATAGATTAGTTTCTGGATATGGGGGTAGCGCGTCTTGGTATCGGAAAGCACCTTGCTGATGAAGTAGACCGGTCGTTGGACGGGTAGAGCGTGCCCTTCTTCCTACCTCTCGACCACTACGGCCGCGCTGACCACTTGGGTCGTTGCGGCGACGAGAGCAAGAGGGCCTCGCCTTCGATCGGTGGTACCGAGCAGGGGGGTTGGAGAGCGGCGCTTTGAGTTTGGTGAGTGCTTCCTCGGCCTCGGGGTCCGGAAAAGCGCTCAGATTTTCTCAAGAGACGGTGCAGAGGTAAGCCTTTTTCGCCGAGGCGCGAGATGAAGCGGCTCAGGGCCGCTAGACATCCCATAACCTTCTGTACTCCCTTGAGGTCTCGGATCAGCCCCATATTGGTCATAGCAGAGACCTTCTCCGGGTTGGCCTCGATGCCGCGCTCTAAGACTATGAATCCCAGGAGCATGCCTCGGGGGACCCCGAAGACACACTTTTCGGGGTTGAGCTTGACGCCCTTCTCCCTGAGGCATTTGAAGGCTACCTCCAGGTCATTGACGAGGTCATTGGACCGCTTGGATTTGACAATGACGTCGTCCACGTAGGCCTCGACGGTTCGCCTGATGTGCTTGCCAAAGACCTGGGTCATACACCGCTGGTATGTGGCCCCCGCGTTTCTGAGGCCAAACGGCATAGTCGTATAGCAGTATAGGCCAAATGGGGTGATGAAAGAAGTTGCGAGCTGGTCGGACTCCTTCATTTTGATTTGATGGTAGCCGGAATAGGCATCAAGGAAGGACAGGGTCTCGCATCCCGCAGTGGAGTCAATGATTTGATCGATTCGAGGTAATGGAAACGGGACTTTTGGGCATGCTTTGTTCAGACCGGTGTAGTCCACACACATTCTCCATTTTCCATTTTTCTTCTTAACTAATACGGGATTAGCTAACCACTCTGGATGGGACACTTCCTTGATGAATCCGGCCTCCAAAAGCTTTTGTACCTCCTCACCGATGGCCCTGCGCTTCTCCTCGTCGAATCGGCACAGGCGTTGCTTCACCGGTCTGGAGCCGGCCTGGATGTCGAGGGCGTGCTCAGCGACCTCCCTCGGTATGCCCGACATGTCCGAGGGACTCCACGCGAATATGTCGGCGTTCGCATGAAGAAAGTCGACAAGCACGGCCCCCTATTTGCTACCGAGGGTCGCGCTGACCCTCAGCACTCGGTTGTTTGAGCAAGTGGGGTCGACCGGGACAAGCTTGACGGCCTCCGCGGGCTCGAACGTCCCGGCACGACGCTTCGAATCAGGCACCTCGCTGCCGAGCTGGTCGAGGTTGGCGATGAGGGCCTCGGACTCCACTATAGCCTTGGCGTACTCGATGCACTCGACATCGCAGTCGTATGCATGCTCGTACGTGGAGTCAATAGTGATGACACCGTTGGGGCCCGGTATCTTGTGCTTGAGGTAGGTGTAGTTCGGGACCGCCATGAACTTGGCATAGCACGGCCGTCCTAGGATGGCGTGATAAGTCCCCTTGAACCCCACCACCTCAAAGGTGAGGGTCTCCTTGCGGTAGTTGGAGGGGGTGCCGAAGCAGACGGGTAAGTCTATGTGCCCGAGGGGTCGTGCGCGCATCCCTGGCATGATGCCGTGGAACGGCACAGCGTCGCCTCGGAGTTGTGACCGGTCGAGCCCTAGGAGCTCCAGCGTGTTGGCATACAGGATGTTGAGGCCGCTGCCTCCGTCCATCAACACCTTGGTGAGTTGGGTGTTCCCGATGATCAGGTCAATGACGAGCGGGTACTGGCCGGGGTTTAGGGCATGATCAGGGTGGTCATCCCGATCGAAGGTGATCGCCTCCAGAGACCAGTCGAGGTACCGGGGAGTGGCCACCTTAATCGAGAAGACCTCTCGGCATTCCCTTTTTCGCTGTCGCGCCGTGAGGCACGTCGAGGGCCCACCGAAGATCATGAAGGCATTGTGTACCTCGGGAACCCGTCGTCCTTGTCGTTGTCTCCGTCGTCCCCGGCCCCTCTTCTTGGCATCGTCGTTGGGGAGCCCGAGCTTGGCGTGGTATCGCTGGAGCATGGTGCACTCCTCGAGTGTGTGCTTTATCGGGCCACGATGGTATGGGCGGGTCTTTTAAGCATGTTGTCGAAGAGCCACAGGCCTCATGATTCTTGCGGTCTCTGACCATGACGAGCCCGACCTCGAGAACCTCCTGTTTCCCTTGGCGTCCCTTCTTTTTCTAGGGGGCGAGGCGTCGAGGCCCCGGGTCTCCTCCGCCTCTTCCCTTGGAGTCGTTGTTGGGAAGATGGCCCGATAACCTCTTCGCCAGAGGCGGTTGGGTGGCGATGTCGAGGAGTGCGGATGCCGTGGTCGATGCGCTCCGGCCTAATTCTCGGACCAGTCTCGGCGGTGGTGCCAGAGAGGAATGCTCGGACGATTTCTCGAAGTCGCCGATCTTTGGGCAACTCGGTGCATTGCTTAGAAGCGTCGGATGAAGTCTCGGAGAGACTTCGTTCGATCTCTCTGGGCGGCAGCTCTTGAGGTCCCAGGGAGTTCCCGGGCGTAGCGTGGGTGCTGCCACAAATTCCCGGCGAAGACCTTTACCAAGTTGCGCCAGTCGTGGATTTGCATAGGGGGAAGGTGTTCGAGCCAAGCTCGCATTGAGTCTGACAGGAATAGGGGGAGGTTGCGGATGATGAGCAGGTCATCGTCCGCACCGCCTAGCTGACAAGCCAGATGGTAGTCGGCCAACCATAGCTCGGGGTTGGTCTCGCCGCTGTACTTTGAGAGATTCGCTGGTTGACGAAACCGGGTCGGGAAACGGGCGCTGCGGATGGCCTTACTGAAAACTCTAGGGCCAGGCAGCCCAGGAGAAGGACTGCGGTCCTCCCCACTGTCATAGCGACCGCCTCAGTGCACTCGGTAGCCCCGGGTGGCCCCATAGTGGTCATGGCGTCGTCGTCTGCTGTCCACGTGGTGGCCGTTTTGCGCCTCGTGTTGGTCGTCGAGGCGGTCGTGCACCGAGGGGGCCCAAAGGCGGTCGTGCACCGAGAGGGCCCTGAGGCGGTCATGCACCGAGGGCTGTTTCGAGGCGTCCCCGTGTCGTCGAGACGCGGAGCTTTCGGCCTGCTGCACCGCGGCAGTCTCGAGAAGGCCCCGGAGTTCGCCGTGGACTCGTCGCCCCTCCGTGGTAGAGGGCTCGGGCATCGCTCGGACCAGTATTGCCGCCGCAACGACGTTCTGGCTAGCGCGATTGAAGACAGGGGGTTGCTCGCCCCCCTCATCATCGTTAATGCGGCGGTTGACGTCGCGAGCCCCCAGCCGGGCCGTTCCGCCATCGCCGCGCCCCCGCTGCTCTTGCTCGAGGGTGGCTCGGAGCTGCTACAGAAGGAGTCGATCTTGCTCAACCTTGGCTTGAAGCTCACGGAGCTGCTCTAGGTCTATGCGTCGAAGTTGCTCGGGGGTGGGGACACCTGCCACCGCTGGCGGGGACCCCATGCGTGGTGGTGTGGCGTTGGCTGCCCTTCCTCCATCGTTGCCCGTGCTCGGCATTCCGAGTCCGATGTGGAAACACTCACGAGTCGGGTCATAAGTGTCCTTGCCGTCGGAATCAGAATAGCCGAAGCAGTAGTCGCTCGCGATCATGAAGCGGCGCATCGCCTCAGGGTCGCGAATCCCGGAGAAGTCTGCTCCAACCCATGCCTCGTCCTCCTCCGAGGAGTCAGAGTAGGGGTGGATTGGAGTTGTGATTATGGGGTCATGGGCATGACGTTGATGAATGGAGACGAGGGCGGTGGCGTAGGAGGCGGCGACATTGGTCAGCCCGAAAGGGTACGGGGATGGCGCCGTCGCTAGGCTCTGCTTCGTTAGAGCTGGCTCCTCGGGAGGAGGCGGGACAGAGCTTGATGATGGGGCGTCGCTGTGCGCCACCGGCCCTTTTCCCCTATCGAGGCTTAAGCCGGACAGGTCCCCGTGCAGGGACTCTGTGCCAGCAGCGGGGTATGGGATTCCGATGGAGCACAGATCGACGTTCTATACTTGCGTGGTGTTAGGGTGGACTCGCCCGCGCGGCGCTCGGCGAGCTTGACGGGAGCGGTGGCTTGGGCGCTGTCCGCGCGTGGGCTGCCGGTGCAAGACGTCGTCGTCGGTTGATGGCGCTCTGGGTGAGAGGAGTACCATGTCGTACTCGTACCCTAGAGACATGAATTCTAGGCTCCCGAACCAGACGATCGTCCTGAGACGCAACGATCGCATGGGATCTGCCATCCGGAATCTGGTGGGATGACTAAGCTGACACGTAGAGGCCCCTACCTGGCGCGCCAACTGTCGGTGTTTCAGAACCAGGGTTCCTTAACCGACTAGTGAATTTGTGCTGCGTGCTCCCAATTACGGATGGAGATGCAAAGAGACACAAGGTTTATACTGGTTCGGGCAATGGATGCCCTACGTCCAGTCTGAGAAGATGTTCTTGTATTCCTTGCACCGGGGTGCTCGTAGTAGGGGGTTACAAGCTAGGCGAGAGAGGGAGTTTGTCCCAGGTCTCTGTGAGGGGAGGTGATATGAATTACAGAATGAGGCGTGTTGTTCGTGCAAGTATTCGTGATTCTCTCTATCGTCCTAGAAACGGTCCTGGCTGCCTCCTTTTATAGCCGCAGGGAGGAAACCAAGAGTACATAAGAGAGCTACACGTGGATCAAGGACTATTCGATGACGTATTTACTCCTAGAGCAGCATGGCATTGTCATGGGAGTTCCCATAGATGTCTAATCGGTATGGTCTCCACTGCAAGTAACATGCTGCGCATTTGTTGACTTGGTGGATTGCAGAGGCTCGGCGGCCATCGTAGCTGGTCGTGCCAAGGCCTGTTGTGCCGAGGCCTACCGTGCCGAGGCCTGAGAAGTGACCCAGGTGCAGATGCGGGTCTCAGCAGCCATCAGGCGGAATAGTGCGAGACGTGCGCCTACAGGATACGGTACCTGTATTGTTAGGGGCTGTTTGGGACTGCTCCACAAACTCTGCTCCACAAACTCCACCGTGGAGCAGCTCCACAAAAAACTAGAGTTTGTGGAGTACCTCTTTAGGTGCTCTCATAACTTCATCCTTTTTTCTCGAGCAGAGTGCGTGGAGCTGAAACTGTTTGGCTAAAAATGTGGAGCGGAGCTGAAAAACGTGGAACGGAGGAGTCCCAAACACCCCCTTAGTAAGGGATGGTAGAAAAGGTGATCTGACCGTTGTCCCATCGCTCCTGTTACAGCGCACTGCCGATCGTGGCTTACGTAGCGGGTGCAGCTGAGCGCATTAATCGGATGCGACAGCCTGCCAGAGAGACTTTTGAGGCGGAGGCAACGATGTTGCGGGACGAGCCCGGCCTCGGGCGAGGCGGAGCGTGGCCAATTCGTCCGAGACCCTACCGGGGGGTCTCGGGTGGCGGACGGGCGAGGCGGAGTAAGATCAGTGAATCCGAGGCCCCGTCGAGGGGGCTCGGGCGAGACGGAGCGGTCGGTCCGCTGATTCCGAGGCTATAGGAACCCGTTCTGACTCCCCACGTTGCGATGTCCTTGGTGCAGGAGTTAGGCAGCACAGTGGTCAGTAACCCCTGCTCTGTGCCGTTGCAGATGGCAGGAGGTTAACGTGACTGGCGTGTAGTCGGTCACTTCGCTGTACTGTGCCATCGTGCGTCTGTCGGAGTGGTTGGGCGCTTGGATGCGACGTTCGGTCAGAGCAGTTTGTTTGAAGAGGCGGCCACGGGGCTGGTGCCGAGCCGGCCTCGCACGAATCGGAGAATCGGCACTTCTTCCGAGGCCCCGGGCGAGGGGGCCTCGACGAGGGGCCTCAGCGAGGCGGTCTCGGGCGAGTCGGAGAATCGTTCGCTTCCGCTGGGGCTCGGCGACGGGGTCTCGGGCGAATCGGAGATTTCGGCCGAGACCTCGTTCGTTTATTCCGTTGGTTCTGTTCTTAGGGTCTAAGTAGTTTTTTCGTCCTTTGCTTGGGGTACCCTATTTTCGGGTATCCGACACTTAGCTAAAGCCAAAGCCGGAGCCATAGCTCTCATGGTTGTACTGTAAGTCCCGGGTGATCACTTACAGATAAGTCCTTTGGGAGAGGAATCTAAAGCATTTGGAAAGTAGCCAAATACTTTAGCCCCCTGTATCCAAGTTGCTAAAAAGTATATTTGAACATTATTGCATATACCATTAGTCAAGTTATAGATCATGGTTATTGAATTAGAGCACTAGCATCATACTACCCAATGCAATGTCCCATGAGTGTCAAGGCACAAGATATAAAAGCTAGGTTATCCTTAAGGGTAACAAGGTAGACACATGCACATGAATTAAATTGCATTAAGGGTTATTAGGAAAACAAGGATTGTCCCATGCTATACTTGCCTTAATGCTCAGATCCTTCTTTAGTCCAATCCAAACCTTCAAAGAATTACTTCTTGATCACCATGTAAAGCTCATCGACTGGACAAGATCATAAAGCACCACACAAGCATCCGAATAGACATGCATAACATACAAATATGACTAAATTAGAACAGTACTCTGGTGTGGTCCTGTGGGTTAGGAAGGGGGGGGGACAGGCCAGAAGAGAGAGGGAGAGTGGGCCTTCGGGCCAAAACAGGGAGGAGAGGGTTTTCTATTTTTATTTTTCCTTTTCTTTTATTTCCAAGCCATTTTTAAATAGAGTTTTGAATCCATTTTGAGTTTGAGTCAAAACCACTCATCACAATAAAATATATGCACCAGCATGTATGCACAAAAATGTTGCTACACCCTATGATAGATATTAATTTAACAATTTTTTTTGTTTTCCTATGTTTTTTGGAGCACAAAAATACAAAATTAAATCAATTTACATCTATTTTAGAAAAGCAAATTTTAGGGTGTTACAATTCTACGCCCCTTAACATGAATCTTGTCCTCAAGATTTGGAAGATGGTGACCAAAGAGATATGGATACAATGCCTTTAGATCTTCTTCACTTTCCCAAGACTCAGAAGCCATTTTCAGAAAACTAGGGATACTCCTTCACCACTTTACTCTCTTCCAAGATTGCACCTTTCACATGATTAACACTGAAGGTCTCCAAAGCTGATGGAATTGCTTTAACTTCAATCATTTCACATAATCTTGTTCTCAAAAGCACAACTCTTTTCGTGCATTGGATCACCGCATGATGTGTGGTTAGCTAGTCCATTCCCAATATTACATCAATGATGGAGGAATTTAGGACCAAAAGGTTTGCTTGGAAGTCTACCCCCTTAAATTAAGCTTGACCATGGGATAACGCAATGTTGCTTTCATTTCCCCTCCTGGTGACTTAACTAGCATGACCTTCTTCACAACATGCTTAATCAAAGTGTTTTTCTTCAAGAAATTAGCAGGAATAATGGAAAGCAAAGCTCTTGAATCGAACAAAACTGATGCAGGGCTGGAGTTGACTAGGAATTTACCAAACACAACATCTGGGGCTTCTTGTGCGGTTTCCGTAGTCACATGGTTGACCTTGCCTAGTACATAGTTCTGCTGCCCTTTGTTTTGGTGACGAGATTGTTTCCGTTTCTATGGGCACTTATCTGAGTAGTGACCATGTTCACCACAGTGGTAGCATTCTCTACCTATTGAGGGAGTGTTGAGTACATTATCCTTCATAGGCGTGTTGTCTAGTTGTCCTTGGAGTAGAGTCTGATCCAAATACTAGTGCTCTTGCTGGTACTACTAGAGTTCCTGAGGAGGATCAAGATTCAGATTCCACTCACCAGTGGATTCCTGGTACCACTACTGAAATTCTTACTGGGAAGTATAACGGGGGCGTGTGTTTCTAATTATAGATTGGATTGGCATCCTCCTTTTCATTTCTTCCATCTCCCAACGCTTATTCTCAATCACAATTGCCCTATCCACTAATGTTTGAAAGTCAGCATACACAACGGTCAATAGTTGCAGTTGAAGCCCATCATTCAATCCTTTCAGAAAGCGTTTCTGTTTCTTAGCATCATTATCCACTTCTTCTAGAGCATAGCGTGACAACTGAGTGAACATGTTATGATACTCACACATAGTCATAGATCATTGCTTGAGATCCCGAAACTCATAATGCTTGAGTTCTATCAATCCTGCAGGAATGTGGTACGACCTAAAATTCTCCTTGAATTCCTGCCAGGTGATAGCAGGAGCATTGTTGGGACGCCCATACTTAAATGACTCCCGCCTTTCCTGGGCAGTTCCTTGTAGTTGTCCAGAAGCATAACGCACCTTGTCATGATCATTACACTAGGCTATGTTTAGTTGTCGCTCCATAGTTCTAAGCCAGTCATCAACTTCTAGTGGGTCGCTTGTATGAGAGAATGTCAGTGGGTGTCCCTTCATAAATTCACCATGCTTATCACTAGGTGGTGCTTGATGTGGGTTGTTCAACGCATTTTGAACGAAAGTCTATAATAGTTGAGTCTGCATCATCAAAACTTGCTCTAAAGTTGGAGGACCAGGTGGCGGTGGATTAGTCTAGATTCTGCATTTAGATTGGTCGAAAACAGTGCATAACAGAAACTGTTCTAGGTTTCAGACAACACAGATGCATCATCTGGTGTTTTTCATAACTCCCAAACCATAATAGCTATCAGGGTAGTTCTTACGGTTGGAGAAAGATATTGAAGTCTACTATTGTCTAGAATTTTCTCATGATTTTTGGTCATCCAGTAACAGAGATATAAACCAATAAAGACATGCTGCTCTGGAAAGGCAGGATAGAGTTAACAAGAGAAAACCAAAACCCAACTATTTATTTCATCAATCCTTATATCTTAGCCCTATAATAAACTAAATGAAATTGTGGACAAACCCCACAAGATCATTTCACTCATTACAAAGATCCAACTCAAACAGAAGCACTAAAACAAACCAACCAAACATTAAAGGTTCACAAGGCACATAGACTTGACTTTCACTACCAGCATTTTTATTACACAAGGGAACACAAACTCCTATTTCTTAAACTCGATGTGGCAGCAGGGGCATCCAGAGTAGCATCTGTTGTGTCGAGATGGCGTAAAATATTCTCCACTTCATTGACCTTGCGTATCCCATCACGACTCCATTCACCAGTTTCATCAATGGCTTCCTTCGTATGGTACACCACTAACACTTGCTAGTGGGAGTCCTGTAGTGACCTGACTCTAGCTAGTACCATGGTACAACTATTGATTCTTTTGTGGCCAAGATTTAACATAATGTCCTTCCTGTTGGCAATGCTAATACTTTCTCTTAGCTGGGTCTTTTGTGATGTCATACTCCACCGAATTGTTGCTTGGTGTGTTGTCAGCTTGCTGATTCTGAAGGTTCACCTTCATCTGATTGGCTTGCTTGGTCCTTCAGGGTTGAAACTCCTTACAAGTGATAGTCCACCCATCTATGCATACCTCATGTGGAGTAGTTTTAGCTTCAGACACTTCTAACTCCTTTGGATTTATCTGACCGGGGATCGGAGCTAGATGTGACAAACTCAAATGTTGATTGCTTCCCAATACTGGCTCCAATGAGTTTGCCTCTCCTCTTCTTATCCACATTGTCCTCACAATTCGGGCTCTCCTTGACTTCCCTCTTATTTGGCTTGTTTTGGAGACAAGGGAAACCATAATGCTTACAACAATGACATTGATCCTGACTTCCAAGTGTATTACTGTCGACACCTTCATTGGATTTCATATTCTTCCAAGCTTCTGCGACTTGTCTCTTTACTGGTCCCTTTGATATGTTGACCTGACCTTGCGAGAATCACTGATCGTGAATTCTCATGTTGAGTCATTTCTTCTAGTACTTGCTTTTGCATAGCGAATAACTTTTCCTTGTCAAATGCGATCAAGGGCGACATAGCTTGGTCCTCCTATCCTCTGATGCCAGTTGTCTCCTCGTTACGATCCATCTATTTAGACGAAGAGAGGGTTTATAATAGAGACCAAGTTTTTATAGCAGAATAGAGACAAAAGTAAGCATAACTTTTAGCAATTAACAAGGTTAAAGAGAAAGCAAGAACTAGGGTAGGATGAAAGCATGCCTGTCGGTGCAGAAAGTGACCAACACGTAAATATTTGTAGTTTTGCCATACATTGTGATCGAAGGTGGCCTAGCACTCAATGACACAGGGTTTATACTGGTTTAGGCAACGTGCTCTACGTCCAGTTTGAGTCGGTCGGTGACTTTATTCCTAAGTCCAGGTGCTCGAAGTTTGCAGTGGGGTTACAAACGAGAAGGAAAAGATGGGTGGTACAAGAGGTCCGGTCGGACTCTGGTCAGAGGGTCCGAAAGTGACGGGAGCTCCACTATGTGCTAAGTGTTTGAGCGTGTGCTCGTGGTTTGAACCTGGTGGTTCTGCTGTTGTGATGCTAGTGAACTTGATCGATCTAATGAATCTGAATCTATCCTATTGGGAGAGAGCACATCCCCTTTTATAGATGAAGGGGATGGCCTTACAAGTGAGAGGGAGAGAGAGTACGTATGCTTCTAAGCTTTGTTGCCCACGCCGGTGGGTACAGGATGATGGTAGGTGCCCACAACACTATTGGATGTCAGATGCACGTGGGAGGTTGTGTTGTTTTCTTTGGGTATGGCAGACGTCGGCGCCTACCACACTGTTGATACCTGGAGGCATGCAAGGGGTTTTACCATGTTCGTCCGATACTATAAATGCCAGTGCCCACAACACTGTCGATGCCCAGAGGCATGTGGGAGGAGCCTTACCATATGGGAGTTAATGGCGCCCATAATACTATAGGGGAAAATGTCGGCTCCTACAACACTGCTTGGGCTCTATTGCACCAGGGAGGTTGCAGAGTACTATTTCTGTAGGTGTACAGGGTATGGTCCCTAGTATCATGGTTTGACTTGTGTGTCCTGCCTTGCTTTCTCCGTTCATTCCCTGGCCCTTACCGAGCGGGCATCCTCGGTCGGTTAGTCCCAGTCGGCTTTGAATACACTAGTTGGAGAAGAGAGCAGTGAGCAGGGGTTTGGTTTATCCTCAGTTGGAGATGCGGGTCAGAGTCAGAAGTAGCATTTTGGCTAGGCCTTCCTGTCGGAGAGGCCATCCGGAGGCGGGCTAGAGACCGAAGCGAGTGCTCCGGTCGAAGAGATGGGCCGGGGTCGGAAACAGGCACTGTTCATCCTCAGCTAGGCCATCCGGTCGATGATTGGATCACCCCTCTGGCCTATTGTTTAGGTACTTGGACCGGCCCATGAGTTGCACGTTGTTTGCAACATTGCCTGCTGGGCTGAGCCTCTGTTGGGAAGTCGGTCCATGAGGGACCCCGGGTTTATGAACCCGACAGGAGCCCCCGAGCCCTTGGGCGATTCGGGTTGAATCGTTTGGAGATTTTTGTCTTGATGGTGGGTGCGTGCGAGCGCACCCGCGGGTGTAGCCATCGAGCCCCCGGGCGATTCGGGCAGAATCGTCTGGGGGTTTTTCATGTTGCTAGTGAGGGAGGTTTTCGTTTCGTCAGCAGGTGCGCGTAAGCGCACCCGCGGCTGTAGCCCCTGAGCCCCCGGTCGATTCGGACAGAATCATCTGGGGTGTGTTGTCAAGGGGTGTGTGTGTGTGTTTTTCTTAGTTGACATGGAGTCGTCAACCAAGGCGTTGTTGCGCAGCCGAGGCGGTTATTTTTGGGGATTGGGTGAGACGGAGCTCGTGGATCCTGGCGTCGGTGCTTGCCGTGGGATCAAGTGAGGCAGTTAGTTTTAGGGATTAGACTAGATGGAGCTCATGGGTCCTAGCGTCGGTGCACGCCATGGGATCGGGCGAGTCAGAGTCGTGGATCCTGGCCTTGGTGTAGCTCGGGCGCAGCCAAGGTAGTTTGTCAGTTAGTTTAGGGATCGACGACCGGAGCTCACGGATCCTTAGGGGGTGAGTTTGGGGTCGCAGACCCAAGCGTTTTGGTGTGTAGTCAAGGTGTAGCCGAGGGATCGGCCGAGTTTGGGGTCACAGACCCAGGCATTTGGTGTGCAGTCGAAGCGTAGCCGAGGGATGGGGCGAGTTTGGGGTCGTAGACCCGAGCGTTTGGTGTCTTGAGCCCCCAAGCCCTGTTGGGCCTTGGTAGGGGTTGGTTGGAGTTGTGTGCATTACCCTGTCCTTGGTTTCTCATTATTGGAGGGGATGAGCTTTGTCACTTGCCTCGATCGCTCGGGCTCGAGTGACGCGCTCGGTGAGCTCGCTAACGGGTATGATCGAGTGGAATCTGGGTCCGTCGTTCGTGATGGGGTCGGCATAGCCATTTTGTGACATTCCACTGCTCCTTTACCTACAACTCGGCAGATGCCTAGGTCATTCTAGAGGCTGACCCGGGTGGCCTACTGGCCTCCCCTCGATGGAGATTATGTGGGCTTGGCGAGAGGTTTACGATCGAACGAGAAGGTTGAGATGACCCTGTCTGCTTTGGGACAGACTGGGTGAGGGCCGCACAATGCTCATCTGCGTTTTCTCCCCTAGCTCTGTTTGACATGGGGCGGCCTCGAGCCCTTCATGGGCCGGCCTTCGAACCCTGGTCGATCGTTGCTCGTGTCGAATGAGGCAACTGCCGCTTCATGATGCAACATGGAGCGTTGTGATGCATTTCGCTGCACGTGTGATGCTTTAGTTCCTGAGCCCCTGGGCGATTTAAGGCCTGAATCATCTGGGGGTTAGATGCGTATGGAATGAATGCGTGTAGGGATGTATGAAATGATTATAAAGAAATAGTGGAGGTCAGTAGTGTTACCTCGATGACTTGAGTGACGGCGTTTGAAGAGCTCCAATCGGAAATGTCCGACCAGGACCCATGCTCGTCATTCGTGATGCGGTCAGCATGGCCTACATAGGGCATCCCTTTGCTCCTTACTTGTCTCTCGGTGTGTTTTTCTAAGCCGTTCGATTGACTTAGGAAGCCCGATGGTCTCTCCTGGCGGAGATCCCATTTGTTTTGGGTTTTTCCATGTCCCACCTAGGGAGGCGGAGAGCCACCTGCGTGTGGTGATGCTTTAGTTTTTGCACCCGTCGTGTGGTAGTGGTGGGCCATACCCAGGCCACGTCTCATCTTACCAGGCGTTGTTCTATCTTACGAGGCGTCGTTCCGTCAATCAGTGTGCGTCCCATCGGTTAGGCTGTGTCCCATTGTTTCCCATCCTTATTGAATGGGGGAAGGGAGAGAGTTTTTCGCTCTGATGTTTTGCCCTTCTTCAGCTGTTGCATTTCCCCCTTAAATAGGATGAAAGAGAGGGCTTTTCGTCATAGTCCTTTGCCTATTCTCCAACTATTGCCTCTCCTCCTCCTTCCTTTTCACCGAGAGTGCCTATATGCCGCGGCGGTTCCTAAGTGAGAGAGAGGGTAAGCGAGGGGGACGACTTATAGATCCTTTCATGAATCCGGAGCATGATGTTGAGCTAGACGCTGCCAGAGGCGGTGCTAGTCGTCTTTGCCTGAGAAGGGGCGGCTTTCGCCGAAGGAGGTGGCGCGCTGGATTTATCTACGAGGCCTTCTTCGGGATGGAGCCATGTGTGGATTTTTTCCGGTGGATCTTCACCGAGCAAGCCTCGTCGGAGGGGAAGTTGCCCAGGATCGTGCTGGTGAAGGGTTCCATGCCTGCAGCTACTTAGGTTGGCCAGTTCATAAAGTTTGATGAGATCTGTTCCAGCCATGGTGGCCATACCTCGGTGGCAGTGTCCCTGCCTAGGAGCTGCCTCGACTGTATGAGAAGATCTAGAGCTCCATGCTCTTCTGCTGAGCATCTATGGGTGCGACGCCCTTGAGGTACCCGTTGCGCTCGCCGAAGTCAAGGGAGCGGAACCAGGCGGGGCCCCTATGGCGGTGGTTATGTCCGGCGGCATGTGTCGTGGCCTCTAGTTTGGCATCATGCGATGTTGTCGAGCGGCCACAGTAGTATTTGGAGTAGTAGTAGTTAGAAAATGTGATAGTTGAGTTCGTGGGTGAGCCCCCGTGTGAATAGTTTTTTGTATCAATGAATACATCAGTTCTGTTTTTGTGATAGAACCACTATCCGTTCCTTGTTTTTATCCTAGTATAGCTTTTGTTTTTATCCTTTCTTTTTCACATCTGTCCATTAGTTCCATAGGCTGCAACTTTTAAGAACCTGGGCATGGCCCACGGGGCTCGGCTGCTCGTAACCGTAGGTCGTGGCAGGGTGCGTTCGGTTAGGAGTAAGAACAAAGTCACTTAGGGCAATCAAAGGAATGGGATGCGCTTCCATTCAGGGATGAAGTTGTTAACCATGTGATAGTAAAAAAGAGAGGTAGTATTTAGTATTGTACCCTCATGGAGCCCCCGAGTGACCCGGGCTAAAAGTGTTTAGGCTAGGGTGCTTTACAGGAGCAAGTGTTGACTAAAAAGCGGTAAGACCAAATTTAGGGGAAAAACGACGTAGCTGTTCAATGTTCCAAGTGTTGGTGAGAACGTTGCCGTTGTCATCCTGCAGTCGGTAGGTGCTCGGTCAGATCACTTCGGTCACCGTATAGGGTCCTTCCCATGGTGGAGAGAGTTTGTGCTTTTCCTTCATTGATTGGGTCCTCCAGAGTACGAGATCGCCGACTTCAAGGATTCTCCCCCTGATCTTCCTTTTGTGGTACCTGCGGTGAGTTTGCTGGTAGTGAGCGGAGCGGATGATGGTTGTCTCGTGGGCCTCTTCTAGTAGGTCAACTGCGTCTTGTAGAGCCTCCATGGCTCGGTCGCGATCAAAAGCCTTCACTCTTTGGGCGCCGTGGTCGAGGTCGGAGGGCAGTACTGCTTTAGCTCCATAGGCTAGGAAGAAGGGTGTGAACCCCATGGATCGGTTCGGGGTCATTCTCAGGCTCCAGAGGATCACTGGGACCTCTGGAACCCATCGCCTAGCGTACTTGTTGAGTCGGTCAAAGATGCGGGGCTTAAGTCCTTGGATGACCTGCCATTGGCACGCTCGACCTGACCGTTAGTACATCGGTGTCCGACCGAGGCCCAGTCAATCCTGATGCCGTCTAGGAACTTCTTTCCAGTGAAGTTAGTCCCATGGTTAGTGATGATACAGTTAGGAACGCCGAACCGGTAGATGATGTCAAGGAAGAATTTGATCGCCTCTTCCGAGCAAATGTTGGTGATGGGCTTGACCTCTATCCACTTGGTGAACTTGTTGACTGCTACGAGTAGGTGAGTAAAGCCACCCGGGCCCTTTTTGAGGGGTCCTACCATGTCGAGGCCCCAGACCACGAATGGCCAGGTGATGGGGATGGTTTGAAGTTCCTATGCCGGCAAATGAGTTTGTCGAGCATAGAATTGGCATCCCTCACACCTGCGGATGACCTCCTCTGCATGTCGTAGTGCGGTGGGCTAGTAAAAACCTTGGCGGAAGGCTTTTTCAACCAGTGACCTTGGGGCCACATGATGTTCGCAGATCCCAGCATGGACCTCGAGGAGGAGCTGCTTCCCCTGGTTAGCGGGGATGCACTTCATGAGCACCCCCGACGGACTCCGTTTGTAGAGTTCATCACCGAGCATGATGAAGGTCTTGGCGCATCGAGCGATCTATTGGGCTTCAGTCCTTTCGGGCAGAAGAACTTCCTTGAGGAGGTAGGCGAGTAGCGGCGCTCGCCAGTCGGTTTGATCGAGTGCCAATATGGCGACATCAGCGGGTGACGTCATCATAGAGGCACTGGGGTCGGAGCCCCCGAGCACTGGCTTGGCATCGAGGTTGGAGCCCCTGGGTGCTGGCTTGGCATCGGGGTGTGTCTGGATTAGACCTTCCAGGACACGGGCGGACGGCTCGTGGAGATCGTTGATGAAGACCCTGCTCGGGGACGGATCCCGCCTGGCTGCCAATTTCGCGGGAAAATCGGCGGCATCGTTGTCCTTTCGGGGGACGTGATGCAGCTCAATTCCCTAGAATTTGTCCACGTGCTTGCGCACCTCTTGGTAGTATGCCGCCATGAGGGGGCTTTTGCAGGAGGACTCCTTCATGACCTTATTGACGACAAGCTCTGAGTCGCCATGAACGTAGAGTCGTGTAGCACCAAGTTTGATGGCGATGCGTAGTCTGTTGATGAGGGCCTCATACTCCACGGCATTGTTCGAGGCTGAAAAGTGGAGGCGGATGGCGTAGTAGAGCCTACTCCCATCTGAGGAGATCAGAACCACTCCAACCCCTAATCCAGGTGCCATGACAGACCCGTCGAAGTACATTGTCCAGTACTCGTGGTTGATGTCTAGGGTCGGTAGCTGGAGCTCCATCCATTCGGCAACAAAATCCATGAGAGCTTGAGACTTAATGGCGGTACGGGGGATATACCTAATGTCATGGCCCATGAGTTCGAGTGCCCACTTGGAGATCCATCCCACGGTGTCGCGGTTGCGGATGATGTCTCCGAGCGGGTATGAAGTGACGACCGTGACTTCGTGGTCGGTGAAGTAGTGTAGGAGCCTCCAGGTCGCCATCAATACGGCGTATAGGACCTTTTGTACCTAGGGGTACCAGACCTTGGGGTCGATGAGTACCTCCTCGATGAAGTATACGGGCCACTGGACCTTAAGGTGGTGTCCTGGTTCCTCCATTTCGACGACCAGGGCGGCACTTACCACATGGTTGCTGGCCGTGATGTAGAGGAGGAGGGGTTCTCCTCATTCGAGAGCGACGAGGATTGGGGCCAATGTCAGGGATGCTTTGAGGCTCTCTAGAGCCTACTGAGCTGCCTCAGTCCAGACGAAGGCGTCCGTCTTTTTGAGGAGCTTGTAGAGTGGCATACCTCGTTCGCTGAGCTGAGAGATGAACTGGCTCAAAGCGGCCAGACAGCTGGTGAGCCTCTGCATGCCCTTGACGTTGCGTATGGGGCCCATGTTGGAAATGGCTGTGATTTTTTCGAGGTTGGCCTCGATGCCATGCTCGGACACAATGTATCCTAGCAGCTTCCCCTTTGGAACCCCGAAAACACATTTCTCAGGATTCAATCTGATGTTGAACCTTCGGAGGTTTGTGAACGTTGCGGCCAAGTTTGCGATCAGGTCTCAAGCTTGAGTCATTTTGACCAATATGTCATCAACATAGACGGCGATCGTTGGTCTTGGCCGTTCGGCTTGATCAGGCTGATCGAGCGGGTCGATTTGGTCGGCAAAGCATTGCTGCATGCACCTTTGGTAGGTGGTGCTAGAGTTTTAGGGTGAAAGGCATGGTTATGTAGCAGTACGAACCATACGGGGTGATGAATGAGGTTGTGAGCTGATCGGACTCTTTCATCGCGATCTAGTTATAGCCCGAGTAGGCATCCAGAAAGAGAGGATCTCGCAACCCGAGGTGGAGTCAACTATCTGGTCAATGCGTGGCAAGGGAAAGTGGTCCTTTGGACACGCTTTGTTGAGGCCAGTATAATCAACACACATTCTCCATTTCCTGGTCTCCTTTTTAACAAGAACGGGATTGGCAAGCCAGTCGGAGTGGAAAACCTCTCTGATAAATCCGGCTGGCAGGAGCTTGGTGATTTCTTCGCCTATGGCCCTATGCCTTTCATCATCGAAACAACACAGGCATTGCTTAGAGGGCTTTGAGCCCAGGATGAGGCGCAGCGCATGCTCGGCGACGTCCCATGGTATGCCCGGTATGTCGAATGGCTTCCATGCGAAGACATAGCGATTGGCGTGCAGGAAATCGATGAGCTTGCATTCCTATTTGGCTAGGAGCTGGGTCCTGATCCGCACCATTTTGGTTGGGTCAGTGGGGTCCAATTCCCACCGTCTTGGTTTCCTTGAGCGGGTGGAAGGCCATCGAGGAGTTTGGTTTGTTGCAGTCTAGACCGCTGGGGTCGATGACTCCCCGAGCCGTGGAAGCTCGGACAAGTTGATGACCATGGTGGCAAGCTCGAAATGCTTGTGGTCGCACGTGAAGGCGTGCGAAAAGGCACTACTCATGGTGATGACGCCATTCAGTCCTGGCATCTTCAGCTTGAGGTAGGTGTAGTTGGGGATTACCATGAATTTGGCATAGCATGGCTGCCCCAAGATGGCGTGGTAGGACCCTAGAAAGTCCACTTTGAAGGTGAGGACCTCCGAGCAAAAGTTGGCTCGGTTGCCAAACATGATGGGTAGGTCGAATCTGCCTGAGCGGGTATGCCTGCGCTCCTGGGATCACCCCATGAAAGGGAGAGCCTGCCAGGCAGAGTTCTGACCAGGGGATGCGCATGGCGTCGAGGGTGTCGACATAGAGGATGTGGAGGCCTCTGCCTCCGTCCATCAGCACCTTAGTGAGGAGCTTCTTGCGGACGATGGGGTCAACAACGAGCGGGTAATGTCCCAGTCTCACGACGTGGGAGGGATGGTCCCTCTGATAGAAGGTGATTAGAGATTCCGACCAACTAAGGAAGGAGGGGACGGCCATCTCGGCGGTGCATGCCTCCCTATAGCGCACCTTGTGCTGGCGCTTGGACCAGTTGGCATCGGATCCACTGAAGATCATGATGCATTCCTCAGGGTCAGGGAAGCCATCTCTATCCTTGGCTGCCACCTCTTTGTCGTCTCCTTCTTTCGGCCCGTTGGCCTATCATAGGAAAAGTTTGAGGAGCTCGTAGTCCTTGTAAAGGTGTTTGACGGGGTTGGCATGGTTGGTGTGCATGGGCTATCCATGAGCTTGTTGAAGTGGTCAGGCAGTCCCTGTTGGGTTGCTTGCCCGTGCGATCAGCCGTAGTGACCAACGCGGTGTTGTCCAATCGGCGCTGATCCTTTTTGTTCTTCTTGCCCCTCTGTGTGGAGGGGCCCTCGTCTTGGTCCATGTGCTTAGCCTTGCCTTTGTCCCGGTCCTCGTTGAAGACCACTCCAACCGCCTCCTCACCGGAGGCGTGGTTAGTGGTGACGTCGAGCTGGTCGCGGGTGGTACGGGGCTTTAGGCATCCAAGCTTGTGGATTAGGGACTCGCATGTCATCCCGGAGAGGAATGTGCTAATGACGTCCACGTCGACGACATCAGGGAGGGAGTTGCATCATTGGGAGCACCTATGGATGTAATCCCACAGGGACTCGTTGGGCTCCTGCTGGCAACTCTTGAGGTCCTAGGAGTTTCTAGGGCGGACATACGTCCCCTGGAAATTTCCAACGAAGACCCTCTTGAGGTCCACCTAGTCGTGGATGCTGTCATGTGGGAGGAATTCAAGCCATGCCCGGACATGTTCCCCCATGTAGATGGGGAGATACTGAATGATGAAATAGTCATCATCCACCCCTCTGGCTCGGTAGGCGAGCCAGAAATCTTCGAGCCAAATATCGGGGTTTGTCTCCCCGGTGTACTTGGTGATGTTGGTGGGCGGTCAGAAGCGCTATGGGAACGGCGCCTTTCGGATACGCCAGTCAAAAGCCCATGGTCCTAGGCCCTCAGGGCTAGGACTACTATCGTCTGGCCAACGACCAAGACTAGGGCGCGTTTCACCGCTCCCCTCGATGGTTTGGCTAGGAGCCATGTCGCCTGCCCTCATTGCCGCCCAGTGGACGTCATCATCATGCCAGGCCTAATGCCGGTTGCTGATCATGCTATGAACATCTTGGTGCAGACTAGGCCGTTCGAGTACCGGCGGTCGGTGTAGGGCAGGCGCCAGGTCGGACCGTGGCACGGCCGCTGCCTCTCGAGCCGCACTTGGCAGCTATAGCGGCGAGCGGATGGAGCAATCTGTCTGGCGCGTCCCTACTCCCCCGGTGGGGAGAGAGGGTGCATGTTGCAGTCACGATGCGGAGCTTTCCACCTGTTGAATGGTGGCGGCTTCGACCAGCACCCGGAGGTTCCGGTAGACCACCTGCTCCTAGGGGTCGACGGGCTTAGGATCGCCACGCAGAAGCATCACCGCGGCAGCGATGTTCTGGCAAGCTCGAGCGAACTATGGGGCATCATTCCCCTTGTTCATGATGTTGTTTTGGACTTGGCCGGTGCGACCCCAGGCGTCGCCCACCGGGTTATGCACTTGGCGCGCAACGTGCTACACCGAGCGTGCCAGCGCAGGCGGTGGCTGGTTCTGCCACTGTTGTCGTAGTTCCTCGGCGTGCACTTGCGCAAACTTGAGGGTCCCCGCACGTGGGTCCGGAGGGGTGTGAGTCTGTACAGACTCCGCAACCATCGGCGGCTGTCCCAAAGTGTCCGCCATAGCGCACTCCTGGGATGAACGGTGGCTAGGTGCCACATCGCCGATGCTAGAGCCATCACTCTCACCCTCGTCATCCAGGAGTTCATGGAAGGTGGTAGGAGCATAGCTCGCCATTCCTACAAATTTGGATGTAAGAGGGGATGGCACCAGCGTCCTTCAGAGCCCCCGAGCGCACGCGTCCGCGAGGGACGTGAGGCCGTAGGGGAATCAATCGTACGGTGTTCGCAGTGCGGTCAATACGGTCCCTCCGGATAATCAGTGGGAGATAGTAAATAGAGAGAAAATAACAGTATGCATATTACTCACAGCGGGGTATGAGTAGAGAGTTTGCTCAGAATAAAGCACAGATGCCTCGTCGTTGAAGTCACCGATGGAGGGTGCCCCTCCGATGGGCGCTAAAACGAGTGTCTCCTCGCAGAGGTGTAGTACGCTGAGCTGGTCGGCGATGAAGTCCAGGCTTCCGAAGAGGAAGGCCTAGGAGGGCTCAAAGACGGGTGGAACCCACATCCCAACCGGTGGGAGTGCGGGAAACTCTAGTGAGCCGAAGCGAGTCGTATCGCTTGAGCCCGCCATGGCGAAGGTGGTGGAAAAGTGGGCCATCCGATGACCAAGAAGTGTTGAACGTACAACGTCTTCCCCACGGACGGCGCCAACTGTCGGTGCAGAAAGTGACCAACACATAAATATTTGTAGTTTTGCCATACACTGTGATCGGAGGTGGCCTAGCACTCAATGACATAGGGTTTATACTGGTTCAGGCAACGTGCCCTATGTCCAGTTTGAGTCGGTCGGTGACTTTATTCCTGAGCCTAGGTGCTCGAAATTTGCAGTGGGGTTACAAACGAGAAGGAGAAAGATGGGGGGTACAAGAGGTCTGGTCGGACTCTGGTCAGAGGGATCAAAAGTGATGGGAGCTCCACTATGTGCTAAGTGTTCGAGCATGTGCTCATGGTTTGAACCTGGTGGTTCTGCTGTTGTGATGCTAGTGAACTTGATCGATCTAATGAATCTGAATCTATCCTGTTGGGAGAGAGCGCATCCCCTTTTATAGATGAAGGGGATGGCCTTACAAGTGAGAAGGAGAGAGTACGTATGCTTCTAAGCTTTGTTGCCCATGCCGGCGGGTACAAGATGATGGTAGGTGCCCACAACACTGTTGGATGTCAGATGCACATGGGAGGTTGTGTTGTTTTCTTTGGGTATGGCAGACGTCGGCACCTGCCACACTGTTGATACCTGGAGGCATGCAAGGGGTTTTACCATGTTCGCCCGGTATGGTAAATGCTGGCACCCACAACACTATCGATGCCCAGAGGCATGTGGGAGGAGCCTTACCATATGGGAGTTAATGGCGCCCACAATACTGTAGGGGAAAATATCAGCGCCTACAACACTGCTTGGGCTCTGTTATGCTAGGGAGGTTGCAGAGTACTGTTTCTACAAGTGTACATGGTACAGTCCCTGGTATCGCGGTTTGACTTGTGCGCCCTGCCTTGCTTTCTCCGTTCATTCCCTGGTCCTTAACGAGCGGGTGTCCCCGGTCGGTTAGTCCCAGTCAGCTCAGAATGCGCCAGTTGGAGAAGAGCAGTGAGCAGGGGTTTGGTTTATCCTTAGTTGGAGACACGGGTCGGAGTTAGAAGTAGCATTTTGGCTAGGCCTTCCAGTCGAAGAGGCCATCCGGAGGCGGGCTGGAGACCGAAGCGAGTGCTCCGATCGAAGAGGTGGGCCGGTGTCAAAATGGGCACCGTTCCTCCTTGGCCAGGCCTTCCGGTAGGTGATTGGATCACCCCTCTGGCCTGTTGTTTAGGTACTTGGGCTAGCCCATGAGTTGCGCGTTGTTTGCAACATTGCCTGCTAGGCCGAGCCTCTGTTGGGAAGCCGGTCCATGAGGGACCCCAGGTTTATGAACCCGACAATGCCAAAATGTCCAGTTCTAACTAGGCTTGCATCCTACAGTTAGCATTGCTCCGATACCACTTTGTAGCACCTGATTTTAAGGACAAAACCAGATACACACCATATGTGAGCCTAGGAAGTCAAATCACACATATGGCTACAAATAAGGGGAAATACCAAAAGACAATGCTTAATATATAACATACTTAGTTTAAAACATACAACCTTAGACACCAAACAACGGAAAGACAACTCCGATCTTTAGGTGAAGACTCCAATCCATAGGGACAACTGACTGGTTGATCACAAGCCTAACTACTTTAGAATCTAGCAATCTAGTTCCCATCCGGGATTTTTCCAAAGTATAGAAAAGTAAAGCAAGTGTAAGTACATATCGTACTCAGCAATATAACATGGGGTTCATGAGGCTTAAAAGGTTGACACTGGCTTACAATGGTTAGCTTTTATATTGAGTCATAATTTTAGCAATTGAGTAGCAACAAGTTTAGTTTAAGCCCAAATAACCACATGATCATGTAAACAAGAATAATGTATAGCAACAATAAATAATCATTTGTGTCCATCTATTCCATAAGGAGTCTAGGCCACTTGTGTCCGTGAGCACGGCTGATATACCAGTTTTACACTCTGCAGAGGTCGTACACTTTCACCATGACCCGTGATTTACCCTTTTGCCTGAGGCGGCCAACCTCTTGACCCACTTCCAAGGAAGGTCGGTAGGGTTCACTATGAAGCCTTTCTAAAGTCCCTCTAACAAGTTAGTAGCCGCTAGGTTTTAGTAGCTAGGCGAATGGAGCCCCTCTAACAGAGTGGCATATTCTACACAGGCTATACACACCCTGAGAGACAAGAAGCCATTCTACAACCTAGGACTATCCTTTTGCGCCTTAAAGTAACCACTAACAAGCTAGAAAAGCTCAGTTTACTTAGCTAAAGCCAAAGCCGGAGCCATAGCTCTCATGGTTGTACTGTAAGTCCCGGGTGATCACTTACAGATAAGTCCTTAGGGAGAGGAATATAAAGCATTTGGAAAGTAGCCAAATACTCTAGCCCCCTATATCCAAGTTGCTAAAAAGTATATTTTAACATTATTGCATATACCATTAGTCAAGTTACAGATCATGGTTATTGAATTAGAGCACTAGCATCAAGGAACTAGATATAAAAGCTAGGTTATCCTTAAGGGTAACAAGGTAGACACATGCACATGAATTAAATTGTATTAAGGGTTATTAGGAAAACAAGGATGGTCCCATGCTATACTTTCCTTAAAGCTTAGATCCTTCTTTAGTCCAATCCAAATGTTCAAAGAATTACTTCTTGATCACCACATAAAGCTCACTGACTGGACAAGATCATAAAGCACCACACAAGCATCCGAACAGACATGCATAACATACAAATATGACTAAATTGGAACAGTACACCAACCAATAAAAAGGTTAAAAAACTAATCTACGCATTGCTATGAACACACAGACGTGAAAAGCACTCTAATCGGAGCTATGGTGAACAAGAAACATCTACCGTAAGATTTACTTCTTAAGAGAAAAAGAAAAATTTGAGCTTCATTTACCTTTACTATATAAAAGCTTGTACAAGATATTTCAAAGAAATATCTAAATTGAATTAAGCCAAATTATATTTGATTTGGAAAACCAAGATAGACCCAATCTTATTTTACTTATAAAGGTGGAGGCCTAATTAAGTTGCTTTTAATTGGAAACTAATTGCTTATAAATTGATCATATTAATATTTAATTTGAAAGTACAAAACATGATAAAAATGTGTTACTATCACGTAGATTACGTCGTTGTGAATCTAACGCAACTTGAACGGGTCAAAATGGAGTTAAAACACAGAAGTTATGACCTAAAGAAGTTAGTGGTAAAACTATAAATAAGTGGATCTTATTTTTGAATTAAAACAAATCCAAAATCAGATTTTAAAATAGGCCAGGGATAGCGGGTTCAAAACTAGAAAAGTAGAGGGGCTCTTTAGCAAAATTACCTAATGAATGGGTATGGTGCGATCTAGGGGGTTAGATCTAAATTGAACAGCTCAGATTAGAAGCTAGGAAGGGGGAGAGAGAGAGAGAGAGACTGCCAGCCGAAATAGTGCTGGCACGGTGGTTGGCCATGGCTGGTGGCGAGGAACTCGCCGGCATACACGGTTAGGGCCCTAGAAGCCATGATTTGGCTCGGAATAGGCACGGGAAGAAAGGACAGGATGAAGGCGATCTCGATGGTGTGATTGGGGAGGGATGCGATGGCACAGAGGCAATGCGGGGCTCAACTTGGTGGCTCAGGGAGTCTAGCGAAGCACCGGTGAGCATGTGCACAATGTAGAGAGCGAGAGAGAGAGAGAGATCATGGTACCGTCCGCTTGCTTACCAGCTAGCGAAGCTCGGCGAGTGGTCCTGAACGACGGCAGAGTGGCGGAACGACAAGATGGACACGGCGACGGTGCTTAGGGTTTTGCGGCTCCTCTTGCGGCTCAAGACGAGGGCAGCGGCTTGCGATTAGGGTTGGGAATGGGGCGGCGCACCTGGGGCTTGCTTTTATAGGGGCTAAGGCATGGAGAGCATGCCAAGAACCTAGAAATCAGGGCAGCGGCGATTTCACAAATCGGAGCAGAGTCTGATTCCAGGACGAGCGAAAGGTAGGGGATGTCGCTGACATGCGGGCCTGAGGTGGCAGTGTCACGGGGTGTAGGGCCAGGCTGTCAGCTAGCGGAGAGGGTGGAAGGTGGGGTGCGTTCACGTAGGCTTTGGCCTAGGCCAGCCCAAGAGTGAGAAAGGGAGGGGAGGAAGCAGGCCAGTGGGGAAAGACTAGAGCTGCTCTCGGCTGCAGCCCACGAGATGGGCGGGCTGGAGCAGGCCATGAGACCTAGAAGGGGAAGAGAGCCGGTGTAACACCTCGGGTGTTTTAAATACTAAAATAGGACATGTCATCATATGCATTGCAAGGCATTTGGTCATATTGTAAACTTTGATATGCATTCACTAAAACAAGTTTACAATTATGTTATGAGTGTTGCCTTGTATGGTTTGAATTGAGTTCAAAGTTTGGTTTGGATTTGAAGTTTCGAAAACCCTGATTTCCAGCGATTTGTTTTACCCCGAAAAACCTAATTCAAAATTGAAGCACATTTTGGGGTTGACCCTTAAAGCAAAAATGTAGAGCTTGTCGAGTTGTACAAAGTTTGTTTTGGATTTTTCAAAGTTGTTATGAAAAATTTGAAGCAATTTGAAAAGGCGTAATTCTTTAAATGTTCCCTATTTGAATTCAAATTTGCATTTCAAAATATAGACCGAATTAGGAGGTGGTTATAAAAATAAAGTTGTAGAACTTTAGATTTTGAGCAACTTTTATTTTTGGAGATTTTTGAGTTGTTATACAAATTTGGGAGTAATTTGGAAATTTAGACGAATGGCAATTTTGTAATTACGTTGAACAGTGCTCGCCGCTTAAGCTACATTGCTGGCGACCTTCTCCTGGATTCCAGTTGTGCCTGTGGCCGCCCTCGGCTTCACGCTGGCGCGGGAAAGGCCCCCGCGTGGGTTCTCCTTCTTCTGAGCCGAGTTATAAGACCTGTGTCGTCGTCGTTCTTCGCCGTTTGCCTTCCTCTGTTTTCCCGACGTTGCCGCCGCCGCTCTGTCGAGCTCGCCTCGCCTCCTCAGCGCAAACCAGCCTCGGCTAAGCTTGCCACAGCTTCACTAGTTCCTTGCGAAACCAGTCGTCTAGCCCTTATTGCTTGATTGCACCGGGAACCGCCGTTCTTTGCCTTTCTTCCCTGCGGCCGGCAACCTCACCGTGGTGTGTGCGTCGCCGTGGCTGGAGCTCCACGGTGGGTCTTTGTCCTTGCTTAGCATGTCACCAGCTTCGCCTTGATCCCGTGTTGCTCTATGACCGGTTATTTGATCCTTTTGACCATCACAGTCTCCTAAACGTCGTCACCGACATGGTTAGCGCCGTCGTGATCGCTGTGACCATCGACCCGCCTCTCCTTTGTTCCTTCGACTCGTCCATCGCCTTCAACGTGATTGGGGTGAGCTCCTGGTTCTTCCCGAGTGGTTTGTTTCACCGTTACCGGTCTTCTATCATCGGCATAGCGCCGCCGTGCAGTCGTGTCCGCCATGGCCGTCGTCAAGCTTGTATACCGCTGCAATTAGTCTTGATAGTACACTCAATCGATGCGGGGTGATGAGGGGAGTGTGTTGGTACTCTCGCTGTCACCGTTGGTCTCACCGGCGGTGAGAAATCGACGGTCAGCACGTAGTCACCGTGGTCAAACGCGGGAGGTAGAAGATGACAAGTGGGGTCGGGGTGTCAGTGACCGTGAGTTCAAAATGGATTTTTCTATTTTCAGAAATGGATGAATAGTATGAGTTTTTGTTATTTTTGTGTAGATTTATGTAGAGCTCCAAAAATTATGAAAATTTTTGTGTGACTTCTCTGTGATGTATATTATTTAGTAAAAATATGAAATGTTGATTTTTAGTATTTTTGAATATAATAAAAATTGCTCAATTAATTAATAAATTAGTTTCCATGATTTTTCTAGGCTTATTTATTTATCCAAAAATTATGAAACTTGTTTTCCACTTAGTTATCGTGTGATGAACCTTTATTAAAATTTTGAAGTCAATTGGAACAAGTTGATTTATTTCATAATTCTTAATTAAATAATTAATTCATAAAAGCAAATAGTAACATTTAATGATTTAGGTTTTGATTGAATTTTTGATTGAGTGATGTCCTTGGGTCATTAGTTGGTAATGATCCTTGGCAATTGATGTAAGTGTTACGAAAAAGGTTTAGTAAGTTTAACTTGTAACTGTACCGCAAAGGAAAGTTGTATTCAAGTTGTTACCTTTTGCATCCATGATCGAGCATCATATTTTGTATCTCACATCATGTTAAACATGGCATTGTTACTATGTGTAGTGAACGAAGGTGAGCACGTGGTAGTTAATCAAGTAGTTGAGGAGGTCGATCCGTCTGTGGAGGTTGGTTTTGATATCGGTGGAATGACTCTGGAACCGGACTTTTCCGTCAACGAAGGCAAGCCCCGAATGCATCTAAACCTACCTTGTGTTTTACAAATTGATTTCACTTTTGCTTTTCTTTATTACATTAAGTGATTAGGGTTTGCGTGCAAACCTAATTGGTACATTACCAACCTTGTTCTTCCATATCTATCTTGTTACCAGTTTTAATTCGTATATGTCTAGTTATGCTTAGCTATGCTTAGAACGATGAAAGTCGGATGATTACCTATCACCTGCAAGTTTTAAATGGATCTTTGGTTACTTATGTTATCATGTGATATGGGAATATGGAGTAATAAATCTAGACTGGGCGGACTCGGTGTGTGTGAGCCACAAGACATGGAGGTCTTGTGAGCGGGTGCTTTTCGCCTGTGTCGATTAAGGCCCATCCGTTGTTGAACTGCATGAGATGAGACTTTGTTGTACTAACCACATACTCTGGTAAGCCTTAACTTGGCTATTCTATTACGAGAATGGCTACTCGCACACTAGGAGTGGAGAGATGGTGGGAATACATGTACCCACATGGCAATGGGCTGGATTGGTGGAGTACTGTATTCTCGGGTGGCGTGGACCCATTTTTGTTTTAGAGGACCTGAGGGTAGGTTGGTATATGTAGGCCGGGGACCTGCATATGTCGTGTGGTCTAGAATCCCCAGCTGGGTTTAATCGGTTCGAATCGTCGTTGCTCCTCGGTTATGGAGACTCAACTCTCTGTTCATCATCGTAGTTAATAACTAAAATTTGAGTAAGGTTTGAGAAAGAGTTTGATATGAAGTTCATGGTCTCATTACGGATCATGGTAGATTCATATATGGTTCTTGAGAAGTTTTAAATGTTGATATAAAGAATTTTGTTAAAGAGCTTTTACGCAAAAGAATTTTGATTATTGCCAAAGCCCTACCTTGAATCCCTGAGCCTGCATTCCTGATTCTTATCAGTTTTATTTCGGTTAAGTCTTGTTGAGTACTTTTGTACTCAGGGTTCGTTGACCCTTGTTGCAGGTGAGCCTCATGAGTAGATCTGTTTTGGATCATGCTGCATGACTATTGTTCGGTCTAACGACGAGAAGTAAATGTGTGGCCCTTGGGTAGGGTAGTTTTATTGTGTGTTTTGTATTATATTATAATGCCACTCCACTATTATGTTTTGTAATATTCATCAAACTTAGTTGTAAGGGTTGAAACTACCATTTTATAAACTAAGTTATTGTAAGACTTCCGCTATTTTTACTCTGGTGTATCTATTTGAATAAACTGTTTTAATACTGCAATGATGCTGTAATGTGATCCTGCTCGGAAATCATGGATGATTTGGGGTTCCCCGAGGACACCCGACAGTCTTCTTAAGTTACCAGGAACATGTGCATGGATGTCAAAGGTCGTTGGACAGTGACAGGTGCATGTGGGCCCTATAATTTAGGAGGTTCTGCCACAGAATGGTATCAGAGCGTTCGTTACGAAGTCTTTGTTGTATTGATTTACAAAAACTTCAAAATGATTTGGGATGACTAAACTTAACTTGTTAATTTGGTCCAAATTGCTTCTGACTTATCTAATTTCATTCTCACCATTCCTTATTTGATTAAAAAGGTTTTGTGTGGTGGAGTAGTAATCTTACTATGCCCTATATAAAAACAACTGTTGTTTATGTTCATTATAAGCTTTGATGTTTTTGTTTGTAAGAACGATTCATGCATCATGATTAATTCACTCGTTACTTCCTTCACCTCTGAGTCTGGGTGGGTAGTGTGTATAGGTTGAGTTGTGTAGTCCACCCTTGCTGCTCTTAAGACTATTGTCAGATTGTCTTACTGGGATTAATCTTGCTTCCTACAGTATGGCTCGTACCAAGAAGACACCCCGTAAGTCCACTGGACCCAAAGGAGTTCCTCGTCACCAACTTGCCCCTATGAATGACGGTGCTAGCAGTAACAGCTCTAGGCCTGATCCCCAGGCAGAGATACAGAGGATTTCTATAGAGTTAGCACAGGCTACTAGAGATAGGGCCTTGGATGCCATCCAGGTAGGAGAACTATAGGGTCAATTGAGGCATCTCACCACCACTCACAGGAACTGCGAACGTATGTTAGTTTGTACGGTGGAAGGAAGGAATGAAGCTTGGCATAGAGAAAATGTAGCTAGAGCTAGAACTCATGAGCTAGAATTCTATGTAGAAGATTTAGAAAAACATAATACTTATCTGCATGAGGAAGTTCATAGGCTAAGCAATCTCCTAGATCCAAATCATGAACCCCAAGCTGATGCAATAGACCCCGGTGTCATCCTTGCCGATGATAGCGAATCGGAAGAGGAAGAAGAAGAAGATCCTGAAGAATTAGTAATGATCGATGAAAGTGATAATGAAGGCGATAATATTTCTGGGATGGATACCGAGCCTGAAGTTTGAAGTAATCGAGTAAAGGAGTAGAGTTGTATAATAGTTAGTTCTAGTTAAGTTAAGTAGTGTTGTTTAGGTACATGCGGGTTTGTGTTTATATTAGTAAACCCTATGTAATGTGTTTGGAGTAAGCTTTTGTTGCAATTCAATAAAGACTTGTGAGTAAAGTTTGGTTTGTTATGAGCAGATGCGTCGTACGCGGGGTTCGTATATTCTTAGTACTTCATAAGATGAGAACGGTATTCTAGATCCGCCACCAGTTCCAACCAATCTGGCTAATGCTATAGCCGCACTTGTCAATATAACGGTTGAAAATTCTCGTTTGCTTCATGAGATAGCTCAAAGTAATTAGAATCAGATGCAAGGAAACCATGGACGCAATCATAAGAGGCAGGATGCCACGTATGTTGATTTTACAGATACAAGACCACCGGTGTTCACCAAGGCAGATGAACCACTGGAGGCTGATGATTGGCTTCGGACTATGGAGCAGAAATTTGATCTTATTCCCTGCACGGAGATTCAGAAACCTGTGTTTGCCGCCCAGTAACTTCGAGGTGCAGCTGGTGCTTGGTGGGCAAACCTAGCGGCTATGCAACCAGCTGGCATTCCAATAACTTGGGCTGAGTTCTATACTGCCTTCCGAGCCCACTATATTCTAGAGGGAGTGATGGCCATGAAGCTGGATGAGTTCCTTGCTTTGAAGCAAGGGGATCAAACGGTTATGTAGTATGTGGGAAGATTCAATCATTTGTCGCAGTATGCATCTGAACATGTCGACACAGATGCCAAGAAAAAGAAATGGTTCATGAGAGGTCTGAATACCAAATTGCAGACTATGATGACAACTTGTACCAATGTCACTTATCATGAGGCAGTGAATATTGCAATTGCTTTAGAGGCAAAGTATCGGCAGCATAAGGAGCTCAAGAAGAAAAAGAGTATGTCGTCTGGATCTTTTGGGGGAAATTAAAAGAGGCAGAGGGTGATTTATCATCCAGTAAATCAAAATCATCCTCCTTATCGTCCGCCGCAGTTTCAAGCCGGTCAGCAATCAAATGTCCGCCCTGCTATAACTTATCAGAATCCACAACCGACAAATGCTTCTGGGGTTTCTGCTCCAACACCCTAGGGTCATAAGTATCCCTGTTTCAATTGTGGCAAGCCTAGTCATTTCTCGAGGGAATGTCCATATCCAAGGCAGTCTAATCCAAATTATCAGAAGGCCCCTGTAAATCAACAACAGGGTTAGGCACAGAATAAGAACAGCAATCAGAATGCTCAGAAGGGCAAAGATGAAAGGAAGACAGGAAGGGTTTTCTATATTCAAGCCGGGGAGATTCCTGAAGGAGAGCCAGTGATGATGGGTATGTTTCCTGTTGCCAATCATCCTGCAGTTATGCTTTTTGATTCGGGTGCATCTCATTCATTCATCAATAGAACATTTGTCGTAAAGCATGAAATTCCAATTGGGGCAACAAAGGAAAATTTCTTTATACAGTCGCCCGGGGGATGTCTGTGTACTAAGGAAATGGTATACCAGGTACCCATAAACCTAGGTGGGCATATTTTTCCCACTACCATGATTATCCTAAAGGATCAGGATATAGATGTAATTTTGGGAATGAATTGGATGTATCAGCATAAGGCTGTTATAGATGCTTTGAATAGAACTATAAGGGTGAGTTTGCTAGATAGTAATTCTCAACTTCTCATCCAACTTCCAACCTTAAGAAGATTAGTGGGAAAAGTTTGTGCAGCTGCTGTCAAGGAGATTAGAGATATCTCGGTAGCGTGTGAGTTTCTTGATGTATTTCCTAAAGATTTACCCAGTCTACCACATGATAGGGATGTCCAGTTTAACATAGAGGTGAAACCTGGAATAGCTCCAATTTCTTGGAGAGCTTATAGGATGTCACCCAAGGAATTAGCCGAGTTGAAGACTTAGTTGCAAGAATTGATTGAAAAGGGGTTTATCCAACCTAGTTCTTCACCTTGGGGATGTCCGACAATTTTTGTGAAAAAGAAAGATGAGACCCTGAGGTTATGTGTGGACTATCGTCAGTTGAATGAAGTGACCATGAAGAATAAGTATCCCTTACCTCGGATAGATTTGCTTTTTGATCAACTAGCCGGTGCCAAAGTTTTCTCCAAGATAGATTTGAGGTTAGGCTATCACCAAATCAAGATAAAGCCTGAAGATATTCCCAAAACAACCTTTACCACAAGATATGGATTATATGAATACTTGGTAATGTCTTTTGGTTTGACAAATGCTCCAGCTCATTTCATGTATCTGATGAATTCAGTATTCATGCCTGAGCTAGACAAGTTTGTAGTGGTGTTTATTGATGACATCTTAGTGTATTCCAAGAACAAGACCGAACATGCGAACATCTCGAATTGTTCACGACCGCTTGCGAGAACATCAACTATATGCCAAGTTCAAGCAAGTGTGATTTTTGGTGAAGGAAGTACAGATTTCTTGGACATGTCTTGTCAATTAAAGATTATGAAGGAGTTGTTTGTTGATCCAAGTAAAGTTAAGGATGTGCTTGATTGGAAACCGCCAACCACAGTTCATCAAGTTCGGAGTTTTCTGGGATTGGCGGGGTATTACCGTCGGTTTATTTTAGATTTCTCTAAAGTATCAAAGTCCATAAGAGTTGTTGAATAACCAAGTCAAGTTTGTCCGGTCATCTAATTGTGAAGAGGCATTCCAGGACTTTGAAGAGCTGCTGACCAATATGCCCTAGTATTAGCCCAACTTTGATATCGAGAAGCCGTATTTTTGATGTTTATTGTGATGCTTCGGGTTGGGTATTAGATGTGTATTGATGCAAGAAGGTAGAGTCATTGCTTATGCATCCGGGCAACTTAAGCAACATGAAGAACACTATTCGACTCATGATCTAGAATTAGCAAATTTCAAACATGTCCATGCTCTAAAGATTTGGCGGCATTACCTAAGTGCATGTACGTGCCATATTATCTGATCGCATCGATCACAAGAGTTTAAAGTATATCTTTACTCAAATTTTACGAGTCGAATTGAACATGCAACAAAGAAGGTGGTTAGAACTAATTAAAGATTATGACTTGGAAGTACATTATCATTCTTTTTCTCATGTTTAAAATTCAAATGTGGTTGTAGATGCCCTCGATCTAGCAAAAGTTATTGCCATTACCTCCATGCACCCGAGAGTACAAAGACACCTCAAATCCGGCCACATTCCAAAGAAGAACAATGGGTTTGACCTTATGTCAAGAGATGGAGAAGTTGAATGTAGAGGTAATTTAACAAGGTAGCTTAACCAACATAATTGTTGAAGCCAATATTCGAGACCGAGATAATTGCTTATGCCTTTGTAAGAAAACAATTAACAAGGTAGGCAATGGGTATAGCCCATATCAAGGAAAGAGTCGAAATGGAAAAGCGTAATGCTTTAAGCATAGATGATGATGGTGTGCTATGGTTCAAGGATCACCTGGTGGTACCAAAAGTTCCCGAGTTGCGGTAGTCAATTCTTGAAGAGGCACATGCTACTAGATTATCTATCCATCCGGGGAGTAACAAGATGTACCTTGACTTGAAACAAAGATTTTGGTGGACCAAAATGAAGATAGAGATTGCTAGATATATAGCCAAGTGTGATACTTGTCAAAAGGTGAAAGCTATACATTTGAGGTCTGACCCAAATCAAGATCAAACCCTAAACCTACACTTAGGTGTTTAATTACATTAATTTAGAATTATTACCTATTCTAGCTTAGAAGTGGGAGGACATTAGTATGGACTTTATTGTTGGTCTACCCAAAACATCAAAGGGCTTTGACTCAATATGGGTTATTGTAGATCGACTAACCAAGTCAACGAGGGGCCCTGGTATTTTCCTCCACCTATCCCGACCCTCCGAATACATATCCCACTATACGGTATGCCAAGATGTATTTAGAGCGAATTGTGAGTCTCCATGGAGTACCAAAGACCATTGTGTCCGATAGGGGTACATAGTTTGTCTCTAGCTTTTGGAAACAATTGCATTCTTCATTGGGTACCAAACTACTATATAGTATAGCTTATCATCCGCAGACTGATGGACAGACTGAAAGAGTCAATCAAGTACTTGAAGATATGTTAAGGTGTTGTGTCCTTAACTATTCCAATAAGTGGGATGAATGCTTACCTTTGGCCGAGTTCTCATACAACAATAGTTATCAGGAAAGCATTAGAATGGCTCCATTTGAAGCACTCTATGGTCGTAGATGTAGAACATTGCTGAGTTGGTCTGAACCCAGAGAAAGAAGGTTCTTTGGAGTTGACCTTGTGGAAGAAACATAAGACAAGGTTAGGCAAATACAAAGTAATTTGAAGATAGCTCAGTCCCGACAAAAGAGTTATGCGGATAAATGACGTAGACCATTGACGTTTAACAAGGGGGATTTTGTATATCTAAAAGTATCACCAATGAAGGGAGTTACCCGTTTTGGTGTTAAAGGCAAGTTGGCACCTCAATATATTGGACCATTTCAAATTTTAGAGAGGTATGGAAAAGTGGCATATCGTTTGAAATTACCAGAACATCTTGCAGCTGTACATGATGTGTTCTATGTTTCTCAATTGAAGAAGTGTCTCCGAGTGCCTGAGCAGAATGTTGAGGTTGAAGGAGTGGAACTTGAACCTGATTTGACCTATTCCAAGTATCCTATCCGAGTTTTGGATCAGAAAGATCATGTTACTCGAAGGAGGACAATCAAGTTCTACAAGATACAATGGAATCAACATTAAAAAGAAGAAGCTACTTGAGAATCCGAAGATTACTTGTTAGAAAATTTTCTAGAGTTTCTTGCGTCGATATAGATTAATGTTAGTTTGCTCTGTTGTGGCAAACCATGTTTGTAAATGAACCTCAGTTGTTTTATGGACAAGTTTTGGATGTTTTTGGATTGACACATTTCCTTTTCCATTACTTACCCTATGGCTTTGAATCTCGGGACGAGATTTCTTTTAGGGGGAAGGATTGTAACACCTCGGGTGTTTTAAATACTAAAACAAGACATGTCATCATATGCATTGCAAGGCATTTGGTCATATTGCAAACTTTGATATGCATTCACTAAAACAAGTTTACAATTATGTTATTAGTGTTGCCTTGTATGGTTTGAATTGAGTTCAAAGTTTGGTTTGGATTTGAAGTTTCGAAAACCCTTATTTCCAGCGATTTGTTTTACCCCGAAAAACCTAATTCAAAATTGAAGCACATTTTGGGGTTGAGACTTAAAGCAAAAATATAGAGCTTGTCGATTTGTACAAAGTTTGTTTTTGGAGTTTTCAAAGTTGTTATGAAAAATTTAAAGCAATTTGAAAAAGGCGTAATTCTTTAAATGTTCCCTATTTGAATTCAAATTTGCATTTCAAAATGTAGACCGCATTAGGAGGTGGTTATAAAAATAAAGTTGTAGAACTTTAGATTTTGAGCAACTTTTATTTTTGGAGATTTTTGAGTTGTTACACAAATTTGGGAGTAATTTGGAAATTTAGACGAATGGCAATTTTGTAATTACGTTGAACAGTGCTCGCCGCTTAAGCTACATTGCCGACGACCTTCTCCTGGCTTCCAGTCGCGCCTGTGGTCGCCCTCGGCTTTGTGCTAGCGCGGGAAAGGCCCCTACGTGGCTTCTCCTTGCTTCTGAGCCGAGTTATAAGACCTACGTCGTCGTCGTTCTTCGCCGTTTGCCTTCCTCTGTTTTCCCGACGTCGCCGCCGCTGCTCCGTCGAGCTCGCCTCACCTCCTCAGCGCAAACCAGCCTCGGCTAAGGTTGCCATAGCTTCGATAGTTCCTTGCGAAACCAGTCCTCCAGCCCTTGTTGCTTGATTGCGCCGGGAACCGCCGTTCTTTGCCTTTCTTCCCCATGGCCGGCAACCTCACCGTGGTGTGCGCGTCGCCGTGGCTGGAGCTCCACGGTGCGTCTTTGTCCTTGCTCAGCGTGTCACCAGCTTCGCCTTGATCCCGTGTTGCTCTATGACTAGTTATTTGATCCTTTTGACCATCGCAGTCGCCTGAACGCCGTCACCGACGTGGTTAGCGCCGCATGATCGCTGTGACCGTCGACCCGCCTCTCCTTTGTTCCTCCGACTCATCCATCGCCTTCAACGTGATCGGGGTGAGCTCCTGGTTCTTCTTGAGTGGTTTGTTTCACCGTTACCGGTCTTCTGTCGCCGGCATAGCGCTGCCGTGTAGTCATGTCCGCCATGGCCGTCGTCAAGCTTGTATACCGCTGCAATTAGTCTCGATAGTACACTCAATCGATGCGGGGTGATGAGGGGAGTGTGTTGGTACTCTCATTGTCGCCGTTGGTCTCACCGGCGGCGAGAAATCACCGGTCAGCGCGTAGTCACCGTGGTCAAACGCGGGAGGTAGAAGATGACAAGTGGGGTCGGGGTGTCAGTGACCGTGAGTTCAAAATGGATTTTTCTATTTTCAGAAATGGATGAATAGTATGAGTTTTTGTTATTTTTGTGTAGATTTATGTAGAGCTCCAAAAATTATGAAAATTTTTGTGTGACTTCTCTATGATGTATATTATTTAGTAAAAATATGAAATGTTGATTTTTAGTAATTTTTGAATATGATAAAATTTGCTCAATTAATTAATAAATGAGTTTCCATGATTTTTCTAGGCTTATTTCTTTATCCAAAAATTATGAAACTTGTTTTTCCACTTAGTTGTCGTGTGATGAACCTTTATAAAAATTTTGAAGTCAATTGGAACAAGTTGATTTATTTCATAATTCTTAATTAAATAATTAATTCATAAAATCAAATAGTAACCTTTAATGATTTAGGTTTTGATTGAATTTTTGATTGAGTGATGTCCTTGGGTCATTAGTTGGTAATGATCCTTGGCAATTGATGTAAGTGTTACGAAAAAGGTTTAGTTAGTTTAACTTGTAACTGTACCCAAAAGGAAAGTTGTATTCAAGTTGTTAACTTTTGCATCCATCATCGAGCATCATATTTTATATCTCGCATCATGTTAAACATGGCATTGTTACTACGTGTAGTGAATGAAGGTGAGCACATGGTAGTTAATCAAGTAGTTGAGGAGGTCGATCCATCTGTGGAGGTTGGTTTTCATATCGGTGGAACGACTCCGGAACCGGACTTTTCATCAACGAAGGCAAACCCCAGATGCATCTAAACCTACCTTGTGTTTTGCAAATTGATTTCACTTTTGCTTTTCTTTACTGCATTAAGTGATTTGGGTTTGAGTGCAAACCTAATTGGTACATTACCAACCTTGTTCTTCCATATCTACCTTGTTACCAGTTTTAATTCGTATATGCCTAGCTATGCTTAGCTATGCTTAGAACGATGAAAGTCGGATGATTACCTATCACCTGCAAGTTTTAAATGGATCTTTGGTTACTTTGTTATCATGTGATATGGGAATGTGGAGTAATAAATCTAGACCGGCGGACTTGGTGTGTGTGAGCCACAAGACATGGAGGTCTTGTGAGCGGGTGCTTTCCACCTATGTCGATTAAGGCCCGTCCATTGTTGAACTGCGTGAGATGAGACTTTGTAGTACTAACCACATACTCCGGTAAGCCTTAATTTGGCTATTCTATTACGAGAATGTCTACTCGCACACTGGGAGTGGAGAGATGGTGGGAATAGCATGTACCCACGTGGCAATGGGCTGGATTGGTGGAGTACTGTATTCTCGGGTGGCGTGGACCCGTTCTTGTTTTAGAGGACCTGAGGGTAGGTTGGTATATGTAGGTCGGGTACCTGCATATGTCGTGTGGTCTGGAATCCCCAGCTGGGTTTAATTGGTTCGAATCATCGTTGCTCCTCGGTTATGGAGACTCAACTCTCTATTCATCATCGTAGTTAATAACTGAAATTTGAGTAAGGTTTGAGAAAGAGTTTGATATGAAGTTCATGGTCTCATTATGGATCATGGCAAATTCATATATGGTTCTTGACAAGTTTTAAATGTTGATATAAAGAATTTTGTTAAAGAGCTTTTACGCAAAAGAATTTTGATTATTGCCAAAGCCCTACCTTGAATCCCTGAGCCTGCATTCCTGATTCTTAGTTTTATTTCAGTTAAGTCTTGTTGAGTACTTTTGTACTATGGGTTCGTTGACCCTTGTTGTAGGTGAGCCTCATGAGCAGATTTGTTTTGTATCGTGCTGCATGACTATTGTTCGGTCTGACGACGAGAAGTAAATGTGTGGCCCTTGGGTATGGCAGTTTTATTGTGTGTTTTTGTATTATATTATAATGCCACTCCACTATTACGTTTTGTAATATTCATCAAACTTAGTTGTAAGGGTTGAAACTACCGTTTTATAAACTAAGTTATTGTAAGACTTCCGCTATTTTTACTCTAGTGTATCTATTTGAATAAATTGTTGTAATACTGCAATGACTCTGTAATGTGATCCTGCTCGGAAATCGTGGATGATTTGGGGTTCCCCGAGGACACCCGACAGTCTTCTTAAGTTATCAGGAACATGTGCATGGATGTCAAAGGTCATTGGACAGTGACAGGTGCATGTGGGCCCTATAATTTAGGAGGTTCTGCCACAGCAGGCATGGGCCTACGGGTTAGGAAGGAGGGGGACGGGCCAGAAGAGGGAGGGAGAGTGGGCCTTCAGGCCAAATAGGGAGGAGAAGATTTTCTATTTTTATTTTTCCTTTTCTTTTATTTCCAAGCCATTTTTAAATAGAGTTTTGAATCCATTTTGAGTTTGAGTCAAAACCACTCATCACAATAAAATATATGCGCCAGTATGTATGCAAAAAATGTTGCTAAACCCTATGATATATATTAATTTAACAAAATTTTTTGTTTTCCTATGTTTTCTGGAGCACAAAAATACAAAAATAAATCAATTTACATCTATTTCAGAAAAGCAAATTTTAGGGTGTTACACCCACCTAATAGTGTCTTGCCATCTGTCGCTGCCTTCTAGAGTCTTCTAGAGTTGATTTTGTCACGGATAAGCGTGATTAAATCTGATGATTGGGTCCTCCTAGACGGTTTTTCGGATAAACCATGCTGAAAACACAGATGCACCAAAACTCATGTAATTTGTTAGTTTAAACCCCTAAACCTATGTTGGTGATCATATTCATGCATTAAACAAGTTATATTGATGATTTATGACGGGTGTTAACTACCATCAACAAACTCCCCCAAGCTTAATCTTTGCTCGTCCCTGAGCAATGCTAAACCCAGCAATGGATCTGGAGTTTTAAGATTTTTGAAAACATTGTAGCAACTCCTTAAAAGTACATATACGTTCAAACAAGAATTCTGCTTTGGATTAGAACAAACTATTCTAACTTTTAAACTTACCCATATTACCTTCAACCATAGGGCTTTCTAGCCTTTACTTGGGTCTTGAGCAATTGAAAGACAGAACGATCAAATCAAGCACTATGCTCAAGTTCTTTGCTCAACCATTATTCTGAAGTTTTTATAGGTTTTCAAAAATTCATAGCTTTCATTATATGACATTCTCAAGTCTCTCAATATATGCGGTATTTGTGGATCCTCATCGAGGCAACAATGATGTTATGCCTTTCTTTCCTACAACTAAGGCTTATGTGGAGCTCATAGGAGTGGAAATAACATGAAAGTGCATACTTGTGATACATATATTGTAAAGTCAAACCTCAGATCCAAAGAGAGTTGAGTCATACAATCAAATTAAGATGTGCATGTGTGTGGATATATATGGTGGCTAACCTAATTCTACTGTGCTCCTTAAAAACATATCTCTCTTTTGAAACTTTGAAATATTCTTTGCAAAAGAATATGGGCTATCTTATTCATCTATTTTCTTTTTTAGGCGGGCATCTAAGTACCCATTGTTTTAGATATCTCGGACACTTGTTTATTTTTTCTCAATTTTTTTAGAATAACTTTTGCATAGCCCATGCCTCTTCTCTGCAACAAAACTTTTGAGAGATAGTAACAAGAACTTGGATCATTTATTTGATGGATGAAAAACCTATCAAGCATATTTTTGGTGTTCACCCCTAGTGTAGGAGTAAAACATTTTTGTGTGGATCTAAATAGAATGGCATGTTTTTGCGCCTACCCCTAGTGTAGGAGTAGTGCATATATAGGTGGGGTCTACGTGATCTTGATTTTAAGGGCATGACAAACCTCTCATAAGGGTCAACAAAGCTTGACTAAACTCAATGCAATACAAGTAGCATTTATGAGTGGAAGTTTTCCTAGTCTAAATATCATATATGGCTCTGGTAGGAAATCAAGCTTTGTCATACAGGAACTCATCATGTAGCATTTTTATGTTTTTCAAAAGATAAATCTCCAGAACTTTAGTATCACTTGGAACAAGATAAACAGTAGCTCATACCTTCTCATATCTATCTCGTCAATTACCTAGACTTAGATCAAGCATATGCTACCCACAAGTTTCAAGTTCTGAGTAAATTCTTATATCAAAACAATCTTATCCAAAACTCAAGAGAATTCAAGGCTAAAAACTAGATACTTGAAAGGAATTACAATAGAGTAACTATTTATCATTCCCATTTAAGATATTATCTTTAGAATCCTTTTTATTCAGTTCTTAAAAATAGAAACTAGACACACACTTTTTATTTTATTTTGTTTTCATTTTTTTAGATCACATATTACTAATATATATAACTAGCTAAGATAAATTTTTATTTTGTTTTTAGTTATGCATTTTTTCCTTTAGCAAATATAAAGCAAACTAAATAATCAAACAAAAGAAATACTTATTTAGCCACATGGGGGATGCCCTTCCTCCAAGCTAGTTGTTGTCGTGGTCGAATGTTGAAGTTGTCTTTATCAAAGTGGTTTTGCCAATAGATATCTTTCTCATGCATCAGGAAGTTAGGCTTCCTTTTGAGGAGAGATGAAGATGACCATGTGAACTTGCTCTTGATCATGTATATCATCCTACAAAATGCCAACAAGAACAACAAAACTCATGGAACATATTAGAATAAAAGGGTTAGCGGTCAGCCGTCTAGGGGTTAGTCATTCTTGAGGTCTAGAAATATTTTTGATTTGGCACAATTTCAGCAGGATGTCTATCTAATATTTTTGGATTTTTTAACATGTAGAATATACTTTTTATGATGCAATAAAATATAACTAGATGTATGCATGGTATTTTTATTATGCCACCACAGCAAATATTCTTGTGGGTTTTTACACTCCGTGAAAATTATTCACATGGGGCTTAGGATTATAATGCAATGATGAAAGTTTTATTTTATTTTCTTAATGCAATGCCAATGCAAAAAAGTAAATATTCTAAAGTGAAAATAATTCATGCAATGCGAAAGGATAAATATGGATAACTACCAATTTTACCTCCCGGTGAGGGTTCGGTATTTTGAGTCCTCTAAATAGGACTTGACTAGAGAAGTCCTTCATTTTTTAGGTGCATCAATCGGTCTCGGAGATGCAGACTTTGATGGTTGCACCTCTTGTGATGGTGACTCTGATGATGATGTCACCTTTTCTTTCTAGACCTACTTGGTCTGTGGACTTGATTTTGGCGTAGTAGGTTCATCTTTTACAGCTTTTATTTCCTCTTCATTCTTTGGGAGTTAGTTCCTTCAGCGTTGGGATGATCAACGTCTTCTCTTGGGATGGATCTTCTTTAGTTGTTCATAAGTTGTATAGCTATTGAAATAATATCATACCTTTTGACCAGGGAATTGAAAGTGGATTTGTCCAGATCCGATGTAGATAATAGCATTTGTAGTGTTGAGGAATGGTCTTTAAAGGATGATAGGTACGTCTTCTTCTTCTTCTTCTCCCATCTTAAGAATCATGAAGTCGGTGGGAACATAGTAATCTTGTATCTTGACCATGATGTCTTTCGCTATTCCCTCTAGAAATCGGATTGTTTGGTCTGCCATCTGCAATTACATATATGTAGGAAACAAAGGTTCATCACCAAACAAATAGTCATATGTTACCTTGGACATTATGTTAACACTGAAAGGTCATAATGGCTAGAGGGGGGTGAATAGCCTAATAAAATTTCTACAACAACACTTAACAAAAGGATTAGACAATTATGAAGCGAAGCGAGTTTTGCGCTAGCCTACCAAAATGCAAACCACCTACCACAATTCTAGTTTAGATGGAGTATATCCACACAATAACTATATCACTACACTAAGTTAGTGTGCTCTCAAAGGCTAACTAAAGAGCCACACTAACCAAACTAACAAGCTCTCACAACTAGTTACACTAAAGAGCTTGACAACTAGTTTGTGGTAATGTAAAGAGGAGGCAAGAAGGTTATACCACCGTGTAGATGTATGAACCAATCAATCACAAGTGTGGATAACAATGAAGACTAATCACCTCGGAATCACATGATGAACACAATGATTTTTACCGAGGTTCACTTGCTTGCCGGCAAGCTACTCCTCGTTGTGGTGATTCACTCACTTGGAGGTTCACGCGCTAATTGGCATCACACGCCAAACCCTCAATAGGGTGCCGCACGACCAACACAAGATGAGGATCACATAAGCCACGAGCAATCCACTAGAGTACCTTTTGGCGCTCCGCCGGGGAAAGGTCAAGAAACCCTCACAATCACCACGATCGGAGCCAGAGACAATCACCACCCTCCGCCTGATGATCCTCGCTACTTCAAGCCGTCTAGGTGGCGGCAACCACGAAGAGTAACAAGCGAATCCCGCAGCGAAACACGAACACCAAGTGCCTCTAGATGCAAACACTCAAGCAATGCACTTGGATCACTCCCAATCTCACTATGATGATGAATCAATGATGGAGATGAGTGGGAGGGCTTTGGCTAAGCTCACAAGGTTGCTATGTCAAAGCAAATGGCCAAGAGGGTGAGCTTGAACCGGCCATGGGGCTTAAATAGAAGCCCCCATGAAATAGAGCCGTTGTACCCCTTCACTGGGCACTGAAAGGTGTGACCGGACGCTCCGGTCCTACTGACCGGATGCTCCTCAGCGTTCGGTCACCCGATGGCGGCCACGTGTCTCCTACGTTCAATAGTGAATGTTTGATCTCAATGGTCGACAAGCAGACCGGACATTCCGATAGAACTGACCGAACGCTGAACCCTCAGCGTCCGGTCGTTTATAGTAAGGGTCCAAAACCAGTTTTTGCCGACCGGACACATCCGGTCATGCTTGACCGGACACAGCCTAGTGTCCGGTGCTTAATCCTAACCACTGTGCCGACCGACCACTCGACCGGATGCACAGCCTTTTAGCGTCCGGTCACAGAGCAACCCAGCGTCCGGTCAGATGACCGACACCAGCATCACTATGACCAACTCCATTTCACTTCTAACTTCTTCACCCTTGCTCAAATGTGCCAACCACCAAGTGTATCACCTTGTGCACATGTGTTAGCATATTTTCACAAACATTTTCAAGGGTATTAGCACTCCACTAGATCCTAAATGCATATGCAAAAAGTTAGAGCATCTAGTGGCACTTTGATAACCGCATTCCAATACGAGTTTCACCCCTCTTAATAGTACGGATATCGATCCTAAATGTGATCACACTCTCTAAGTGTCTTGATCACCAAAAACAAAATAGCTCTTACAAATTATACCTTTGCCTTGAGCTTTCTATTTTTCTCTTTCTTCTTTCCAAGTCGAAGCACTTGATCATCACCATGCCATCATCTTTATCATGCTATGATCTTCATTTGCTTCACCACTTGGAGTGTGCTACCTATCTCATGATCACTTGATAAACTAGGTTAGCACTTAGGGTTTCATCAATTCACCAAAACCAAACTGGAGCTTTCAATCTCCCCCTTTTTGGTAATTGATGACAACCCTTATAGAAAGATATGAATTAAAATTCAATTGAATCCATGTTGCTTGTCCAAGCATATTTACCATGTGTAAAAGGATATGGACAAGTTTCATGAATCCTAAATGGTAGCAATTGCTCCCCCTACATATGTGCTAAGAGTTTGGATTAAAGCTTGCACATATGCTTAGATAGGAAATGTAGGAGACAATGTCTACCAAATGATGCTAAGGTATAAAAGATGGACCTTTGAAGCGTGATACCAATCGGAGTGCACCATTATACCATCCTTAGCACCATAGTTAGCTTGATACCACTTGGAAACAACACTTTGGAAATGAAATCATTAGATGTCCTATGCATGCTAGTTTTTCATTTCATCATTTCAAGTTTACAACTAGCATTCATCACACAAGCATGGATATTTAAAATTTAAAACTTGTGCTATGCAAGCAAACATATGAAATGCACATTCAAATGCACCATACAAGTTCATGAGCTTGCTCCCCCTACTTGTGTGCTCAAAATTTTAATTGATTCCTTTCCTTTGTCATATCTTTCCCCCTATGTCAAGTTCTCCCCCTTTGTTGTCTTTTCACTATCTTAGTACACTAATATCTTCGTTTTTCTCCCCATGTACTAATTTCTTTGTTATTTCTCCCCCTATCACTTATATCTTTGTGTCTCTCCCCCTTTGTCACCAATGACCATAAAGGTTTAAAAAGTGGATAGGTTGAGATTATCAATGTCAATCAATGGGGTGAGGATTATATTCCCAAATTTGGTTTAAACTAGAATATTTGCCAAAGATATTTAACTCGGTTTGATCCAAGGACAAGCTTCTTCACACCTCCTAATAAGGGTTATCTTGTACCATGTTGAGTTAAACACTTAGACCTCATTTTCTAGATTAAACACTAGGTTTACAAGCCCACAAACATGTCATATGCTATCACTAGATCAAGTCAAGCATAGAAGCAATAGTGATACCATATAAACATCAAATTCATTTGATTTTCATGAATGAGCCTAATAAAATGGAGAGATGACTAGATGCACTAAACATGTCCTTAGCAAGGATATATGCCATGCCAATCAACTTTTACCTTGGATTGCTCGAAGGAGAGGCATGTCATAAAAGTGGGGGTGCATCAAAACATATTTGAGAAATACAATATGTTCAACTCATTCCTTAGCTTGCAAAACCTTTTCTCATCCAATGGCTTGGTGAATATATCGGCAAGTTGATCTTCGGTGCCTACACTCTCAATGCAAATGTCCCCTTTTTGTTGGTGATCTCTTATGAAATGATGGTGGACATCAATGTGTTTTGTTCTTGCATGTTGAACCGGATTGTTGGTTAACTTGATTGCACTCTCATTGTCACATAGCAATGGCACTTTCTTGAACTTGATTCCAAAATCACTCAAAGTGGCCTTCATCCAAAGTATTTGTGCACAACAACTACCGGTAGATATATATTCGGCTTCGGCGGTTGATAATGCAACACTATTTTGCTTCTTTGATGACCATGAGACAAGTGATCTTCCCAATAGTTGACATGTGCCTGAGGTGCTCTTTCTTTCAACCTTGCATCCCGCATAATCCGAGTCGGAGTAACCAACTAGCTCAAACTTTGCTCCTTTGGGATACCACAAACCAACATTTGCTGTATGCTTCAAGTACCTCAATATTCCCTTTGTAGCATTCAAATGACTTTCTTTTGGTGAGGCTTGAAATCTTGCACACATGCATACACTAAACATAACATCCGGCCTTGATGCGGTCACATAGAGTAGGCTTCCAATTATAGACCGATACAATTTTTGATCCACCATATTTCCACTTGCATCACTATCCAAGTTGCCATTGGTTCCCATTGGTGTGCTAATGACTTTGTTATCACTCATGTCAAACTTCTTGATCATGTCCTTGATATACTTGCCTTGACTTATAAATGTACCATTCTTCAATTGCTTGATTTGAAGACCAAGGAAGTAACTTAACTCTCCAATCATGGACATCTCAAACTCATTGACCATCATCTTTCCAAACTCATCACAAAAATCTTGATTGGTTGATCCAAAAATGATATCATCAACATAGATTTGCAACACAAATAGATCTTTTCTAATCTTCTTGATGAAAAGAGTAGTATCAACCTTGCCCATTGTGAACCCTTTAGAGAGTAGGAAGTCCCTCAATCTCGCATACTATGCTCTAGGTGCTTGCTTCAAGCCATATAATGCCTTCTTCAACTTGTACACATGGTCGGGCTTCTTGTCATTTTCAAAACTGGGAGGTTTCTCAACATATACTTCTTCATTGATGTAACCATTGAGAAATGCACTCTTGACATCCATTTGATAGAGCTTGATGTTGTGGGCACAAGTATAGGCTAGCAAGATTCTAATTGCTTCCAATGTAGCAACCGGGGCATATGTTTCTCCAAAGTCAAGACCTTCAACTTGTGTATAGCCTTGTGCTACCAATCTTGCTTTGTTCCTTACTACTATCCCATCTTGATCTTGCTTGTTTCTAAAGACCCATTTGGTTCCAATCACATTGTGTCCCTTTGGTCTCTCTACTAATTCCCATACTTGATTTCTTGTGAAGTTGTTCAATTCTTCATGCATAGTATTCACCCAATCAACATCCTTCAAAGCTTCATCTATCTTCTTTGGTTCAATGGATGACACAAATGAGAAGTGTTCATAAAATGATGCCAATCTTGATCTTGTTTGCACACCTCTTGAAATATCACCAATGATAGTGTCCAATGGATGATCTCTTGCGACATTGGTTGGTTGGAGGATTTGAACTTGATTGCTTGCACTTGCTTGATCATTGGGTTGAGATGATGTACTAGCCACTTGATCTTGTTCATTGTCATAAGAGCCATTTGTACTAGCTTGATTTGTATCATCTTGCATATTTGAGTTGGAGAGCACTTGCACTTGATCATCTTCATCATCATTCACTTGCCTAGGCCTCAATTCACCAATATCCATGTTCTTCATGGCATTTGAAAGTTGAATGCCTCTAACATCTTCTAAGTTCTCATTCTCTACTTGTGAACCCTTAGTTTCATCAAATTCAACATCATGAATTTCCTCAAGAGTACCACTATCCAAATTCCAAACTCTATATGCTTTGCTTGTAGTGGAGTAACCAAGTAGGAATCCTTCATCACATTTCTTGTCAAACTTGCCCAATCTAGTGCCTTTCTTCAAGATATAGCATTTGCAACCAAAGACCCAAAAATATGCAATGTTGGGCTTTCTACCATTCAAGAGCTCAAATTGTGTCTTCTCTTTCAATCGGTGACAATAGAGGCGGTTGCTACAATAGCAAGCCATGTTGATAGCTTTTGCCCAAAAAGATTGACTCACATTGTACTCACTAAGCATAGACCTTGCCATATCAATGAGTGTTCTATTCTTTCTCTCAACAAGGCCATTTGATTGTGGAGTGTACTTGGCCAAGAATTGATGTCTAATTCCAAATTCATCACACAACTCATCAATTCTAGTGTTCTTGAACTCACTACCATTGTCACTTCTAACTCTCTTGATGGTTGTTTCAAACTCATTGTGAATGCCTTTGACAAATGATTTGAAAGTTGCAAACACATCACTTTTGTCCACTAGAAAGAATACACATGTGTATCTAGTGTAATCATCCACTATCACAAAGCCATATTTGTTACCACCAATGCTAGTGTATTGTGTTGGCCCAAATAAATCCATGTGCAATAACTCAAATGCTTTACTAGTGCTCATCATGCTTTTCTTAGGATGGGTGTTTCCACCTTGTTTTCCAGCTTGACAAGAGCTACAAAGCTTATCCTTCTCAAACACAACATCTTTCAAGCCTCTAACCAAGTCATGCTTAAACAATCTATTCAATTGTTTCATTCCAACATGACCAAGCCTTCTATGCCATAACCAACCCATGCTAGACTTAGTGAACAAGCATGTAGATAATTTAGCTTCACTAGCATTGAAATCAACCAAGTATAGATTCTCATATCTAAAGCCTTTGAAGATCAAATTAGACCCATCTACACTTATGATCTCTACATCATCTACTCCAAATATGCATTTGAATCCAAGATCACACAATTGAGCCACGAATAGCAAATTAAAGTTCAAGCTCTCTACTAGCAACACATTGGATATGCTCATGTCATTGGATATTGCAATCTTACCAAGCCCTTTGACCTTGCCTTTGCCATTGTCACCAAATGTGATACTATCATAACCATCATTGCCATTGGTGTTGATTGAGTTGAACATTCTTGCATCACCGATCATGTGTTGAGTGCACCCACTATCAAGAACCCAATGCCTTCCTCTGGCTTTATAATTGACCTACAAAAGAAAATCAATTCTTTTTAGGTACACAAACTTGCTTGGGTCCTTGAAGGTTAGTCACTAGGCTCTTTGGCACCCAAATGGCTTTCTTCTTCGAGCCCATCCATGGTTTACCAATGAACTTAGCCTTCACACCATTTGTACCCTTAGTAAGCATATAGCTTGAATCAAGCTTAAGGGAGGATACATTAGCATTTTTGCTCTTGTTGGTGCATTCATGCTCTTTATGACTCACTTGCTTGCAACTAATGCAAAACCGACCATTGTTCTTCATAAAACAAGTCTTGTGAGGAGCAAAGGCCGCCTTGCCTTTCTTGGGGGTATAGCCCAATCCCTCTTTGTAGAGAGAAGCTCTTTGGCTACCCAAGCACATAAGCAAGCGGTCCTCACCACCATAGGCCTTAGCCAAAGTGTGAGTGAGCTTGTTAACCTTCTTCTTGAGATTCTCATTCTCAACCACTAGTGAGGCATCACAAGTGAGACCGTCACCACTAGATGAGGTGGAAGTAGAAGTACTACAAGAAGGGTTAGTAGAAGGTGCAATGATAGGCATAGATAGTGATTCATCAATTATATCACAAGTTAAACCTACATCACAAGTATCAACATGCTTCTTTTTATTTTGCTCATCAAGCAAAGAAGAATGAGCCTTTTCAAGCTTTTTGTGCACTTTGCCAAGCTTCTCATTGGCATCCTCTAGCCTCTCATGAGATGCATTGAGCTCATCAAAGACTTGCTTAAGGGCTTTTAGTTCCTTACGCAAGCTTTTGTATTCCCTTCTTTTGATGTCAAAGTGTTCTCTAGCATCTTCTAGCATGTCGAATAATTCATCCTTAGTAGGTTCATTATTATCACTATCACTATCATTTTCATTTTCATTTTCATTATTGTCATCATGTTCTTCATCACTTTTATCATCACAAGTTTGTACCTTAGTGGCCTTAGCCATGAAGCATGATGGAGAGTCAAAGAGAGAAGGCTTTTCATTGATGGCAATGCTTGCTAGAACCTTCTTCTTGGTGGTCTTGTGATCATCACTATCATCATCATCACTTGAGGAAGCATCACTATCCCAAGTGACCACATATGAACCACCCTTCTTCTTCTTGAAGGCCATCTTGTCCTTCTTCTCTTTTTTTTCCTTTTTGTCCTTCTTCTTGTTCTTCTTGTTGTCATCATCATTGTCACTATTGTATGGACATTGAGCAACAAGATGATCTTTGCTTCCACACTTGAAGCATCTTCTTGACTCTTCCTTGTTCTTGGATGAAGACTTCTTTCTTCTAGCACGATAGCCCTTCTTCACCATGAACTTGCCAAATCTCTTGACAAAGAGAGCCATTTTCTCATCATCATCATCATCCCATGAATTATCTTCTTCACTTGATGTTTCTTGCTTGGCTTTGCCCTTGGATGATGTGGCTTTGAATGCCACGCTCTTCTTCTTCTCATCCTTCTTCTCATCTTTCTTCTCCTTCTTTTCTTCCTTCTCATCATCATCTCTATATGTGTCATTAGTCATTATATCTCCCAACACTTGGTTTGGTGTCATGGTGTCCAAACCACTCCTCACTAGAATAGTGACCAATGTGCCAAATCTTGAAGGCAAGCATCTCAAGAACTTGTGGGAGAAGTTCTTGTCCTTCACCTCTTCTCCAAGTGCTTTGAGATCATTGACAAGCACTTGAAGCCTATGGAACATCTCCGGCACACTCTCATCCTCCTTCATCTTGAAGCTTGCAAACTTCTCTTTGAGAATGTATGCCTTTGCACCCTTCACGGCTTGAGTGCCCTCAAATGATTCTTCCAACTTCTTCCAAGCCTCATGAGCCATCTCAATATTCTTGATTTGCTCAAATGTTCTCTCATCAATTGCATCATGAATGGCACTTAGAGCAATATCATTGTTTTGGAGAAGCACTTCTTCGGCCGCGGTGGGATTCTCCGGATCTTCAATCTCAATTTTGGTTTCTACCACCTTCCACACCTTTCTATTGATTGACTTGATATGTGTGGTCATCTTTAACTTCCAATAAGGATAATTTGTGCCATCAAATTGAGGTGGCTTTTTGGTGTTGTTGATTTGAGCTATTTTTACACCGAAGGTTGTTAAGCCTCAAATCACGGTGACCTCGGCTCCGATACCACTTGAAAGGTCCTAATGGCTAGAGGGGGGGGTGAATAGACTAATAAAATTTCTACAACAACATTTAACAAAAGGATTAGACAATTATGGGGCGAAGCGAGTTTTGCGCTAGCCTACCAAAATGCAAACCACCTACCACAATTCTAGTTTAGATGGAGTATATCAACACAATAGCTATATCACTACACTAAGTTAGTGTGCTCTCAAAGGCTAACTAAAGAGCCACACTAACCAAACTAACAAGCTCTCACAACTAGTTACACTAAAGAGCTTGACAACTAGTTTGCGGTAATGTGAAGAGGAGGCAAGAAGGTTATACTGTCGTGTAGATGTATGAACCAATCAATCACAAGTGTGGATAACAATGAAGACCAATCACCTCGGAATCAAATGATGAACACAATGATTTTTTATCGAGGTTCACTTGCTTGCCAACAAGCTACTCCTCATTGTGGTGATTCACTCACTTGGAGGTTCACGCGCTAATTGGCATCACATGCCAAACCCTCAATAGGGTGCCACACAACCAACACAAGATGAGAATCACACAAGCCACAAGCAATCCACTAGAGTACCTTTTGGCGCTCCGCCGGGGAAAGGTCAAGAACCCCTCACAATCACCACCCTCCGCTCGATGATCCTCGCTGCTCCAAGCCATCTAGGTGGCGGCAACCACCAAGAGTAACAAGCGAATCCCACAGCGAAACACGAATACCAAGTGCCTCTAGATGCAAACACTCAAGCAATGCACTTTGATCACTCCTAATCTCACTATGATGATGAATCAATGATGGAGATGAGTGGGAGGGCTTTGGCTAAGCTCACAAGGTTACTATATCAATGTAAATGGCCAAGAGGGTGAGCTTGAACCGGCCATGGGGCTTAAATAGAAGCCCCCACGAAATAGAGTCGTTGTACCCCTTCACTGGGCACTGATCGGGGTGACCGGACGCTCCGGTCCTACTGACCGGATGCTGCTCCTCAGCGTCCAGTCGCCCGATGGTGGCCACGTGTCTCCTACGTTCAACAGTGAACGTTTGATCTCAACGGTTGAGAAGCAGACCGAACGCTCCGATAGAACTGACCGGACGCTGAACCCTCAGCGTCCGGTCGTTTACAGTAAGGGTCCAAAACCAGTTTTTGCCGACCGGACGCGTCCGGTCATGCTTGACCGGACACAGCCCAGCGTCCGGTGCTTAACCCTAACCACTGTGCCGACCGACCACTCGACCGGATACAGCCTTTCAGCGTCCGGTCGCAGAGCAACCCAGCGTTCGGTCATATGACCGACGCTAGCATCACTATGACCAACTCCATTTCACTTCTAACTTCTTCACCCTTGCTCAAATGTGCCAACCACCAAGTGTATCACCTTGTGCACATGTGTTAGCATATTTTCACAAACATTTTCAAGGGTGTTAGCACTCCACTAGATCCTAAATGCATATGCAAAGAGTTAGAGCATCTAGTGGCACTTTGATAACCGCATTCCGATATGAGTTTCACCCCTCTTAATAGTACGGATATCGATCCTAAATGTGATCACACTCTCTAAGTGTATTGATCACCAAAACAAAATAGCTCTTACAAATTATACCTTTGCCTTGAGCTTTCTGTTTTTCTCTTTCTTCTTTCCAAGTCGAAGCACTTGATCATCACCATGCCATCATCTTTATCATGCTATGATCTTCATTTGCTTCACCACTTAGATTGTGCTACCTATCTCATGATCACTTGATAAACTAGGTTAGCACTTAGGGTTTCATCAATTCACCAAAACCAAACTAGAGCTTTCAAACACCCGATCCAATATCGCAGAAGGTGTTGTGGAAGATTCTTTGTCCAATTGTACACTCAATTGTTGGTATGCCTAGATCTTCCTTCTTGGTAAGGAATGGTGAAGCAAGAAGATGGTTGTACTCCGATTGAAGTGTGTTGATCATCTTGACTGATTCTTCTTTTGGCTGCCCGGCCCTATTCTTCCTTCTTCGGTTGTTTCTCTTCTTGGTTACTATTGTCTCTTCGGATATATATGCCATCTGTGGATGACTAGGAGAGTGGTGTATATGATTCTTGAAATTAAACTTCTCCTTTCTATCCTTAATTGTGAAACAGATCTTGGCATTGTCTATGTAGATGATGGCTTTTGCGGTGCTCAAGAAAGGTCGACCCAAGATAATAGGTGTCCTTATATCACCACCTATTTCTAAAACCACAAAGTCTATGGGTATGTACGACTATCCAACTCGTACGTAGATGTCTTCAAGAATTCCCTTGGGGTAGCAAAGTGACTAATCTATAAGCTGCAAACACATGTTTGTGTATAACAAAGTATCTCCATTGATTTTATCATAAATTACCTTTGACATGATGTTAACACTTGCTCCAAAGTCATAGATAGATTCTTGGAATATGTGAGGTCCAATGGCTATGGGGATGATGGGTCTTCCTGGATCACCTTTCTTGATGGGTAGAGACTCATCTTTCCAAGCTGCATTGTGAAAGGTCCTAATGGCTAGAGGGGGGTGAATAGCCTATTAAAAATTTCTACAACAACACTTAGCAAACCGGTTAGACAAATATGAGGCGAAGCAAGTGTTGCGCTATCCTACTAAAAATGCAGGCCACCTACCACAATTCTAGTTTCTATAGTCTCTATCCACACAATGGCTATGTCACTACACTAAGTTAGTGTGCTCTCAAAGGCTAACTATAGAGCCACACTAACCAAACTAACAAGCTCTCACGACTACCTACACTAAAGAGCTTGACAACTAGTTTGTGGTAATGTAAAGAGAGAGCAAGATGGTAATACCGCCGAGTCAAGGAATGAACCAATCAATCACAAGAATGAATACCAATAAAGACCAATCACCTCAAAATCAAATGATGACACAATGATTTTTTACCGAGGTTCACTTGCTTGCCGGCAAGCTAGTCCTCATTGTGGCGATTCACTCACTTGGTGGTTCACGCGCTAATTGGCATCACATGGCAAACCCTCAATAGGGTGCCGCACAACCAACACAAGATGAGGATCACACAAGCCATGAGCAATCCACTAGAGTACCTTTTGGCTCTCCACTGGGGAAAGGTCCAAAACCCCTCACAATCACTACGATCGGAGCCAGAGACAATCACCAACGTCCACTCGATGATCCTCGCTGCTCCAAGCCATAAAGGTGGCGGCAACCACTAAGAGTAACAAGCGAATCCTGCAATGAAACACGAACACCAAGTGCCTCTAGATGCAAACACTCAAGCAATGCACTTGGATTCACTCCCAATCTCACAAAGATGATGAATCAATGATGGAGATGAGTGGGAGAGCTTTGGCTAAGCTCATAAGGTTGTTATGTCAATGAAAATAGCTAAGAGAGTGAGCTAGAGCTGGCCAAATGATATTTATAGACACCCCAAACAATAGAGCCGTTGACTCAATTATTGGACTGACTGTGGGACGACCGGACGCGTAGGTCGTGTGCACCGGATGCGTCCGGTGTGGTGATCGGCTGCATCCGGTCGTAGCCTGATTGGCACATGTCCCTTTCAAATTGTTTAGCCATTGGCGCCCAACAACTATCTCTGCGCATAGTAATACTATGTGATCGGATGCGCAATGAGAAAATGACCAGACCTAGAGATCTCCCAAAGCCGCTCTGGGCTGACCGAAAGCTCCTAGTATCCGATGAATTATAGCTGAAAACTCGAGACTTGCTGGTTCACACCAGACGTGTCCGATGTGGCGATCAGATGCATCTGGTCGCTCTCTACAATCCTGCTTTAGGCTATATCACTTTGACCTGACGCTGAACAGTAACTCGTCAGCGTCCGGTCACTCCACTGAGCCAGAGTTTGGTCACTTTCACTTAGTCGCTCACCTCGGGTCCAAATATCGAATGCGTCTGGTTGTGATTCCGAACGTGTCCGATCACTTTTGTTTGACTACCCCAAGACTAGATAAAATACCGGACACGTCCGGTACCAATTTCGATGTGTCCGGTCACTCTGTGACCAGCACAACTAACTCCTTTTCAACTCTATCTTCTTTACCCTTGCTCAAATGTGCCAACCACCAAGTGTATCACCTTGTGTACATGTGTTAGCATATATTCACAAATGTTTTCAAGGGTGTTCACACTCAACTAGATCCTGAATGCATATGCAATGAGTTATAGCATCTAGTGGCACTTTGATAACCGCATTTTGATACGAGTTATACCCCTCTTAATAGTATGGCTATCGATCCTAGATGTGATCATACTTGCTAAGTGTCTCGATCACTAAACCAAAAAGCTCCTATCAATTTCACCTTTGCCTTGAGCTTTTTGTTTTTCTCTTTCTTCTTTTCCAAGTCCAAGCACTTGATCATCACCGTTGCTTCACCACTTGGAATAATGCTACCTATCTTATGATCACTTAGATGAACTAGGTTAACACTTAGGGTTTCATCAATTCACTAAAACCAAACTAGAGCTTTCAATCTCCCCCTTTTTGGTAATTGATGACAACCCTTACACAAAGATATGAATTGAAATTTAATTGAATCCATGTTGCTTGCCCAAGCATATTTAAAATGTGTAAAAGGATATGGACAAGTTTCATAAACTCTAAATGGTAGCAATTGCTCCCCTACATATGTGCTAAGAGTTTGGATAGTAGCTTGCACATATGCTTAGATAGGAAATATAGGAGACAATGTCTACCAAATGCTGCTAAGGTATAAAGGATGGACCTTTGAAGCGTGATACCAATCGGAGTGCACCAATATACCATCCTTAGCACCATTAGTAACTAGACATACACAAAAACTAGAATACCCCATGGGATCAACATTAGAAGTAAGGGTCTAGTTTTCATAATATGAGCATGAGTCTAGTTACTTAACCTATGCATGCTAGTTTTTCATTTCATCATTCAAACCTACAACTAGCATACACCACACAAGCATGGATATTGAAATTTAAAACTTGTGCCATGCAAGCAAATATATGAAATGCACATTCAAATGCACCATAAAAGTTCATGAGCTTGCTCCCCCTACTTGTGTGCTCAAAATTTTAATTGATCCCTTACTTTGTCATATCTCTCCCCCTATGTCAATTTCTCAATTTCTCCTCCTTTGTTATCTTTTCACTATCTTTGTACACTATTTCTCCCCCTTTGTCATCAATGACCACAAAGGTTCAAAATGTAGATAGGTTGAGATTATCAATGGCAATCAATGGGGTGAGGATCATTTCCCAAATTTGGTCCAATCTAGATCACTTGCCAAAGATATTTAACTCGGTTTGATCCAAGGACAAGCTTCTTCACACCTCCAAATAAGGGTTATCTTATACCATGTTGAGTTAAACACTTAGAGCTTATTTTCTAGATCAAACACTAGGTTTACAAGCCCACAAATATTTCATATGCTACCACTAGACTAAATTAAGCATAGAAGCAATAGTGGTACCATACAAACATCAAAATCATTTTATTCTCATGAATGAGCCTATTAAATGCGAAAGATGACTAGATGCACTAAACATGTCTTTAGCAAGGATGTATGCCATGCCAATCAACTTTTACCTTGGATTGCTCAAAGAAGAGGCATGTCATATAAGTGGGGGGGGGTTCATCAACACATCTTTGAGAAATCCAATATGTTCAACTCATTCCTTAGCTTGCAAAACCTTTTCTCATCTAATGGCTTGGTGAATATATCGGCAAGTTGATCTTCGGTGCCCACACTCTCAAGGCAAATGTCCCCTTTTTGTTGGTGATCTCTTATGAAATGATGGTGGACATCAATGTGCTTTGTTCTTGTATGTTGAACCGGGTTGTTGGTTAACTTGATTGCACTCTCATTGTCACATAGCAATGGCACTTTCTTGAACTTGATTCCAAAGTCATTCAAGGTGGCCTTCATCCAAAGTATTTGTGCACAACAACTACCAGAGGATATGTATTCGGTTTTGGCGGTTGATAATGCAACACTATTTTGCTTCTTTGATGACCATAAAACAAGTGATCTTCCCAACAATTGACATGTGCCTGCGGTGCTCTTCCTTTCAACCTTGCATCCCGCATAATCCGAGTCTGAATAACCAACTAGCTCAAACTTTGCTCCTTTGGGATACCACAAACCAATATTTTGTGTATGCTTCAAGTACCTCAATATTCTCTTTGTTGACTTCAAATGACTTTCTCTTGGTGAGGCTTGAAATCTTGCACACATGCACACACTAAACATGACATCCGACCTTGATGCGGTCACATAGAGTAGGTTTCCAATCATAGACCGATACAATTTTTGATCCACCATATTGCCACTTGCATCACTATCCAAGTTGCCATTTGTCCCCATTAGTGTGCTAATGGCTTTGCTATCACTCATGCCAAACTTCTTGAGCATGTCTTTGATGTACTTGCCTTGACTCACAAATGTACCATTCTTCATTTCTTGATTTGAAGACCAAGGAAGTAACTTAACTCTCCAATCATCGACATTTCAAACTCATTAGCAGAGAGCGATAACCCATGAATGGCTCCTCTGCTAGCCCCTCGGCATATTGGATAGGAGAAAAGTAGAATGTCGTCCCCCATCCTTTTGAGGCGAGGGGATGGGCATGGAGCGATAACGCGTGAGCGGCACCCCTGCTAGCCCCTCGGCATATTGCATAGGCAAAAAGTAGAACGCTGTCCCCCAACCTTTTAAGGCGAGGGGATGGGAATGGAGCAATAATGTGCAAGCGGCTCCTCTGCTAGCCCCTCGGCATATTGCATGAGCGAGAATGATAAGGCCGCTTTAGAGCTATTAGCGCGCAAATTGCTTTGCTTGTCAAGTTTTCATTTTATTGCTAAGGGCGGCGCTGGACCAAGCTTCATTCTCCAAGATTACATCGCTGCTTAGTGTTTTCATGTGTTTTCTTGGTTGCACTAGTTTGCATTGCTTGCCCTTTCACCCGGATGCCTGCTTTCGGCATGACACTAGAAAGTTGGAAGCAATGGGGCGAATCAGCTAAGTTGTTTGGAGCAGCTCGGGCTCACCCCATTGATGACCAAGAGCTAAAAGTCTACTCCTGCCATTCAGGGCTAGAAAGTTGCAAACAATGAGGCGACGGCCACCGGGGACTGTGGAAGATGGCGATTCTAAGAAGCTGAAGTGTTCTTTAACACATTCGCTCTTAGAGTGGCTGCACCCCGAAAAGTAGTCAATGCCCCCATTAGTGGCTTGTGTAGCTAGCCATCTCTAGTCTAAGGCATGGCCTGTGCCTTGGCATTCTGCGAAATCCTGATGCTTCTTATTCCTAGGATATCGGGGCCTTTGGTTATGCAACATCTATCCTTTTGCATTTTTAACTTTTCATATCGCACTTTTCTCTTTTCATGTGGTTCCTAGTGCTCTCGCATGGTTGCAGGGCTTGCCTTTGGGTGAAATGCGTAAAGGCTCTTCCCTCCAGCGCTCTACTTTCTTGCTTTTGAGTTGGAGTGACTTTGCTTCCTATCTTGCCCATTGGCTTATGGCCCGAGTGGGCGGCCCCTGGTTGTTTATATAGTGCCAATTGCCTGGAGGGGTCTTAAATTTTGGTTGGTGTGGTGGGTTGCTTCTTAAGCTTCTGCTAGGTTAATGCTTCTGTCCTTTCTCGTACACTGGGTTGTTGGAACTCGCTTGGGGGTTCGATTTGTGCTACCCGCCATTCTGTGGTTTTTGAGCCTTTCCTTTCCGCCGCCACTCCGTTTTGGTGGTGCAGAATGTTTTTACAGCCTATTCAGCTTTTGCTTCCACCCACACTCCTTTTTGGTGTGTCATAGCGTTGTTTAGGCTTATCGGCCTTTTTCCTTTCGATCACTCCTTTTTGGTGAAGCGAGAGGTTGTAGCAGTCTGTAGGCCTACTTAGGGTTGTGGAGTTTCCGGTCATGATGTGTCGCACGAGTGTGGAATGCGCAACCTATGATGGGGTTGCCCTTTGTTGATGTTCATATCCTATCGAGGTTAGGTTTTGTTTCGACGCCTAGTTCTTAGGCCTTGTGTAGGGAAAGGTTCAATTTTAATTTTAAAAATGGTACATGGGATCGCCTCGTTAAAAAACCTCACACCTTTTCGCAAAGGCTTCCCCTGTGAGGAAAAATAGAGTGAACCCTTGTTTAATGTTTACATGATCGAAAAAAGAAGAAAAAATTACAAGCCTTAGAGGGCGAAGATGTCATGGGTAGAAGCATCATAGATTGTTTGCGTTCCATGTGTGACTTGTTTCAATTCCTTCTTCGTTCAGTAACTTAAAGACCCCTGGCTTGACCGTATTCGCTACTACTAAAGGCCCATACTATAACACCTCTGGTGTTACGAACTTGCTTAGCACCTAGGTTAAGGCCTCGGAGAAATTAAGCCGAACGAGTTTTCAAACTTTAACAAGTTCAAACACACATGAAACAATTTCTGCAAATAAAAACAAGATATAACTTGTGTATAGTGTTTATGTAAAAATGGTGAGCAAATAATGTAGATAAGAATACACATTTAATTTTTGGGAAGTGAGTATTGTTAACTAGGGTTTTGGGGAGCTCAAAAATTGAATCCAAAATAAAAACTAGAATGTTTCGTTGAATCAACGAGAAATTGAACTTATGTTTCAAATGCCATTTTTGGTGATTTATATTGAGCAAAATAGTAGAAGGGTGCTTAAATGTTTTGCTCCTATGGTTTAGTATAAAGTATGGACTATTGCATGAAATGTTTATTGGATGAAATTAATAAGGTTTAGACATATTAAAAATTGCGACAAAAGTGCAAATGGTTGTTAGTCCTAACCGGGCCTTGCCCTTTTCTAAATCTGAAAATGATAGTAGACAATGCTGTTTTGACATTCAAATTCTAACAAAATTGTTTAAACACCAACTTCATGTTCTTGTACTGTTGGTTGCCTCTAGGCGAGTTCTTGAGCATGGCTTAAGTGGTAGTGGTGTTGGGTGTCACGATACCTTCGTAAAATTTCCCAAACTTCGTTAAAACGTGTCAAAGTCATGTCGTTGGCGCTCTGTTCGTGAACTGATGTTCAACATGACGAGCTCATGTTGGCATTCCTCTCACTCCCTCTCTGGTTGCTCTCTGGTCATGACAATTGCTTCGCTAGCTAGCTAGTAGTGTTGACCTTAGGTTCATGGAATTGGTTGAGCCTTCGTCGAATCAGTGAGCAGTTTTTGGCCCGCTTTAAAAAGCATGCATGGCATCCTTCCTAGTTTCTTGACCTGAGGCCGTGGTCACCACGCGTGCGAGTGTGCTGCTAGTGATGAGCTCAGGTCATGGTCGGGTGGCTGCCGCTGGTCAGTCCGTGTGCCATTGTCATGTGTCGCTTGGTGCCGTGCAACTCCTTAGCCTCGCCATGGCAGAGTCCTGTGGGCCAGCCCTGGTGGTCGGCCGACTGCGTGCCAGGCCAGGCTTGGCCACCACCGTCCCATGCCGTGTGCACATACTACCAAGTCACGCACAAAGCTACACTCTGTCTTCCCTATCACCTTGCCCTGCCCTGTAGCACACGTTCACAGCTGCTCACCTCACCTACCTCGTTCCTGCTCGCACCGCCTCTTGCCGCATCACGACACTGTGCTGCTGCGCACGTGTGGCTGCACATGGGTACACCTTTAATGGCTATGTCCAAGCGCTAACCGACGTGTCACTCACTTGTGTGGTCATATCCCCGCTGCCGTGCCTCGTCGGGTCATGGCCGAACCATTTCCGCCAGGTCCGTTCCCCGCGACCTGGCAATGGGGCGCACCGCTTTCCTTTCCTGTCATAACATACAACTCAAAGCTTCCTGGTCCAATTCCTCACGTTATCAGGTAGCAGAGGGAGTTAGCTAGGCGCCCTATTCCCACCAAGTCTAGTCTTTGCCTGCCTACGACCAATTTTGCATTTTTGGCCACCGCCGGTGGGTTGGGAGGTAAGGCAAGTAGGAATCGTAGCAATTCAATTATGCGTAACCCTAAGCTCGCCTTGACTTTCTCCATCTGGTGCTCGTGTTACTTTGGCTAGGATGCTCGATGACGGAGTGTGGATGCTCAGAGCGCCGCCATGCGGTGCGGGCGCACGTGGCCAGACCACCACAGCACTCCCCTGCTTCAATTGTCAGTGAGGCCACTGATGCTTATCCGCCACCTCTATTCTGCTGAGCGTACGTAGGTTCATCAGAACAGGCGCGCCACCACTGTAGTTATCCGCTCACCACTGCTGCTCATGGTAGTGTGCCGCTGAGTCCCTAGCTACCACCCATGCATGCGGGTTTAGTCATAGATGGTGGTCGGCCCATAATTACTATCATAGTGGGTCTAGCTTGCCTGGTGTAACCGGCGTTGCCACCGGTGTGCCACGCCACCTCGCGCGGGTACACCGAGGACCGCCCCGTTGCAAAGGCAACACATTCCAGGGTCTTTAATGCAAAGCATGAGTGTGTAGTAATAGTGCTCCATTGCTCAGTGTGATTATCCAAAAACCCGAGCCCTCTTTGTCAAAATATGAGCGCACGTGCAGGCGTCCCGACCTTGGGCCGTACTGGGCCATCGCGACACACGCGGCCGTGACCCGCGCTGGGTTGTTGGGCTAGAATGGGTTGTTGCCGGCCCTTTTCTTTTTCTAATTAGTTTCGAAGGTAAACTTGTAAATTCAATAGAAATTTATGTAGTTGACCAAAAATTGTGAAATGAATTTTGTTCCGTCACTATAGGACCCGGTAGAAGTTGAGTGATTACCCGTCAATCATGAGAGATAGGAAATATATTATTGTTGTTATTATATTACTATCACATGGAATATATATGGAGGATAACTGGAGACTGGGCAGAATGGTACTTTGGATCTGGACTTGGTTAGGCATTCGAGCGAGGCTCGGATTGCAGTTGTTCCGCCTATGTTGATCGAGGACCGTCCATTGCTGTGGATGGTAGTTAGGTCACATACTTATTATACTGAGCACATACTTGCTTATGGGAGCGGGAAGACTTGTTACTCTCTTGTCATGGGTTTTGGCTCTTTACGGACCGACTTTTAGGGGTGGGTATTAGGTGGAGGTCTAAGCACCGTACTAAGACCGAGTCTCAGGTGTTGGAGGCTTGGAGTCCAAGTTTGGATGGGGACCTGGACCCCTTGATAGGAGGGAGACGAGTTGGTTCTGTTTGTGCCTGGGCTGCAAGCAGGGCGTGTGTTTTGGGGTACCCAGCTGGGATACATTGATTCGCGAATCGCAGTTTCTGTGAGATGGTACCGACTTGGCTATGGTCTAGCCCCGTAGTAAGAATTGGAACTGGAAGGTCATAAAATGGTTCTGATTGCTTATCCACATGTTTGAAAGTAGCATAGGTGCTTACCTAGAATGGTTAGCTAAGTAACTAAAAACAACTGCTAGAAACTTGGACTATAAGGATGCACCATTAGTAATGCTTCCTGCAAAGGCAATAAACTAGCAAGCCAAAAAGCCTTGTATATCCTTGGAGTCTTTGATGTTTTCCTGTCGGGTAAGTCTTGCTGACTACAATTGAGTACTTAGGGTTTTATTCCCCCTGTTGCAGGAGACAAGTACGGTTGAACTACACTTGTGTGTGGAAACCTCCTGGTGGGCTCAACGAGGATTTCCTGACACTGCTGACGTAGAGTTTATTCAAAATTTTCTTTAAAATGTTTTGCAAAGGAACAACTTATAATATGTTACCATTCCTTGTATGTAAATGTTCCTCATGTAGCTCTTAACCTTGTAGTTTATGAATTTTTATTTCCGCTGAAACTCTGATCACATGTTTAATTCCGCTATTGTATTAAACAATGTAAGAAATGGCTAAAGAGGTTGTAAGCTTTATACTCTCATTTATGATCCTAATGGAAAAATGTGGAATTTTGAGTTCTCCCTTGGGATGTGCTCGACGGAACGACAAGATTTAGTGCACTCTCTTGAGTACTTAGTGTCTAACGGAAGACAAGTACTCCTAGGAGGCATTAGATTAGGCGGTTCTGCCACAGGTGGTATCAGAGCATAAATGAGGAAATAAATCTTCAAAACCCTTTTCTAGATTAAAATTTGATAACTTATTTTTGCAAAAGTTAGGACATTTTACGAAATATATAAGTAGCCCTATTGCTATGGTTAAGCAGTCAGACTAGGTTTAAGTTGGTTTTCTTCGGTGGACTAGCTCTCACAGAGTATACGACCCTTAAGTCCATCGCGTTGGTATTGTCTTGGTTGCTGTGCCATATTGCTTGCAGGTGCGCCATCCATGGGTGTCACACGTGTCACATTGTGCACGACTGACCCATCCTTGTTTAGGAAATTACTGCTGCACTATGGCTTCATGCATTGTGTTAGCCTATGGTTCACACTTGTCGTGACCCATGTCTCTTAGTACTCCTTTTTTGCACTCCTGTCAGACCCTTACACTGCAGCTATACTAGTCATTAATGGCCTCGAACACCACATGCCTCGAGCGCGCAAAAATCTTGGCCGATCTACTTGTAGTGACTCCGTGCAAGAACCGAATGTGGACTACACTAGGACCACTGACTGCTCTGCCATTACAAAAGGGGCTTGGCCTAGCTGTTGGTACCACCACCCGGCGCACTCCAACTCACCTAGATTTTCCTTTTGAGTAAGCTTCCCACTCAATCCTCCCTTGCAACCACCCGCTAGGGATGGCAGGAGCCTAGGTAAGCAGTTACTACCTGAACACTGTTGGTTTTCCCAAAATCCTATATGCCACCATACAAAAGCTAGGAGTTAAAGATCATCCCGAGTATGAGGGCCGTGAGTATGAAAAGCATGGCACTGAGTGGTGTGAAGTTACCATCTATATTGGGAAGAGTGAGGAGTTCCCCGACATAACTGAGGCCTAAAATGTGACCGCAACCGGGTTTTGCTTCGTCGACACCTACCAGGTTGTAGCCCGCAAAGCCTTGTGGCACCTTTGCCAGATCTATGAGGAGCCCATTGCTCGTACCCCATGAGGTTCTTTCCACCTTTGGAAAAGAATCGATGGGTATGGAGGGCTCGCATGGAGGCTTTGCAAGGACGGGATGCGCAAGAAGGTAGTCCAACCATGGTGCACTTAACCATGTACTTGCTTACTCTAGATGTGCAGTATGACCGACAGGCCTCGGAGCTAAGGAAGTGTCTCCACCGCATTGAGGAAGACAAGATCTTCTCCAAGATGCTGCAGGTGTAGCTCGCTGAAGCGCATGCCGGTGTGGCAGCCACAGAGAGTCATGAAACTGCTATGTTGAAAGCCCTAAAGGAGGCCAAAGATCAACATGCCCATCAACTAGAGGAGGCCTACCTTGTCACCAGGGCTAAGCGAAGGACACTCGCTGCTGAGTGGCAGACTCCCTTGGTCTCGGATGGGACCCTGTCTATCCTTCGAAAAGACGAAGAACTATTGTTGTAGTTCCACTAGCACCCCCACCCTTGGAGGTGTCAGAAGGAGAGCCCTTGCTTCCCCTCACTCAGCCACTGCCAAGAGAGGAGGTAGATCCATAGCCGGGCAGTAGAAGAAACTACCAAGCCTAGGGATGAAGCTGTGTGGTCCGACAAAGTAGGTTAGTTGTCCTAGGGGAGATGTACCCATAGTTAGTAGTGCTTTTCATCACTGTCCTCTAGTGTTGTAATCTTTTCATTGTATTTCGTCCATAGATGTTAAGAATTGTCTGATCATAGGAGGCGAACGATGTGTCGAGAATGGGAGAGTGAGTGCCTGTATGTTGTACCCGTATAAGGGCGTTTGGAACGTGCATTTCACTTATTTCATTGTGTTATTACGTCGATCTACCCTTAGGCCTCGTTAAACATGCTTAGGGTTTCGAGATGACATTAAGTGGGTTACAAGAGAAGTCACTATTCAGATGTGAGTAGACCGGCCATGATCAGATAACCTAGGGCATTGAATCAACTAATTGTGGATGTCCTAGCAGAACACTTGAATCTCCTAAATCAAATCCATCGCGAAATTTGAATTCCTTGCCCCTTGTTGTGAAAGGAAACCTTGTTGTTTGAGTCTTCCCTCGCAATACTCTTATTCTGTGGTCTATGACCCCACTGCTTTCACTGCATGTAAGTTAGAAAAGTTGCCTGGTTAATAGCTTATAGTGCCACAATAAAACCGAGGGCCCTGTGGAACAGCTGCCACAAAGAACGCTGCTCGGCATGTGCTGGTATTGAGGTTGTTGACCAGCACCTTTGCCAAGTTACACCGCCATACCGCTCTTGATACAAAATAGTCTTCTTGGAAATATTTGGGTGTTCGAACGAGAAATCCACAATGGGTACAAGAAATAGTGTTCCCTCAAAGTAGCCAAGAGAATGTGGTTTTGGAGGAAGCACGTATGTCATGATCTCAGTTCATACAAAAGGTTGGCACATATTGTGGTCACGGAAGGGAAGGAAAAGAAGAGCAACAAAGAAAAGTAGGCCGTGGGTAGTCGGGAGTGATTGGAAAAGCCAGAATGGATGTCATGTCTCAAGCCCTGTGTCCAGCTCGCCCGCACTACGCATGCTAAGTCACTATTGCGGCATGCTAACCACGGCATTATGCCGCGTCCACCGTACTTGTGCACTATGCGCTTCCCCTTTTCTTGGCACCTTATGTGGCAGAACCTCCTAAATTATAGGGCCCACATGCACCTGTCACTGTCCAATGACCTCTGATGACTATGCATATGTTCCCGGTAACTTAAGAAGCCTATCGGGTGTCCTCGGGAAACCCGAATCATCCATGATTTCTTCCGAGCAGGATCCATTACAGAGCCATTGCAGTATTACAACAGTTTATTCAATAATTTACATCAGAGTAAAACATAGCGGAAGTCTTACAATACTTAGTTACAAAGCAGTTGTTTCAAGTCTTACAAACTAAGTACGATTATTATTACAAACCATAATAGTGGAGTAGCTTTAGTAACATAAAACAAAACACACAATTAAAGTGCCCTGCCCAAGGGCCACACATTTACTTGTCATCTTCAATTTGAACAACCGTCATGCAGCACGGTCCAAAATAGACCTGCTCATGAGACTCACCTGCAACAAGGGTTAAAGAACCCTGAGTACAAAAGTAGTCAACAAGACTTAACCGAAGTAAAAATGGAGAGGACTCAGGAATGTAGGCTCGGGGATTCAAGGTAAGGCTTTAGCAAGAATCAAAGTTCTTTTGCGTAAAAGCTCTCTACCAAAATTCTTTATTTCAACATTTAAAACTTCATAAAGATCATATATAAAGCTGACATGATCCATATTGAAGTCATGAAACTTCATATAAAACTCTTTCTCAAAACTTACTCAAGTTCCATTTATTAACTACGATGATGAACAGTGAGTTGAGTCTCCATAACCGAGGAGCAATGACGATTCAAATAGATTATAACCCAGCTGGGGATTCCCAACCACACGACATATGTAGGTCCCTGACCTACATATACCAACCTACCCTCAGATCCTCTAAAACAAGAACGGGTCCGCGCCACCCGAGAGCACAGTACTCCACCAATCCAGCCCATTGCCACATGGGTACATGCTACTCTCGCCATCTCTCCACTCCCAGTGCGCGAGTAGCCATTCTCGTAATAGAATAGCCGAGTTAAGGCTTACCGGAGTATGTGGCCAGTACTATAAAGTCTCACCTCATGCAATTCAACAACGGACGGTTCTGAATCGACACAGGCGGAAAGAACCCGCTCACAAGACATCCATGCCTTGTGGCTCTCATACACCGAGTCCGCCCAGTCTAGATTTATTACTCCACAAGATTATACCTCATGATAGCATAAATAACCAGTCGTATCCAAAAACCCATTTATATCTCACAGGTGACAAGTAATCACCCGACTTTTATCTGTCTAAGCATGGCTAAGCATAACTAGGCCTTCTCGAATTAAAACTGGTAACAAGGTTGATATGGAAAAACAAGGTTGGTAATGCACCAATTAGGTTTCCACTCAACTCCTAATCACTTAATGCAGTATTTAAAAGCAAAAGCGATATAAATTTATAAAACACAAGGTAGGTTTAAATGCATCCGGGGCTTGCCTTGATTGTCGGAAAAGTCAGGTTTCGGAGTTGCTCCACAGATATCAAACCCAACCTCAATAGGTGGATTAACTTCCTCAACAACTTGGTTGACTACCATGTTCTCACTTTTGTTCACTACACGAGGTAACAATGCCATGTTTAATATGATGCGATATATAAAACATGATGCTTGACGATGGATGCAAAAGTTAGTAACTTGAATACAACTTTCCTTCGCGGTATAGTTGCAAACCAACAACTAACTAAACCTTTTCATAAACTCAAACACTTACTTTAAGTGCCAAGGATCATTTTATGCTAATGACCCAAGGTCATCACTCAATCCCAAATTCAAACAAAACCTAAATCATTCAGGTTTACTATTTGTTTTATTAAAAATTAAATCAAAATTATGAAATAAATCAACTTTTTCCAAATGAGCCCCAATTTTTTTTGAAGACTGATCATATGATAACTAAGTGAAAAACAATTTTCATAATTTTTGGATAATTATTTAAGCCTAGAAAAATCATGGAAACCCATTTATTAATTAATTTGAGTATTTTTATCACATTCAAAATGTACTAAAAAGTAACATTTAATATTTTTCCTAAATAGTTTACATCTCAGAGAGGTCACACAAAAAATTCATAATTTTTGGAGCTCTATTTAATTCTACACAAAATAAACAAATTACAGCACTATTTAACCATTTCTGTAAAATAGAAAATTCATTTTCAAACAAACAGTCACTGACAGAGTGACCCCACTCGTCAGTGAGAGCAGCGCGACGACGAACCTCTGACCGGCACGTTCTCGCCGGCGGTGAGGTCTCCGGCGGCGGGACTCGAACCAACATGACCTCCATGACACTACGCACACACCGGTGGTATGATTTGAAGCTCTAGGTCACTAGAGCGACCTTGCCGGCGACGATGGCGGCTCAGCGGAGCATGGCCGACATCCGCTCGGTGATCTATGACTTCACCAGTGATACAAAGGTCTCCGGCGTACTCAGCAACTCCTAACGGACTTAACCGAGCCCTTAATTGAACCCCCAACGCTCTACAACGCAAGCAGCGACGAGCGCAGCGGCACGGCGGAGCAAAACTCACTGGCGTCCCGCGGTCCTGTGGCTACGGCGTGGTAGAGGTTAAATAGATCACACAGGCATGATCAGTGGCTCACCCCGAAGCTGATGCGCTCGAGAACGATGGCTACGGCGAGTCGAAGCTAATTCGTCGACGTTGGACACGATGGCGGTGCCGTGAACTCACGGTGAAGCTCCGTTCTGAGGAAAGCAGCTGGCCAAACAATCAATGATCAAGCTGATGAGCATCACGAGAGAATGAAGATCAAGAAACAGCAAAAGCTGATGCAAGAAACCCACCCAAACTCCCTATCCACGGTGGAACTGATCTCGGCGGAGCCTTGCCGGGGTTGGAGAAGACGGGAAACAGAGGAAGGAGAGGGCGACGGGAGGGCACTGCCAGTCTTATTGGTGAGCGAAGAGCGGCGGTGAAAGGTGTGCTTGACACGCAGCGATGGCGCGGACACGTCGAAGCCAGAGGTGTCACCCACAGGCGCGCGTAGAAGCCGGTGGAAGATCACAGACGGTGAGAGCTAGCCTGCTTGCACTGTTCGAGATATTTACCGAATTGCCACTTGCTTTATTTTTCAAATTACACCCAAATTTGTGTGGTAACTCAAAAATCTCCAAAAATAAAAGTTGTTCCAAATTCAAAGTTCTACAACTTTTCTTTAATAACCATACTCAAATTATGTCTATATTTTAAAATGCAAGTTTAAAATCAAAAGGGGACACTTTAAGAATTTATCCCTTTTCAAATTACTTCAAAATTTATAAAACAACTTTGAAAACTCTAAAAACCAACTTTGTACACATTGACAAGCTCTACACTTTTTCTTTTAGGCTCAACCCCAAAATGTGCTTAGATTTTGAATTAGGTTTTCCAGGGTAGGATTAAATGCTGAAAATTAGGGTTTTGGAATTCCCATTCAATACAAAGGTTATGAACTTGATTCATCCCATACAAGTCAACACATATAAACATAAAAATAAACTTGTTTTAGTGAATGCATATCAAAGTTTTCCCTAACACAAGAATGATTTGCAATGCATATGATGACATGGCATATTTTAGTGTTTAAAACACCAGGGGTGTTACAATCTTTCCCCCTAAAAGAAATCTCATCCCGAGATTTAAAGTCATAGGGTAAGTAATGGAAAGGAAATGTGTCAAGCAAAAACATTCAAAACCTGACCATAAAATAGCTAGGCTCCCTTTACAAAACATGGTTCGTAACGACCGAGTACAACTAATAGTATTTCATATAGACGCAAGAAACTCTAGAAACTGTTCTAGCAAGTAATCTTCGGATTCCCAAGTAGCTTCTTCTTTGGAATGTTGATTCCATTATATCTTGTAGAACTTGATTGTCCTCCTTCGAGTAACACGATCTTTCTGATCTAGAACTCAGATAGGATATTCAGAATAGGTCAAATCAGGTTCAAGTTCAACTCCTTCAATATCAACATTTTGATCAGGCACTTGAAGATATTTCTTTAACTAGGAAACATGGAACACATCGTGTACAACTGAGAGATGTTCTAGTAACTTCAAGTGATATGCGACCTTTCCACACCTCTCTAAAATTTGAAATGGTCCAATATAACGAGGTGTCAACTTGCCTTTAACACCAAAACGGTTGACTCCCTTCATTGGTGATACCTTCAGATATACACAATCTCCCTTGTTAAACACCAATGGTCGACGTCGTTTATCTGCATAACTCTTTTGTCGGGACTGGGCTATCTTCAAATTATTTTGTATCTGCCTAACCTTCTCTTCTATTTCTTTCACAAGGTCAACTCCAAAGAACCATCTTTCCCTGGGTTTAGACCAATTTAGCGAGGTTCTACACCTACGACCATAGAGTGCTTCAAATGGAGCCATCTTAATGCTCTCTTGATAACTATTGTTGTATGAAAACTCAGCCAAAGGCAAACATTCATCCCACTTATTGGAATAGTTAAGGACACAACATCTTAACATATCTTCAAGTACTTGATTTACCCTTTTAGTCTGACCATCAGTCTGTGGATGATAAGCGGTACTATACAGAAGTTTGATACTCATCGAAGCATGCAATTGTTTCCAAAAGTTGGAAACAAATTGTGTACCTCTATCCGACACAATGGTCTTTGGTACACCATGTAGGCTCAAGATTCGTGCTAAATACATCTTGGCATATTGGATAGTGGGATATATACTCTTGACTAGAAGAAAATATGCTGACTTAGTTAGTCGATCTACAATAACCCAAATTGAGTCAAAACATTTTGATGTCTTGGGTAGACCAACGATAAAGTCCATACTAATATCCTCCCACTTCCAAGCTGGAAAAGGCAATGGCTGTAATTCTCCAGCGGACCTCAAATGTATATCTTTTACTCTTTGGCAAGTATCACACTTGGCTATATATCGAGCAATCTCTATCTTCATTTTGGTCCACCAAAATCTCTGTTTCAAGTCATGGTATATTTTATTACTTCCTAGATGAATAGAGAACCTGGTGGCATGTGCCTCTTCAAGAATCAACTATCGCAACTCAGAAACCTTTGGTACCACTAGGCGATTCTTGAACCATAGCACACCTGCATCATCTATTCTGAAGCATGCTGGTTTTCCCTTCCTGACTCCTTTGATATGGGCTATACCCTTGTTTTCTTTCTGAGCGGCAATAATTTGGTCTCGAATGGTTGATTCAACAATTATATTGGTCAAACTACCTTGTTGAATTATCTCTATATTCAACCTCTCCATCTCCTGACATAAAGTTAGATCCATTGTCTTTACTGTTAGGCAATTGCAATGACTCTTACGACTTAGTGCATCTGCAACCACATTTGCCTTACCAGGGTGGTAATGCACCTCCAAGTCATAATCTTTAATCAATTCCAGCCATTTTCTTTGTCGCATGTTCAATTCTGATTGAGTAAAGATATACTTTAGACTCTTGTGATCTATATAAATATGACAAATATTACCAAGCAGATAATGCCGCCAAATCTTCAAAGCATGGACAACTGCTGCTAACTCTAGATCATGAGTTGGATAATGTTCTTCATGTCGCTTAAGTTGCCTAGAAGCATATGCAATGACTCGGCCTTCCTGCATCAATACACACCCAATACCAATACCAGAAGCATCACAATAAACGTTGAACGACTTCTCGATATCTGGCTGTGCTAACACTGGTGCAATGGTTAATAGTCTCTTCAAAGTCTGAAAAGCTTCTTCATAGTCAGGTGACCAGACAAACTTGGCTTGGTTTTTCAACAATCCAGTGATGGACTTGGATATTCTAGAGAAATCTGGAATAAAATGATGGTAATATCCTGCCATTCCTAGAAAACTTCGAACCACATGAACAGTGGTTGGTGGCTTCCAATCTAGTACATCCTTAACTTTGCTTGGATCTACTGCAACTCCTTCAGCTGACAAGACATGTCCTAAAAACTGTACTTCCTTTAGCCAGAAGTCACACTTACTGAACTTGGCATATAACTGATGTTCTCTTAAGCGTGTTAGAACAACTCTGAGGTGCTCAACATGTTCTCTCTTGTTCTTGGAATATATTGGGATGTCATCAATGAAGACCACTACAAACTTGTCTAGCTCACGCATGAACACTGAATTCATCAGATACATGAAATGAGCTAGGGCATTTGTCAAACCAAAAGACATTACCAGGTATTCATATAATCCATATCTGGTGGTAAATGACGTTTTGGGAATATCTTCAGGCTTAATTTTGATTTGATGATAACCTAACCTCAAATCAATCTTGGAGAAAACTTTGGTTCTAGCCAGTTGATCAAAAAGTAAATCTATCCGAGGTAAGGGATATTTATTTTTAATTGTCACTTCATTCAATGGACGATAGTCAACACACAACCTCAGGGTTTCATCTTTCTTCTTCACAAAAATTGCCGGGCATCCCCAAGGTGATGAACTAGGTTGGATAAAACCTTTATCAATCAATTCTTGCAATTGAGTCTTCAACTCACTAATTCCTTGGGAGGCATTCTATAAGCTCTCCTAGAAATTGGAGCTGTTCCAGGCTTTAGATCTATTCCAAACCGAACATCTCTATCAGGTGGTAGACCGGGTAAATCTTCAAGAAAAACATCTAGAAATTCACAAACTATAGGGATATCTCTAATCTCCTTGACGAAAGTTGCACAAACTTTTTCCACTGATCTCTTTAAGATTGGAAGTTGGATAAGAAGCTGAGAATTACTATCTGGCAAACTCAACCTTATTGTCCTATTCAAAGTATCTACAACAGCTTTATGCTGATACATCCAGTTCATTCCTAAGATCACATCTATATCCTGATCTTTTAGAATAATCATGGTGGTGGGAAAAATGTGCCCACCCAGGTTTATGGGTACCTGGTACACCATTTTCTTAGTACACAGACGTCCCCCGGGCGACTGTATATAGAAATTTTCCTTTGTTGCCCCAATTGGAATTTCATGCTTTATGACAAAGGTTCTATTGATGAATGTATGAGATGCACCAGAATCAAAAAGCATAACTGCAGGATGATCGGCTATAGAAAACATACCCAGCATTACGGGTTCCCCTTCTAAAATCTCCCTAGCTTGAGTACAGAAAACCCGCCCTGTCTTCTTTTCATTCCTGCCCTTCTGAGCATTTTGGTTATTGTTCTTCTCCTGAGCTTGACCCTGTTGTTGATTTCCGGGAGCCTTCTGAAAATTCAGATTATACTGCTTAGGATACGGACATTCCCTAGAGAAATGATTTGACTTCCCACAATTAAAACATGGGTAATTGTGGCCTTGGGGTGTTGGAGCACGAACACCAGGAACATTTGTCTGTTGTGAGTTTGGATAAGTTATGGCAGGACGGACATTTGATCGTTGCCCGGCTTGGAACTGCGGCGGGCGATAAGGAGGACGGTAGTGATTCACTGGATGATAGATTATCTTCTATCTCTTTTGATTACCACCGAAAGACCCAGATGGCACGCTCTTCTTGTTCTTAATTTCCTTATGCTACCGATATTTCTCCTTTGAAGCAATAGCAATGTTAACTGCCTCATGATACATGACATTTGTGCAGGTAGTCATCATGGTCTGAAGTTTGGTATTAAGACCATGCATAAACCACTTCTTCTTGGAATCTATGTTAACATGCTCAGGTGCGTACTGTGAAAGGTGATTGAACTTGCCCACATACTGCATGACTATTTGATCACCTTTCTTCAAAGCAAGAAACTGATCAAGCTTCATGGCCATAACTCCCTCCGGAATATAATGGGCACGGAAAGCAATGCAGAACTCAGCCCAAGTTAACCGAATACCGGCTGGTTGCATGGCCACAAGGTTTGCCCACCAAGCACCTGCTGCACCTCTAAGATGTTGGGCAGCAAAACCAGGCTTCTGGAACTCAGTGCATGGAATGAGGTCGAACTTCTGCTCCATGGTACGAAGATAATCATTAGCTTCAAGTGGTTCGTCAGCCTTGGTAAATACTGGTGGTTGTGTATCCGTGAAGTCAACATACATAGCTTCTTGCCTTTGATGATTACGACCACGATTCCCTTGCATCATATTTTGATTGCTTTGAGCTAACTCCCAAAGCAACCGAGCATTATCTACTGTCACATTGACTAGTGCTACGATAGCATCAGCCAAATGTAGCGGAACTGGTGGTGGATCAGGAATACCATCCTCGTCTTGCGAAGAACCAGGAATATTCGAACCCCGAGTACGACGCATCTGTTCATGACAAACCAAACTTTACTCACAAACATTTATTCAACTATTTAAAAGAGCTTACTACAAACACATTACATTGGGTTCATGTATTTATACATAAGTCTGCACCTAAGCAAGACTACCCAACTTAACTAGAACTCCCTATATTACAACTCTACTCTTCTCCTCGATCATCTCAAACCTCGTGATCGATATCCATTCCAGAAACATTTTCGCCTTCATTATCACTTTCATTGATCATCACTACTTCTTATGGGTCCTCTTCTTCTTCCTCTTCAAACTCATCATCATCTGCTACGACGACACCTGGGTCCATTGCACTGGCTTGAGGCTCATGATTTGGATTCAGGAGATTGTTCAGCCTATGGACTTCTTCATGCAGATTGGTATAATATTCTTCTAAGTCTTCTACATAGAACTCTAACTCATGAACTCAGGCTCTAGCTATATCTTCTCTATGCCAAGCCTCATTTTTCCTTTCACCATACGAACTAACATACGCTCACAGTTCTTATGAGCGGCGGTGTGACGCCTCAATTGTTCTTGTAACTCGCCCACCTAGATGGCATCCAAGGCCCTATCTCTAGTAGCCTTTGCTAATTCTGCTGAAAGCCTTTGTACCTCAGTCTGGGGATCAGGCCTAAAGCTGCTACTGCTAGCACCATCACTCCTAGGGGCAAGCTGGTGACGAGGAACTCCTTTAGGTCCAACGGACTTACGGGGCGTTACCTTGGTACGAGCCATACTATAGAAAGCAAGATTTAATAACAGTAAGATGATCTGATAAAAGTCTATAGAGTAGCAAGGATGGATTACACTACTCAATCCAGACTAAGAGGGAAAGTAAGTAACAAGTGGATTAATCATGATGCATGAATTGTCCTTACGAAACTAAACATCAAAGCTCCTAAGGTACATAAACAATAGTACTTATTATATAGGGCATAATAAGGTTACTACTCCACCATATAAAAGTCTTATTAATCAAATAAGGAAATGCGAGGATGAATAAGATAAGTCGGAAGCAATTTGGACCAAATTAACAGGTTAAATTTATTTGCCCCAAATCATTTTGAAGTTTTTGTAAAACAATACTACAAAATCTTTGTAATGGTCGCTCTGATACCATTCTGTGGCAGAACCTCCTAAATTATAGGGTCCACATGCACCTGTCACTGTCCAATGACCTCTGATGACTATGCATATGTTCTTGGTAACTTAAGAAGCCTGTTGGGTGTCCTCGGGAAACCCGAATCATCCATGATTTCTTCTAAGCATGATCCATTACAGAGTCATTGTAGTATTACAATAGTTTATTCAATAATTTACATTAGAGTAAAACATAGCGAAAGTCTTATAATACTTAGTTACAAAATAGTTGTTTCAAGTCTTACAAACTAAGTATGATTATTATTACAAACCATAGTAGTGGAGTAGCTTTAGTAACATAAAACAAAACACACAATTAAAGTGCCCTACCCAAGGGCCACACATTTACTTGTCATCTTCAATTTGAACAATCGTCATGCAGCACGGTCCAAAATAGACCTGCTCATGAGACTCACCTGCAACAAGGGTTAAAGAACCCTGAGTACAAAAGTACTCAACAAGACTTAACCGAAGTAAAAATGGAGAGGACTTAGGAATGCAGGCTCAGGGATTCAAGGTAAGGCTTTAGCAAGAATCAAAGTTCTTTTGCGTAAAAGCTCTCTAACAAAATTCTTTATTTCAACATTTAAAACTTCATAAAGATCATATATAAAGCTGACATGATCCATATTGAAATCATGAAACTTTATATAAAACTCTTTCTCCAAACTTACTCAAGTTCCATTTATTAACTACGATGATGAACAGTGAGTTGAGTCTTCATAACCGAGGAGCAACAATGATTTAAACTGATTATAACCCAGCTGGGGATTCCCAACCACATGACATATGCAGGTCCCTGACCTACATATACCAACCTACCCTCAGATCCTCTAAAACAAGAATGGGTCCGCGCCACTCGAGAGCACAGTACTCCACTAATCCATCCCATTGCCACGTGGGTACATGCTACTCTCGCCATCTCTCCACTCCCAGTACGCTAGTAGCCATTCTCGTAATAGAATAGCTGAGTTAAGGCTTACCGGAGTATGTTGCCAGTACTACAAAGTCTCACCTCATGCAATTCAACAATGGACGGTTCTTAATCGACACAGGCGGAATGAACCGGTCACAAGACATCCATGCCTTGTGGCTCTTATACACTGAGTCCGCCCGGTCTAGATTTATTACTCCACAAGATTATACCTCATGATAGCATAAATAACTAGTCGTATCAAAAAACCCATTTATATCTCACAGATGATAGGTAATCACCCGACTTTTATCTGTCTAAGCATGGCTAAGCTTAACTAGGCCTTCTCGAATTAAAACTAGTAACAAGGTTGATATGGAAAAACAAGGTTGGTAATGCACCAATTAGGTTTCCATTCAACTCCTAATCACTTAATGCAGTATTTAAAAGCAAAAGCGATATAAATTTGTAAAACACAAGGTAGGTTTAAATGCATCCGAGGCTTGCCTTGATTATCGGAAAAGTCAGGTTCCGGAGTTGCTCCACAGATATCAAACCCGACCTCAATAGGTGGATTAACTTCCTCAACAACTTGGTTGACTACCATGTTCTCACTTTTGTTCACTACACGAGGTAACAATGCCATGTTTAATATGATGTGATATATAAAACATGATGCTTAACGATGGATGCAAAAGTTAGTAACTTGAATACAACTTTCCTTCGTGGTACAGTTGCAAACCAACAACTAACTAAACCTTTTCATAAACTCAAACACTTACTTTAAATGACAAGGATCATTTTATGCTAATGACCCAAGGTCATCACTCAATCCCAAATTCAAACAAAACCTAAATCATTCAGGTTTACTATTTGTCTTTATTAAAAATTAAATCAAAATTATGAAATAAATCAACTTTTTCCAAATGAGCCCCAAATTTTTTTGAAGACTGATCATATGATAACTAAGTGGAAAAACAATTTTTATAATTTTTGGATAATTATTTAAGTCTAGAAAAATCATGGAAACTCATTTATTAATTAATTTGAGCCATTTTTATCACATTCAAAATGTATTAAAAAGTAACATTTAATATTTTTCCTAAATAGTTTACATCTCAGAGAGGTCACACAAAAAATTCATAATTTTTGGAGCTCTATTTAATTCTACACAAAATAAACAAATTACAGCACTATTTAACCATTTCTGTAAAATAGAAAATTCATTTTCAAACAAACAGTCACGGACGGTGAGAGCTGGCCTGCTTGCACTGTTCGAGATATTTACCGAATTGCCACTCACTTTATTTTTCAAATTACTCCTAAATTGGTATGGTAACTCAAAAATCTCCAAACATAAAAGTTGTTCCAAATTCAAAGTTCTACAACTTTGCTTTAATAACTATACTCAAATTATGTCTATATTTTAAAATGCAAGTTTAAAATCAAAAGGGGACACTTTAAGAATTTATCCCTTTTCAAATTACTTCAAAATTTATAAAACAACTTTGAAAACACTAAAAACCAACTTTGTACACATTGACAAGCTCTACACTTTTTCTTTTAGGCTCAACCCAAAAATGTGTTTAGATTTTGAATTAAGTTTTCCAGGGTAAGATTAAATGCTGGAAATTAGGGTTTTGGAATTTCCATTCAATACAAAGGTTATGAACTTGATTCATCCCATACAACTCAACACATATAAACATAAAAGTAAACTTGTTTTAGTGAATGCATATCAAAGTTTTACCTAACACAAGAATGATTTGCAATGCATATGATGACATGGCATATTTTAGTGTTTAAAACACCAGGTGTGTTACACCTTGTCATCTCTCGATCCCCGCCCTCACTCTCGTTCCGGACCCCCCTTCCCCTCTCATTTTTCTTCTTTTGGGGACACGGCCACCTGCATGCCTCCCCCGTCTAGCGAATCCCCTCTCCTCTCCCTTATCCTCCCTCAGCTCAAGCTCGCGCAGGGAGTGCCCCATGGCCGACTTTTTCCCCACCTCATGAACCATCAGTGTCTCCCATCCACGCTGCCTGTAACACCCAAAAATTTCAACTACAAATTAGCAATTAATTTTGAGCATTTGTTTAATTTTCTATGTATTTTTAACTTAGGCCAAATAATAAATTTTTGATAAATAAAATAAACTATAAGGTCTAGAAATATGTTTGTTGTATTCATGCCAAAGCATATTATTTTTGGTTGAGTGTAGGGCTAGATGGTTTGAAGTTAAATTCAAATTTCATTTGAATTTGGATTAGTTTTGAAAATTAGAAATAGAAAAGGATTTGTTTTTGAAAAAAATTGCCTTTCTTCCTTTTTAGCCCAACCCTAGGAACCAACCCGGCCCTTCACTTCCTCCCCTTCCCAGTTTTGGCCTGCTGGCAGCCCAGCAGCCCTCCCTTCAACCCCTTTCTCTTTCTCCCGCATGGCCTGCTCGGCTCGGCCCGCTTGGCGCCCAGCTCGCCCCTCCCTTTCTCCTTCCTACCTCCTGCGTCCTTCCCTCTTTCTCCCGCGCGCGCACCGCATGCTCGCGACCTGCTTCGGCGCACCGTGTGGCCCAGCTCGACCTGCTCCGCTTCGGCCTTCACCCGCACGTGCCGCCCGCTTCTTTCTCTCGCTGTGACACTAGCCCCGCATGTCAGCACCCACCTCCTCCCTTTCCTTTCTTCTCCCGATGCACTTTCCTTTCTTCACCGCCTGCTCGATGGCACTGCCCGGCATGGCAAGCCGCCACCATCCTGCATTCAAGGTAGGAGGCCTATCCCGCCTGAGCGCTCCGCTCTCTTTCCATCCACCGAACCCCCGCCTGGCCTATAGAGCTCCATGCCGCACCCTTTTCTTCTCCCTTCCTCTGCTCGCACTCAAGTCACCGCCGCCACTTCAATTCACCCTCACCCGCGCCTCAAACCTCAATGCCGACGTGACTCCGAGCTCCGCCATGATCTCCCGCAACCGTAGGTGACTCCAATTCGCCATTTTGATCTTGATTTGCTCGGTTTTCCCCTAACCCACGCCATCATCGTCTCTCTAGCCATCGCCGCTGTCGATGACCCACCTCTGGAGCCCATCTCGGATGCCGCAAACCCTTCCAATCAACTCGCGGTGAGATCCCCATCCTTCCCGTGCTTTCCATTCTCCATTTCATGCTCTGGAACGTCGTACCGGTGACCTCTAGACCCCGCTGGCCATGGCGTCGCTGCGGAACCGATGCTCTGGTGCCTACCTTGCCTCGGTAGCGCTTCCATAGTGTTCGCGAACGCTTGTAGGTTGACTAGGCGTGCTTCATTTGTCTTAGGATGGTCGGAACCGCCATACCGGCGTTCGCCGCCGTTCCCGCCTCGCCACCGGCCATGGCGTGCCCACCGGTGACACTGTACAGCGACACAGGACCTCACAAGCATCCAGTGCCATCAGATCCGGATGGACAGCTATGATTGAACCGTACCGGTTCGGATCATACCGATCCACCATGCACCTATGGACCGGCCTACGTTGCCGCATCAGCGCGTCCACCACGCCACATGGTGCACCAAGCCAGTCCCCGCACGCCATGTGTCGGTCCAGTCAGCCGATGCGGTCAACATCCAGTCAAGCCATGCTAGTTTTGCAGAAAAGCCCTTCTATTTTCGTAGAATCAACCCGTAGTCCAGATTAATTCAAAATAAATACAAACTAGTCCTGTTTTTATTTGTTTAGGTCCCTGTATTTTCTAGAAATAGTACCTGCAGTCCTATAACCATGTAAATTCATATTTTAATTGTTTTAATTCAAAAATAAGTTCAATTTATTTCCAAAAATGCCATTAAACCTTATTTCATGCATAACTTTCGCGTTTTAAGTCTGATTTGAGTGATTCTTTCGCTCACGTGTTCGTAGCAATACGTAGAATAGTTCTATAAGCTTTTCAACTTGTGTTTCTACTGTTTGGTATACTGTTCTAATAGAAGTTTATTTATATGAATGTAATGATTGGAATGACGCTTGATTGGTGATTTGGAACACGATTAGAGGGTGAGCTTTTTG